>OY829902.1:15384166-16729583 GCA_963691955.1 Chloroclystis v-ata | reverse complement strand
CCAAACTTGAAGCAGACAGTGGACTGTCTGCTTCAAGTTTGGCTTCTGGCTCGATTTCCATAACATACTTTTCGTAACAATATAACGACTGCTGGATCCCATAAACGTAATCTAAACTCAATTTTCTTTACTTCCAGCGTGGTCCACCTACTGGTAAACCTGCTGGTCCAGCTGTTCCTCGGCGTGCCCCTGGAGATGGTGCACCGCTGGTGGCGCGTGTCGCTGGTGTACCTGGCGGGCGTGGCGGCCGGCTCGCTGGCCACCAGCCTCACAGACCCCAAGGTGTACCTCGCGGGCGCTTCGGGGGGCGTCTACGCGCTCATTACTGCCCACATCGCTACTATCATCATGGTCAGTATACCTGCTGGTGCAGCTGTTCCTCGGCGTGCCCCTGGAGATGGTGCACCGCTGGTGGCGCGTGTCGCTGGTGTACCTGGCGGGCGTGGCGGCCGGCTCGCTGGCCACCAGCCTCACAGACCCCAAGGTGTACCTCGCGGGCGCTTCGGGGGGCGTCTACGCGCTCATTACTGCCCACATCGCTACTATCATCATGGTCAGTATACCTGCTGGTGCAGCTGTTCCTCGGCGTGCCCCTGGAGATGGTGCACCGCTGGTGGCGCGTGTCGCTGGTGTACCTGGCGGGCGTGGCGGCCGGCTCGCTGGCCACCAGCCTCACAGACCCCAAGGTGTACCTCGCGGGCGCTTCGGGGGGCGTCTACGCGCTCATTACTGCCCACATCGCTACTATCATCATGGTCAGTATACCTGCTGGTGCAGCTGTTCCTCGGCGTGCCCCTGGAGATGGTGCACCGCTGGTGGCGCGTGTCGCTGGTGTACCTGGCGGGCGTGGCGGCCGGCTCGCTGGCCACCAGCCTCACAGACCCCAAGGTGTACCTCGCGGGCGCTTCGGGGGGCGTCTACGCGCTCATTACTGCCCACATCGCTACTATCATCATGGTCAGTATACCTGCTGGTGCAGCTGTTCCTCGGCGTGCCCCTGGAGATGGTGCACCGCTGGTGGCGCGTGTCGCTGGTGTACCTGGCGGGCGTGGCGGCCGGCTCGCTGGCCACCAGCCTCACAGACCCCAAGGTGTACCTCGCGGGCGCTTCGGGGGGCGTCTACGCGCTCATTACTGCCCACATCGCTACTATCATCATGGTCAGTATACCTGCTGGTGCAGCTGTTCCTCGGCGTGCCCCTGGAGATGGTGCACCGCTGGTGGCGCGTGTCGCTGGTGTACCTGGCGGGCGTGGCGGCCGGCTCGCTGGCCACCAGCCTCACAGACCCCAAGGTGTACCTCGCGGGCGCTTCGGGGGGCGTCTACGCGCTCATTACTGCCCACATCGCTACTATCATCATGGTCAGTATACCTGCTGGTGCAGCTGTTCCTCGGCGTGCCCCTGGAGATGGTGCACCGCTGGTGGCGCGTGTCGCTGGTGTACCTGGCGGGCGTGGCGGCCGGCTCGCTGGCCACCAGCCTCACAGACCCCAAGGTGTACCTCGCGGGCGCTTCGGGGGGCGTCTACGCGCTCATTACTGCCCACATCGCTACTATCATCATGGTCAGTATACCTGCTGGTGCAGCTGTTCCTCGGCGTGCCCCTGGAGATGGTGCACCGCTGGTGGCGCGTGTCGCTGGTGTACCTGGCGGGCGTGGCGGCCGGCTCGCTGGCCACCAGCCTCACAGACCCCAAGGTGTACCTCGCGGGCGCTTCGGGGGGCGTCTACGCGCTCATCACTGCCCACATCGCTACTATCATCATGGTCAGTTAACCTTCAATCAATCATTTATTAAAGTCAATCAATCAATCAATCAATCATTTATTAATAATTTCTGTTATCCCAGTGCCCGAGTCTTTAGGATATGCAGTCTTTATTTTATAGAACAGGTGGTTTGGAGGCGTCAGTTGATCTTAGTTGGTGTAATCTTAGTGCCTGAAGGAAGTCTTGTTAGATTCTTTAAATAATTAAAGCAAAAGTCTTCACACATACTCCGCAGGACTTAGAATTTCACAGTTGAATCCCTATTGTCGTTAGTCATTTATAGCATTACTTTAAGTTTAAAAATCTATTGGTAATGAAAAAGTTAGCTGCTATAATTTAGCATAATACTAACATATACAATACAATACAAAAACACTTTATTGTACCAAAACAAACAAACAAAAATAAGTCTTTATGTCATTAAACAACGCATTGACTGAATTCTAAGCTTAAACGGGGTCATCGTGGCCTTTAACGTCAAGAAAGAAACCATTCTTACTAATTACACATGTGTATTTTCCAGAACTGGTCCGAAATGGAGTTCGCGATCATCCAGCTGTTAGTGTTCCTTCTGCTGGCGGGCGTGGACGTCGGCACGGCCGTGTACGACCGCTACTGGCGCCATCTAGACCAGAACATCGGATACGTGGCGCATCTGGCCGGCGCGGTCGCGGGTCAGTGATGATGATGATGATATAGATATAAGTGAACCTTCTAAGGTCCCCCTTATTTATATTCCTTCTACGGATTCCTTTATTTTACTATAAAAACTGTCGAAGTTTAATTAATTCATATTAAGATAAACGGGCAATACATAAACCTTTTTATGTTGAATTTTGATCTACCGTGTGCACTGCGGACTAGCGAGCGGTCGTGATCTGTGTCCTTGCAGTGTTTGATCCTGAAGAAGTCGCACGTTTTGGGACGAAACTGTTGATTAAAATTCAACGTAAAAAAGGTTCGTGTATTCCCCGTTTATCTCAGTATGGATTCCTTTATGTTTTTTCTTTCACCAGCTAAAATAACCTTTTGTGTTACGCAATTTATTTTGAATGAGAGAGAGAATTGGTAAATAATTCCATATAATATACGGATTATGGGATTTTGGTCTAGAAATGTTCGCAATAGTACAGTGAAGGTTGAACAAACTATAGAAAACGAACTAAGCCACGGGCAGGTCAACGAGTTTGTAGATAATTATGAGTCATACCTATACCGATACCATTATTCTCTATATCTCATAAAAAGTTAAACCCAATTATTTATCTTTTCAGGCCTCCTAGTCGGAATTGGTGTTCTAAGAAACCTAGAGAAGAGAAAATGGGAGAAACGATTATGGTGGGCGGCTGTAGTCTTGTATTTCTCTCTAATGATAGCTGGAATTCTAGCAAATATCTTCTGGACTGAACGTTTCCAAATAGCTACAGTGAAAACGACCTAATAGATTTAATAATAAGGGTGATTTTAGCTCTAACGGCATCTACTAGTATTGGTATTGTCGGGTTGCGCTTAGAAATTCGTACGTTGACCTCTTATTTGCTGTCTCCGTCGCTCCTGGGGTTATGTATTGCCATCTCTCTCTAGCGCTTGTGCGAGCAAGATGACAATATCTGAGAGTAACAGAGATGGGTAGTAAAAGGAGTATAAATTAATATCATGATACAAGTAAGGATTGCTCCGCTTTTTGACTTGAAATATTTAAGCAATGTTTTTGAGTTTCCTTTAGTTACATTTTGAATATTTTTGCGGAGTGTACCCTTGTTATTTCCATTTTCATTGATAGTAGAGCTATAAACATATTTGCGTCCTAAAGTATTTTATTGTAAAAGTCCACCGCATATTATAAGAATAATTTATATATCTTTTAACCATAAGATTACTTGTTGGCGTAAGTACAACCTTGTCAGAATAAAGATGTGTTACTTTCGTTAGCGCCATATACTAATCAGCACGCGTTTTTTTTTTAATTCAACGTAGAACTTATTAAAAAGAAATCGTGATAAAAGTATTCGTTTTATAGAGACGAATTTGCCATTTGAATTGAAGAACTTTTAATAGAAAAATTGTTGTTTAGGTAAGCCACAATGCCAGCTTATGTTAGGCTTAGTTCAAATTATTTAATATTTATTTGTGATTACATACACATAGACCTGAGTTAAAGATAAACCCCGATACCAATATATTGTTTTAATCATACAAATGCCAGTTTTGTATAATAAATATGAACCTGTCTCAAAATACATAGGTACCCATATTTATTTTTGTAGAAGTTGTATTGTGTATATGAATAGATAGGTGTTGTATATCTGTATGTTAACGATAAAATTAATAAATGTATAATTTGAAGTACGTTTATAAATAATTTTATATAATATACACCAACATATCAGTATTTTCTTGCCCTCAAGCAATATAACTAGCGAACAATAAAATGCTCAAATAATGTGTTTAGGCTTATGCTGTGCCTTTCTTAAAAGTATTGCCATGTGACTCTAAGTATAAGTGATAGAGTATTATTTTTAGAGTTTTTAAATAAAATATATCAGAGAATATGGTTATTAAGTGCCTTATTGTTACTACTTTGCTATGCATTTACTGTTTAAACTGTGCTTAAATAAACCTATATTACCTATAATAGTTTAAGTTGGGATGACATTTGAATTGTAAATAAGTAAAAAATTTAAAGATTTATGTTATTTATTTCCTTAAAATCTAAAGATTTACAAGTATTCTTATGACAAGAGGAAGATTGTAATTTTAATGGAATTCGTATCAAATTAAATATTTTAATTAAACATACTACTAAAAAAAATTACATACGAAATATTAAAACCATTGTGTCGAAGATCCTTTATTTGAATTAAGTTTTAGTACCTTAATAATAATTCTGGTATCGTCAACCAGGCACAATATTTTTTGTTACATTTTTCTGGTAATTTTCTAATGATCAAGAAGTGATAATTTTTAAGCCATGATATCAGTTTTGAGTGAAACATGCGTTAGTAAGTAGTAGTATTTAAGTAATTAGAGAGTATAAATTGCACATTAGTTAATCTAACATTAGTACCTACTTATGCATAATATTGATTTATTGTTTTTTTTTTCTTGTTACAATTTTATACGAAACAATATTTTACACTGTTCATCACCAAATCTCTATAAGACTGGTAAAAGAATACCTACAATTCAATATTGTCATATTCTAGGAAAAAAACGGAAATATATGCGGCATACCATTTGTTTTTTAAATGAAAATGAGAGCCCCACTCCTTATTTAAGAATTAATAAATAGAACGAAATAAAATAGTTATTGATTTAATACATTTTTTATTCACCACACACCACCCTCAACCCTTAATAAGACAATACTACTAGACACTGCTCACGAGGCGAGATCAGTTGGTACTGTGTTAGGCGATTATCCCACTGCACCGCGCCCCGTCGCGTAGCGCGGGGCCGCAGATTTAATCATTGTATTATGGCCAGTTTACATTATTCCAGTTCAGCACTGGATCCGGCACTGGCACAATGCTTACTGGATTCAGTTCATTCCAGTGCCGGTTTACATTTTTCCAGTAAGCAATCCAGTACTGGACTGGATCGCTGGACTGGAATAATGTAAACCGGGCATTATAAAAAATATCTATCTATGTACGTATATTATATTAAGTATATCAGAAATCTAGCACCCGTAACACAAGCTTCGAGCTTACCACGGGGCTAGATGTCGCTGTGTAAAATTGTCCAGTAATATTTATTTATTATTATTCCCGCGCATTGACGCGTCGGCAGTGTGTTGTCTTAGGCGTGTTTTCTATATAAATTGAAATACTTGCAATCTGCGACCCCGCGCTACGCGACGGGGCGCGGTGCAGTGGGATAATCGCCTTAGTGTATAAATCCCTTGGTCCGTTTGAAGATACCCGCTGTAATATAAATGGTTGACTTTTTTGGCTGACTCCGGCTCCATGACGATTCACGTAACACGCTTATACAAGGTAGTATACCTACCTGCTAGATACATACATGATTATAAATTAGTAAGAAGCCAAGCCAAAACGAACAAACAAAATAGATGCATACCTACATTTTAAAGTCGGTTGAAAAACCAAAAGAACGACTTTGCAAAAATATCATAATGTCAGTGACAAATGTCAACGTCACATGAATTTCTTAAACCTGTTATGTCAAATTGTCATGTCATGTCAGTCAGTCAACTCAGTCAGTCAGTCGATGATTCGTCGTTCGTGTACGCTACGGTGTTCTAATTTGGATTTTCTTACTAATTTATAATCACTAATCGCGTTTGTTTATAATGATAAGAATTACATAAACAGTGTTTACTTCTCTTTATCGCCCCAGACATTCTAAACCTCACCGCTCATGCATATCTAACGCCACAACTCCAAACATGGGTCTGTACTTTCATACGTGCGTTTTCGCGATATTTTCTCTATTTATTAGCGAGTGCGCGCTTCGTTCTATCGAAGAAAATGACGAATCGTTCCTCGAACATCCGAAGTATACGAAATACGATGATTTAATGAAGTTATTCACTGAATTTGAGAAGTCATATCCGCACTTGGTGAAGGTGTACTCGATTGGAAAGTCTGCCGAAGGACGTAATCTCACGGTGATCGAGATAACCGAAGGTGTGAGAGGACATCATGCGGAGCGCCCGGCGTTCAAATACGTGGCCAACATGCACGGGGACGAGAGTATCGGCCGACAAATGGTTGTTTACTTAGCTCAGTACTTGCTGCTGAACTATGGAAAGGACGATCGTGTTACGAGGCTTGTGAATAGCACCGATATCCATTTGATGCCATCGTTGAACCCTGATGGGTTTGAACTTAGTGAGGTAAATATTAGTAACTTACATGAACTTAATCACGCTACATCAATCAACAGAGGACATAGGTGAAATGGGTCAGGTACTTTAGTATTACTCTTGTAAGAATTGTGTCATCTAGCTTTTATTTGTTTACTTACTTGAAGTACCTACTTACAAGGAAAACTGGAATTACTATGGTTGATGTAGTTAAGTTTGTAGGTACTACTTCCTTGAAACTGCATTGTCATTAATGAAGAAGAAGGATAAGAATGCATTTATTTCATTCCAAAGCAAACATTGTTGTTGTGTGAATTGTCCAGCAATTTTTTATTGAATTTAACCTTTTATGTTAAGATACCAATACCTAAGTAAGATAAGTATATAAATAAGGATACATTATATGTAAACTCAATATCCTACTGTATTTCTTCAGTCGTAAAGTTCAACTTGCAAGTCATACCTTTAAATAACAATATATGCATTTATGCATACATTCAAAAGGTTAATGACACCTCTTGTCTCTTGCATTTACTGATACGTGGGGTCACTGCAATTCAAACAGGACAATAACTTCAGACAATGCAAGATTAATAGTTTTCTACAAATAATTTATTTATAAACAATCATAAAATATCTTGATAGAGGCTTTTGCTTTGTATGTGGCCAGAACCAGAAAATATACTACTTTTTACAACAAGTAAAATATAATCTTTCCGGGAGAAAATGTATTGTAACGCAGGCGAAGCTGTCTATTGGAAAGCTAGTATCTCATAAAGTAAGGTTCCTATTAGGTTAAGGTTCATTTTTAGATCTTTGAACCCTAATAACAATAACGTCATTTTCTCAACAGGAAGGCAATTGCGAATCTCTCGTCAATTACGTCGGGCGAAACAACGCAAACGGCGTAGATTTAAACAGAGACTTCCCAGACCAGTTTGACAAGAACACATTAGGCAGTAACTACCTGTTCGGGCACCGTCAACCTGAGACTGAGGCGCTGATGCGATGGGTCATGAAGAGGCAGTTTGTGCTGTCGGGCAACCTGCATGGGGGCGCTATCGTCGCCAGCTACCCCTACGATGATCTCAAGTAAGTTTGGAACTAGATGGCGCTACTAAAAGTTGTCGTCTAGATCGCGCTAATGAAAATTTGTGTCGAGGAAACGGTAGCCTTGATACGCACGAGAGAATCGCTGCGAATTCGCCCTTCTGCACTTAACGTTTCACGCAAGGCTACGGTACACGGCATACGGTACGGCTAGTCAAGGAAAAGAAAAGCTAACATAAATATGGATAACATAAATATGCACATATTTGCACCTTACAGATTAAGATGATTTTATAGTGCATTCTATTGGGCCTAGCTATAATCCTATCAAATGTTTTTCCCTTTCAGAGACGAAACGAAAGACTGCTGCGAAGACAGTCCGACGCCAGACAATGCGCTATTCAAGGAGTTGGCGGCTGGCTACGCGTCCAAACATTCAGATATGCGCGCCGGCAACAAATGTCCCCCTGAGAACTTCGATAAGGGGGTCACGAACGGGGCTCACTGGTATTCTGTTAAAGGTATGTACGTAGTTGTTGATAAGCAAATACTTTATTTATGTATTATTAAAACTATATCTAGCTAGTGTTTTTTATGTTACTAGCTAGTGGTTATAACAGATATTAACAACTATTACAAGCTTCCCAGCTTACCAAAGGGCATGAAGATATTGCTGTTCTAGTAAATAAATATTGCTGGACAATTCACACAGCAACATCTAACATCCCCGTGGTAAGGTCGAAGCTTGTTGCAACCGCCAGCGTTGCAGGCGGACCTTCGCCCGCTGCGCGACATAAGTTGTTTTAGTATTATAGCTTGGTCTTGTACGAAGATATATTTTAAAAAGTAATTATGCAACGTGCATGTTTCTTACACATTGAGTTTTAAATAGAATACGGACGTTTTAATAATATTATCACGCGATTTCGTCGTGGAGATTTTGTTTCCGATTTCACTCTCCGACTTTTCTCGTGACGAGAGACATTATTAGGCCTTAATTCAACACTATTTATAGATATAACTTTAATTATATTTGAACATGAAACGGGTAACATACCATGATTTAATTGTTTTTGAGTTTTCCGATATTTCGACACTGTTGCAAGCGCCATGTTCACGGACAAACTGATGACACCGGCGGGGCGGCGGGTAGGCAGACCGTTATTGACAAACGAAACGATCTACCCTCTTCCTGAGTCTTTTATTGCGAGTTTGATTGTCACTATCACCTGTTTCATTCACGAATGCAAGTCGATCGCGACATACTACACTCACCGTGTCTGGCCGGGCGGCCGGCAATACACTTTTATGATTTTTGCATAACTCCACCACAGGTTTCCACGTTCCAGACAACTGGAAGCCATCTTCTCGATTAAAATTTCTGTGTTTGGTAATCTCAATGGCATCCTGAACCAATCTTGGTATATAGAATCTCTCCGTTGAGATTACTTGGGGGTTATGCAATTCAATCCAGTGATTTGAGCCAGACTCTAATAGGTGTTGAGCGATAGCTGACTTGTTGACATCTGCGTTTTTTACCGCTCTTATATGTTCCCCTATCCGACAGGCAATACAGGCAGGGGGGTTTCATGTTCAAATATACCTAGTTAAAAACCATGATAGTTTAAAAAGTTATATAACTTTAATGTTATTCAGTAAGTAAAAAAGTCAAAGGTCAATGTTATTTACGTCCAATTATAAGATTACGGTCAAAGTACCTTACATCTCAGTAATCAACGCCCTTTGAACTAAGTTACATAGATTATTATTCTCATAGTAACTTTAAATTGTTTAACTATTTATCAAACCCCAATAATCTGAGTAATCGGAAAAAACAATGATGAACAAGTTGGCGGGAAATCCCCAGCCAAATCTGCGTAACGTCCGCCTTCTCTAATTTATGAGCTGTCACGTAGTTTCTTAAGTTATTAGGATGTCTTAAGTAATTAGGATTCCGCAAGCTTGTTTACCTTGCCGTGCGAATTGTCCAGCAATATTTATGTATATAATAGGTGGAATGCAAGACTTCAACTACCTCCACTCGAACTGTTTTGAGGTGACCTTCGAGCTATCCTGCTGCAAGTACCCCGCGGCCGGTGAGCTGGCGCGGCACTGGGGCCTCAACCGCGACGCCATGTTGTCCTTCATAGAGGACACGCACCGCGGGGTCAAGGGGGCGGTGGTGGACGAAGCGGGGACACCAGTACAGGTATGAATAACAAACTTGAGGTGACCTTCGAGCTATCCTGCTGCAAGTACCCCGCGGCCGGTGAGCTGGCGCGGCACTGGGGCCTCAACCGCGACGCCATGTTGTCCTTCATAGAGGACACGCACCGCGGGGTCAAGGGGGCGGTGGTGGACGAAGCGGGGACACCAGTACAGGTATGAATAACAGACTTGAGGTGACATTCGAGCTATCCTGCTGCAAGTACCCCGCGGCCGGTGAGCTGGCGCGGCACTGGGGCCTCAACCGCGACGCCATGTTGTCCTTCATAGAGGACACGCACCGCGGGGTCAAGGGGGCGGTGGTGGACGAAGCGGGGACACCAGTACAGGTATGAATAACAGACTTGAGGTGACATTCGAGCTATCCTGCTGCAAGTACCCCGCGGCCGGTGAGCTGGCGCGGCACTGGGGCCTCAACCGCGACGCCATGTTGTCCTTCATAGAGGACACGCACCGCGGGGTCAAGGGGGCGGTGGTGGACGAAGCGGGGACACCAGTACAGGTATGAATAACAGACTTGAGGTGACATTCGAGCTATCCTGCTGCAAGTACCCCGCGGCCGGTGAGCTGGCGCGGCACTGGGGCCTCAACCGCGACGCCATGTTGTCCTTCATAGAGGACACGCACCGCGGGGTCAAGGGGGCGGTGGTGGACGAAGCGGGGACACCAGTACAGGTATGGTTTATTTATTTATTTAATTCAGGCACAGCCAACAGCACATAATTACATAGTATTTGTAAATAGTATTTTATTTTATACAACGGGAATAAAACTCTCGACGTTTCGACCACAACAAGAGCAGTCTTTATCAGGAGTGAACGTCCCGCCGTGCCCCGTCTCCTCTCAGGTCGCGCGCGGTTCTCACACACTCTCGCGGTTTAACTCCTGTGTAAATACGTGAGTAATTCCCGTTGTATAAAATGAATAGTATAACTCACGAAACAATTTTGAAAGTGAAATGGTATTTTAATTCAGTCTATTATCTATAACATGTGCCTATAATAGGCTAGCCTAGCACAACATTTACTATGGTTAACAGACTCAAGAGTTCGAGCTATCTTGCTGGGAAATTCAGGCTTCAACAGTGATAACCGTCCACCAACAGATCAGAATAAAAACAAATACATAAGTATCAAGATCATTTATAATTTTACCATAGTTTTCGTAGCTCGCCGGTCACGTGGTGCATAATATCAAATTTAGCAAAACATCGAAAGGCCAGTGAACTTGCATCTATTTAAGTTCACACTGGTTTTTCTCTTGACGAGAGAGATTAGGCCCCGCTGCTTAAGTGCGGGTTTCTTTCAATCTGTTCAAAGTTCTCAGAAAATGCCGGTTTCCTCATGTTTGCCTTTGCATAAATTTTTCAAGAAGAAAATGCCCCAGAATTGCGTGGCGCTGTTTGAACCTTTGGAATTAAAGTCGAGTCCCATTTAGCTAACACGGTTGTATTGAATCATCATACTGACCTTGTTTAAATCATCTAACACGCTATCCAATTACATAATCATTTATCATACTGTAACGTCGACCGTATCCAAAATAAACTCAATTTGTAAAACAATGCGCCTTACCTCATGCATTAACGCATATGGTGGATAGTAGATTGTTATCATTTTAAATACGTATGATATACACGCGATATTAAATCGTATTGTGTTATGTAACACGCAATCGCATTAGTCATGTAGGCTGTGTGGTGCTGGCCTTAGAGTTGACCGTGTCATCTTGTCCCATGCAACGACTTTAACCGTGTTATCTTATATATAAAATGTAGTCGTGTTAGTTACTTCACTTATAACTCAAGAACGGCTGAACTGATTTAGCTGAAAATTGGCAGGGAGGTAGCTAAGAGCCAGGAGAAGGACATAGGATACTTTTTACTCTAATGCGGGCGAAGCCGCGGGCGGAAAGCTTGTTAATGATAAAACTTTACAGGGTGAATTTAACACTATCAGTGCCCATGACGCACGCTCGTACGACGCGAGCTGCAAATCTTATTTATATTACCTCTTTTCAGAACGCTGTTATAATGGTAGAAAATAACGATCACACCGTAAAAACTACAGAAGACGGATACTACTGGAGACTCCTGCTCCCCGGACAGTACAATATCTCCGCTAAAGCCAATGGGTAAGGTCTTTTTTACATTAAATATAAACTGCTGGGCAATTCAGCAAGCATCATTTAAACCCCCATGGTAAGCTTAAAAGCTTTTGACGTGTGATAGATATCTGACATACTTAGTATATTTTTTATACATAGAAAATAATGGTTTTAGAGTCGGTAATTCGGTATGTTTTATGAGTTAACAGCTTAAGAATAGTACCAATCGACTACTTGTCGGTATTAAACCGGCTAAGGGATTATATGTATACTAGAAGACAGGCAGCATTCTGCGCACTATACCTACTTACAGCGATCATCAACCCCCTTTTCTCTCATACCTAGAAGTAGAACAAAATAACACAAAATACAATAAACATTTCCAGGCTCACCTCAGCACCTGTCACCGTCACGATCCCCGCGTCACAAACGTCAGCTGTCACTGTCAACTTGACATTGACAGATCCGGCGCGCGCCACCTTGCCCGGTAAGTCGCTCCGTCTCCATGACAACGCCGCGGTGCAAGCGTTCACTCACTTCTCACTGTTCGCGCTCAACCTGTTCATGGTGCTTTTGGTGCAAGCCTAGCAATTTATAATTATATTATATGTAGCTTCCCGCGTACGGTTGGATGAAAGGGAAATTTGGACTTATTTCTTGTTGTGAACTAGTATACTATAAAATACATACAGTAGGTAATAAGAAGTATATACTAGATGATTATTTTAAAATCCGATACCTATAGATAAAAAATTAAACGAAACCCTTAGAATAAAATGAAGTGTTTCCCTATACATATGTACTTATTCATAGTCTTATGTTTATTATGTCGGATAGCAAAATCTTAAATAAACAAAATATTTGTATAAAGATTTAACTAATCAATCAGAAATCATCCAGTGTAGATAATAATTATATAAATATCTACATTAACAAACAGTTGTAACATATAAATGAAATTGTACAGAAATGGTGATTTGTAGAACACAGTTAATACATAGAGTACCTAGTTTATTGATGTAAGTTTATAACCCGTGTATAATCTAATAGTATGCTTACTAAATTAAGAATAATGATTGAGCAGCAACGGTCGTATGAATTAAATGCAGCCATTTGAAACGAATGTTTAATTAGTCGGCAGCTCGGAAACTTTCCATAGATTTAGGATTCCATGATATTTATTTCTATTGTGCGGCGATGATCTAAAATCGCATGTTGTGGTAGAACGCAACTAGTTTAATGTCTTAATGTTATTGAATGATACTCATAACGTAATGTTTTCGACAGAATCGTATTAGAATTTGATCTCAAATTTATTTTAAATTCAAAATTATCTCGACAGCTAAAAGGAATATTGTTCTGAATTAGGGAAATTCATTTTTTAAACTTTGTTTTATAATAAAAATGTGGATTATATTAAATTTGTCATTTTAGGTGTAATCTTAATGTAATGTGTAGCGCACAATATACTACAGGGTGATTGGTAGATGGGTGCAAAGCTTCTAGGGGATGGTAGTGTGGACTATTTGGAACCATTTAAGCCATAGTTGTCTTAACCGAAGTCGGACTATTTTTTTTTTATGAATTTTTTACGGGATACAAGGAAAATACCCAAAATTTTACAGTTAGTTGCTAATAACTGCCAGTTTAAAAGGCCAGTTAATTATTTTTTGTTTAATTTAAGTTAAGCTATGTGTAAGCAATCTACCAAAACTTGCTCTTAGGTATCTGAGTCATTAGCCATTTTTTTACAGACATTTCAAACTTACGAAAATGTTCTGCGATTTACGAAAACCATTTTTGACGTTGTTTAAAAAAAAAACTAATGGTGCTATTTTTGTTCAAACCTTTTTAAAAACATGTGTGGTTATTACTCTTTCTTTTGGGGTATTAATTAAGAGGATATCTCAAATAGCTTTGAAATTATGATACAAAAACCAAATTGAGGGAGAAAATTTAAGCCAACTTTAATGAAAAAAAGCAAATTACTGAATTGCTGAAAGTGGCATAAATAAGTGGTTTATGCGTGTATGACTCCAGATTCAGAGATAATAAGATAAGCAGACACAATTCTAAGGTCGAGGAATAGATTTTGGCAGCATTCTAAGCGGATCCTACTACCATCACTAGCGTAGTAGCTCAAAATCTTAACATTTCACAATAGAAGATGTGTATGTGGAGTATGCACAAAAATGATAAGCATATTATTCCATGGCCCGGGTCTGCCAGGTTTGGAAGAGCAAGATACCGGGAAAATAATCCAATTCTGCCGTTTTCTCCTCAACAGAGACATCAACGCATCTTCAATGCGTGATTCTTAAAATCAATCTTGTGGACAAATAAACCAGAGAGGGCATATCAAACTTTTACAACCTTCACCGACAGGCCAACAAGGGCAGAAATCCATACTGGAAAAAGCAGGTGTCAGTACAGAGGAAATTCTCTGTCAGTGTGTGGGCTGGAGTAATTGGCAGAACTTTGATTGGGTCCCACTTCTTACCAGATACCTTAAATGGTAATAATTATTTGGGATTTCTTCAAAACGATCTTCCAATGCTCGTAGAGGTGTCCTAATATTTAAAACTGACCAACTGACGTTAGGATTGTGTCTACCTGGGTTGACTCCAGATTTCACGTGGTGTATGTCACTTTCAGCAATTCGATAATCTGCCTATTTTTTCATTAAAGTTGCCTTGAATTTTCTCCCTCAATTTGGTTTTTGTATCATAATTTCAAAATTTTTTGAGATATCTTCTTAATTAATACCCCAAAAGAAAGAGTAATAACCACACATGTTTTTAAAAAGGTTTGAACAAAAATAGCACCATTAGTTTTTTTTTTAAACAACGTCAAAAATGGTTTTCGTAAATCGCAGAACATTTTCGTAAGTTTGAAATGTCTGTAAAAAAACGGCTAATGACTCAGATACCTAAGAGCAAGATTTGGTAGATTGCTTACACATAGCTTAACTTAAATTAAACAAAAAATAATTAACTGGCCTTTTAAACTGGCAGTTATTAGCAACTAACTGTAAAATTTTGGGTATTTTCCTTGTATCCCGTAAAAAATTCATAAAAAGAAATAGTCCGACTTCGGTTAAGACAACTATGGCTTAAATGGTTCCAAATAGTCCACACTACCATCCCCTAGAAGCTTTGCACCCATCTACCAATCACCCTGTATGTCAATTAAATTTATTAAATACTACTCACTTTTATAGTCTCATACTCGTAATATAGAATTAAAAAATTATTATATATTAGTTACGATGTCATATACGTGACCGAACACGTTCATCATCATCATGACGACCACGTCTATATAGGTCTATATACTATATATATTTACCTATATACTACAGTATACAGGTCTTTTTAAAAGATTTTCACTTATATTGGTCTGAAGCAGATTGCGTCCACCGTGAATAATCTCAATGAATCATCTGTTTATCATGTTGGTGGACGTCCAACTATTATTATGATTATGAATTAAACGTAAATGAATTAACATTGTACTGCCGATATACATATTTTAAACGTTTATAATTTTTATTATTCAGTTAATTTTAAGTATAATGTACAAGGCAGCTTTCTGAATCAGAATATTTTTTATTGTAATTGGACTATTAGTAAGGTAAATGTTAGATACTCATAAATATTGTGCCAAAATAGAATAGATATTATTTGTTTGAGTTAACTTAGTGATAGAAACATTTTCAATAACTGAATCTCCTGTCATTTAAGTGTTTCTAGTAAGTACCTATTATGTACCTATCAATGAAAAGCGACATGTAACATCGAATAGAGCTCTGATTGGTGGATATCAGACATAGCATATATAAGTCTTGTGGAATAGCGTATAAAAACCAGCAGTCTGATAAAAAAAGCGTATAACAGACTTGGACGGTGAATCTTCTCGTATTCTCCAACAATCATACAACGAAATGGCAACCAATTTTACACTCTTATCTAATCCAATAAAAAATAGTCAGCAAAGTATAAATATTTTGACCTAACCCTATTATAATTGTCAGGAAAAGCGAGTTGATTTGTTATTTTATGGGCATTATTGGGCATTGTTGTGAAATTGACGGGCTCGAATAAATAACGAAGTTACTAGGTATAAAAATGTAAAATTATATTTTCACCCGTTTTCCAAAACGCAGCGTTATAAATGCGCTGTTTGATGTAAACTGTAAAATTGCTACATGTAAATTTAACACCATTTTTCTAATAATGGCCACGTTTAACATTGGTGTCATCCCCTAATGAGCTGGTCATCTAAATCACAGAACATCAAACAGCATTAAAAGTGTCGCTTAAAGACAGAAATTTCCATATAGGATAAATCGCATACCATAAATCGCAGTCTAGTAATTAGTTCAATAAATTAGGCGCTTCCCTTCTCTTTTTATCATTTTATCTTTAAGTAAGTATAGTAAAACCATTTCTAAAATGAACGCCCCTCAACCGAATTCTGTATTTTTTTTCTGTGTATTCTGTTTTTCTGTATTTCCTCTCACACGTTGAAATCATCACGGTTTGGTGGAGGGGAGTTCATTTTTAGAATGGTTTTACTATACTAATATTATTACCTAACACTACTCCACTAACAATTTTCTATCACTGCTGATCACAAAAAACCTGATAGTCTAAAATAGCTTTATTTTACAATTGAACCTGAACGCTTTAAAAAAGAAAATATGAATTACGAATATAATTAATCTAATATAAATAATATAATTTATCAAACAATTAAATTATTATTTTATACGTGACTTTACTAATTAACCTCTCTGGGTTTGGCTGATATGACCTTTTATGAAATTACTTAAAATATTATTTAATCGCCATTAAACGTAGCCATTACAGTAAAATAAAATGCACTATTATTAAATTATTTCACATATCTATTGTACGGGCTTTGTCAATAACAATTTATAAATAAAATATTAACCTTTGAGTACTTGCTCATTTTATTTAATTCCTTCCATGTTTTTAATTTTATGTTATTTTCATTATTGTTGTGTATTTTGTTTTTTTTTCTGGTGGTGGGTTCTTTTTCTACAATGTTTATGTCTGTTCTGTTAGCATGTTGATTTGCCCGTTATGTTATCTTTTGTTATTTTCTCCTTTTCTATGTGTATATAGAATAGATAGAAATAAGTATAATTACCATTCTTATTTAGCTATGTTCATAGTTATTGGGATTGGGTCACATCATTTACCATACATATCAACCTGTAGGTATTAGGTACGTTCTAATACTGGGCACATTTCTACCTCATAGAACCAATAATAGGCTTTGGGGAATCGGTAAAATCACCTTACGCCACCATATATATATGTATTTCACCGAATTTTTAATACCTATATTGATATAGGTACTACCTATGCCTTAAAATAGTTATCACTTTATAAAAACAGTATACATCCCAATACTGGGCACTGGTCTTCAATCCATTGTTGGGAATCAAATTCTTAAGAAAATTGTTAGTATCACCCTGTTTACCAGGCATCTTAGTATTCGCAGTAAGTTCCACAGTACACAGATTAAACTGTCACTCTCTAGTTATCTCTCATAATTGCCTTTAGAACACCCATGAAATGTTAAGGTTAAAGTCTACGCCACACGGCTTTGTAATAAAAAAAATCTAAGTAATACATTCTGCAGTAGTGTTTCGTCTACTCGAAATACGGTGTATTTTTATACATATTTATTATTTATATTACTTATTTATTTATTAAATCTATCTATACCATCATCATGATAATCTATTACAGTTTCATGATGAACTTCATTACAATATCATTTACATTAACATAAAAAACATTGTATTATATTTGTTTATATTTTTACTTATTATTTATATTATTATGTTTTTATTTATTTGAACATAACCGGGCAAATCTCCAGAGCTAATCAGGCATCCGCGTCACGACATCGACGGTCTCTCCGCAGCCGACTTCTTCCACCACAACTACACCATGATGGAGAGCTTCCTGCAAGGTCTACACAAGCAGTTCCCGGAGATCACGCGCCTGAGCAGCGTGGGCCAGTCGGTGGAGGGTCGCAGCCTGTATGTGCTGGAGGTGACGCGGAACCCAGGAGTACACGAGCCTGGTGAGTAGATGGAGAGCATCCTGTGAGAAGTCCAGTAGGAGATCACGCGTAGAGAAGTTTGTCGAAGGACAGAACCTGTGCCTATGTGTTTTATTATTTACATCTACTGGGCAATTAAGTTATTATAATGGTACGTAATTATGTATTCGCCATTTATCAAGTTTTGTCCCGCTGATTTGTCCGTGTTCTTTTGAAAATGTTTAAATGTCTTCTGAAAATTTGTTGTCGGTTTCGCTAAAACCCACATTAACCGAAAACTATAAAACTGTCCATCTATTCTCCAGTAATAAGAAAGTATTCGAACGAACCCCAGTTTTACGACTAACAAGATAAACAAACATGGTCGTGATCCGTGTGCAGTGTTTGATCATGAAGAAGTCCCACGTTTTGGGATGAAACGGTTGATCAAAAGTCAACGTAAAGGTTCATATTTGCCCGTTTCTCTCAAAACTTCAAAAATATAGGTACATTAAAAAGTGTAACAATGGGCGGCCTTATCACTAAAAGCGATTTCTTCCAGGCAACCTTTGGATGGACACGAAACACAAGTACTAAAAGACGGAGGGTGCATAAAATAAAGATAAATTACATTAAATATAATTTCCTCTTCATTCTCGGTAAAACTGATCCAGAATGCAATCTAGAGAGGACGGATATTTTATTTTATTATTTTAAAGTGTACCTACTAACAACTCTACTTGTATTTTTGTGTGCTACTAACAACATATGGATTAAGTTGTCCGAAATAAACCAATTTTATTTTATTTTTATTTATTAAAAATAAACTAAATTCTCAATATGAAGATAAACATACACTAGATATCTATCTGTGCCCTTCTCTTCCAGGTAAACCCGAGTTCAAATACATAGCCAACATGCACGGTAACGAGGTGGTCGGTCGTGAACTTCTGCTTCAGCTGGCCAAGTACCTCTGCACGGAGTACTACCAGGGGGACCACAGGGTACAGGCTCTACTCAACTCCACGCGAGTCCACCTCATGCCCAGTATGAACCCGGATGGATACGAGATGAGCAATGAAGGTAGGAATACTATTCAATACAATATACTTTATTGCACACCTGAAAAACAAAAATACATTACAAAAAATATAGGTATAGTAAAACCATTCTAAAAATGAACTCCCCTCCACAAAACCGTGATGATTTCAACGTGTGAGAGGAAATACAGAAAAACAGAATACACAGAAAAAAAAAATACAGAATTCGGTGGAGGGGCGTTCATTTTAGAAATGGTTTTACTATACATAAAAGTGTTTCAATGGGCGGCCTTATCACTTAAAGCGATTTCTTCTTGGCAACTTTTGGATGGATAAGAAACACAAGTACTAAAAGACGGAGGGTGCATAAAATTATGAGAAATTACATAAAAATAAAATAAATTATTAATATAACAATTTAGGATAAATTCTGTCACTGTTAGAGGATATAGGTTTCAGTACGAGTAATACAGCTAAATACAGATTATAGGTTTCAGTAGGTACAAGTAATACAATTATGTGTTTTTTTTCTTCAAGGTGACTACAGCAGCTTAAATGGGCGGCCTAACGCTAACCACGTTGACCTGAATAGAAACTTTCCTGACCAATATGGACCCACCAAGGTAAGGATAGCTTGAGATTTTACGAATCACAGCCCTCAGTGCTTCAAGACGAAAGTCTATAATTATTGTGTGTCGCCAGTGATGGATCCCAAACGTTCCATTACTGTTAGTAAAGTCCGAAAGAGGAATTGTTAGTGTGTTTACGAACCTCCCTCTACAAACTTGGCAGTAGCAATGAGTAGAGGTCCCAAAGACCCCTGCTAAAAATCACATCACATAAAATTTTCAAAACACTAATTTTGAGATTTTCAAAGAAATAGTCTTCGTAGTTTTCTTATCGTTGACAGCCCTAGAATGGACGAAAGATTCTCATAATTATCATCATCATGTCAGCCATTGGACGCCCACTGCTGGACATAGGCCTCCCTTAATGATTTCCATTTATTACGGTCGGACGCGACCTGCATCCACCGCGAGCTAACCGCTTTCACCAGATCATCTGTCCACCTTGTTGGTGGACGTCCGACGCTGCGCTTGCCGATCCGTGGTCTCCACTCGAGAACTTTTCGGCCCCATCGGCCATCCGTTCTCCGAGCTATATGGCCCGCCCATTGCCACTTTTAAGAGCTAATCCGGGTAGCTATGTCGGTGATCGAAAGATTCTAATGATGAATGTTTCTCCTAGGATAACAAAGTACAGGAGCCAGAGACTCTAGCGGTTATGAACTGGTCTCTGTCCGTACCGTTCGTGTTGTCGGCCAATCTTCACGGGGGCGCGCTCGTCGCTAACTACCCCTACGATGGGAACAGCGATATGGAGAGTGGGGGGGAGAATGTTACCCCTGATAACGACGTGTTTGTGCACCTCGCTCATGTGTATTCTGATGTAAGTATAATGCTATCGATATTTAACCTTATATAAATACAACACTATTGCAGAATATTGAAACATTTCGTGGTCTAACACCCATATTCTTCTTAGTCGTTTCCTCATAATATTCCTCCACTCAAAAATAAACAAGCGTTGATTGTCTTGAGGGAGTTTCAAGGTTGGTTATGAGGTACCTTACGTTTGACAGTTCCCACCTTGCCTCGAACTTGAGGTGAGCCGAACCAAGTGGAGGAAGTTTTTGTCAACTGAGAATACGAAGTGAGGTGGAGTCGAGTGGAGGAAACGACTGAGAATATGGGTGTTGATTTTCTTTATCAATTAACTTGTACAAAATATATTATGTGGATTCACCAACCCGCACTTGGCCAGCATGGTGAATTAAGGCCTCATCTATCGTAAACAGAGAAGTCATCTCATCTTGGGTATTCTACTTGGAAGGAGGGGAAAATTACCATGCTTAGTTTTGTTGTACAACGATTTATTTATACAGAGTACTAATATAAGTTTTTTCTACATATGCTGCATTCTACAGGAGAAATCATGGTAACATTGAGGCAGTTTTAAGAGTAAGGATAAGTAGGATTGTGTGACATAATTAGTGTGTGCTGTTGTTGTGGATTTATGAATATTAGTTTGTTTCAAGCAAATTTACTTACGTTAAAATACTACGCAACAGTAATTTGCGATTTTTTTCTGTTTTATTTTAATTGGTTTTTTTATGTGAGCCTAATATTTTTTTTCTGAAGTGCGATATGCTAACGTAACATGTGGATTTGCATAGTATAATGTATTGTATTATTTTAGGCTCATCTAAAAATGCATTTGGGGCAGCCTTGCAAAAAATACCCGAAAGAGAAATTCCCTGAAGGCATCACAAATGGCGCTAAGTGGTAATTATTACAGACTATTGCGTTTAATATTATGGTTAAACAAGTTCATCTTATACAAAAAAAAAAATACAACTTCTATCTAACTACCTCTATAACGCCTCTATTACAAAAATCCATTCCCGTTGATTGGGACGTCAAGGAAAGTATCAGCTTTTGAATTAAAACATATCCAAATTGGTGCACCCGTTTGTTTATGTTCTGTGACAAACATGAATTTTCTGACGTTAATAAGTTATCTAACTGATCGATTGATTCAGATATTGTCCGTAAAATCACAAAGATTAACTTGGACATGTCATCACTATCAATCACAGCCCCCCCCCCCCACCCCCTTTTTTTCTCAAACTAACAAAACTATATATTATTTATTTGCCAGTTATTATCAGCTACTTATGAGACAGGATAATCCTAGTTCAGGCTATGATTCAGTAAAATATGAACTTTTTAGATAATAAGATTCTTTGTAATTTTAGTAATAATGATGTTTTTGAATAAATAAATCTTTAAATCTTTAAAAAATCTTTAAATCTTTACTTATATCTCCTAGGTACGTGCTATCAGGCGGCATGCAGGACTGGAACTACCTGCACACCAGCGACATGGAGCTGACCTTGGAGCTGGGCTGCTACAAGTTCCCTCCGAAGACACAGATGCCCACCTACTGGAAGGACAATAAGGAGGCCCTATTGGTGTTCATGGAACAGGTGAGATATTTTACTGTATTATGGAACCTAAACCTGGTGCATCATTCATCAGTTTGGAGTCATTATTCATAATTAGATAATTCGTTTATTATTAAGTTCAAGTCATGATTTATTTCGTCGCTCAAATGCTATACTGCGGGTTATGTTTGGTGTTTTCCCATGGGATCCAGTTTTAGAATTAGGATTACGCTTACGAGATTACGATTATGCTGCACTCACCGATTTTGGACGAATTTGATTTTGGATTTCAATTCAATTAATTAGAAAATGGTACAGGAAAAATTACAAGATCATAACGTTACCTTAGTCCTCGAGTGGGATTCGAACCCACGCCACCCAGTTTAGCCCTGGTTGCGCTAACCACTACGCTATCGTGGAATAATTTAACTTTACAATCGCAGAACAGACTAACGAAAAACTTATTTCATTTTTTAGGTACACAAAGGCGTTCACGGTTTCGTCCGAAGCCACATCGGTAACCCCATCATGAACGCCACCATAGCCGTGAACCGGCAGCACCACGGCGTGCGGACCGCGCGCGACGGGGACTACTGGCGCGTGCTGCTGCCGGGGACTTATAACGTCACTGCTAGCAAACACGGGTGAGTTACACCCCAATAACCCCATCATGAACGCCACCATAGCCGTGAACCGGCAGCACCACGGCGTGCGGACCGCGCGCGACGGGGACTACTGGCGCGTGCTGCTGCCGGGGACTTATAACGTCACTGCTAGCAAACACGGGTGAGTTACACCCCAATAACCCCATCATGAACGCCACCATAGCCGTGAACCGGCAGCACCACGGCGTGCGGACCGCGCGCGACGGGGACTACTGGCGCGTGCTGCTGCCGGGGACTTATAACGTCACTGCTAGCAAACACGGGTGAGTTACACCCCAATAACCCCATCATGAACGCCACCATAGCCGTGAACCGGCAGCACCACGGCGTGCGGACCGCGCGCGACGGGGACTACTGGCGCGTGCTGCTGCCGGGGACTTATAACGTCACTGCTAGCAAACACGGGTGAGTTACACCCCAATAACCCCATCATGAACGCCACCATAGCCGTGAACCGGCAGCACCACGATGTGTCTGTTTGTTTGTATTTTAAGGCAAAACGGAGCAACGAACTCAGGTGATTTATGTGGTTTGATCAAGAGATGTGTAGTGATATGAGCTTCTTTTTAGAAAATCTATTATTACCCGAATATTGTATTACTGTAATTTATAGGTCGTTATGAATGGTATTCTGATTATTATTTTTTCCTCACAGCTACGAAAGTATAACTGAAGAAGTGACAATACCTGAATCTGGTTCCATCAGTGTTAACTTCACGCTGATGCCCAACGACCCCCAGCATTGGTCGTCGGCCTACGATTTCCGGTGAGTGGAATGGACCTTATTGCGTTGTGATACGGGTGTGTTTTGTGCAGCTTGTCTTTCGTGATGCTTCTGATAATGTGTTTACTTCTGTTCTTCCATAAAATAAGTAAGGCTACACTCTCTGATCTCTCTTTCTCTTTCTGACATATAAAACATTAAACAAATGTGAAGTAGTCAGATATTTCTGAATAAAAGTAATTTAAAATATGATGGTAAAATGTTTATTAAAAATAATTTTACGCTAGTAGTATCAAATATTCAAATACTGATAGCTAAGTCTCAAGATATTCATCAACTTTATACTGAATTTAAATTGTATATTTGTTTTTAATTTAACATTTGTATAAGGATTTTGTTTGTACTTTTATCCTTAAGATTTTGTAATATTTAGTTTGTCTTGATAATTTATGTACTTTATAGTTAATTTACTGATATTTCCTAATAATTTAATTGTAAACATTTACGATATTTGTTCATTCTTATCATATCACGCATGTTCTTCGCTGTAATAAATACATTTATATGCAAGCTTACTATTTTTTTATTATTTGCACTGACAGCTAACTTATACTTTGGGTAAAATAAAAAAAAACATAAGTCACCCTTTATTGGCAAAATTTAAAATTAAAACTTATATAAAATAGGCACATTCATAAGTAGCAAAAATTCTGCATTAGTTTCTTAATTTCTCAAGGCCAATTTTGAAACACAACGCATTACGTATGAGTATGACGTCTAACGCATTTTGCACTGTTTTCGGCTTGCTTTATTATAATCTACACTTATGTGCCCATATAATTTGATTGCTTACGGCTTGCTATGCTACCGCACAAGAAGATAAAGGGTAAGATTTTCTGAAATATTATATAGAGTCAATATTTTGGATATTCTTTGCATTGATAACCGTAATATTTTGTATTATTCTATATATTTTTTCGTAATTTAACATACTTGTCTGCCCCTGTACTATAAAATCTAATTTCATGTTACTGTTAATTTACACATTCTTGTTCAAAATAAATTAAAAACACCAACTAACAAAAATACATCAGTGTTTTAGAGAACATAGTCGCGACGCGCTACCACAAGCCGCTGGAACTCTACGCCTCTCTAGCGGACATTGAGAACAAGCACTCAGACATCGCGGAGTTCCGCTCAGAGGCCGCTGTGACCGCCGCTTTCAGGCAGCTGAAGATGACGGACCAGGTAAAACGGCAACTAGAGAAAAAAAATTCGAAGCACTATCACACTCCGCTAGAATTATATACCTTCCTGGCGGACGTTATATAATTATTACACTTTTTTATTCATAATCATATAAATGATCCATTAAATCTTTGTGTTTACTGTAGCTCTGAAAAAATCCCACTTATTGGAATGCAAATGCCACGCAACTTTCAAATTAAAAAAACGTTCGTTGATTTTCGATTATATGATAATGAGTTTGTAAAACTACCTTAGTCAAACTACCACAGTTTTTACAGTAAAATAATATATTTCCAGGTGGGATCCCCAGAAGAGACCAAAGCCCACATCGCAATAATAGGCTCGTTCTACGGCTCACAGCCGCTCGGCTCAGAAATGATCATCAACTTCGCTCGCCATATCGCTACTGCATACTCGATCGGCGAACCAATCCACATCAAACTACTCAAAAACACTGTCCTACACTTCATACCCAATATAGATCCATTATACGCGAAAATACTACCTTTCTACGACGGCACCAATAAATGCGATCTTGATCCGTTAGAAGAGGAATTCGGTGACAGCTTATACGATTATCTGACTAAGAAGGATTTGAACCCAATGTCGAATTATACCAGAGAGAAAATGTTTGTGGATTTGTTGGAGGCTGAGAAATATGATTTGATTCTGGAGTTATCGAGTGGGACGGAAGATGCTCTATATCCTGAATTGTCGCGGAGAGTGTATGGGGCGTTTGCGCAAAAGTATCAAGATTATAGGGCGGTTAGTGATGAGTATGTTTGCAAGGAGGAAGGCAATAGTGTACATGGCAACCTTATTGATCTGCTGTATGAAAGGTAAGTGCTGGTGTTAAAAGTTGTTAGTACTTTAAATTAGGCATTCCATGTTAATCATTGTATTATGTGTTAGAAACATTATTATTATCTACAGTAATTTTCTTGGTCTTCGAGTGGGATTCGAACCCACGCCTTCCAGTTTTGCCCTGGCTAGACCACTACGCTATCAAAAATTACGTTATGAGCTCGTGGTTATTCCATACCTGATATTTCAGTTAAGCACTGATTATTTAATGCAACCATACATTATTATGTTAGTTAGTGTATAAAATGTTTTTTTTTAATTGCCATTATTGCTGTAGTTATTCACAAGTTCATACCTTCAAGTAGTTTAGCGGTATTATCATTCCTTCTCATTGTTGATCTAGTCTATTCGCCGTCACTCAAGTCCGTTAGACGTGGCGCTGCTTGTCTAATACTGTAGTTCCCGCATTAACCGTAAGACTTAGTGGTGGCGCGGCCTCTATGTATAGATTTTTTTTTTAATTTGTTTTATCTATGGCAGGTTCAACACGCCAGTTATCTCCGTTGGAGTGAGCTGCTGCAAGATGCCGGTGGAGGAGGAGATCGGCATGGTCTGGAGGAACAACCTGCGGGGCCTCATGAAGTTCCTAGAACAGGCCAACACTGGTAACCATTTATTTATTTTTAAACATATATAACTTAATCTACGACGTTATAAATGGCAAATAATATACTTACCTTGATCAGCAAAGAGAGATAAAACGTAAAAAATTAGAACAACATTAACCATAAATCAAGACTTTAGAAATTCTAGGACATAGATCCAAGTCAAAAATGTAACTGAATTAATTTTACTCGTCTATTTATCTCTTATCTGACGCTGAGGTAACGGTTTTTATTCCCGCAAAGGGACTGTGTATTTTCTGCTATTTTCTGGTATGGGTGTTCTTCCGTACGCGGAAACACGGAAGATATAATATAATAGATATAAAATATTGAATGAGCCATACTACGGGCCAAGATGTTCCTTTGATAATTATCTAGATACATTTATTTTCACACATTTTATACAGGTGTATTAGGATTCGTGAATAACGAAGGGAACGCGCCGATCCGCGACGCGATGGTGGCCGTCACGGGCGTGGAGCGACAGTACAAGGTGTCCAAGAACAGCGCGCACTTCCACGTGCTCCTGCCGCCCGGAGAGTACAAGGTGATCGTGCGCGCGCGTGGCTATGAGGACCAGGTTAGTGAACTATTAACAATATGTATTGCATACTTACCATTTTTTTAAAGCGATATATAGTATTTCTTAGTGAAAACACAGTAGAGTAGAGTTAATCCATTCTAAAAATGAACTCCCCTCCACAAAACCGTGATAATTTCAACGTGTGAGAGGAAATACTTATTGCATCACTATACTTGTGTGCGTGCTACAACTTTACTGTAACTGTAACATTGGCTCATCTGTCTGTCAAAGTGATACCGTTTGCTTATACGTTAATGAACATCCAATGACAAAGCTCAATTTGTGTGTTGTATCTATACACCTTTTTGCATGTACGTGTAACCGCGGTGGAGGGGCGTTCATTTTAGAAATGGTTCATCTATACATAACATGGTTAGTAGTGTATTAAATTCTATGTTAAAGTACACATACTTTAGACGGAAATAAGATGTAATATGTTGGTACCTTTAAAACTTTATACGAGAACAAAAAATCCGATTTAGCTGACTTTAGTCATATCTTAAGAAGTCCAGAAAGCGAGCGAAGCCGCGTATGGTTCAACTAGCAAAGTATGTTCTGTTTCTAGATGTTAACATGGCTAGTAGTGGACGGAGTGTTGAAACGTAAGGACATCGTGCTGAGAAGGATCAACGCTGATGCCTTACCCGGGGGACAGTTCCAAGACTTGGCGGTTAAAGAGGATTCCAATCATGTATATATTACTGGTGAGTCCACTTTCAGTTCTACACTTATCATAAATTTTAAGCCTTTAATTTTCATAACCAATTTGTAGGTTATATCAAATTTTCTTTATTAAGGTAATATTAATCGGACTTGAGTGGCGGCGCGTAGTCTGAATAGGCAGTAATGCATTTTAGTACCCAACCATCCGCTAGAGGCGCTGTTCAAGTTTTCATACATTTTTTAACTGCAGTTGCTAGCGAGTGTAGATTGCTGGAACTCATGGTAGAGATACTAATAACTTTGAAGAGTAAAAACAATATTGATATTCACTAACACTTTGTCCAGCGAGGTGAATTAATACATAATCATTGTGTCAAGTCTTTGTGTCCCAGCAGTAGGAACGTAAAAAGGGGTTCTTATGTGTAATGATTGTTTTACAGGTTTAACTCTAACAGAGTCAAGCGACCCGCTCCCCCACACGAAGATATCCGCCCATCTCCCCCACTCCCCCTCCACAGTGGCCCTCAACTCGAGCGACGCAGCCGGGCGGTTCCTCCTGTCGCTGCCGGCCGACCTGAGGGGCAAGGAGCTGCTCCTCAACGCGAGCCTCACTGGATACGTGGATGGAGAGAAACGTGTTGTGGTGAGTTGTGAAGATATCCGCCCATCTCCCCCACTCCCCCTCCACAGTGGCCCTCAACTCGAGCGACGCAGCCGGGCGGTTCCTCCTGTCGCTGCCGGCCGACCTGAGGGGCAAGGAGCTGCTCCTCAACGCGAGCCTCACTGGATACGTGGATGGAGAGAAACGTGTTGTGGTGAGTTGTGAAGATATCCGCCCATCTCCCCCACTCCCCCTCCACAGTGGCCCTCAACTCGAGCGACGCAGCCGGGCGGTTCCTCCTGTCGCTGCCGGCCGACCTGAGGGGCAAGGAGCTGCTCCTCAACGCGAGCCTCACTGGATACGTGGATGGAGAGAAACGTGTTGTGGTGAGTTGTGAAGATATCCGCCCATCTCCCCCACTCCCCCTCCACAGTGGCCCTCAACTCGAGCGACGCAGCCGGGCGGTTCCTCCTGTCGCTGCCGGCCGACCTGAGGGGCAAGGAGCTGCTCCTCAACGCGAGCCTCACTGGATACGTGGATGGAGAGAAACGTGTTGTGGTGAGTTGTGAAGATATCCGCCCATCTCCCCCACTCCCCCTCCACAGTGGCCCTCAACTCTAGCGACGCAGCCGGGCGGTTCCTCCTGTCGCTGCCGGCCGACCTGAGGGGCAAGGAGCTGCTCCTCAACGCGAGCCTCACTGGATACGTGGATGGAGAGAAACGTGTTGTGGTGAGTTGTGAAGATATCCGCCCATCTCCCCCACTCCCCCTCCACAGTGGCCCTCAACTCGAGCGACGCAGCCGGGCGGTTCCTCCTGTCGCTGCCGGCCGACCTGAGGGGCAAGGAGCTGCTCCTCAACGCGAGCCTCACTGGATACGTGGATGGAGAGAAACGTGTTGTGGTGAGTTGTGAAGATATCCGCCCATCTCCCCCACTCCCCCCCCCACAGTGGCGGTTGTGTATGAACCACTTCATAACGTTTAGGGATAACGAACTGACGATTCTGGTTACACGTTTTATTTTATATTGTACAGGGTGGGCCTTAACTGTATACCCGGTTTGTTTCGTCTATATCTCAAAATCCAGCGGGCGGACGGAGACGCGGGGGGTGTGGTAAGACGCGCCATTTCGTGGAAATTTTAGTCGCAATGGAGCCATTCACTGGAGCTCAGCGTGCGGTGTGCGTTCGCGCATATTATGGGAACAATAATTCTGTGACAATTGCAAGGCGCAATCTTTGAATATCAAGAGGACCACTTTGAGGAGGATTTTGCATCATGATTTGCATCTTAAAGGTTATAAAATTCAGAAAACTCAGTTAACGCAAGAATTAAAGCCAAATGATGCTAGTCTTCGACTAAATTTTGTCAATGTAATGCTGGAACGTTTTAACAATTTCTCTAACATATTGTTTAGTGACGAGGCCAACTTCCACCTCAATGGCCACGTCAACAAACAAAATTGTAGGTTTTGGGCGGAGACTAATCCCCGACAGATGCATCAACATCCTCTGCACAGCCCTAAAGTCGTTGTGTGGGCTGCAATATCAGCTAGAGGAATTATAGAGCCGTATTTCATAGAAAATGCGCGTTCATAATATGCGCGAACGCACACCGCACGCTGAGCTCCAGTGAATGGCTCCATTGCGACTAAAATTTCCACGAAATGGCGCGTCTTACCACACCCCCCGCGTCTCCGTCCGCCCGCTGGATTTTGAGATATAGACGAAACAAACCGGGTATACAGTTAAGGCCCACCCTGTATTTAGGATGATGCCTACAGTTGGAGAATTAGCCTAGCAAGTCTACTTACTCTAACTTGACACTGAGTCTTCTTCTTCTTTTATTTTTGGCGAACGTGACTGGCCGTTGGGGTTTTGCCGTCAACCGCCAATGTCAAGATAGAGTATTTCGGAGTCTATATTCTTTTAGTAATAAATGTTTGTTGTCAACAGTTGAGTGGAATGGTGAATCCGAACGTGGTGCTGAAGTTGGACAAAGTAGACCTGGTGCTGGGCATGCCCCGGCTAGTCTTCGTTATGGTCGCAGGTATGATAATATAATTTCCTACCTTTATTCATGCTGGCGAAAACCCTTCTACACTAGTTATATACGTACGTTATTATTTTGATATATTATACTTGGAAACTTTCTTTGAAGTTCATTCAAGAACATCATGCAAGATGTAGTTGGCTTTATAAACTCTGTGGGGATCTTCCCCACTTATTTATTTTGTATTTATATGAACATGTTATTTATTTACACAATGTATTTATTTATGTATTCTCGTATTTATATTTACTGTCTATTTACTATATTCAATACATATCTCATTTATACATGTTCATACTTACGTTCATACTTCCATACATTATCTGTTCACACTTTCTTACTGTTCATACTTCGCACTCTGTCCTTACCTTACACCTCTTATAACACATATTTATTACTACCCTCATTTCTTCTATTATTTTATCTACGTAATGATTCTAGAATATATTTCGGTAGGCCAGTCGTTTGGATAACTCATACCGTGCGCGCTACCTCAACCCGTTCATTATCGTTTTAATGTTTTTTATGTTTTACGTGCCGTCCGAACTTTATCTCTCCGTATATTCGTTTGTGTTGTGCTCTAACATTCTATCACTTCTTTCTATTGTGCTGTGCTGTGCTGTGACTTTAACTACTTACCGTGAACACGGACTGTATCTACCTTCCGCTCCTTCATGTAATAATTGTTGTGGACGTGAATAATATATAAATCAAGTGAGTTGAAAAAACAATCTTTTATTACAACGCCGATACATCACACATCCCTACAACTGGTGACCCCGCATTGGAAATACCAAGAAGGTACCTACATCTATTTGAAGATCATAGCATCAACGACAATAATTATCGAGATTTTATTCGATAGACTCGATTAATTGTCTATTATTAGCACAAAGAGAGTGACGGAATATCTAATGAGCGATTCATCGGACACTGGAAGTACCACACAGGGTATCAAAGTCACGAAAAGGTCAAGCAATCGCATCAAAAAAATGGCTGAGAGTCATGAGACCTATAGGGTGCCGACCAAGATCCCGCCATTTTACCCCGATGAACCCGAATTGTGGTTTGCACAAGTAGAGGGCCAGTTTATCATCTCAAATATCACTGACGATACCACAAAATTTTATTTTGTAACGGGTCATCTGGATCCTCAGTATTCCAAAGAGGTGAAGGATATTATAACGTCACCCCCCGCAACCAACAAATTCGAGAAACTGAAAGAGGAGTTGATCAAGCGCCTGTCTGCATCTCGGGAACGACAGATCCAGCAGTTGTTGATGCATGAAGAGCTGGGGAGTAGGAAGCCGTCACAGTTCCTGCGTCATCTGCAGAGCCTGGCCGGTAGCACTGTTCCTGACGAGTTCATCAGAAGCATATGGTGTAGCCGCTTACCAAGCAACCTGCAAGCACTGATTGCATCCCAACCTGCAAGCAACCTAGAAGCTTCTGCGGACCTGGCCGACAGAGTACACGATATCGTGTCACCTACCTACCAAGTCGCTGCAACGTCTTCGGCTACCCCTGTTCCTGGTTCTATGCAATCGATGGCCAGTGAAATCGCCGAACTGAAGGAAGCTGTCAAAAATTTGACGATGCAGCTGAATCATCAGTCCAGGCCACGTGACCGTTCCAGCGGACGCAACAATTACCGGAGGCGATCAAGGTCCCGTTCGCAGTCCAACTATCGTCGGTTTCCTGTCTGCTGGTACCACCATCGTCACGGCGCCAACGCGACGCAGTGCAACAAGCCGTGTGACTATGAGAAGTCGGAAAACTCCAAGGGCGGTCGGTAATGACGACTGACGACTGCCCTGCTCCATCTGGTCGTCTCTTCATTACCGACCGCGCATCGAAGATCCCTTTCCTCGTGGACACCGGAAGCGACGTGTGCGTCTTCCCTCGGTCGGCGCTGCGGGACCGAAGAACCAAGACCAGCTACGAATTGACGGCGGCTAATGGAAGCGTCATTAGTACTTATGGGTCAATTCAGCAAAATTTAGACCTGGGTCTTAGACGTACCTTTGCATGGAACTTTATTGTAGCTGACGTTACGAAAGCAATTATTGGGGTAGATTTTCTGAACCATTACAATCTTATTGTAGATATACGCAATAAACGATTAGGTCGCATTGTAGATAGCCTAACATCATTGTCAACTAATGCTTACCACGCTAATGCTCTTGACACATGTTCTGTAAAGGTTCCTTCTGGCGACACGTTATTTCATAAAATTTTATCAGACTTTCCTGACTTAACCAAACCGGCTGGCACACACCAGGTACACAAACACAATACAGTCCATCACATACGCACCACTCCCGGTCCCCCTGTCTCTTGTTCTCCCCGCAGATTAGCTCCAGACAAGCTCAAGGTGGCAAAGCAGGAGTTCGACTTAATGTTGAGTAACGGCACGGCGCGTCCTTCTGAAAGCCCGTGGTCTTCTCCGCTTCATCTGGCTCCCAAAAAAGACAGTGGGTGGCGACCATGCGGAGATTACAGGCTTCTCAACGCGCGCACCATTGCAGATAGGTACCCTATTAAGCACATCCACGACTTTGCTCACAGCATTGCTGGTTGTACCATATTTTCAACAATTGACCTGGTCAAAGCATACAATCAGATCCCGGTCTTCGAAGAGGATATACAGAAGACTGCCATCACCAGTCCATTCGGTCTTTTCGAATTTCCCACAATGTCATTCGGTCTCCGAAACGCTGGACAGACTTTCCAGCGGTTCGTAGACGAAATGACCCGTGGGCTCGACTTTTGTTACTGCTATCTCGACGACTTTCTTGTATTTAGCCGATCCACAGCCGAGCACGAGAGTCACCTGAGACAGCTGTTCCAGCGGATGCAGCAGTATGGCGTCGTAGTCAACACGTCCAAATGCGTATTTGGAGCGCCGGAGGTAACGTTTTTAGGCTACCGGATTTCAGCTGCTGGTACGAAGCCACTCGACTGCAAAGTCCAGGCAATCAAGGAGTTTCCTGCTCCTAAGACTGTCCGGCAGTTAAGACGCTTCTTAGGGATGCTTAATTTTTACAGGCGATTTATTCCCGACGCCGCTAAAATTCAAGCACCCCTCAACGCGCTACTGGCTGGTTCAGTCAAACCTTCCCACCCGGTTGACATCGCAGGGGATGCTCTTAAGGCTTTCGAGCAGACCAAGGAGAGCCTTTGTAACGCTGCTTTATTGGCGCATCCTAACTGCAGTTCGAGACTAGCTTTAGTCACGGACGCCAGTGACCTGGCGCTAGGTGCTGTTCTGCAGCAGTATGACGATGGCGAGTGGGAGCCCTTGGCTTTCTTTTCCCGTAAGCTCAGTCCGTCCCAGCAAAAGTACTCACCCTATGATCGTGAATTGCTCGCGATTTACGAGGGAGTTAAGTACTTCAGGCACATGCTGGAGGCCAGAGAGTTTACGGTGTACACGGACCACAAACCTTTATGTTACGCTTTCAGCGAACGTAAATCAAACTGCTCTCCTCGTCAATACAGGCATCTGGACTACATATCCCAATTCACCAGCGATATCCGGCATATATCCGGCAAGGATAATGTGGTAGCCGACACGCTGTCAAGAATTGAGGAACTTGAAAGTCCAGTTGACCTGAAGGTTCTTGCTGAATCACAGGCCTCAGATGATGAGCTAGCTTCTTTTATCCAAGACAAAGTATCATCGCTTTGCTTGGAGAAAATTGAGCTGCCTGGCACCAAGGTCGAAATATACTGCGACACCAGCAGCAGAACACCAAGACCGTTCGTAACAAAACCTCTGCGAAGGCAAGTATTCGACAGTCTTCACAGCTTAAGCCATCCTGGCGGCCGTGCTACGGTCAAGCTCATAGCTCAACGCTACGTTTGGCCAGGTATGAAAAAGGACTGTCGAGTATGGACGCGAACGTGCTTGGCCTGCCAACGATCGAAGGTAAACCGCCATGTCTCTGCGCCGTTGGGCACCTATGATTTACCCAAGGCCAGGTTTACATTCGTCCACATAGATCTCATAGGCCCGATGCCTATTTCTAATGGCTATCGCTACTGCTTGACGGCCGTGGACCGCTTTACGAGATGGCCGGAGGCCATCCCTATTGCGGACATTACGGCCGAAACAGTGGCGAAAGCACTACTTTCTGGGTGGATTGCCAGGTTCGGATGCCCAACTGACATAGTGACAGACAGGGGCCGGCAGTTTGAATCCGCCTTGTTTGAATACCTAGCCAAGTTGGCTGGCTTCAAACATCGCAGAACAACCGCCTACCACCCGGCCAGCAATGGTCTGGTTGAAAGGTTTCACCGACAGCTAAAAACGGCTATAACCTGTCACGCTGATGGCAATTGGGTGGAGTCACTACCAATAGTACTCCTTGGTATTAGGTCCGCGATCAAAGAAGACTTGAACTCATCAGCAGCAGAATTAGTCTACGGCGAACCTCTACGTCTCCCAGGCGAATTTTTCTTCCCCACAGCTACAGGGACTACGGACGTGTCTGATTTTACTGCTCGGCTGCGCTCATTTGTGCGCAAAATCCAACCTGCACCAGCGTCGCGTCATAGCAGTAACAAAATCTTCGTCTACAAAGACCTAGCTTCTTCATCGCATGTATTCCTCAGGGAAGAAATGCAACGCGGAGCATTTAGTCCAGCTTATTCTGGTCCTCACGAAGTTCTCGAGCGCGGTGACAAAGTCGTCAAAATTGTGTTTAATGGTAGGCCTACAACAGTGTCCATCGACCGTCTGAAACCAGCTTACACCTTGTCAAACTCTGCGACTCCCGATCCTATCCCGAACTCCGTGCCTGTTCCCGGTCCAGATCCTATCCCGGACCCCATCACTTCTCTCCCCGAACGTACCACGCGCTCGGGCAGAAGAGTCCGCTTCCCGGATTTCTTTCGCCCGTAGTAACGGTCTTCGGAAGGGAGTGATGTGGGGATCTTCCCCACTTATTTATTTTGTATTTATATGAACATGTTATTTATTTACACAATGTATTTATTTATGTATTCTCGTATTTATATTTACTGTCTATTTACTATATTCAATACATATCTCATTTATACATGTTCATACTTACGTTCATACTTCCATACATTATCTGTTCACACTTTCTTACTGTTCATACTTCGCACTCTGTCCTTACCTTACACCTCTTATAACACATATTTATTACTACCCTCATTTCTTCTATTATTTTATCTACGTAATGATTCTAGAATATATTTCGGTAGGCCAGTCGTTTGGATAACTCATACCGTGCGCGCTACCTCAACCCGTTCATTATCGTTTTAATGTTTTTTATGTTTTACGTGCCGTCCGAACTTTATCTCTCCGTATATTCGTTTGTGTTGTGCTCTAACATTCTATCACTTCTTTCTATTGTGCTGTGCTGTGCTGTGACTTTAACTACTTACCGTGAACACGGACTGTATCTACCTTCCGCTCCTTCATGTAATAATTGTTGTGGACGTGAATAATATATAAATCAAGTGAGTTGAAAAAACAATCTTTTATTACAACGCCGATACATCACACATCCCTACAAACTCTTTGTTCCTCGACACTTGCTTGTTATATAATAGTTGAGTATAGATAGATGTTGCTTAGCTACTCTAAATTTGAAGTGATGTATATTTATGGGTGAGAGGGATGCATTTACTTGCTGCATGATATATTTTATTTGTGCTTAGTCTGTGCGCTCTATGATTTTTTTATATTGCTGGACAATTCACAAATCAACATCTAGCCCCGTGATAAGTTCTAAGCATGTGTTATTAAATGATGATGATATCTGTATATTTGCAGGTGTGTTGGGTGTGTGCGTGGTGGTGGTGTCGGCGTGGTGCTTCAGCTGCCGCGAGCGCGTGCGGGAGTCGCGCCGGGAGTACCTGTTCACGCAGATACCCAACGACGACAAGCGTCCGCTATGCCAGGACCCCGCCTATGGTGAGTCTCAAGTGTTTAGCAACTCCTTTTGCCACAATTGGACACAAAATTGTACCCTAAAAGTTGTTTAGTTAAGAGACTCCTTTTGCCACAATTGGACACAAAATTGTACCCTAAAAGTTGTTTAGTTAAGAGACTCCTTTTGCCACAATTGAACACAAAATTGTTGCCTAAAAGTTGTTTACTGTAGTGACTCCTTTTGCCAAAGTTGGCCACAAAATTGTAGTCTAAAAGTTGTTTAGTGTAGGGACCCCTTTTGACACAAAGTTAAAGTTTAGGGACTCCTTTTGCCATAATTGGACACACAATTGTAGCCTAAAAGTTGTTTAGTTTAGGGACCACTTGTTTTTTGACAAAATTGTTTCCTAAAATTGTTTAGTTTAGAGACTCCTTTTGCCACAATTGGACACAAAATTGTTGCCTAAAAGTTGTTTAGTTTAGGGACCCCTTTTGTCACAAAATTGTAGCCTAAAAGTTGTTTAGTTAATAGACTCCTTTTGCCATAATTGAACACAAAATTGTTGCCTAAAAGTTGTTTAGTTTTGGGACCCCTTTTGTCACAAAATTGTAGCCTAAAAGTTGTTTAGTTTAGAGTTGAGACTTCTTTTGCCACCATTGAACACAAAATTATGGCCCATGATGTAATTGAGTAGTAATATTTTTAAAATAAAATAACATATTTTTATGAATGCAAATTATTATAATTACAGAAATCGTGGCGAAGCCCTACTATGATGATGAAGACCTACCACCTTCAGAAACGGATTCTGAAGACGAGGTAGTCCTTCTAAGAAGTGATCGAGACTGGAAGAACGTTACCCAAGATTAATAACCAACGAACAGTGAAATGTAACCTCATACTTAATTAAGAACTAACCGTCAATATGTAGTAAAAAATATATATTTCTACCATCTTATGCGTAAAAGTCAATAGTACCGATTTTACTTATAATTCTGTTACTTCTTCTTCTTTGTTGATGGCTTACTGTTTTTGGGTAAAAATACATATATGTATTTCAGATGCATATGTAAGTGTCAACATGATCTATAATGTATGTAAAAATAGCTTTTTATGGTGACTTTTCGGTATCCATATATATTTTTTGATAGGATAAGATATATTGAAGAATAATAAAAAATAGGGTCTAAATGTAAACCTGAAAACAGATGTGTTGGTTGGTGCTAACATTATTTCATCAACAACCTGTGTTGTGAATTTAGGAAATTTTATAAAGTTTATGTATATTTCGAATCTTAACATTATTTTTGTTAGTTTTTTAGGACTAGTTCCTATAAGGTGTTTATTAAACGTAGGTACCATTAACGAAATGTAATTAGTTTGTAGGTTATACGTAGTTAAAAGTTGCTTTAACTTTTACATTAGTATTAGATGTATGTAATTAGTAAATCCGTTGAAAACGTAATTTGCAGATATCTTTATCTCAACATAAGTAGAGAAGTATGGTGCGCTTCCTCAATGACTTATTTTTAAAACCAGAACCAAGACTAAACTCCTGTTAATTTAATAATGGAGGAGACATTTCAGCCCGTCTGCACCCACAGTACTAGGGTACTGTGGGTGATGATTTTAATTTAAAATAATCCAATTACCATATAAATTAAGTAATGCACAGGTTAATAACTCACAGATTTCGAATTATTCGTAATATTACACGTATATTTTAAGTTAATAGATACAAGAATAATAAGTTTTAAAAAATCTGTAGTGCTGCAAACTTAAACTCATTTTTTTTGCTATTTTCATGCGTTTAGATGTTTTTGCCTGTAAAAAAATAGGAAAACTCAATTACATTATATTGTAATAATGCCTTCTTTCCAGAACCTCTATTCACATATCTGTTTAAATAAATTAAATTTGATATTAATTTAATCGGATATATAAAAGTTTGTAGCACTACATGTTGTGTTAGTGTAGATCTCCAATTGGCTTGATGTTCAGTATTAACATATTGTTAAACATATATTTATTTATTCAAACTCTTGCCTTAAAATACCATTCCTTCATTTTCAAGACTTATAACTAATCACGCATTTTGTCCTTATTATATTAGCTGTAAATTTTAATTTTAAGTTACGGTGTTTATATGAAAAGAAAGATTATTATATTGATGTGAGATTACGTATTTTAATGAATCTCTTTGAAAGTTATTTAAGTAAATCATTTGATATTTGGTGCTAAGTGTCCAGCAATGTCCTTTTATTTATTGTGATTTATAATGATATTGAAATACATTTTTGTTTCCGATTACGCGTTTTCTTTAATAGATATGTTGTATATATCCACAAGTACCAGTACCTACACATGACGCCGTAGCTGACCATCTTTTGGTATTTAAGTCCCATAATAGTTTAACGAAAGTAGTAGTAGGCCAGCACCACACGGCAACAACACTTCATATTTCTTCACCAATCATTCATATTTTCATTTTGTAAATTTAACTAATTCCCATAAGAACGCAACGTTAAGTTTTGGGCGTCTTCTTCTTTTCTTTTGGTGAAAACATGACTGGCTGGACGCCAGGACATGGATAATGCTGAAAATTCTGACATTGACAACCAACTGATGTCGAAACGTATGTCAGCTGATTTTGATCAAGAATTTTTTATTAAGTTTTGTGTTGTTTCTATCAAGAATTTCCCTGAAGTAAATAATATCGAAACATGTGATTTCCGTGTCCACAATATAAATACAATGAAACTATGTTCTGCCGCTCCTAACTTCTGAAGTTAAGCAACCTGTTATTGTTTCAAAGACTTTTCGATGGATAGAGTAAAAGCAAACACCATGGAGATGAGTCGGCGTGCCTGGGATAAATTGAGACGAACAAGCCGCTTTTTCGACGGTCCTCTCACGAGAAAGAAGTTGGTGCTACTGGTCCTGGTGGCTATCTTCCTGGTGCTGTACGTCGGGCCCGGCCTGATGAGCTGGCTCTACTCCGACGGAGGGTCAAGCCGCCAGGATGTATGTCAAAACAACTTCCTAATACCTTTCACTGACTCCATAGCCGAATACGACGCCTACTTTCGATACGAGAATTTAGATGCGGCGAAAATCTCCTCGCGACACAACTATGTGCCTTACGTTGGTAATGGACTCTTTGCTTTAACTTTAGAACACGACGCTCATCTTAATATAAAGTATGGTCGTACGTTATCTTTGCCTGTGAAATACTATCCGTTGTACATTGTAGATGATGGTCTTATGAAAGAGTTTACTGTTACGGATTACAAGGATGGAGTCGTTTATAGATATCAGTGTTCTGACAGTGGCTTACAAGTATCTTACCAGTACTATGCACACAGAACTATACCCTCTCTGTTTGTTCAAGAGATTCAAATCAATAATCCTACAACTACTGCTAAGACATTAAAATTGGCACAAATCCAATCTGAGCTGAGAAGTACTAGAATAATGAAACTACATCAAGGAGCAGATGCAAAGGAGTATGAAGTTGCAGAAGGGATGATGAACATTCCAGAAAGTGATAATTTGATTGCTGTAACTGTTGTTTGTCGTAAACTTCCTGGGTCTATTCACGTTGAGGCGAGAGAAAGCTTAGATTTAACTATACTAACTACTGTGCAATATAGTGAACCTATTAATCAAAAGGAATACAATAAACATAAAGCTATTGTAAAGAATAAAGCTATAGATGAGATGGAGAAGGCGATAGCATTGACCACTGATAGGCCAGCAATCAGGCAGCTGAGGGACAAACACACCAGAGTCTGGCAAGGACTGTGGTACACCGGCTTCTACATTTCAGACTCCAAAGCCGATGGCATTATCAATGGTGACAGGATAAATGCTACAATATACACTATACTATCTCAAACAAGAAGTTTTGAGCATGAAGAAGATGTAAAAGCTAGCACTAAATCAGAGTTACTAAGAACACTGACTTATTCTGAAGGTTGCTATGAAGGACATTCTACTTTAGATGCCGTTATGCTATGGAAACCACTGCATAACTTACAAGATATTAATGATGTGGCCAGTGTTTGGCTCCTGACACTAGAGAAACAAGGATGCCACAACCTGTTAAAAGCGGGAGCAAGTGGCGTGAATCAAGCAATGATTCTTAGCTTCGGAGCATTTAGATTCAGCAACCAGCATTTAGAGTACAACATCCACCCATCAAAACTTCACAGAGATTTCTTGTTTCGGCGTATTAATTACGGAAACATGACTCATGTCAACATTAGTGTCATTGTACAAGATGATAACAAAGCAGCTATATTTGTAGCTCTAGATCGATCTGATAAGAACTATTACGGTTGTGATGGTGGCTGCTTAGACTCTCCTGTACAACTTGGTCCATATAGGAAATATTTTCCAGTTAAATTGACTGATCCTTTAACAGCTATTTTGTATGTGACGGCTGATAAGCAGCATATGGAAGATCTAAGGCATGCAATACATGTGCAAGAGGTTATCGAGGCTCCAGCCCATGAGAATCATGTGATAGCGTTACATAAGCATGGGCATAGCCTCGGTGGGCTGAACCCTCTATTCTGGGTATCTATAATCTGTCTTATTGTAGTCTTCCACTTATTCCTATGTAGGATTATAATGAATGAGTTCTGTGACACTGGAGTTAACTATAAGAGGTTGTATAATAAACCTTGAACATTCTAGGTTTAAGTTTGATGCCTTAATAAAGTGCTTTGATTAGTCAGGAATGTGCACTAAGGATTGTTCAGTCATTAAGAAACGCACAAATGATTTCTAGTGTTATTAAATGATCTCTATATGATTAAATGTTCAGTTTCAATTGAAAAATTGATATTCACACAGCATTTTGATTGCTAATGTTTTACTGACCAATAGTACAGTTGAAAAAGTCTATATTCTAATGAAATGAAGGAACTGTAAATGGCTAAATATTGTTTAATTATGGTTTAACTTATTCTCCTGAAGAATTTTCTTTCTTTGCAGGTCTTAATTACTGGTGATAAAGTCATTTACAACTGATAAGTAACTGCATATTAAACCGTGTTATTATTGCGACATATAAATAATCTAAGATTATTGCATACAATTGTGTATGTATGTATATACACTTACACAATTGCTTTGGCACTTATTTTAAAAGATAACAAGTATGACTTATGTTTCTTGTAAGGAATAAAATACCTCTTAATAAATTTTAATAAGGAATAACTGCTGTCAATATATATCTCTTCTCTTATATTTGGAACTAAAAAAAATATTAAAATTTTGTATCTTGAAAATACACAAATGTTCTAATATTTTTATTTATGGGATGTACCTATGTTGGGCAGCCAGTTGAACACTATATTAATAAGTATTATATAATTATATTTAAAACATAATTTACTTCTACAGTGTGTAGTTGCCTATTAAAAATGCAATATTATAACAAAAACCCATTTTTTATAAATCTAGTATAAAATGGCGAAGTTTTATAGGTAATAAATAATGTTTATATCTTGACCCTTCGCTTGCACACCTGAATTAAACTAATTACATTTAAAATTACAGTCAGTAGGTACTTAATTCAAAAAATGTAACTATTTGGGTAATGTGAATACTTATACAAATAACATCTTGTGCTAGGTATGTCTATGTACCTATTTTAAAAAAATTGCAATACTATAACCACATAATAAATTTACCTATATTATGTATGTAAATAATTACAATAAATCAAATAAAATTACAATGTTTATTACTGAGGTAGGTAACTTATAATTAGTACATTGTTATATGAATGTGGTGTATATTTTTAAATAAATGCTAATTGTATTGTTTTCTGGTAATATTATTATTTCCACTCAACCTATGTGCAATTCAGCGTTAACTACGTAATATTTTGGTAGTATTTGTAAAATTTACTGTGTTACAGTCTATGTATTTCCTGTGGGCAGCTCAATAATAAATAAATAAGGTCTTGGAAACTTGTCAACCTGATAGGTGATGTGGATAAATAGATATACAAATCAAACATTCTTGAAATATAATTGATTTATTTACAAAATATAACTATAAAATGTATTAAAAATACAAGGCACAATATGGTATAATATTAGCATTCTAAAAAAGCGTTACATAAGGCGTTGTCCTAATTAAACGTCCATATGTTCGTAGGCCTGCCAAAGTAGATGAATTCTGGACACTTAAAATCAAATTATTTATGCTGATAAACGTATCTATGAAAGTATGTCTTTGAATATAATACTTAAATCTAATTGGTTTAAATGGCCGTTTGCTGCGTTACAAATGTTTAATTGCGGCATATTTTTATAACTCAGAGATTGTTAAATCGCTTATTTGGGCTCATTTGGACAACGCCTATCACAGTAGAAACAACTTATGTATGCTCTCTATTAGGGCAGTCACATATACTTTTACCATGAATCACAGTTATTACCATCTAGCTTTCATCCTCGACTGTAGGTAATTTTGAACTAGGTACGTTTTTGCCAACAAAGGGACTATATGTTCGTACTGCCAAATTATTGTATAGATGTACCTATACTTGGACTTTATTTATTTTAATTGTTTTAAACTTCTGTTATAAAAACTTCCGTTCGCAGTAGGTATAGATACATATACACATACAGTAGATGACTGTACTTACATAACAGACAGATTTAAATCTATACTAATATGAAATCTGTATGTGTCAGTCATGGAGTAGGTACCTAAGTTTTGTTTTCAGAGTGTATATGTATAGGCTCAATATTATGATACTGAAACTAATTTGAAGATTTTAATGTAGACGTCTAGGACACGGAATAGACTATTTAAAATCTTGCTCCAGGTATGATAAAGGTTCAAAATAAGTAAAAAATAATTTAACTCGGACGGAGTTGCGGGAACAGCTAGTATAATAAGTATAATAGGATTCATCTCGGTTACTCGCACATACCCTCATTAGCTATACTACGATCACAAATTATTACATCAGGCACATATTCTACTTTCGTCTTATATCTAAAACTTACAAATGAATAATAGAAGATTGGTTCTATAATAAGGTACTTCATAGAATGGTTCGGTATAACGTTTGAACTATGGATTAAATTATAACGTACTTTTGAACTTATATAACACAATTTTAATACAAGCATTTCATTTATGTAATATTTAATAGGTACCTCACCTATACTGTGTTCATTTTCAATGGAGCATTTTAGTAAACACAGCATTTGACAGTTCAATCAGCTGATGCAGGGGTAAAAAACATTTTATTATTTAGGTTAGCTCTTGCCAGCGGCTTTGTTTGCGGCATTGTGGATATACATAATTTATGTCATTATTGTCAAGTGAAAAGCAAATGGCGGCGTTCGTGGGTAGTGTTACCACTTCTGTCAGAAAAACGGGGAAAATAAAATTATATAGTCATTCATTCATTCATTACAATTATTTACGGTTCCCGTCAAGTGTTTGCTGCTTTGTTGTAATGTTTTGTATTTTTTCTCGTCTTTTATAAATATACAGTATTTTGTTATAGACTTGCGACCCGCCCCGGCTTCACGCGGGTGCAATGCTACATAAACCTTCCTCTTGAATCACTCTGTCTATTAAAAAAAACCGCATCAAAATCCGAAAAAATTCTATGAATGATGTATGGTGAGAGTGCTGTCCTAAATTCGGAATCGTATTAAAAAGAAACCAATTGTTTGCCACCCATGACGTCAAAACTGAGAATCGTTAGGGTTGGCACTGCTACAAAGTCATAAATCTGTGGTGATTTTAATCTTCGTGTTTGACCACATAATGATGATTTTCTGAATTGAAATAATTGGATTTTGCATTAAATAGACGTAACGATTTAAAAAGTAACAAATTAAATAGAATTTACGGGTGAAATCATTGAAATTCTATTAGGTCTGCATCATTACGTTGTGATAACCCTAAAAACAGCTGATTTGGAATGTTTACTAAAATGCTCCATTGAAAATGAACAGAGTATAGGTACTCTTAAAAAATATTGTCCCGAAAAGCAAATATAATATATATCATGCATAAGAATACTTTGCATTACGCTGTCATGACATTACTAAAAACCTAAAAAGCTGTTACATATATTCCAACATAGTTGTGGTACAGATTTATAAACGGTAGTTAATACTTTGCTTCACTGATTTAATTTCTCTTATCAAATGATGATAAGGATTGAGAACAAAACAAAACATGAACTTATTCAAAACGACATTTTGTGTATGTATGTACATTATTTAATAGGTACATAAGTTTTGAACACTGCGTATAAAAATATATCTACCTATCTATAATACATAACGAAAAAAATTATTTCACCTATTTGGGTCAAACGCAGATCTTATATAAAAAAATCAATTAAATAAGGGCAATAGAAACATAATTTTCAGTCAATTTACTACATAAAATAAATAGTTTCTTAAAGTTTTATAATTTTTGGTAGAAGATACCCAAACTGTGGGACTAGTTTACAAAGGATTCGATAAATTTAATCAAATTTAAAGATACTATCTAAATAGCAAGGTGAATTTATATCAAATAGTTTTCATTAATAAGATTTAAGCTGTATATAGTGATATTATGCAATGTATACTTATGTAATTGTACATTATATAATTATTATACTGTTTTCTTATTAAATACTTTGCAAGATCGACTCGAAATAATATGTAAATATAATTAATTACTAATATTATACAAGGCACTTTATCACAATGTCCCGTATAAGTTGTTTAAACAGTAAGGGACGCTGTATAAAATCTAAAACGATGTTATAACAAATAAATATGTCTATATAACTATAGTTCATACTTAAAGTATCTATTGTCATTTAGTTTGTGCATGTGAGAATGTCTGGAACTGGAGGGTTAATCACCTGAAATAAAAATAAATCACTTTAAGAAAGTTATATTACTATTATACTTACATAATGTGTATGTAATACATATAATATGTTATATATTATCAAGGCTAATTTTTCTTAGTATATATACGTATATTTTATCTATATAATCGTATATCACTTATTATATTACGTTCCCACTGCTGGGACACAGAGACTTCTCTCTTGACTTATATGTTATATTTATTTATATATCTGGTACAAAAAAATGCTTACGTCACAGCTCCTCGTAGAACGCAAGACGAGTTTTGGTGGATCCCTGCTTTAGCTTCCTGAGCGTCGAATACTTGTTGTCCCCCGTCTGTGTCTGCCAAAATAAAATATATATTAAATCAAATCGTTTATTGTATTCCTGGGTTACTTAAGATCGTATAACTAATTTTAAGTCCAGAATGAACCCAGGAAGGGCACTACAATAATAATTATAATAGTTCTAAGTGTAGTTCTAGTCAGTTACCTACGCCTTGTGTATTTAGTTAGTTACTGCGCCTCGTGTATTTAGTTAGTTACTGCGCCTTCTGTTTTTAGTTAGTATTACCTGCGCCTCGTGTATTTAGTTATTTACTACGCCTCGTGTATTTAGTTAGTTACTACGCCTCGTGTATTTAGTTGGTTACTGCGTCTCGTGTATTTAGTTAGTTACTGCACCTCGTGTATTAAGTTAGTTACCTGCGCCTCGTGTATTTAGTTAGTTTATTTATTTATTTCTTTAAGGTCTCCCAACAAAAGATACATTCATTTATATTCTAAACAATATTCACAAGGTCTTCGAAACTTATGTTCTTTTAATTATAGGGGGCCACAGCGTGCACATTATTGTTAGACAATTTTATAGCTGAGACTTATAACTAAACTTATGGTTAAAAAAAAACTAACTAGATAAAAACTTAAAAATAACTTAATATAAAAATAAAATGAAAATAATTATTTTATATAATCAAGATTCATGAAACTGCACCTCGTGTATTTAGTTAGTTACCTGCGCTTCGTGTATCCGGTCGAGCGTGGCGGCGCCGGCGTCCACGCGCAGCACGGAGAACTCACAGCGTAACTCGTCTAGCTGCTGTTGTAAGTGCTTGGATTTAGCTAGGTATTCCACCCTGAAATAACATATCATATTTATTTTACACAGCTCAAATAAAATGGAGAGCGTGAGGCGACCAAAATAACATAAAAACTTAAACACTCCTGTTTTAGAGCCATTTGTAAAAATGGAGAGGGGATTTGGTCAACTAACGTAGTTATTTTTGTTAGACATTACCTCTCCTTTTCGATCTCGACGGAAAGCCGATGTATATGGGGGTCGTCGTCGGGCACAAGCTGGTAGGAATCGTGTTCCTCCGCCGGGCAGGCTCCCTCCCCCCCGAGCTCCGCGGGGAGGGAACACGTCGACGGGAATAGAGGGGGGACTACGCTTGACTGGAACAACAAACAAAATTTGTTTGTTTAAATGAATAAGTTAATAAATATTGCTGGACAATTTACACAATATCTAGTCCCGTGATAAGCTCGAAGCTTGTGTTACGGGATGAATTACAATGAACAACTCTGATGAGTAACAAGGGAAATAATTACCACTGTTTTTGAACCTTGTAATTACTTGTAATGAACAACTACTTTTTTACTGGAGAATTGTGTTTAGAGCTCTTATTATTTATTTCAACTAGCTAACTTAGAATACCCAACAACGTATAAAAATTCAATAATTAAGTTGTAAGACATACCAAAACACTAGAGCCCGCGCCACCTTTCAAGTCATACGGTTAATGCGGGAACTACAGTATTAGAACCGTTAATATCTAGGCAAGCAGCGCCACGTCTAACGGATTTGAGTAGCGGCGCGTAGTCTACTAAAGACACATTATAATTTTATGTGTTTTAATCGTATTTTAAAACACTTACAGTGACAGAGGATGTGGTCTGGTACCCGTTGGTGATTCCGTTGGAGATGCCGTTGCTGACGCCGTTGGACATCCCGTTGGTCATCGTGAGGTAGCTCATCAGCTGGTCTTTGCTGCTACTCTGCTAGGAAATTACATTATTACTCAATAACTTGATTCAGGGTGTCCAAGTTAACAATATGATTAAAATGTTTTTGAGTTTTCCGATATTTCGGCACCGTTACAAGCGCCATCTGTACGGAGAGACTGATGACTTTTGCGATTAGGCACACCGTTATTTACAAACAAACTAATCTACCCTCTTTCTGAGTCGTTTATTGCGGTCAGGTACTTACAGTAGGAGACATGGGCGGTAAAGAGCCGTTGTTCCTGCTGAGGAAGTTGAGCAGTTTCTCCTTGGCCTGCTTCTCGGCGGAGCGCGCGGCGAGGAGCTCTCCTCTCAGCCGCTCCGCCTCCGCCGCTCGCTTCTCCGACTCCTCCACTAGGCGGGCGGTCAGGTACTTACAGTAGGAGACATGGGCGGTAGAGAGCCGTTGTTCCTGCTGAGGAAGTTGAGCAGTTTCTCCTTGGCCTGCTTCTCGGCGGAGCGCGCGGCGAGGAGCTCTCCTCTCAGCCGCTCCGCCTCCGCCGCTCGCTTCTCCGACTCCTCCACTAGGCGGGCGGTCAGGTACTTACAGTAGGAGACATGGGCGGTAGAGAGCCGTTGTTCCTGCTGAGGAAGTTGAGCAGTTTCTCCTTGGCCTGCTTCTCGGCGGAGCGCGCGGCGAGGAGCTCTCCTCTCAGCCGCTCCGCCTCCGCCGCTCGCTTCTCCGACTCCTCCACTAGGCGGGCGGTCAGGTACTTACAGTAGGAGACATGGGCGGTAGAGAGCCGTTGTTCCTGCTGAGGAAGTTGAGCAGTTTCTCCTTGGCCTGCTTCTCGGCGGAGCGCGCGGCGAGGAGCTCTCCTCTCAGCCGCTCCGCCTCCGCCGCTCGCTTCTCCGACTCCTCCACTAGGCGGGCGGTCAGGTACTTACAGTAGGAGACATGGGCGGTAGAGAGCCGTTGTTCCTGCTGAGGAAGTTGAGCAGTTTCTCCTTGGCCTGCTTCTCGGCGGAGCGCGCGGCGAGGAGCTCTCCTCTCAGCCGCTCCGCCTCCGCCGCTCGCTTCTCCGACTCCTCCACTAGGCGGGCGGTCAGGTATTCCGCTTCACGGGTTTTTCTTTCAAGGTGGACCTGAAATTTAGTAATAAAACCTGTAACTTTTTTTTATTAAAAAGTAACACACGATTTTTAAGTTAATTAATTATATTCTCTCTCTATAGGATATATTCTCTCTTTGTAGAGAGAACAGTCTCCTACCTTCTCCTCCTCAGTCCTGATATTAGAGAGTCGTAGTCGCGCGTTCTCTCTCTCTGCATCAGAAGCTTTCTGCGCCAGGAGAGAGGCTTCCTCTTCTGCCACTCTTCCTTTCTCCGCTAGCAGTTCTGCAGTCTCTTCAGAACGACGCTGGGAAAAAAAACTATAAATAAACAATACTTATAACCCGACGTTTCGACCGAGACATGTTTCGGTCATTTTCAAGAGGAGTGAGCGTCCCATGCTCACCGCCTCTGCCCCCTCCACCTCCCATGAGCAGCCGCGCGCTGCGCTACCAGGCGCGCAGTGAGAGCCGCGCGCGAGCAGAGCGGAGACGGAGCACGGCGGGACGCTCACTCCTCGTGAAAATGACCGAAACTTATCTCGGTCGAACGTCGGGTGTTTTGTTACACTCCTTAATTAATACGTGAGTAATTCCCGCTTTTATAAAATGAATAGTGTAACTCACGAAAAAATGCCCGCGCTCGATTCAGCTCGCCAGAGATGCGCCACCACCACTCTATTTGTTTATACAAGCGAGAATGGGCACCGATAGTGTTAAAGAAACATTTAAAGGTTGTGGGTTCGATTCCCGCCTCGTAACAAAAAATCGTAAGATCTGCAAATATCGAGCGTGTCTGGGTGTATACTATTCTGAGTATAATAAAAAATATATACAGGTATGTTTATGTATATTTTATAAAGTATATCAGAAATCTAGCACCCGTAACGGGGGGCTAGTCCCGTGGTCAGCTCGAAGCTTGTGACATCTAGATGTTGCTGTGTGAATTGTCCAGCAATATTTATATATTTAAATTTATTAGAGAACTAGTAGTGTCTAGCTAGATAAACCTAACATAGGATTTAAGACGCTACTAACCATGTAATGTATCATGTTTTTCACCAATAAATACTATCTATTTAACAAAAAATTTCTTTTTGTTATTATTTTATTTGCGATCAGTCCCTTGACTATAAGCAAATCGGTTGTAGAGCTGTTGTCGGGTTAAGTGCTCACTCTATTGAGTAAGCTACTTATAAATTCATATCCTTTCATGGAGTTTTAGCATATCCTGTCTCTTAAGTCTATTTGGTCGCGCACTTAAAGAATTGATCTATAAATGGCGTCCGCTCGCATGCGTTCTCGCTCACTCTCTATCGCTGTCTATACTTTTATCTTGTTTTGCCAATCGTACCATACGTACCCGCCGCCATTTTCAGATCAATTCTTTAAACGCGCAGGTTATATCTAAATAAACCGATTTTATTTTTATATATTTATATCTCTCCTCACCAAGGCCTCATTAGCGAGTCTGATCTCCTCCTGGTACTGCAGCAGTCGTTGCTCCATGGCGCTCCGCTCCCTCTCCGCGGCCTCACGCAGCTGTTTCTCCCTCGACAGCTTGTTCCTTTCGATCTGACGACGTTGTTTCTCCTCTTTAAATAAATAAATAATAAATATTACTGGACAATTTTACACAGCGACATCTAGCCCCGTGGTAAGCTCGAAGCTTGTGTTACGGGTGCTAGATTTCTGATATACTTAATATAATATAGGTAGAGATAATCCATTCTAAAAATGAACTCCCCTCCACAAAACCGTGATAATTTCAACGTGTGAGAGGAAATACTTATTGCATCACTATACTTGTGTACGTGCTACAACTTTACTGTAACATTGGCTCATCTGTCTGTCAAAGTGATACCGTTTGCTTATACGTTGATGAACAACCAATGACAAAGATCAATTTATGTGTGTTGTATCTATACACCTTTTTGCATGTACGTGTAACCGCGGTGGAGGGGCGTTCATTTTAGAAATGGTTCATCTCTACATACATAGATAGATATATTTTATTATACATATATAACACCTTTAGCTTGTGCCTTCATCTGCTGCACTTCCATGGTGTCGGGCTTGCGGCGCCGCATGTACAGGTCGTGGTTGCCGATGCATAGGTCTAGTATCTGGGGAAAATTAAGATATACTAATATAAAGCTGAAGAGTTTTTTTGAACGCGCTAATCTCAAAACTGAAACATTATTTCAGTGCTGGATATTATACATAATTATGTTCTGTGGTAGATATCGGGTAAGGCTATATCGCTTAAAAGTTCACTCAACTACACAGTACTGAGTACAGGTCTCCCGAATTACATATACTTACTGAATTTGGTGGGAAAGTTTTAACCATCAATTTACTAGTTAGTAATCACAGTAACTTAGTACACTCATAAGTCCTTTATCCCATATTTTTCAATTTTTTTTATTCTATGTCATTTAAAAGTACAATAAAAAGTTCATTCATTCATTCAATCGGCTTTGCGTCACCCACAGCAAGATACAGTTCTTATATTATACATTTAGAATTTTAGACACTACACGGCCATGTTTTAACAGATTTTTTCATCAACATTACAATATATAATATAGGTACTTCAAAAACTATATTTTTTCTAATCTATGAATTATTTTAATATCTTACCAACTTATTCATTCCCTTAGGCGAGAAGAATATAAAATTGGTGACGCTTTTATCCACAAACTTGATGACAAACTTCTTGTCGTCGAAGGATATGTGTTTGATCTCGGACCAGGGGAAAGTGGTTTTGGGAGTCAGTTTGTTGTCCTTCTCGTATATGTTGAGCCCTAGCGCCGTCACTCCTAGATATAGCTCCGTGTCTTTCTTGTTCTGAAAGAGATATTAGATATCTTAATTAGTTTATTTATATAAGGACTCCCAACATAAGCTTCATTGATTTATACTCTTAAGTCTCTAAACATTATTCAAGGTCCAATAAAAATCCATGGTCTTCGAAACTTATGTAATATACAGTCTTAGGGTTTAGTTTGGTATCCTGCCTTGTTCTGAAGGAGTAAAAACATAATAGTATTAAACTCTTAACATTTTCGTAGTAATCTTCAATGATTTGCTATCTTCGTCTTCAAGATGATTTTAGTTCTATTGTAACCAAATTTAAAGTTTTGCATTGAGTTACCTTTATAGCGAAGTAGTTGACGCCATACATATCCAGATCCTGCGCTATCTTAAGATATTCCATCTCCGCTTCGTCCCGGGACATACCTTTGTGATCTGCATACCTGAATCAAACCACTACAGTAAAACTACGAGAGTTATAATATCAAATGTATAGTTAAACAATTAAAATGTAATTAGAAATAGTATGGGAAAATTACAATATCACAACCACAACGTAACCTTGGTCCTCGAGTGGGAGTCGAACCCATGCCACCCAGTTAAGCCCTGGTTGCGCTAACCATTACGCTATCGAGGAGTGAGTTAATTTTAATATGGAGTATGGCGACCGCTTGCCACTATGATAGAAATTGAGACAGATATTCAGTCCTTAATTTAATTATTTTAAAGTCCATACTGTCTCACTGCTCTCTTCGTTCCACTCCTCGCTATTTATCGCCGGTACAGGCCCTTTGGTTAAGTGACAGTTCAGCTCAACCCGCCATCTCATCCTAAGCCATTTACTATTAATTACCTATTAATCCAATGGATACTATAAGATTACACTAGCTAAGTTCGCCCGCCATGTTTTCTCACCATTGAAACCTTCCCTGGGCTATTACGAGACTATTTAAAAAATAAAAGCACCTATATTGGCTCAGCCACTCTAGAGTTATAAAATTACAACGAAAAGTAGCATTGATTTGTATAACCCGCGCAGATAGAAAATTGATTTGAAAATGGCGGCGGGTACGTATGGTACGATTGGCAAAACAAGGATAAAAGTATAGACAGCTAGAGAGTGAGCGAGAACGCATGCGAGCGGACGCCATTTATAAATCAATTCTTTAAGTGCGCGGCTTATATATATAAGATGAATAGGTTCTGTTAAATATAAAACGGACCATATCTTGATGCGTTCCTCCCACATCTCGGCCGTCATCTGGTACTGGTCGATGACCCGCTGCGGCAGCAGGTCCTCGCTGGCCAGCATGCCGGGCTTGTACGCGCTCTCGTCGTAGTCACCGTACTAAACATAATAACACAATCATACATAATATAAGAGATGCTTGGGATAAAAATACAATAAATTAATTGGTTATATTATATGTTATTTTATAGTGATTGACTCTTACTTAAGTTTTCTAAATTATTAGAAATTGGTATGGGAAAAAAATAACAAGATCACAACGTAAGAGCAGCTCTTACGTAATCCCTCGATAGCGAAGTGGTTAACGCAACCAGGGCTTAACTGGGTGGCGTGGGTTCGACTTCCACTCGAGGCCCAAGGTTACATTGTGATCTTGTAATTTTTCCCATACCAATTTCTAATAAATTAATTGGTGTTTATCTATGATATAATCAATATTTGATATTTAGTATAATACACTAGAAGGCTCAAGTCCTGTGCCTGGTTTTTCTACTGCTGGACAAACGCCTGTTGTAGTCACGGTTCGAAATAATGCATGGGAACTTTCATTGTAAAATTCAGAGGAAGAGAAAAAAAAAGGGGGGGGGGGGGTGATAGATAGTGATGATATGTTCAAGTTAATCTTTGTGATTTTACGGTCAACAGCAGGTGCTGCGTCACGCGCGCCATCTAGTAACAGATCTCAGCACTAAGTAGTACCTTGGCCTGCACGGCGTAGCTGGCGAGCAGCACGCTGGCCTCGGGCGGGCAGTAGATGTCCATGCTGAGGATGGCCTGCTTCACCTGCAGGAACAGCAGGTGCTGCGTCACGCGCGCCATCTAGTAACAGATCTCAGCACTAAGTAGTACCTTGGCCTGCACGGCGTAGCTGGCGAGCAGCACGCTGGCCTCGGGCGGGCAGTAGATGTCCATGCTGAGGATGGCCTGCTTCACCTGCAGGAACAGCAGGTGCTGCGTCACGCGCGCCATCTAGTAACAGATCTCAGCACTAAGTAGTACCTTGGCCTGCACGGCGTAGCTGGCGAGCAGCACGCTGGCCTCGGGCGGGCAGTAGATGTCCATGCTGAGGATGGCCTGCTTCACCTGCAGGAACAGCAGGTGCTGCGTCACGCGCGCCATCTAGTAACAGATCTCAGCACTAAGTAGTACCTTGGCCTGCACGGCGTAGCTGGCGAGCAGCACGCTGGCCTCGGGCGGGCAGTAGATGTCCATGCTGAGGATGGCCTGCTTCACCTGCAGGAACAGCAGGTGCTGCGTCACGCGCGCCATCTAGTAACAGATCTCAGCACTAAGTAGTACCTTGGCCTGCACGGCGTAGCTGGCGAGCAGCACGCTGGCCTCGGGCGGGCAGTAGATGTCCATGCTGAGGATGGCCTGCTTCACCTGCAGGAACAGCAGGTGCTGCGTCACGCGCGCCATCTAGTAACAGATCTCAGCACTAAGTAGTACCTTGGCCTGCACGGCGTAGCTGGCGAGCAGCACGCTGGCCTCGGGCGGGCAGTAGATGTCCATGCTGAGGATGGCCTGCTTCACCTGCAGGAACAGCAGGTGCTGCGTCACGCGCGCCATCTAGTAACAGATCTCAGCACTAAGTAGTACCTTGGCCTGCACGGCGTAGCTGGCGAGCAGCACGCTGGCCTCGGGCGGGCAGTAGATGTCCATGCTGAGGATGGCCTGCTTCACCTGCAGGAACAGCAGGTGCTGCGTCACGCGCGCCATCTAGTAACAGATCTCAGCACTAAGTAGTACCTTGGCCTGCACGGCGTAGCTGGCGAGCAGCACGCTGGCCTCGGGCGGGCAGTAGATGTCCATGCTGAGGATGGCCTGCTTCACCTGCAGGAACAGCAGGTGCTGCGTCACGCGCGCCATCTAGTAACAGATCTCAGCACTAAGTAGTACCTTGGCCTGCACGGCGTAGCTGGCGAGCAGCACGCTGGCCTCGGGCGGGCAGTAGATGTCCATGCTGAGGATGGCCTGCTTCACCTGCAGGAACAGCAGGTGCTGCGTCACGCGCGCCATCTAGTAACAGATCTCAGCACTAAGTAGTACCTTGGCCTGCACGGCGTAGCTGGCGAGCAGCACGCTGGCCTCGGGCGGGCAGTAGATGTCCATGCTGAGGATGGCCTGCTTCACCTGCAGGAACAGCAGGTGCTGCGTCACCTCCTGGATCAGCTCCTCGGACACGTCCTCGGGGTACAGCTTGCACAGCACCATGAACGGGGTGCCCGGCATTTGGGACACGCATTGCTCTTGCACTGGAAACAAATTGTATTATGTTACATCTTTCTATGTATTTGTACACCCGTCAATTTTTTATTTCTTTGCTCTCTTTCCATCCAAAGGTTGCCTGGAAGAGATCGCTCTTTAGCGATAAGGCCGCCCATTGTACTTGTTACTTTTGTTGTATGTTTGTTTTAATAATATTGTTTTAATATTAATTACTAATAAATAAAAAATAGTATTTTCTTGTACCTATATGGCATTAGTACATCCCTGTGTTATTTAAATATCATCTCTCTTTTCCATCCAAAGGTTCATCATAATCATATGATTATATACAGACAAAGGTTGTCTGGAAGAAATTGCTCTTTAGCGCTATGGCCGGCCATTGTACGTATCCTATAATGATCCATTTACGATGGATCTTATGTTGGAGCTTATGATTATTTAGTCTTAAGAGAATAACGTCAATTACCTCTTTTATCCAATTTAAGCCAGCTGATGTAATGCTTGGTGTCCTCGAACTGGAGGCCAAAGAACCACGTCTCCCGGAGCCCTATGGTGCGGCACACCAGGTCGAACAGCTCCCGACCTGTTGCTCGCCACTGCAAACACATACTACATTTAATATCATTACATAATCTCTATTGCATAAAATATTCACAGAGCATCATTGTATATGTAGATGTGCATTTGTTTACTATAGAGAAGAATAAAATTCTGGGTTGAGTGAGTATTAATTGATAGTGGAAAATGTGGTCAAAAGTCTGGGCTTGGTACCAACTAAGACCAATATTATCATATCAAGTGTTCCATAACATAACTAAGGAACACATAACTAACCAGATTTAATCCATGTCAATTCATATACAGCCCATTGAGCAATTGTAACATACCCATAATTTTTCTGATCATGCATATTCAATGTCTACACATTGTATATGCTACATGCAACAATGATAATGTTATGAAATAGTGAACCAACTAAACTGAGTGACATGAGTAGTTCTACTGGTGATTGATGAATGCAAAAATCAACCTACTTGAAATTTATAAAATAAATAATAATAGTAAATAAATTGTTAAAATTTGTTTATACATATATAATAAACCTAACCTTGGTATGATTTTAAATAAACAAAACACGACAGCTCAACACCAAATCACAATTATTTATCTGTTACTTTAAAATGTACAATTCAAAAAGAGCGCAAGGAATCAAGAATAAACAAAATTAGCGTCCATCAAACACGAGAGAGGCACCCCAAGTCAAGTCCCCAAGATGGCGTCGAAGAATTGTCTATGCACCCGGGAAGATTGACAAAATGACGTTATCATAGAGCCACAGATAACGAAACTGCCTCGGTAGCTTATTTATTTATAATACGGCCTCTTCTGACGTCTGGCGGCGTCCTCGACCGCTTGATCTACACTGTTGTCTCGACCAGGGTTATCATCATCAGATAGATAAAGTTCTGAAAGACAAACACTCATTATAAAACCCAAAAATCAAATGTGAGCTTCAACAGTTTTGCAAACGATTACAAGCGTACACGTGATTACTAGCAATCATTAGCGAAACTACTTCGTCTCAAGAAATATTCGCCTATTCTCCTACTGCCTAGACGGCTAGTGTTAAGGTATTGAGTTCAGTTTCCTAACATAGGTAGTGTTTGTTTCCTAATCTGAATTTTTCAACGAACCACAAACGACAAGCTCCGGATCTTCGTCGTTGTGCCGCATAACAAAAGCATTAGGTTTTTAAATGCAATTGCTGTGCCCCGTGATTAAGCTCCAAGTTCGCTAATCACGACTCCTTCGACTATAAACATAGGCACCAAGTTCGCATAATTATAGTCGTCCCTACTCGCATAATGTCTGCATTAGGTCTGTAAATGCAATCACTATGCCCCGTGGTACAAGCACCAAGTTCGCTTACCACGACCGATGACCGATGGTAAAAACATAGGCACCCAGTTCGCCACGTTTAGACCATTTACAACATAGTGCACTGCGTGCATGTATGTATCAGTGGAACGAGCTCGTTATAACAAAACATGACCAGAAATAAGTCATGAGTCGACGTCGACTTCCCAGCAGCATCGAAAATGCCGTTCTTAACTCGGACGATCATTCACCAAGCCAGCAACGTGTTATTTAGCTGCCCATAAATGAGTCAGTTACAGGCTGAAGCTTATAGCAGTGATACGGAAACGCTCGCACTACTTTAAATTTACCATACCCGTGTTTAGTTTTTCAGAGGTCTAAGAGCTTTTGCCCACGAACATAATAGGACACAGGCATTATAGGACACTTCACGTTAAGTTTTAACAGGAGTTATTACAGGCAAACCAATTTCAGACGATAGGTAATAATACTCAATGGTAGTAATTCAAACTTCGTAATGCTTCGCAAAAGCATGTGTTCACGACAACCTTCATTATAATTCGCAAATGCATGTGTTATCGAGCTACACATATAACACGATGGTTATGGTAAACTCAGTAAACTCATTTATTTCACCATAAAGTTACACAATAACATTGGCATGTCTGTAAGTGTTACATATTTCTTAATCTAAGCACTACTAATATAAATCTTAAATTATATGTGATACATGTCAAATAAGATATTAAGATATTAAGTAGTCCACATGGTCCTTTATGAGTACTGTATTCAGTATTCATACTGCCTAAAAACCTGCTTACATTCAAGAAATGTAGCGCGCACATCGAAGTCCATTTCCTGTGAATCATCATGTACTCAGCTGTTGCGTGAGTAGTATTGCCAAAAAAATACCCGCAACCGACTGTAAATCGCATCTTTTGTGTTAAATATTCAATCCAGAGATTACAAAGGAAATTATACCCATTAAGTCTTACACAATGTGTCGCACATTTAATATAACTCAGAACACGGTCACGAAATCCCGAAAGTTATTTTCGCTCGGTCTTACCTGACCATCACCTTTAAAGAAATAAATGAGAACATCACATTTAAATATAAGCCACTACGCTTGATGTTCGTTTCGAATCTGCATAGGTACGGTGATTTCCAAAATCAGAGTGAAAATGAACCTGCTAGCTATAAAAACACCTAAGTAGGTCTTGTATAACAAGCTCTCTTAAAGTTATGCCTGAACAAATAGTGGCAGCAATTCAATTTTTCTTACGTCATGAATCTCTGCATTGTCTTCTGAAGCACCTTTCAGCTGTAGGTATGACCCTGTTATAAAAGTATGAACATGGCTCAAAAGATTCAAAACATTCATTTTATTTAGCCTTAAAACAAAACCTGTTAAGAAGTCCCGATTTTCTGTAGAATTATCACTTTCCAAGTTAAGGTGACCTCTTGTTAAAATCACATAAATCATAAATATTTATTTGCATGAAACATAGGTTACATTAGTCATAATAGTTTTTTATTGATAATAAATATTATAGGTCAATTTGTTGTAGGTACATTTTATATGAGCATGTCAAGTACTTACTTATTATTAATGATCTTATAAAATACTTTTGCACAGCTATGTCACGCCCAGGTGCGCAACACAAAATAAACTCTTAATAGTCCAACATTCCATATTCGCAGCAATAATCCTCCAACATAACCAGCACACTTATCATAAGAATTATTATTATTATTTTTTACCTTAATCGAAAAATATTATTCTAAAGCATGGCGCAGAAAATGTAGAAATAACTGAAATAGCGTTCAAATTTGACCAATAACAATAATTAGATACTTAGTTAGCTAGGACCTAGAAATAAGCCTATAGGTGAGTAACTCTACACACCAATTATCAAAATCATAAAAGAACGCATCAATACATGGCTCGATCTTACCAGTATAGTAGGTACTGAAAACGCTAACTAGCTTTTAGCTATCTCGTTCATAGCCGCGTCGTTTGAACAAGGCACGGTCAAGTCTCGCGTCTGAAAGAAGTGGATCAGTTGGTCCTGCCAAGGTCTCAGCCACAGTTGAATGATACACCATATCACACTGGGTGAAAAAGTCAGCAGCTTTGGTGTGTGGCACTCTCGTGATGGACGCATAGATAAGATAGAGATTGAGGGGGTATATACCTTTCCTAGGTCTTCCAACTTATTCTTATAACAAAATACTAGGACTGTTGTGGCGATTTATTCAACGTGTAAGTTTAAAATAACTCAGCCAATTTCATGTTTGACATCATAAACAAATCAAGAGGAACTTAACAATTTTAATGTTATCCTATTACACGGTCTACGGCAAAATACTATTCACTGTCGCTACTAAATAAAAGAAGAAGAAGAAAACCGAATTCATCTAAAAATATCCGAACGGTTTCCGAACAAATAAAAATCTGTCAGCTGCTGCTGTCAAAGTGACATTTCCTTTATTGCGTAACTCAACCTTAACCACAAAATAAAAGAAGAAGAAGAACCATTAATAAATCTCATTTTGTTTGTTTTTAAAATTTGTGACATAAACAAAACATCTCCACAGCTCTGGTCCAGAGTGAACAGTATTAAAGAATACGAATATGTGACATAAAATGGATGTACGTAGATCTAAATGTTATTCGATATAAAAAAACAATTCTAGACGGCCATGACTATGAAATTTAAAAACAATTCTAGACGGTCATGACGAAGACTATGTACAATGAAAACTAGCTAGAAGGCCATGATGCCTTCTACATGAAATCTACTACGATGTCGAGATTTAATTTTATCGCAGCTCTTTTCCTTTTTCGGAAACTATGAAATCAAAACTCAGGATACCTAGGTACTTACGATTTATTAAATCACCAAACACTAATCACCAAACCACAAGGAAAACTATCAGAAACAAACAACCATCAGCGATCAAGGCGAAGTAAGTATATCAGTATCCCACTTCTGATATAATAAACCTAACCTTGGTATGATTTTAAATAAACAAAACACGACAGCTCAACACCAAATCACAATTATTTATCTGTTACTTTAAAATGTACAATTCAAAAAGAGCGCAAGGAATCAAGAATAAACAAAATTAGCGTCCATCAAACACGAGAGAGGCACCCCAAGTCAAGTCCCCAAGATGGCGTCGAAGAATTGTCTATGCACCCGGGAAGATTGACAAAATGACGTTATCATAGAGCCACAGATAACGAAACTGCCTCGGTAGCTTATTTATTTATAATACATATGTATATTCAAAGTTTTGTTACATTGAAATAACGGTAGCAAAAGGTAAACTCATTACATACCTACCTTCATTATCACAATCAGACTTCATTGGTTCAATGCAGCTATCTCAGAAAAAATACACTTTTTAAACTATCATCATATCAACCTATATTATGTCCACCTACTGGGCATAGGTTTCCCTATTATTTCTAGAGAAAGCTCTTTGTAATGGGTTGCATCTTATGCTCAATTTACCAAATAAAACAGTTACTAAATATAATATAAGAGTTTGTTTGTACATGCTAATTGCAGGAACCACTGTTGGTAAATTTAAAAAATCTTTCAGTGTTGGAAAGTACAAGTAAGGCTATACACTATTACCAATATATAAGCTTTACCCAATTTTTTTAAAACAATAACAAAAAATATAATACTGTAAATGAAATAGCTTTAAATACAATAATTTATAATGTTTTATATATCATTTTTTACTTGACTTGACTTTTATCACAGATGTTGTACTTTTTGCTATTTTATCTTGTACTTTTTTTTACATTTTCTATTCAACAAAAAAGGATTTTTATAGCATGTTTATAATTTAGTTGATATGGTGCAGTTCAATGAAGAAAATTCAAAGCTCTATACAGGCAGTGTTGTTGTTGCTAATTCAAGTAATTATCTTGTTAGCACATTAGCCCTGTGACCTATGAGTCACGCTTTACTGGAAGCTGTGTCTCTTACAATACACACCCTACACAGGACAACAATAACAAATTTTCTATGAGTATTTATAGCTCAATTACCTCAAGGTTGAACTCCAATTCGGCATCCAACGTGCACACCTTCACAGGAAACGACTTTGTCGCTTTCTTCCTTAAGAACGGAGGCATTTTCAAATATCATTATTCCATTACATTAAAAGTTCACAACGACACTGAATTGGTTAGGTTATGAAATTACTACTCCGATTTAACTAATTAACTGGTGTGTAACGTTTACGTAATGTGTGATCGATTAAGGAATGCGAGTATTTTCACATTGCGTACTATTTCCAGCAGTTTTTATTTACAAACAACAAAAACGTCAATGAAACTCGGTTTAGCGATTGAATGAAGAGTTTGGAAAATTACGTTTCGTTCGTTCAACAAGTATTATGTTCAATATAGGTTGAAACTGATTTTCGAAAGGAAACGAAACGTAAGGTACCGTCCAATTGTAATACTCTATTTTTTTCGAGTAACGTTATTTATTCTTAAGTTGGTTAGACTGACTAAACGTCATTTTAGTCATTTATTTATTTCGACAAAGGCTAACTTCTGGATAGTCTTCACTTGCAAAGATTCAACCACGTGTGGTGTGTTTTTCTGAAAATATTCGTGTAATGTTCTAAAAAATGGGTAAATTTAGGTCTAAACTTAAAGGTAGTACCAAGGGCAAAAGATGGCAGAAGGGAAAATCAGCCACTTCAAACCCGAAGGGACAAAAATACCGAGAAATGGCAAAATCCCGGTTCTTTCAAGAAAACCTAGGTTTGTTTTTATTTTTTGTTACTCATTTATGTTGATAAGTTTGCTTTATTTCTACAAATTATCTGTACACAATACTGCTTAAACATGCTGGCCTCTTATTAAAACTATTAAATGATAATAAGGCAATCCTGTTTGTCTTTAAAATATTTATTTTGTTTACATAGGAAACACTGGTTTAACTCAGCAAGCTGTATCGAAACATGAAGCTATGATGACCTACAGCCACCACAAGCAGAAAGAAGCTGAAAACGATCTAACTATATCTAAAGAATTCGAAAACATGTCTGTTAAAACTATCGAGGAAGGATCAGAATCTGAGTTCTCAGCTAGCTCGAGACACACTTATAAAACATTCCAGACATTCGCTTCAGATTGGAGTCAGTGTTCGAATGTTAGCTTTAGCAAGTAAGTTTTTTTTCTTTTATATTTAACCAGTAAGTTATTTAATTATATAAAATTTGTGGGTATTTCTCATCTGTAAGTTGGTCAACTGTTACAAGGTTACATAAATAACATAATATACAAAACATTATGCCTGATATAAAGATCCTCCTTGAAATAATCTTAGTCCTATTAAATTTTACCTCATTTTACCTCATTTTTGTGTAATTTTTAACAAGGAAATCTTCACTATTTATTTCTAATTCTATGGTGCCTGTGTTATTTAGTTTAGCAATTCTATACACCTCAAAGACAAAGTAAAATTAGAATCAAAGCTTCCTAATTAGATGGTGTTTTGAACTTTTTCACTACCACTTGTGTTGTGTATTATCATTGTTAATTGTTTTGCAGATTACTCAATAAATTTGACTCCAACAATGCAGTTCACAAGGAGATGTTGGCAGTGCTAGCGGCTGTGACTGAAGTTATCAAGGAGCAAGGCGGGAAAGAAACCACTACAGAGTATTTTGCGGCGCTGGTAATTAACTTTAATTTTTTATACATAAACCCCCTTATTTACGATCCCACTGCTGGGACACAAGACACAAGGACTTCTTTCTTGACCATAGAGATTAGGCCCCAATTTTCCATGCTGGCCAAGACCAAGTTTTTAAAATTCTTGTAAAAGGTGTTACATAAATATGTACCTTCTGCAAATAGAAATATCTTTGAAATTTGAAAGTCAAATATTTTAGTTTAATTATCTAGAAATAATATAATTTTAGATGGAAACACTAAAAGCTGCTGAGAATGAAGAAAATCTGGTGGCAACACTGACATTAATCTCAATGGGAATCAAAGCTGTACCCCAGGGAGTGCTGAGAAAACAGGTATCTATTTTTTAACTTTCTATACTTCTACAAAGAAGACTGACATCCCTTTTAGTTAGTTTGGGGACTCCTTTTTTTCCGCAATTCCTCCTCCTCTGTGGCGCAGCGGGCGAAGGTCCGTCTGCGACGCACGAGGTTGCGGGTTCGAATCCCGCCTCGGAACAACTATTTGTATGATCTGCAAATATTTGTTCCGGGTGTCTGGGTCTTATATATCGACGGTGGAAAGGAAAAACACTTGAAGCGACACTTTGGTCGAAAATGACTTTTTTACATATTTGAAATCAGTGAATTTTTCTGCGTCGATTGGTCTTGGTTTCGTGGCGATCTGACCACTTTGGTGTCGCTTCAAGTAATGGCACTTTTAGGCTCAATTTTTTCAGACGCTAAATGAAGTGACAAAGAATTTTGGCATCTTTGGTTCATTTACCGCTTGAAGTACCGACTATATAGTTAGATTGTTATTTGATGTATTTTTCCTTTTCTGTTTCGAATCTTATAGGTTACTTAAATCGTTTTTCTTCGCCATATGAAATCCTATTTTAAACATTTAAGTTGTTTTTGCTTACTCCTATTGCGTTGGTGCCCGGTCGCTACATTTGTTTTTCCTTGCTTACCTTATATCTGTATCATGGAGTTCATGCGTTTTTCCAGCATGATTGTTATAAAATATTATGGATTTCAGTTATTTCGACAATCGCTGTAAAAAGTAGTGGTGTCGGTTAAAGTAAACATAGACAAAAATACCACATAAATATTTAAATTAACCGACATCGTCTTTTATTCCCGAATCGTCGGTTAGTTTAATTACGCTGACTTCATAAATGAAACCGATAGTCGGTTAAAGTAAGTATTATTTACGATACTGTGTATTTAAATTAACCATTCAAAACAAGTCTTGTCGCTACATGCAATAAAATTCGGTCTCTTTTGTGTAAATGGCGTCACCTATATAAGGATATTGCACGTGACGTGGCGCTTCAGTCATCGGCGAACCGCCGTTGAGGCACGTCAATACAGAATACTAATAATACGTGTAATACAGAATTTAAAGTTTTTGAAAAGTCTTAGTAAAAGTTAGTAGGTTTATAAGTTTTATGTAGGTTTGCTATACAAAAGAGCTATGTTGTGTTATAAACGACCAACACAACGTAGCACTTTTGTAATATGATCTGATCAGATCACTCATAAAGATTTTTTGTGTTGCCAGTGATGACATACGGATCCGAAACGTGGTGCTTCACTATCGGCCTCATCAACAGACTCAGAGTCGCTCAAAGGGCTATGGAGAGGGCTATGCTATTTCCCTACGAGAACGAATCGGAAATGCTATTAAATTTTATGAAGACTTTAAGAACTATAAATTCTGTATCACAATTATTACGAATCATTTCCTATTCTTATGACTTAATGACGCTTTTGTATGATTTGATCAGATCACTCCAAATAGTGATTTAGGTATCTATGCTTCGCTTGAAATGGTTTTTTAAAGGCAAAATGTTAAAATACCAGAAGTTTTTAATAAATAAAAGACTGTTGTATCTCAATAGTCTTGTTTTTTTGGTATCTTTGGGAAACAAAGTAGGGACTTCAGTTAAAAACATAGCTTTAAATTATTACATAGCTAGCGCATAACGTGTTTTTCTTGTACTTAGCATACTATGATTTTCTTACTTAACTCGTTTTTCCGGAACCCTGTATGTTATGCTCGATACGCTTCAGTTATTTTACCTCCTAGTTAAATCATACATAGCTTGTCGCTTAATGTGTTTTTCCTTGCGTTTGTCAGAATACTCAAGTTGCATTTAATGCGTTTTTCCGTCTGCTGTATTCACCGTTAAATAATTAAGCGACGCCTAAATCAATTTATCATGGTTGTATATTTTTCGAAGTTCAATAGTAAGGTAGTAAATAAAAAATAAAGAAACTATTTTTTTTCCTGTCGCTCTAACTTCAAACACAATTTTTTTATGATTTATTTTCGGAAAATAAAAACTTTGATCGGCTCTCCTGTAAAGTTTGAAAATTGTCGCTTCAAGGGTTTTTCCTTTCCACCGTCGATATGTATAATAATAATAATAAAATATCTATCTATGTATGTATATTATATTAAGTATATCAGAAATCTAGCACCCGTAACACAAGCTTTGAGCTTACCACGGGGCTAGATGTCGTTGTGTAAAATTTTCCAGCAATATTTATTTATTTATTTAATTGGACTCAAATTTGACTGACATCCCTTAGTATCATGCTTAGTTCCTACTCTCAAGTGTGGCATATAATTTATTATCATACATAGACAGACAGACAGTAAATTTATACTATGGTTTAAATTCACGCAGGACACTTGTATAAGAAGATATTTACACAGCAGAAAGATTGTTTCTTTCTCTTATTTCTTTCTGTTATCTTTATTACAGAAACAATCTTTCTGGACCTGAAATTTGTCACATTTGAATGTTTATTCCACTAATTTATCTCTAATTTCTTTTCCAGTTCGCAGACACAGCTCAAACATTGATAGACATCCTTGAAAAACACCTAGAGTCTGAGAATGGTATGCTACTGCGAAGCGCTATCGGCTGCCTGTCCGTTCTACTGCGGGCCCAGGAGTATGCAGAGTGGTCGATGTCATCTACCATGAGGTGTTTCGAAACAGTGCTGGCGTTTGCGCTACACTCCAAACCAAGGGTACTACTGTTTAATTAATTTATTCTATGTTGATACAAATTCAAAAATATGACAAATAAAATACAAAATTAATAAACTCCAAATCATCTGGAATTTAAATAATACCTGTATTATTTGGTATTAGTGCATAGCTTGTTGTTTCTTCTTTTTCTTAGTTTTTGGCCTGCTGTTTTTAGTTACAACAATTTAGCCAATGTCCAAGTGCGATTTAACTTGTCACAGTTTTTGTTTGGACAGTAAACTGTTGATTTGCCAAATCTTACTCAACAGAACTGTCAACACAGTATTAAACTACTATGCAGCTATTAAAAAACTTAAACTTGAATTTCAGGTTCGGAAGGCTGGTCAACACGCTGTCTCCTCCATCATCTGTGGAAGTTGCTTCATGATCCCAGCAGAAGATCAGAAGACCAAGGTAAAAGAAAAAGCATAATATTTAGTTTAGTAAAGATGTATAATTTAATAAGAAAGTAGTAACTTACTTTGTTTATTATTATGTTTTTTTTTATTATATATTAACATTGAAAGCAGTAATTCTATATACAATTTTTTGTTGTTTCATTTATAGAATTGTCCTATTAATTAACATAATTTATTTGGCATATTGTGTATTTTAACTTTAATCATAATTTTAGCTGTGTTGACGAAGCTAGATATTGCTGTGTAAATTGTTCAATATTATGTTAATAAAAAAAATGTGTTAATACTTACAGGTCCCAAAAGTGCACCCTGCCTCAAACCGGACTGCTGAATTCTGCCTGTCTGAGATCAAGGCAGAGGCAATATTAACGGGCCATCGCGGGGCTTTACACACATTATCTCTGCTTAGAGATATACTACCAGTCTTCAGTAAGGAGTTCATCAAGGTAAGAGCTAATTAAATAAAGAAAATCTATATTCCTAGATTTAGGTTTACAAGATCAAAACTCGGCTCTAAAATCGAAGTTCATTTGTTTTGTTTTATAATTAACTTTTCTCGATTTGATTGAAGCTTTTCTCTAAAACTATACAGAATCTTTTAAAAAGCAAAACAGCCGTTCTTGCTTTAACATTCCATTAACTTCCCTAGACAATCTGTGAAGCCATCCTCTCGCTAATGACGCACAACAACGTGTACATCAAGACGTGCTGCCTCCACACCCTGCACGCGCTGTTCCTGGCGCCGCTGGCCACCAGCAACCTGACTCCGGCGCTGGCGGTGCAGCTGACCCGCGCGCTGCTGGCCGCGCGCCCGCCCAGCACCGACGCGGGCCAGGTGCTGGCCTGGAGCGCCGTGCTGCAGCAGGGCTACGCGTGTCTCGCGCAGTAAGTGTCTGCGTTCAACCTGACTCCGGCGCTGGCGGTGCAGCTGACCCGCGCGCTGCTGGCCGCGCGCCCGCCCAGCACCGACGCGGGCCAGGTGCTGGCCTGGAGCGCCGTGCTGCAGCAGGGCTACGCGTGTCTCGCGCAGTAAGTGTCTGCGTTCAACCTGACTCCGGCGCTGGCGGTGCAGCTGACCCGCGCGCTGCTGGCCGCGCGCCCGCCCAGCACCGACGCGGGCCAGGTGCTGGCCTGGAGCGCCGTGCTGCAGCAGGGCTACGCGTGTCTCGCGCAGTAAGTGTCTGCGTTCAACCTGACTCCGGCGCTGGCGGTGCAGCTGACCCGCGCGCTGCTGGCCGCGCGCCCGCCCAGCACCGACGCGGGCCAGGTGCTGGCCTGGAGCGCCGTGCTGCAGCAGGTCTACGCGTGTCTCGCGCAGTAAGTGTCTGCGTTCAACCTGACTCCGGCGCTGGCGGTGCAGCTGACCCGCGCGCTGCTGGCCGCGCGCCCGCCCAGCACCGACGCGGGCCAGGTGCTGGCCTGGAGCGCCGTGCTGCAGCAGGGCTACGCGTGTCTCGCGCAGTAAGTGTCTGCGTTCAACCTGACTCCGGCGCTGGCGGTGCAGCTGACCCGCGCGCTGCTGGCCGCGCGCCCGCCCAGCACCGACGCGGGCCAGGTGCTGGCCTGGAGCGCCGTGCTGCAGCAGGGCTACGCGTGTCTCGCGCAGTAAGTGTCTGCGTTCAACCTGACTCCGGCGCTGGCGGTGCAGCTGACCCGCGCGCTGCTGGCCGCGCGCCCGCCCAGCACCGACGCGGGCCAGGTGCTGGCCTGGAGCGCCGTGCTGCAGCAGGGCTACGCGTGTCTCGCGCAGTAAGTGTCTGCGTTCAACCTGACTCCGGCGCTGGCGGTGCAGCTGACCCGCGCGCTGCTGGCCGCGCGCCCGCCCAGCACCGACGCGGGCCAGGTGCTGGCCTGGAGCGCCGTGCTGCAGCAGGGCTACGCGTGTCTCGCGCAGTAAGTGTCTGCGTTCAACCTGACTCCGGCGCTGGCGGTGCAGCTGACCCGCGCGCTGCTGGCCGCGCGCCCGCCCAGCACCGACGCGGGCCAGGTGCTGGCCTGGAGCGCCGTGCTGCAGCAGGGCTACGCGTGTCTCGCGCAGTAAGTGTCTGCGTTCAACCTGACTCCGGCGCTGGCGGTGCAGCTGACCCGCGCGCTGCTGGCCGCGCGCCCGCCCAGCACCGACGCGGGCCAGGTGCTGGCCTGGAGCGCCGTGCTGCAGCAGGGCTACGCGTGTCTCGCGCAGTAAGTGTCTGCGTTCAACCTGACTCCGGCGCTGGCGGTGCAGCTGACCCGCGCGCTGCTAGCCGCGCGCCCGCCCAGCACCGACGCGGGCCAGGTGCTGGCCTGGAGCGCCGTGCTGCAGCAGGGCTACGCGTGTCTCGCGCAGTAAGTGTCTGCGTTCAACCTGACTCCGGCGCTGGCGGTGCAGCTGACCCGCGCGCTGCTGGCCGCGCGCCCGCCCAGCACCGACGCGGGCCAGGTGCTGGCCTGGAGCGCCGTGCTGCAGCAGGGCTACGCGTGTCTCGCGCAGTAAGTGTCTGCGTTCAACCTGACTCCGGCGCTGGCGGTGCAGCTGACCCGCGCGCTGCTGGCCGCGCGCCCGCCCAGCACCGACGCGGGCCAGGTGCTGGCCTGGAGCGCCGTGCTGCAGCAGGGCTACGCGTGTCTCGCGCAGTAAGTGTCTGCGTTCAACCTGACTCCGGCGCTGGCGGTGCAGCTGACCCGCGCGCTGCTGGCCGCGCGCCCGCCCAGCACCGACGCGGGCCAGGTGCTGGCCTGGAGCGCCGTGCTGCAGCAGGGCTACGCGTGTCTCGCGCAGTAAGTGTCTGCGTTCAACCTGACTCCGGCGCTGGCGGTGCAGCTGACCCGCGCGCTGCTGGCCGCGCGCCCGCCCAGCACCGACGCGGGCCAGGTGCTGGCCTGGAGCGCCGTGCTGCAGCAGGGCTACGCGTGTCTCGCGCAGTAAGTGTCTGCGTTCAACCTGACTCCGGCGCTGGCGGTGCAGCTGACCCGCGCGCTGCTGGCCGCGCGCCCGCCCAGCACCGACGCGGGCCAGGTGCTGGCCTGGAGCGCCGTGCTGCAGCAGGGCTACGCGTGTCTCGCGCAGTAAGTGTCTGCGTTCAACCTGACTCCGGCGCTGGCGGTGCAGCTGACCCGCGCGCTGCTGGCCGCGCGCCCGCCCAGCACCGACGCGGGCCAGGTGCTGGCCTGGAGCGCCGTGCTGCAGCAGGGCTACGCGTGTCTCGCGCAGTAAGTGTCTGCGTTCAACCTGACTCCGGCGCTGGCGGTGCAGCTGACCCGCGCGCTGCTGGCCGCGCGCCCGCCCAGCACCGACGCGGGCCAGGTGCTGGCCTGGAGCGCCGTGCTGCAGCAGGGCTACGCGTGTCTCGCGCAGTAAGTGTCTGCGTTCAACCTGACTCCGGCGCTGGCGGTGCAGCTGACCCGCGCGCTGCTGGCCGCGCGCCCGCCCAGCACCGACGCGGGCCAGGTGCTGGCCTGGAGCGCCGTGCTGCAGCAGGGCTACGCGTGTCTCGCGCAGTAAGTGTCTGCGTTCAACCTGACTCCGGCGCTGGCGGTGCAGCTGACCCGCGCGCTGCTGGCCGCGCGCCCGCCCAGCACCGACGCGGGCCAGGTGCTGGCCTGGAGCGCCGTGCTGCAGCAGGGCTACGCGTGTCTCGCGCAGTAAGTGTCTGCGTTCAACCTGACTCCGGCGCTGGCGGTGCAGCTGACCCGCGCGCTGCTGGCCGCGCGCCCGCCCAGCACCGACGCGGGCCAGGTGCTGGCCTGGAGCGCCGTGCTGCAGCAGGGCTACGCGTGTCTCGCGCAGTAAGTGTCTGCGTTCAACCTGACTCCGGCGCTGGCGGTGCAGCTGACCCGCGCGCTGCTGGCCGCGCGCCCGCCCAGCACCGACGCGGGCCAGGTGCTGGCCTGGAGCGCCGTGCTGCAGCAGGGCTACGCGTGTCTCGCGCAGTAAGTGTCTGCGTTCAACCTGACTCCGGCGCTGGCGGTGCAGCTGACCCGCGCGCTGCTGGCCGCGCGCCCGCCCAGCACCGACGCGGGCCAGGTGCTGGCCTGGAGCGCCGTGCTGCAGCAGGGCTACGCGTGTCTCGCGCAGTAAGTGTCTGCGTTCAACCTGACTCCGGCGCTGGCGGTGCAGCTGACCCGCGCGCTGCTGGCCGCGCGCCCGCCCAGCACCGACGCGGGCCAGGTGCTGGCCTGGAGCGCCGTGCTGCAGCAGGGCTACGCGTGTCTCGCGCAGTAAGTGTCTGCGTTCAACCTGACTCCGGCGCTGGCGGTGCAGCTGACCCGCGCGCTGCTGGCCGCGCGCCCGCCCAGCACCGACGCGGGCCAGGTGCTGGCCTGGAGCGCCGTGCTGCAGCAGGTCTACGCGTGTCTCGCGCAGTAAGTGTCTGCGTTCAACCTGACTCCGGCGCTGGCGGTGCAGCTGACCCGCGCGCTGCTGGCCGCGCGCCCGCCCAGCACCGACGCGGGCCAGGTGCTGGCCTGGAGCGCCGTGCTGCAGCAGGGCTACGCGTGTCTCGCGCAGTAAGTGTCTGCGTTCAACCTGACTCCGGCGCTGGCGGTGCAGCTGACCCGCGCGCTGCTGGCCGCGCGCCCGCCCAGCACCGACGCGGGCCAGGTGCTGGCCTGGAGCGCCGTGCTGCAGCAGGGCTACGCGTGTCTCGCGCAGTAAGTGTCTGCGTTCAACCTGACTCCGGCGCTGGCGGTGCAGCTGACCCGCGCGCTGCTGGCCGCGCGCCCGCCCAGCACCGACGCGGGCCAGGTGCTGGCCTGGAGCGCCGTGCTGCAGCAGGGCTACGCGTGTCTCGCGCAGTAAGTGTCTGCGTTCAACCTGACTCCGGCGCTGGCGGTGCAGCTGACCCGCGCGCTGCTGGCCGCGCGCCCGCCCAGCACCGACGCGGGCCAGGTGCTGGCCTGGAGCGCCGTGCTGCAGCAGGGCTACGCGTGTCTCGCGCAGTAAGTGTCTGCGTTCAACCTGACTCCGGCGCTGGCGGTGCAGCTGACCCGCGCGCTGCTGGCCGCGCGCCCGCCCAGCACCGACGCGGGCCAGGTGCTGGCCTGGAGCGCCGTGCTGCAGCAGGGCTACGCGTGTCTCGCGCAGTAAGTGTCTGCGTTCAACCTGACTCCGGCGCTGGCGGTGCAGCTGACCCGCGCGCTGCTGGCCGCGCGCCCGCCCAGCACCGACGCGGGCCAGGTGCTGGCCTGGAGCGCCGTGCTGCAGCAGGTCTACGCGTGTCTCGCGCAGTAAGTGTCTGCGTTCAACCTGACTCCGGCGCTGGCGGTGCAGCTGACCCGCGCGCTGCTGGCCGCGCGCCCGCCCAGCACCGACGCGGGCCAGGTGCTGGCCTGGAGCGCCGTGCTGCAGCAGGGCTACGCGTGTCTCGCGCAGTAAGTGTCTGCGTTCAACCTGACTCCGGCGCTGGCGGTGCAGCTGACCCGCGCGCTGCTGGCCGCGCGCCCGCCCAGCACCGACGCGGGCCAGGTGCTGGCCTGGAGCGCCGTGCTGCAGCAGGGCTACGCGTGTCTCGCGCAGTAAGTGTCTGCGTTCAACCTGACTCCGGCGCTGGCGGTGCAGCTGACCCGCGCGCTGCTGGCCGCGCGCCCGCCCAGCACCGACGCGGGCCAGGTGCTGGCCTGGAGCGCCGTGCTGCAGCAGGGCTACGCGTGTCTCGCGCAGTAAGTGTCTGCGTTCAACCTGACTCCGGCGCTGGCGGTGCAGCTGACCCGCGCGCTGCTGGCCGCGCGCCCGCCCAGCACCGACGCGGGCCAGGTGCTGGCCTGGAGCGCCGTGCTGCAGCAGGTCTACGCGTGTCTCGCGCAGTAAGTGTCTGCGTTCAACCTGACTCCGGCGCTGGCGGTGCAGCTGACCCGCGCGCTGCTGGCCGCGCGCCCGCCCAGCACCGACGCGGGCCAGGTGCTGGCCTGGAGCGCCGTGCTGCAGCAGGGCTACGCGTGTCTCGCGCAGTAAGTGTCTGCGTTCAACCTGACTCCGGCGCTGGCGGTGCAGCTGACCCGCGCGCTGCTAGCCGCGCGCCCGCCCAGCACCGACGCGGGCCAGGTGCTGGCCTGGAGCGCCGTGCTGCAGCAGGGCTACGCGTGTCTCGCGCAGTAAGTGTCTGCGTTCAACCTGACTCCGGCGCTGGCGGTGCAGCTGACCCGTGCGTCTAAATTTATTATTATTATTTTATTATAGACGAGCAGCTTAGATGCTGATGTGTCTATGTCACTGTGTTGGAAGGTACAATCATTTTTTTATTTCTTGTCATCTGTAGTTTATTTGTGCGTAACCAGTGGTCGAGTCTGTTTTTAAAGCAGTTTGTAGAGCTAGCTGTCACAACTTCTTCAGGTAGTCCGTTCCAATTCTGAACGACTCTGTTGGAAAGGAAGTGATGTGCAGAGAGAGTGTTCGTATTCACCCGGATTATTCTGAGACTGTGTCCACGGGTGATTTTGATGGGTGATGCAGAACGAATATGTCTTTAATGTTTGGTAAATTGTAAAAATTTTTCAATATTTTATAAGTCTCAATGAGATCACCACGAAGGCGCCTTTCCTCTCTTTTTTCCTTTCTTTCCTTTTTCTTTCCAAATATTGTAAAAAATAAATAAAATAAACCTTTTTTATCAGGCTGGACATACACCTCTGCATTCCGAACCTACCCCAGTTTGTGAACATCTGCGTCTCTGAACTTTGGCAGTCAGATGTTCCCGACATCACTAGTGCGGCCACTAACGCATTGAAAGTAAGTTATTAACTTTATATGTTTATTATACACTTTATTGTACACCAAAATCATAACACATGATTACAAACACAAAAAAGAAATGCGTACAATGGGCAGCATTTATATTCGTTTGGAGACCGTAAATAAAAGCAAGGTTATAATAGTAATTTAATGTGTTAATTGTTTATTAGATGGTGCTAATGGACTGTGTAAAACCAGCCATAGACAACGAAGAGACGCTCGCCAGACATAAGTCCAGCATTGAGAATATATTCAAGAACATTGGAACTGGTCTGGACAACCCCTTCAATAAAGCGATTCGACATGTCATTTTGACTATTGCTGTGTGTTTTGAGGTGAGTTGCACATTATAAACCATCTATTGCATCCGTCCTCGTGTGGGAGTTGAACTCACGCCACTCAATTTAGCCCTGGTTGCGCTAACCACTACGCTATCGAGGAGTTACGTTAGACCTCTTCAGTTAAGCATTGATTGCGCCATCTATCAGTTTTGTAAAGAACTGAGGATCAAAGTTACCAAAAGGTTACTTTGAAAAGACGGAAAGCTTCAAAATTTATAGAGGCAGTTTAAAATCGATATTTTTGTAAAATGTTTAATTATTTAATAAATGATAGAATGTTTGTATGAAAAGTATCAATATTGCAGATTGCCAACGACAATGTCGCGTACATCCTGGCTCCTCTGCTGACCAAGCTGAACGACCGCCGCGAGTCTGCCAACTTCCACCACGATAAGGAAGTGGAGCATACCACAGGTACACATACACATCTACTCTGCATGTTTTACCACTTGCTAATAAAGTGTCAGATAACATATCCGTAACTTACCTGCTAAATAAACTACAAGTTTCGGACTTAGGTACTTCACGTTGTTCACGGCCCAACTGTTTTCGAGTTTTAACGAACAGCAATTCATTTTTATTTTAATATACAAAATAATCATAATTCAATTGTGATAAAAATTTAACAAGCATTATCTACAGCCTACAGCATTATAGTCTTAACCACAATCACAAATCATTAATTGCAAGAAATGTTGTAGATGTACATAGGTCTTAAATAATAAATTAGTGTCACATATTTCATCAAACACTTAGCATGCTATATTCTGCTTATAAAATAATGAACAAACATCATTATCATCATCATCTCAACCATCGGACGTTCACTGCTGGACATAGGCCTCCCTATATGACTCCCAACAAACTTAGTAACAAAGTTTTTCGTTCCAGGCTGCGCCATAAAGTCCCTAGGCCCTGAGTTCGTGCTGCGTGTGATCCCTCTACTCTCAGGCCCCGACTCTATAAGCATGTCGCGCAGCTGGCTGCTGCCCGTGCTGAAGGAGCGCGTGCACGGCGCCACGCTGCGGTACTTCGCCACGCACGTGCTCGAGATGGCAACACTCTGCAGGAAGAAGTCCAAGGAGTTGAATGCTGAGAAGAATGCGTCTGGTTAGTTTCACCATAGAGAAAGTTTATTCTACTTGTTTATGACCGGGGATGGTGGTATGCCGCAGGGATCGGGACGGCTAGGACATGGGGGAGCCCTTTGCCCTACAATGGGACACAATAATAAATAAACTTTTTGAACTTGGTAGTTGCTTAGTTAGTCGTATTTAGTCTCAAAAGTGATCAATTACGAGAAGTTGGTAGCGCATTTACTTACTTTTGTACCAATTGTACGCAACTTGTCCATCAAAATTACAGCATTTATTTCAATTTAGTTTTAGTCCCATCTGAGTTTTGGTTGAGGGACTTGTCATGTGTTAGAAATGTCAATCGCTTTTTTTTGTATATCTACTCATCTCCCATTTGTTTTTTATGAAATAACTTGCCGAGTTTAATTTCATACAATTATTCGACATTCGCTGTTTACAGCAAAATACAAATAGCCATAATAGAAGATAAATTGCTCAACCAAAATGAAGTTGTGATAAGAATGGTGCCACTGAAAACCAGCGCTGTGCAATATAATTTTGTCACAGCTTTGAAGCTGAGCTGGCAACCGTTTTGTGTCCCTTATGTTTAAAGCCTAGTGTTATAAGATGTTATTTGTACACAAATAACATTTTTCTTTCTTTCTCTCTTTCTTTCTAATAGTCTCTGAAATTATGATAATATTTTTATCTTTTAATTGAACATTGTTGACAGGTTCCCACGTTTACGAGCTGCTATGCAACCAGCTGTGGGCGCTGCTGCCCAGCTTCTGCAGCAGCCCCACCGACATCAAGGACAACTTCAAGTCCCTGGCTCGAGTGCTCGGCACCGTGCTCAAGGATAACCCCGAGTTCAGAATGTCTATTATGCAGGGTTTGAGGTATTATATCGTTTTCATACTTTTGCCTACTAGTATATATCTATCTTTCTTTATATATTAACCCTACGTTCCCTACCTAACCCCTTCGTATTAACCCTACGTTCTTAAACTACCTTGATAAGCTAACCATTCGTAATTTTGACGATCATTATAAAATGAACCATATTATAAAGTGTGTTATATTTTTTTATGGATTTATTGTATTTTCAAGAAATATAGAATATAAATGAAAGATTTTTATCACAAAAATCCATATATTAAACCATTAAGGCACTATAAACACGAATAACATATGGCACCACTTTTTCGAGGTCAAAACCACACATCTTATAAACTACGAATAACGCAAAAAATATCAGAAAATTATAGTTTTTTTTAATATTTGTAGATATAAAACATTGATGTCCATAATTTTTGAACACATGTTGGTCAAAATACCTATCGAATGTTCACCACCATTGGGAACTTAGCAACTGTGGAAGTTCTTCGTTGTCATTTATCTCCAAAACTAAGCAACTTACCTGTTAGAGGCGACCACCATCCGATGCAGTCTAACAGTCTCTTAGTTGGCGCGAAACCTCAAATTCGTAGTTGTAACTGTTGGAAAGTTACCGACGATATTCTTCCGATGTGTGCAAAAATGACGAACGTTAGCTTTATAGGGTTAAAGAAAATCGTGTTAGTTACTTCACTTATAACTCGAGAACGGCTGAATAGATTTGGCTGAAAATTGGTGGAGAGGTAGCTTAGAGCCAGGAGAAGGACATAGGATACTGCTTTTTTAAAAATCTAATATAATGCGGGCGAAGCCGCGGGCGGAAAGCTTGTATTGGATAAAGATGCATGTATTTCCCGTTTTACAGTGCCGTGTAGGCGACTTTAATTACGAAGGCAGTGGGTTCAAGCCCTGCCACAGATTTTTTCTTGAAAAGCTTATGTGCGCTTTATTAAGTTTCTAAGTCTGTCCTTTGTGAGTGGTAGGTCCGCTAGAGTAAACAGTCTAATTTCGACCAGAAGCCCAGAATCGTCCTGGGGTCATCAACCCGCCTAGTAAGCGTGGTGATTATACCAAATCCCCCAAAAAATAAAGTGGTTTCTGGGGAGGACTAGGGTGATAGGCAAACTACATAAATACAACTATACCACACTATACTGTACAAAATACACCAATGTAAATTTTCATGTTCTTTTTGGCAGGAAATTAATAACCGGCGCTGAGAAAGAAGAAGACAAGTTAGAACTGGGCAAGTTCGCGAAGAATTATCTGCCGATCCTGCTGAATATCTACATGTCGCCCGGCCGAGGCAGCGCCGTGGCCGGGCAGAGACTGGCTGCGTTGGAAACTATACAGGTGATGTATAACGATATCTATTTGTTCAAATATTTTGTGGAAAGTGCTTAATATTCTTACTTTCCTATTTTTCTCCTTTTAACAGTTTAAGTTTATTTAATTATTTCACACAAACTTACATCTATCCATACAGGAAACACCTAATACAATAGAGAAATAAATTAATTTAATAAAATACATTATGACCAAGTTAGTCCTTTAGAAGTTCCTTAGAAGAAAGTTGAAGATATCATTAACTATCACTCGTTTAAATGAAGCAGTTTTATAATTATTAGTTAATCAATCCGATAAGTAAAGTTAAATTAAATAAAAATACTTTGTATCCGAAACTTTTTTGATTTACTCCTTACGAAAACAACATTGATTAGGGAAATTGTCTACGCGTGATGTGAAGGTAAAAAGATCAAAATTGTATACAGTCTATAGGGTTCAAAGTCCTAGAACAAATTTAGCTTTGCATTTTCTGTATTTTGTTAAAGAGAGGTTTTGTTAACGCGTTTCTCATACATGATTAACAAGTAACCAAACCTACCACAGGTATACCTATCGATATCCGACGAGACACTAATCGAGGAGCTGTTCCTAAACGCGCTGCAACAGCTGGAATCCTCAACGGACAACCATTTCCAACGGGAGGCCATACTGGACGTCATCAGACTGTTGGTACTGTACCAGCGGTGTGGGCAAATTGAGAAATTGTTCGACGAGTGGGTCTACCCGCTCTGTGAGACGGTGCTCGAGGGCCATAACAAGTTTATGAAGGCCAGAAATGAAGCTATGAAAACGGAGGGAGAAGATAAAAAGGTAGGTTTAATTAATGTTTGTATATGTTTACAGCTCAGTCGTAAGCTCTGTAGTGCCAAAATAGTTTGGAAATAAATATTGCTGGAAAATTCGAATAGCAACATATAGCCCAGTGGTAAGCTCGAAGCTCGTGTTATTTATTTATATTTGAATTAACACATTTTGTGTTAACACGTGTTGGCTAAGTGGGAGCACACCCGACTTTCATTCCGAAGGTCGTGGGTTCAAACCCCGCCGCGCACCTCTGATTTTTCTTCCTGGAAAATTATGTGTGCTTTAAAAAAACACGTGCTCTAACGGTGAAGGCAAACATCGTGAGGAAACCGGCATGTTCTGAGAACTTTGAAAAGTTTGAAGAACATGTGTCATTCACCAACCCGCACTTGGCCAGCGTGGTGAATTAAGGCCTAATCTCTCTCGTCAAGAGAGAAGTCCCTGTGTCCCACCAGTGGGAACGTGAATAGGGTTGTTATGTAACACATTTTATTTCGTTTCGTTTCACAGCGACTAAGATACAAAGAAAAAGCGAAACTCCTAGAAATGGAACACAAGAAAGCATACAGAATTTTAGAGGAAATATTCAAGAGCGAAAATGAGAATTGCAAAGAGTTTATTAAGAATAACTATAAGAAGATCAAGAAGTTACTAATGACTAGTCTTAATAAAGTGGCTGACAGCAGTAAAGCAGCTAGATTAAGGTAAATAAAATAACATTAGTGTTATTGTCTTATAAAATTGAATTTTCTCTAAACTCGCCCATGCTTTTTGTTAAAATTGATGTTTTGATTTATATAATACAGTTGTGCATTTTATTTGTCCAGGTGTATAGAACATCTCATAAACGCCACACCGTTCCTGATCCCGGAGAGCAAGCTACTAAAGAGTGCCATAGCAGAATCCGTTATTTGTACAAAAGACATCAACTCGAAATGTCGCCAGTGTGCGTTCGACCTTATCAACACTGTTGGTGAAAAGCTGAAGGATAAGGATGGTGGTAAGTTTTCATTTTAATAAAAGAATGACTCACGTCCTTAATTATTTTAAATTTCTCCGTACATGCTGGTTTCCTTACTATGTTTTCTTTCACCGTTATACGTTGGAGCACGTGTTTTAAAGCAAATTTTTCAAGAAGAAATATCCAGTCGCGCGGCGGTGTTTGGACCTTCGGAATGAAAATCGACTATGCCCCCCTAAGCCAACACGGCTGTTCAATTTTCTGTATTTCTTAGAATATAAGAAGGAATAAGATAGGACCTATAATACTACCTTGTGATACACCGAAATCGGTATTTTTAAAATAATTACTAAAGACACTACCCACCTTCGCGCATTGAGTTTGATCTTCAAGATAGCTCTTAATAAGTTTTAGCTGTGTACCCCTTATACCCATCATTTCAAGCTTGTGCTTTGAAGCTTTCAAGTATGAGAAATAAGACAGTATCGAAAGCTTTTGATAGATCTAAAAATACCCCCAGAGTGTGAATAATAAAAAATCTTTGTATTATACATAATTATAAAGAATATCAGAAATCTAGCACCCGTAACACAAGCTTCGAGCTTACCACGGGGCTAGATGTTGCTGTATGAATTGTCCAGCAATATTTATTTTATTGTCATAGGAATGGACGCATACATTACCCTCCTATCCTCCGGTCTGTCCACGGAGGTACCGCGCGTGGTCAGCGCGTCCCTGAGAGCCCTATCAGCCGCCCTGTTCAACCACTCGGAGGAGATGGGCCTGGCGCGCGTGCAGGCGCTGCTGGAGACGCTGCAGCCGCACTTCGTCTCCAGCAACAGGGAGCTCGTGCAGGCAGCCATGAGCTTCCTCAAGGTATGTGCTAGTACAGATCACAGGGAGCTATCAGCTGCCTTGTTCAACCACTCGGAGGAGATGGGCCTGGCGCGCGTGCAGGCGCTGCTGGAGACGCTGCAGCCGCACTTCGTCTCCAGCAACAGGGAGCTCGTGCAGGCAGCCATGAGCTTCCTCAAGGTATGTGCTAGTACAGATCACAGGGAGCTATCAGCTGCCTTGTTCAACCACTCGGAGGAGATGGGCCTGGCGCGCGTGCAGGCGCTGCTGGAGACGCTGCAGCCGCACTTCGTCTCCAGCAACAGGGAGCTCGTGCAGGCAGCCATGAGCTTCCTCAAGGTATGTGCTAGTACAGATCACAGGGAGCTATCAGCTGCCTTGTTCAACCACTCGGAGGAGATGGGCCTGGCGCGCGTGCAGGCGCTGCTGGAGACGCTGCAGCCGCACTTCGTCTCCAGCAACAGGGAGCTCGTGCAGGCAGCCATGAGCTTCCTCAAGGTATGTGCTAGTACAGATCACAGGGAGCTATCAGCTGCCTTGTTCAACCACTCGGAGGAGATGGGCCTGGCGCGCGTGCAGGCGCTGCTGGAGACGCTGCAGCCGCACTTCGTCTCCAGCAACAGGGAGCTCGTGCAGGCAGCCATGAGCTTCCTCAAGGTATGTGCTAGTACAGATCACAGGGAGCTATCAGCTGCCTTGTTCAACCACTCGGAGGAGATGGGCCTGGCGCGCGTGCAGGCGCTGCTGGAGACGCTGCAGCCGCACTTCGTCTCCAGCAACAGGGAGCTCGTGCAGGCAGCCATGAGCTTCCTCAAGGTATGTGCTAGTACAGATCACAGGGAGCTATCAGCTGCCTTGTTCAACCACTCGGAGGAGATGGGCCTGGCGCGCGTGCAGGCGCTGCTGGAGACGCTGCAGCCGCACTTCGTCTCCAGCAACAGGGAGCTCGTGCAGGCAGCCATGAGCTTCCTCAAGGTATGTGCTAGTACAGATCACAGGGAGCTATCAGCTGCCTTGTTCAACCACTCGGAGGAGATGGGCCTGGCGCGCGTGCAGGCGCTGCTGGAGACGCTGCAGCCGCACTTCGTCTCCAGCAACAGGGAGCTCGTGCAGGCAGCCATGAGCTTCCTCAAGGTATGTGCTAGTACAGATCACAGGGAGCTATCAGCTGCCTTGTTCAACCACTCGGAGGAGATGGGCCTGGCGCGCGTGCAGGCGCTGCTGGAGACGCTGCAGCCGCACTTCGTCTCCAGCAACAGGGAGCTCGTGCAGGCAGCCATGAGCTTCCTCAAGGTATGTGCTAGTACAGATCACAGGGAGCTATCAGCTGCCTTGTTCAACCACTCGGAGGAGATGGGCCTGGCAAGATAAGGATGCATTACCACATAACCATTATTTTCTTTGAGATATACGAGTGTATAAGCCGCGCACATATAGAATTGATCTATAAATGGCGTCCGCTCGCATGCGTTCTCGCTCACTCTCTATCGCTGTCTATACTTTAATCGTTGTTTTGAAAATCGTACCATACGTACCCGCCGCCATTTTCAAATCAATTTTCTATCTGCGCGGGTTATAGCACTTGCAAAGATGCATAGCGAAAAGCTATCAAGAAATCCATTTAGGTCTACATACAGAATAGTCACCTAGTGACCAACTGACGTGACTTAGTATTCTTTGAGTGTGTATTGAGATAAAGATGATGAATATTGGTTTTCGTCAATCTAGAAACTCCATAGACTAACTAATGAGACACCTTTCAGCAGTTTATACAATGGGTACCCATTGTAGCAAGCAATGTTATATTGCTTATAGTAAATAAATTAAATTGAACCGTCAATTCCTCAACAGGTGTACTGCAAAGTGCTCCCAACCGACGTCCTCTCGGGCAGCCTCACGCTAATCTTCAACACCATCGCCGCTATGAACGAGGACTGCAAGCGGCACGCGCGCCTCGAGATCGGATACTTCCTCACGCGCATGCTGAGGAAGTTCGGAGCGGACACCGTGGAGAAACTGATACCGGACACGGACGAGGTGATGCAGCGCAGACTGAGGAACTTGAGGAAGCTGGAGAACAGGAAGAAGAGGCAGAAGGATGGACAGAAGTAAGTGGTTTATGAGCTGTAGGGATTCCTTACGTGGATGTTGAGGAAGTTCGGAGCGGACACCGTGGAGAAACTGATACCGGACACGGACGAGGTGATGCAGCGCAGACTGAGGAACTTGAGGAAGCTGGAGAACAGGAAGAAGAGGCAGAAGGATGGACAGAAGTAAGTGGTTTATGAGCTGTAGGGATTCCTTACGTGGATGTTGAGGAAGTTCGGAGCGGACACCGTGGAGAAACTGATACCGGACACGGACGAGGTGATGCAGCGCAGACTGAGGAACTTGAGGAAGCTGGAGAACAGGAAGAAGAGGCAGAAGGATGGACAGAAGTGAGTGGATTATGAGTTGGCAATAGGGATTCTTATAGGGAGTGCTTAGGGTGGATACTGTGGAGAAACTTATAAACAAACATAGGGACAGGCAGCAACTGGAAAGAATCTTTGAATAAATGAATGAACTCTTTATTGTACTTATAAATAAAGTAAAATAAAATTACTATTTAAAAGCTAAAAGTACAAGGGGCGGCCTTATCGCTGAGAGCGATTTCTTCCAGGCAACGGTAGTGGAGATAATGAATACAGCAAAATAGCATAAAAGATTTAAATGACTTTGTTTCATGACTATGTAATGATATACGACGTTAGCCACTTATTCGCCTGTAGCGAATTAAAGATGTGGGCTACGATGAAACTTCTTGGTACCAACTAACATTGAATGAATGAATGAATGAATGAACTCTTTATTGTACTTAAAAGGAAAACATTTACAATGACTTAATACTATCCAAAATTTAAAAGTACAAGGGGCGGCCTTATCGCCGAGAGCGATGTCTTCCAGGCAACCGTAGTAGAGATTGTAATGTAGTGAATTCTCCTTATCCCACAGAGAGCAGCAAGACTCCGACTCAGACCAAGAGATCAGAGGCACCTCCAAGACCATGGAGGACATCCTGGCGGACTCGGACAGCGACATGGAGTTCCTGGACTCGGAGCAGACGAACAAGAAGAAGCCGAAAGCCAAGCGCGCCCGCACTCAGGCATGGATACAGGACGATCCTGACTCTATAGTGGACTTGGCTGATGTGTCTGCCGCTAGGAGGATCACAGGTACGATACAATACATAAACACGCGGAGTCTTATAGTAAGCGTATATACACCCCCTTCGGCATCATATGAGATATTTGAAAAGGTCATGGACCATATTTTAATGAAAATATGCAACACAAGTAAAAGTATCACTATATGCGGTGATTTCAACATAAACCTTTTAGAAGTTAATGCATTAAGTACTAGATTATGTAGTTTATTTAGTTCTTATAACTTGTTTCCTTTGTTTTTGGAACCAACTAGAATAACAGAAACTTCAGCAAAATGTATAGACAATATATTCACTGGTCCTAATGAAAATATAATTGAGAAAAAAATAATCAGTAACTTAAAATCAGACCACCTAGGGCAATTTGTAAAATTTGAAATAAAAGATAGACCAAAATATGTCAAAAAGATAATTAATTATGTACCGGTCACTACCAATCGATTTGAGAGGTTTAAATCAAACTGGGATTTAAAGCTTCCTTTTGATTATAGTAACAGTAATCCCAGTCAACTCTATAGTACTTTTTTTAATGAATTCAATAAAGTTTTTAGTTCAATATTTACCACTAAGTCAATGGTAGTGTCCGACAAACCTGGCTTTAGCGAATGGGCAACTGTGGGTATACATAAAAGCCGTCAAAAACTATATGAATTGTATAATGAAAAGCAGTTTAACTTCTGTAAAGAGTTTAGAGATAAAGTCAAGTCATACTCAAAAATTTTCAAAGCAGTTTGTCAAATAGCTAAATCAAATTATATTAGTTCAAAAATTAAAAATAGTAGTAACATTGTTAAAACTACCTGGAAAATAATTAATGATGAAACCGGTAGAACTCAAAACTCTAATACAGAATTTAAACTGAAAATAAATGATATTGTTATTGATAATGATCATGATGTAGCGCAAGCTTTTGAAGGCTTTTTTACTGACATCCCTGTGTCTACAACTAGAACATTAAACTCATCACATGTCATTGCAGAGTCATTATTAAAAGAAAATGTACCCAGTTGTAAAATAGATTTTCACTTTAAATATGTAAACACAGAAGACATTTTAAAAGCTTTCAAAACGATTAATGTAAAGAAAACCAAAGATCTCTGGGGTATCTCTGTACAAATACTTAGATCACTAATACAGACATTTGCGTCTGAATTAGCTTACATATTCAATAAATGCATTGACTGTGGTGTATTTCCTGACTTAATGAAACACAGCAAAATTGTACCTCTCTTCAAATCAGGTACTACGACGGAACCAACTAACTTTAGGCCAATATCGGTACTGCCTACGTTTAGTAAAATATTTGAGAAACTTATTTTAATACAAATCTCACAGCATTTTCATACTAATAATTTATTACACAATAAGCAATATGGCTTCACCAAATGCAGGTCCACTACTGATGCTGGCGCAGAGTTGCTAACGCATATCTATGATGCGTGGGAAAAGTCGCAAGATGCATTAGGAATTTTTTGTGATTTATCGAAGGCATTCGATTGTGTAGACCATGAAACATTAATCAGAAAATTACATCATTATGGAATTAGAGACAAGTCTTTGGATCTTTTTGCTTCTTACCTAAGTGAAAGGATTCAAAGAGTTGATGTCAATGGTAAGCGGTCCCCAGGGTCTTTGGTTACAATGGGTGTACCGCAGGGATCAATTTTGGGCCCGTATCTCTTTTTAATATACATAAATGATTTACCCCATCTTGTAAAGAATGATCACGAAATAGTGTTATTTGCTGATGACACCTCTCTTCTGTTTAAAATGAATCGACGTACCAATAACTATGACAAGGTGAATAACGCTATTTCGAAAGTAGTTCATTGGTTTAACTCTAATAACTTGTTACTTAATGAAAATAAAACCAAATGTATAAGATTTACATTACCAAATGTTAAACAAGTTAAGGCAGATATCAAAATAAAGGATAAAAACTTAGAGTTAGTAAAAAGTACTGTATTTTTAGGCATAACACTAGATAATAAGCTTCAATGGGACGCTCACATAGATAAGTTATCGAAAAAGCTCAGTTCTGCGGCTTTTGCTGTTAAAAAAATCCGATATTTAACTAATGTAACTACATCTAGACTGGTCTACTTCAGTTATTTTCACAGTGTTATGTCGTATGGCATATTACTCTGGGGGAGTGCTGGAGATGTTCGACTTAATAATATATTTGTGCTTCAGAAGAGAGCTGTTCGATCTATCTATAAAATGAGCCCAAGAGAATCTTTGCGTGAAACATTCAAGGACATAAACATATTGACAGTTCCCTGTCAGTATATTTATACAGTCTTAATGTATACCCACAAAAACATCAATAGTTTTCCTAAGAAAAGTAATAGACATAATTTTAATACTAGAAATAAGGAAAAACTAGCTTTACATATTACTAGGCTACATAAGGTTAATATATCTTTTAAAGGGCAATGTATACGCTTCTATAACAAGATTCCCAAAGAATTGCAAGAATTATCTATCACTAAATTTAAAAACTTGGTAAAAAAACTTCTTATTTCAAAATCGTATTATAAAATATCAGAGTATTTAGAAGATAAAACTGCATGGGATGGAATCCGCTCCAATATCTTAAAGAATAAAAAAACTAACAGATTATTGTAATAAATTCAGATATGAGCTGATTGTTCTTTATGTTTCTCAATTCAGTGCTCAAAAAAATGAAACATATTTTTATGTCAACATTGTTTCCATTGTATATTTTTATTTAATGTTAAGTTTTAATAATTAATTGTATTTATTGACTTGTCCAAGTGATCTTTAGGATTTTATGGAAATAAATGACATAAATCTTTAAATCTTTAAATCTTTAAATCTTTAAATCTTTATTGTACACCAAAAACAAAAATAAGAAAAGAAATAAGTACAATGGGCGGCCTTATCGCTAAAGAGTGATCTCTTCCAGGCAGCTTTTAAGGCAGGTAACACCTAAAAAGAGGCTCCATAACTCCGGCGCAGCCAAATTTGCATTATTCAAAACTTAGACAGGCCAATTAAGGCAGCTAGAAATAGACTCTCTCCAAGAGTTCGAACTATTTGATAGTGTAATGTAATGCAGTGAAAAAAAATTGTCCCAATATTTCAATAGAGTTTATTTTATTATTAACTCGCGCCACTACACTCCTTCAATTACTTGAACTTTCTTGCAACTTGACGACCTCTGTGGCGCCAAAATCGTGTGCATGGTAACTCATATAAGTACCTGTTATTCATCTTGTTAGGCAATAAGTTTCACGTATAAATCAAAGCAAGCAAACACCTAAATGCGAGTCAAAAGATTGCCTAAACTTAAAACTTGTTCTCTTCTAGCCACCGACCCAGCCCAGAAACAGAAGGCTCTAGAAGTATCCCAGAAGAAGAAGAAGGACGGCGGATTCAAGACGAGTGCGGACGGACGACTCATCATCGACGATAACGATGATGATGATGATGATGAACCACGACCCAGTGGTGATGTTGACCCCGATACTGACGATACTGGTTAGTAAAGGACTATAAAAGAAAAATACTTAGTTATTTTAGACTGACAATCCTATTAGTTAGGTACAACTTTGAGAAGTAGGTCACTCGTCTATGCTCGGGGTTTCTCTACGGGATCGAATCAGAAATTAGGAGATACGTAGATCGTAGAACGTGAATCACTGGCATAGCCCAGCGAATTAGCTATTTGAAGTTGCAATGGGTAGGCCATATAGCGAGAAGAACAGATGGCCGCTGGGGCCGAGAAGTTCTAGAGTGGAGTGTAATATTTCAGATGATGAAACGAAAGACAGCAAGCCGTCCAAACTGCTGAAGCCGGGCGCGAAACGTAGATACGACGACATCCTCAGCGTTAAGAGTGGACGTTCTTCGCGCAGCAGAGCGTCCACTGTCACCGTCAACTCCAAGTACAAGGCCGGCGGGAAGGGAATACACAGGTAATGTACTTACATATATAATGTTACTTACTGATTAGTATAATATTTTATATTTGTAATGTAGTCTGTCCACCATTTGCTCATTACATTGCATATTGTAATGTACGAGTACTTACATATATAATGTTACTTAATGATTAGTATAATATTTTATATTTGTAATGTAGTCTGTCCACCATTTGCTCATTACATTGCATATTGTAATGTACGAGTACTTACATATATAATGTTACTTAATGATTAGTATAATATTTTATATTTGTAATGTAGTCTGTCCACCATTTGCTCGTAAAATTATATTTAATTTTTATGATAAAAAAGTAGATCTTATAAAATAAATTGAACAGCCATATGTCGCGCCCAGGTGGACATACAAATATTTAAATTAAATTTTGAGACACCACATAGTTATCTTTTTAGTGCGGGAAAATCCTCTTAAACGCCAACAAACGCGGGCAAAGCTGTGGTAAATTTTTTACTATTTATTTTCCAATAAAAACTTTCGTGCTTTAATAAATTCATAATTTGATAACTGAATGTTGACAAAATCAACGTAAAAAAGGTTCGTGGATTTCCCGTTTATCCCAAAACCTTTATTCTTAGGAAAGCGTTACTGTATTTCAATAGATTAACAATAAAACTGTTTATTTCAGACCGATCGGCTCGGCAGCCTCAGCCGCCTCTACGGCGGGCACGGAGTATAAGTCGCACAAGGCGCGCGGCGACGTCAAGAAACACGGGAAACACGAACCATACGCGTACCTGCCGCTGGCCAGGACACATCTTAATAAGAGGTTAGAGATAATCCATTCTAAAAATTAACTCCCCTCCACAAAACCGTGATAATTTCAACGTGTGAGAGGAAATACTTATTGCATCACTATACTTGTGTGCGTGCTACAACTTTACTGAAAACATTGGCTCATCTGCCTATCAAAGTGATTCCGTTTGCTTATACGTTTATGAACATCCAATGACAAAGATCAATTTATGTGTGTTGTATCTATACACCTTTTTGCATGTACGTGTAACCGCGGTGGAGGGGCGATCATTTTAGAAATGGTTTTACTATACATACATGGCATTTATGTCATTTCATCATTGTATGCAACCCACATTTATATATGATGCAACCCCTATTTATGTTCTCATAGATAGATAGATAATTGATGAACCATTTCTAAAATGAACGCCCCTCCACCGCGGTTACTTCTTCTTCCTCGGTCCCTCACTGCTGAGGATCGCGACCACGTACAATCAGCCCCCACTGTGTACGGTTACACGTACATGCAAAAAGGTGTATAGATACAACACACATAAATTGATCTTTGTCATTGGATGTTTATTAACGTATAAGCAAACGGTATCACTTTGACAGGCAGATGAGCCAATGTTTTCAGTAAAGTTGTAGCACGCAATAAGTATTTCCTCTCACACGTTGAAATTATCACGGTTTTGTGGAGGGGAGTTCATGTTTAGAATGGATCATCTACTTTATTGCACACTTAAAAAGACGAAACAATACATATATAAGGACGCAAACTATTGTTATTAATATAAAACAAAGAAATCCGACTCAACCTTTATTAAATGAAAACGGAAGAGCGGAATCCACTATCACAAGTAAACTGTTACTTAAAAGTGGGTTTCAAACCACAATTATGTTAATTAGGTTAAGTTAAAGAAATAAAGATTTTTAATAATTTTAATAATAATAAACTAAACTAAATGTACAATAGGCGGCCTTATCGCTAACAGCGATCTCTTCCAGGCAACCTTTGGATGGATAGGAACTATTGAATCATGGTCTCATGTGTCCCAGCAGACACAGATTGGACACTATAAAGTTATAAACACCCACAAGGCCACAAAGTCTGAATACTAAACCTTCGTATGACTTATTCAATCAATGTTTTGCTCTATGATGCTCGCATTATAGTCTCCTGTATGTATCAAGCATACCCACGAATTAATGTCGAGTCTGCTCCCACTTATTATATCCGCTAGTTATTTATAAGAGAACAACTGTGTTGATAGTATCTAGTGTTATGAACAAATGTTCTAATATTATTTTTTGTTTCCAGGAAAAAGGCTACAAACGCGAACCAGTTCAAAGGAATCGTCAAATCAAAAACAAAGGGCGGGAAAATTAAAAACAAGAAAAGCAATAAATCAAGTCATAAATAATATTTATTTAAGTTATCGTAAATAAAATTTTTAGTAGTATTCTGTATAAAATTACTATTTATGATGCAAGAGATTTTCTTTGTTTTTCAATATACACTTCATATCCTTCTCATTAGAAAAAGCTTAGCCTTCTCTCATATATTCGATTTACCGATAGTGTAATTATCTTACTTAAATGTGAACGAAATTTTGTACGTAAATCAATTATAACATGGGCAAACCTGCGGGGGACCTATAGTATATAATTAAACTCCTTTGTATTTGACCGTAATCGTTACTGTATCGAAGTTGCTTTTTAAAGGTTGTTATGCATTTTAAGTCATATTGCCGCTCATATAAGATTATGTATTGTTAACTGCTAAAGTTTAAATAAATGATGTATTAAAATATTGTTTGTGTTACTTTATCTCTATATCTATATAAATATAAATCGACGCCACTTTTCGCATGCAGTCCACCAGAATCCCCTAGCCTGATCCCCCAGGGAACAGAGTTCATCAGGATCCCCTGATGGTAATTTTCTGTAATTTTATAACTTACGAACGGCTCATCCGGTTTAAGTGTTTTTGGTTATAAAATTATAATATGAGCAACCATGGCCACGATTTTGATTTACAGGCAATTAGCCAAAATTTTCTTCTTCCGCCATATATCAATTTTGTTGACTCCTATAATTAGTCCTGAAAGATAAATAAGAAGTGCAAGGGATAGGGGGTTCGATTCCCGCTTTGTGGTTGATAATAAAGCAGAGATCATTTAACTATCACTGATGAAATAAAACATTTGGTAGGCGTTTAAAAAAACACGTTCTAAAATTGAAGGCAAATATCGTGGGAAAACCGGTATGTTCTAGGAAATTTGAAAGTTAGGACATTTGACATTCACCAACCCGCACTTGACCAGCATGATATTACTATTTACGTTCCCACAGCTGCGACGACACGGAATTGTCTCTTCTCTTTCAAAGTTTACGGGACATGCCAGTTTCCTCACGATATACGAACAGGATACGAGTTAACACACCATGATTCCAATATTTTCGAGTTTCCCGATATTTCGGCACTGTTACAAGCGCCATCACGGAGAGACTGATGACGTTTGTGAGTAGGGACACATTTATTCACAAACGAACCGATCTACCCTCTTTCTGAGTCTTTTATTGCGAATAGTGCTACCACCTGTTTAATTCTCTAACTTAACTCGATTGCGACACACTACACTACACTGCACTTTTACGATTTTTACATAACGCTACCACAGGTACCGCAAAACACCTATTGGAGTCGGGCTCTAATCACTGGATCGAATTACATAACCCTCAAGTAATCTCATCGGATCGACATTATATTATATACCTACCTACTTACGATTGGTACATGAGGCGGTTGAGATTACTAGACATAGGAACTTTAATCGAGACTTGATTGTGCTAAGCTTACATTCACGACCGTTAGATCGAAAGTGTTAATAATGATGACTCCCACTATCTACACGTATTAGGAAAGGTACCTCTAAAATGTATACCAAAAAACTAGTAGTATGTACTTACCAAACAATGAAATCGTTGTAAGATCATGTGAACTATAACAGCTAACAAGTATAAAGTGCTTGTTTTTGCGCGAAGAGAATTAATGTTAAGTTTCCGTACTATAGAACAGGGTTGTTGCTGATGCAGGTTTTTGACACATCAGCGGATGCAGATGCTGATGCTGATTTTTGATCTTGACATCAGCGGATGCTGATGCTGATGCTGATTTTGGCCAAGTGCGTGTCTGATCAAGTTTTCCTCCTTTCATCATCGAAACGGAGTCTTGATAAATTATGCCGTGTAGAGTTCCGTCCCCAAAGAGTGCCAACCCTATTATTAAGCATCCGCTGTCTGTCTGTCTTTCTTTAGTTGATAGTAATTTTCTTTTTCAATTTAAAGTTTGTATTTATGAAGTAGTTTATGACGTTATTAGAAATAAATGCTGTTAGAAACCTTAATATTATTTTGAAGACCTAGAAGATTCATAGATATCCCATACGTATGGGTTCGATGAAATTTTATTTTTAAAGTTTCGGTTCTAGAAGTATATGGGGATTGGACCCCTAAATGTAATTAATTTTTTATCAATTGTTTTATGAAATCTTAGCGCGGTTCACGGAATACGTCTGATTATTAAATTTCAGATTTATAGCTCTTATAGTTTCGGAGAAAACGGCTGTGATGTGACATTTGGACGCACGGACGGACGGACGGATGGACGGACGGACGGACGGAAGGACGGGTGGACAGACGGACGGACGGGTGGACGGACATGACGAATCTTTAAGGCTTCCGTTTTTTGCCATTTGGCTACAGAACCCTAAAAAGTTAGCATTGAATCAATCTAATCTATTTAACCTACATGAAAAAATGTGGATTCACTAGTGGGTTGGTATTTAATGAAATAAAATATTGTTTATAATATTGTACTACAATAGGTACTACTGACGCGACTTATTTCAAATACACGGACGAGCACAAAAACCTGTACTTTATCTCCACGCAATGTGTAGTGCAACGAATAAACAGGTTTGTGCTTGTTTACCTAATTTGTACAAAAATGCGCGTTAACGGTCGGGCCGTTTCGAACAAGTTGCGACTCAAACATCAGCATCGTAAATCAGCATCGATCGATGCGGATGCGGATGCTGATGTCTAATTTAATGCTGATCATCAGCGGATGCTGATGCTGATGCTGATATCAGCAACAACCCTGCTATAGAAGCAACATGGAGGCATGGTACTGTCAGCATAATAGCCACATTACATCTTCCAAGCTATTTCAATAATAATTGTGTGTAGGTTTTGTATATTTTTTAGACATAAGTACCATATTTCTAACAGATACAATTTTGTCAATAAAATTATTAGGTATCAGGATTCAAAAATCGTTTGTTAACTTATTAATTAAAAACAATATATTTATATTTTATGTTACAAAGATAATGTTGAAATATTTTGATTTATAACATGATCTATAAAACAATACGTCGTCAATTGTTCACACTGACTGTACTTATGAGCTAGGTGCTAATTAAAACAATTTGATTAGTTATTGAGGTATTTGCCTTTATTTTGAAAAGGAGGCGATTTACTATTACGGATATACTTACTTTAATAGTATTTTTACATGGAAATTTTCATCACATTTAACCATTGTTTATAATCCTAGGCCATTTAAGTGTTTAATTCAAGTAACAGATTAACGTCAATTCAAAAAAATACAACCATTCTGTAATCTATTTTAATTCTTCATTGAAACATCCGACTCAGCATCGGAGAACGATTTAAAAAAATCTTATAAATAATATACAAAATAATACAAACATTAGTTCGCTCTGACGAAAAAAAATTGAGATTTAACATTATCATAACATTTAATTCCTTGCCGGAAAATTCGTGATTAATTTACATTTTACAATTAGTGAGTCCGATTCGATTCTTTACAGAAAAATAAATATACAATTATGTGACTACACAACCGGTCCTCCAGCTCAGCACTTCTCGTCAGCGAGCAGCGGGTCCAGCGAGAACCCCAGGTCGAGGTGCGGCGAGCCCGCGTGCTTGCTGAGCGGAGCGTGCTTGAGCGGAGCGCGCGGCCTCGCTCCCGGCGCCGCGTGCCCGTTCAGCGCGCGCGGCTCCCCCCCGAACACCTCGTGCAGGCTCGGACCCACCTCCTTCGCGCCCGCACCACTACACACTATGAGTCTGCGCACTTCGGGCTTGTTAGTCTTGCTAGCGTTCATATGCACACTTTTAGATAACGTTAACGCACTTTGTCCGTGATAGAAATTGTTCGTCGCACCCGTCGACTTGCACTGAGATCGCGAGAGGGAGGATTTTATGTTCGATCGGACGGTGGCGAATTTTTTTCCTATAACGATGGCGTCCCCGGCGTGCGCCGCGTTGAACGTGCAGACGGCGAGCGGGCGCGGACACGACGTGTACCAGCACACGTCGCTCGCCGCGCCCTCCTCCGCGCGCCGCGTCCGCTCCGTCCGCTCCGGCCGCTCCGCCGCGGGCGCGGGCGCCGACTCCTCCGGCAGCGCGAAGGCGGCGTCCAGCGGCTGCGCCAACAGCGTCGACATGGCGGCCGGGTCCGCCAGCAGGGACGAGGGGTCGTCGCCGGCCAGCAGACTGTAGATGTCGTTGACCTGCTGCTCCGCCGTGAGCCCGTTGAAGGCGCTGAGGTCGACGTTGTTGGCGAGCAGCGGCGGCAGGTCGAGCGGCGGCGCGGGCGCGTCCTTGGCGGCGCGGTGGTCGGCCAGCAGCGCGTCGAAGGGCTTGGCGCGGCCCTCCACGAGCCGCCGCAGCGACAGCGCGTGCGCCTTGCACGTGAGCGAGCGCGTGCAAGGCTTGCCCTCGGCGCTGAGCACGCCGCAGTGCTTGTTCGCGTCGTATTCCCGGTTCAGCTTCGTCTTGCTGGTTTTCGATCTTTGCGACTTGGGGGTGCTCGGGGTCGGAGGAGGTTTTAAAGCTTGAGGCGTCTGCGGCGCCAGGTGTTCCGCGACCGCGGGCGAGGTGAGCATCGGCGACGCGCTGGCGAACTGCAGGCTCGCCAGGTCCTCCGACATGGAGTACGACGGCGTCCGCATCGCCGGCGCGAATAAGTCTTGACTCTGAACGGTATCGGTGGTCTGGGAGAAGTTTATATCTTGTAAATTACCTATATCTCTAATAATATTTTTCCAGTCGGTCGCGTCGGCGATGTCGTCCGCGCTCTGAATGCCCTCCGAATTCATGATGGCGAAGATGTCGTCGGTGAGGTTCTCCCCGAGCGGCAGGTCCTCCGTGTCCTGTATGCTGACGACGGGCAGCTCGCCGCTCTCCACGCAGACCTGCACCTCGCCGGAGGAGGGCCCCGGCTCCGGCAGGAACAGGTCGGGGCGCGACAGCGGCGCCGCGGCCGTGTGCACGGGCGAGGACAGCTTGGCGGGCGCGGGCTCCTTGCGGCGCGCGCGCGGCCGCAGCGCGGAGGCGGCGGGCGGCGGCGGCGGCGGCAGCGCGGCGCCGGCGTGCGACTCCGCGAGGTGGCGCGCGGCCGCGAGGCAGTGCAGCACGCGGCCGCACAGATGGCACACGGCGGCGTTGAGCGCGTCCTGCTGCGGGAACAGGCCGTGCAGAGGCATGCTGTCGGCGCGCAGTCGTTGCAGGCCGGCGCGCCGGTGGCGCCGCGCGCCCTTGCCGACGGAGACGCGACGCGAGACGCCTCCCTTGGGCTCGGCGGGCGCGGCGAAGGCGTCGTCCGGCCGCGGGGAGCTATGGCCCAGTTCGGAGGCCCACAGGTCCCACGGCCGCTCGATGCACTTCGCCGGGCTGACGAACTTCGCGAAGGGGTGGTCCCCGGCCATAGCGACCGGCGTCCTGGTGCTCCGTTCGGGTCCGACGCGAGCCCTCACGGGAGCCCCGCCATCGCGTGAACGGCCTCGCTCCTCTGTTAGGTTATTACCCCATATCTGCTGCGAGAGCCCGTGAGAGCCTTCGGGGTCACATCGTCCGCCGGTTGTTTACCTCATGATCTGCGCGTACGATACTGAAACGTGTTGTGATCGTCTTAGCTTTTATATTTACAGGGACAGATGATCTCTCACTGACAGCTGATTATGCAGATTGTAAGTTTTTCTCGACCACGGAACACTTCCATCTGTCGACAACAGTTTTAAACTTTCTTTATAAGTCCTCTTTCATATAGTTCCGTATTAATTCAGTTATATTTCATTGATATTATGTTCGTATTGCACAAATAAATTGTCTAAAATTCTGTTTGGTTGTAATTTACTAGAAAGCATCAACACTTTTTTGAGTATTTGTAGGGACCGGAAAATGTCTGTGGTCGTTCATTTTGAATGAAAGTGAACTGTTACAATCCAAATTGACGGTATTCTCGACTGTTCCAACATTTTCTGTCGGCCAGTATAAGATCCTACAATAATTACGTGACTAGAGACTGGACCTTAAATCAAAATGGCCGAGATTGTCCTATTAATTTTAATTCATGTCATGTCAATGTCAATTGAATTGTCAGTAAAAAAATATGACAACTCAAAGAACTTAACGTCCGGTGTATCTATATGATACGTTTTACAAAATTCTTCAATTATGTTAAAACTCTATAAGTAAATAATGCAATAAACCGACTATGATAAGATAAACACTCCCTGCAGTACACACCGGCTTATTCATGTTCATGTTGCTCAAAAGCGTGGGTAGATCGGTCATCTTTGGTGTCCCTATTGGTGTGACCTTTCTTGATACTGTTGGATATGTAGCGAGAGTTGAAGGTATATCCATGCAACCGGTGCTCAACCCGGGAGCAACTAACACCGACTACGTATTTCTGTCACGTTGGGCCGTAAGAGACTATTCATTGAAGAGAGGAGAAGTTATTTCCTTAGTATCGCCTAAAGATCCTAACCAGAAGATTATTAAAAGGGTGGTTGGCCTGCAGGGAGATGTTGTGAGCACCCTGGGCTACAAGACCCAGTATGTGAAAGTTCCTGAAGGTCACTGTTGGGTAGAAGGTGACCATACTGGACATACGCTGGATAGCAACACTTTCGGCCCTGTCTCATTGGGCCTAGTCAATGCCAAAGCAGTCTACATTGTTTGGCCACCTTCTAGATGGCAGCTGCTCGAGCCTAAGATGCCAAGTAATAGAGGACCAGTTGGTATTGGTTTATAGTACAATTATTTAGCTGTAATTTGTCTTTAGGATTATGTAATAAAAGTGGTTAGGTTATCAGCTGCTAGAAACCTCAAATTTCTGCCTTATTTACATTATCTTTAAGCATCTATTGTTATACATGTAAATAGCTATAATACTATGAATTTATATTCTCATTTTCTGGTATCTCTCTATCTAGTCTCTAAAATGTACTTGTGAGATCTTATAAAAAGAGTTTGTAATATACAAAATTGTTATGTTTCTAAACTTTAACCACCAAATTGTAACTTCTAAGTTTGAAAGTGAGTTCCTTTTGTGATTGTAATAGATAAAAATACAATTTCTCAAGCAAACATTGTACTTAGTTCACCCTAGTCAAATATTTAATTTTAAAATAACAATATACTATAGGTACTTAAAAAAATTAATGCTAATAATGGCTATGTTCATTGTAATAATAATAAATGGCATTAAAACTCAATTATAATAAATTAGGTAAAATATGTATTACTGCCACAATCCCTGCATTGAAAGTTCATAACAAAAACTTAGACAATACTTTTTAGGCCATAGTTCTCAACTACACCTACAACTTTCTGAAATGAAATTCCCTTACGAATAATTCTGTAGTATCCAACTTTTGACAAATCTATAACAGTGGACCCTGTTCTGCTCTGATCTAATCCTTGGTTCAGTAGACCTCCATCAAATACTGCCCCAAGGTGGACCAATAGATGACTAAATTCTTGAACAGATAATGTAGATGGCTCATTACTAAAATTAGCACTTGTCAAAGCTACAGGCATATCAAATTGTCCAGTCACTGAGTTCATAAAATCATGCTTGGGTATTCTGATTCCTATCTTTCTAGTTGTAGGGTTCAAATATGGGTTATCCAAGAGCTTAGATCTGTCTAATACTACAGTAACAGGTCCTGGCAGGAGGCTGTCCAGTAAGCTATCATCTAAATGGTCTGCTTCACCCCATTTCCTGACATCTGATATATGAGATACACAAATTGCCACAGGCTTGCCAGAATCTCTTCCTTTGATAGTATACAGCTTCTTGATTGCTTCCGGGCAGTTACCACTGCAAGCAAGCCCATAGATAGTGTCAGTAGGGACTGCGATAACCTGGCCCTTGGCTAAGTATTCTGCTGCTTTTGTGGCAGCAAGATGTTCCGTGCAGCGTATCACAGGTGTCATGTCTACTTTCATTTTTAGTACACTTTTATAACGAATAAAACTTTTGTTACACAACACAAGTTTTCTTAAAGCATTCATAATCATATGAATTGAGTCTAATCACGCCAGTTGTGAGCACACTTATGGTTACAGCAACGGTAGAATGTGGTCATAGGCTCATCAGCTGAACGAGTCTGCAGTTGCATAAAGTAGGCTTTTCCGTGGCTGCATTTAGGACATACAGCATCCGTAGAGTCGACGTTTTCCCAGGCAGCTGCTCCGCCCATAATATAGTCAAGTTCCTAGAAAGAGGGGTAAGATAAGTAGTGTATGAGAAATTGAGAGTTTTCATAGAATGATCAATTTTACATTTGCTAATTATAATTAAGATTATAACTTACCTTCAATTTAGGAAACGTTCTTGAAGATACGGTTTTTTTGATATTATACATGTAGGGACACGTATTGCAGGAGTATCTAAGCCCTGATTCAGGGCCTTCGTCTACCATAAGTATGTTAGCACACGTTGGACAAAACAACATTATCCAAAGAATTAGTTCGAATGTATTTAGACTTCAAACTGTAAACAACATGAATTGTCCCATCATCAATTTCTATATTAATTAAAACTTTATTTCAGGACATACAGAAAAATTAAAGTAAATTTAGTAAATACTAAAACGAATAGTTTTGTTTGTTGACATTTATTTTTAGGTTATTCTTCTTCTTCTTCTATCCTGCTCATTTGAATTTTCTTCTTCTTTATTTGATTCAACCAATGATGTAAGAATTATGATTTAAATTAACACACGAAATTGAATGAACTCCCTCATTTGATGACAGCCTGTCATTACTGACACACTACCAAAACCGACCAACCCGTTCCGATTTTCTTGTCTATGATCGATTAAATATTTTGCCGCAGTGATTTTATCTGTGGGAAATTCAAAATTCTGTCATGTCGATTTCAGGACGGACGTGCTATTATTTTTCGGGTGTGTTTTTGCGATAAAATTGTAAATATAGGTTGTTGATACATAAGTGGGACATAAAAATTAAAGACAAAAATGTTTGAAATTGCTAATATGTTTTGGAACGAGCATGTATGGTTACCACCGAATACGACATGGAAAGAAATAACGCCGGGTCCGGATAAAAATATTATATATACAGATCATAGGCATTTGCTGTACCCTCTGCCACTAGCCCTGGTGTTGGTCTGCGTCAGGTTCCTTCTGGAAAAGTAAGTCAACCTACTTAACATCAAACATAACTGCATTTGATCATCTCTAAATATTTCTCCCGCCTCGTTAGATAGCGCACTGAAGCGTATTGTCTTACGTTTTTATCTATTTATAAGTGCTTATAGGAAATGAAGAAGTAATAAAATAATCGGTTTGAAAAAATATAAAAAATGTTGGTAATTAAATAATTTATACTCTCGTGAGACACGACCCTACGACATGCGCGTAAATTAATAAAATAAATAGTTATTTAACCTTTCCTTTGCCTAAGAGCTGATCAGCGCTTACTAACTTTGTCTGCCTAAGCGCTGATCAGCGCTCTAGCACCAGCCACACAATTTGTTCGTTTTTGGTATCTAAATACAGTGAAATACGGTCTAAATTGTTTTATTACATCTCATCACTGAAATGAACGAACCGAAAATACTTTCACTCATTGAGTCAACTTCATAGAACCGCTTCTACAAGCCATTCAAATTTGACCATCGGCAGTTGATCGCAGGCAAGTGTAGATGTTCTTTGTACGTCGAAAATTGTATATTTACGTGGAAAAAACGTTATAAAGGCTATATTTTATTATTCTTTACATATTTTAGAACTATAATCTATATGAATATAGTTATCAAATGTAACTAGTTTTGAAATATCTTTCGCCAAATGTACTGAGCTTGCCGAACCGGCTGAAGGTAACTTGTTTCTTTGTGATTTCATACATTTCGCGTAATGTTTTTGTTGAAATAGATACATAATTCGATAAATAATTTCATTGAGAATATATAATTACATCTAAAATTAGCCAGAAATGCGAAACAATTCAACAAAGTCGTTATTTATTATGCAACTGACAAAAATACATACGCACACATACACAGTGCAATATGGCGTCGTAATGTGTACATATACGAAGCCCCCAATAACAATATACAGCGTGTTTTTTTACTCTGTTCAATATATCTATGCTTATTGGCATACATCAAACCAGTGTTTTTACGTCGTATTGTATTGTATTCATTTATTCCATAAAGATCATTGGTACACTTGGAAAAGTAATTGTAGTGTTGTAACATAAATAAAATTGGTACAAGCAGAGTAGGTACCTACATAAGGGTGTACTTATACATAGATTAGGTAGGTATAACAGTGAAGCAATAGTTTCGTCGAGTGTATATGATTTTACTTTAAAAAAAATTCGATTATTTACATTGTTTATATCTGTGAATGCCATGTTCTATATAGTTTGTATGTTTGTGTAATAAAAGTGGTTATCTGCTCACATTAAGTTTATTTAACTAGTCAAAATATCATATCTATGTAAAATACGATATTATTTTCATGCACTGTTTCCAAAATAAGCATCCTGTATAGTTTTCCTGATCAGTGCTTAGGCCGTTGACGCATTGCTATACGAGCGCTGATCAGTGCTTCGGCAGTTGTCACCTACACTGTACACGCACACATGCAAACAAGAAATGATCAAATAATTTAATGTTTCTTTCAGATATTGTTTTGCGCCAATTGGTAGATATCTAGGAATTAAAAATACAAGAACAAAGAAGGCTCAAAGAATCCCGAAACTAGAGGCTGTGTATTTGCTGTCTCCTAAAATAAAGCATAAACAGGTAAGTTATTTAAGAATATTTTTAAATTAGGTACTTATAGACATTCTTAGATAGGAATATAAGTAAGTAGGTAGGTAAATATATTTTTTTCTCAATAATCTTTATATATAAAAGAAAGTCGTGTTAGTTACTTCACTTATAACTCGAGAACGGCTGAATAGATTTGGCTGAAAATTGGCAGGGATGTAGCTTAGAGCCAGGAGAAGGACATAGGATACTTTTTACTCTAATATAATGCGGGCGAAGCCGCGGGCGGAAAGCTAGTTCTAAATAATAATAAACAAGTACTTTACACTTATTACCTTACTAAAAATAATAGATGCTTGTAAGATATCTTAAAAACAATGCCATATGAATTTATAATTTAAAGTGATATTTCGTTCATATGAAGTAGGTATTTGTAATATTTCATGAAAACGCGGAGACCTTGCATAATTTTTCGGTAAAATACCGTAATTTTGTCAAACAATGTAATTTTTTTCGGTTGCCGACTCATAAGGTCATTTCACACGCTTCAGCAGTTCGACCTTCGATTCTGTGTGAACGAAACTGATAATAAGCCTACCTACATGTAGGTACCTTAATCCTGAGAATAGCTAAATTGATATTATGTCAATAATTTTTAATCTAAGAAAACCATCACGATTTGCAAAATGGCGATCACATAAATAACAACGATGGCGATCACAGTAACAACTGTATAATTATGTAAATTTATAAAAATATATATATAAAAAAAATAATGAAAATTCACACAGCAACATTTATTTTTATATACCTAAACACCTTCTTATCATTACATAAATTGCCAATGTATAATGCAGCAAATACCTGCGTATATATAAGTATAATTTCTATAATCGATCTAGTATTTTTATTAACCAATGTTGGCTGTTTAAAATAAATTCAAAGTCAATAAAAACAGGGAGGTATTTTATCACTGCTATGCTGTTCGTGTTTGAAATAATCTCCGAAAGAACTCGCCACATAATCGATTTTATAAATGTTTCACGTCAGCTAAACTGAAGGGTGGAACGTTATAAATCGTCTGTCGATCACTTAACCTTATATTACACCACATTATATTCAATATTATGAAACCTATTAATCATTAAAACCATTGAAATGTAGAGCAGTCGTTATCACACTATCTTAAGCCTGTCAATTTCGCTGTTTAGATTAAAACTAATCTTATGTTTGCGACCTCGCACTTAATTGCTGGAGATCTAATCCTGAAGTTCAACACACGTGACCCAAAAATGCTTTGTGAGACAAAGGTGGGTTTTACTTGACGCTGCAGGAAATTGGGGCAAATCTGACGTCACCTAGTCTACAGGGGGACGTTTGGTAACATATAAGCAACCAGCTGTGTCGCCGACAGCTTCGCTTGCGTTTTTTTGTTATGTAGATAACATAAAAAACCATATAAACATATTGGTATGTACCAATAGCTTTATAGCCCATAGCCTTCCTCGATAAATGTTATGTTTCGTTATCCAACACTGAAAGAATTTTTCAAATCGAACTCGAATTGAGATTAGTGCGTTCAAACAAACAAACTCTTAGCTTTATAATTTAAATTTCTTTGACATACAGTTTAAACTAGTTGACACGCCCGCCGCTCTGCCCGCTTCCATACATTATGTTTTTTAAAGACAACTGCTAAATTAAGTATTCAAGACACCATACTGAAGAAAACTCCTTTAGCAAACCTAGTGCCTAGCTCATTCAAAAACTCATTAGACTTCATCGAAACATCACGACTCTACGTGACGGTTTCATTAGTACTAATACCAACACCAGCCTTACACCAGAGTTCATCAGACCATTCTCATTTATGATTGGAGCTAACTGCTGTTTATTTCCACATATTCAATCATTAAGCTTGAATTTAGAGCACCTATTTCGTAGGAAGAAATGCTACTGGCAATCTATATGATTGCAAGGAAATGCTGAAATCTGAACTTTGACTGTCGTATTGTGCTTAGTAAAAAATCGTCCATTTTAGTCCATTTTATAGCTGAATTAATTAAAAATATGCCCAAAATAATTTGTGATAAGAAGAAGAAGACAAATAAGATCTGATTAAATACCATTTGCTTAAATGGCATCACAATTGATTGATACCAATGTACATTGAAATGAATCTAGTAGTACATAGTAGAGGATTTTTTCATTGCAACATGTAAAACGACGCAACATGATATATAAATATATAAATTTGCATCAAACCCGATCAATGTCCAAAAGTAATAATTATAATTTTGTAAGCGTCGCGACGTTTCACTTATTTATCGACGAATACCTATTAGCAGGACACCTTATCACTTTTGGAGTATCAACATGAACATTTTTGTTTAACGGAACTACTCTCATATCTAATCAATAATCATTATTTGATTTGTAGGTGTGTATTTAAAGCAGGTGCGATAATGACGGGCGCAATATCGATCAACACATATAAAAGTCTAATAAAATGCTGCCCACATCGCGACTTCCGCGTTATGTGGATTTTACAAATGGGACAAATATTTTTCCTTCCTTGATAAATAGACTATCTGACGCAAAACTAGTTTTGTTCATCGAACCAGTAATTCCTGAAATTAGCGCGTTTATACAAACAAACTCCTTCGGATAGTATTTTTCCAAGAAGGTATTTGACTTAAGTATATTCGCTTAAATATCCTTTTATGTATAAAAGTCTATTCCTGTTTGTTAGTGTGGCTAAAATTTTAGCAGATTTTTGTTATGAATTGTTTTCAGTTTTCCAGAGAATGTTTAAAGGTTAAAAAATAAAGCGGGCGAAGCTGCGGGCGGATCAGCTAGTATGTACCTAAAATATTATTAGTCTTGCGCGAATCATACCGATCCACTAACCGGTAGTAAACCACTCCCTGCAATCGTTTTAATGAAAAACTAACAGCTATTTGGCACCATTTGTATTGTATGATGTATTGTGATGTGTTTATGGATATGAGCGTTTCTATTCGTGCAATTAGGTTCATGATTTCTGCTCAGTAATTTTCATCAATGTTAAACTAGCTTTTCTTCACGCGGATTTCCCTGTGTAATATGGATTTTGTTGTGAAAATTGGCATTTATACTTAGTAAAATACATCCTGTGCTTGAAGCTAGTACCTATGCAAGAATTTAAAATATAAAAAAATGGTTAAAATAGAATAAAGGGCCATAGAATTTGTTAGTGTCATAGGGTATAATACATATACCTAAGTATATCACAAAAAATGGAGTCGTGCTTTCTCAAGAAGAAAACTCATAAAGTAGCTCTGTGGTAGGAAAGCCAAAAATTATTACATAAAACGTTGTTGCATTCCAAAGACTTTTTTACTTTAGCGGATAAGGATAAAGTCTTTGATAATTAAAACATTCGATTGATTAAGGCATAATGTAAATACACTTTGATAAAAAAGTCGCTGAGGTTATTAATTCTTTTAAATTTATATTGTGTCTTGCAAAAGAATGTGTCACAAAATTAATTGGACCCAATCTCTAGCAATCTACACCTACTCAGTGCTCACTACTTGGACATAAATATTAAGGCCAATGGGTTTTGGTGCGGGTTGATGCTTCATATATATATATTATGTATATAAAAGAATGTCGTGTTTGTGGTGGGAAAATAGCTTAGAACAAGGAAAAGGACATAGGTTGCTTTTTACAGCTGGAAAATGCCCGCTGCGCCAGAGGTTGTCAATATAATGTATTCATATTATATTCTTTCAATAATTGTAAAAGTGTCATATTTTATTATAATAAAAATAAAAATATTGGTGTTATATGTATAATAAAAAATATCTATCTATGTATGTATAGTATATCAGAAATCTAGCAACCGTAACACACAAGCTTCGAGCTTACCACGGGGCTAGATGTCGCTGTGTAAAAATTGTCCAGTAATATTTATTTATTTATTATTCTCGGCACGAGTTAATGATAATAATAACTTAAATAATTATGAAGCTTACAGACACCAAGGGAACATGGTAATGTTATATTAAGTAGTATACATACCTACGAGCTTGTAAAAAAACCATGATGATGTGTCACGATTTGAAATTCTTTAAACTCTTGGCTTTTTACAACAGTATACTTAAAGGGTTATTGCGATTATCACCAGATATTAACCATGATAACGTAGGTAAATAACCCTGAAAGTTAAATAGGTACTCGTGGGTGGGTATCTTGATTACTTACACACACCTAGGGTTAAAGTTACAGGTTATCAGCCTCAGTTCTTTATTTATTAATATAAAATTACATCACTATTTCTAAAGTAGGTTCGTAGTTTTATGTTGTTATCAGTCGTCGGACGTCCGCTGCTGAGCTGCACATAGGCATCCCTTAATTCTAGTTATTCCGGACGGATGCAGCTTGCAACTCAATAAAACTGTTCCTTATTGTCACGCAACACACTGCATCTCTACAATTTCATACGCGCGTGAATGCATTATATTTTGGTCTATCTATGCGTTTACAAAAGGAAATACTTATACGCAAAATGCAGCGTGATGCGTGGTGTCATAATCAGACCCATTGAGAACAGACATGCTGTGTAGTTTCTGAAACAACGCTCTGATTGTAAGCTCACCATGACCCCTTTCCTAGTTCGGTTAAATTAAGATCGTTAATAGAAGCGCTCGACCACTTACCACTTCAGATATCGGTATAAGAGTCTGAATTCGATGAATGTTATATTTCTTCTATACTTGGAAAAATGTTTACGACACAAAAATACGTTAGAAGTTTTAAACGCACCTCTAGATTTTTCTTCTTGCAAAATTTATGTGCGAGGGTAAACATCGAGAGGAAACTGGCATGTTCTGTGAATTTTGATAAGTTTGAAGGACATGTGACATTCACCGTATTTGGCTTCGCAAGTGTAGTGAGTTGAGAGAAATCCCAGTATCCCAGCAGTTGGAACGTCGTAATATATAATGATCATTATGATTACGATACTACTCGTATTGTTATCCTGATTTAGAAATTCATAACGTTAACGACCATTAAGATCTGATTAAAGACCATTTGCTTAAATGGCATCACAATTGATTGATTCCAATGTACATTGAAATGAATCGTGCCACGATTTCAGCCGCGTACTGTATCAATACCAAGTTTCAATTGTACAATTAAATGTGTTTTAAGCTATTGAACTTCTATGCGGGTTTAACTATAAAATGAAAACCCCATTTGACCCCTTCTAATTAAGTCACAGTTTGACGTTCAGAAAAGATATCAACAATTTGTTCGTTAATCGATTGATAAGAGATACCAAATGAGATTTTGATTTGAGCTTATCGTGTCTACTGAGGGTCGCATATCGATCTATTGATAGCGTGTCCTCGATTTTATTTAACTTTAGATTTTGAGCCTTCCACGCTACTAATGGTGTTACTCCAAATATTCGTTGTCATTTAATTTAGACCTTCATTTGGTTAATTTATCATATCTATCACGACACGTACTTCCACTGCTAGATGCTAGACAAAATTTAGTCTAAATTTATGCTTATTTCACGGTACTATATTCGAATTTTCGTATAAAACAATGCTGAGTTAAAAAGAATGGTCAGAATGAAATCTGGTAATAAATAATCCTAACCCGCAACTGACATACTCTTACATAAGTACAACTAAAGCAAAATTAGCCACTATAGTAGAGAAACTTGACTTCGTATTATTGACAGAGAGAGCTCTGTTAATAATACGTCCTTTTTAACACATTAAATTAAGATTATACATATTTATTATGATAGTGACCGATACGAGATATTTTACGATTTGCTTTCACGAATACAAATACAAAATTGTTTATTTTTACCAAAGTTTCACATAATGATAACAACTTTTGAAGGAATACTTGTGTTAGGAGTTAGGAGGAACCGCTCTTCCGAAGTACATTATTATTACTTATGTATTAAAAATATTTATGTAACATTATAAACATATTCGAATAAAGTAATATAAACCATATTAATTATAACATATAACACGAATAAACCATTCTATATATAATAAACAATTTCTGATCTAAAGAAATGACAGACGTCAAATTGTACCTATAGCTTGACGTTAATAGAATGACGTTTTTTTTCAGGCTTTCACTGAACGGGTACATTTGCCACAAAGTTAGTTCGTCACGTTTTTAAAAACTCCATACATTGAAAGTAAATTCGTCATAGGTAGGTAAAGTACATCATAAAGTAGGGTTTGCATGTAAGAAGGTGAATGGTGTTTAGCGCTCGCAATGATTATTTATTTATTTAATCGCTATTTTATTCGTACTTGTTGATGGGTTTACGAAGTACATAAGCATTTTTCGTGTGGCATCGGTTTTAGGTTTCAAACTTTAGAAATTTTATATTTAATTTTAAACCAATGCAATGTAGCGCAATAGATTGATAATTAATTATTATTTATTAATTGCGTTGATTTTTTGGCATTTATTATTTATAGAATTTTACTTTTTGAAGATGTTTGTCAAAAAGGTAAAATTTTCATAATCCTGATCATTAAAAATGAATATCATATTACATGAAATTTTATTAAAAACTATCTATGAGTGTGAAAACATCAATTTTGTTATATCCTACTTATTAAATGATTTTCCTGCTGTCTCTACGGAAAGACATGTATGACGAATTTACACATCCTTTTTTTCATGACGAATTGACTTTGTGGCAAATGTACAATAACCCCACTGAACTACGTTATATGAGTTTTATGAACGTAAATTACCTACGCTTGCAGTGTTAAACGTCATATTTTATTATTGTTTTCGTTATTACCCTATCCTTATAAAGTTATCTTTGCTTGCGTTGCGTTGTGTTTATGACATAATTAGGAGATTTTGACTTCTTATCAGGTAAAAGGATATTTCATCATTATCATCATAACCAAGTACTATGTTACACTATAGGCATGGGTCTCCCAAGTAGAACCTTTATCAGTCTGGTTGGGTGGGACGATATCACGCACGATACAGAGAACGACGCAGTTACCTACCAGTTTTTTTAGTATTTATTTATTTATGTACTTGGTGTTCAATAAAAAGTATTTATTCTTATTATTGTACATCTTTCCGTAGGTATTGTGATTGTTCAATTCATCATCTCAATTTTGCGATAGCATTGTATAACATAACACCCCTAATTCACGTTCCCACTGCTGGGACACAGGGACTTCTCTCTTGACGAGAGAGATTAGGCCTTAATTCACCACGCTGGCCAAGTGCGGGTTGGTGAATGACACATGTCCTTCAAACTTTTCAAAGTTCTCAGAACATGCCGGTTTCCTCACGATGTTTGCCTTCACCGTTAGAGCACGTGTTTTTAAAGCACACATAATTTTCCAAGAAGAAAAATCAGAGGTGCGCGGCGGGGTTTGAACCCACGACCTTCGGAATGAAAGTCAAGTGTGCTCCCACTTAGCCAACACGGCCCTGCATATGCGATAGCGATAGCATTGTAGGTATGGAACTTAGGAATTCATCTAAATAATAAATATAGATATCAGGTCAACAAAACCAAAATTTTAAGAAATTTAGGTAAAATATGTAAAACATTTTGTTAATCTTATCGCTATTGTTGTGTTACCTACTACATAGTTGACCCGGCCGTGGAGGGTCACACAAAGATCGGCACAAAAAATATGATATATTACGCCAAAGAGTTTTTCTTTCTCAAACTTTTTAATAGATAGTTTTACTCTACAAAGTATCCATTTGTTAGTTCGCACGCGCCAAACACTACGGTAAACAGGTGTCAGCCAGTTCGCTTGCACTCGGCTGAGTGCACGTGTACTCGCCGCACTCTTGGCTCAGAAACAAAGCTAGACAATAAGCATTTATGGCACATTATGGCCTACAATTAGCGACCAGCCTCAGAATTGAAATCTAACCTTGCTTTCCTGACCTAGTTTCCTGTTTATTCACTGTAAGAGCCCGCAGGCTTAGTCTTACCGTATTTCTTAAGTATTAAAGAACCCTAGAACCTATATTATCCAGTTTTAGGCTGTTATTTGAGCTTGAGCACCTCTGAACAGAACAAGACTTCTGTATATCAAAAGAAATATATGCAGGTAACTGTGCTTATCTACATATTCTACATATTGCGACACAATTGAAATGCACTTGTGCAAAGATCCATCGAAAATTTCGCTTATAAATATATTATTTCACTAGACCATAGTGATAGTGACGGTCTGCTATTCTATTATAATACTGTACATTGCGTTCGATATCAACAATTATGTTATTGTTATTTTATTTAACTTGATCATACTGTGGCCTTAGTGACAGTCTCCTATTCTAAATTAGTACACTGCGTTCGATATTGCTTTCGCTATGTGATGGCAGGGCACGGCTGCGAGGGAAGTTGATTTGATTACATACCATTTTCACAATACAACCACGCGCTGCTATTGAGTGACAAATGAAGGGATAGAGTTGTGGTTTACTTGTGTATGAGGTAAATGGGATCGGATCATGTTATTTGTATAGCGAAACCTTCCTGGTGATATCGGGGATTACCTACTTTGTATTTCCCACGTTCGTGTGAAATTGTTAAACAATTTCTGATCTAAAAACCTGGCAGACGTAAAATGTTACCTATTAAAATGACCTGACCTTATATGGTGCTATGTTAGTGTTATGTTATTAGTCGTATGTACACAGAAAGGTAGGCATTAGCCACTACAGTCTGGAGCTCGATAGGAAGTCGAGGAAGAGGTCGGCCTCGAAAGCGCTGGCGGGACGACCTACTCGGCTTCTGGGAAGACTGGTGGTAAACTGCTCTGGACAGGGACTGCTGGACAGAGTTATGGGAGGAATTTGCCCAGCAGTGGGAAAGTAACGGGTAGGATTAAGAAAAGTTAGTGTAATGCTCAGAAGATAAGTTGATCTGGACTGGACGTGATGAGGAAGTAATAGCAGGATTAGCAGTTACCGAACTACATATTTATTCACATACCGCAACACTATGACGTCAAGGTAGATAAGACGTGCCTCATACGTGTGCTTGAGGTAAAATTATAAAGAAAATGTATGTATATAAATTATATTTTCCTGTTCCTGGATTGTAAGCATACAAAAATAGGATGTACCTAATGTTATATTTCGATTTCTTAAGGATAACGTAAAATTTCTTGCCGAGAGATCTCTAAAAAAATATTTCTTACTACAAAAGCTTTCTGTTCCGCTGAAAGATATTCTTCCATGGTAAAATTAACTTTTGTACTATTCCGGCACTCAAACTATCTTTAGTTACCTTGTCTAGTCGAAATGGATATTTCAGTTTTTAGAACTGAAAATTGGTGGAGATCTCAGGTAGGTACACCACAGTATAAAATACAAAAATACACTGGGTTGAATTGAAATAAATATGACTTTTTCCCATACTTCTCAAAACCGTTTTGTAAAAACCGTAGTAGTCCATAAATAGTTTCAAAACTTTGATTCGACAGAAGCGTTTGTCTGTTTTCACTAAACTAGGTAGGTAGGTACTTACTTTCAGCGTTTGACCTGTGGTTTGGCCCTGAAAGATCAACACACAAGTACAATATAACTTACTTAGGTATAGTAAAACCATTTTTAAAATGAACGCCCCTCTACCGAATTCTGTATTTTTTTTTCTGTGTATTATGTTTTTCTGTATTTCCTCTCACACGTTGAAATCATCACGGTTTTGTGGAGGGGAGTTCATTTTTAGAATGGTTTTACTATACCTAACTATGCTAAATCGTCCAGACAATCTAAAGATGTAGATATGAACGATATGAACGGCACATATTTTTATAAACGTTTTCTTTGTTATTTAATAGCATAGCATGCTTTAATTATAAAGCTTTTATTACGAATGTCGATGTTTTAGGTTTTATCTTGAAAAATATGATAAAATGTATGTGCCATAAAATGTGAAGCCAAACATCGTGAGGAAACCGGACGTAACTTAAAAATTTATAAAGCGCTTAATCTCTATCCTAATTTATTCGTCCCATGGGAAAGTACATATTAACGATGCTTATTGCTTATGCAACTTGGGAAATTTCTTACAAGAATATTGCAGATATTTACCTTTTATATTCTTGTAAGTATTCGATTTCTTTCAAGTTTCCATAATGAATCCTGAGTCTTATCAATATTAATGCGTTTATTGTTAGTGGCAATCGAGTGGCGATTGGTGCATTGTGGTCTAGAAGCAGAGTTATTTGAATTGAATGCTATTGCAGGCATAGCGTGATGTAAATGTACTAGCGTTGTAGGAATGCATCGCATTAATGCATCGCGTCGGCTCTATCTCATGAATTTTATTATAATTAGGTACTTAGTAATTATAATACTTACGTATGTACTTGTCATCTGACCGTCGACATTGGCCGCGTTGTAGGTATGTAATAAGCATGTAATAAGTAGATATTCCCACGTAAAAAATGGCGACATCTGGTGAATCTGGCGATTCCCGCTTCGAGACAAAATTGTACGATATGCAGATATTCCGATAGTTATTTATGTATAGTAAAACCATTTCTAAAATGAACGTCATTCCGAATCGTCGTCCGAATTCTGTATTTTTTTTCTGTGTATTCTGTTTTTCTGTATTTCCTCTCACACGTTGAAATCATCACGGTTTTGTGGAGGGGAGTTCATTTTTAGAATGGTTTTACTATACTTACTTATAATAAAACAAAAAAACTTCTTTTCATTCTTTTTTTTATATTATAAAAATGTTAAAGCCGTTTCGGAGAAGTGAGACCTACGGTAACTAACATTGTGACATGGAAATTTTATATATAAGATGGTACATAATCTACGTGAATAGACTATTCTACGGTACTATTCTTAGGCATCATCACAATTGGATATTTTTAAACAAACTACTAAAGCCCACTAACTATTAATTATGATGATAATGACCAAGTTATTTCTGTGTTTCCAGCTAAGTGCCTTATCGAAACAACTAGACCTGACTGAGCGGCAGGTGGAGCGATGGTGGCGCCTCCGCCGCAGTCAGGACAAGCCGTCCACTCTCGTCAAGTTCTGCGAGAACATGTGGCGGTGTACGTTCTACCTGTGCAACTTCTGCTACGGCCTCTACATACTGTGGGATAGGGACTGGTTGTGGAACGTGGATCTATGCTATGTTGGGTATCCGCATCAGGTAAGCTTTATTTTTATAGTGAATTTATTTTTCGCCTAGGAGACACTGGTATTGCTATGTAAATTACGACTCGCTCAACCAAAACTCAGACGAAACTTTAACAAAATTGTGGTAGGCATACATAGCATATAGGCCGGGATCCGTAGTACATGGAAATCAAGTGATTACTAACAAGCTAATTTTTGGTGAGTAGCTTCGTGTCGATGAGACGTCCAAAGATATCCTATACCCAACTCTCGATTGTGGTAGCTAACAGAGATATCAAGGATTAAAAAATTCAAGGATGTAAAACCGGGATAACGGACCACGAAATTTGTCGGACAATATGTCCGTTAGATTTTATAAATATTAATTAAGTATACAACAAAAAATCAGCTGGTTAGTAATCATAGTAATCATTTAAATTGACCTCGTTTTCGACACATTTTGGAAATGGCGGACTCTTTGATCAAACCATAGGTTTTGTAGGACAAACATGTTTTTATATAATTTAGATAATTATCTTGAGATATAACATATTGTCCTACAAATTTCGTGGTCCGTTATCCCGGTTTTACATCCTTGAATTTTGTAATCCTTGATATCTCTGTTAGCTACCACAATCGAGAGTTGGGTATAGGATATCTTTGGACGTCTCATCGAAACGAAGCTACTCACCAAAAATTAGCTTGTTTTTTTTTTTTTTTTTTTATTCTTAATTTTTGAAAGGGGCTTTTTTCGCTTTGCGAATATGCCTAATTAGTAATCACTTGATTTCCATGTACTACGGATCCCTGACTAATAGCATAGACCTATTGAAAAAAATTCGGAAATTTTATAAGTAGTTAAAGTTATAAATATTATAAGAAAACTGTTTGAAATACAATTTTAGAATTATTTTAAATTAATTTTACATTAACTTATATTAAACCTCACAATTATAAGCTACTACAATTTGTAATGTCTCACAACATTTCTATTGATATCCATAATCCCAAATTACAAATTGACTTATGAAGCATCTGATGCTTCATTGATGACCATCTCATGGTAGCAATATCTGTGTTAGTTTCCCGCCTCGGAACAAAGTTAACACAAACAGAACTTTCTGCTTTTCATTATCCATTTGTAAGTTGTTATCATCCACTTAAAATCTTAATTGATATCAATATAACGTATCTAACATACCATGATATAAGTGTAAATTCAATTGAATAATTTAATTTACCCGTTTTGTGTTCGGACACTTCTAATATTGTTAAAGACCATGACATTTTACTATAAAAACTGTCATGGTGGGTCTTTGACCACCGTTTAACCCAATAAGTACGAAATTAAAAAAGATTCGTGGATTTCCCGTTTATCCCTTGAAGACCATGATAGTTTAAGAAGCTGATTGACGTCATCAATTCCAGGGTTTAACGAACGACATCTGGTGGTACTACATGGTGTCGAGCGCGTTCTACTGGGCGCTCACCATCTCCCAGTTCAGGGACGTGCGCCGCAAGGACTTCTGGCAGATGTTCGTGCACCACATCGCCACCATCGCTCTACTCTCCTTCAGCTGGGTCTGCAACCTTTACAGGTAACCAGAATTTATTTACTTTGTTTGTTTATTAAGGCACAGCCAATAGCACATATTACAAAATATTATTAAAGTTATAATACAATATACTTTATTGCACACTAACAAAAATACATTACAAAAAAATATAGGTACCTACATAAAAAGGTGTAACAATGGGCGGCCTTATCACCAAAAGCGATTTCTTCCAGACAACCTTTGGATGGATGAATAGACAATAGTGTAAGTTTATTTTTTCAAAACAACCGGGTTCGATTCCCCAGTTGGGTACACTTTTTTTTTAATTGTATGAATGCAGTTTTTCTTTTTATCAAAATCGGTGACATGGTTCCTAAGAACAAATCTTCGTATGTCTTACAGTTTCAGACTTTCCCATACTGACCGATTTGAATGAGCCACCCTGTATATTTTAGGTATATTATAGTAGGTAGGTATATTATAAATGTAAATATTTGCAGATTGGAGTAGGTACTCCAAATTCGTCATGATTTTTATTGTCAAGGCTGATTAAAAGTAACGATTGAAGATTGTTCTTTGACCTGGGCCTAAATGCCTAAATTTCGGCTATCTGCCAACTTTTGTTGCATCCAACTTCTATCTCTATTTTTGTAGTTTCCTTGTTAGCTGTCACTTATAATAAATTAAAAAAATATAGGTATAGATGATCCAGTTTAAAAATGAACTCCCCTCCACAAAACCGTGATAATTTCAACGTGTGAGAGGAAATACTTATTGCATCACTATACTTGTGTGCGTGCTACAACTTTACTGTAACATTGGCTCATGTCTGTCAAAGTGATACCGTTTGCTTATACGTTAATGAACATCCAATGACAAAGATCAATTTATGTGTGTTGTATCTATACACCTTTATGCGTGTACGTGTAACCTGGCGGTGGAGGGGAGTTCATTTTAGAAATGGTTTTACTATACTTACTTTGCATAATAGTGTCTTCTCTACAGGATCGGCACGCTGGTGCTCCTTCTCCACGACTGCGCGGACATTTTCCTGGACGCGGCGAAGGCGGCCAAATACGCGGCCTATCAGAAGCTGTGCGACGGCATCTTCGCCGTGTTCACTGTGCTGTGGATCGCCACGCGCCTGGGCTACTTCCCCTTCTATATACTGTGGAGGTAATACTATAATATATAATAAACGTAAATAAATATTGCTGGACAATTCACACAGCAACATCTAGTCCCGTGATAAGCTCTAAGCTTGTGTTACGGGTGCTAGATTTCTGATATACTTAATAGTATACATACATATATTGCTATTTTTGATTGTAGGTTATATAACACCTAGACAACCGGAACCAATATTTGCAGATCATACAAATTGTTGTCCCAAGGCGGGAATCGAACCCGCAACCTCTTGCCTCACTCCCGCGTTTTACACTTTCCCGCAATAATCCTTGCCCTTGCCTTTCCAATGAATGCAATATTGTGAAAATCGGTTCGTGCATTCTGGAATTATAGCGTCAGGAAGGAAAACCCGATTTATTTTTATATAGTAGAAGATAAACACCCAGACACTCGGAACAAATATTTGCATATGATACAAATTATTGTTGCGAAGCGCGAATCGAACCCGCAGTAAGCCAATTATTAAACCACTACTTGTTACTATTTCAGGAACTTTTCAGGAGATTAGACATTATCTACACTGGGCAAGTAAAAAAAAAAGTGTAAAGTGTCAATTCATTCATGCATTCATTCATTCAAGTAGGCGGTTTGAATAATGTTGTAAGCCTCGAGCAGACCGGATGCATATACGTACACGTAAGCGTAGACGTGCACGTACCACTGAGTTGTAATGTATGGGAATGTATGTGACAGGACACACTGCACGCGCACGTCACGTTACGCAAGCGGTGTGTCCTGTCTAATACATTCCTATACATTACAACTCAGTGGTACGTGCACGTCTACGCTTACGTGTACATATACGCATCCGGTGTGCTGGAGGCTTTAATGTAATATATCTGTTGTGTTATTCCAGCACGATGATCCGCGCGCCGATGTTACTGCCGATGTTCCCGGCCTACTACATCTTCAACTTCCTGCTGTGTCTGCTGCAGGCGCTGCACCTCGTGTGGACGTGGCTCATACTGCAGGTCGCGTACAAGGCCATTAGTGCTGGACAGGTGTGTTATATGTTCCCGGCCTACTACATCTTCAACTTCCTGCTGTGTCTGCTGCAGGCGCTGCACCTCGTGTGGACGTGGCTCATACTGCAGGTCGCGTACAAGGCCATTAGTGCTGGACAGGTGTGTTATATGTTCCCGGCCTACTACATCTTCAACTTCCTGCTGTGTCTGCTGCAGGCGCTGCACCTCGTGTGGACGTGGCTCATACTGCAGGTCGCGTACAAGGCCATTAGTGCTGGACAGGTGTGTTATATGTTCCCGGCCTACTACATCTTCAACTTCCTGCTGTGTCTGCTGCAGGCGCTGCACCTCGTGTGGACGTGGCTCATACTGCAGGTCGCGTACAAGGCCATTAGTGCTGGACAGGTGTGTTATATGTTCCCGGCCTACTACATCTTCAACTTCCTGCTGTGTCTGCTGCAGGCGCTGCACCTCGTGTGGACGTGGCTCATACTGCAGGTCGCGTACAAGGCCATTAGTGCTGGACAGGTGTGTTATATGTTCCCGGCCTACTACATCTTCAACTTCCTGCTGTGTCTGCTGCAGGCGCTGCACCTCGTGTGGACGTGGCTCATACTGCAGGTCGCGTACAAGGCCATTAGTGCTGGACAGGTGTGTTATATGTTCCCGGCCTACTACATCTTCAACTTCCTGCTGTGTCTGCTGCAGGCGCTGCACCTCGTGTGGACGTGGCTCATACTGCAGGTCGCGTACAAGGCCATTAGTGCTGGACAGGTGTGTTATATGTTCCCGGCCTACTACATCTTCAACTTCCTGCTGTGTCTGCTGCAGGCGCTGCACCTCGTGTGGACGTGGCTCATACTGCAGGTCGCGTACAAGGCCATTAGTGCTGGACAGGTGTGTTATATGTTCCCGGCCTACTACATCTTCAACTTCCTGCTGTGTCTGCTGCAGGCGCTGCACCTCGTGTGGACGTGGCTCATACTGCAGGTCGCTTACAAGGCCATTAGTGCTGGACAGGTGTGTTATATGTTCCCGGCCTACTACATCTTCAACTTCCTGCTGTGTCTGCTGCAGGCGCTGCACCTCGTGTGGACGTGGCTCATACTGCAGGTCGCGTACAAGGCCATTAGTGCTGGACAGGTGTGTTATATGTTCCCGGCCTACTACATCTTCAACTTCCTGCTGTGTCTGCTGCAGGCGCTGCACCTCGTGTGGACGTGGCTCATACTGCAGGTCGCGTACAAGGCCATTAGTGCTGGACAGGTGTGTTATATGTTCCCGGCCTACTACATCTTCAACTTCCTGCTGTGTCTGCTGCAGGCGCTGCACCTCGTGTGGACGTGGCTCATACTGCAGGTCGCGTACAAGGCCATTAGTGCTGGACAGGTGTGTTATATGTTCCCGGCCTACTACATCTTCAACTTCCTGCTGTGTCTGCTGCAGGCGCTGCACCTCGTGTGGACGTGGCTCATACTGCAGGTCGCGTACAAGGCCATTAGTGCTGGACAGGTGTGTTATATGTTCCCGGCCTACTACATCTTCAACTTCCTGCTGTGTCTGCTGCAGGCGCTGCACCTCGTGTGGACGTGGCTCATACTGCAGGTCGCGTACAAGGCCATTAGTGCTGGACAGGTGTGTTATATGTTCCCGGCCTACTACATCTTCAACTTCCTGCTGTGTCTGCTGCAGGCGCTGCACCTCGTGTGGACGTGGCTCATACTGCAGGTCGCGTACAAGGCCATTAGTGCTGGACAGGTGTGTTATATGTTCCCGGCCTACTACATCTTCAACTTCCTGCTGTGTCTGCTGCAGGCGCTGCACCTCGTGTGGACGTGGCTCATACTGCAGGTCGCGTACAAGGCCATTAGTGCTGGACAGGTGTGTTATATGTTCCCGGCCTACTACATCTTCAACTTCCTGCTGTGTCTGCTGCAGGCGCTGCACCTCGTGTGGACGTGGCTCATACTGCAGGTCGCTTACAAGGCCATTAGTGCCGGACAGGTGGGCTGTTATATCGTTTCTATGATCACCAATACCATAATGTTAGCAATAAAATAATTGCTAGACAATTCACACAGCAACATCTAGTCTTATGGTAAGCTTGAAGCTTGTATTACTGGCCTAAGGTGCTGGTTTTCTCATATACATAATAGAATGTACACACATAGATACTGAACTCGCATTTGGATTTGCTACTATTTCCAGAACTCAAGGGCCAGAATGTGACCTTCTTCTCTAAACAAACAGGGTTCACCCCGTATAAATCGTCACACTGCGACCTAATGGTAGACGTAATATTTATTTGATCGCTTATGTTTCGCTGCCGCGAAGTGCTGGAATAATGTGCCTCCGTAATGTATGTCTATCTCATTGCAGATGGAAGGCGACATCAGGAGCTCCAGTTCCGAGATGAGTGACAGCTCGCATCACTCCAACAACACTACCCCCAATCGGGCCAATAATAAAAAGTAAGGCATTATGTATATATAAATAATTAAAATCAAAATTATGTCTTCCTAATATTTACCACATGTCTCATATGAATATTTGAGATTTGTCATCATAAAATGGGACAGAAAACTATCAAAATAATAAACCTTAAGAATAGGACTTGCATGAAGCTTTCTCTTTCATATACCTATCATCTTTTACAAAATTTAACTTGCGCAGCAATTGCAATTTAACCTTTAGCTTTGATACAGTTAGATCCTGTCTAGTACTTAAGTATCTCGTACTAGCCACCTTGCCCACACCAAAATATTATATATACTTATTAATATATTAGCCTTATCTAGTTATAATTTGTTCCAGGGACACATAGGGTCGCGCGCGGCGCCCGGCCCGCCGCGGGTCGCGGGCGCGCCTTCGCCCAGCTGTAGCTATACCACCTTCACTCTCCCTCTGACACTGACGTTTACGACGCGCCTGTCACTTTGACACTGACGTTGACGTTTGTGACGCGCCTGTCACGTGTAAGTGATTATGAATGACGGTTTACAGATTATTAAGCGAATAAAGATTAAGAGCGATTGGCTCGTTTGGATTATGATTATGAAGGTGCACAGTATTTTTTATGCTAGAGATAAATCGGGAATTTATTATTACGAAGGGTCTGCAGCACCCGTGTTCTCTTTTAGTTAAAAGAGAGTCGATAATTTTATTTTTTACTGTCGTAACAAATATTTTCTACTTAACGCCAAAAAGAGGATTGAAACAGCTGTGCTGTACTATGGCCCGGATTAAAAAAAATACGCATCTGATTTCAAGACTATTGTCAGCTATTGTTAAATCATTATAAGGATGTTATTTTAGCCTATTGCAACCGACAAAATATTACAAAATAATATATACTTAGGTACATTTTTATCAATTTTTTCTCAAGCTCTAAGCATTTTTTTTATTGGTTTTAAGATTCACCTCGAATTTTATTCCTCTTGTTAGAAAAATACACAAAATATTTGTTTGGAAGTAGCAGCAAATGTATACTGCCTTATCATAAATACTTAAGACTTCAATTATTTCAATTTCCACCTTACCTAGTATTTTCTTATCTTAGGCTAGTTTTATCGATATTCGGTGGATGGGTGCAATACTAGTGGTGCCATCTCTTACAATAATCATACATTTTATCTACTTATAGATGAATCTTCTTCATTATTATAATCTTAGATGCCTGTTTCTGAACATTCCTGCTATTAATTTAGTGCTTTTTTGCACACTATGTTATAAAATCTAGATAATTTTACATTTTAGATTTAATATATAGTATTTAATCTAAATATCAATAAGCACTTTGGTACACTATTTCTTTTAGTTATAGATTTCGTATAATATTTTTTTCTTATTTTTATATTAACACATTTTTTTTATATTTTAATGTTATCAGGAAGCGGCTTTTTTCCTTCAAAGGAAATACATTGTCTAGTTTAGAGTTGGTTACCTACATTTGAAAACTTTTATTTTTTTATATTTTTTGCTATCATGAGAAAGTTTGAGAAATACGTTATAGGTACATACCTTTATTTCTACTTTACTTTTAATTTCTACGTCGCTAGGTTCTTAATTTAAATTTATTACCTACACATAAAAATATCAAGTTAAAAACGGTTGTATATTTTCATCAAGATTTTCAAAAAAGTCCTTTAAAAGCATCTTGTTGAGAGTACATAATTGAAATGAAAGTTCGTGTAGGTACTTATTATACAAATGAAAAATTGACTTGTTTTTTTAATTGTAAAAGTTAACTTGACTGAATTATTCGTTACAAGAAGTTATATCATTAACAGACTTTTTTCTTGAGACTTAATGATTAAAAGAGGCTATGATTGGTCTGAAATATTAATGTAGCAATTATATAAAAAGAAGGCAAGAAAAACTTAAGTATATAAAAATTTAACATTTTGCCAACAAAAATATGATTTTACGATATTACTATGTTTTTCTTGTGAATTACTTATGTTTTATATATTTATAGCTAATTTAGCGTGTTATTTGAGCTATTTAGTTATTTGATATTAAAGCTCGTTTATGTAAGTAGGTAGTTATTTCCTCTATATTACTCTAGGTATGCACTAGCTAGATAAATTACCAAAGTGTTCTTGTTTCTATATAATAATGATGAACCTTATTTCTTATATATGTTGTATATAAGAAATATGTATATGTTTACTATTGTTTTTATAAAATATTACTTTATTATATGAATATTATAAAAATATATTATCCGTACATTTTGAACTAAGAATGGTGGAGGTATCTTACTATCTCGATATGAATATGGTGTACCTACATCTAAGCAAGATAATTATTATAGCGTCAATTACTTATTATATTTTTGGGTAAACCCTACATTATTTGTAAGTAGGTTTAATTAAAAACTCTTTAAAATATCATACAATATGTAGTGCCTGAGCAAAAGCGCTAATCGCTTAACTTTATCTAATATATCAGTATAATAAGGATGTGTATTAAGTAATCGCTTAAGGGTGCTAAATTGTGACCCTATTAGTAAATTTATCATAAAAATATGGCCTTATTAGATAATTATTTAAATGCAAACATGGTGATTCGTCAGTTAGGTACATCAAAATTATGAATGTTAGAATTGACACAAAGTTACTTTAGTATATATTTTTTAAACCAGTGAACATTTTTATTTATGGTTTTTTTACAAGATAATTTCTATTTAAAATTGGTTAAAACATTGTCAATATTTTTTCAATGTTTGTTCGTCAGTTGTAAGTGCTACTCAATCTGTGTATTATACAAGTTATGAATATATCTTATATTATACAATTGTAATAGTTTGTTAGTTATATCACAAAGTATAATATAGATAGAATTATGTATATCATTTGTTAAATATCTGGAAAAGGGGTCATATCATTTAACAGGTAGGTATGGATATTTGATGTAATATTTTATTTAGGTACACATTATGTGCTTTATACATTTTTTGCAATATGTTGGTTGTAAACCAAAAAACATGTGTTCACTTGCTAACATTTTAGGTAGATTCAAACGACTTAAAGTATTTTCTAAGTAAGCTTTGTTTTTATAATATTTTATAAACTTGCGAAAAGCGATGCATTTAGTTGGACAAATATAAATACATTGAAATGGAAATGCTTAATATTTTTAAACAAGTTGATTTGTAAAATATATACTTAATGAAAAATTTATTTACAGTTTTTCTTTTATGACATTACTAGGTATTCATCCTACTACGCTACTACGGTATAGAACCTTCTTATCTAATTATATCTACTAATAGCATAAAGCTGAAGAGTTTGATTGATGTCTGTTTGTTTGAACGCACAAATCTTATTAGATGCAGAATAGGGTGCTAAAATTAGTGGTTTTACGTTATCGCTTAAAAACATCTTTAAACAACCTTCATCACTTAAAAGTCAACGACTTGATCAAAACTAATTATAATAATGTTGATAAGAATCTTAGGCTGATTCGATGTCTGTGTACGGGTGTTAATTTATAATTTATACTAATATTATAAAGCTGTAGAGTTTGTTTGTTTCACGCGATAATATCAGGAACCAATGGTCCGATTTTAAGAAATATTTCAGTGTTGGATAGAACATATATCGAAGAAGGCCATATTATATACCTAATCTACCTGTGTTAATAACGTAAAATAGTGGACCAAGAGCCTGTGATGGCCAGACCTTCCTTTAATTCACAAGCGTGAAAATTCTTTCATGTGTATGTCTAACATAGGTAAGAATAACCCCCAAACATGAAACCTGGATCGCGGTTCCTTTGGGAGATAACAACCTTTTACCTGTTATCTCCCAAAGGAACCACGATCCAGGTTTCATGTTTGGGGGTTATTCTTACCTATGTTAGACATACACATGAAAGAATTTTCACGCTTGTGAATTAAAGGAAGGTCTGGCCATCACGGGCTCTTAGGTTATAGCCACGAATGATGAAAATGAATGTAGTTCAGAAACGCACAGTATGTTACATACTAGGACTCATGTAGGAACAACATTACCTTATTAAACATTTACATTTTATAGACCTTATGTATATAACGAAGACGATCGAGACTTTTCACAGATTTCGGTGCATTAAGTAGGTATAGATTGCCAAAAAGGTTTAAGTCCTACTCTCTAATAATCTCTGGACCTAAATTATTATTCCTCAAATGAGATAATTCCTCGCGTGGCGTTTTTTTTTCCACTGATGAAATATATGTGTTAAAAATCAAAAATGATATCGTCAAAGTCAATGTGATAGAACTGCTTTAACGACTCCCTTCGGGATGTAGGTAGAATAGAATAGATTAAACATTTATTTCGACCTTAGATTATAGAATATTTCGACACACAGACCAAAGAGAATATAATCACGACACAGACAACACAATAAAAAAACAAGATACAATTTTAGGCCTTAAGGCGTAGATATGCGTGAATTTGGTAAATTTGGGTTCAGCAGAAACCATTTATTTCCTTGTTCTTTAACGGAATTGCTTTGAAAAAATTACACAATAATCTATGCCATATAAGGCATCATCTCTTGAGGCCGAAATTTTATTTTTTTTATTTTAGGTACCTGAAATAATAGTGTAAAATACCGTCTACTTTTTCAGCAAGAACCGTTTAAATCCTAATCTATTAATCATAAGATTTTTTAATTTTCATCACCATATAGAATAAAAGAATACCAATCATCTCCTGAGCTTACTTTTTCGAAAAAAAATCCCAGCGATTTTTAACGAATTTTTTACGTAAAACGACACACGCAATGCGCGATCTTCCCCTTCGCGGGCCCTTCAATTCAGTGCGGGGCGAGACGTTGTGCTGGACGGACCTATGACAATTTTCTCCGTGCGCCGTACTAACTAATAATATTCTGTGCCGGAACCAATTTTATAAGTAGTTTGTCATTTATAACTAGCTGCCCACGCGCGACTTCTGCTCGCCGTATACTTTTATTTGCAACTATGTATCTCAATACTAAATTTCATCTAAATCGAATTTTCCCGCGTAAGCATATATTTTCCCGCGGAAGCATGTATTTATCCGCGGTAAATAGTCTCTCGCCATATACTTTTATTTGCAACTATCTCCATACTATAAATTTCATCTAAATCAAATTTTCCCGCGGAAACATGTATTTTTCCGCGGTAAAAAGTCTGTTCTTTCTCCCCTGAGAAAGATCTCTAAAGATTGTATGTGCCAAATTTCATCAAAATCGGTTGAGAGGTGCGGGAAAGCGTAACAGACAGACAGACAGAGTTACTTTCGCATTTCAATTTTGTATATATTATTTGACGTGTAAAAATTTGACGCATTGCTTCAGATTACAATAATAGTGTCTATTGTATCACAGATCACCGAAACTAGATTACCGCATTAGAATACTTTTGTTCCGATTCAAACGCACCTAAATTGGAGGAAGATGCGGGTTGCAGGGACTGGAACAAAGGCGTTGTAGCAAATAGCATCATGTAGGTAGGTAGATATGTATTTATTTTTGGTATACACAAAACCTGTAGAACTTAAAAATTTAAAAATAATATTAGAAAAATTTATCACAAATAATTCATTTGACTGAGTGAGTAAGTAATAAACATATTTAAACGGTTTATGGATAACTTATTTATTTTTACATACAATAATACCGAGAGACCCGCTTATATACGTCGTCTATCATTTTTAACGATATCGATTAGAATATTCATCATTAACGTTACACGTGCTTTCGCCGAGAAGACAACGAGTGCAATAAGCGCAATGCGGAAAAGAGACAAGTGAACGTCCTTCGTACGAGTAGCCATTATAAGCTGACCTCTTCACTTGCGTTAGACTATAGAAACGTATATGAAGTTCACGGGTCTGACACTTGGTCGCAACTAAAGCCGTGTTTCGAGGCGGGGCTTTTCATAATGGTTGATTTAACCATATGTTTGGCGCGCGGTCGTCGCTTGTCATGCGGTATCTAGTGGGGTTTATCTATGATTGTAGGCTACACAACTAATTCTGGTTAGCGCTGCGCGTAATATTTTCGATATGCCAGCGCCACGCGGGGCACGCGGTCGCTGTTGTCAACTCTCGTAGTCGTTTCTGCCGCGATTTTCACTGCATACTCGCTCTTAAATTAATTTAAAGAAAACAAGGTAATTTATATATTTAGGTCACAGCTTAGATTAACTCTGCGTCGAAAAAGGCGTTGGCTCAGCATGTTCTTCAGCGGTGGAACTCAGGTAGGTTACGCGGATGTAACAACTTACAAATTGGATAACGGATGGGATTGAGCAATATTTTCATATTAGCAGCCGCTACAACCTACTTCTTCTATTAAATTATTTACTCTTAGACTAGATAAACTTAGTCTAGACGATTTTTTTTATGATTTTTGCAATTCGCTTCCGACCGCGGGATTTCATAGCAACGCCACTTTTTACCTATTGCCCTTTTCAATCTGTTTCTGTATTTTGTCAGAATAATTCAGAAAGTCTTTTATTCATAAATCGTCGAGTCGACTTGCAATGGGATTTCATTTATTAAATTGAACTGTTTATGTACCTATAATGATGTAGGTACCTATTTAACTAAACGTTCCCACGTCCTTTAGATGCATTTAGTTTACAGGCGCGATGAAGCTAAGCTGCTTCTGGTCGGATCATTTTTGGTTTCCAGCAAACACCACTTGGGCAGATCTTGATGGACGAAATGGAGTTGATTATGCGCACCCTAAGGACTTTTGGATTCAAATACCTTTGGTGCCATTTGTATTAATTTTGAGATTTTTATGTGAACGGTAAGTAGGTACCTACCTACTTTGCCTGGGACAATCCTTCAGTCCAATTTATTCATGTATTAACTTGAATGAGAAACATAATACATTTCCACTAATTTATTTTATGAGAACTTGCTTGCAAGAAAAATAACAAAGGTAAATTAATGTTTTATTTACAGGTATATTTTTAAACCCATTGGCGAGCACCTTAAAATAAGTAAATATAAAAGAAAAGCTCCACCTAACCCAGATCTTGAGCTTTTATATAAATTATTTCATAAAAATGTGAGTAACATAACATCAAACTTATGAAGGAATAAAGAATAGAGCTTTTCACCGAACGTTGAAACCTCAGATAAAAGAACGTGTCTTCGATCGTCTAAAATCGTCTTAATACGAAAAACAGAGAGCGTTTTTCGTTATTAAATTAATTTCGTTAAATTAGTAAAAATAATTGCATCTTGAAATAACCCACGGAGTTTATTTTCCTAATAGGTAATAGATTTATTTTTCAGAATATGTCTCTACAAAAATATCTGACCAATCGTGAGAATCAAAGATGGTTTCGTCTTCGCGGTAATCAAGATAGTCCTACTACACTGAACAAGTTCTGTGAAAACATGTGGAAGGGGTGCCAGTACTTGTTCAACACCTCGTATGGACTGTATGTTGTCTGGAACAACCGCTGGGCGTGGCACCCACAGATGTACTTTGAAGAATTCCCACGTCAAGTAAGTTTTATGTGCTAAATTCGATCTTTCCAAGGCTTTGGATACAGTTTTCCAAACAGAATCTATCAGAGGTTCCGTTGTGTCACAACTCAGAGTTCTGACTTTTACATCCTAGATCGTTAAAAGTATAATGTGACTAAATAGGATCGAAAATTATCCTGTTTTTTTAATGTGGCTTTTTAGTGTGGTATGTGGCACAAGGAAGTATTCTGGGTCCTAGGCTTTTAAGATCTATACAAATGTTATCCTAATGTAAAAAAAACAAATCTTAATCGGTTTGCTTCTTCTGTATTTCTTTCAGGGCGTTACCCCAGAGCTCCGCCGATACTACATGCTAGCTACCGCCTTTTACCTTTCCCTCACAATCACACAATTCCGAGACGTGCGACGAAAGGACTTCACCCAAATGTTCGTTCACCACGCGATCACCGTATCTCTTCTATACCTCAGCTGGTGCTCTCAAACCTTCAGGGTCGGCTGTTTGATCACTGTGTTGAGTGATACCAGTGATGTGTTCCTGGAACTTGGGAAGGCGGCAAAGTACGCGAAGTTTTTTTTTTTTTTTTTTTTTTATTGTGCTCTGTGGCCGTTTCTATAGCAACGTCATAAAATATTAACAATTTTGAAAAATTTATAATTTTTACTTATTTGCTCATGTTTATCCAGTAAATTAACCAGTTCTGTGCATTTTAAAACTCTATATTGTGCTGTGTAAAAATCTCCAAAATTTTTAGTGTACAAACGGATTAAATATGTCCCCTACACTTGATATCTGCACAAAATGCAAAAAAGGTATAAAATGTAAAGAACTCATCAAGTGCTACTTATGCCATTGCACTTATGATCTTCAATGCGCGAACATCTCCATCGCGCGATTTTATAACACGGAAATGCAAGGTAAGAATATATGGAAATGCCCGGAAGGTTGCCCTGTGAAAAAATTAATACCAATTAAGAATAGTTCCGAAAAATATACTAATAAGGGGCAGTCCATTAATCACAGCTCACCACCAAATATGAAATTGAAATTGATAAATAAAAATGAGGACATTAATGAGACATTTGACATCATAGCACCAGAAATAAATATCCAGGCCCATCTAACTGAGGAACGATTTCTTCAGATCCTCAAACAAGAACTGTCACCATTAAAATCTTTAAACTCCTCCATGTCAAACCAGATGAAGATCATAAATGAAAAATTTAATTCCTTTCAAGATGCCTTAGGGTTCATAAATGCTCAGTTTGAGGAAATTAAAGCCACAGTTAATGAAAAAAATCATATCATTACTACTCTGGAAAAGAAGAATGCTGCGCTTGAAACAACAGTTCATGACTTATCAAATAGACTAACTTTGGTTGAACAGCACATGAGGGAAAGTAATGTTGAAATGAATGGTTTGCCTGAACACAAATCTGAAAACCTCAGTAAAACTGTGCTTAAAATAGCAAGTACTATTAAATGCAATATTAAGGATGATGATATTCTTCACGTAACAAGAGTATCAAAAATGAACAAGGATAGCAAAACCCCCAGGTCAGTCATAGTTAAATTGAGAAGCCCAAGAATAAAGGACACACTCCTTGCATCAGTTTCTAAATTTAACAAGAATAACTCTAAAGCGAAATTAAGTACTGAGCATGCTGGTCTAAGTGGTCCAAAATCACCAATCTATATTGCTGAACACCTGACACCCTACAACAAATCTATCCATGCAGCGGCCCGTATGAAGGCAAAGGAAATAGGGTACAAATTTGTTTGGGTTCGCAATGGCAAAATCCACATGAGAAAAGACGAGACTAGTCAGGCCATACTAATACGGACTCATGAAAGTCTGAACCTATTAAAATAAATACCTTTATTATATTTTTAGTTTAAGATTTATGTTAACAATAATGTTTTCTCATATTCTACTATTTTATAATGGATAGTATAGATATATTTTACCAAAATGTTCGAGGTCTAAGAACTAAAACTAATTCATTCCTATCTAATGTTATTAATAATAATTATGATATTATTGTCATCACTGAAACATGGCTCAACTCCAATATACTCACAACTGAGTTATTTGACTCTCGATATACTGTGTACAGGAAAGACAGATTAACCGGTGCAGGGTCCAAAAAAGATGGTGGTGGTCTGTTAGTTGCTGTTTCCAATAAAATCCAATCTTGTAGGGTTCTCAGTTGGGAAACTGACCTTGAAGATATATGGATTTCCTTAGAATTTACAAAAAATAACCTAACAAGGAAATTAGCATTATGTTCTGTGTACCTACCACCACCTATAAAGTTAAACCACCTTATAAAATTTTTAGATAATATTTCAGATGTTATGGAACATGTAGATAATGTAATTATAGCTGGTGACTTTAACTTGAGTTTTATAGAATGGTCTAGAACTAATAATAACTCCAACTGCTTGTCGCCCAGTAATTATAATTCTCAATCAGGTTATTCTCTTATAGATTTTATGTCTGTGAATTGTCTTGAACAATATAACCACTTAAAAAATTCTTTAGACAAGACTCTTGATCTTGTTATTTCTAATATCAATCTTGTAATCAGTGCAGCTCAACCACTGAGTAAATTTGACCCTTTACATCCCCCTTTTATCATAAATATCCCATTATTATTAAAACGAAACTTACAGCCAATTACAAAAGAGAACTATAACTATTTTAAAGCTAACTATGATGAAATAACTATTGAATTAAAATCAACTGACTGGAACAAATATCTATCTGATAACAACAGCTATAATGCTAATGGCATGGTCACTTCTTTTTACAAAATATTATTCAGTATTATAGATAAACACATCCCTAAACGCAAACGTACACACTCAAAATATCCTGTATGGTTCAATATTAAGCTTATAAAACTATATGCTGAAAAAAACAAGTTAAGAGCAAGATATAAGAAATATAAAAATCCTCGAGATAATATTGATTTTGAATTGCTTCGAAGCCGCTGTAAGTCTTATAATGACCAATGTTATAAAGACTTTTTATCCAATGCAGAAAAAAACATAGTTAAATATCCTAAATTTTTTTGGACATTTATTAAGTCTAAGCGTGACAGTAACATATCAATTCCTTCAGTTATGCACTCTTCATCCTCCAGCGCTTCTACTGGCACAGACATCGCAAATTTATTCGCTAAACATTTCTCTTCTACTTATACATCAGATAATAACCTTAGCAATACTTCAGTCCAGCCAAATACACTCACACATTTAACGTCATCTTTATCAACATCTATTAACTGTATTGGCAAATTAAGTTTCACTGAATCAGAAGTTCTTAAACAACTTAAATCACTAGACACCTCTAAAGGTGCTGGTCCAGACGGGATACCACCTCTCTTCATTAAACGTTGTGCCAAAGAACTTAGTTTACCATTATCTCTCATTATCAACCAATCACTAGCAGAAGCTACATTTCCTGACGAGTGGAAAAAAGCCAGGGTTGTACCAGTTTTTAAAAAAGGTGACCAAAACCAAGTGCAAAATTATAGACCGATATCCGTTCTATCTTGTTTTTCTAAAATATTTGAGTCACTTATCACACCAGTCATCACACGCCACACAAATTTTTCTATTTCCAGTTCACAGCATGGGTTTAGATTGGGCCGTTCCGTTGATACCAATCTAGTCACTTACATCTCTAATGTAACTCACAATCTGGACAAAGGTTATGAAACTGATGCAATTTATACTGATTTCAGCAGTGCATTTGATAAGGTCAATCACACTTTGCTATTACGAAAGCTTAATGAGCAGGGAATTCATGGATCATTCCTAGGTTGGTTCACAAGCTACTTAAAGAATAGACCCCAGATTGTATCGGTAAAAGGATATGAGTCTGAGGTTTATTATGCTAAATCAGGTGTACCTCAAGGTTCCCATCTAGGACCAATTCTTTTTACCATATTTATTAATGACATAACTTTCAAAATAAAACACTGTAGCTATTCCCTATTTGCTGACGACCTAAAAATTTATCACACCGTAAAGTCAATATCTGATATTAAACTAATCCAAGACGATATAGACTCCATCTCTTCATGGTGTAGAGATAACCTAATGGTACTTAATCCCGCCAAATGCTTTTTCATGAAATTTACAAGAAAAAAAAATTCCCTTAAATCAGACTATCACATAAATAATACACAAATTGTTCAAGTCAGTGAAATACGCGACCTTGGTGTAACGCTAGATAGTAAATTAAGTTTTACCACTCACTATGATAAAATTACTAAAAAAGCTGCTCAAATGCTTGGATTCCTAAAACGCAACACAAGAGACTTCAAAAAGATTACCACTAAAATTATTCTGTTCAATTCACTTGTAAGAAGCATTTTGGAATATACTTGTATAGTTTGGAACCCATTCTACGCAATTCATTCACAAAGATTGGAAAGCATTCAACGTTCCTTCACCCGTCATCTAGCTTACATATCTCCACAAATCTCACATAGATCTCCTTACTTACAACGACTTAATTATTTTAACATGCATTCGCTCTATAACCGACGGATCACACAACAGTTAACATTTTTACATAAAGTAGTTAACAGAAAAACCGACTGTAGTGACATTCTTGATAACATTGGTTTATCTGTCCCCACTAGAATTCCTAGACAACCAATTAATAAGATATTTAACACACCATTCTGTAAAACTAACATTGGAATACGAGCCCCTATTATTCAACTTTGTAACCAATATAACTACATTATTAAACAGCTTCCTAATTTGGACATCTTCAGTGATAACATATTTGAATTCAAACAAACAGTGCTGAAACATTTTCAGCACACAACAAATCGTGACATTGATTAATTGTAAGACCTCCTTATATTTATGGACATTCTTTATCTTATTTAAAATTTTTAGTTATAATTTATTATTATTATTGTTTTTTCTTTCTCATTAATTTTTTCTTTCTCATTACTAATTAATTTTAATTTTATTTAATTTAATACTTAGTTTTATAGTTTTATATGTCAATGTTATTAATCATTGTTGTGCTGGCCTATTATAGGCACATGTTACAGTTAAAAGACTGAGTATAATACCGTTTACAAGTGATGTGTAATTGTGTGCTGTTGGCTGTGCCTAAATTAAATAAATAAATAAATAAATAAATAAGTTTCATAAACTCGTGGATTGTGTGTTTGTGGTGTTCGTGGGTGTGTGGGTTATGACCAGGCTTGTTGTGCTGCCGGTGTTTGTTTATCCGAGGTGAGTTTTATATCTGTGCTGTCCACATTTGGGTTCAGCGTTTGCACCAAGTTCAAACTCTATTGCGCTATTGGATTTCTAGAAAAGTTTAGACTTAAGTTTTGCCTTAAAACATAACTAGGTATATTTTATAAGAACTACCACCTAAATCTAGGCAGTTCTTTTTAAATATAGTGTTTTGTATTTGTTAAATAAACATTACGATTATCAAAGAGGATGAATTTAATTTGCAGCCTGTTCAATCAAACAATGAAGACTCCGTTTCTGGTTGTAGTGAGCATGACAATGATGATGAGTATTGTTTTATCGCTAACTCTCTATTGGACTTGGCTGATTCTGAAACTGGTGGTAAAAGCTCTTAAAGATGGCCAAGTGAGTTTAATAATTATCTTATAACACAAAATGAGATTTTAGGTTTAGGTACCTACCAATGACTTAGATTAGTGACTAGTCTAAGTTTTATCTAACCTACATTAGATAAAACTTAACTACTCTACTAAATTAAGTAAAACTAAGATCATCCTAACCCACAGCCGGTTCATCCACTCCGGACTCCCTGACCGAGAGTTTTAATATCTAATTAAAGTTTAATTAAATCATTCGTAACATATATGTTAACTGTTACGAAAAAATATATTTTTTGTATCGATTCCTAAGCAAACATGCACTTGCTTAGGAATCGGTCTGGATCATGATAATCAGAGTTTAAATATATTTCAGGTAAAGAAAGACGTCAGAAGTTCAGAATCCGAAGACAGTGAACCCACAGCAAACGATTTAAAGCGGAAAAATAAATGAACTAACATTATAGTTAAGGTTAAAGTTAGCTAAAGTTAAAATCCTTTGGGACCTAGATAGTCGCAAAAATACTTACGGCCTTTTTGTGATCCGTACCCTTGTTTGCTTATAATAATTATTAAGTTATACCCCCAATTTATGTTTATTATTATTAAGCCGCTGGGTAAGAGTTGGTGAATGTGTCCTTCAAACTTTCAAAGTTATCAGAACATGCCGGTTTTCTCACGATGTTTGCCTTCACCATTAGAGCACGTGATTTTAAAGCACATCATTTTTAGGGTTCCGTAGCCAAATGGCAAAAACGGAACCCTTATAGATTCGTCATGTCCGTCCGTCCGTCCGTCCGTCCGTATGTCACAGCAGTTTTTCTCCGAAACTATAAGAGCTATAAAGCTGAAATTTGGTCAGTAGATGTATTCCATGAACCGCACTAAGATTTCAAAAAAATATTGAAAAAAAAATAATTAGGTACATTTGGGGGTCCCCATACTTATAGTCAGGGATCCGTAGTACATGGAAATCAAGTGATTACTAACAAGCTAATTTTTGGTGAGTAGCTTCGTTTCGATGAGACGTCCAAAGATATCCTATACCCAACTCTCGATTGTGGTAGCTAACAGAGATATCAAGGATTAAAAAAATCAAGGATGTAAAACTGGGATAACGGACCACGAAATTTGTAGGACAATATGTTATATCTCAAGATAATTATCTAAATTATATAAAAACATGTTTGTCCTACAAAACCTATGGTTTGATCAAAGAGTCCGCCATTTCGAAAATGTATCGAAAACGACGTCAATTTAAATGATTACTATGATTATTAACCAGCTGATTTTTTGTTGTATACTTAATTAATATATATAAAATCTAACGGACATATTGTCCGACAAATTTCGTGGTCCCTTATCCCGGTTTTACATCCTTGATTTTTTTAATCCTTGATATCTCTGTTAGCTACCACAATCGAGATTTGGGTATAGGATATTTTTAGTCGTCTCATCGAAACGAAGCTACTCACCAAAAATTAGCTTGTTAGTAATCACTTGATTTCCATGTACTACGGATCCCGGCCTATTAGAACCGAAACTTTAAAAATAAAATTTCATCGAACCCATACGTGTGGGGTATCTATGAATAGGTCTTCAAAAATCATATTAAGGTTTCCAGCATCATTTAATTCTAAACTTAATAGTTTGGACGTGAGAATCTTCCAAAGTGGAAAAAAGAGTGTCCCCCCCCCCTCTAATTTCTAAAATAAGAGGATGATAAGGCTAATAAAAATATATAATGTACATTAGCACAAAAACTACCAACGAAAATTGGTTTGAACGAAATCTATCAAGTAGTTTTTTTATAATACGTCATAAACTATTTCATATAAACAATTGCTGCGGAAGCCTACATGGGCGAGTCCGACTCGCACTTGGCCACTTTTATTAAGGTCAGGTGGGGTAAGAGAAACACCGGGGTAAGAGAAACGAGAGGCTATATTTCGTAAACTATAAGCTTTAAGTCTTAGAGTAGCTCTGTCGATAAAACAGTTACAGTTATGAGTTCCGCCGTTCATACATAGATGTCGCTACGATGTCCCAGTGTCGAGAAAAAACCAAAACAAATTTGACAGTTCATAACCCCGCGAAGACGAGTTGGATGCGTTGTCTTTGCCTCGGTATAACTTTGTGAAATAAAGCTGTTTTAGACTGTTTGTTTTCACCTCAATAACAAGTGAAAGGTAAGTTATACTCTTTACCAAGTATTTACGGTCTATTAATACAATTAATACGAGTTTTGTTGCTATCAAAATCATAACATATAAAATCTTTGTTGGGGCAAGAGGAACAGTCACATACGAGGTAAGAGAAACATATGTTTCTCTTGCCCCATGTCAGGAATGGTAAACCTTTTTCTAGTGCTGCTGCTGCTATTACCACTGTCTATTTTATTCTTACATGTCCAGTCCATCCCAAGGTTGCCTGGAAGAGATCGCTCATAGCGATAAGGCCGCTTTTATACTGTTAACTCTTAGCATCTATTTCTGTATTGTTTTCTGTCTTGTGTGGTACAATAAAATATTATCTATCTATCTATTTACACTGCTAGAATGGAGATGACAAAAGGGTCAAAATATTACTATCAAATACACCTAACATCGGAGCGTAGATCATGTACATTACATTAGTTTTTATTTCACTTCAATACATGCAGTATTTCCGAAGTTATAACGACGAGAAGTTTAAATTTCTGAGTTTTCGCGGGCTCATGCCGCGCACGGTTTTTAAGATTGTGACGTCACAGCGGCACAGACCGCGCGCAGCTCACACACTTATTTAATGTAAGGAAAAATAACAAAATGTTTAAGGTTGCTTTGCTTTTATGACTGATTATTTAAAGTAAAGTAAAGTAATCGTGATTACGGGTACCTATACAACGTGTAAAAAAATATGTGTACTATGCCGAAAGGGGGTGATTCTGGACATCGACAACGTTTGTTCAACGAAATTTATAAAATCTTAGAACAAAAGTTGACTCCCTCGATGTCCAGAATCACACCCTTTTTTCATAGTACATATATTTCGTCACACGTTGTATAAATGTTTATTCAAGGTAAAGAAGTAAAATGTTTCAGTTATTATTATTAAGTAGTTTGTACGAGTATTCGTAAATAAATTGTGCTGATTAAAAAATTTAAAACTGTTTTTTATCTCTGCTTTGGTGTATATGTTTCTCTTACCCCAAATTTAAATTTTTCTACTGTAACAGTAAATTAAGCTCTATTTGAATGGAATATGGCTCATACTCGATTGCCACCAGTTTTGCCAATCTCAGAGTCTCTTTATTATGCTTATATCTATTATATTTACATAGATATTAAAAGTGTTTCTCTTACCCCAAACCATGGGGTAAGAGGAACATTAGCACTACGAAAGTATTTTGCCATTTATTTTTGAAGATAGTGGTACCAGAAGATTATGTATCAAAGTCATAGACAGCTAATGAACCGAATATTTATTTGGATATAGCAATATTAACGTAGCTGGTTTAGGTAAGGTGCTGGGACTCGTTGATCTTGATATATAATAAAGTATGTTTCTCTTACCCCATCTGACCTTATAGGAGAAAAATCATAGGTGCTCGGTGGATTCGAACCCACGACCTTCGGAATGAAAGTTGATTGTGTTCCCACTTAGCCAACACGGCTCTCCCTTATACATAGGTATATACCTACCAATTAAAAGTCTTAAGGGATTGGTACCTACCTAGGTATTTAATTTTTCGCGATAGTTTTCCTACAAAATTCATAGACGCACTGTCAACACGATTTCAAACCCATCGAACAGATGGGTTGACCAACCTGACTTGTGGCTAGAGAGGGATATAGGTAGTTCGTGTATCTACCAATGAACAACAACTATAGGCGAAGGTTACAAACCTTCGCCTATAGTTGTTATAGGAGATTTTATAAAGTTTTATTACAAACGTTACAAATTGAAAGGATTGGCGGATAAGTGGAAGGATGTTTGATAATCTTTTAAGCAAAAACTACCTCTGATCATCTACTATGTAAAAATAAGTCGGTAATATTGCGGGAAAGTGTAAAACGCGGGCGAAGCCGCAAGGCGGAAAGATGTATAATATAAGGTAATAAAATAGACTACGGAACCGTGGTCCCACTGTGATGTCCCACCGGTGGGTCAAAACTTTTTCGTGGTCCCACCAAGCTCACACTTGACCGTCATGTTGCAATGTGGTATGTAATAGGCGATACCTACTTTCTTGAAAAAAATGAAACAATAAGTAAACGAGACAATAAATGTAGTTAGTTATAATTAAAAGGCGATAAAAATAATTCCACTAAAATTAATTCATTTTAGGGTTCCATAGCCAAATGGCAAAAATGGAACCCTTATAGATTCAAGTTAAGGTTCTTAAGTCAACATAAGGTATTATATGATTATCCTTGAAACAGTTTAAACTTATAAACTGATAGGTGTCTAGATGACATTTGTCAAAATGACAGCTGTCAAACTTTAAACTGCCACAACTCTGAAACGGCTTGGCCTAGAGATGCCGTACTATTTCAACATTTACGTTGACAGCTGTCAAACTTTAAACTGCCATAACTCTGAAACGGCTTGGCCTAGAGATCCCGTACAAAGCTCAATCGACAGGTTAGAGAGAGCAACATTTTCGATGACAGCTGTCAAACTTTAAACTGCCATAACTCTGAAACGGCTTGGCCTAGAGATCCCGTACAAAGCTCAATCGACAGGTGTTAGAGAGAGCAACATTTTTGATGACAGCTGTCAAACTTTAAACTGCCATAACTCTGAAACGGCTTGGCCTAGAGATACCCTACTAAGCTCAATCGACAGGTGTTAGAGAGAGCAACATTTTTGATGACAGCTGTCATGGCAGTTTAAAGTTTGACAGCTGTCATTGAAAATGTTGCTCTCTCTATCACCAATCATTTGCACCTAGTATGGCATCTCTAGGCCAAGCCGTTTCAGAGTTATGGCAGTTTAAAGTTTGACAGCTGTCATCAAAAATGTTGCTCTCTCTAACACCTGTCGATTGAGCTTTGTACGGGATCTCTAGGCCAAGCCGTTTCAGAGTTATGGCAGTTTAAAGTTTGACAGCTGTCATCAAAAATGTTGCTCTCTCTAACACCTGTCGATTGAGCTTTGTACGGGATCTCTAGGCCAAGCCGTTTCAGAGTATGGCAGTTTAAAGTTTGACAGCTGTCATCAAAAATGTTGCTCTCTCTAACACCTGTCGATTGAGCTTTGTACGGGATCTCTAGGCCAAGCCGTTTCAGAGTTATGGCAGTTTAAAGTTTGACAGCTGTCATTGAAAATGTTGCTCTCTCTAACACCTGTCGATTGAGCTTTGTACGGGATCTCTAGGCCAAGCCGTTTCAGAGTTATGGCAGTTTAAAGTTTGACAGCTGTCAACGTAAATGTTGAAATAGTACGGCATCTCTAGGCCAAGCCGTTTCAGAGTTGTGGCAGTTTAAAGTTTGACAGCTGTCATTTTGACAAATGTCATCTAGACACCTATCAGTTTATAAGTTTAAACTGTTTCAAGGATAATCATATAATACCTTATGTTGACTTAACCCTCTATTGCATACAGAGCCATATTTGGTTTCTTAACTTTAGTAATTTTTTTCTACCCTAATTTTAAACAAAAAATTTTAACTTTTATTGTAATAATGTTAAGTACATCAAACTAAAACGGAAAGCAATTTTTATTGTCTACAGCAAATGTCACCTGTCAGTATACTTTCATTTTTCTCCGACGCGTCCGCAAACTTGTGACAAGTTAACTTTACTGCAGTTTTGTTGTTAAAATTAAAATGGAAATTGTAAGAAAATTGCTTTTAAAAAAAATTAATAATGTTCTACAGGGCTTCTTTATTTATTCCCTGTTGAAGATTTCTTTAAATATATGTTTTTTGTTTATTATTTTCACCATTTTATATCGGAGCCATATTTGGCTTCGTATGCATTTACGGTGAATACGCTTACGCCAAATATGGCTTCGTATGCATTTAGAGTTCTTTTTTCTATATTTCCAGAATGCTTTCTTCAGGCTTTTATGATACTGATAAATGCACTAATTATATTTCTGGCGATAGATCCCTTAGGTAACAATATTTCTTTATCCGAATCCGATGAAGATGTTTTTGTGGCGACGTATACCATGTCACTATTTGATTTCAAGCTTGTCATTACCGAACATTATTGCAAGGCTGGCAAGACCATCTCAAGATAAAGAGGGCGTCTTGGTACACATAATGCCGAACATACCTCGTCAATATTATGGTACACACAAATTGGTACGCGTAAAATCTCATGCATCTCGGCAAAGGGCACATAAGATTACGATAAAAGCGCAACCTCTAAATTCAGTGCGATCATGTTAATTGGCATAAGGGATAATTGAACATTTTTTTTGTAAATCGGTACCAAATAATCGTCAATTATGCAAAATTTATTGTTGTTTGCGTTCTTATATAAAATTTGAGGAATGTGACGTTTTTCTTTGCTTGAATGAACTGTTTTAGAGAATTTAACCTTATATGAGTGTTGGTACTTCTTGTGCATAGGAAGCCAAATATGGCGTAAGCTTAATCACCGTAAATGCATAGGAAGCCAAAAATGGCTTTTGATATTTTTTTCTCAATAAGAAGATTATTTAATTATTTTATTTTATATTTTGTCTCTTAAGCCCTAATAAAACACATTATATGAAACAAATATTTTTTTTGTTACAATTTTAATAATTCATGCAATAGAGGGTTAAGAACCTTAACTTGAATCTATAAGGGTTCCATTTTTGCCATTTGGCTATGGAACCCTAAAATGAATTAATTTTAGTGGAATTATTTTTATCGCCTTTTAATTATAACTAACTACATTTATTGTCTCGTTTACTTATTGTTTCATTTTTTTCAAGAAAGTAGGTATCGCCTATTACATACCACATTGCAACATGACGGTCAAGTGTGAGCTTGGTGGGACCACGAAAAAGTTTTGACCCACCGGTGGGACATCACAGTGGGACCACGGTTCCGTAGTCATAAAATACCTATACTACTACTACTACCTGTATGAACGACTGAATGTAAATTATTGAAGCCCGAACATCCATTAGCTGTCCTACACCGAACAAAGGGTACAAATTTGTTAAATTTTAATACGGTCTGGTAAAGGTCTTGTAATCGGATCTTAGAAAAGGTAGGTAGGTATAAAATCATCATGTTTGCTTTTAATAAGTATTCATTTTTGTATTTTGTACTAAGTAAGGCTGTGGTTTGATAAATTAAATTTAACATTTTATTCAGACACTTAGGTACCGAATTTTAAATATGAATAACCCAAACGCTGAAGACATCTTATCAGTTACGAGAAGTGCCAATAACTTACTCCAAGGTCCAATTGAATATAATTTTTTTACGTACTTCGAAGATTTTTTAATGGGTTGTATCCAAAACGTTGAAGCTGTTTTAATTTATTTTAGTGAACTCGCTTCTTTCTTTATTATGGAATGATGATGATGATTATTTGATTGACATAATTATGAATTATTTTTCGCGAGAGCAACATTCTATAAACAGAAATGTCAAGTTAGTCATTTTATCAATTACAATAGCCATTCGTTCGTAAGAATGAGCAATTTTCATTCATTCAGTTCATTTGCTTTCGCTTGCTTCGGTCGGTAGTGGTGTTTGTTGGAAGGATTTTTACAATTTTCTAACTGAATTCATTCGCAAATATCGCAATAATTTGTGACACACGGTGCCAAAATGCTAAAATATTTACTGGATGCATTTTGGAATGAAGATGTGTGGTTACCGCAAAACACGACGTGGAAAGACCTAGCCCCTGGACCTGACAAACCTGTGAGATATACGGATCACACACACGTTTTCTACCCCATTCCGCTGGCTTTGGTGTTTATGTTTCTGCGAAGCCTGCTGGAAAAGTAAGTAACATTATATAGGTTTCAAATCAGCTGAGAAGGGCAAGTGATAACCTCTTGCAACCGGGCCACTCATCGTCCCGCTATCTTTGAAAATAAAAATAAAATGAGTTACCGATAAATATTTACTAATCGTCATTAGTCAACACAGACAGTGTAAATACCAGATTTTGATGACGAGCGCAAGCAATTATAATCGCCATAAAGATACTGGTGTTTCCCCATAAGGCTCTGCCTCTTCCTGTTTCCTGTTCAGTAGCATCTATAACATTTTAACAGTTCAGTTTTACAATTCTATATTATACAATACCTGGCTTGTACTCTGTAGAAAAAAAATGTAGGCCATTACCTCGATCCACCCACTTTGTTTTAACTGGTTGGTACTGTGTAAACATGTAGGCTGAATGTCTGTTTTAAATAAGCTTTAAGTAATTTAAACACATAATCATTGCTTGTGACTCACATCACATCCACTGTTTAGATAATATATAGAGCTGTATTAAATTTATCTAATTTGATTAATAAACTTATCGTCAAATTAGTTTTAGTTTTATATATTGAGCCTACACAATATCTCTGAAACCAAACTAACTTACTCCATTTACACTCCCTTACAGATCTAATAATAGTATAGTAGTAATGACTAATAAATCATTAAATACTAACTGGTAGTTCCGTAGAATTTTGAAATTAACACATACCTACTCGTATTGACCTCAAACTATTCCTCTAATCTAGGCTAAAATAATTAAATAAAATAACTATAAATAATCGATTAAATATTGCCAACATCATTTTGCCTTCTACAAATTCTTTACTAATTTCTGTAGTATGTAATGTCAGCTAACATTACAGTTATTAGTTGTTAGACACTTAGTTACTTTACGCCAGTATCTTAATATTTATTCAATTTGACCTCACCATAAGGCTGTGTTAATTTTAAATGCCTACCTTATCACATAATTACTAATTAACAATAAAAATAATATGACATGAATAAATAATCATGACATATTTTGATGTACTTACATAGTAATGATAATTTTGTAAGATTGTATTCTAATATTTGTGTATAGGCTGAGCCATTCAAATTATTACAATAAATAAAATTACTAATTATGTTATATTCAGAATATAAATGTAAGTTTTCTGTGAACTAAGAAAATAGTCATATAAATATTCGAAATATATAGATATTATTTGTTATTTAAGTAGTATCTTTGTATTCGTTAAATGATCATAGTGATACAGATTTCCTGCTTTAATTTTAAATTTTTAAATGGAATGTCTAATTATCATAACCAGTCATTTCATTATAATGTTTAAGTTTTGTTTTATTTAAATTCAATATAAACAGGTAACTTACAATTATAAATTTGTAAATTTAGGTGGAAACCATGCTCAAATGTGTATGATGCTAAAAGTAGTACCTTCTTCTGTATACAGGGCATAATTCTCCCCATTAGAAAGCAAGTAAATCATGGGGGAATTAGCAGTAAGTTGAAGTTCGGATAACTTTGTTGTTTATGAAACGATTTTGTCATTAGGAAAAATATATGGTAATAAAATTTGGGTTTGACGATGACAGACCACATACATTTAAAATTAGTACGGGCAACTAGTGCATAAGTTTTTTATAGGGGCAGTCTAAGCAAGTTTTTTTTTTTGTAAAAAGACTATATTATTACATTTTTATTCTTGTGTCTGGGTGTTATAAATAAAATAAAATAAAAATATTAAGTATATCAGAAATCTAGCACCCATAACACAAGCTTACCACGGGGCTAGATGTCGCTGTGTAAAATTGTCCAGTAATATATATATATTTTTTATTGCTTACGTCGCCCATGCCAGTTTTAGAGCACACCTCATATTATACTCGTACAAAAGAAATATTATTCGGAACAAAAAAGAAAATGTTATGATCATTGATAACGATAACAATGGAGTTTGATAAGAAACTGCCTACTGCGTTTAATAAGTAGGTCTATGTTTTAGGGTTCCATTTCTGGAAAAGATTTTAATTTATAGGGGTAAAAAACGCGGGAAAACCAGCATTAGGGCGTAACCACTCTTAAACGGTAGATAAAGGTTAGTTAATATCTATTAATTAATCTGGCGCACCAGCTGTGTCTATAATTGACTAATACTAATTAATTTGTGTTAACCCATTTACGCCCAAATGAAACCAGACAGTGATATTGAAATTTTTACTTTATTAATAGCTCAAGAAATACCTATTCTAACACAAAATGAAAGAAAATTTTTAAAAAACAGTTTTCTTCCCTGAAAAAAAAAGCCGTCCTCAAATGGGGACAACGGGCTCAAGCAGTGTGAAAAATTTCGAAACATTGCTTCTCAATGCACAATGTTTTCAGGCACTTTTTGCATTGCCAACGAGCTTTATATGACAAACTGCACATCGTAGTTGTTTGCTTAGCTTTTGAGGGTAGTGACCAACACCATCATGCGGTATACTTGGGACCAGGGATGCTGCAGGGAGTTCTCTAGAGGCGTTGGTCTGTCTCAAATAGTGGCGGGCAATATGTCGACGGAATTGAAGCTGATCAAGCTTTGTATCATTGGCCAGGTGATGTAAACGCCATGCATTAGCAACTGCTAAATCCAGCATATACGTGAACAAAACCCTCCACCACTTTTTTCCACGAATAGCTGTACGATACAGAGAGATCGATTGATCAGCTTGATCCACCCCGCCCATACCCTGCATTTGTTTCATACCTTTGAAACACGTGCGGGATGCCTAGGTCAATTTTCTGCATATTAGCAGTGCTCCATCGCTTCACTTTCCCTAGTGGGAGGACACTATCGTAGTTTGAGCCCATCGTGCAGACACTATTGTCGAGCCACCGAACAAAGAGAACCTGGTTGACTGAATCAAACCTGTAGTCATAATCTGCACGGTTATGTTTTTTCATCTCTTTTATGGAAACCAGAGGACACTTCATAGTTCTTCCTTCACGGACAGTTCCGGTAGCACGAAAGCCAGATTCTCTTAGGTCTTAGGTCAGTCAGATAACTTGGATCTGGAGGTAGCGCCACCAAATCAACCATCGCATCTTGGTCTTCTTCCTCCATGATAGCCTCCAAAGCCTCCTGAAGCCCAAGGTTATCATTGTGTTGACCAAAAGTACTTCACGCCATTACTTGAAAAAAAATCCTGAAACAACAAAAAAACGAATAATATATCATGAATGTGCCCAATGTCCCCATTTGGGGACGACATTATATTTATCCTATTATAAGCAAACGGTTAGAATTTTTACATACTATTTAGATTTATTATACAGACAACATACTAAACTATAACTAGTGGTGAGAAAAGACACGAAAATCTTGAAAAATATATTCGAAATTCAATACTTACTTTTCTGAAGCTGTTGTTGTCGCATATGTTCCACAAAACTGCTAATAAAAACACTTTTTCCCAATGAAAACCAATTATTAATCGCGAAGCATAAGGAGTCACTATCACACTTTAGTTATCCGATAATAAAGCTCACTAAACAATTTAATAAAAAAAAATGTGGGTAGTTTTTCATGCGTACTCGTTTGGGCACGGTGGGCGTAAATGGGTATAGCTGTTTTAATTAGAGACTTTGTTCGTGTTAATTAGATTATTGTAGGAATTAGTTATTAATTTATACTTCGCGTTATAATATTTTCCCGGTGTAAAAATCCTATATCACCCTCCAGGTTTTGTAGTATAATTTTTAATCTATTGTGAAAATTATTTTTAATGTAAACACAAATTACACACTGTATAAAGAGAATAAAATAATACCAAACGCTCCCATTGCGATAATAAATAGCTTATTTCAGGTGAAGCACTACACCTCATATTGACCCAAGTCCCATGGTTTCCAGATTCTTCTTCGCTCCGTTCGGTCGGTCGCTGGGCATCAAGGACACGCGGCCGAGGAAGGCTCCAGACAACCCGAAACTAGAGGAGGCTTACCGCGCCGCGCCACGCACGAGAAACGTGAGTACTGAAGCACAAACACCCCTATTTACGTTTCCACTGCTGGGACACAGTGATTTCACTCTTGACGAGTGAGATTATTCACCACGCTGGCCAAGTGAGTTCTTGATGTCGAATGCCCTTCAAACTCTTCCAAAGTTTATGTGCTTTAAAACGGCGAAGGTAAATTCTTGAGGAAACCGGCATGTTTTGAGAACTTATGTAGGTACTAGCTACTATGTACAATATTTAACTAGCCTTTGCACCACGGCTAAAGTTCAAAAGACGCCGCGACACTTTATTTAACCTGATTTTCACCAAAGTAGAAAGAGAGAAAAGAGATAATTAAATTATTAAATCTAAATTAAATTGAATTATTAACTTCTAACATATTCATAAACACCATGGATTCTCTCTGTAAATAATATTCGCATCTGTTCGGAAAATATATCCCTATTAAAATAAATAGATTGCGATTAAATAATATTAGTTTAAACGTGAGAGGATTTTACAATCCTTGCTTATGTAATTGGTTTAATTAAAATTAAAATCTTTGCTTACGCAATAAAATAACTACACCTGGCATTTAGCTTTTAGTTTTAATACCGCTGCACGATACTTACTTATTAATAGTATTTAGCTATTTAATAATAATAACAGTGAAGAAACTTCTGTCTAATAAAAAAAGTTAACGCATATTTTTTTTATTAATAAAAATATTCTAAAACGAGAATGTTACGCATATATTGTAATTTTACAATAATTTAGCTCTTATAACATATTATATGATGCCATTTACCGCAATTAAAAATCAAAAAAAATACAAGCAAATAAATACTGCCGGAAAACTATATTTAACTTTACAAAACTCATGAAAACAAAACGTCCGATCTATCTTCGTGTGACGTACCAAACCAACTGATAAGCCTACAGATATTTGTCGTACGATTTAGATAACCGTCTGGTAGTCGTTAACTGATTTTTCTCACGCTATTAGCAAATATCTACTTGTGTGTTTGACTTGGTTGACAATTAAGTTACTAATAAGATATTCAGTTTTAAAACAATGATTACACTTATTTAGTTTTATTGCGATACTAGCTAGACTCGTCCCGCGTTTAATAGATTTCTCGTTGTAAAAAGTAGCCTTGTTGTTATTCTGATAAAAAAGCTATATTATTTGAAGGTTTAATTAAAAACCAGCTCGCTAGGTTTACAAACACATAATAATGTGTCAGATAGTGTTAGTTTAATGCTAAAAGCTAGAAGTGTAATAAAATTGTGTTCACTTTAATATACCTACCGTGTCCCACTCCTGGGAAAAGGCAAAAAAAAAGAAAAGCTAATATAAATAAAATAAATCTGAGGTCCCTTATTAATTCACAAGCAACTGAAAAAATGCAATGTTTCAATATGTTTAATATTAAATTAACAATTTGTTGAAACATCGTTGAATATGACTCAGCCATTCATAAAATTTATTACGCATATCAATTAGTTCGCTTTATATATTATCTACAAATACACACGTTACTTGGGTATTTACAATAAGAGATTAACGTAACATTAGATAATTGAAATGACTAAAAATCTTTGATAAACCTTTGCAAAGTTCTTTTAGTGCAGACAAAGGTCAACTTTACGTATGTCTTTTATCTGCAATTTTGTATTGACAAGGTCGAATCTATCTTCCTTTGTGGATATGCAATATTTAATATGTTATTATGTGGCTTTCAATGTGTAGTACGTTAGTACCTACTACTTTGCACATAATGTTTATTGTTACAGTCGTCTTTTTATTAGCTACCTGCAATAAAATCTATCTATACTTAAAATCAATCTGTAAGTGTCGGTCGTAGAATAAATTAGTTTGTTTTCAGAGATATTGTGTTCATAGGCTCAATAAGTCCATATATGATACTTAAACTAATTTGATGGTTTGAGATTTTTTTAAATTATTAAATTGATAAAGCCACATTATTTTTGAGTGTATAAATTTCACTCGGAACGAGTTAGTTATTTAAGCTTTAAATTTAGTACTGCAATCGTAAATGAAATATATTTTTTAGAGGTCGTATGATAAATAAGAAGGTTGATTTAATAAGTACTTAAAATAAAAACAATTACACGGTATCTCACTACAGGGCAAAAGTCTTCAATTACTTGATAATGTCAGCACTCACCTTGTGTAAATTAACATTAACATTTTCAATTCTATTTTTTTATTCTAACTGTTTGCAGATACGTATTTGTAATTGAATTATCTTCGAAGTTCTGTCTTTTCAGCTATGGTCTATCGCCAATAAGCTGCAAAGGCACCAAGGGTTTATATATCACAGTTTAATTTTGGTTTAGTGACTTGAGAGAGTAAGATCAAATTCCTTATTAGTTTACAAAACTTGTAAGTAACTGACATACGCTGGCAAGTCGTACCAAGTTATTGCTTTATTCTTAAAGAAGACCAGAGTGAGCTGTGATGTAGGCTTGCATAATGTTGAAGTAAGGACCGTTTTGCAGCGACAAACATACATTATGTAGGATCTTTTATTAATTTGTTTGTTTTACTATAAAAACTGTCGTGGTTTGATAAATTCATATTCAGATAAACTGACAATACACAAACTAGAAAAGTCAACGTAAATAAGGTTCGTGTATTGTCTGTTTAACTCAATATGACATGTGATTAGTTTGTGTTTAATTAAAGATTTATGTCATTTAATCCTAAAGACCACTTGGACAAGTCAATAAATACAATACATTATTAAGAAACATTAAATAAAAATATTTAAATACCAAATACAAAATGTTTATTTCGCTTACCATAAGTACATAAAATTGTTACAGTGGTTGGATGTCTCCTTTTAAGTACGAAGTACCTACCTGTATTAAGAGGCAACACTCTTCCATATCATACATTTTATTATTATGATAACACTTTACATGAAATTTCAGTGGGTAGAAAGGGCTTTTAGTTATAACTAATTAAATTATAACAAAATTTTGTGGGTAGAAAATAATTTTGAACAAACTGCCATATCTGTTACCATTTAATTATTAAGTTTATGTATGTTTTTGTTGCCAATAAATTTATTTTCTTTCTGTGTTTCCAGCTGTCATCCATCGCCAAGAAGGTGGACCTGACAGAGCGGCAGGTGGAGCGATGGTGGCGCCTCCGCCGCAGTCAGGACAAGCCGTCCACGCTCGTCAAGTTCTGCGAGAACATGTGGAAGTTCACCTTCTACCTGTGCAACTTCACGTTTGGTCTACTGGTGCTGTGGGACAAACCCTGGCTTTGGGATATCGATCAGTGTTATATCGGCTATCCGCATCAGGTGAGATATGTTTTACTATGGATTTTTTTTATTTATAGTACCTTAACTCTTAAACCATAATAACTGATGGACTTTCCATTTTCAGTTAATAAAATAAATAAATATAACACAGCAACATCTAGCCCCGTGGTAAGCTCGAAGCTTGTGTTACGGGTGCTAGATTTCTGATATACAGGGTGGACCAAAAGTCCGGTAACATTTCAAATAATTATAAAATATACAAAAAGAGATATAAAGGAAAATATGTTTATTGATTATAAAAGTACACAAATTAGGGTTTTATTTTTTGTAAATAACGTCGTTCAAATGTGTCCCTTGTTAGTTTGGCACTCCTGTAAGCCTAGAGCGGAAATTCTGCATCACCGCCCGACAAGTGTTTGAAGAAATGGTCGTGAATTTCCTCGCGTATATTTTCTTTTAATTCTTCACTAGACTGAGGATTGTTATTAAAAACTTTACTTTGAGGTATCCCCAAAGGGAAAAGTCCATTGGTGACAAATTCGGGCTGCGGAGTGGCCAGTTAATCTCACCTCTTTTGGATATGGACTTTTTGCCCAAAAATTTCACAAACCGCTGCTATTGAGTCGTTGGAGGTGTGACATGTGGCCCATATCTTGTTAAAACCATTTTCGTTGATTAAAACCATTACAGTCCTGTAATGCTGCAGCAAAAAAGTTCTATGGCATGTCAAGGTATCGCTGTGAGATGACGGTAGCGGGACGGCTTCTCTGATCCTCATAAAAATACGGACTGATAATTCCACTGGCTGCCCATACAGTAACTTCAGGCGAGTGTAAGGGCTTTTCGAGCTTCAATTGCGGGTTAGCATCACTTCAGTATCTACGAATTTGCCTGTTTACATGCCCAGTTAGGTGTAAGTGTGCCTCGTCTGAGAAAACGATGATCTAGGTTACAGGAGTACCAAACTAAACAAGGGACACATTTGGACGATGTTAATATTCCAAAAAAAACCCTAATTTGTGTACTTTTATAATCAATAAACATATTTTCTCTCATATTTTTTTTGTATTTTTTATAACGATTTGAAATGTTACCGGACTTTTGGTCCACCCTGTACTATAATATTCAAACATAGATAAATATTTTTAATACTGTACATATAGAACACCCAAACACCCGGTACAAATATTTTTGCCCCGAGGCGGGAATCAAACCCGCAACCTGCATTGCAGGTATCCCTTCGCCCGCTGCGCCACAGAGGTCGTCGACCGATGTTTAGTCTTGTCCAGATTAGAACAAAATAATCATCTAGACGCAAGAATATCGGTAAAACTAACTTTTTAATAGAACCATAAATAACCAAGAGTTTACACTCGCAAACTCACTGTCTATGCACAGAATCCAATATAAAAACTAAACTGAAATCAGAGGTAGATAACCATTCGAAAACTCTTGTAAGAAAAAATCTATTGTCTACTTGCTAAAAAAATTCAGCCTCTTAGTGTGTCAAGGTGTGGTTAAACGTAGAAGGTCGTTGATTTAATTTCGCAACCTTTGTAATATGACAATAACCATTATACCTACCTACACTAACTATATACCTACCTGTCAAGTGTGGTATTGTTATTGTAAAGAATCATCCTCAACATCATCATGAAACCATATGACCCACTTGAGCATGGAATCTCTCAGCATGAAACCTTGGTGCAATGTACTAAACTAAAGGGTACACTCTAAATTTTTTTCTTCAAGTATTTAGAGAACATTTTTATATTAATTTATCACATCATTGTCTTACTGCTGGACATTATTCCAAGAAGTAGTCAAGAATTTTAGTTATTGCGGCCAGATTTGATTTAAGCCTTTAGTATGCAAAATGTATTGTTGCTGTATTTAATTTACTATAACAGAATGAACGACAACTTTCTAATACAAATACTTTAATACTTAAAAGAAGGCAAGGAAGGCCTTCAAATACTGTTGAGTAAAATTGCAAACTTTGTTAAAGAAAATAAACTTTTTGGATTGTAAAGATAAGATAAGATAATTCTTTATTACACACACCAATAAGAAATATTTACAAAAGAACTAACTAATTATATCTAATAAAATGAATCCATATATTCCAGGGCATAACCGACGACATCTGGTGGTACTACACAATATCCGCGGCGTTCTACTGGTCGCTGACCATCACGCAGTTCTGGGACGTTCGCCGCAAGGACTTCTGGCAGATGTTCATCCACCACATCGCCACCATCGCGCTGTTCTCCTTCAGCTGGGTCTGCAACCTCACGAGGATCGGCACGCTGGTCTTACTGCTGCACGACTGCGCTGATATATTTGTGGAGGTATGTCCATGTTTCTGGACTACGCGAAAGCCTTCGATTCGATCGACATGGGCGGTGCTTGAGTCACTCCAGCGGGGCCTTATTGACTATCGGTATATCGAAGTGTTGATGTTTATATATAGTATCGCCATCATGGCCGTCCGAATACAAGAACAGAGTTCGGAGGCTATTCCCTTAAAAAGGGGCGTAAGACAGGGAGACGTTTTGTCACCGAAAATGTTTACTGCCTCTTTGAAAAACGCCTTCAAATTTCTAGATTGGGAAGTATTGGGCATCCTGCCTAATACATGGTAATCACAGACATATCATTTTTTTATTAATGAACATTGATAAACAAACCACTAAACATCAGCAATGCAAAACATAAATATAAGCATGGTATAAAATGATAGCTTATTATTCTGTGGTACAGTAGCAAATTGGTTCACTTCACATTTTGCCACACTGATGAAATAGAGGGCGCTGTTATTCTGCCGTAAACACAAAATCAATAACAGTGATAAGTGATAATCTAATAATTAGATATATTTGTTATTTTCAGTCTGTAAAAGCTGCGAAGTACGCGAACTACCAGCGAACCTGCGACATTCTGTTCCTGTTCCTCATCTTCGTGTGGATCGTCACCCGCGTCGGGATATACCCCTTCTATATTATTTGGAGGTAAGTAATATACGCTAAAGACGTAAGAGCCGTGTTGTGTTGGCTAAGTAAGTGACTCAATCTTTCAAATCTGGCACAATGATGTAATTGGTTATCACGATTCGGCGCCTATTCGAGAGATCAAATCCGATGAGAAATGACTCACTATGATGAGAAATGTTCAAGATGACTTAGTTTTTCACATTTAGACTGAAAGGCGGCATTATGTGATGAGATTTGCTAGTATAACCAGCCTAACTCCGACCAAAAGCACAGAATCCTCCTGGCGTCTTAACAGGCTTCACGGAGTGACCTCTTTTTCCACCCGAAGGTTGCCTGGAAGAGATCGACTTTTAGCGATAAGGCCGCCCATTGTACTTGTTTCTTTTGTTGTATTTGTTATTTTTGTTTGTTTGTTTTGGTGTAAAATAAAGTGTTTTTGTATTGTATTAAATGATTTAAAGCAACCATTGCATTTGTTTGTCAGCACCACGCTGCGGGCGCCGTCTCTGCTGCCGTTCCCGATGTTCCCGGCGTACTTCATCTTCAACTCTCTGCTGTGCCTGCTGCTGCTGCTGCACGTCGTGTGGACCTGGCTCATCCTGCAGATCGCATACATCACCATCAAGGCGGGACAGGTCCGTACAGAAATATCGCTCAACAATACTATAAAAACGTGATTTGACAAAATCATATTGAGATAAACGGCCAATGGGCCAACACACGAACCTTATTTACGTTGACTTTTGATCAACCGTACCGTGAAGAAGTCCCACGCTCTGGGACGAAACGGCGGATGAAAAGTCAAAAATAAGGTTCATGTATCACAAACGGCTGATCAAAAGTCAACGTAAAAAAGGTTCGTGTATTGCCCGTTTATCTCAATATGAATCGCTGAACAATTTACACAGCAATAGCCCCGTGGTAAGCTTGAAGCTTGTGTTACGGGTGCTAGATAATCTGATATACTTAATGGAATATACATACATATATACATTTTCTTTAGTATACTTATAGAACACCGACACACTGGAACAAATATCTGCAGATCATACAAATATTTGTTCCGAGGCGAGAATCGAATCCGCAACCTCCTGCGTCGCAGGCAGACCATCGCCCGCTAGGTTACAGAGGTCGCGTCACATTTTCTCGTAGAGGAATTTAAAACATATAAACATAATTATATTTCAGATGGAAGGCGACATTCGCAGTTCCAGCTCTGAGCTGAGCGACAGTCCGCACAACTCCCACCACGGCACACCCAAAGTCAAGAGCAAAAGCAAAAAGTCAGTATATATTCTACATCATAAACACTATATAATTTAGTATTACAGAAAAATGGGAAGAAATAAATATGCTGACCAATTCACACAGCTAGCCACGGGGCTTCGAGCTTACCACGGGGTAAGCTCGAAGCTTGTGTTACGGGTACTAGATAATCTGATACACTTAATAGAATATACATACGTAGATATGTTATATTGAATCTGTTTACACTCTTCTGACTTACCAAGCTTTGCTAGAGCTCAAATTTGATACGTTGCAGATTTGAGTAATTGATATAACGTGCGCAATTGAAAATGAATTCTGTAAATGGCGGCGGGTAGGTATGGTATGATTGGCAAAACAAGGATAAAAGTATAGACAGCGATAGAGAGTGAGCGAGAACGCATGCGAGCGGACGCCATTTACAGAACTCATTTCTAATTGCGCACGTTATACAGTGTCTCATACTAATTTAATAATATTTTATTTTTTAGAACCACATAAATAACTCCAGTGAACCAGAAGCAAAGAAGGTGTACCATAAGATTATTTATTACATTGAATGTGTGATGATTGTTCTTTGCTAAATAATGTTTGGAATCAGTGTAATAGATGTGTTTTCCTAGCAGTTTTCTAGACAATTAGACACCTAACGCTAAACCTAACTTTTGTGCCTTGAAAATTATAGGAATAATTAAGGTTGGAAAAAATGCGTTTTGATTAAAATTTAGTCTAGGAGACATTATAATACAGCTTGAAAAAATTATATTCATAAAATTATATAAAACCGTCATAATCACCCCATTTACTTTCCCATTGCTGGGACACGGGGGCTTCTCTCTGGACGAGAGAGTTAAGGCCTTAATTCACCACGCTGGCCAAGTGCGGGTCGTTATAAAACAGTATGATAGAGGAGTTAGCCTAGGTTTAGGATAGTTTACAAGAGATTTTAATCTAACTGTGCATTGTACATTATGTATAATATAGATTTTTTTACTCTATATTAATTTCTAAATAATTCAACCACACCTTTTTTACTTGAATATCTAATTGAACCTTATAAGGATTCTGACTTGAATGGTGAATTCATCGAATTTACAGCATTGTTTTGTAGGTAATTTGTTAGAAACAGGGACCACCCAAATTTTTTTCTACCAGTGTTATACCATTTAGGAACAATTTGAGATTATTAATGTTTGTTAAAACTGTAGGAGTAAAGTAATAATTTATTAAAATACTATGTAACCATTTACAAGTTTTGCTTACAGATTTTGACAATTATACACAGCTTCCAGATATTTGATCTAAAAATTAACGGAATTTATTTTACAATACTTATAAAATAATGTCGGTGTATAATATTCATAATGTTATTCTTCTTGTGTAAAATGTGGTCTTGTCAAATACGTTGTTGTGTAAACATGCTTAACTAACTTATTCCATAAGATACGGGTTACATATTTGTACCTATTTAACGTTTTAGATGTTAGTAATAGGTGTTTAGCCCAAAACCAAAAAGATTTTCTAAGGACTATTGTGAGTAGTTATATTTTTCTACTTCTCTATAGTATTTCTTAGGTGTCAACTGGATTGACCTAAAGCGCACTATAACGGAACCGAAATATTGATACCTACATTTTTTGATTAAAGTTTAATATCCTAAAAGATTTAAGTTCGTTGCGCCATAACAATCCAATTTAGAACAATATTTTAAAATATACAATACGCGTGACATCTATGTGTGATAAATTATAAATAAATGAATGTATGTAATGTATAGCATGGGTTTGGGGCCAGGAAAGTTGGTAAAACTCAGTGAAGGGTAAGATGGAAACTATTTATATAGCAATTTTTGACCAATTTTATGTGTCAAGTAGTGCTGAAAGAATGTAGTGTGTTTTTTTATTGTGAATAAATTGTATTGTTTAGTTATAGTGCGTTGCATATTTTTAAATATTTTTTTAATCCACTTCTGTTCACTGTGAACGATAATTCGACCATAGACAATTTTGTACACATAAATAAACTATACAATAGGTAGGCTTTAATATTTTATCTTCCAATTTTGTTTGTCAAAATTTTCCAATTAGATAGTTATAATCAAACGCTTAGGTTTATTAGGAAATTTAAATACATAAGTATGTATTTTGTATGTGTTGTTAACATCACATTTAGTGCTTAATTGTTAAGCTTTCTGTCTCGCTTTAGCTAAGGGCATCTCTATCAAGATTAAATGAAACAGCAATCATAGGGAGGACATGATAATGATTATAATAAATATTTTTGATAGGCTTGCTCTTGTTGCATGTATGTTATTGTAATGGTGATGAAAACTTATAAATGTATTGTTATCTAGCACTATTTTATGTTAATTTTACTGTATTAATATTTTGTCACGTAACTGAATACATTCTTTAACATTCATTAGATAGCATATTATCAAGTTTACTTTCTTGAATTTGATCTCTGCATTTTGTCGCATTTCGTCTAACTACTTAATTACTTTTGTATATTAAAAGAAATATTTTTTTTCTATTTTTGTTAAAACATAATAATATTTTTGTATATTATTTATGTATAATTAACTTGATATTAATGTATGTATGATATACCATAACACCCCTATTCACGTTCCCACTGCTGGGACACAGGGACTTCTCTCTTGGCGAGAGAGATTAGGCCTTAATTCACCACGCTGGCCAAGTGCGGGTTGGTGAATGACACATGTTCTTCAAACTTTGAAAAGTTCTCAGAACATGCCGGTTTCCTCACGATGTTTGCCTTCACCGTTAGAGCACGTGTTTTTAAAGCACACATAATTTTTCAAGAAGAAAAATCAGAGGTGCGCGGCGGGGTTTGAACCCACGACCTTCGGAATGAAAGTCGGGTGTGCTACCACTTAGCCAACACGGCATGTATGATATAATAACATATAATTTGGTAGGTACTACCTAATTAATTATTGAGTCTTATATTTATGATTAATTTGTAAAAGACTTGTTTTTATGATGGTCTAGTCTCCATTGTGTTTGAGACATTTTATGTAATTTGCTTAGGCATGTACTTGTTTATTTATTTGAATTAGCTGTTTTAAAAAGAAACTTATGATATATAAATGTTCGTTTTATTCCAAATTCAACTACAACCATGTCTTGTAAATCGCACAAGTGAAATAATTATCTGAATCATTTATAATAGCCCAGTCAATTTAAACATTTCAAGTTACATAAAGTCCCAACAAGCTGGATTTCTGTAAAATTGTTCAAATCATAATTATAAACAATGTCTAAAAGATCCCCATCATTCCACGTTAAGGAAAAAGTTTTATTCAAGGTTAAATGTCAAAAAAAATAGTTTTTCGCGGTTTTCAGCAAAACGGTAAGTTTTATCATAAAAGTATCTAGGACAAAATTGTAGATCATGAAATTATCTATCAAAATGTATCAACACTTTTTTCTTACAAGCCACCGTTTCTGAGATATAACGATTCAAAAAGTCATAAAAGACATTTTGAATATAAAACTCAAAACAGCACAATATAGGTTATTTGACACTCAGTTTGGCATAAAATTATAAAATTAATTGTTGCAAAAAAGTCGAACTGTCTTGTTCTTTGACATGCACGAATTGTCAAGGCTATTGACGCAATTTACTTGCATCCAAAATGGAGATGAAGAAGAAGCAGGAGAAGAAGAACAAGAATTTGAAATTTACGAATAAGACGAATAAACTTCAACACTTTTTTTTTATTTACATCGCTCTTATCTCTCTCAATCTTTGAAAAATCCATGTCATGCAATAGTTTTACATTAAACAGGATCACAGCTGACCCGTGGAGTAGGCCTACGGGGGAAACCACGTCAAAAAAACGCGCTAATTACACTACCTGGTGGTGTAATTAGGCGAGGAAACGTGAATATAATATTATGACGATAACAACTTTTATGACTTTTTGAATCGTTATATCTCAGAAACGGTGGCTTGTAAGAAAAAAGTGTTGATACATTTTGATAGATAATTTCATGATCTACAATTTTGTCCTAGGTACTTTTATGATAAAACTTACCGTTTTGCTGAAAATCGCGAAAAACTATTTTTTTTGACATTTAACCTTGAATAAAACTTTTTCCTTAACGTGGAATGATGGGGATCTTTTAGACATTGTTTATAATTATGATTCGAACAATTTCACAGAAATCCAGCTTGTTGGGACTTTATGTAACTTCACCCTCATTTTTATGTATAAATTGACTGGACTATAATATCATTTTAAATTTTAACATATTTTTTTGTTTCTTTGTTTTATTATCGGTAAAACAAATGAAATGTGGCTATATATTCCCACCTAGTTCTTTAGACCGATCCTTAGAGATAAACCATTTTTAAAATGAACGCCCCTCCACCGCGGTTACACGTACCTACATGCAAAAAGGTGTATAGATACAACACACATAAATTGATCTTTGTCATTGGATGTTCATTAACGTATAAGCAAACGGTATCACTATGATAGACAGATGAGCTAATGTTTTCAGTGAAGTTGTAGCACGCACAAAAGTATAGTGATGCAATAAGTATTTCCTCTCACACGTTGAAATTATCACGGTTTGTGGAGGGGAGTTCATTTTAAAAATGGTTTATCTCTACGAGTATTACCTACTGTTTAATATTCATGTACAGGATAGTATTTTGTTTCATTTACAAAAAGTGCAGGGAACCACTGTAGATTGCAAAATGTAAGTATATTGGAATTAATAAGAGGCTATTCTGAATAATGAACACAACTGTTGAAATGCTATGTGTGTATCTGCATAATATATGTTGGTAATTCAATTTATGTCATGGGTATTCTATGTATAGATGATCCAGACTTAAAATGAACTCCCCTCCACAAAACCGTGATAATTTCAACGTGTGAGAGGAAATACGTATTGCATCAATATACAGGGTGATTGGTAGATGGGTGCAAAGCTTCTAGGGGATGGTAGTGTGGACTATTTGGAACCATTTAAGCCATAGTTGTCTTAACCGAAGTTGGACTATTTTTTTTTTATGAATTTTTTACGGGATACAAGGAAAATACCCAAAATTTTACAGTTAGTTGCTAATAACTGCCAGTTTAAAAGGCCAGTTAATTATTTTTTGTTTAATTTAAGTTAAGCTATGTGTAAGCAATCTACCAAAACTTGTTCTTAGGTATCTGAGTCATTAGCCATTTTTTTACAGACATTTCAAACTTACAAAAAAGTTCTGCGATTTACGAAAACCATTTTCGACGTTGTTTAAAAAAAAAACTAATGGTGCTATTTTTGTTCAAACCTTTTTAAAAATATGTGTGGTTATTACTCTTTCTTTTGGGGTATTAATTAAGAGGATATCTCAAAAAATTTTGAAATTATGATACAAAAACCAAATAGAGGCAGAAAATTTTGTGCAACTTTAATGATAAAAAGCAGATTACCGAATTGCTGAAAATGGCATACACCGCGTGATACCTGGGTACCACGCAGTGTATGTGTGTATGACTCCAGATTCAACCCAAGCAGACACAATTCTAAGGTCGAGGAAGAGATTTTGGCAGCATTCTAAGCGGATCCTACTACCATCACTAGCGTAGTAGCTCAAAATCTTAACATTTCACAATAGAAGATGTGTATGTGGAGTATGCACAAAAATGATAAGTATTTATTCCATGGCCCGGGTCTGCCAGGTTTGGAAGAGCAAGATACCGGGAAAATAATCCAATTCTGCCGTTTTCTCCTCAACAGAGACATCAACGCATCTTCAATGCGTGATTCTTAAAATCAATCTTGTGGAAAAATAAAAGTAAATTTTCCAGAGAGGGCATAACAAACTTTTACAACCTTCACCAACAGGCCAACAAGGGCAAAAATTCATACTGGAAAAAGCAGGTGTCAGTACAGAGGAAATTCTCTGTCAGTGTGTGGGCTGGAGTAATTGGCAGAACTTTGATTGGGCCACTTCTTACCAGATACCTTAAATGGTAATAATTATTTGGGATTTCTTCAAAACGATCTTCCAATGCTCGTAGAGGTGTCCTAATATTTAAAACTGACCAACTGACGTTAGGATTGTGTCTGCCTGGGTTGACTCCAGATTCCACGTGGTGTATGTCACTTTCAGCAATTCGATAATCTGCCTATTTTTTCATTAAAGTTGCCATGAATTTTCTCCCTCAATTTGGTTTTTGGGTCATAATTTCAATATTGTTTGAGATATTTGCTTAATTGATACCTCAAAAGAAAGAGTAATAACCACACATGTTTTTAAAAAGGTTTGAACAAAAATAGCACCATTAGTTTTTTTTTGTATACAACGTCAAAAATTGTTTTCGTAAATCGCAGAACATTTTCGTAAGTTTGAAATGTCTGTAAAAAAATGCCTAATGACTCAGATACCTAAGAACAAGTTTTGGTAGATTGCTTACACATAGCTTAACTTAAATTAAACAAAAAATTATTAACTGGCCTTTTAAACTGGCAGTTATTAGCAACTAACTGTAAAATTTTGGGTATTTTCCTTGTATCCTGTAAAAAATTCATAAAAAAAAAATAGTCCGACTTCGGTTAAGACAACTATGGCTTAAATGGTTCCAAATAGTCCACACTACCATCCCCTAGCAGCTTTGCACTCACCTACCAATCACCCTGTACTTGTGTGCGTGCTACAACTTTACTGTAACATTGGCTCATCTGTCTGTCAAAGTGATACCGTTTGCTTATACGTTATTGAACATCCAATGACAAAGACCAATTTATGTGTGTTGTATCTATACACCTTTTTGCATGTACGTGTAACCGCGGTGGAGGGGCGTTCAGTTTAAAAATGGTTTTACTATACCTAACTACGAATCACTCAATTGGAAGCAATATTGGGTGTGGTAGATAAAGTTAAGCTCTTGTTAACTCGGTCTGATATTTTATAAACCGTCTTATTGCGTTATTACTTTCAGAATAGTATAATCTTGTCTAAAAATCATAAAATGTGAATAAAATTCGGAATTGTTCATAATAGCAACTACAAGCTGAATAATATTTATAAATGTGTTGGGTTTGAGAAATAAAACTATGAAATATGTATATGTATTTTGTTTTAATTAATATAACCTATTTTATTAACAAAATTAAGTCTGATTAAGATAAAGAAAAATCAATTGTATCACCTTTAATCATATCATATTGATCTATAGACATTTTATGAACACCATGTAAAATGTGTCATGGTTCCAGATGAGTACCGAAGTAGGTACATTGACCTGTAAAATCTACAACTAGGTACATACTTTACGAACAAAGCAACAAGCGCACACATCAATCGATAGTCTATTTTACCACACAGGTACAAATCTCCATCGCTAAGGAGCGAATCAATCTCTCCAGGTCCTCGAGGACGAAGTATCCTCACCGAGGACACAATCATCCGTATGTTATAGAATAGTTAGACTTATACGTCTCTGGTGGATGGTGTCCATATGTCTGGTTTTGACGGCTCGCTGCGCGTCGAACGGCGTGCTGAACGCGACCCTGGCGTCGCCGGTCGGCTGGCCGAACTCGTTGTATCGCCTGATAACGTCATCCTGAGTTAGTTCGAATTCAGAAAAGAACTGTAGGATTTCATCTATAGTCGCTCTGAAAGGTACGTTTTCTACGCTGACGACGCATCCAGGCGCGCCGAAGTCTTCCAGAGTGGGATCCTGTTCTTCTCTCCTTTCTCCGTTGTCGAAGCGGCCGCCGCGGCCCCCGCGCCCGCGCCCGCGCCCGTCGAAGCCGCCGCGCAGCCCCCCGCGGTCGAACCCGCCCCTCCCTCGGAAGGTTCCTCTTCCACCTCCAAAGCCTCCTCTATCGAAACCACCGCGATCGTTGAACCCGCCGCGACCTCGGAACCCTCCTCGTCCGTTGAAACCGCCGCGCATATCAAAGAAAGGTGGTCCTTGCGGACCTTGAAGGCCTTGTGGGCCCGGTGGACCTTGGAGGCCTTGCGGACCTGGTGGCAATCCGTGCGGCACGTTGTCTAAATGCGGCCGCGGTCCGTCAAGAGCATCATCTACAACTCCCCGAGGTACCAAATCTACGGTAATACGACAGCCGTCTAGATTGTGGCCGTGATTTTTCGTCGCTGTCCTGGCTTCTTGCGCTGATCGAAATTCACAGAAGCAATCTCCGGAGGGTAGGCCGTTGGAGTCCAGCATCAGGTGTATTCTGGCGGGCACGGCCCCCGTGTCCGACAGGAAGTTGACTATAGTTCTATCTGTGGCGTCCCTGGGAAGGCCTTTCATCAATACGCAGTCGAGTGTCTCCTCCTCCATATTTTTTTTGTCAATGGGTTGATTTAAAGGGGGTGTGTTGTTGACATGTTGGTTTGGGAAGGCAGGTCTATTGGCCCAATTAGTCGCAGCTGTCCGAGGATCAATGCCACCAGTCCCAGGAAATCCACCTGAAATATTTGGGAAAGGCGGAGGGAATCCACCTTGTGGCGGAAATCCGGGGTTGAACATAACACCTGAAATTTGGTTCTGCATGATGGGTGCTGGGCCGTTGGGCACAGGGCTGTCAAACTGTCTTCGCTGACGAGGGTCTCTGGGTCCCGGGTTTTCTTGTTCTCTTTCCACTGTTCGTTCCGGTATGCTTTTTATTTGTTCTCTCTCTAGTTTTTCGAATGGAGAGTTTTTCACTTGAGTATGATACTCTTCATCTGACACAATTGTTATGGTAGGTTTCCGTCTCCCAAAGGAAATGCGTTCTCTACGCTCAAACGCTTGTCTGGCATCATTATGTTTAGCAAACTGCACAAGTGCTACTCGGCTGCGTGTCATACGATCATCGTTAAGTGTGATTTCCAAGAGGGAGAAATCCCCGAATGTTTTGATTATGTCGTGTTCTTTGACGAAGTTGGGAAGGTCAGCGATTTTTAGCACAGTGTAGTTTAATGTTGGCGGATCTGGCTCAGGGGCGTTCATGGCCTCGGTTGCTTCATCGTTGTCTTCGCGTACGGGTAGGAAGGAATCAACAGCCATTTCATACAATTCGTCATCTAAATCCTCGACTAGCACCTGCGCTCCTTTTAGCTCGTTGTTTTTGCGCTGGAGCGCGAGTTGCTTAGAACGGCTTTCACAAAATTTGATAAAGATATTACCAGTGCGCCGACCCATGTTGTCGTTTATCATCTTAATGCCGTGTTTGTCAATGACGAAAGGGAAGAAGCGGCGAACGTCGCCGTAACTGGTGTGTGTCGGCGCCTGGCGAATGGCGACACAGGAGTTTTGTTGTTGGTCCTCGAAACGACTACTTCGCCCCTCTCTTCCCCTGAAATTGCCACCTCTACCGTTGCCGCGTCCTCCGTTTTGTTCACGGTCATTTTCTACTCTATTTTCGGGTCTCTGGAAGGCGTTCGGGTTCCGTTTCTTAGCCAGTTCTTGCATTTTATTTATCGTGTCAAACACAACAGGATCGCGGTCGTTATTGAAGCGACTTACCGGTGGATTTGCTGGACCGTTTTGTGCGACATTATTAGTGTTGTTCTGTAGCACTTGAGAGAGTGGCACATTTAGGTTCGCTGGGTTGTTGAAAGGATTTACAAAAGGCTTCACAGTATCCTTTGCCGGGCTGTCTTTTTCTTGCGAGTTTCCTGCATTCGGGGAGTATCCCCGCCTTCCTCGCGAGCGCAGTGATGGTGAGCGGTCACGTGACCTACTACGGTTATTTCTATCTCGCTTTCGCCTATCTCTACTCCTGCTGCGATCCCTGCGACGATGCTCCTTAGACCTTGACCTGTCCCTACGATCACGTTTCCGATCCTTGCGATCGCGATCCCGAGATCTAGACCGTGACCTAGATCGTCTCCGATCCTTGCGCCTCCTATCATGGTCTTCTTCTTTCTCCTCTTCTTTGACGATCTCGACAGGGCTAATGAGAGGAGCTGGTGGTGCAATGACAGCAGGTTGGGGTATTTCCGTTGGAACACCTAGACCAGGGATGCCGAATGAGGAGAGTAGGTTGTTTCCTAAAGCTTGGAATGGCGATACGATGGGTGTTGGTTTGGGTGCGGGTGGGGTGGGGATGGCGACAGGAGACGGGGCCACGGCTGGGGTCGGCGCCAGCATGAGAGGCACCGTCTGCCGCGCCGACTCGATGACCTTGTGCATTTCCGAGCGGGAACTGAGTAGGAGTTTCACCTGGATCTCCTTGATCTTGCCGCAGTCGAGCATCATGGCTTGGCGCGCGTCTTCATCGGTGCTGTAACAATGGAGAGCTCGATGCTTACATCTCCTTTCACTACCCAGGTCTACATGTAGGTATGTAAGTAATATATATTTAAGACCTACTTATGTTCCTACTACTAACGGATGAAGAATCTATATTTTCAGTTACCTAGGTACCTAACTACCTACTGTCAGACATTCCTACTTCTAGTGTTTTTGCGTTCTGGTAGATTATCATTATAATTTGTAGATATTTGAGCCGAAAGGAGATCTCGATGATAAAAGTAAGACGATTTTGGTTAAAATGTATGTTGGGTGCAAGACTACTGCAATCGGAACAACTGTAACGTAACGAACGTAACCTTGGTTCTCTAGTGGGTCGAACCTCCATAGCGTAGTGGTTAGTGCAGCCATAGCTGGAAGGCGTGGGTTCAATTCTTGCCAAGGTTACGTTGTGTGTGATTGTGATCTTGTATTTTTGTACCATTTTCTAAAATTTAGAAAACTTATGAAAGTCAAACACTATAAAAACAAAAAGTACCTAACTATAACTACCTACCTAAGTGGCAATAGAGTTGTACGGCTATGGGTGGTCATGACGATATTTTGTGAAATACGACCGGGTTACATTTTAGATTAGGTAAAGCTTTGTCAGCGTTTTATAATTTTTCCATAAATTTTCCCGCGGCAAAAATAATTTGACCAGGTATTTCCTCGAGATTCGTTAATTTAGCCAAACAACGGTTTTATTCATTTTGTACAACGGGAATTACTCACGTATTTACATAGGAGTTAAACAACTCTCGACGTTTCGACGCCCCGTCTCCTCTCAGGTCGCGGTTCTCAGTGAGAACCGCGCGCGCGACCTGAGAGGAGACGGGGCACGGCGGGACGCTCACTCCTCCTGATAAAGACTGCTCTTGTTGTGGTCGAAACGTCGAGAGTTGTTTAACTCCTATGTAAATACGTGAGTAATTCCCGTTGTACAAAATGAATAGTATAACTCACGAAAATTTTAAAAACGGTTTTATTACCAATACCTAGATAATCGTTGTAAATATCCACTTGCTAATATGAATGTGTAATTAATCTATCTTATATGCAGTTATTTAAAAAAACATAAGGTTTATGTTTATGAAACATAAGCTTTCCACCCGCGGCTTTGCCTGTGTTATTCTGATATGTAGGTAAGGTAAGCTATATTATTGCGGAGTAACAAACATCCATCCTATCGATACTTACAAACTTTCGCGTTATAATATTAGTAAGATAGTTTTTCTGTAACTATCCTATACTATTATGCTACTTGCCTTACTTATGGTTTGGGCGTATCGGATCTGTGAATTATAAGTGCTATACTAGCTCTTTGGTTCGAACTCATACATACGATCGTTGTAGCGATAATAGATTTTTATTGTTTCTACCTACTTAAGAACGTACTACTACTTACGTTCTAGCTAAGCTAAGCTATATCAATATCACTAAAGTGAAAACCTTTTTCATCTCTTATTTAATTTTAAAGTAAATTAGGTACCAACCTACCAAAAAATCTGTAACTTAAATACCTAGGTAACAGATAATCAGCTAGGGTAGCTTTCCATCAAAGTAAGATAGGAGATAATTTATTGAATTTTTTTTTTGTTTTCCATTCATGAAACCCTTTTTTTCTAGCATTGACGAGTGCAATAAATCCTATTAAAACTTAAGAATTCAATTCAGTTTGTTGCCAAGAAAAGCAAGCAAGAATGATTTGTTTTTCATGTCGAAAACATAGATACTTCAGTTTTCTGCGAGCAAAGCGAGTCACAATTTTTCAAGATCTATACATGTATTTGTACTTTTTACATAATATTTGGCACTTGTCTCACCGGAAACGAGTAGAGCTGGAACTAGAAACGAATTAGGGAGACGATAGGAGCGAGTGTGTAGTTCTGATATTTGTGTAGCTCGGCTATAAGCGAGTGCGAGTGAGGGGGCGATTACTCGCATCACTCGCTCGCGGCAGTCAAGCGTACAGTCAGTCTTGAAGAGAAATTACCAGCGGTTGCTCTCTCAGGGTGAGTTCTAATCGCTTGGCGAGTATCGCCGATATCTTTCATAGCTCTTGTAGCTCAGATAAACAAGTAAAACGAGTGCTTGCCGGCAGTATGAACAGTCAGCGATCAAATATTTACATCACACGGAAAGTATATCTGTTGTACGTTTCTTGTGCGAGAAAATAGCCGATAGTTAGTCGTTTTCTCGCCGTTGGTGGGACAACTGCCTTAACACTTTCAAAAATAAAGCACATGGATAGAACTATTAACGTAATAAGCGATTGTGTTCTATCCATGTACTTGTTTTTATATTGATTCAGTGTTGTGATGTAAAAGCAACGTAACGCGCAGCGCAGCACGGAGTAACGTTTCATGTTGTAAACAAAACCAGGATAATGCCAAGTGTGCTAAAAATCTACAATTACATATTAAGACTTAAATACCTACTTTCGTAGCTTATAAACGAGTTTACCGTATGGCGCTGGCCTAAGAATAATACCACCTCATCTCTACTCATTTGGATGTCATCACCGTGACAATGGATTTATAGTACGGGCAGCAGCGTTGTTCTGTGTTGCGATCGACAAGCGGTCGGTTAGCCGTAGTGATAGTAGATACCTACAGAGGGTTATTATTGGGGAGAGGAATACCGTGTCCAGTAGTAGAATGTAATATGTAAGTCAACGCGCACGTCTTATCCTTCAACAGAGAATTTTGGATCTATATTCATAACTATTTAAGATCTGAAGTTAGGAATAATGCACTACTCCGTTGCAAGATAAAAGAACTAAAGCGTAACTTAGTGTTATCAATAAAAGATTTGTATTTGTTATACTAACGTTAACACATTAAATGCCCAAGCTCCTAAATGTACCTTCACTGCGTGCCGTAGATACGAGCGTCATGGGCACAGATATTGTTAGCATAGTTGAAATGTACTATGCTAAATAATCGTGCCAGGCTTTCAAATGTAGAGACACAGAAATAGAAATAAAGTATGAAAGCCACACACATTTAGGTATGAGTGTCGCCATCTAAGGAGATTGTGAGATAAACGCGGAAGAAATATGTAGGTAGATTGAATCGAAGTATTCCCAATAATGGCCGCAGCGCTGGATAAATAAACCGAAAAAATTAGGTACCTACTGTGTCTGCCAACTTACTGGGATTGCCAATCCGTTGATTGACTAAACCAATTAACATCTATCATGGGTTTTATTGAAACCCTTCTCCATAACGCAATCGTGCAAAGGGTCGACGAAATGTTACACCAATACACTCGAAGAAATGTTACACCAATAATGCTCATTGGTTTGTACTTTGTACAATAGGCTGCAACAAAGTGGCGAGCGTGCTCGATTAGTTCGTAAAAGGATGATACTCTAGAACACACACACAGCGGCTCGTTGTTCTGTTACTAGTAAATGTTGTAATCTAATAAGATATCGAAAAGGAACTTGCTTTTTTTAATGACAGCTTTAAAACTATAAACTGCATTCAGTTTATAAATGTACAGTTTTTTGTAAAAGATAATTATGCGATTAAGTCAGATGCGAATTAAACTAGGTTTTGGTTTTGAGTCGCTAAAGCGTAAATAGAAATGTGTAGTGAACTATAAAGATAAATAGGGACCAAAACAGCTAATGCTATCCGATGAAGTGCGCGTTGAAATCTTTTGATTGCTATGCTTTGCGCACTCTACAAAACTACAACGTAGCATTAACTTAGAGATGAATTAACAGTAACGAGTGTGCCAAGGCTTTAACACTATGGAAAATTCTTAAAAAAGTATTTAGCTACGGCGTAGCACAAATAAAAAACTACGAAGTAGTGAGATTATATAGCTCGTAGCATGACTACGGAGCTACAACGTAGCACAGCTAAGTAAAGCAATAATGCTTTTTACAGAAGTGCCTTGTAACACCACTTGAAAGAGATGGGCTGCGTTTGATTTGCTTACCTAGGTACTACGAAGCTTCCTCTACCTCTATTACACTATAAAGCTACGGCGTAGCACTTTTCAAAGGTTTGCTACGCTGCTGTCACTACAAAACTCGTAGCTTATAACCAGAATTTCCTAGTATGAGATGGGCGTCGAAGGACTTTGTATGACAATTCTTATTTCTAGATCCATAAAATCATTATATTATAAGTTATATATTTTTTTTTACCTTAAATTTCGATGGATGGTATAAGTGTAGCTTAGGATAACTTTAGCACCAAAGCTTTCCTAGTGTTGAACATTCCTTCCCGTTATCCCCGGTGACCATGTCTCTGGCCACGGGGACAATGGTAATGATATATAAAAAAAAAATATTTCCCGATGTCCCCGTTATTATAATAATTGAATGATTCGCGCGTAGAAGTAATAATAAGTAGTAGTAATAAGTGTATCTTTGAGTCGGCCATAATAGTGAAACAGCTCCTTCTCGGTGGAATTTCGTTCGAAAGACTAGTTAAAGTTTGCTCCAAGTTTTTGGGAGGTTGAGTTATACCTACCTAAATTATATTTAACTAATGCTCGGACAACATTACCACCAAAAATTGGATAGTAACTGATTTAACTGTGTCGGTTATTTAGTCACTGAAGTACCTATTTTACACAGGAGACTTTAGTCCAGAGAAAGTCGATGGTTATCCAATTAAAATCATAATCCTATGATAAAATCTTAAGATTACATAGCATCCCAAACCAAATGCATTTAATTATATATTTAAAACATGATCATGTCCATACGCTACGGGCAAACCGGGGAGGAATTCGGTGGCGAATTGGTGTTAATAATAAATATTCACATTTCCTTATCACCTGTTTAGAACAACAGCGATGAACCAGACAATCTCGAGCAGCTTGCTTTATCTAGATGTTACCTGCATGGCTGTTACCGTTTCTGATAAGCTGGTGTGGCGCCGGAAAACAGCTTGTTTATTTGTTTTCGTTAATTTTTGAAATATTTTAGCAGCTTTTAGGACTACTTTAACACATTCACTGTCCAAGCTCGCCGATGCTGCTCGCAGAGCTGCGCCGGCCTTGCTCCGGTGATTAGCGGACGTGCATGATGGGCACTGATAGTGTTAGTATAGCTCAATCGCTTCCCAAGCTCAAGAGGCTTGCACTACCGTAAGTAGATTCCATACGGACGTATGTCACGGGTAATAACAGTGTTAAACAGGCGTTGCGCATCGTGAGGTTAAGAAAATCGATATGGCCATGACTTCGGTGCAACGATTTTACAGATGATACCTACACAGTGGACTCTTGTTGTCTGGAAACGAGCATAGTTGCGAATGGCACAGTACAGATTATATTCATATCGACGATGTATGTATAAAATAAATATTATTGAATTTAAGACTCCTCATTGCAGATAAAAAACACTAAATAAATGTAGGAATAAAAACCCTACATATGTAAGCAAAATTCGTTAAAAAGTTTTGATGTCCACTTACTAGCTCATATTAATTCGCATGAAACACACGTAGGTATCTAAACTTTTGAGAAATTAGTCAGAGTGAATTAAGTAATGGAAAATGTATTAAAAATACATATATTATAAGTGGACTAGGTAATCAAAAGATATCAGGCCAGGCCATTGCTTTGTAAACAGCTACATTATAAATCGAACAGTTTTCGTTGACAGTCCTACTTGCTCTAACGATTGATAAATATGAATAGCAACATGAAGCCCCCATGGTAAGGTCGATGCGCGTATAACGGATCCAGATATCTAACATACCTACTTAATGGAATATACATACATATATAGATATTTTTTATTACACAAAGATAACACCCTGACAAATATTTGCAGAAGTAAAACTTTTTCTCCGGAGCCGGGAATCGAACCCTCTTGCGTTTTGTCTGTAGTTTACGTAAACACTATGAAAGAACATTCAAAGAGCTGCTTTCTGCGAATCGGCTCCCGAGTCCTGACTCAAATGTTGTTGCGTTTTCCAACATAAAATAAGTTTCATGTATTTCTCGTATAGGATTATCAATTCGCTAGGAGCGCTTTGTTATTTATATTCTAACATATTAGATATAACTGGTACAGTACGGGCCTGAGTATCCATGTTCTCATCGCGAAACAGATTGCAGAAGGTATAACAACAGAAGACAGAAAGGGTATATGTAACTTCCACTGATGCTTAAAACTTATATGCTACAAAGGTTCAGCGCAGATAATGTTATAACATTGATTTGCTTTGAAGCTAATAAGTCTGATGTCGCTCTTTCCTACATTATCTCAATTTTCATGATAGCTAAATCGAGAAACCGTCAAGTGATTCGTGATGTAAACCGACATTTTCTAAGAACTTCGTAGAAGGACGTGTGACTATCACCAACCCTTGGCAGCGTGGTGAATAAAGGTCTAATATCACTCGTCTCGATGGAAGTCCCTGTGTCTTAGCATTGTGAACGTAAAATGGTGCTGATGGTTTATGCTATGTGTGTACGGTTTGTCCTTTGTATGGAAATGTCAATTCTCAAAATTGAACAGCTTAGAAGTAAATAATATTGGATCGCAGTCAGGTGATCTTCTCATCACGATGGCGGCCACCAGCACCAACATGGAAAGTTGTCATACCTTAAAGCACGCACCTGGTTTTTCCGTATAATTTTGGAATAAATAGTATAATGCCATTTTTTTGAGCGTCGTAGAAACAAAAACAGTTCATAGCGAAAAGAAAACTCCTAGAGTCTGCAAGAAAATTTGAAGCTCTTCATCCTATTTAGATCTTAACTAGTAGGTAGGTTAACCTACCTATCTCATTATTTCAGTGTCAATGTCTCAAGAATAGTAGTAGGTTTTTCAGTTCAGTTTATACAGTCAGAGTTCCATAGCAAGCTTCCTCTTATATTATCAAAAACGTATTTTATTGTAGATACCTATATTTTTTATGCCCTCATTCTTCTGCTTACAACTGATGTCTTGTTCCCTGCTATTTACTCAAAAGTTTAAGTTAGAGACAATCCGAGGTATATCCTAGCGTTAGAGAAGAATAACTCCTCGTCATAGTCAAAAGTAAAATGGTTAAGCATTGTAAAGTGTGTGCTACCTATTAGATCTAATCCAAGAGTATTTGATTCAACCTGAAAACTCGTCTCTCGCACCTCTCCTATAAGCTACACCCCAACTGATTACCTAGCTGATAAGTAGCGGGATAGGATTTTTATGATCTTTGCCTCATGGAAAATGTACCTACTCATGAGTATTCATTCTGGTATTGAGTAGAATTTGTTGGTAGTTACACAGGAAATACTGCAACAGGAACCATATTCCAAACTTTCGCGGTACGAATATCTAAAGGTGGATGAGAACTGCTTACTACGAAGAGTGAAGAGACGGTAGCAGGTTATCCAAGTATGTGTAACATATAAATTGAACATAAATTGAGATAGGCAGAAGCAAAGGAAGGTATGAGATTATTCATTCTTTAGGACTCTCTATTTTCAAATTAGGTACGTGGCTTTTTCGTTTGTGATAAACATAAGAAACGAATTGTTCGTACAATCCAAATTGCCCAAACTTTATGTGCTTGGCCACAAATTACTAAAAGTGGAAACTGCTTATGTATAGTTTAAAGCACTAGGTTTTTTGGTCTTACGCGCTTTTTAGTAAGAGTAAGGTATTGATAATTAAGACACAAAAATCCTGCCGCGTCTCTTTTGCATCAATGAGAGAAGATAAACATCACATAAAGTAGTCAATAAGTAACGACTCCGAGAGTTCATTATCGTTTCAAAGTTAGTTATCATTGTCGTTAACTTTCGAAGATACCTTGTCACGTCACTATCTTAGGTAGAAGATGTTTCAGAACCAGAATCCTTGTTTCGGGATATTCCAAAGACTCACTTAACAGGTCGAGTTTAATTTAGTATAGGAGTAATATTTTGTTGTAACGTTATGTATGCATGTAGGTGATATCTCCTATCTACCTACCTAGCTACCCAGAGAGAAAATTAACACATTCATTGCCAAGCTCGGCTCTGCAACTCGTGAGACGCGTGGTGTCTCCGTCAAGGGCACTGATACTGTTATTGAAGTACTATAGTTTGTCTAACGAAAGATGGCCCTGAAAAACCCCGGCAAATTCAAAAAAATTTAGTATGGCAATACATTAAATAATGTGATAACTTGGAATAACATAATTTGATACTTTTCTATTATTCTAAATAAATATCCTTACATATTTTTTTTACTCCGATATAAACAAGTAATATTCTTCAGATTACCTACACGCCTAGGGTGCATCTTAGAAATATCTTAGTGTAAGTAATAAATAAAAGTCTCAATTATTTAAGTTTTTTTTTATTCATCGTAATCAAAATCAGAATTTTGAATCATAATTCATAAATTTACTTCAATAAAATGTTTCTTTTTCCAAATATGTAGTAATGCTATTTAGCTATCATAAAAGAAGGCAACAGTATTATAAAAAGAAAATAAAAGTCGAGAACCACAAAAATGGGATCAAAGTATCAAAATGTTTGTGCACTACAAACTTAGGAAATCAACCACATTATGTAAACAATCCTGTTTCTGCAGAAATTCAGCTTCTTTTTCCTGCTGCTTCTCCTGATACTAACACCCATATTCTTAGTCGTGTCCTCCACATTTTCTCGACTCGAATCAACCTTACTTGAGCAAATTCGTATTCTCAGTTGACAAAAACGTCCTCCACTCGAGGTTCTTTTCGGCGCACCTCGAGTTCGAGGTAAAGTGGAAACCGTCAAACGTAAGGTACCTCATTACCAACCTTGAAACTCGAGGAAGACCATCCAAGACGATCAACGCTTGTTTATTTGTTTGATTTTTCGATAAATATGAGTGTTGTTTGGACTTTAAAGAGTTTATAAATTATTTAGTTGACAATCCATACTTTTTTCCTGCCCGTAGATATTTAGGAGGATGAGTCGAGGAACCACTCCAAACTTTAGCTTTGTGTCTAAGAATACCGATTTCAAGGTTATTCTTGAGGTAAACTCCAAATCTCCTTGGCCGAGTTTGAGTGAAGGAATATTATAAGGAAACGACTAAGAATATGGGTGTTAGATATCATACAGAATAACAGCCATCGCTCGCTACCGTTGATTGTTTGAGGCATTTTAACACGCAAAATTCTCAAAATGTATTTTTAATATCCACCAAAACATCAAGGAATAGTATTGCCACACACCGAGACCAATTTTCCCTAATCTTTTAAAGTCAAATTTTTATGGATGTACCACACGTAATTGTATATTTATCCGATTTATGATTTATAAAAAATTAAAGAATTACTTCTTGTGTTCATTAAAGTGAACTATAATTCGTTAGCAAGTATTATTATTTTTTATCACCCTGACTTTACCCCGTTATAGAGCATAATGTCCGTAGGTGGAAACACATGATGTATTGCCATGTGAAAAGTTTCGCAAAAATGCCCAGTGCCAGCTTTCGTTAGACAGACTCTACACTTACGTAACATAGTACTTACATTAAGTTGTGAAACGAAAATGAGTTATTTATAGTAGGTAGGTAAGGTACCTGTATCTGATAGGGATTTTTTTTCTATGTTACTGGATTCTCCCTATTCCTTACAGCTACAAAGTATTCTTTCCACAGATATATTGTAATTCTTCATCCGTTTACAATTTATGTGTTTACGTAGGATATTGCATTGTACCCACTGCATTTTTTTTACCTACCTTCCTAGGAAACTTTCAACGTTGAAGATGTAGGTTATAATATAACTATAGTACCTACCTACAATAATGCGCGTAGTATGATGTCACTGCTGGGTAGGCTTCCTTTGACCCTGTAGGTTACTAAAGAAATTATCATATCTCTTGACCAAGTTGGCAGGTAGTGCCTTATTCAATTGCATTGTGGACCAACTTCTTAAAGATAGAACAGTATGGTCCATATACAGAGGTAGGCATGCAGAGAATTCGCATCGAATTAAGTGTTTAATTAAGGTTAAGTTTCTTTAGCTCGTAAATTTTAGTTGGTGTGGATTTCAAATGCATCATCTTTTTCAGATTCCTTTTATTAAATTGTTGGTAAATCTAATTAAAGCTTATAAAATAAACCTTATATACTAAAAATATTAAAACGAATGAGATCATTACAGTACCTGAATAGATGATATTTTCAGTGAAATTAGTCCAAAGAAAACTACCAACTTGTGGATCTAGCAAGATGGTCGGTTTCGTATTTTGACCACAACCTGTTGTTAATATTTTATTCTGATGCTGAGTTTTTATCAATATAATGCAAGAATAATATTAGGTTATTAAATTATAGTATTTTCGTTCAACGTAATATAACGCAGTTTTTTAGAACACTCGATTTTAGTAGCGCGGGGTAGAGTACCTATGTTGCAATAATGTTTTACAGTTACCTTTTTTATGGCGCAGGGTATCGTAGGACGTTTCCAGCAAAACTCCTTTTTTCTATTGGCAGTCATGTTGATCAAATAATTAATAGGTACGGATTCAGTGTTTCACAAAATGGATACTTCGAACAATGTTGTGGTCAAAATCAGAATTTACCGAACCCATCTCATTATCAGAGCATAGAGGGGAATACAGATCAGTAAAATACAGTCATTTTTAGTCAGTCATATTGGATGATACAGAAAATGTATACTCACCGCAAGTTCATTAATTCTTGTCGCCTACATAAATACTTTTTCGTAGTTCACCCCTTTTCATGCAGATAGTAGTACGTGGTGCTATAAAGAAACACGCTAGCAACGAGCGGCTGGGTGCGGCTGTCGGTTTTTATTTGAATGTTTCAGTTTAAAGATCCTTATCAGGTACACACAATAAGCGACTAAAAAGGACTGTCAGTACAACCTGGTTCCAACGCTCTCCACACATTTTAAAATGTTAAATAGCTACCTGAACGCAATAAAGGCATCTCCAAGTTCGCCGCCTACGATGTGCACGCCACCTTCAGGTATCGAGAGTCCTCGGAAGTAGTTCCTAATGTCGAGCGCATTGGCTGACCACGGCAAGTTCTGGAGTCGGATGATCACACTCATCTTGACCTATAAAGAAAGAGAGAAGCGACTATGACATTTGTTTCAGTTATGAGCAATACAAAATTTATGCAAATTAATTTGAAAGTGCTGTTGCATCAAATTACATACGCTTATTTTGAACATTACGTGTTCTCTGTAAAATCAACTTATCCAGACATGTCATTGTCTCAATTATATTTCGAGGTACCCTCATTTCAATAATTATTATAATTCTAGTGGGAAGGGAGACAAAAGATCATATTTAGAATTGGTCTCGTGTTTATAGCGCTACACTGATGCAGAGCCGCTGTCGTCGGGAATGACGTGAAAATTCAAGTCTGTAGTCTTAACATTTGGAGTAGGCTATCTTAGGCAACTAAGTTATAATGCACCTAATATACGTAGTCGAGAATGACGTGCCAATTCAAGTCCGTAGTCTTAACATTTGGAGTAGGCTATCTTAGGCAACTAAGTTATAATGCACCTAATATACGTAGTCGAGAATGACGTGCCAATTCAAGTCCGTAGTCTTAACATTTGGAGTAGGCTATCTTAGGCAACTAAGTTATAATGCACCCACTGTGAATGCACCTAATATACGTAGTCGAGAATGACGTGAAAGTTGAAGTCTTAACATTTGGAGTAAGTACCTTAAGCAATTAAGTTATAATATATACAATAGTAGTTCCCTAGACCGCATCTCAGAAATAAGTGTTTAAATATGCGAATATATTACCGCCCCCAGGCGAGAACCTTAGCATTATAATATTTTGTGGGGTGAGATAAAATAGTTTATCTCCGGCACTGTAGAGGGTCACGTGGGTTTTGAGTTCATACTTATGTCCAAATTGTAACAGCAGAAAGAAAAGTTACTCCGCGCCAAAAATAAAGAGTGAACAATGCTGCTTTATTTAACTTAGCCTGTATGTAGATTCTAATATCTCTGGAGGATTTAAATAGTGATGCAAACCTTATAATCAAGTTATATATTTAACATTTTTGTTAGTTTAATGTGTTGCACATTACAAATAGGGTGTTTCTTATGTTCTACCTATGAAACTTACGGATCATCATATCAAACATCACAAAATTATTACGTCTCTATACTGAGTCTTTAAAATAGAACCCATTATAGGTATTGAAGGATTTGGTATAATCACAACGCTTCCCAAGCAGGTTGGTGATCGCCGTAAGATGGTACAGTACAATTCTGATAAATAAACACCCTTCCGTTTGACAACTCAAGAGGTAAGAAAAGAAAAGGTACTACACCGGCAATATAAGACATTCACTAATGCTCATAACGACCGCAAATTAGAAATGAAGTCGTTCATAATAGTGGATAGCTGCCACACACATGTTTTAATGAAATAAAACCTTTTTCAATATTACAATACCAATGTTACTAGAGTACACGCAAAAAACACTCAAATAATCGAATACTATTGAGAATGGCAGGATACAAAATCATCATCATCAGCCTAACTAGGTATAGGTCATATCCTAGCACTCCAATTTGATTGTGGTTTGAAGGCATCCTCGACAAAATTTCTGACATCATCAGACCAATGAGCTGCCTTTTGTCAATACTTATGTTTTAATAAGGAAAAGTGTGTTTGTAATGTTTTAGGGTGATAATTCCTGGATTTCCTGAAACTTTGAAAATTCTCCTTCACGATAGCAACAGTAATTTGGTGACATAGGCTATATCCATGGTACACTGCGGTAAAACTGCAGATAAAGGAGTTTAGTCATGATAAGAATCATCCATTTAATTCACCTGCATCCTTACTAATCCTTAGCACATAATATATGTATAAGTAAAACTGCAGATAAAGCCACAGGGAGTTTAGTCATGATAAGAATCATCCATTTCACCTGCATCCTTAGCACATATAAAGATCCTGTTGTATTTAAATATTCTGCTGGTCTACCAAATATCACTTCTTGAAAAGCTTAACAGTCCAGGCAGAAACATTGTTACTACATGCAATAAAATTGGGCCCATATTTAGTAATTGATGAGTAATAATCCGAATGTATAATAAACTTAATGATACCACTTGTTTAAATATTTATAACATTGTTCAAAACATTGAAGGTACTGTGAGTTGCGGTTCGGTTCACAAACACTGTTTCAAGCGTTTATGAACATGTATATTCTTTTCTTTTATCTGCTATGTTCTAAGAACTATGTGCACTGATTGGTTGTGGCCCAGGAAATATATCAGAGAACTCGGTAGCACCTCTCTGTTTTAGAGATCTGTATATTGTGTTTGAAATTATTGTTTTAAGGCCTCTTGGAGTTCTTAATCTGAAGTAGATGCTAGGATTTTTGGATGGAGCATAATATTTGTATCTATGTTATGTTGCAACAGTACTTATCATAATGAGATAAGTTGTATGGCAGACCTTTGCAAATTAGCAGATTTAACCTCAATTTCCACAAGTTAGTTAAGGACTCCTTTTTCCGCAAATGGACCTTTGAGTTCATTTGGTCCCCTAAGCAACTACTTGGTCCTTTGTGTGCGAGTGAGGTTTAGTGGTAAATTTATTGTTATCTGGAGTTTATTTATGTATGTAACATTAAACATAACATTTGATTACAGTAGGACCAAATTTGGTAAATTTATTGTTATCTGGAGTTTATTTATGTATGTAACATTAAACATAACATTTGATTACAGTAGGACCAAATTGTTATGTCTAAACAATATTTATAAAATTAAAAATAATAATTTACATAGCACAGAATAGAAACAAATAAAATAAACATGAAAAAATCTATTATTTTCACAAAATCAGAGCATAACTCGTTCAATCTCTGGCCATCCATCCGCAAACCAGTCTACATGAGGATGCCTAGCAACCAATTCATTATGGGAGTGGGGTGTCTCCTCAAGAAAAGAGGTTAGAAGTAGATTATGTCAAGCTACCAAATAATTATGGATTTTGAGTGACTAAACAAGAAACATTATATTGGTCTATCAAAGCTATACAGATTCTAACGAGCCGATTCTTAGTGATTGTTTTTATTTCTGGATACTTTGTTTTTAGTAAATAAGTTCTAATGTGAAAGTTCGCTACAGATCCTGGGGTTCGTTGAGATGTTGTGGTACAATGAATATACAATTTGTCGTCAATAAACACATTCTTGAACATAAACAAACGTTTTTATTCGCAAGCTAACATATTTTTGAGTACCTATACCTATAATATACATGTAGATTAGTTGCCGATAAATCCGATAATGCCTTTGGGTTGATGCGTAACTATACACTATACTTACTTACTGCATTCCTCTCCTCTTTAGAGTATTTTCAATATTCAAGTCCATTCGTAATATAAGCCAAAGTTTCCCAACGGCATATAGCTAACAAAGTAACATCGTATCAAGAATCTTGATTTTACCTACGGTACGGACGGATAGACGCCATGTCGTGATGAGAACACGAACTAATTTGGTTACATTCACTGACTTACCCTATATGCTACGCTAGTACAGTGCACTTAATCACGCTTCTAGTAAATGTAAGATTATATCCGTAACTGATCACTATAACAAGAATTAACACAATATAAATTGAAAAATCATCCAATTTTTGCAGCTCGACGAAGATCACGCATACGCAACAAACGCAAGCGAGTCTCAAGAGTGAATGAATGATTGTTTGTTATATGTCATAGGGATGCTCGTTAGACATCAATGTTGCATAAACATCGATTAACATCGATGGCTTGCTTCGATATTATCGAAACATCTGTGTCTCAGTAAGCGGACACTTTATGGTTTCGTTTAATTTGTTATTAGGTTGCGCTTACCAACAAATTTTACGATTCATTTTAATATATTATTAAATTGTGTTAGTAGAGGCGCATAACCAAAGACAATATATTAGTATTAAATTGTCTTTGGCATAACTAAGAAATGGCTGGATTCCTCCATCCAGCTATTCCTTAGTTATGCGCTTAAGATTAAAACGTACACTCTTACAAAAACACCCTTATCTAATAATTTAAAAAAATCATCTAATCAATAGTTTTATTTGTTTAAAAAAAACGAATTTTCATTTGAATTTTATCGTACATCGATATTTTTGATTCGATGATAACTTCGATGTCAACATCGATGGAACAACCAATGGAAAATGGCGGTAGCAAAATTTTATTTCCGGTCCCGTTTGCTTAACACAATAAAACTTTTCAGAATAAGTAATGTTACTAGGTATGCCAAATCGCTTGAAATGTTGTATAAGTAAAGCCTGCGTGTATACAAATACACTAGTTTTTGTTTAGTTAAAAAGTACCTAGTAGTTTTGATTTTATAGGCATTCAAAGTTTCGAAAAATATCGAGTCGCGCTAACAGTCACATGAGCGCTTGTGACGTCATAGTGCAGCACGATCAGTCTGTTTCACTCAGTCCGCTTGCATTCGCTTGTTATTGTGACGTAACTATAATAGTTAGAAATATGCTGTCGCGACATTTTTTGTAGATATTAATGTGTTCTACAAAATTGTAGTACATTGTATATTTCTAAAATGAATACTTTTCGCAGCGCATGCGATATAAGATTTTTTTTTACATCTTGGGTGACATATTTGGGTTTTCCGTGCGGATCCCTACTTTTTTTGAAAATATAATATAGCTTATAACCTTCCTCGATAAATGGACTATCCAACACTGAAATAATTTTTAAAATCGGACCAGCGGTTTCTGAGATTACCGCGTTCAAACAAAAAAAGAAACTCGTCAGCTTTATAATATTAGTATAGATAGTATAGATAGGTATAAGTATAGAAGCGCATAAACAAGTTTTAAATAAAAAAAAACGGCCTCACCTCACGCATATTGTAAGTAAAATAAATACAAATAAAAGTGGCCAAAAATTGAAAAAAAAATTACATTTGGGGGTCCCCATACATAGGACTGAAACTTAAAAACTTTTTTTTAATCGGACCCATACGACGGGTTATCTATGGTCTTTAAAAATCATAACAATATTTCTAAAACCATTTAATTTTAAACTCAATAGTTTACACGTAAGACTCTTCCAAAGTGCAAAACAGAGTGTCCCCCCCCCTCTAGTTTCTAAAATAAGAAGATGATAAATCTAGAAAAATATATACCTATTGTACATAACCATAAAAACTAACAACGAAAATTGGTTTGAACGAAATCTATGAAGTAGTTTTTTTATAGTACGCCATAAACTATTTTATATAAACAATTGCTGCGGAAGCCTGCATGGGCGAGTCCGACTCGCACTTGGCCACTTTTATTTGTATTTATTTTACTTACAATATGCGTGAGGCCGTTTATTTTGATTTAAAACAATTAAAAATTCTTTCAGTGTTGGATAGTCCATTTATCGAGGAAGGTTATAAGCTATATTATATTTTCAAAAACAGTAGGGATCCGCACGGAAAACCCAAATATGTCACCCAAGATGTAAAAAAAAAAAACTTATATCGCATGCGCTGCGAAAAGTATTCATTTTAGAAATATACAATGTACTACAATTTTGTAGAACACATTAATATCTACAAAAAATGTCGCGACAGCATATTTCTAACTATTATAGTTACGTCACAATAACAAGCGAATGCAAGCGGACTGAGTAAAACAGACTGATCGTGCTGCACTATGACGTCACACCGTGACCGGCGGCTCGCGTCGTACGGTTACAACTTGTTTTACTTCTAAATCGGAAACTAATTGATGTATCGAAGTAATTCTTTCACTAGTATTTTTTATATTTGACATAGAATATGGAGTGCTATTCATCAAAATTAGGTAACATTATCAATTCGGGATCATTGAATTTCGGAATGCCTTGCCTTGCCGTGCTTATTTTACTATTCAATAAATCCTTAGATTATAATAAATCCAACAAATATTATTAATTCGTCGTTCATTCGTCTACGAAATATTCATTCATTCTTATCCAAAGTCAGTCGGTCGATCGTTCGTTTTATTTCATTCATTTCGTTGCTCGTCTTTTGCGAAATGTCTTCCAAATATTCGTAAAAATTAGAAATACGGTGCAAATAAGTTCAAATTAAACAAAGAATATATAGTGTCATCCCCTAAAAACGTAAGTTATTTATAAATAATCATCTTGTTGTTTGTTTTGGCCAGCACTTCGTTTGATACCTCATCAAATTAAGTATAAATCAGCGTTCAGTAAATAATTCAATAAAAATATCCGGCTATTTCTTATTAGAATAACTAGATTGCATTACTTGTTATTATGTTTTCCATATAATAACATGGTAATATTATTAGAGCAATGGGTTTTCATTCCTATTGTCAAATGAAAAGGTATTTTAAACAAAGCTTGAATTGTAAGGATTCTCCCTGAATTACAGGATTTTACTATTTTTATCTTTACTGCTACTATATAAACTGGGTATAAATTGTGTTTTGTACAGATAACACTGTTTATTTATGTCTTTATTTTATATCTTTGTTTACTAATGTAATCAACACATTTTTGTGATATTAAAAAATACAAAAATGCGCTATTTTCGCATTATTTTGGGTCACAGACCTTAATTTAAGGTCAATGTCTCTTAACCATCTAGATTTTTAAAATTATATCAACTGTGAAATATTTTGATACCCCTTTGGTTGTAATTTTGTTAAACACTTGCATTATTGGTAAGTAATATTTTCTTTTTCAGGTACACAATAATACAGATAAGATTTAATGATGAAGATATAATTATAAACGACTCAATGCTCATTAGAAGTTGTAAATAGGAGGTAGTGTTATTAGTAAAAGTGTTGTAAGTTTTTATAAATGTGTGATCGTTACTCGGGCTACTTATTTGGCGGGGCTACCCCTGTTAGCAGCTGGGACAGAGGATTCAATATGATGGAAAATGTGAGTTTTTAAAGTTTTATTGATACATTAGTTTTATTACTAAGAAGAAAACTCCACGAATGTACCATTTTATTTGAACCTCGCACTTGAGTGGTAGTTGTATAAATACAATCTTTTAATCATAGGTTAGTTAAGACTGTAATATTGTGTGTGCATTTGGTATTAATTCCAGGAATTCAAATTAGTTGTTATGATAATTAATGATCATCTACAGAATTCACAAGAAACCCTATTAATTAATCAACTTACTTACTCCTCTCCTAGCATCTGGGTATTTTTTGTCAGGCAATGTGTGCATGTGATTTGTATGAATGCTATGCTGTAACAATTAAATAATAATAAAATATTTAAAATGTTATAACATTTAACATCTATATTTTTTAATTTCAATTACTCAAAAACAAAATGGGCTTACCCAATAAAATATGATTTGAAAAATATTTAAAAATCATACACTTTATAATGAGGTACACACTACCATTTTTTTGAGTAAGTTTATTTAAAAATAGAACAATATTGAGCAAGATAAGTAATTTCGTAAAAATCGTGATAAAACTGACCATTAGTTTATAGGAGGTATACTAGCGACCCACCCTTGCTTCGTCTCGGTTATGTTACAAGAAGTTACGTATTCAACAAATTTATCTAAAATTTTATATTAAGAACCAATAAACTCTTTTAAAAACATATTCTAGAATGCCAATATCAGCATTTAACACTACTTTTTTATTATTATAAATTTAAAACTTAAATTCTCATTATTTGAATAAGGCCTAATAGATTTCCATTTTAAATCCAGTTGGTTCATGAAATTTCATCACTTTTTGTTTGTTTGTCCATGAGGCACCAGTTTTTTAATTTCTCCAATTTTTTCTCATTAGTTTATAGTTAGTATTTAATTTTAACATTAATCATTATAAGGATCATTTGCTGTGCATGTAAGTGAAATTATATTCTTTATTATGTACCTACCTACTACCAGTGTCCTCAGCTCCGTTCGGCTTTATATTATGTTTCTAAGGGGCCATGTCTTATCATAACTGTAGCAAGAATTTAAACAGCTATCCTGTGTCCCAAGCGTCTTAAATGTTTATCAACCAAATTTAATAAAATTCGGATCGTTTGTGTATGAGTTATGGAGCAATTGTAATACATACAGAAAAAATAAAATTAAGCTTATAAATATTGCTAAAAACTAACCTACTCCATGACCGACCTTTATTATTATTAGTATATAATTATCTTAATAAAATATTTTGTATAAAAAAGTTCATAAACTCAAATCCTTCAATTTAGCATAAACGGGAACATCCCCTTTGCAGCTCCGTTAACTATTGGCCATATCCAACTTATAGTGATTCAAAAATTGGTTAAACCATGACAGTTATCACAGTGAAATGTTAAAACTATTTAAGTACTCAACGGTATAAACAAACCATCAGTAACCGTCAAACGACTGTGCCTCCTTTTGGAATCACTAATGACCCACTTGCCGACCTATTAAGAAAGGGATTCCAGTCGCTTTGGAAGTCTGCCAGACGGTTCCTACCCTCAGCAAGAAGGCATTAGATTCGTCTCTCAGACGACATACATTAACGCAAGGCGTATATGTTAGAACTGTGTGTTTTTAACCAGAAACTGCATTACCGAAATCCCTGATGAAGTAACGCCACAGAAGTGCTTTGTTATCAGGTCCAAGATTTATATATTTATAAGTCCTTAAAATAAGCGGGGATGCTCTTTGAGTTTGGAATATTAACTCATGTAGGTGTATTTAATGTCTTTATGTTATGCACAACCCTTCATACTAGCCTTAAAGATATTAAAGATTTATGTCTTTTATTTCTAAAAAATTATGGGAAAAAACAGTGAATAAATGTTTTATCTATCTATCTATCAAAAACCTACTTGGACAAGCTTTAGCTTTGTTAAGGCGATTATAATTTAGTCAATTAATCACAGTTTTTCGGTATCCAACCGCTGACGCTTTGCACGCAGCAAACTTAAAGTAATCAATAGTCGTAATTCTAGACGATACATAATTTATTAATTTCCGCCTCAAAAACTTGCCTGAAACAATAAAAAGTAAATTCGTCACATTAACCGACTTTACCATTTATTTGGCTGTGAGTTTGTCCCATTTAAAAACTTCGCCAATTCCAGTCGTAACGCAAACAGAAAGTTTCTAAAAGGTCAAACGCTTGGATTGAATTTCATGCCTTTGGTAATTAAAGTGTCCCAAGGTTTAAGGTGCTATAAGAGCCTTTCTTGTTGAAAATGCCGATTAAGGTACCATTTTACGGCTTTCAATTAAGAGGGGGAGTTTCGTGGTGTTTAGAAGCTTATTTTTAGCTTGATCAATCTTTGCTCGTCCTGTGTTATTGTTTCATCTATTTATAGGCTTTACACGGATATTAGCTTATGTTCTTGTGTAAGTTAGTTAAATTAATTTTATTGTATTTCATACTAATGTAGATCTCAGCCTTGCCATAGCCCACGTTATGATCGTTACAAGTAAACAAATGACTTCTTAAATCTATTCCTACTAATACGAGTATTAAAAGCTGAACAGTTTTTTTGATGGAACGCGCTGATATCAGGAACCGCGCGCTGGTCTGTTTAATTTTTTTTCTAGTGTTAGATAGTACATTCGATGTATTATGTACACATATAATTATAAATATAATGAAAAAGAACGCAAGCGAAGCTGTTGAAAAGTCAGCTAGTGTTAATAGCCTACCATTCTTGCTTAGCTCTACCTGTTTACCTAATGCTACAAGCTAACTAATGTCCGTCATTCAAATTCAATCTCGTAAAAGCCGATTGATAAATTGTTCTATCAATACTAGTTGGAATAATAAATACCTCCCTATAGCAGAACTTATAGTGGAACTAACTACAGTAACTACCGTCGAAATGTATTGTGGCACCCACAGATGTTATTAGCGCATTATCATCATTATAACCATTCTAACATAGGTACATTGACTGGACAAGTCTCCCAACTATTAATCACGGGCAAGTAAAGGGACTGTTACAAAGCGACACAACGGCTACTACTAACAGTGTGTAATTTAATTTAAGTTAAATATGCTTCCACACTTTTGTTAAAAAAAAATAAAGCTCAAAGTTGAAATGTCCTTTAAGTTCGCATGTGTGCGATTTCTTTGCTCTCGAGGGTAGTTCAATGATAGAGTCAATTCCGCGTAAGATTTCTGAAACTTAACTATTATCCACACTGGTACTATCGCGATAAAACATACCCCTAACTCTGCCTGTCATGAGTGATGCTGAATGAAATGTCAGTTTTCCTACACAAAAGTAATGAGAAAAAATAGCATTCGTTTTTCTCTATTACCCAGTAGAGGGCATGATAAAATGACAATGTATAAAATTAAGCTGGGCCGCCCCGTCCCTCGACACTCTATCTGCTCTGGTTAGATTAGAACGTTGTCGATGAGTTAAGGGTACCGGCAGATTTAGGATACAATGTCCTTGAAAAGAGTGGTCTTGTGTTGAACAAGGTACGTTATACGCTTGATTGATTGGTTCTGTGGGTTCCGGATGTAGTCCAACGAACCCTTTTAGTTTTTGTAAAGAAAACACCATATTGCAACTGTTGTATCTAAACTTATTTGTCGTGGCCAGTTCATAAACATGTTCACTTCATGACATATCTACATCCCAATTTTGCCCATTAACTTTTTATTAAAGCCGCTTAAAATATTAACGCTATCAGTCACGTGCGACACATGTTTCTACTTGTAAGGTTTTAGGTTCAGACGAGGCTAAAATCACTAACATCTAAAATCTACAAATGGAATAATGACAATACTACTGTGACACAGAGATTTCTCTCTTGACGAGAGAAATTCGGCATGAATTCAGCACGCTCTGGCCAAGTGCGGGTTGTGAATGCCCTTCAATCTTTTTAAAATTCTCAGAACCCAGCTACCAGCATTGGGAACGTAAATAGGGGGTGCTTATTCTATGAAAGGCTTTACTTTTACTTATGCCCAATACCGTACTACTGACCCCGAAGATATAGTTTTAACACAATATCGTGTTATTAGGTCAAGGCGGTGCCCTATTTTTTGGGACATTGTCGACTGTTTGTTTTTACACGGATTTTCAACGAACAGAAGTGGTCTCGTTTGCATAATTCTATAAAATGTCGCGAGGTTTTACTACGCAAATTGTTTTAAAGTAGTAGTGTTATTTGGGGAACCGTTATTTATAGCGCTAAATAAATATATATTTTTTGTAAAACCTTAATTATATAATTAGGATCAAGTTTGTAAGATTGTGATTTTTGGATCTACTTAACTGGTTTTAAATGTTTTTTTATTAATAAAATGCTAAAATGTTATTTGTGGATAATAACACATTTTATACGTATAAAAATGACAATTTATTCAAATACTGCTCGTAGTCTATTTTAAATGAAAAAACGTGCGTTCAACTAAGCGTTAAAGCCCACGTTTCTAAGAAAGGATATGTTTTTATCTAGTTTTCCTGTCAGTAGCAGACATATTTTTCGTTCCCTATAATAAACTCTACCGTGAACGATATTAAGGTCATCTCCATTTATCCATCGGCCTTGTGAAAGACACTGACTTATGATACAATTTCTGTTATTTGGTTTGATCACACGCCTCATATGAGCAAGTCTTTATAGTTACATGTATTCGAAGTCATTATAAATATTGCTGTACAATTCACACTCATATACTTCTTACTTACCTTTTTTTTCTCTGGTAGAGAAAACATAAAACTACTGGATTTTTGTGAGAAGAAAATTGCAGAGATATACACGTCGGGGATCGTAACCACGACCTTCGAAATAAAACCTTACGAACGTCCTTCCAACTAAGTCAACAGGCTTTTGTATCCCATGTAATCTATATCTAGTCCGGTCAAATTAGACATTCTAAGTTACAGAAAGTCCCAACAAGCTGAATTTCTGTGAAATTGTTCAAAACATAATTATAAACAATGTCTAGAAGTTCCCCATCATTCCCCATTCAGGAAAAAAAGTTATTCGAGGTCAAAGGTAAAAAAAATGAGATTTTCACGATTTTCAGCAAAACGGTAAGTTTTATCATAAAAGTACCTGAGAACTAATTGTAGATCATAAAATTATCTATAAAAATGTATCAATACTTTTTTCTTACAAGCCACCGTTTCTGAGATATAACGGTTCAAAAAGTTATAAAAATTGTTTTCAAAATGAAAGGAAATGTTCAAAAAGTTATTAAATTGCGTCAATAGCGATGTATCGCATGATACTTTGTCGGAACGAAACGAATCCTCCATTGTTTGTGATTCAATATTAGAGCACGACCGGCCTTGACAATTTGTTCAAGCCAACTTTTATAACTTTTTGAATCGTTATATCTCAGAAACGGTGGCTTGTAAGAAAAAAGTATTGATACATTTTTATAGATAATTTTATGATCTACAATTTGTTCTCAGGTACTCTTATGATTAAATTTACCGTTTTGCTGAAAATCGCGAAAATCTCATTATTTTTACCTTTGACCTTGAATAACTTTTTTTCCTTAATGGGTAATGATGGGGAACTTTTAGACATTCTTTATAATTATGTTTTGAACAATTTCACAGAAATTCAGCTTGTTGGGACTTTATGTAACTTCACCCTCATTTTTATGTCTAAATTGACCGGCCTAATCGTTGTCCAGCATTATTATATTCTATCATATTATTATTATTTTTTTATAACTACAATAGAAATAAAACCTTTAATAAATACAAAACTGTCACTACAGTAAACTTGTGTCTTCACAAAGCAATGAAAATACGTTACTATAATAAGATTTACCAATAACATCTATCTTGGTTTATGATTATTTTAAATATGGCTTCCTTCGGGTACTTAATTATATCTACTTGTAACCAAATACCTATGAAATTAATGTTAAGAAACAGTAACTCTATTCCTATTAGAGTTCCATTTCAGTTTCGTCTGAGTTTCGAATCACAATTATATTTGAGAGCATGTACAGATACACCTAACATAAATGTCATCTTTTACCATCTATCTATCTCACTTGCTCAGATCACAAGTTTACTATTAACGCTTGATCGCCCATTACTTTATCATCGCTCGATCGAATAGATTTAGGCTCTGGTTGACGGATCATACAATTTCCTTCAGCACAGTGCCCCTTCCTGCAGCCCTAAGCCCACGAATAAATCGACGGTTTCATTGCCTCCGTATTTGCGTGCACGCTTTTTATTTTTTAATTTCCCCGCATTTCGTGGCTTTGCGTGCAAACTTTACTGTTATTTGATTGTTCTGTGGTAACTAGTTGATGAAGAGTTTCATTTTATGGTCGACGCCTTTTATAACCTTACTGGTTGCAGTATTCAATTATAAATACGTTTTAGTCGCCAAATTCATAGTTCCAATTTGTTTTGCGCTATTGCAGATCTATTTTTTCATGCTTTTCAGTGTTTATGCCCGTATCTTTTTTACGTAGTTACGGGTAAATTGGCGGCTGAATTTAGCAAGAGAATAGACATACAAAGTGTTGGGCTGGCTCCTAGTCTAACTCCTTGATGTGCATAATAGAGTAGGACTTTTATATATTTGCTAGGTTTTCCCGTCAGTCCGATCATCCGTTCTGTTTATCTCTTTATCAATATTCAGTTATAATATATTTTGTTTTATTTTTTCTGTTCGCACCATGCTACATTTCCTGAAAAGTCCCATTTTTATTGAAAAATAAAATTTAATTACACTGAGCGTACACCCTACGATCGCCGCACGCAGTTAACATTTCAGCCGTATGCCTTGCCAGAATATGAATCACGGATATTCACAATGTTGCGGCCTAACAATTTACAATGGTCTCGTGAAAATTTGCTTGTCGTTATTTTGGCTCTAACTTTACACACGTTTACGTAGTATTTTTCTGTGCGGAAATAACTGTAAAAATGTTTAAGCTTTTAAACAAGTAGTATACGATTTTAATTTTATGTCTGTTATTTTATTTATGAACTACATGGTGTTGATCTGCATTGCGGCGGAAATTTATTAATATGCATATGAAAACATATTGCAAACTTAAACTTTTGAGTTAGACAAGCTCATACTGCACAAGCATATTATTGGATCTATGGTTTTTATATCTCTGTGCATTCTAAGTTTAAAAATAGTACAAATACTTTTGATAAGACTGCGTTTGTTAAGTTATTAAATCTATACTATAATATTATAAAGCTGAAGAGTTTGTTTGATTGTTTGTTTGAACGCGCTAATCTCAGGAACCGCTGGTCCGATTTAAAAAAATCTTTCAGTGTTGGATAGTCCATTTATCGAGGAAGGTTATAGGGTATATTTTATTAAAAAAAAGCAAGCGAAGCTGTTGGCGGTCGGCTAGTATATTATAATGAATTGTTGAATTGACGACACCCACGGGTGACCACCAGGTTGTTACTATTTGTAGGCTTAATGATTAAGTAGGTACTAATCTTGATAGATAATCTTGAATAGTTATCTTGTAAGCCATTACCGGACACACTGCTGGACATTAGCCTCCGTTAAAGAGGTTGAAATGAGAGATTCATGACGGAGCATGGCGGGACGCTCAATCCTCCATAAAAAGACTGCTCTTGTCGTGGTCTTAACGTCGAGAGTGATTAAACCCCTTTGTAAATACGAGAGTAATTCCCGAATTCATTAAATCTTTTCTTTGCAGCAAATCCAACACCAATACAGAGGTAGAGGCGGACCACCTCGATTCTGGGGCAGCATGTCTGAAGGCGGAGGGGTGTCGAACGCGGGCGGGGACTCCTGCAAAACCAACCTCATTGTCAACTACCTACCTCAGAGCATGACGGAGAAGGACCTGTACGGCATGTTCATGAACATTGGACCCATCGAGAGCTGTAGAGTCATGAAGGACTTCAAGGTAAGTCAGATAAAGTGGGAGGTAGCCTTGATACCTTATGAAATACGGTATCAAGGTAGTTTTAATGCAGAACATTGGCTTTTTTTAACGCGAGAAAATGAATCTTGCCGGAAAATTAAAACGCAGGCGAAGTTGCGAGGCGGAAACACAGTAAACAAGTATCCCTTAATATTATCTAATACTAGCCCTTCAGAATACTCCATTTTGACTAAGTGTAAAATTATATTTATTTCAGACTGGCTACAGTTACGGCTTCGGTTTCGTAAACTTCACGAGAGAAGAGGACGCGGCGCGAGCGATAGATATGTACAACGGATACCAGTTCAGAAATAAACGGTTAAAGGTAAGGAATCGCCCAAAAACCACCATTGTTAATCTTACATATAAAAAATAATTGCTGTTCGTTAGTCTCGCTAAAACTTGGGAACGGCCGGGCCGATTTAGCTGGACTTGAAATGTTCGTAGTAGTCCAGGGAAGGTTTAAAATATAAGATTAAATGCGGGCAAAGCCGCGGGCGGGTCAGCTAGTTATAAATAAATAAATATTCAATAACGAGGGCTGACGTAGCGCTAAAAGCTTTAACTTCTCGGTTATCACCCTTAACAAGAACCCAGTATATATTCTCTATGTTGATGATTCCAGGTATCATACGCGCGACCTTCCGGCGAAGACATAAAGGAGACGAACCTTTACGTGACGAACTTACCGCGCGCCATCAACGAGGAACAGCTCGAGGTGATCTTCGGCAAGTACGGCCGGATAGTGCAGAAGCATATACTGCGGGACAAGAATAACGGCACGCCGAGGGGCGTCGCCTTTGTACGGTGAGTGTACGAGATAATAAATATTACTGGACAATTCAGACAGCAACATCTAGCCCCGTGGTAAGCTCGAAGCGTGTGTTACGGGTGCTAGTTCTGATATATTTAAAAGAATATACATACATAGATTTTTTATGTAAAACCCAGACACCCGGTACAAATATTTGCAGATCATACAAATTGTTGTCTCGAGGCGGAGTCGAACCCGCAACATCTCATCATTATCATCATTTTCTACATCAGATCATTTTCCTTTGCAGGTATGACAAACGCGAGGAGGCACAAGAAGCGATAGCAGCGCTCAATAACGTCATACCAGAGGGCGGGACTGAGCCGCTTAGTGTTAAAGTAAGTGAACAAAGACACTATAATTGATTGTTTCAAATTTTGTCTATAAAATCGCAATCTGCATCCAATTTAACAACGAAAGTTCCCATGCAATATTATCATTTAAAATTATTAGAAATATTATAATACAATAATTTCATAATTTTCTTACAAAAACTCTTTACAATTAAGTTTATATTTTAAACAAGTAACTTAATCACATTTTTACTTAATAAACTGTCGTGATTAATAAAGTTTGTTTTGTTTTCTAATAAACGGCGGATGGCGTTATCCATCATTGAAACTAGCTGTCCGCCCTGCGACTTCGCCGGCGTTTTAATAAAATTTTACGCAGTAAAACGTAGCCATTTGTGCAGCGAATGTTAATTTTAAAAAGCATAAAATTTATTATACTTTGTTCAGTGTTAAGATATTTAGAGATTATCTTATATTCCAGGTGGCAGAGGAGCATGGTAAACAAAAAGCAGCTTACTACGCCGGCTGGGCGGCTGGCTTCCAACATAATCGAGGTGAGTTCCTATCAATTATGATAAGTTTTCCAGCTTACCGATATTTTGGCACTGTCGGTCAGTGGTATAATTTTGCTGTCTTTGCTTTGATAATGAAATAAGCGGTAGCTGGTCAAATTTTGTACTCTTTGACTTGAAATGAAAACTTGATAATGAAATGGGTGGTAGCTGATGATTGCGCAATAAAAGACTTAGAGAGAGGGAGATAGAAAGAGGAATATCGGAAAACTGTTAACTAACAGTATGATACTCGTTTCCGACCCACGAAGTCAAAACCGGAGTAATTCCCGTTGTTATAATATGAATTGTGTGACTCACGAGAAAGTAGAACCGGTACCTTTATCATGAGTTTGTCATAGTAAAATCACCTTTGTTAGAACTGTTAATATCTAGGCAAGCAGCGCCACGTCTAACGGACTTGAGTAGTCTAAACACTCACTCTGTACAATTAGCTTTTTGAATGAGCATTTTAGTACCTAACTATTCGCTAGAGGCGCTGTTTAAGTCTTCATACATTTTTTTACTGCAGTCGCTAGCGAGTGTTTTGATAAAACTCATGGTAGAGATACAGAACTACGTAAGTCAAAAGTCAGTTCTTTCGTGACCACGAGCGACTGCAAAGCGCTTGAAACGTCAGAATGGTAAATATAAAATCACGCGACAAAAACCGGATTTAAATTTCTTAGTAATGTATGTAACTCTATCTATACGCCGACTGTCCCCCCACGCGGCCGGAGCAGCCCCCTCGGTGCCGCAGCGCCACCACAGCCTCGACCAGCTGGACATGCTGCACCGTCTGGAGCACCCGCACCACTCCACCAGCACCAACTACTCGGTGTACCCGCGCCACGCGCGCCGCGACCCCCCCCCTCTACCAGCCGGCGTACCACCGCCCCTTCTGAAAAGGACTCTACTGCAGGAAGTTCCGCCTCTCCGACTCTAGGATATGACGCGGATGGACTAGTGTGTTGTTTTTGTTGCGGTGTTGCGGGATGCTTTCGGTTCTGCGCTTTGGCATTTCATTTGAAATTGGAACTTTTTTTGACGTTTGGAAAATTTTATAGAAAAACAAGATTACGTTTTGATTTTGAAATTGGAACTTTATTTGACTAAGATAAACGGGCGATACACGAACCTTATTTACGTTGAATTTTGATCGTTACGTCCCAGAACGCGGGACTTCTTCAGGATCAAACTGCAAAAGACACGGATCACGATTTATTTGACATATTGGAAAATTAAATAGAAAAAATTACAAGAACACAATGTAACTTTGGTCCTCGAGTGGGAGTCGATCCCATGCCTTCCAGTTTAGCCCTGGTTGCGCTAACCGTAACGCTATCGAGGAATTACTAATTCAACATTTTAAGTAACTATATGGCCCGTGCTCATTGTAGAAGCTACGATACGTGATACTGTTGCTTGTCAAGCTATGAAAAACACTCGTTCGTCAAAAGTATGTTTCGTTTGTTCATCAAATTCGTAGACATACACAATTACAGTATTTCTTAACACGTGATAAAGCTTCAAGATCACCACGGATTGAATTAGCAAATCTGTCGGTTATGTCCTTATATCAATTACACGCGCCGTTGCTCGTTCTAAAAAGTAGTTTGAGTTGCGGTGAATTTGTGATGCATACAAAACGCTTATGCAAATAACCGTTTATATCAACTTAACGTAACGTAACTGAAATCGTTCTGCAACGCTTTTATATTTATTTGCCTTGCCCCTTTCCACTGTTAAATTCCTAATGCTTTATTTCAATATTTATAAGAAATAATAAGACTAGTGTGGTGGTTAAGAGTATTTAAATTTTATGGCACAGCCTATGTAAAAATAAATATGGCAGCCTCAAAAATGAATAGATACGAATATGTATTAAACTAAAAAGAAATTGTAATAGAATTGTTGAGTACTCTAATTCCATTATTAGCGGACACGGTGCATTTGCAATGAAAATAATAAATGTTTGTCAAATAAAAACAAAACCCATATGGTTTTGTAGAATTGTAATAATAATTAATAACTAAGGGACCCTGTCTCAGCACAAATTCAATTGTTAACTAAATTTCTAGTAACTTCTAGATTTAGAACTCTTAGATGTCTGTGCACTGTTAATGTTCTTAACATTCCCTAAAGAAATGCACTGTTATTATCACCGCAAACGTTGCGCACTGATTTAGCGATGCGCAACGCGTTGCTCACTCGCCGCGTAAGGATTCCACAACAGTCTAGCGGTGCGTAACACGCCACATCTTACCTCCGACTTCAAAACCGAATCCTTTAAATTATTAACCGAGTTATTTAACAATAAGTAAAATTATAGAAATTCCAGCGTTTCACCATGCAGCAAATCATGAGAGTAGCCATTTTATTTATCTAAATATGTACTAAAAAGTAAATTCTACAACGCAAGTGGTTGTGTTTGTTATTTTTGTGTAACGTTACAAATATAAATGTTGATAACCGGTGTATTTAATATGTTATCGCTGCTAACGTTACCTGCTATTTTAGTTTTGTAATTTGCTAGCTAGTATGACTATGTTACCTATAGTTTTAAATTCCTATCGATTACGCCCTTTTTAAACGTTTATGCCTTAACCAGTTTTCAAATTTAATCATTTATATTTGATTTGGCAACACTTTATAGGTACTGTACCGTATTTAAGAACAAACATATTCGATTATTAACGCTCAATAAAATTTTACTTGATATCATGTTATTCCCTTTTACAAATAAATTCAAAATTCAGATTACATTGATAAGGGCTATAGATTAAACTTCAAAGTTAAAAATTGTGGTGTATCCAATATTCGCTTAGTTAGTAAAAATTTGATGTACCGAATGCTTACAATTTTAACTGTCAATTATTAGAATAACTTAAAAAAACTACCCATAAATAGGATCAAAGCTCATTAAATTACTCAAATAAACTGAATACGCTTAAATTAACCAGAAGTTTATATTTGGTATGTTGTAATTTCTCATATTTATTTTACTGAATAAATTCAACTTGCTATCAATAATAATATTGCTCTTATATAAAAATAATAATATGAAATCTTGCAAATTATAAGCATTCGTTGCAAGAATCGTCTGTGACAATATAATAATGGTGATTTGACATTTGTTTAAGTTTCGAAGTTTAAGAATGTTGTTGCTGTCAGTTTGATGGGTATATATTATATGGTGTTACAAAGATTTTCAAGTTAATGAGCAGTAGATGAGCATAACTTGTAGAAATTTAGCTTCATTCAGCAGGGACAAACGGTATAACAGCTGTTATTCAAAGCATAAATATATTACTACACATACTCTTAATAAACGCTATGCACTATTGTGTTGCCTCTTAGTTACTTATCATAAAAAAATATAGGTACACTAAACAGCCGTTAACCCCTAACGTTCCTGAAAATAACCAGTTTGCTTTTCGCACTAAATAACGGTTAACCGTTAAATGCTATTAAGCTTTTTTGAACCCGTTATTTTCGTAACCTATACCCATCGTAAGTTTCTCGTCCCAATTATAGTTTATCATAGAATTGTAAATTTAAAATTGTACATTTATCTATTTATCGATATGTGTAGCGGTTTTATAAGGGACACAACACAATAGTTCAGTGGGGATATTTAATTGACATATTTGAAACAGTAAATAGTATTCAGAAATCGTAATAATTATAATGCGTGTTGCCTTAGAGAAGCTTTATTGTAATAATATAATAGTACTCTTAATATAATCTATTTTTCAATATACATTGAATAATATTTATTCGTTTGCGCGATACAGATTTTTTTAAAGGAGTATCCTCACTGGACGAATATTTTAGATTTAGAATGCTAGACATAGTTTCGTATGTGAATTGTGCCTATGTATAGAGTATTTAAGTGTGATTTCAAGTTTTCTTGTTGTTTCGGATTCTAACTGTTAACGTTATAAATATATGACATTATCGTTAGTTATATTTTAATTTAATTTGTAATATAATATGAAAGAGTTTGGGTTTATAGTTTAAGTTTTAGGCACTCTTTTTTATATTAACATTATTATACAGTAAATCGACAAGTTAAGAGCTATATAAATACACATATTTATATTTCTGTGTTTGTGCGTAGTTTAAGTTTTAATAATGTTCATTATTATAACTATTATGATAAACTACGTGTTCATTCAATGTATTTAATAATCTGCAAACGGAATCAATGAGTAAATTAACAATAATCCCTATTGATACTATATATTTTTGTGTGTTATATTAATTAATTGTTTCTTTAAATATAAACGTTTTATGTAACGGTTAAAGTGTCGTTAGATTTGAATAAGTTTTGAATTAAGGTTATTATCATAAAATATATATTTTACTTGAATCGATGTCATGCTAATTTGCGAACACAAAAATAATTTATTATGGCGCAGGTCCGCCTGTCGGTGCACGGTTCGATTCCCGCCTCGGGACAAAAATTTGTACCATGTTTGTTCCGAGTGTCTAGGCGTAATATGAATATTCAAAAATATATATCCATGTATGTATATAATATAAAGTATACCAGAAATCTAGCACCCGTAACACAAGCTTCGAGCTTACCGCGGGACTATAATGTTGCTGTCGAATTGTCCAGCATGATTTATTAATTTATTATCAGTTTTATATTTCAATAGATTGCTCAATATAAATAACGAATAATGCGCTTAGTTTTGCGCTTAGATCATAACTTGTTATTAGAAAAACTGAATCGTTATTTATAAGTATAACCGTTTTCATTTAGTGTTGTTGTGACATATAAAATTTCCGCTAAACAACTTCGAAATATTTACATTTTATTTGATTGTAATTTGGGGCCTGAAGATACGGCTGGATATTTAAATATTTAAAGATTAATTTAATTAATATTTAAAGATAGATATGTATTGGCCTTACAAATATAATAATTTAGTTTGATATTTATAATCTTATGATATTGAATCAATTAAATTATAATAAGTATAGGATTTTCATAAGTTTTTTAGTGTTAAATAGTTTTAGAATGATGTTATCGCAACTTATATTTTTAAAACGGCTTCTCATAATTTTGTAAGAGCGACAGAGTGCTCATTAATCATAATTTTTCATGAATAAAAGACAAAATATTTTACATCGATTTGTATTCTCGATGTTATTCTAATAAATCTTATGATACAATAAAAAGTATGACTTTAAATCAATACACATCTAAAAAGCAATAAAATAGTCGTGGTTTTATTAAATTAAATGAAATGTTAAAAAAAATATTTATTAAATTAATTTAATAAAACAGCAGTTATTTTAAACGATTAATATTTCAATAACGTATAGTATTTTGTGATTGTATTAAATAGGTCTGAATTACGCAATATCTTCCAAATTAAGGCCAAACGATAATAGTTATGTGAAAATAAATATTATTCAAGAAGCCGAATTTTATTGTAGCATAATCACATGTTTTTTCACCAACCGTACATTTATTAAACATGTATTAACTATTTCAGATGACTACGCGTGGGAATGTGAGAACTACGACCCTTGGGAGCAGTTTCCCTCTCCCCCCCTACCCGTCAGCCACCCAAACACCCCCCGGAATGGTTGCCGCCCCCCCTGCGGTAGGCTGCCCTACCCCAACTTTGTCCCTGGTAAGGGTAACCCTCGTCCAGGCAGAGGGGGCAGGAACCTCCCCTGGGCACCAGAGTTCCCTGACCAGAGATTCAAGGGCCAGAGGTGTAGGAATGTGCCGGCGCCGTATTGGTAGTATAACTAAGAGTCACCAGAAACCTGCTGCCCTCTGGCGAACGCGATCGGTATTAAACTAAGACTGTTGTCTAACTGTAAATATTACCGCCCCCTAGTGTGGGTTTTGACAGCTGTCAAACAGCGCCATCTGTTGGCGATATGGAACACTAAGTTCTGATCCCCTGGTTGTGGGAAGGAGAAAACTAATGCAATTTTTAATTATGAAATACTTGACAGTTATGAAATATTGTCACAAAGGTTTCATGAAGCCGTTCATTTGATACTTTTCGCTTGAGGCTTAGACAGATAAAAGTCTCAGATACTCTTGAGTACCTAATATTATTTAACATCACTCGATTATACAACAACAAGCATAATATATTATGATTGTAACGGTTTATTGACGATGGAATATAAGTTTCGAGCTCTCGCTTTGAGCAACCCACAATGTGTTGTATGAAAAGGTGAAAACATGTTTTAATGCTTGTTGCATTTTCGTAGAAAACAACTTTACTGAATTGAATGAAATTAAGTATGTATGTAGTTTTGAGTGCCAGAATAAGATTGAGGCTATTGAGTAACACGGGAAAATATTTTTTCCGCGGCAAAGCGAGCAAAAGGGCGCAGCTCATTAGTTATAAATTATCTTATTAGATACATGCTTTTTAACCGACTCCAAAAAAAGGAGGAGGTTTCACAATTCGACCGTATATATGTTTTTTTTTGTTTGAAAGGAGAATCTCCAAGTATGGTTGGATGAATGAAATGGAATCCCAGAGAATATGAGGGGGCAACTAGCGTGTGTAATATTTAAATTAGGTTATTACAAAATATATTTTGCCCACATCTAGAAATATGTTTTACCCTCTGACAGTCACCAGTTGTCCGTAGAAGATACTCAAAGTTTTTGGTCGAGCTTAAGAAACTAAAACGAACTTAAAGCCCTAATTTACTAACCGAAACTATCCTTACTAATGTTATGAACGCGAAAGTTTGTGTATGGATGGATGTTTGTTAGTTTTTCACTCAAAAACTTGAAAATGGATTTATACATTGTAGAATATGCATCAGAATGACACATGTGCTACTTTTTACCACGAGTAGATAGTGCATAATTAAATACTATTACTAGTATGGTTCTACAAAGAGCAAGTCTTTAAAGCAATCATGTTTAATAAATTTCTGTTAAATTCAATTATTTTTGGCATCTAAAGACATACATTTATTTCGATATATCCAAATTTATTTTTATCTTAGTCATTCTCAGTCATTTCTTGTCGTTAGTTTCATTTTAATTGTTATGTGAATAGTCACTTCATTTATTTTTCAAAGGATGATTTTAAGTTATGCTTTAGATAAGTACTCTTATTATTTTAATATTCATTTATATGTGTTTGAGGTTTATTTTCACTTTTCTTCATAAGTTGTAATTTTTTGTATATTTTTTTTTTGTATTTTTTAATGTATATCTTATTATTATAGATAGTTTTTTCGAGCGCAGGTGTAATTATCATGAAATAAGTAAAGTTTTTCAGATACCTCATACTTTTGGCAATAAACTTCTAACTTAGTCTATTAAATGTAAAAAAACGTATACATATTCTTACAACAAAATAATAATTTCACACTCAAAAATAGTGTTCTAATTACTATACATGTGTTTGGTAAATGCTTTTTATATTTGACGACCTCTGTGGCGCAGCGGGCGAAAGTCCGCTTGCGACGCAATAGGTTGCGGGTTCAATAACTGCCTCGAGACAAGTTGTCTATTTGTCTCAACTCGATAACCTTGGAGGTATGAATATTAGTTTTAATTATAATTGTAATAGTTTATGATTTAACGCTGTAGCTCGAAAAACTTGTTGTCAGACTTATTTATAATATAGAATTTGAAAGTTTTTCGTTGTTTTACTGTTTAGTTATATAATTTTGTTTCGTTTTGTAAACATGGTTATACAAAATTCCCCACGATATATACTAGGATCTATTGGAGAGACCCTTGCCCCCTTGGGACTAGTATAACTTAATAAGTTAATAAGGCTTGTAATAATGTTACCATGAATAAGTTATAACAGGTCATTATTGTCTTTATATTATTTCTTTAAAAAAAACCCGTGCTCTAATGGTGAAGGAAAACATCGTGAGGAAACCGGCATGCTTTGACTAGACGGACATGTGACATTCACCAACCCGCACTAGGTCAGTGTGGTGAATCAAGGCCTGATCTTACTCGTCGAGAGAAGTCCCTGTGTCCCAGCAGTGGGGACGTAAGGGTGTTTATGTGTATCATTTATTATTTTGTTTTACTTGCTTAGCAGTCTGCTAATTCTGATATTATAGTAGCCTGTGCTTATTTATGTTTTCACTCACACACTGACATTACAATAAATACACCTAAGAGTTTTGATAGACATAGTAGCTCCTTAGATTAATTGGTAGGTGTCATCCGGGTGCGCCGATAGAAACCTTTTACGTGTAGTTGAAACGTTAAATATGTGAGTATTTGTCTCCAATGTTTTGGGTGTTTTCAAAATGGGTGAAAGTGAAAGCAAAACAAAGAACATTTATTAAATTCTATATTTATTGAAGTCACAGATGTAGGTAACAAGATATTTTATTTAATACTAATTATGAATATTATACTAAAAAGCAAAAGCCTAATACTAGAGAGCTTAACTTGTTCACGCATAAAACATAAATATATTCCTATGTAAAAGAGTAAACCCACAATGTTTTAGGAAAATAGATGCTTGATGTTTATGCATGACAGTTTTCCACATTGGAGTATTGTACTATTGTTGTTTTAAGAAATAAGGTAATTTTCCGATAAGTCCGTTTTAATTTAGCCCTCTAATGAAAATAATATGCACCTGCTAGTTACAAAACTGGCTTTCTAACCAACAAAATGAAAGGAGTTGACTTTTATACATACGATGGAAGCGTCTTAAATATTTTTATAACCTACTTTAGACCTATTTTAGCGCTACCTATATTAAATGAGTCTACAGCTGCTTACAGGAACTTTATTCACAAAAGATTCATGGTCCTTACTTATGTAATCTATCTTATAAGATCGTGCTTAGCAAGTTAGCTACCTTTAAAAAAAGATATATGAAATGGCTGTATTATACAAGGAAAGCAGTTATAACACTCGATAGAATTGACTTAATTTTCTACCACACTAGCGACATCTATTTCATGCAAACCAGCACTGCACCGCGTTTATCGGATTTGTTGTTACTTTTATTATCCACCAATCAGCGTGATAAATGTGTGCACCTGTTTGATGATTGGTCTAACCCATTTAAAAAAGTTACGATGATATTATTAACTAATACAGCGCTGTTTTCAAACTCGATTTTGGGAGCACGACGTTCCGTTTCACAGTGCTTTTATGCCGCGTTTATAAAGCCTGACGTTTTGAGGATAATTCGATATTTGGATGATTTATAGCAACATATACCTAGCTCTACTACAAAAGCAGATTTACAAGTTGATTTTATTAGTTACTATCTAAGACTCCTAAAATTAATAATCGTTGACATTCTCGCGGATCCAAGGCAGGAACTTGGCGAGGTCTGTGAAGATGACGTAGTGTGACGGGTCACAGCGGTACTCGTTCTCGCGCGCCACAGACACGGAGACTAGACCGCGCACGTACCAGCGCGAACCGATGCGGAATACCATGCCACCGCCGCTGTCGCCGTTGCACACCGATGTGCCTGGATTAGAGATAAAGAAAAATAATTATTTATTGTTAAAATGTGTAACAAATTAGGTCTTAAATTTAGGTAGTATCAACAGCCTGCCCACTTTGAGCGTTAACAATTGCTTCCTTCATATTGAGATAAACGGATAATACACGAACCTTTTTATGTTGAATTTTGGTCAACAGTTTCGTCTTCATGACCGAACACAGCAAGAACCCGTGTTCTTGCTGTGTTTGGTGATCCGTGATCACGACCGCTCGCCGTAGTGCACATACCTTTTTTAACTAATATGGTGGCCGTTATCGAAACCGATTTGAATACCCTTCAATAAACGCATCCACATTAGGTCAGGTACCATGTGGGGGTTTCCTAACTGACCACCGGCATCTCCACCAGAGATAGCTCTCCGTAGCCACTCCTGTAGAGCACACTCTACCTACAGTATGAGGGATGTATGTATTCCTATTTTGCGCACCAATTTTTTGAGCACCAAATTGCGCACCAAGTCTATTCCCATTTTGCGCACCAAAAAATAAGTAGTTGAGTACTAACCGTCTCTGAACCCAGCGCAGAAAGTATACTCTGACGTGAACCGCACGAAGAACTCGCTGTAGGACCTGATGCAGGTCTCCTGGCTGACCACCGGCATCTCCACCAGAGACAGCTCCTCCGTGGCCACGCCTGTGTCATCGTAGCCCCAGCCGACCACCTGGAACACGTAGGTACAGAATAGATTAGTTTGGTTGAAAAATTCTAGAGGAAACTGCCTGAAATCTTTCAGATAGCTTATTTAACTGAAAGGAAACATTCATTAATAACAGGGGAAACAGATCTGCATTACTTTAACCTACATCAAAGTCTAGGAATCTTATGATTCATTAATATCTCGAAGTAATAAAGATTTTTTCAAGTAAATGGAAGAACTGTAGCTTATACCAAGGCCTTTCATAATTTCTAGATCTATACTAATATTATAAAGAGGAAAGATTTGTTTGTATGTTTGTTTGTTTGTTTGTTTGTAACGAATAGGCTCCGAAACTACTGGACCGATTTCAAAAATTCTTTCACCTTTGGAAAGCTACATTATCCCCGAGTAACATAGGCTATATTATATTTAAAAAAAAATTAGGGATCCTTACTAAAACTCCAATAATGTAACATAAGGTGTAAAAAAATGACCTGAAAAATGTCTTACGTCGCGTGCGCTGCGAAAACTATTGATGATAGAACAAAATCATGTACTACGACTTTGCAGAACTCATCATTATCTACAAAAAATGTCGCGACAGCATATGTCTAAATATTATAGTTATGTCACAGTAAGCAGTTTTTTATTCTAGAATATTAATTTATATATGCCGCGTCTTGAAAGGGTCTTCATTTGTACCTTGGTATTAATCCTTATCCAAATAAATTACTTTATATTCAAGACGGCTTTAATACCTTTTTATAACTTTTTGAATTATTCAATTCGGACATTTACTTCGGAAGATATCACGAGTTTAAAAATGCAAGTATTAGAAAAAAGTCTAGAGGTTGTCGCTCACCGCGCTCAGCTAGCCAGCATGCGATGTAGACTCCATGTAAGCGTCACTGGGGTACGGGGGACGGGGGACGGGGTGGAGTCAATGTAATGTAATATCCTAATCCTAACATAGGCTACTTTTTACCGCGGAAAAATATATGCTTATGTGGGAAAATTCGATTTCGATGAAATTTTGTATGTAGATAGTTGCAAATAAAAGTATATGGCGAGACAAAGTTCGCGGGGGCTGCTAGTTATTTAATAATCATGCAACGCTGGAACTCGTAGCGTTTAACGTGATGTTGCCCATCCAGTATGCCGAGCTACTTTAACACCATCAGCGCCCATGACACTGGCGTGTTTTCGACCCGGTGTGCAACCCGCAACCTCCTGCGTCGCAGGCAGACCTTCACCTGCGCCACAGAGGTCGTATATGGCATGATATCTCACCGATCCTCTCTTCCCGATGACATTGCTCAGGTCCACCTGGTTATCCGGCCAGAGACAGGCGGGGCGGACCCAGTCTGAATAGGTGACCGGCTCCCGAAGAGTCAGGATACTGATGTCCCGGCTGAATATGGTGGCGTTATACTCCGGGTGGATTATTATGTTTTCTACCTGGAAGCAGAAAATAATTATTTCTTAGGTTTTCTAACTGGAAACTAATTAGACTTGAGAGAAATGTTGAATTCTTCTTGATCTAATGTGGCAGCATTTCTTGGCTGTCGGTATCCGCGGCTGTTAGTTTGGTACCATTATAAAGTATTGAATGTATGTTTAAAATGGTGCTCGAGTTAAAAGTAAACAAACATGTTTGTTTTGGATCGAACAAAAATACCTTTTATTTCATCTTTTTTCCATACTGTATCAGGTATAGGTATTTTACGACAACATTCTGATTAGGTACTATGAATTAAGGTTCCTATACGTATAGATAGACTTACAAATCTGATCTGCACACCATCCACAGAAGTCCTCAGGTTATGCTTCCCCAGGTAGACTGTCAGGGTGTTCTTCAGGACCTGGTGACGAGATCCCTTCTTGGTGACGCAGTGCGCAGCCGTGATGATGTGCTTGTGGGACACCAGGGTGCCTCCGCAGATGTACTTGTTATCTACCGTCTGGAGTCAAAATGTATTCTTTTTTGATTTCTATTTAAGTAAGTATTGTAAGTATTGTGTCACTGTTATGTATCTGTTTTTCCTATGTATTGTTCTGTATATTGTTGGTGTTACAATAAAGTTATTTGTATTTGTATTTGTAAGTATATTATTTGGGGCTGGCATATACGCAAAGCGAAAAAAGCCCCATTAAAAAAAATTAAGAATAAAAAAAAAGTATATTATTTGCCATAATAATGTAACGTCGTAGATTAAAGTATCTGTAAAGTTAATATATTTAAAATAGATTGTTGGATAATTCAATCAGCAACATAAAAGCTACCTACTGATTTTAGATATCTGATATAATAAATGAGTGTTGGAACAAATTGACGGTACCTACAATTTATATTATTTAGGGCCGAATACGGACATCAATTCAGGACGAGTGCGGAATTTTTTTAATGCGGGCCGATTATCACGGGACGAGTACGGACTAAATCTTTCTATACGATCAAGTTCGTAAAAATCTGACAATAAATGGTCTTGTGTACCTAGTTTCTAGCTAAAGGTAGCTATATTCTATTTTTAAAGGCAATCAATTCAGCCGTTTCAATAGTACCAATCACTATGTTAATCATTTGGGTTTTAAACAAGTGTATCAAAGTGTACCTACGGTGAAAATAAATACAAATACAAATACAAAACATAATACAAATATGTTTATTTCACTCAATTACTTAGCTCCTCAATTTCCGAGTATGAGACTATTCTAAGTTAATCACTTACCTGTGTCTGGTAAAGAGCGATCTGCCACGGCCACTGGCCTTCTAGAGTGGGCGTACCGTTGACCACAAGTGGGATGGGATTGTTTAAGGTCACCATCCCACACTGGGGTTGCTGAAAAATATTCATGTCCAATTATAAGCATTCAATTTATCAGGCTGATTGTACTAAGATAATTGATGAGTTCTGTTTTGAAACTTATAGCACTTAATAAAATCGTAAATTGAATTTCCATAATTTCGCAATTATGTACTTACGTTACTATACCATCTATGTAAAATAATTGTAAAGCGCAGCTACTAATAATTTTAATAAACTACGCGTAGTAGCTAAGTAGCGAATAAGGCACTGTTAAAGTCTTTTATTAACAGTTTATTTTAGTGTTCAAGCGTAAAACAACTTTGTTAATTAGTAAACATTATTTAAGTTAGTAATTAAGCATATTGCCTAAGGTAGATACCTAATTGGATATTAATTTCGTCAAGAATTTCACTTCGTTCGGTTACGAATTATTGAAATTATGATACCTAGTTCCCTACTTATTTCCATGTTAAAATTCAAATGACAAAACCTACCTATATATTAATTGAATTGAGAAATAAGTTTATAATTATTAGGTAATTTATACATAACAGACGAGCAATAAATATTTTATTTGTAATAAGTTTTATCTGACATGTAAATCGTTGTTTTTCTTTGTAAAATATTCAATTTAGAAAAAAACATTATGTATTAGTCAAGTCAATTAAATTAATACCTATTTTCTCACAGTAAGTACCTAAAGTACCTGTAATCTAACAAGGAAAGTACCGAATTATTATAAAGTTAATTGTCTTCTATGTAACTAGTTTTACGTCAGTTCAATGTTCTCTGGTATTCTAAGTAGGTACGTAACTACGTACCTATTATAATTAGAACTTACTACTGACTAGTTTGGAAAGGCCATTCAAAACGGTAAAAAAACTGGATTTTGGGGCTTCCCCACAAGCGCCATCACACAAAAAACTTGAGTAGCTTTTTATGTTAGCAATACTGTGGCTATTTGTGGTGTGGCAAATTAATGTTTATACTTAAAACATTTTAAACATAACTTAAAATATTAAAGATTCTAAGCTATAATTGCAAATAATAATAATTCTTGAGAACCAAATGTATATTTTAGATCAATCAAACTAGGTAATAAATCAATTTATATGCGGAATTTCAAACAAAGACAGGTTTTTTGCGGAACCTTTTCCGGAAACGCCGGGTCCTTCGAAGTTGTCTATACCTACCCACCTATATAGTACGTTACGTATAGTTGTATATACGGTATGATGAAGTGTGTAATTATTTCGTCTTACAGCTTTCTTCCTACCAAATGACAAGGGCAGCAGGATCGGAAATTTAATTAGGTATTTACTACTTGACGCAAACTTAAGAATTAAATAAAATGGGACGACATTAAGATAGCACATTAGCACATTACCCTATAAATACGAAAATATACCTTAAAAACATACATATAAAAACTACCTATATAAGTAATTGTGTTATACATAATTTGGTTCTTTTAAAAAATAATATAATAAACCTTCAAGCTACCTCCATACTTTGAAGACGTGTTCTCCGTAAAAGAGATTAATTTCTATAAAATATATTTAAAAACTTATACAAAAACCGGCTTAAATGGAAACGGAGGCTAAAGAAAGTCCTTTCATTCATGTCAACAGGAAAAAGCGACTTGTTATTGCCGATAATATATTTCTCCGAATGCGTATCGTGCTTCCGCATTCAGTTAAAATCTCAGATAAGTTAATATGATTTTAATGTAAATCCGGTTTGAGGAACTATTGAGTAATTAATGCGTATTAGTTGTAGAAGAATATCAAGATAGGTGGGACTTAAGATAATTTTAGGTAAAACCACACTATAATTATTGGCTTTCCGTCACGCGATGTTCTTTCTCAGCATCTATACCATTTTCATATAATTTTCAATTAAATCGGTTACGTCGTTTTTGCAGCCTACAGAAAGAGTGTTACTTTATAATTTAAGTTTAGTATTAGGTAAGGAATTTATGATAAAATAATTAGGTTTCAATTAAATTACAAATAAAATTATTTTTGTAGGCCTTCAGATTACTTTGTTCAAACATTTCAATAAAATATTAGAATGTTATGTTAAGAACTAAATAAACTCTAGATGGATGGAATACATTAATATAAGTAATAGTCTTAAATTTTCATTTTAAAGTTATGGTTTATTAAGTAGGTACCTTACCTACCTACTCGTTTCGAAGTTACGTGCTATCCAAGGAAACAAACAGAACAATTACTGAGGATCGCAAAAACTACAATGTAGAGTTATTAAACCATAAAACATTATGGTTTGGTTATTGTATCTAATATCTGTGGTATGATACTTGTTTGCTTGCAGGAGGTTTAATTTAACCGACTTCAAAAAAAGGAATTCTCAATTCATCAGAATTTTTAATTTTTTTATGTATTTTCACCGATTACTCAAAGACGCTTGGACCGATTTACAAATTTCTTTTTTGTTTGATAGAGTATACTTTCCAGAGATAGTCATCAGGTCAGGATCTGATTATTTTGTACCTACTCGGTATTTTCGTAAAAGGTTTAATTATGTTAAGACACTATATTTTGTTCATATCTTATAAATTACTTATCTGTGGTTTACCATGAAGTATAATGACAGATGACAGTCAAATAAAGACAAACACTCACCTGAGGCGCGTTCTGGTTATGGTTAGTGCCCAAGCTACTGGGTTTACTTCCTACAAGCAGCACGTTAGGTCCACCGCTAAAATAATCTTTGTCTTCTTGACTACTGTGGACAAACAAAAAAAACTTTTAAATAATTTCAATATAAATATTGCATTAACAATACATTGAATTATTATGGCTTGCGGAAAAAAGGAGTTTTCAAAATATTATCAAGTTTAATTGGAATCGGCCTAACTTAAATAATAATAATATCACTAGAAGTGCCTAATACGCACGTCTGTAAATATTTACCGCCGTGCACTATGGTTATGTTATGACACAATGTGTTATTGACTCGATTTTTTTTTAATTTAAAAAAAGAACCAAATTAATTGATTCATAAAATTGTGGTTACATACCTTACGGTGGTGGTACGTCTTGGTGGGTCTCTGGTGGTGGTGGCGAAGCCGTATGGTGGCCGCGTGTTGTGGTTGGTGGCCTGGGATGGTACATCACCGTTGTAGCTGTAAATAAATAATAGAGAATACCCGAGACAATGTTTTTAAATTAATGTGTTAAGTAGTAGAACTTTAAAAGAATGTTTAATTTATAGGTACTTTTGTTTGTCCAGCAATATTTTAATTTGATAAAAGTTTTGTCTTACACCAAGCCTTTTATTAACATATACCTAAACTAAAGTAACAAAAAATTTGAACCAAAACATGCCAAACTAACTAGGTACTACTAGGTACGAGTTATGCCTAAGATATAGATAGGTAATATTTGAATGTTGCAAATGGATTTTGAATTTTACTTTATCTTAACCATTTATTGATCCTAGGACATAAATACCAATAAATCCGTTTGCGTATGAGTTCTATGAATTTCTTTGTTATGAAGATCATTTGATCCTAATAAATATACAGTGGAGTAGATTTATGTTTCATTAACCAGTATTACCTCTTTTTACGTAACAAATTGCATATATTAACGTTGGATTCGCTCGTTCGTGACCGCACGTTAGTATTTACCTCGCCGAGATAAGCAATGTCAAGATTGCCTTCAACCTCTAGTGAACTTAAGTTTTCAATAACTAGCAAAACTTGTTTTATTGTTTCATTACTCATAGTCTAAGATCCGGCTGCAAAATACAGTGTTTGGTCCTGAAGAAGTCCCGGGACGAAACTATTGTTTCAACGTAAAAAGGTTCGTGGATTGCCCGTTTATCTTAGTTGATCATAGTAGGGGGAGGCGACCATGCTAAATCTGGATTTACTCGAGCGTCAAAGAGACTTATTAAGAAGATAAGGTAAGGTACAAGTTATGCCCTGTATCTTAATCTGAGACGCTCGAGTAAATCTCGAAGTCCCCTCTTAGGCTCCCCAGCTATCATAATTATTTACTTACATACTGAGCCCTCCTCCTTGCAGGTGTGTCTCCTGTTCGGGCCGCACATACGAAGGTCCCTTATCCACGGGCCGCTGACTGCCCTCAATGGGCCGAGTGTAGAAGTTTTCCTCGGGCCGCACCGTCACCGTGTGCTTTGTGCGAGTTGTGCTGCGGGCCGTCGTTGTCGTACCTTGGTAAGGCCTGTCAGAAGTCACACCAATTAGATAGGTACAGTTGATCACGAAAGTGGTCTACCTACCAGTTTTGACAAAAGTTTCTGTGCGATGTAATGATCGATATGGTTGACTTTTTAAACATAATTTAACTTGACTTGACTTGACGTACAAACGAATCACAACCGTAGGGCGGTAGACCACATTTTTGGCTGACTGTACCAACTAGAACACCGCGAGATTCGCGCGCGTTTTTTGTTATAGGTATCTCAAGATAACATTTTTCTCAGCGGTACCTTATGGATTATATCCTTCATTAATAAACGTCTTATAAAACGAAAAAAAATTGGAAGCTGAACATTATTTCCTGAGATTACAACTATTAAACAATCATTTGATGGTGTGAAAGTTTACAGTTTTATAACGTAACAGTAACAACATCAAACACGTTAGTCAATCTGCGTTTAAGAGGCCTATTACGTGAAATCGCGAAATTGTTCGGTTTTCTCGTCCTAATTCTATGGTTTGCGTTAGTTGTTTGATATTACAATTACATCTTTATAATAGTTCGTTTTCTCCTCTACAAAAGTAGTAAGAAACATTTTAGATAACTTGTTTATATATTGAGTAATAATCATTCTCCGGATACATGTTTCGTAAAAAACGCTCGAAGACCTGTTTTCTCAGCTCTAATTTGTAGATTCTAATGAATATGGGCGATCAAACTATTTTTTATTATGTTACGTATATCCTATTCTTCATTTAGAGTAGAGTACATTTTCGTTAAATGCTTTTATTCTAAAGATATACCGAATTTAATATCGACCGAAAATGCTTCGAAACAAACCTCAATAACTCCGAAGTTCTAAATCAATGGGACGTCATATTTATATCAAAATATTTATCAACATTTGCTTAAACTATGATATTAATTTTAATTTGTAGAACGGTTTTGGTAATTTTTTATGAATAAAATAAAACTACCATAATTTAGTAGTTTTTTCATTCAGCCGGCTTTTTCCATTTAGTACCGCGCGAGCGCTTGTCGAGGTCGGACCTATGTCGGTTGTTCTTGAATAAAATATAGAAATATTTCGTAAAATGTCAGTGTGTGGGACTGTCAATTGCTGTAAAAACGCTGTTAGTGTGCGTGTATGTGTTATTGCGATACTACGACCGACATAAGTTGATCCGTTGATAACGATCAATTGTTATTTTTATTGATAACGGTCAATTGTTGTTGTTGCTGGCCTAAGAATTGTACCAAATGTTGCTGGCCTAAGAATTGTACCACATCATTGTCATCTTGTTTTACCTTATTTATTTGGAGGTTATGCTGTAGGATGTGGATTGCATATCTAAAGTTATCTATCCTAATTAAAAAACAACAAGGCAACTTTTTTTGGTGAAACCGTCCAACGACTAAATGTAATTATGCCTATGATTTTTTTAGATTATGACTAACTTGCCGACCCGCCGACAGCTGCGCTTGCGTTTTTACGTTATTTACTAGTTTATGTTTTATAGCCTTTTTCGATCATTTTACTATCCAATACTGAAATCATATTTTAAATCGGACCCGCGGTTCCTGAGTAGCACGTTCAAACAAATAAACAAGCAATCTCCTCAGCTTGATAATTGTAGTATAGATTTCCATAATATTTATTACAAAGAAAATATTCCGTAATTTTTTGTTCTTATTTTTACCGAGTATCCAATATGTAAACAATAAATAATGTACCTTTCTAATAAATATATTATTTATTGTAAACATTAAATAATTGTACCTTTCTAATAAATACAGGGCGTCCCAAAGTTATGGGCCATGGAGGGGAAGTACCTTAAATATCGTAGATAGTGAATTTTGCTCAAAGAAGACTTCATTTTATTTTTAAAAGTTAGTAATTCTGGATTCATAGATTTTCTAAAAATTACTTGCTTTGTCTGGGAATCGAACCGACTTACATGTAGAAAAAAAAACTCTATTTTTATGATACCAATCGAAAGAATAGCTAAAAAATAATAACTCTGCTTAAGTAACATAGTATTTTAAAAGAAAGGAACAACGTGAAATTAATTATTTTAATCAAATAAAAAACATGAAACATTTTTTTTGTAAATTAATTAATTAAATTACTTACTTTTTTTTAAATAAAATGAAGTCTTCTTTGAGCAAAATTCACTATCAACGATATATATGGTACTTCCCCTTCATGGCCCATAATTTTGGAACGCCCTGTATATAAAATAACACCCCTATTCACGTTCCCACTGCTGGGATAGGGACTTCTCTCTTGACGAGATAGATTAGGCCTTAATTCACCACGCTGGCCAAGTGCGGGTTGGTTTTTTTTTTAATATATAAATGAAATATTTTCAAATAAGTTCGTAATAAAATAAAAATAAATAGTTTATCAAAATAAAAATATAATGGGAATTATTCAAGATGACATATGTAGATAAATGGATATTCTACATCTGTGTATGACATATGTAGATAAATGGATACCAATAAATATAAAAATAAATATAAAGTTCGAAACTACAAAAATAATACCTAAACATAATTAAAACCTTCATTAACGAAACATTTATTTATTCAAACACAAATATACCATCTAACAAAACAAGCAACTTAAATATAGGTAATATAATTTATTTGTTTTGTTATAATTAGAATTTGTATTTAGTCCGTTCAATTTAGACTTTCGAACTTACATAAAGTCCCAACATTCGACAAAAAAAAACATTTAATTACAAACCTACACACCAAATTTCAGAAGAATCGGTTTAAAAATGAGCCCATAAGATGAGATGAATGAGGACATTTAACTTCAATAAGACTATTTTCAGTTTTATTCTTATATATATAATTATTAATCATGAATGTTTTAATTTAAAATTATGTACCTACTTAATTGATTTCAAATAATCAATCAGATTTAAAATAAATATTGATATTATTAAGATAAAACATAATTGATTCAAATATTGAAATAAAAATATCCACCATTTTGAATTTAGGAAAATATATAAACTCCTATCAATTAAATAAAAACATTAATATAATAATTATTTCGGAATGAAACTGAAAAAAAATCCACTCAATAAAATGGAATTTATTCGATGCCATTTTCTACAGATCTAAAATAATTATTAGTATATTTGTATGTTTTAGATCGACGAAGTATCAAGATCATTTAGTATTTTTCATAGAATTCGCGTGACGCGCCGGTCACGTGGTGCATAAAATATCCAATTTCGCAAAACTTCGTAACGTCACAAGGCTCTTAATGTTAATTGTTGAATGAATTACCGTCTAGTGTTGCTGTTAGAGCCTTGGTCCCTCTCGCCGGCTGGTTGAGGAGTGTTGGCACTGCAGATCTCTCGTCCGTTGAGACGGATCGCACGGAGTCTAGGAGCTGTGGTCAGCTGGTTGTATTGGACGAAGAATCTGTACGAAGTGAAGCGTTATACATTTTACGTATAAGTTGTTTTCCTAGTTAATAAGATGCGTTTATGGTCTGTGTACCGCAAGTACCTACCACAGAAAACAGCGCAATGGCTACTGCAGTATCCATTATATTATTTTTGATGGGAATAAATTGCTTTTTTTAGTTTCGTTTATTTTGACTCAAAAAAAATGTAACATATTCATGAAAAATACGATACCTGTATTAGTTATAAACTGTGTCACAGAAACTGTGCTTGACAGAGTGGTGTCCCATGTGTTAATCTAGATTATTATTTACGTTCCCAATGCTGAGACACAGGGACTTCTGACATGTGTGGGTTGGTGATTGACACAATGTCCTTGGAATTTTTTAATGTTCTCAGAAATTGCCAGTTTCCTCACGATATTTGCCTTCACCGTTAGAGCACGTGATTTTAAAGCGGATGATTTTTTTAGAAAAATCTGGAGGTGCGCGTCGAGGTTTGAACCCACGACGAAGTTACCTAGTTAGTTAAATAAACCTACCTCACGGCAATCGCTGGTCCAGGATTGATTTCCATCTCCGTATTTTCGATCTTAAAGTCTATATTGTCTGAAGTGGAGACATCTCCCACCCAATTCTAGAACAAAAATGTATAGAAATAATTCACTATTACCTAGTACTTATAAGGCTTATGAGCCGTGTTGTCTATGTGCAAGCACATTCTCTTGACGTGAGGGCATAGGCCTAAATCCACCACGCTGGCGAAGTGCGGGTTAGAGAATGACACATGTCCTTGAAACTTTTTAATGTACTCAGAACATGCCGATTACCTCACGATGTTTGCCTCCACCGTTGGAACACGTGTTTTAAAAGCAGACATACATTTTCAGGAAGAAAAATCGGGGCAGTGTATGCACCCAAGTCCTTCGGAATAAAAGTCGAGTGTGCTTCAACTTAGGCAACACGGCTCGAATGACGATGACGAAGTAATTAAAAGGCACTTAAATACTTTGTCAGAACTCAACTTTAGTCAATCATATGTGGAGATTAGGTGTTCTAAAAATAGTCTAGCAAAAAAGTACAGTAAAAACCTAGTTAAATATTCAAAGAATCAAGATCATAATAACCCATGACTTTATAATTGAGGACAACAATTTTTTACATCTCTTGAAAAGCATCGAGATATACATTAAAAAGTTGCCTTTTTCGTCGAAACCGCAATCAATGAATGTCGGTTTTTCCTGCTACGGATATTTTTATCTCTTTAATTCATTTATTATCAAGATGTGGCTGTGGACAATGTTAGGTACTTTTATGAACTTTCGGGAAATAATATTTTCCTGTTTCATTGGAAGTTTCCCAGAGGATATTCAAGTAAATAATGGTTTAATTTTATTTGTCATTATCAGCATCAATATTTCAGCTGTAGGGCGTTTTCTGCTGGACATAAAAATCCTCTTAGATGTACATTTATTTCGTATGAAGAAGTGACTTGATGAAAAACTAATTTGTTCGATTTACAGATATTTGTTCGATTTACAGATATTTGTTCCGGCATCTGGGTGTGCTATAAGTGTGATAAGAAATCTATATTATGTAGGTATATTCTATTAAGTAAGTATATCAGATTATTAAGTGCCCGGAACACAAGCTTCTAGTTTATCTTGTGGCTAGATATTACTGTGTATAAATATTATCCAGCAATATTTATTGATTAAAAAACATCATTTATATAGAACCCACCACAAACAATAAATTATTTAACCACAAGGAGACCAGTTTGCTGTATGTGGAGAGGTAGATGACCTCCAGGTCCTTTCTGTCTTCTTAAGGTTACTTTTCCGTTACTTTGGTGCGTCTGATAACGTCATATTGACGAGCCATGCAGCTAATTAGTAATCAATACTTACGTCAAATGCATTTATAGCTACGAATCTGATGACTTTCGATTTATACTAATATTATAAAGAGGTAATGTTTACGAGATTGTATTGGGGTTATTGGTCTCTGAGTGTCCGGACCGGGGAAAGCAGAACAAAATAAATTTATTGCTGAATAGTCATTTCATAATAACTTTTTAGGTGTTAACTTTTGAAATACTGGTCTTAGACCTAATTTTACCACTCTCTGTTTGTTAGTTTAACATCCCGTCATGTTTAATCACTGTCAGTTTACGTATATTTTTGGACTGTTAAATACTTAATGGATGTTAAACTAACAAACAGAGCCTGGTGAAATTAGGGCTTAGTGATTTAAAGTTGCGAGTGGTTAGCAAGTCCTAGTCCTTTGTTTTTTTGTTTATATACTTTTACTTACACCAAGTATATCCGCCTTGGAGTCCAGCACAATATTCAGCCACAAGGAGTGCAGTTTGCTGTCCGTGGAGAGGTTAACGACCCCGTACCACCGGCCGGGCTCTGAGCCGGGGGGCTCGTACGAGAACACATTGGGACAGGGGGAGTTGGGCGACTGGGACTGCGTACGCGCAGCTAGCACCAGGAATACTGCGCAGAGCGCCTTTATCTGCAACAAAGTGGAAACTTAAGAATACTACTTACTCTAGCACCCGCAACACAAGTTTTGAGCTTACAATGGGGCTAGATGTTGCTGTGCGAATTGTCCAGAAAAAAATATTTATTTATTTACTGAAGGATGTTTTACGACCAGAGCTATTCCATGTAATACTTTTGGCAACATCTGTAGTGCGATGGTCCGCCTGCGACGCAAGAGATTTCGGGTGTGATTTTCGAACTGGGAAATGTACTACATGCACAACTATCTCCAAATATTGTTCCGGGTATTTCGGGTTAGCTATGTGTAATCAAAAATCTACGCTACAAGTATATGGACTACGTCAAGCTATATCAATTATCAACAGATGGTCTGCGCACGGAAGAACGGGAGATTTCGATATTGATCAAATAGAAATTTTAAATGTTGGTAGATTAGTTCGTAGGTTATGTTTACGGTACCTAATTGATCGAGAGAGATAAGTGGAAAATGCTATATTAAACGAAAGCACGGAAAAATATTAGTTTCTCTCAGATCAATAATGTCAATAAAGCAAAAGTGCGAGGCAGTAGGTAACAAATAGTACCAAAAATTCATCCAGAAACCAAGAATAGAAAGGAAAGTCAGATTTGTAACATAGCGTACGTTTGTAATTAACTATCCCATTAGCGTCACTAACTAATGACATTACTGGCCATAATTGCTTGCATGTTGTATACCGTCACACTCCTCGCTACGTCCTAGACTTGCCGACAAACGTTCTGAATAAATTCAACTTAAATTGAACTCTAATCTACTGTAAAAAACTGTTGTGGTTTAATGATTTGTTCAAAAATGTTCGTGAATTTCCCGTTTGTTAGAACATGGATTCTAATTAAATCTTATCTAGCATACTTTGATTTTGACTTTTGACGTTCAATAGACAATTAATTAGATGCATTTTCTCAAACGAGTCCTAACGATTTTTTAATAACGGTATAGTAATTTAGACCACTGGGTCATGTGACTGTCTCACAGATACATCTTGATCGAATTTCGTTTCACCAGTTCAATAGGACTATATTTTAATCATATTATTTTCATGAAAATACAAAGAAACCTACATATTAAAGATTTATCCCATAAAATCCTTATGATTACGTGTTTTTATTTTGTTCAAAACTCCGCGTAGCAAAGAAATAGGTCGAGGTGTACGCACTAAATCCCTTCAAAGGGTTCCTAGGTAGCTAGATCTCAGGTTTATTTGCGTGGGCAATTCTTCTGTTGAGGAGGGCTGAGACTATTGTGAAGGGATTTGCGCGGCTCTGGCAAAATACAGTGAGATTTATTTTTCTCGGTAGCAATAAAGAGCTTTAACCTTACGAGTGCCTTGTGGTGTCTTAAATTATCACGTTATATTCTTTTTGGTAAACATTTGTTTGGTATAAAATATATTTATCTTTCAATAATTATTATAAAACAATAATTACCGCCTTTTGGAATGTCTGGATCAATCTTCTTAAGTAAGTCGCACTTGGCCAGCGTGGTCAATGAAGGCTAATCTCTATCGTCAAGAGAGAAATCCTTGATTCCCGATGATCAGAAAAGTATCAAATATTACGGCATTATAACCTATTATAGATATTATTATAACCTACATGAACCTGCGACCTTTTATAAACATCATCGACTTGAAGACCTCTCGGATAATTACAAAATAATTAAACTCTTCAACTATAGGAAGTACATTGCTTCAACAACACGTTGGATGGGAAATTACAAGAGAATACCGCTTGAGAAACCAGCTTCGAGGACCGAGAACTTTGACATTTGACATAAACTTTAAAACAGATGCAAAATTGTTGATTTTCCTTTAGTATGTTCTAGAACACATGTTATAAACTCTTATAAATATATAAATATTGCTGGAAAATTGACATCTATCCTAGTGGTAAGCTCGAAGCTTGTCTTACTGGTGCTAGATTTCTGATGTACTTGTGTACCGCCTAAAATAATGATATACTTACCTATTAATAATAAAATCAACTTTGACAACACCGAAAAGGAAAATACCTTCATAGACCACCATGGCACCTGTTATGACACTTTGTTTACTATATTATACCTAATGTTTTGTGCATGTCATGTAATGTATGGAAACTGTGGAAAATTAAAACAAGAAAAATACAATAATTGGTCATAACTTATAATTCCTTCTAATTAGCCAATTGTCATTCCATTATGGCGGTCTATCATAATCCTGACATAGTTAAATCTATTATTAGATAATATATGTCACTGTCAATTTGTACATGTAGTGATTCTACAATTAAATATTCTGCTAAATTGTTTTATTTCCTTTTAAACACATCATTTTCTTAACTGGGAAAGTAATTTCTTAAAGTATTATAATTATCTTTATTAATTAAAATCAATTGCTATTTAGTCTAGTGTCTTGAGAAGGTTTAAATGGTAAGAAATAACGAAAAATTAAAGCGGGCAGGGTAAATCATAAATTTTACCATATTAAATAATATACCTACTTAAAAATTATAATAATTGAATCACCATCACCCTTTGGGCGTGATACAATGGTACCTACAGTACCCCGAAAAAAAACCGCGTCACGATATCCGAATGTGAAGTTAGTAATATAATTCATTATAATGTTCTCAAATTTTAACCTGTTTATAATCAAACATACTAACCCAGTTTGTTATTTGTTGATTAGATGTGAACTTTGTCTCCCAATGAAGACGATGTTTATTGTCATTATTATTATTACTACGACATGCGATACCCCTTATCGCATGTCGTAGTAATAATAATAATGTCTACGTAAGAACACTGCAAGTAGATTTCGAGATAAAAATACTTTACACCGTTAAATTATCATCATCCCTATTTACGTTCCCAGTTTCCCACAGACACAGGGAATTCTCTGTTGACGAGAGATTAGGGTTTTCCACACTGAACAACCTGTACACCGCTAAATACTTGTAAATAAATTAGTTGTTAAATAAATAAATAGTTGTAAATTTGATAAAACGTTGCCCAAAATATAAAATTACTATTAAGTTAAAACTTTCATTTTCTTGCGACTAGCGGGCGGAGGTCTTTGTTATTGCCTTTGTTGTTAATTCATAAGAAATATAGAATTGGCAAAATGCCAGATTAGATGGCTCTGCGTAAGCAGCAACCTGACACCAGTTTAAAGACTTATATTATTTTAATTATTATGAATAGGTACTTATTATAATAAATAATTATAATCATAGTGTATCATAACATATTTTAAGATTGTTTGTTACTTATGTTTATATTTAATAAAAAAAAGGCCTATTCTACTTACTGGGTAATTGAAATTCCATTGTTAGATAATGCACCTACCTCGTACCTAAGAATACTGAAAATTTTTAGTCTCTTTACGGTCAACGGGTTGAGATTGGGTTGCCTAATCGATAAGTAAGAAGATGATTATTAATATTCCTTTGTAAATAGTATCTTGGTATCGTGTATAGCTAGTTATTCGCCAAGCAGATGATCGCAACTCAAAATTCATGAATAAAATCGTCTCATTATAAAATTGGATGCAAAATATTATGTCATTTCTTAGAAGACAAAATGTAGAATAACAAGTCCTGAGATTTGACGTGTTCAAGCGAGTAGAGTTGATCGATTTATAATGGATTGAATATTATAACAGAGATTGGAATGTACAAGATATTCTAATGTCTAGAAACTATTCGTTTATCATTCACATTACCCGTTCTCTCCATCAATTCAATATACTCAAATAGCATTAGGTATAACAGTTATCTAAATACCAAAGGCTTGATTATCCTAAACACTAAATCCTTAGGTTTAAAAATACCAAACATGTTAATAACGGAACTTCCATCTTCAAACCGGTTCACCACTTATCACAACACGAGAACATTAAGCAACTTCCTTAATTGAACACAATCACTATTTCTTACCATTTTAGATTACAACTATTTGTATAAACAAAAAGATGTAGTGGAAAGCAATGCGTGCGTTCCCTTCCGTGACTTTGTAACGAATGAGAAGATTTAATTATCTAAAGGTCAAGTTTAAGATACAAAGAGAGTTGGAGCGAGATAGAAGCTTATTCGCTGTTTGAATTTCATTAGCTTGAGAGGGACGGGGAATTCCTGCGTATACGCAAACAGGTTATAGAATAATAGTTTGTAGAATGTTTGTAGATATATAACTAATTATTATTATTGTATTTATCATCTAGTGCATCGATGCTCATCTAAATACCGGATTTCGAAGCAAATACATAAATCGTATTTTTTCCCACGACTCATTTCTTGACGACGATGTCTGTAGCGCGGTGGCGATGTCTGTAGTAGGTTCGAAACCCGACTCTAAATTTTTCAAGGTGAAAATTATAATAAAAACCTTGCGTTATGTATAGTATTATGTGCTATAAATATATAACTGTGAATGAAATCTTTACTTTTGGATATTATATCTATAATGAATAAGAGTGAAGATAATGATGATGATATGATGATACCTAGATTACGTATGTTGTTTCGCTGAGCGGTAGCTTTAAAGTAAATACAGTCAGCGGTTCTCAATCCTTAAATTTAAATGGATTGAACAGGATTAAACGCGCATTTAGCAAATGAATCGGCATAAATACACGGATTGGGAGTCAAAGCGTTTAATCGGATAGAAATCGCAAATAATCGCGACTGACGGACGCTGGAACTGACTGATTTCATCTCTCGTATAGTCCGAGGACATAGTGACGAATAGTTACGTAGGTAACCCATGAGAATTATATTTTGCTGATATTTTTTTATTTACTTAGTACATTTAACATTCATAAATATGTATTCTTTAGTGTTTTGTATTTTATCTCATCGAATATGTATTATATTATATTTTTCTGAGTATTAGTAGTACCCCGTCAAATTTTTTTTATTTCTTTACTCTCTTTCCATCCAAAGGTTGCCTGGAAGTGATCTCTTTAGAGACAAGGCCGCCCATTGCATTTGTTTCTTTTGTTGTTTTTGTTTGTTTTGGTGTACAATAAAGTTTTTTGTATTGTATTAAAATACAGAAAATATGACTAATACAAAGTCAAGTAAATGTTAACCCCTCTCCTACCCTACCCGGTTCCATCTGGTGAACCGTCCGGCGACCGGGCGTGTTTCACGGTTGTCAGCCGATGATTTATTAATCTTTTATTTTGAATGCCTTTGTTAGTTGCGATTCCGTTCAATCAACGCTGAAAATTGGGTCTGTCCGTGAAGTTTGAATGATTTCCTTGCGTAAATCATTTCAATTGGAGTAATGTAAAATGGCTGGTGGAAAATATGGAAAATATGAATATGCTTTTATGTGTATCACCAAGGAGGAAAATTTTCTTACAAAATATCACACGTCATATAAGTTTATTTTAATACTTTATTTTCGAAATTTGTGTGTGTAAAATTAGAGCAATGTTACTCGAAATAAAAATAACTTATTTTATTTATTATATTATATTACGTTACTAAAATAAAATATCTACCTTAAATAACGCGAACAACTACAGCAAAACAGAAAATAAATCAAGCTTAATGTCGCAGGAAAAATGGCCAAAACATAATAGGTGGCTTATCAATAAGAAATTGGGATTATAAGGTCCCTTGTAGAGTCACAAATCCTTATCGAGGGGTCTAATGTGATTTATGGGAATCCGAAGGGGCTCCGAGCTACATGCCGTCGATGCAATTATATAAGAACTTGGTTATACTGAAATTCTTGTGAAAACGTTATAAGTATTGCTGATGTTATCGACTTGTCTCTGAGATTTTGCGGGAAAATTTAAGTCATCATTTTAGCCATCGGACGTCCACTGCTGGAAATAGGCCTCCCTTAATGAGTAGGTATTACGGTCAGATACAGCTTGCATCCACTACTAAGATCCACGCTGAAATTAACGCGTTAAAACAAACTCTTCAGCATTATAATATTTGTATACTTAGATTAAAAAAAACAAGGTATAAACGCAAAGTTTTAGTATAATATAATTATATGAAATCACAGTAAACCACAGTAAATAGTAATAATCATTCACACTCTGCCTCGTGCAGCAAGATGGCGCGACGCACGTACCGGAAGTGGTAGAAACTGAACACGACCACGAACGAGAAGAAATATAACACTGGAAATAGAATAAAAGTTTGCATTAGCACTCCTTATTACGTTTCTACTGCTACGGAATAGTGCTTCTCTCTTGACGAGAGATTATGCTTTAATGCACCTAGCTGGCCAAGTGGTGTTAGTGAATAAGACAGGTCCTTAAAACTCTTTACAGTTCTCAAAATATAACGGTTACGGTTACATTAATCGCTTTGCTACAAACATGCTATACTTTAAAATAATTTATGTTGACGTTTTATTTTACTTTAAATTTGAGAGTGCTCGATTGCCCTATCCAATTACTTTCGCAATATTTTAACATATTACTTTGTCCGCTCAGACATGACATTCGTACACTTATTCCCCCGTGCGTCGTCTCTGTTTGCGATAAACTATAACCCGCGCAGATAGAAAATTGATTTGAAAATGGCGGCGGGTACGTATGGTACGATTAGCAAAACAAGGATAAAAGTATAGACAGCGATAGAGAGTGAGCGAGAACGCATGCGAGCGGACGCCATTTATAAATCAGTTCTTTAAGTGCGCGGCTTATACCACAGGTTATATACGATTTAATTATACTAATATAAAAAATATTAGGTAATGTTTGGTGTTTATTAATAGGTACAATTAAATTATGTTGATGATGATGATGAATTGTATATCTCACCAGCTCCGAGGAAGGTGAAGAGGCCGCTCACGCAGGCTAAGTTCACCAGACGGTGATGCTCGTCTTTTATTTTAGGCGCTGAAAATATAGAAAGGCAATAGTTAAAGAATTTAATGATAAGATAGCGAGATTCTTAATTTATTTTTTGAGCTTACTAGATGAAATACACTGAATTAAGTATCAAATAATTAGTGTACCTACAAGTTAACCAACATATCCAACATTTTTATTTTATTTTTATTTTTTTTAATATCTTAAAGCTTAGCTAAAAACTAGCAAAAAGAACCACAGAGTGGACATGGCACATGGCCACAGGGGAGGGAGTCCTTTGCCCTGCAGTGGGTCAGTGTGGGCTAATAATAATAAATGCACCTTTGGGAACCTATGTCAAGACAATAATGGAAGATATCGTAAAAAGATTTTTTATTATATTATCTACATACCATCTTTAAACTGAACACAGGATCTACCGATCTTAGCGAAGGACAGCGATAAGATGCCCGTCCACACTATCATGGCCACTATTAGATAAACCTGGAAAAATAGATGATTTTTAATAATAATTTCCTTGACACCTAGTATGAGTTTTATTTGGGAGAGCTGTGCCTAGTAGTGGGATGTAATATGGGTGGTGAGTAATATGTTTAATTATTGATTGCAGTAAAACCTATGTTCAATTTAATCTTTGTGTTTTACGGACAAAATCTGAATCAATCAATAGAATTCGATCTCTAGAAAAATAATTCTACTTTTTGAATCGAATTTGAAGCGAATCTTATCGCCTCTGCGGGTCATTAGGGAATTGAGGTTAGGCCTTAACTAATTAATTATCTATTACCAATTTTTACTTTCTAACTAAGAAAATAGTGTTTGATCGGTTACACGTAAAGCTCAAAAAGACATTATCAATAAATTTAGATGAATATGCATGCTACTTTCAAGAAAGTTGTTCTTGTTTTCCGATAATAAATAAAATAAGCAAAAGGCCGCGTTGTATCTATAATGCGTATGCGTAACAATACTTGTATTGGTGTCAAATGTAATGCTAGATCACGTAGTTACCAGCATAGCGCGGCAGTTCTCCGTGAGCGCCACAATGATGAGCAGCACGCCGGCGCCCGTCACCCCCGTCAGCACTACTCCCGTGAAAATACTCATCACTGTCAACAAATAAATAAAATATAAGTAATTAAATAAATAAATAGGTATTGCTGCAATTCACACAGCAACATCTAGCCCCGTGGTAAGCTCGAAGCTCGAGTTACCTCTGGCGCACCGGACAAAGGTTTGCTTGATACGCAGGAGGTTTCGGTTTCGATTCCAGCCTCGGGACAATAATATGTATGATAAAATTTTTTGTTCCGGGTGTCTGGGTGTTATGTATCATATATTCTATTAAGCAGGTATATCAAAAATCTAGCTGCACAAGCTTCGTGGTGCTTACCATGGGGCTAGATGTTGCTGTGTGAATTGTCCAGCAATATTTATTTATATTATCTATCCAGTGATTTATTTATTAATTTATTTAACAAAATCCACAGCTATAAACATTTTTCTTATACCTGAGCTTACGGCCAAAAAACGGTGATGCATCTATAAGTACGGAGCTTGAGTAAACAGATAAACAACTAACACTGAGTATTAGGCGTCTGGTACATGTCATCGTACTGCTTCCCGTGCGTGAGGATGAGTGTCAGCAGCACGGCGCCGACCAGCACTTGGCTGAACGCTATCAGCAGCACTCCGGGGAACAGGTTGCACACGCCGCAGCAGCTCTCGAAGTGGACCCCGGGCTTATGGACCGCGAAGTGGAGAGGAACCTATATACGAAATATTCATTTTATAAAACGGGAATTACTCACGTATTAATGAATATGTATGTTTTTGTTGCAAATAAATTTATTTTATTTCTTTCTTCTTTCTTTCTTTCTATTGACACAGGAGTTAAACAACTCTCGACGTTTCAACCACAACAAGAGCAGTCTTTATCAGGAGTGAGCGTCCCGCCGTGCTCCGTCTCCTCTCAGGACGCGCGCGCGGTTCTCACTCAACGACGAAACGAAATATATTGAGAATTCACACCGGAACATCTAGTGTAATCACCGTGGTAAGAATATAATTTAATTATAATTCAGAACATGTATTTACAATAAGTGGCCGAATGTTGCGGGTTCGATTCTTCGGAACAAAAATGTGTTAGATCTGCAGATATTTGTTGCGGGTGTCTGAGTGTTATATGTTTATGTATAGTAAAATAAACGTTTAATGTTTGTAGTGTATGTATCAGATTATCTAGTACCCGTAACACAATCATCCAGCTTATTACGGGGCTAGATGTTGCTATGTGAATTGTCCAGCAATATGTATTTATTTATATACGGTAAATTCTTAATCATTCCGCTTTGGCGCTAAGCAGAAATTATTACAAACCTGCAGTGTGGTACTCCTACTTGTACTCCGAGGTCGTTTATCGCTAGACATTTCCAATATTTTATTTTATTTTGATTAAATAATGTACTTCTATCAAAACAAAAATGTTATTGAATATTGGCATTAAATCTATCATAAATATAATGACTGATGATTTTATCTGTGGTAGTAGTAGAGAGAAGGTAAAATTATAATTCATTCTTTCACGTTCGCCATAATAAAAGAAGAAGAATAATTCATTCTTCTTTTTTTTACTTCATTTGGTTTGTGGCTATGGTTAAAATAAAATCAATTCAATAAAAAAGGTTTAATTGATAAATAAAATTTCTTGAATCCTGTATAATAATAACGTATATCTATACTCGGGTAACGGAAGAAAAATCTGTCTAACTGTATTTTATTATAAACTGTATAGAATAATCACAAAGTAAAGTTGCATTTTTTACTGAGAAATTGATTCAATTAATTAATTAATTAATTTATTTATTTATTCTGACTCCCAACAAAAGATACATTGATTTATATTCTAAACATTATTCACAAGGTCTTCGAAACTTATGTTCTTTTAATTACAGGGGGCCACAGCGTGCACATTATAATCCTATTGACTTCATAATTCCTATTGGCTACGAGCAGCTGCTACGTCGTAGCAGACGCTACAATTCGCGTAGCAGTTACTGGAATAACGTAGCACCTATAAGTACTGCGCTTTCTTAAATAAGTACCTACTACGCGTATTCCGTAAAAGCATTCTAATACGTACATAATTATTTTAGTGTATGTAAACTTTGTTGAAGGCACAAACAAATAAACAAAATTGGCCTTGATTGATTTATATTTTATAAACCTGCCTAAATCATTAAAGTTACATGCATTTCTAATAATTTACCATAAAGCCAACATTCCATGCTAATACTTTACAGCACCCATAGATATCATGCAGTAGGTACACAAACATTTAAACTGCGTAAAACACTTGATTTCAAATTGATATCTATAATAGCTATCAGAGGATATCATCTCTCGCATCAATGACATCAAACCATTTAACCTGCACATTACAATAGCTACTAATTTGGATACCTATCGGTTTGTATGTTTGTAAGGCATTGTAGTTTTGGATATTTCGTATTACATCGTTTACACACTATAAGAGTTTTTTACTCCTATATAACTATGCATAAGAAATATTATCATCATCACAAAAGTTTGTTAATAAAAAGTCCATTAAAAACAAAACAATGTACAACGATGAAAACAGCAGGCAGAAGGTAGTCATATTCCAATCATCTGGTTATCCACAGGTGGGTTGGTAGCCATTACATTATGGAAATCGGAGCTTGTTGTTCGAAATGAGATCTACAGATTTTCTGATCATTTTCATTCTGAGTATATCTCTCGCGACCACCAATGGAACACAATCCGTGAGTTTCATACTTTGTTTGAGAACTGGCACCAATTTTCGGTAGATAAAATAAATATTAATGGAAAATTCACACAGCAAATAGCCCCGTGGTAAACTTGAAGCTTGTGTTACGGATGCTAGATTTCTAATATACATAATGGAACCTCAGAACACCCAGAAATATAATAAACATTTACAGATCGTACAATGTTTTGTCCCAGGACAAGAATTGAATGAAATACTATTTAAATATTTGATGCATTTTAGGATGTAACTATTTACATTTTAAGTTGCCTCATACAGTGTCTGATGTGCCAGGTAGTATAGAATAGTTTTGGTTCGTTCCACCGTGCCTAACATACCTTTCCAAAAATTGGTAACTGCGTTTGAAATATTGATTTTAACTACTAAAAGAAGATAAAATAAACTAAAATAAAAGGTTGTTTTTAAGGGCTCCTACAGATCCATATTACAGGACGTTCAGAAATGCAACACGACGACAAAGCCCATGGCCGACCCGCCGGCGATCACCCTACACGTGGAGATATACAATACGTCCACAAAGTACGGCCTACTGCGAGGAAATGTTACTATCAATAGGGATGAAGTGTGCAAGGGGGTAAGATTTTACTGTAAAAATTAAATAAGTAAATAAATATTACTGGACAATTTTACACAGCGACATCTAGCCCCGTTGTAAGCTCGAAGCTTGTGTTACGGGTGCTAGACTTCTGATATATGTACTTAATATGATATACATACATAGATAGATATTTTTTTATATACTTACCACGAAGCTTGTAATCAATTCCTTGAAATGTATATACATAATTAAATGTATAAATTACAGTTAATATTTGAGGGATCTAAGTGTTGTATACACTTAGAGTGTTCTAAAGTATAAATAAATAAATTGAATTGAAAAAAGATGTTGGGAATCGTAACACATAACTAAAATGGAGTGGGGCATGTCATCTGGCACGAGTGTGTCTGTAATCTGAGTGCTGTAAAATTGTTGAGACCTTTACCCAGCAGTGGGTATAGTCGGGCTCCGAATGACGATGATGATAATGAAATGTTTATAGGTAAAACTAAAAAACTACGTGTGGCAGAAGAACAAGTGGAAAATGACGCATGTTTTTAACACTGTGGGGTGCAATGGAGTGCTGTTTCCCCTTGCCGCCATGTGGATCGGCATTAAGTACAACAGGAAGACTTGTCAGATTAGTAAGGTTAGTATTGGCATCTAGGCAAACACTTATTATAATGCAATAGCAATATTTAATGTTGCTAAGTTGGCTTACTCGATTTTAATTCCGAAGGTCGTGGATTCGCGAATTTTTCTTCACGAAATTTTAACATCATGAGGCATGTTCAATGAACTTTTAATAATTAGAGGACATGAGTGTCATTCATCAACCCGCATTTGGCCAGCGTGCTGAATTAAGGCCTTATCCTTCGTCAAGCGAGAAGTCCCTGTGTCCCAGCAGAGGGAACATAAATAGGGGTGATGATGACACAGTGTCTGGTTACTGACAATTTAACCTTTTCAGGGCACATTCAGTTTCAGCGAGGTGGACAACGATAAGGCGCAGCACCTGTGGATGAAGGCCCAGGACTCCGGCAGGCACATGTGGACCCTCGAGGCGTTCACACACAACGCCACCTCTCTGTGCCTCGTCACACACTACATTGTCGAACCTCTTGATTAAAATTGACCTAGCTGTCGACCCTGCAATGCGGCTTCACCTGTTTTATTATAGTTATTTCCGCAATAAAACCTAACCTTTATTTCAATTCATGGTTAAATAACTGCAGAAGATTAGTCGGAAAGTGAGGAAGTGACAAACATGCACACTGAGACTCTTACAAACTTATAGATAAACAGAAAATCTACACATGCTTTTTATTTTTGACCGACTTAAGAATAGGTTTCTCAATTCGACTGGCAAAAACGGAACCCTTATACCTAGATTCGTCATGTCTGTCTATCCGTCCGTACATATGTCACACCCACTTTTCTCCGAAACTATAAAAAAAGCTAAACTGTTGAACCGAACCGCTATTTTTCGCTTTTTTTCATTTAACCCAAACATTCCTATTATCTATGGCATGCATCTTCAACCCTTTTTGGTGCAAGGGCCAAAAATCATATTATAATTTGCCATGGCCTCTAAGGGCCGCGAGAAAAGACCGCTGACGAGAAAAGACGGGCCGCGGGTTGAAGACATGTGATCTATCGTGTGGGTATCTATGGATCTAGGTCCTTAAAATATATATAAAATAAGCTTCGAGCTTACCATGGGGCTAGATATCGCTGTTTAAATTGTCCTGCAATATTTATTTATTTATTAAAATAAATATTGCCGGACAATTCACACAGCAACATTTAGCCCCGTGGTAAGCTCGAAGCTTGTGTTACGGGTGCTAGATATCTGATATACTTAATAGACTATAAATACATAGATATATATTTTATAATACTAGTAGAACTCCGGGTTCCGGGGGTCTGGAACAATTCCTGCGTCGCAGGCAGACCTTCGCCCGCTGCACCACAGATGTCGTCTTGTTAAGATGATGATCTTCGAAGTTTGTGTCAATAATGACTGACAAACTTCAAGATCACCCTTATCCAAACGTTAATGATGGCAGCATAAGTTACTTTAAGAATTGTTCATTTATAGCTTTACAAGGGCATTATGAAAACGAGGCCATAATAAGTATATAATTTCTCTGTACATCCAAAATTAATTTGTAGCCAACACAGGAAACATCCCTGGCAACAAAATATTAACGTTTATTATTATGGAACGGAAATTATCTGCCAGCATTATTTCATCCTACCTATAAACCTCATTAGTCGATAGAACCTAATATAATAGTAGATATAATATAAAAGTATACTAAATACTAATGTGTTTCTGACGAGATAATTATTTTCACATTTGCATCGGAGTTTTCTGGCAACTTTCAGTCGGTTCCTGATATTGCAGCGAAATGCAACGGGTTATAGTTATTATTATTTCAATATTTGCGAATTGTTTTGTTTTCGTTATGGGAGCCCAATCTGTTAGTATAAGACTTTCCAAGAATACTATAACTAAGCGTATTTCACATTGTGTTAGGCGAGCGCGCAGTTTTGTCAAAGCGTGTAAGACTCAGACAGGCTCGTTTATAGACTTTGACTTGCTTCTCGCTTTGCCTAATAATTTTTATACAACCCTTCGGACGTCCAAAATTGTTCTAAGTGCTCGGGCCACCACACCGTGCTGTAGATACGAATGTGTGCCAAGAGCACAGATAATGTTAAACCGAAATCACTACTTATTGATCTAGAAGTCCAGGTCTAGAAGTCCAGAATATTCAGAAACCTAACCTAACCGCTAAAGCTAAATTAAGTTTAAAACTTTATTTGGAAAACCAACGGCTTCTTCGAAATTCAGACTGTTTTATGTAGGTATATTAATAATATCGTCAAGGGGTAGACTCGATCGAAACCTTATATGAATAACAAAACATAAATAAATATTGATTTTGAGCCGACAACATGTATCCACAAAATTAGGATTATGGAGAATTTCGTCAAATTTAACCCTAGTAGGGTTTTCATCTAGTATTCTATTTTCTCAGGGACCGTACAAGACAACGTACACCCGCGTAGAGCCGTGCAGCCGCCCAACTCCGCCCATAGACAAGAACCCTCTCGCCGGATTCTATGCAGAAATGTACAACACTACCACGGAAACTAATCTGCTGCGAGGCAATATCTCTGTCATCAAGGATCATAGGATTAAGAAGGTAATGCAAGGGCCAAGTAGACTCTTTCATACTCTTACATACCTTTCTTTTCTTTAACTCTTTCATGCCTTTCTGTAGTTTCTCCTGAAGCGGAACACATCTATTAATTAATGTAGGTACGTTTATATAACTCGTATATAAAACATGGTGTCACGTAATAAATGTCGTCTTACTCTAAAACCTATCTCTTACAAGTTAAATAAACAATGCAACAAATATATTACTTACTTATTTCACTTTTTTTTTGTAAGTTAAAACATCAACTTATCAACTAACTCCTGTGTAAATACGTGAACAATTTCTGTTGTTATAAAATGAATAGTTATAACTCACGAAAAATGTCCTATATTACTTTCAGATGAGCGCAAAAAGCTACTTGAAAGTAAAGAACAGGTGGAAGGTGAATTACGTAATGGACAACTTCGGGTGTAATCGCATCTTGTTCCCGATTATAGCGACGGCCGTCGGCCTGCCTTACGATGCTAAGACTTGTGGGGTGTTTAAGGTAATAAAGAAGCTCTATAATTTCTTATAGCTGTAGGTAATTAAATTTGCGATTTAATTAACAAGGTTCGTGCAGTTGTTTAAGCTGCAGCGAGCAAGGGAATTAGGTATCTATAATATATGAACGCAAAAGTTTTAAGCGTTCAATTCAATTTAATTAATTCATTTACTATTTCATTTCATTTATTAAACTTTTGGAACATACCGAACTCGGATTACCACGGGTTACGTAGTAGTTATATATATGTTCTGTTTTACGGGGTTGTTTAGCAATATTTTTTTTATTTTATTACGGGTGCTAATGCTTTTTTTACATTTATTTATCCAGGGAGTGTATGAGTTCAGCAACTTCAACGCGAATAAGATCCAGCACGCGTGGATGCGCACGCAGGAGTACGGCGCCATCTTGTGGAAGTTTGAGGTGTTCTCGGCCGCGGGATCCGTGTTCTGCTACGAGCTGGAGACGCTTATACAACCCGCCGAAGAATAACTCGACATGTTATTAAATCAATAAATTATAATACATATGAAAGGAGTTAAGTTTTATTGAATCCTAGTTAAAAATTTGCTTTGCCCATTGCTTGTCTGCCAACTTGGTAGTATAAAATAAATACATTTTATATTTTTTTGTTTAGATAACTTGTCTTAAACCAAGTAACTAGAATCAGGTAGTATTAACTTAGAATCAGGAGAAGGACATAGGATACTTTTTACCGCGGGAAAATATAATATATTAATGCGGGGAAGTCGCAAGGCGGAAAGCTAGTTTATAATAAAACCGGCGACTGTACTATGTATTATTATTTAATCTTATAAAACAATTTGATTTTATAAACAAGTATTACATCGGCTCAATAAGCGTCTCAAAGTCGTAGCAGACAGCGGACCCCGCGGCCGAGAACACCTCGACCTTCCACAACGTGGCGCCGTACTCTTGGGTCCTCATCACCAGGTGCTGCAGCTTGTTGTGGTTGAAGTTACTGAACATGTATTCACCCTGGAAATATAAGGTGTTATTAGTTTTTAACCACGGATCACGTCCACCAACAAGGTGGGCAGATGATCTGGTGAAAGCGGTTGGCTCGCGGTGGATGCAGGCCGAGTCCGACCGCAATAACTAGAAATCAGGAGTGGGCGTCCAACGGCTGACATGATGATGATAATTAGTATTTATTAGAAATTTTTACGAAAGTCTATAACCAGTGTGTGTTGCCAGTGATGACATATGGATCCGAAACGTTGTGTTTCACCATATGCCTCATGAACAGAGAGTGCTATGGGCTATTCTCGGTGTTTCTCTACGGGATTTAATCAGAAATGAGGAGATACGTAGTAGAAAGAAATGTCTTAAATATCCCGTCGGTTTTAAATAGCTTTCATTTTCTTTTAGGATTATAAAGCTTTTTTATTAAAATGATGTTAAAAGATATTTGAGTATAGTCTAACCTTGAAAACACCACAAGTTTTGGGGTCGTATGGCAGGCCTGTTGCCGTGGCCATGATCGGGAACACAATACTGTAGCACCCAAAGTCTAGAATTAAGTTGACCTTCCACTTATTCTTTATTTTTATGTGGCTTCGAGCGCTGATCTGAAAGTTGGAGTAAGTTCATTATGCTATAAAATAAGACAAATTTATTTATGAATAATAAAGTTTTCTTGAACGCTGTAGTTTTCATCAAGTTTCTGTAATTTAATCGTTAAATACTTTGGAACGCAAACATATTTTTCAAAGTGTTTAACTGATAATATCAGTTACAGAATACAATCGAGTTTATAAAGTTATCCTCCATAGCGTAGTGGTCTAGCGCATCCAGGACTAAACTAAAGCGAGGGTTCAACTCCCACTCGAGGACCAAGATAATGTTGTGATCTTGAAATGTTTTCAATACTATTTTTCAAAATGAAAATTTAGAGGTGCAAGGCTAATTCCACAACCTAGAGAACGTCACTCGTCTCAACTTAGAATCAAGCCTTTAAACTAACTATGTATTTATATACCTTCTTAATGATATGATCCTTAAGCACTGTAATATTTCCTCTCATCAGATTTGTGTCTACACTTGTATTGTATAACTCTGCATAGAATGTTGCTGGAGGATTCTTGTCCATGGGCGGAGTTGGGCGACTGCACGGCTCTACTCGAGTCAACGTGGTTTTATATGGGCCCTTTAAATTATAAGGAGCTAGATAATAAGATCTTATTAATCATCTAAAAATAATAAACGTGATTTTCATCTAGCAGCACTTGTTCCACTACAAACTGGATCCTATAAAGAAGATTCTCCAAAAATCGATCTATAAACATACTTACAGATTGTGTCGCCATTACCACAGCAAAACTTAAACCAATTAACTCAATAACCCTTTGCATCTCGCTGCGATTAGAATATAAATGACTGAAATATCTAAATCAAATGTGAAAATAATTATCTCTTCAAATTTGCGTTACTCTATCATTAGGTTACTCTATATATCGTTACAATTATGTGAGCACATAACTATTAACATTTGTCAGTATTATTGGATTTTATCATAGGCAGATCTACTACTGAAAACCCAGTCATGTGAACCCATGCTATTGACGCTATAAGTCATTAGCACCCTTTTACCCTTTTTTTTTAACTATTTGTATGATCTGCAAATATTTGTTTCGGGTGTCTGGGTGTTATATATGTATAATAAAAAATATCTATCTATGTATGTATATTATATTAAGTATATCAGAAATCTAGCGCCCGTAACACAAGCTTCGAGCTTACCACGGGGCTAGATGTCGCTGTGTAAAAATTGTCCAGTAATATTTATTTATTTATTATTTATTTATTTACGTTCCTACAGCTGGGCCAAAAGATTACGCCCTTATTCACCACAATGGCCAAATCCGGGTTGATGAAAGACACCATGTCCTTCAAAGCCTACAAAGTTCTCAGAACATGTTAATTTCCTTACGACGTTTGCCTTCACCGTTATATCACGTGTATTTATGATTTAATGATAAAAGGTCTCAGGTTAACATAATACTTAATAATAATTGGCCCTATCCTTTATTTATTCTACATTCATGGTGGTAGTGTCGCGCCGACCTATAGAACCACCCCATATTATCCCCCATGTTGTCAAACCGACAAAAAACGACTAAAATCTTCCACACCAGCTAAGCTGGGTACTAAAACTAAATCCGAAAACCCAATTCCAAGACTATGCTAGGTTCTTTTGAGTAAACCCATGCCCAGTTGTAGGAAGTAAGGATGAATTGCAAGAGAAACCACCACGCTGGCTAAGTGCGGGTTGTTGAATGACACATGTCCTTCTAACTAACTATTCAAAGTTTTCAGAACACGACTAGAAATAAATAAAATCTCCACACAAAATTGGCAAACATTTTTATTATAAGAATTAGATCGCTCCTGTCGCGAATCCACCTACGTACTCGTATTACATTATCTAGTATTACTACTAAGCCGGTGTGATAAGAGACTCGAACGCCTTGCAGACGATAGTGGCCTTGCTGGATGTGACCTCGAACGTCCACAGTTGCCTGCCGAACTGCCCGACCGTCTTCCACAAGTGCACTGCTCTGTCCAGGTCGAAGTTGCTGTACGGGTAATTACCCTGGAAGAAAGACATCTACTTTCAATTGGGGCTACTCATAGATCTGTAAAGAAACCAAAGGTCTTACTCCGCTATATAAAGGAGTTAGGCTGGTTAGGGCCGACTTAGGCAAGGGGACAATGCACAATCAGACGTCATTGCAGATCCTAATTCCTCCACAACAAATTAGAATTAGATTACTAATTCAACCAATAAATTTATTAAAACTAGCGACTTATAACATACCTCTTGAATCACTCTGCTCAGACACCGACTTCGTTTTATACTACGAGTATGTAAAGAAGAAAGGTGCATCTGACGCACCAGCGTACCTTCTGAATGACGCAAGTCTTGGAGTTGAACTTGATGCCCATGGTGGCTGCGGCCAGCGGGAAGAACGTGCGGGTGCAGCCCACGTTGCGCAGCTGACGCACCAGCTTCCAGCCTCCGTTCTCCCACATTAAGCTGGTTATTTGCAGCTGAAAATATGTCAAAACATCACTTCCGAACACCGTTAAGGCGGAAACACATTAAAAACGCGATGCGACCCGATGAAACGCAACGCGTGTTGAGTCGAATAAACGCACGGTGCGTTAGGTGTTCATGGTGTGCTTCTGGTTATAGAAAACAATACAAATTGATTCGACTCAACAAGCGTTGCGTTTTATCGGGTCGCGTCGCGTTTTAATAATGTGTTTTCGCATTTATTCGATTACCGTTTCACACAAACATTTGACTACTTAATTATTGGTAAATTATTCTTGAATAATGTTTCAACAATTTATACATAATGTTGATAGTCTAATGTGTGAAACAGTGACCGAAAAACGTTGGGATATTAGATTATTAAAAAAACATGGATACACTGAGAAACAAAGCGATTATAAGAACATGAAACAGGTAACATACCACGAATTAAATGTTTTGTGAGCCTTATTATAGTAGTTTACCCATCCTACTTGCGGAAGATACTATGGTTATAAGTTTATAAGTATTATAAGTTGGTACCTACTTGATGAACTCTCATTAAACTCACCCTTTTATAACTCTCTTCTCTAAACACAGTGATATTTCCTCTCATAAGAACAACACCTGAGGAACTGTTATAGAGCTCCGCATTGAATATCAAAGAAGGGTTCTTATCCCAAGGCTTCGTGGTGGTATTGCATTTTCCAACTCCCACAAATGTCGCTTTAAATGGACCCTGGAAAGTTAAAGTATTTTAAATTATTGCTAACTAAGCTTAACACAAAAGTTTGAAAGACCCAAATAAGTGAACCCAAGAAAGTGCCTATGGCCTAATCAAAAAGTCCAAGGCTGGGACACAGGCATTTATCTCTTGACGAGAGAGATTAGGCCTTAATTCACACTGCGCAAGTGCGGGTTGGTGAATTCTAAGTTCTCACAACATGCCAGTTTCCTCACTATGTTTGTATTCATCGCACGTGTTTTAAAAGCGCACTTACATTCCGAAGAAGAAACAGATACACTTACATGATCACCTAAAACGAACGCCGCAGACCAAGTTATTAGAATTGATACTAATAATAATTTATTCTGCATTTTAATGCTTTATGCTTGTTAGAGCTCATATACATACTACGCATAAAATATTATCTGTTTCAATAACATACACAATTAAATACACATTATCGTATTCAAATCATTCAAATATGTTATCATTGCATCAATGGTACATAGATCAATTTAATAGTTACAAACTATTGCGGTTTTGTTTGAATTCATCATCATAACACATTATTACTGCTGGGCATATGTCTCCTCAACCGGACCCATTATAATGTCATAGGGTATCATGATAACCGAGCGGGATGGTGATTGCAGAAATCTAACACAAGCTTCTAGCTTACCACGGGGCTGATGCTGCTGTGTGAATTGTCCAGCAATATATTTTTATTTAATGCAGAAAGTTGGTACAGTAAATTTCATGGAAAGAAACGGTGATAATCATATACCTCACGTCATGCCCTATAATTATAATAGGATACCATATTAGATTTATCTACCAATTATTATATTTATATAGCGAGGAGAACAGATGGCCGATGGGGTCGAAAGGTTCTCTAGTTTGGACCATGGATCGACAAACGCAGCTTCGGACGTCCACCAACAAGATGGACAGATAATCTGGTCAAAGCTGCCAATTCAGACTACGGTACTTTTAAAGTGAATTATTTATAAGTATATTTTCTTAGTAAGTAATAATTACTTAGCTAAATACTAATTAAGCCAAATAAACATTTTCTATTGGATTATATTCTAATAAACCAGAAAGATGCTGGTGTCGTGATAAACCCTCATTTTGTAGCTTGATCACGCACAAAATATAATAGATTCTTCTATGAACCATTTATGATAAGGTAATGTTATTATTTGCAAACATAATCGGTTCTATCTAGGTAAAAATAGTTGATGGATTTTTAATGTGGTGTTATTTTGAGAGTACGTACTTCAATAGGTAGTATTTTAGCAAAAGTTATCACTTGTTTCTAGCTCAAAAAACTTTTTATATTCGAAATGGTGTGGCTTTGGCTGATATTTTTATTAGACATACTTTCAACTATGGGCATTAAAACTGTAAGTACGAAATTTAAAAAAAAGTCTTAAAAGCTCTCAGATTAAAACGATTAAAAATATAGATTTTAATAATTTATATTCCAGAGTTACCTTCTTATACAGGTATATATTATTTTAAATTCTTTGGAGAAGGTCTCTAAAAACTGTTGTGATAATAGTATTTTTTGTTGTTGAAAATAAACTTTTGTATTTGTATTTAAGGGTCCATACAGAGCGTCATATGTTAGTTTGGGTGACTGCAAAGATCCCCCTCAGCCTATAGACAAAAATCCGCCATCGAAGTTCTACGCTGAGCTGTACAACACCACCACAGAATACAATCTTATGAGGGGCAAGACCATCGTACTCCGGGACTTTAGAAATGTTAAGGTGACTTTACATTTTACATTATTTACTATACATAAAGAAAAAGTAAACTCGCTCCGTAGCTACATTTTTACCTCCTCTGTGGCGCAGCGGACGAAGGTCTGCATGCGACGCAAGTTGTTGCGGATTCGATTCCCGCCTAGGAACAAAAAAATGTATTTTTAAGAAAATGTAAACAAGCTCTATGGCTTCATTTTTACCACCTCTATATCGCAGCGGGCGAAGGTCTGCCTGCGACGCAAGTTGCGCGTTTAATTCCCGCCTCGGGACGGGAGAAAACATTATGATCTGCAAATATTAGTTTCGAGTGTCTAGATGTGATATTATTGTGATAATATTATGTATATTAGGAATTAATTGCAGATGAGAGCCAAGAAGTACGTTTGGGAGAATAACAGTTGGAAGTTCGTGTACATTTACAATATGGGTTGTAATCGATTTTTCTTCCCGGCGATAGCGACTGCTCTAGGACTTAACTATGACATGTCGACTTGCACTTTCTACAAGGTAATTGTGTAAAGACATAGACATATTATATTTATTTACTACATAAACACACATTGAGAAAACAATACATACTACACTACAAAATAAAAAATATAAACTTCATCTAAGTATTAATAAATCAATGCCACTTTTGTTGTAATTAGATAACGGGAAAACCTCCTAAATAAATGTACTAAATTGAAATGTTATTCATATAAAAGCATAAGATAAAGTTGTCTTTTAAAATCTTTCTTTAGTAAAATTTACATATTCTTTAATTTCAGGGAGAATACGCGTTCAGTAACTACAACATAGACAAACTGGTCCACATCTGGCTGAAGAAGAACTCATACGGGCGGTATCTGTGGAGGGTTGAGCAGTCTTCTGACGCTGGGACTGTCAGCTGTTACGAATATGAAGTTCTTATTGAGCCTTTACACCAATAACCAGTCATATTAACTCGCCCTCACTTCGCTTCGAGTACCTAGTTAGTTAGGCAGGGCTCAATTATCTGCATTTAGACTCAAAGTTAGTCCACTATGCGTGATGAGTGTTACTATAGACAGACAGGGCAGGGCGACCAGTATCATATTCCATTCCATTGTAAATGCAAAAAGTTAAGCGAACATAAGGTATAGACTAGATACGTGAACGACTTATTTTATACTATGTATCTGGAATAGGTAATAAACGTCTTCCTAACTTCGTGATTTTTTTACCTATCATTACTATATCTATATAATAGCCTCTCTTCAATATCTTCAAATCTAAATTGAAGTCTTTAAAATATACATAAGTTTATTTCATACTCAAAAGTCAAAAACTTTATTTCCATAGAAACACAAGTTTACATGGAAATCAGAATTAGAAAAAAACTTATAATATTGTGGTATACCTATTTTAATAGCCCGAACGCATGTTTTTGAGCTCTAAAATAAATTTTAATCAATTCGTCTTGATATGGATTTGGTTTCCTCAGGATTTTCTTAGATAAATAAATTTTACACAGCGACATCTAGCCCAGTGGTAAGCTCGAAGCTTGAGTTACGAGTGCTAGACTTCTGATATACTTTAATATAATATACCTACAGACATAGATATATATATTTTAATATGCATAATAACACCCAGACACCCAGACATAATTAAAGATGTATTATAATATATGTAGTACATCCAATGCCCAAGCTCAGTGCTACAGCGCGTGTGCTATAACGCATGGATAGTGCATGGATAGTTCAGTAAAACTATACATATAATATTTCGAGTTAAAAAACGTAGCGAATTTAGAACCACAGTCCTTCGGAATTAAATTTGAACCCTCATTAAGCCAATAAGGCTAATACAGTTAAGTAGATATGTATTTTTTTTTATTTATTGTGCTTTTTCCTAATAATATGAAATTGATATCATTATATTTAATTATTTGCTGCTAAATACATACCATTATATCAAATAATGGCAATATAATGCAATACTAGATTGTAGTCAATTATCAGTAAACGATCTGAATATGCCATAATGTATTTTTAACGTGTCTTTGTAATAGAAATAATCTCTAAATTATTTCAGTGATTGAATAAAACAGTCGACTGTAAATTTTTAACATTATTCAGGTTGTTATACCAATATGAGGCTGTTTATAATATTATGTTGCATTTTCTCATTTCATGATAATATTATGGTCTTAGGATTAAAATCGGTAAGCTTATATTTCCAAAAATATGTATTAAGTATTATGTACTTGGACTAATAATAATATTATAAGTAATACATTCTGTAAATATTTGTATCTAATAATCTTTAATAAATGTGTTATCTATTCAAAATATAATATTTTTATTTTATAATTAACTAGCTTTCCGCCCACGGCTTCGCCCGCGTAATTATATATTTTCCCGTGGTAAAAATTCCTATCCTTGTCCCTATGTCCTTCTCCCGGTTCCAAACTACCTCCCTGCCAATTTTCAGCTAAATCGGTTCAGCCGTTCTTGAGTTATAAGTGAAGTAACTAACACGACTTTCTTTTATTATATAAGAAGAAGAAGATTATTAGTTTTGGTACCTACTGTATGTAACATAATGCAGCATGCTGAATTTAAATCTTACATTTTCAGGGTCCATTCAAGGCGAATTTCATCAGTGTGGGGGAATGCAAGAACCCAACTCTTCCAGTGGACGAGAATCCCCCTTCGAAGTTCTACGCGGAGCTTTACAACACCAGCACGGAAACCAATTTGATGAGGGGGAAAACTGTCGTATTCAGAGATTTCAAGAATGTTAAGGTCTGAAGTAAAATCAATATTTAAATAAGTAATCAATTTAATCATCACCTTTATTTACGTTCCCACTGCTGGGACACAGGGACTTCTCTTTTGACGAGCGAGATAAGGCCTTTATTCACCAAGCTGGCAAAGTGTGGATTGGCGAATGACACATGTCCTAAGAACATGCCGGATTACTCACGATGTTTGCCTTCACCTTTAGAGCACGTAACAAAGCGCACGTAAATTTTTCGAAAAAGAAAAATCCATGGTGCGCGTGTTTGAACCCTCGACCTTCGCAATGAAAGTCTAATTTTCTTCCCGTTTTAGCCATCGTGGCTAAAAATTTATTTATTTAAGTCATCATTTCTATATTAAGTAAAATGGGTAGTCTATAGAATAGCATTTAATATATTACAGACAAAAGCAAAGAAATACGTCTGGGAGAACAACAAATGGAAGGTGAACTACGTGATCAACAATAACGGGTGTAACCGCGTGTTCTTTCCCGCTGTAGCGTCCTTCCTCAGGCTCAAGTATGAGCTGAGCACTTGCATGTTTTACAAGGTAATGTGAATCTAACACACTTTCTATTTTATTTGCAGGAAAATCCGTAAAAGGATACCACTACTATAGTGCCGTTTTTACGATAAACATCGTGTAAATTTTTTTGTAAATTAAAATTATTTATTTACCAAAATTACAAATCTTATAATAGCATTATTATCTGCGGAACTCAAACTAAGCATACGCTATTTATCGTAAGAAGGGCAGTATATTAGTCGGCCTCCAACCGACTAAATCCAACCACGTGTGGAACACACGTGGTTGGATTTAGTCGGTTTAGTCGATTTAGTCCTCACGTGAATATGAGCTTACCACGGGGCTAGATGTTGCTGTGTGAATTGTCCGGCAATTTTTATTTTTTATTTTTATATATTTTTATAATTTATGTATATTCTAGGGAGAGTATCCGTTCAGCAACTACAACGTGGACAAACTCGTGCACATTTGGATGTCGACGCAAGATTACGGACACGTCATGTGGAAGGTCTATCTCTTTTTTATATCTATTTTCAATACTGCCATTTTTTATATAAATAATTAGCTTTCCGGCCATTAATCCATTTTCTCGCGGAAAATTTGTATTTTTCCCACTGTTAAAAGTAATTTCACCAAACCGCACCCAGCGTGGTGAATTAAAGCCTTACCTTTCTCGCCAAGAGGAAAGTCCCTGAGTTCCAGCAGTGGGAACGTAAATAGTTACTATTTACAAAATTTTGTTCAGGGGTGGAAATCAAACCCGCAGCATCTTGGAAGGTAGATTAAATTATTTAATAAAATAAATTAATAAAATAAAATAAATTAATTAAATAAAATAAATTAATTAAATAGGTGGAGCATTTCACTGAAGGCGGAACCGGAAGCTGCTTCGAGTACGAGCTGATGATTGAGCCATTGCCAAAATAATCGCACAAATCAATACAAGACAATACGTATATGACTTATTATCTTATTACCATATTATCTAATAATTAGGTATTATTTATGAATAATTATTTATAACTGAACCCTGCTGTATAACCATAAAATAAATGTATCACTGATTGATTTTTTTTTAATCATGTAAGTATCTTGAACTTGTAGTGAAAATAATAACTCTTTGGAGTTTGAACCCACGACCAGAGTACCTATAGTTTCTTTAGAACCTAGGTACAGGTCAGTATAATTTTAGGAATAACTAGTAACAACGAGGACTATATAGTATTGCTATGCTAGTACTCAAAATTAGTTACAATTGGTGTTCCCGAAGCCCACTCAATACTTCTGGAGTTGCCAACTCCGCCTGTGATTGGAGTATCTACCGCGGTACGCTGTAATAAGGTGCAGGGTTGCCACTATCAGTTATCGAAAGTTGTTAAAAACAACTTCAAATTTTAAAAGATTAGTACCTGTATACGTAACATAAAGTTTAAACTAAAATACGATATAATGTATAATAATATAAGATAAGTAATAAAATAATAATCGACAATCTACATTTAAAAAATGCATTTAAGTAAGTAATTATTGTTAGAATGTTTAACTCAATATTTTGTAACACTGAAAAACAAGCAAGGTCAACATATAAGATCCACTACTATAAGCTGAACATTTGAAGAAGAAATCATTCATTCATTCATTCATTATTTAAATTTTAAAGAGTTATTTACAGCGCTGTGAAAAGCAGCCGTTATCGTAGATCCATTTCTTGCATTCAGTAGCGGCCCTACGCGCAACTTTCAATGCCCAAGTAGAATTGATAGGTATTCCTGTAATTGGTGCATCAACTGCTATCCACTAACAAAGTAGGCGATACCAGCTACTTTATTTTACTAAGAATTTGTTGGAACTTTACAGTGTTGTTCCATATTTATAATTAAGAGGGCGCTTTCGTTGACTTTTTATATTCTAACCGCGCGCGCGGTTCTCACACGCGAACCGCGCGCGCGACCTGAGAGGAGACGGGGCACGGCGGGACGCTCACTCCTCCTGATAAAGACTGCTCTTGTTGTGGTCGAAACGTCGAGAGTTGTTTAACTCCTATGTAAATACGTGAGTAATTCCCGTTGTACAAAATGAATAGTATAACTTACGAAAATTTTGAAAGTGACTTTTTATATAATTAACATAATACCAAAAGATGACTTAGTTTGCCCGCGACTCCGTCTGCGTTTAATTCTTTATGAATGGGGTCTAATCATTTGTCAGAAATTGAAATAGCCTATCCTGTGTGTCAGCCAGAATTGAGGTTCTACAGATGTTAATAAATTTTTCAAAAGACCAATACAAGATACCGTGAAATTTTCGCAGCCATTGTTTGAAGATAAATATTGAGCTTCATTTAAAATTCTGCTTTACCTCAGTTTACAAAAGTTTATTGTTTTACTTTCTTAGTTAAGTAATTTTAGACTTTGCCACAAAATGTTTAAAATTAAAAGACTTGCTGTTATACCACGGAATTGTGATAAGTATAAGACTGGCTATTTATTATATTGTTGAATTTCCCTGAAATTTAAAATTACAAAAGTTGTGTTTGCTAAGTGGGAGAGCACACTCGACTTTCATTCCAAAGGCCGTGGGCTCAAACCACACCACGCACCTCTAAATTTTTTAAACTTGAAAAAAACATTATATGCCTTAAGCACGTGATTTAAAGTTGAGGGTAATCATTGTGAGAAAACCGACATATTCTGTGAATTCTCTGACACTTCCAAATTTTTTAGAGTTTGGAGGACATGTGACATTCACCAACCAGCACTTAGCCAGCGTCGTGAATTAATGCCTAATCTCTCTCATCATAAGAGAAGTCCTTGTGTCCCAGTAGTGGGAATATAAATAGGGATGTTTATACAAAACAATTCATATTGTATGGTGAAAGATATTAACCTATTGACTCACGATCGGACGCATGTAAATGCAATGACTTTGAATTCATTGTATTTAACTTGAACCTACACGACGTTGGTATAAATTTAAATATCGCATTATTTAGGTTGTTTTATTAGGGGTTTGAAGTGTAAAACTGGAACATTATTTAATGACCTCTGTGGCGCAGCGGGCGAAGGTCTGCCGGGGGTTGCGGGTACGATATCCGCTTCGGAACAAAAAAATCACGATCTGCAAATATTTGTTCCGAGTGTTTGGGTGTTATATATGTATAATAATTAATTCTAGCTAAATTTTATTGATTTTTTTGCTTATACGGAACCCTTTGTGCGCGGGTACAGATCCTCGTACTTATCGCTTTATTTTTACCGTTGATTTTCCGTTCCTAATAGGTATTTTATATTTAACAACACAATGCTAATTCATTATTTCCTGATCTAGTTGTTTTTATATTAAAAGTATTTATTGTAGTATACTCGTACTTATATTATAGTACCTGTTTATATTACCTATGTGTCAATCTTAACCTGGGACGAATATTTGCGGATCATATTTTATTTTGTCCCTAGTCGGTAATCAACCCACAACCTCTTGAGTTGGACCTTCCCCTGCTACGCAAAACGATCATTAATTAAACATTCATTCATTTTTTCAGATGGGTAGGTACTATTCTAATGTCGGCGCGACATACTAGAAATTGATGGTTTAGAATTCTTAATATGAAATGCTTTAAGGGGCGAGTTATGAAAGGTGGCGAATGAATGAACTTAGTGAAGTACAACTTCTCTACATCATTACGAGACGAACCTTTACATAGACCATAGAGATAAAACTTTTAGACATGGAAATATTTTACAAGAACTTTTCCTTCAGCGGCATCACCAGAATTATACTCTATCTATACGTTTCCTCTTAACTACACTCGAGAGCAATGAATCCAAAAAATCTCGGAAAGTAAGAATGCTAGGTTAATGCAATAAATTGTATTTAATAGACAATTTAATACTCTTTAAATGAAAGTTAAAAAAATATGAGTCACCATACATTTTATTTACACAAAATTACATAAAGAAAAAAAACTGCTGATCTCTCCTTAAAACAAAAATAGGAAACATGAAATTTTTGAACTTTATGACGATTTTCTTGAATTTCAATACTTCGTATTACCTCCTCGTGCTTCCATTACTGCGTTTACGCGGTTTGGCATGCTGTACACCAAGTTCCTTATACGATTTTGGGGAATATTCTCCCATTCCTCTGTGAGAGCAATTTTGAGCTCAGGAAGCGTGATTGGGGGAGGGTTTCGTTGTTTTACGCATCTCCCTAGCTCGTCCCAAGCATGCTCGATCGGGTTGATATCCGGGCTGCGCGCTGGCCACTCAGAACAGCACGAGAAGACCGATACTTGGTGAACACCATGCTTCGAAATCGCTTTCTCACAGGAACTGAACTCACAAATCAGTTTCGACGCCTCGGAGGAAGTAACCCAAGTGCATGGACAGTAAGACGTCGGCTTGCTGAATCTAACTTAAAACCCCTTAGACCTGCAAACGGCCCTAAACTGGAGCGTGGCCATCGTATTTCAAGACTAAGATATGCCCAGAAGAGCAATTTTGAGCTCAGGAAGCGTGATTGGGGGAGGAATCACGCTTCCTGAGCTCAAAATTGCTCTCACAGAGGAATGGGAGAATATTCCCCAAAATCGTATAAGGAACTTGGTGTACAGCATGCCAAACCGCGTAAACGCAGTAATGGAAGCACGAGGAGGTAATACGAAGTATTGAAATTCAAGAAAATCGTCATAAAGTTCAAAAATTTCATGTTTCCTATTTTTGTTTTAAGGAGAGATCAGCAGTTTTTTTTCTTTATGTAATTTTGTGTAAATAAAATATATGGTGACTCATATTTTTTTAACTTTCATTTAAGGAGTATTAAATTGTCTATTAAATACAATTTATTGCATTAACCTAGCATTCTTACTTTCCGAGATTTTTTGGATTCTTTGAGTGACCCGGATTCATTGCTCTCGAGTGTATATAGTTTAACAATATTTATCCGCAATTTAAATTAAAATATATATTAAATCTGTGTCTCCCTAGAACCCATTATAGGCGCAAATAAAGAACCTTATTAAATTTATCCGTCAAAGGTAAAAAAAACACACTGAAATATTGACTTCCCTTCCCTTCCCTTCCCATCTTCAGTGCTATCCAATGCCATGTCTAAATATACATATCACAACTACATGCCACGTAAGGTGTTATTGACTACCTACGTAGCTTATCAGACTACGACAACCACGCGACAGCCCTAGCGTCACTGTTTACTAAGCCTAACCTCGGGGTGACTTGTCGCATAACTTTATTGTGAAGGATCCAGACGCGGCTGACCTTAGAAACTGTTTATTTATGGGCTTTGCACAAGCCGTGTTGTCTAAGTGGAAGCACACTCGAATATTACCGAAAGTAGTGGACTCGATCAAACTGCGCACCGCTGGATTTTTCTTGAAAGTTAAGGGCGCTGTAAAAACAAAGCGTTCTTAAAAGTCAAGCTTAACATCGCATCGTGAGGAAACCGGAATGTTCTTAGAACTTTGAAGACTTGTAGAACATTATGACATTCAACCCGCACTTGGCCAGCGTGGTGAATTAAAGCCTTATCTCTCTCATGAACGGAGAAGTCTCTGTGTCTAAGGGTCTCTGTCTACGCTACTTACAGGCACCCTTCAGACATAACATATAAAATGTCAACTATTAGGGAGACCGAACTTTGAAATTATAAACATGACAACAAGACGTGGTGCATCACAAAATTCAATCGTTAAAATTTATAAATTTTCAGTAGGTTCAGTAGGTTACACAGCAGTTATTCTACTCTTACAAAACCCCATAAACTTCTAAACATTTACCTAAATCAGTAAATTCGTCCGGCTTCGGGATCCTATTCTATACCTGACTTGTTTGAATAGAATAAAACTTTCATTGTGTTAAGGGGTTAAGCCCTGTGTATGTGAATTTAAATTGTATCAAGTTTACTCAAATTATTTTACTTTTACATGAAGATTATAATGAATTTAGGAAGGATTTTGGGCTTGACGACTTGATAGATATAAATACTGCAAGCTAATCTATATATACTACTACTATTATAAATCGGAAGAGTTTGTTTGAAGGCGCTAACTCAAGAACCGAGAGACGTTCAAAATATATTTACAGTGTTGGATAGTACATTTATTGAGGAAGGTTATACACGCAAGCGAAGCTGCCGGGGGTCGGCTAGTTATACACAACGCAAGCTAAGCTACTATAAATCCCTTCGTCTGTTTGACAACACCCACGACAAGAGATGGGATGGTAGGGATTTATTAGACATGGCTTCACCTACCTAATTATCAGAACGGATATGTACTTGTGTGTTGATCCAGGATCTCAAATAAATCCACAGCAAATTATATTAAAATCGCTCCAGCTTAAGTCGTGAAGAAGTAACAAACATAGACACAAACATTCGCTTTTATAATTAGGTATTAGTGTGATTTGTGAGAAGCCTAAATTGTAACAATGTTCAATCGTTTTGTTACTACATAATGAGTAACCTTTTTAACTATCATGGTTACTAACAATATTTTTTTAAAACTTATTAAAATATCATGGTTTTTTAAATATTTAGGTACATTTATACGCGTTTATACACGAAACGGGTAGCATCTGAAGTCTCTCCGTGAAGATGGCGCTTGTAACAGTTGCGAAATATCGGGACTTTCAAAAACATTTAAATCTATGTTACCCGTTTTGTGTTCTAATATACATAATGAGTATTTGACTATAATTCATTGTAATGAGGACATTCAACTCATTCGGACATTCTTCCCCAGTCTTTGTATTTTAATCAGCTGTTTACCGCACGGTGCTCTGACCCCATCACTTTAATGTACCTACTTATAGTCCTTTTAATTTGGTCTTGTCTTTACACCAGCTTTTAAATCATCGAACGATGCGACGCAAGAGGTTTCGGGTTCGATTCCTGCCTCGCGACAAAAAATTGTATGATCTGCAAATATTATCTCATCATTATCTTAGCTGACTTGTCCATGTAAATCCCTGTGTTTCTATGGAAATAAAGTTAACTAACACGGGGCTTATAAAGTTCTTGAGGTAATATAATCATCTTACAAGGCTTTGCTGGTTGAATAGATTATAGCTCGTTCGTTGAAGTGGCAGTAGAAGGTCATTTAAATCGTGTAGATCAGATGGCCGATGGGGCTGAAAAGATCTCAAATACTTACGGCTTCTGGCGGAAATAAGTGTGAATCCTAGAATGGGAATCGAACACCTTCCAGTATACTGCACTAACCACTACGCTTACACGCTATCGAACCTCATGAGCTCAAATTTAATCTCTGATATTACACGATAACAAAGACTACGTTATGATCTTGTTTTTTTTCTGTGCCATTTTCTATAAACAAGCACCACTATTACGTTCCCACTGCAGGGACACAGGAACTTCTATCTTGACGAGAGATACCTCCACCACTCTGGCCAAGTGCAGGTTGGACCATTTTCTAAGTGCTTTTTCAAACCTAATACACTCAGCATCTCATTTAATTTCCCCAAACACGTATAAGTGGTTGTAAACGAGGTTATGAGAGTGTTTTATGAAGAACGTAAATTTATTATTCACTGAGCGGCGGGGGTGGCAAGTTTTAATGGCCTGTTGCGATATGTATGAGATATCTATATTACGCATTTCCACTCCCAGGTGCGACTTGTTCAAATGGTTAGTAGATTCTATCCATACTTCCATACTATGGATATACATATATTAAAATATATGTATATCCATAGTAATGAACGCGGGTCACCGACATAGCCCAACGGATTAGCTCTTTGAAGTGGCAATGGGCAGGCCATATAGCGAGAAGAACAGATGGCCGATGGGGCCGAAAGGTTCTCGAGTGGAGACCACGGATAGGAAAGCGCAGCGTTGGGCGTCCACCAACAAGGTGGACCGATGACTTGGTGAAGGCGGTCGGCTCGCGGTGGATGCAGGCTGCGAGCGACCGCAATGACTGGAAATCATATAGGGAGGCCTATGTCCAGCAGTGGACGTCCAACGGCTGAGATGATGATGATGATATCCATAGTAATATTATAAATGGGAAAGTGTGTCTGTATGTTTGTTTGTTCGTCTTTTAGCGAATTGACGTGATTTTTTTAAGTGAAGATAGTTTAAGCTTAAGGGATGGGACATAAGCTACTCTTACCGCGAGAAAAAACATATTTCCGACGAAAGTGTAGAACGGGCGAAGCCGCGGGGCGGAAAGCTAGTTATTATTAGTGAAATATCGCATAAGTAAGGGTATATAAATGTTTTGAAATTAATCTCACGAACCGCTGACTAAATTATTTCAGAGTTCGATATACGTGAGAAGTTCCCGATTTTAAAATGATGAAGAATTTAGTTCATTTTACTATTAGAACTGTCGTAAATCACCATAATGTGTAAAGTACCTAACTGTAAATTATTTTTGTTTTGTCAATTTATTTCAATTTAAAGGCATAGCATTAATTTTAATATATTAGTATATATAAATAGTAATTATATGTACCTATAGGAAGCTCATTGAGTGGTGTCTAAAAGTTGAGGAAAATGGAGGAACTACACTACAGTACAGGATGCTTCATTGAAGGTAAAAGTTTTACATTTTCTAAGTAGTTTTAATTACAAAGTGAAAATTGTGTTTCAGAACTTGGAACATTTAAACCGTTCATATTTTGTTTTCAAACTTCGTAGTCTTGAGTCTTGAGAGAACTTGCCGGAGTTAAGAGAAATATGGATAAAAGGTAACAAAAATCCTAAAATACATTTTTTTCTGTTACTTTAACACTATCAGAGCAGCGCAGAGCGTGGGCACTGAATGTGTTAAACAAGCCTATTTAATACTAGTTGCCAGTATATTCAAAACCAACAAAATTAAATCCTCCTCGTCTTTATTCCTTGAGTGGATCTATTAATAGAGATATCGTTAGACTACTGAAAATGGACATTTTAGGAAATGCCCACTTGGGTTAAAGTTTAGTTAAATAGTATGTAATACACAATGGATTTTGATGCGGTTTTTTAAATAGGTAGAGTAAAAGTAACGAGTTCCGTTTTTTAGGGTTCCGTAGGCAAACAACGGTACCCTTATTAATTCGAGATGTCTGTCTGTCTGTTCGTCCGTATTTCAAAGCCACTTTTTTCCGAAACTATAAGGCTGTATGTTGAAACTTTTTATTAGACGTATTCTGAGAACCGCATTAAGTTTATAAAACGACTCGCACTTGGCCGGATTTATTAATTTTTGATGCAAATAATAATAAATGTTTATTTTTTCAAGCATCAAAACAATTGCTGATAAGTTGGTGGATTAGATAATATTCAGGTACAAATACATTTTTGTTCAAGTTCTTAATTTGATAAAATATAATAATTTGAACGTCTACAAGCTGGACAACTGAACAAATAAATTATTATATTTTGGTAGGCACTTTATTAATTAACCAACTAGTCAATATTGATTTTGTCTTATTCACACAAACGGGTTGCGACAAAACATCCTATAATATGAGTTTACAACGGAAGGTTTCCGAGTTTCATTATATTTATTGGATTACAAACTTTACAGAACTTTGTTCGGCGTCTCGAGTCAGACAATCTGCGCCCAATTATTACGAAACATGACAAACAAAAGCGAGTTGGCTGGTCCAGGCCACGTGGTTCGATGAGTGGGAGCATACTCGTCATCATATTCCGTAGGACATGGGTTCAAACCCCACCCCGATTTCTCTTAAAATGTATTTATTTCTTTAAAAATACTTTATTGGACAGAAATAAAAATGGTACAAAAGGTGGTCCTAATATCCATTATCTACCAGCCAACCAATTAATGCACTTTAAACACGGGTTTCATACCATTCCACAATAGAACCCATAATGAGTGGTACTTTTCTTAGGCCAGTAATAAAATAAATAAATTAATAAAAAACATTTTATTTCTCGAAAAAAAACCTGGGCCGGCTTATTGTTAAAAAAACAGCAACCATAACACACAATACAATGAAAAAATTTAATTAAAATTCAATTGCGTCATACACAGCACCCTGTATTTAAATTTTTTAATTGTGTATTTTATATACACTGCTGTTTAAAAATAACCGTCACACTTGCGCAGGCCAGTGTCGTGAAACGTTGTTCAAAAAGAAGGATTTTAATTAAAAAAGGTTAGTTATTTTTGAATAAGTTTTGTGCTTTATAAAAAAGGTTAGTGTTCTTTTTTTAAATTATACCTGTCTTTGGTGTGTTTAATTGAAAAAAATCGGAATCGAAATTGTTTATTATCATAGCAGTGTTTTTAATTATTCGTCAGTGACAATAAAGTATGTTAAAATTGTGAGTTTAGTAGATATTGACCACTGGTATAAATAAAAATGTTTTTATATATTTATCAATTACTCAAAGATTTCTTCTCGACACCTTACAAGTTACTTCCATTACCTAATTCAATTCAAAATAATTAAGAATAATTAATTTGTTACGTGTGTGCCACTGGTTATGTGCTGGTAATATAATAAAGTAGGTATAATTTTTTTTTGCGCAAATTTCGTAATATGTGTGTAATATTACTTTTATTATTACGTTTATCGATCAGATTCTCTGGCCATTGGCTCTTATAATAAATAATCCACTGATTTATAATAATGTCTGTGACCCTCGTTCTTACGTATCTCTTTATTCCATATCGATCTCGTAGAGAAACCCCGAATATGCCTCTGTAGTCTCTTTTGGAGCGACTTGGGACTTTTTGTTACCATTTTTTTTCTGTCTTACTGCTGTATGTATTCTACTATATTTTATATACTTACTCACAATTTGATTATAAGTAAGTACGTTATTTTACACATAAAAACAGTAATAAAAATAATTAGAACTAAATAATGTCTGTCTAACATTGCCATATCATAATACCCATTGCAATATTAGTATATAGGTACCTATTGTTCTATAAATTTCGTGTGAAAAATGTACTATTCATCTTTTTACGAATTCCTATGTAATTAGTTTACCGACTATTATTTTAATTAGGGTAATGACTCGTGGTCCCACTAATTTGACCCACCAGTGGGTCATTGTGTCGATTTCATGGGCTCGTGGTCCCACTGCTTGGTGGGACCATTAGTCATAGTAATGCAGTCGCTCGGGTCGTGACTCGTGGTCCCACTGACTTGGTCATAAGGGCTATAACATATTTTTTTTGTGAAATAAATGGGGCTAGAAAGTTCTCGAGGAGAGAACGGATCGGCAAGCGCAGCGTCGGACGTCCACCAACAATGGGGACAGATGATCTTTTCAAGGCTGCTGGTTCACGGTGGATGCAGGCTGCATCCGACCGTAATACCTGGAGTTCATAAAGATATATATATATTATGTATATATATATACTTGCTTATGTCCAGCAGTTGACGTCCAACATCTGACATTATAATGATGAAGTATATATTTGGGTCCTTAAGTCAACATAAGGAATTCAATGATTATCTTTGAAACAGTTTAACTTTTAAACCGATAGGTGTCTAGATGACATTTGTCAAAATGACAGCTGTCAAACTGCCATAACTCCGATACTGCTTGGCCTAGAGATGCCGTACTAGGTGCAAATGATTGGTGATAGAGAGAGCAACATTTTCGATGACAGCTGTCAAACTTTAAACTGCCATAACTCTGAAACGGCCTGGCCTAGAGATACCCTACTAAGCTCAATCGACAGGTGTTAGAGAGAGCAACATTTTCGATGACAGCTGTCAAACTTTAAACTGCCATAACTCTGAAACGGCTTGCCCTAGAGATCCCGTACAAAGCTCAATCGACAGGTGTTAGAGAGAGCAACATTTTCAATGACAGCTGTCAAACTTTAAACTGCCATAACTCTGAAACGACTTGCCCTAGAGATACCGTACAAAGCTCAATCGACAGGTGTTAGAGAGAGCAACATTTTCAATGACAGCTGTCAAACTTTAAACTGCCATAACTCTGAAACGGCTTGGCCTAGAGATGCCGTACTAGGAGCAAATGATTGGTGATAGAGAGAGCAACATTTTCAATGACAGCTGTCAAACTTTAAACTGCCATAACTCCGATATGGCTTGGCCTAGAGATGCCGTACTAGGTGCAAATGATTGGTGATAGAGAGAGCAACATTTTCGATGACAGCTGTCAAACTTTAAACTGCCATAACTCCGATACTAAAAAAACTAAAACTTAAAACTTTTAGCAGTGGGACCTCGAACCCATGTTTTTAACTATGACTGGTGGTCCCACTAAGCAGTGGGACCACGAACCCATGTTTTTAACTATGACTGGTAGTCCCACTAAGCAGTGGGACCACGAACCCATGATTTCAGGGATAGTGGGACCACGAGTCATAGTGGGTCAATCACAGTCGGACCACGAGTCACGACCCTTTAATTAGGTTTTCCATTTTTTCCTATACAAAAGACAAAAGATATTTTATCAGCAAGCCGTGTGAAAATTCAAGCCCCTCATAATTTATTTTTGATTGAATTATTTTTTATCTAGCAAGTAACACAACAAATTACCATACCTACATTACACAACAATTTACTATATTTTTGGAAATCCTTTTTTTAACTGGTAATTAAATGTATGTCGTGTGGTTCCCCAAGAATAGTACCATCCCATCTCCCTAGTTGTAAAACTGATTAAAGGATATCAGACTAGAGACCCGCTTTCGCTTCGCTTCAGGTAATTATAAAAATAAATTTCCTCTTAAAACACTATTTTAAAAAGAGTAGATCGAAGCATACAGACAGCGACAGCGTATTTGTTTTATCTAATTAAATAAATAAATAAATATTGCTGGACAACTCACACAGCGACATCTAGCCCAGTGGTAAGCTCGAAAAGCTTGTTTTACGGGTGCTAGATTTCTGGAGTCGTTCGTCAACTCGCTTATATAGAGTATAGCTTTTTTACGATTCGTCAACTCACACCAGTTGGGACAAAATTTTTGGAGCGAGTTGACGAACGACTCGATTTCTGATACCTATACTTAATATAATATGCATACTTAATATATAAGTACTTGTATTTAAATAATGCATTGTTATAATAAACTTACAAAAATAATATATTTAGTTAAGTAATTAAACCATATTTTTCCGGCAAATTTGTTCTGCGGCAATCCATTTTTTTCTTTAATTATTAAGTTGCTATTAAACAATAATTATTATTGTACTTCTATATCTTATGTTTTTCAAAAACAAATCTTATTTTTTTTTTTACATTCTTAGGCTTATTCTTCAAGCCGTTGATTAAAAATTTGGTGCCTAACATTTTATTTACGTGGCGTGAGAACTAAATGATTGATACAGCCATTAACTTAATTCCATGTTATTGTTATTTTTTGAAAAAAAAACGTAGACCCGGAACTAAACAACAGTTATATAGACACTTTGCTCTATGAACTTTGATAAATAGTTTTCTACAAAATTATACCTACAAATATTATAGCACATATATATTGAATGAGAATGAATGAAAGCTATAGTGGTCAAGACATTGGTGGAATTCTTGAAATTCAGTTTGAAGTCGGTATTTTTTGCACAAAATTAATTATGCTATCTCCTGTCTAAGAAGGCGTGTTGGAAAAACCGCCGTGCTGGATAAGTAGTAGCAACCTCAAACTAATTCCGAAGAAGAAAATAATCATCCAAATCATGATTCATTATTTTTATTGTAAAGGTGGTTTTTCACGCGTCCCATTTTAGTTTGGTATAGCTCCGACAATAGAATCAATATGAAAACCTTATAAGCCTTACAATCCATACCGATAGAAGTAGTTTTTCTACCCACATATCTACGTAGCTTTACACACAAAAGAGAAAGGTCGCCACAGATAGTACTTAAGTAAAATTCATCAGCATTAGCATGTTTAATTAATACAATTCTCTTATATCCTGTTTATAAGTCCCAACTATATACAGTGTTTACCGTTACGTACGGTATTAAACTACCTGAATCTGATTTATATTCAAAGGTCTTCATCGAAGTTGTATATTTAAATAAAATAAATACAATGACCCAGGGATCAGTGGATATTTACATACACTTTCATGTGGGCTGCGGTGGTTTACTTTGTTTAAAACCTACGTCCAGGCTTAACACATTCAATGCTCAAGCTTAAACACCGTGCTGTAGAAACGAGCGTGTGTCCTAGGCACAGATAGTGTTAAGGAAGCTTAAGTGAGACAATCACATATATATAAAAATTAATAATGTGCGTAAAAAGTTTGTCGTGGGCGATGTTACTGTCAGGAGGGTCGACATAATACCAGCGCTGAGTAGTTAAAATCCCTTACCTACTTAGCAATATGCTGAGTTGACTCTTGTTTGGCACGGTACATTGCAATATCATGGGTACAGGATAGAAACTGAAGTATCTAAATATATAGTGTCAAATTTCTATATTAATTTTTTCTTCTGTATCTAGTTTTAAGATGAATTGTGTCGTGGCAAATAAAATATATTTCATTTCATTTTCATTTTATTTCAAAAAAGTAGTTAAAACTATAACGTTTTTTAAAGTTATTTTTAACTTGTGTCCAGATGGCTCCCACACCAGTAGCCGAAGACAGGCTGACGTCAGGTCACCGGCTGTCTCACCCGCCCCCTGGTGATGAGGTGATGGTGACGGGCGTCTCCGGGTACTTCCCTGACTCCGACTCTGTCATACATCTGCAGGAGAACCTGTTCAATAAGGTACGAGCAAATACATAAATATTGCTGGACAATTCACACCGCAACATCTAGCCCCGTGGGAAACGAACCCAAAAGGCGGGGATCAAATGGTAGAAGAACGCGCGTCACCGACATAGACTAGCGAATTAGCTTTTTTAAGGTATTGACAAGCCATATAGGTACCAAAGAGAATAGAAGTCGATGGAGTCGAAAAATTCACGAATACTACGGATAGGAAAATGCAATGACAGTGTCAGATGATCTTGTGAGGGCGGTTGGTTCGCGGTGGATGCAGGCACGGTCCGACCGTAATAGTCCGGGATCCGTAGTACATGGAAATCAAGTGATTACTAACAAGCTAATTTTTGGTGAGTAGCTTCGTTTCGATGAGACGTCCAAAAATATCCTATACCCAACTCTCGATTGTGGTAGCTAACAGAGATATCAAGGATTAAAAAAATCAAGGATGTAGGACCGGGATAACGGACCACGAAATTTGTAGGAACTAACCAGCTGATTTTTTGTTGTATACTTAATTAATATTTATAAAATCTAACTGACATATTGTCCTACAAATTTCGTGGTCCGTTATCCCGGTTTTACATCCTTGATTTTTTTAATCCTTGATATCTCTGTTAGCTACCACAATCGAGAGTTGGGTATAGGATATCTTTGGACGTCTCATCGAAACGAAGCTACTCACCAAAAATTAGCTTGTTAGTAGGTAATCACTTGATTTCCATGTACTACGGATCCCGGACTATAACAACTGGAAATAATTTAGTGTGCCTGTATCTAGTGGACATCCATGGTGAAATGATGATGGTGTTACGGCGTGGGCATTAGTAATTAATATCTTTAAATTTTTGTATTTTTTATATTTTTCACACTGGCTTTAGTTAGTAGTAGCCAGGAAGTAAAATTAAATAGAAAGTACCCGACTTTAAATTAATTCGTATTTGTTACAAAAGCAAACGTCTGAGGTCAATAAGTCAGTTAAGAATAACTTAATGATTCATGAAAACAAAAATCATTTACTGCTAGAATTTACCTACGTAAGCTACGTAAGTTTTAATTACCTTAATTTACCTAGTTCATTATATGAACACAAGGCGGGTTTTGAACCCAGAACATTCCTTCGACGAAGAGAACATAACCATAATGTAGGTTAGAGATGTTAGGTAGGTATATAGACTAGACGAAAACCTACTTGTTCGGAATCTGGATATATTTTGTACAACTAATAGGGCATTTTCGTAGCGATACAATATTGTGACTCATTTGTAATTCAATTTGTGGGTGTTCGAGGACAAGCCCAAATTCCTAGAAAACATTTTCCTTTCGTATAAGTTTCGCAGTTTGTCCCAAAAATAAGTAAGGTACACTTTATGTAGCTATTTGTATTATATTTCAAGCGTTATAGAATAACCTATTCGGTTTTGAAGGGTAAGTCAATTTTATTGTATTGTAAAACGGGGTAGCTTTGTTAGGAAACCTCGATTTTTTTTTACTTTTTTCACAGCTTTTCCAAATAGGGCTTAGTTGCACTAGTGTCTCGAATAGCATGGTGATACAGCTAACTCTGTGACACCGTCTAGTAATTCTTTTTCTTGTGTTATGCCATTTTCAAATAATCATCATCTTTCAGGCTTTGTTCACAGTCCTCTCTAATGTTTTTAATCTTATCTTATCTTTAACGGTTATAAACTATGAGATATGTTCTGTGCTATGAGCTTAAAAATACCTATATGTTAGATTAGATAGATGTTTTAATCCTTTCTTCATTCATAGACGTAGCATAGAGTGTAAATCCGTAAATAATACCCAAAAGTCCCTCCCATCGGAGCCAGTCCGCGCTTGTTCATTACTTTTCTTCTTCTTCTTAGTTTATGGCTTGCTGCTTTTTGTTAAAGCAATTTGGCCAGTGTCTAAGTGCGATTTAACTTGTCGCAGTTTACAAGCGTCCACGTCAAAGTTTCATAAGCATGGTAATGTAGAGATACTAACAATAAAAGGAGAGAACATTACCATATTACTAGTATAATTGAATTTCCATAGATTGATGGTATCTAAAACAACATAAACAAATTCTAATGAAATAACATAAATATATTCATAAAAATATTACATACTTATTTGCAATTACAACTTAATGTTATGATAATCTACATATTTACATAGAGCATAAATTACAGGGGGAGAGAAAGTAAGAAATAGCAGGGATTTAAGGCATGTAGGATGAGGAATATTGGAAGGGAGGAAATTATAAAGAGATGGACACCTAATAGGACAATTAAAAAATATGTGATCTACAGAACCTTCATCATAACCACACTCACAAAGAGAGCTATCCCTAATCCTTAGTTTGGCCAAGAACACTGGGGAGCAGCAATGACCTAATCTTAACCTACATATTACGGATGTAGTAATTTTTTTAAAATTTCTAAATTTAAAAAACCAAGGAGTAATAGGTATATCTGCTTGCACATCAGAATAATGCTTACCCTTTGACATTTTAAGCGAGTCCCAATGGGCTCTCCAAGATTTTTGTAAAAGATTTTTTGACATTAAACAGAGATCATGGCAAAATGCTTTATAATGGTCAAGACAACCAGTTTGAATGGCAGTACTAGCCTGATTATCAACTGTCTCATTGCCACAAATTCCTGAATGCCCAGGAATCCATGCCAAGACAATGTTGATACCCAGGCTATTACAGTCATACAGAGCTTTTCGTAGTTCAAGAATAATAGGAAATCGAGAAATAGATCTAAAAGGATTAGAAAGAATAGATTGAAGACAGCTTTTGGAATCCGAAAAAATAATAGAGTTATTTAAGTTGTGGGACCTTATAAAAAGTATAGCTTCAAGAAGCGCTATAGCTTCACCAGTAAAAACTGATGTTGAAGGAGGGCATTTAAAACTAAGACTAATACTAGTGAATGGTATCCAAACAGCAGCACCAAGCTCCCCATCCGGAGACAATTTGGAAGCATCGGTGTAAATAGTATGCCATCCTCTATACTTTGAAGCAATTGTAGCGTTAAACAAATTATTGGCACCAGGATCATTTTTGTCAATACCAAAGTAGAGAAGAATGTTTGGTTGGTAGGTTAAAGATTCATATGGAGTAAGATAAAGTGGATTTATAGGATATTGGACTGTGGGGTATCGAATTTGACAGAATGTTAAGTAACTACGAAGGATGCAGGGTATTTTACTAGAGTCATAATATCTAAATAATTCACGAAGACGGTCTAATTTTTTAATAAGGGGGTGAGCTGAGTTTTGGACCAGTTTAAGGAGATACCTGTCAGAAAGATATTGTCTGCGCAAGTGTAGAGGGGGATCTCCACATTCCACTTGCAAAGCATTAATTGGCGAAGACTTCATAGCACCCAGTATTATGCGCAAACATTTAGACTGAATTTTGTCCATTTTTTCGAGTCCAGGTTTATTACACAAGTTTAAGAGGAACTGTCCATAGTCAAAGTGACTTCTCACTATTGCGTTGTAGAGCAATTTCTGGGTGTATGGGTGAGAACCCCACCATACCCCAGAAAGAACTCGTAGGGTGTTTATATTTTTTTCACACTTTTGTGATATGGCTGTGAAGTGAGCAGCACCAGACATTCTGGAGTCTAAAATTAATCCAAGGAACTTAACCTGATTAGATTGAGGTATAAATTCATTATCTATCATTAAATTTACTGCTGGAATTTCTCTTTTTTTAGTAAATACTACAGCTGTGCACTTAGGAGCTGAAAGGGATAAGCCATGAAGTTCTAGCCATTCTACAAGATATCTTAGAGCAGAGTTGAGAAGCAATACTGCATCTTCTACAGAAGAGGTAATAGTATAAAGTGCTATGTCATCAGCATATTGAAGAACCTCACAGAAAGAATTAACAGACTCTTCTAGGTCACTGGTATAAACACTATAGAGTAAAGGACTTAACACAGATCCCTGAGGAAGACCCTTCCAAACTTTTTTAGGAGGAAGAAAACCTTGAGAACATCTTATGACAACAGACCTCTCCATCAGAAGGTTACATACAAATCTAATTAACTTTACGGGGACTCCCAGCTGGATAAGCTTGCTCTTAAGAGTTGGAAGGAGCACATTGTCGTAAGCAGATGAAACGTCTAGAAAAACACCAACTAAATATTTTTTTTCTTTAAAAGTTATGTAAATATCGGAAGTTAACATTGTAAGGTTGTCGATTGTACCAAATCCTTTCCTAAAACCATACTGAGACTTACCCAGTAAAGATCCACTTTCACACAACCATTCAAGACGACGCTTTATCATCTGTTCCGCCACTTTAGCCATTACAGATGACAAAGCTATAGGTCTGTGACTGGATGGGCTCGATGGATCCTTACCAGGCTTCAAGATAGGGACTATTATTTGTGTTTTCCACTGGTCAGGGATGATGCCCTGATCGTAGAAAGAATTAACAATAGATAGATAATATCTTTTTGCATAATCAGATGAATTTACAAGAAATGAATATGGGATACCGTCTATGCCAGGAGATGAATCAGTCAATCCACTCAAGGCTAGAGAAAGTTCATCAAAAGAGAAATGGGCGTCCATAGCGCCAGAAGAAGGTAAGTAAGATGATGGTGATGGAAATGAGGATGAATGAGGAGCTGTGGGTGGAGCAAGATTATCCGAAAAGGCCTCAAGCCATGATGATGGATCATTAGCTAAAAGGTTATCTAAACAAGATGACCCTCTAAAACGTCTGATCTGTTTCCAGATCAGAGTTGAAGGAGTTCTGGGAGACAAATTTTCACAAAATGTGGACCATGCTTCTTTTTTTTTCTTTGAGGCTATTCTTCTAAATTTAGCAGATTGTTTTTGATATGCTACAAAATTTTGTTTAGTCATTGACTCGGTATATAATTTTTCTACTGAATTCCTAACATTAGCCATTGTAGTACATTCAGAGTCCCACCAAGGGGTAGATACTCTGAAGTCTTTAGCTGGTTTTTTTATAGGCACATGTTCTTTAGCACTAGAGATAATGCAATCAATAAGGGTATTGTAAGCCTGAAGTGTTGAATCTGATGTCAGTGTAGAGGAGTTTAATTTGAGATCAAGAGAGTCAGAATAAGCAGACCAATCTGTACCTACTGTTCTATACCTGATAGTTGATGAAGGGTTACAGTGAGGAATGACACTATTTCGCGAGTTAATGTAAATGGATAAAGTTATTGGAAAGTGATCACTACCATAAGAGTTAGATAATATTTTCCAAACTATGTTCGGGAACAACGAAGGACTACATAATGAGAGATCCACAGCACTTTTCGGATTTTGAGAGGGATATACACGACGAGTGGGTGAACCATCATTAAGAACACAAAGATTGGCTTCATCAATGATTTCATGAAGGGATAAGCCAAACATATCAGAATAACCATGACCCCACACAGTGTTGTGGCCATTAAAGTCACCCAATATTATGGCAGGCGATGGAACAGAAGAGAAAATGAGCAGAATATCAGAAATCAAAGAAGAAACAGGATGAGGAATATAAATAGAAACAAAAGAAATATTAAAGGTTTTGATACCAACGGCAACTGCGTTGATACCATCAGGAAGGGGCGGAAGAGTAATTGGGGAAAAGGAAAGGGAGCGCCTTACTAGTAAGGCGCTACCCCCATGCCCATCGGTCCTGTCATCTCGAAGGCACGCATAGCCCGACATCCTAAATGAGGAATCAGGCTTTAACCATGTCTCCGAGATGGCAAGGACCGATGGGCGAAAATTATTAATTAAGTAAACAAGTTCATGCTTTTTTGCACGCATACTTTGCATGTTCCATTGCAGGACCATGACTGGATCCATATTGGGATGCAAGAGATACAATCTGGGAAATTTTAGGGGCAACGTTGGACGGTAAGATGGATGGATTAGATGTAAGAATATTGATTAGCAGTGAGAGAAGAGTTTCAATTAAGCCATCATTTGATGTATTATTTTCATTAATAGCACACCCATTGGGAAGGCTAGATGAAGGATTTGAGACAAGGTCCCTATGAGCAGCCACATTATAGGATTTTCCTAGAAGAGGCTTAGCACGGGGAGAAATAAATGTAGTTTTTTTGTATGACTGTGAGGAGTTTATTTGAGATGAGTCTATGAAGTCAGAGCTTTGAGAAGAGAGAGAAGGAAATGAGTTGGGGATGTCCTGAACAACTTCAGAGAATGGACGATTAACTCGAGCGCACTGTTGACTAGCCTCTTGATATGAGATGTTATCTTTTGCCATTAGAGATTTAATTTTTTTTTGTCTATCCTGTTCGGGACATTTTTTACTAGTTGCGAAGTGTTGACCCTTGCAGTGAAGACACGTCGCCTTATCCTCTAATATCTCGCATGAATCACCAGGGTGATCCATGCAGCATTTGAAGCAGATTGGTTTTGACCTACATTGATTCTTAGTGTGGCCAAAACGACAACACATGTAACACTGTATTGTGGGGAATTGGTATATTTCCACAGGTAAGGAATTATAATATAAAAATATCTTCGAAGGCAAAGTTTGACCATGAAAAGTAACAACCACCGACTGAGTAGGCACCCATGTTACCTTGTTGTCCTCTACAACTTTCCTATTTAGGCGTCGAGCTTTAATTATGCTACCATGATCTCTGGGAATAATGACATCCTTCGCGAACTCATCCATTGACAGGTCTGTTGGAACCTGCCTTACAAGACCCATTTTGGTTACATTATAAGTAGGAATAACTGCATTATATTTAGCCAAACCAAGAATTGGGGATGCAATGAAATTGTTGGCTGCTTTTGCAGACAAAAATTCCACTGACACTCTGTTTCTACCAATTCGTTTTACCCCATCGACACGAATATCGCTAAATTTATTTGTAGTTAAAAATTGACCAAATTTGATAGTTTTCAGCACAGCTGAAGGATTATCGTCACTGTCTGAGCGTGTGACATGGACAATAAATGGCCCATTATCTTTATCAGTGTAGTGATGTATAGAGCCCACAATGATGGTAGGGTGAGTAAAAACAGATTGTATTGAGGCTGAGGTCAGCTCAGGTGAAACAATCACCTTTTTGGCTGGTGGACTATGTTCTGAGACTAATCGTCTCTTAGTGGCATTTGTTGTTGGCGAACTTACTGTTTCCTGAAATATATCTGGAGGGTCCGGGTCAGGGTCCAAAAAAACCGGCAAAGATGCCGGCATGGCGTCCTCCATGCGACGTCAAGACGCCGATGGAAAAAACTAAAACTAACACTAAACTAAATACTTACACGAAAACTAATACTACACGTGATTATCTACCACCTGGAGCTACTATTATGGTAATTCAAAGATAATTTGGTGTGAAATATCACATAAAAAAGCAAATTATCTCCACGACCAGTTATTCACTCCGCGCTTCACTTGTTTTTCAACCTCTTCACAGACAGCTAATAAAATCCGTTCATTACTTTAACCGAGCGTTGTGTTCTGACGTTGAAAAATTAATTTCCCTGGATGACGACATCTTGAATGTATCCGAATGTATGTAGGGCGTTTTCAACTATTACTATGCAAGAGAAGATATTTGATATTTTCAGTTGAATAATAGAATCAAGTATTTTTTCGGTTTCCCTAAACTATACAGCAATCACCAAATTACGAGTACATATAATATGAAAAACACACAAATTAGTAACCCAGCATTAGCTGGTGGTGATGGTAACCGACTTCGAAATAGGAGGAGGTTTCTCAATTCGATCGAATTTTTTTAGGTAGGTACTTACGGAACGTTTGTTCGAGAATAACTTCGTCGTTTATGAACCGATTTTGATGATTCATTTTTTGCTTTTAGAACCAATTTTTTTAAGTCGCTTAAAACTTGATTCTTAATTTGAGCTTCGATTATCACGGTAGCGGTCATGAATCTAGACCTACAAATATACGTATTAGATATGTCTGCTAACAATTCTCACATCAGATGGTTTCTTTACGGTATACCTACTAGGTCTGCTAACAATTCTCACATCAGATGGTTTCTGTACGGTACTATACCTACTAGGTCTGCTAACAATTCTCACATCTTTTTCTTTACAGGTAGACCTAATCTCGGCCGACTCACGGCGCTGGAAGCTGGCCCACCCTGAGATCCCGCAGAGAACGGGCAAGATCAACAATGTCAACAAGTTCGACGCGTCCTTCTTCGGGGTGCACTACAAGCAGGCACACACCATGGACCCCATGTGCAGGATACTGCTGGAGAAGGCGTATGAAGCTATCATTGATGCTGGTGAGTCAACTTGGATTTATGAATAGAATAGCATTTTTATTGTTAAAAAGGTAAATACAATGCAATACAAATACAGTTTATTGTACACCAATAACAAAACACACAAATAAAACACAAAAAGAGACAAGTACAATGGGCAGCCTTATCGCTAAAGAGGAATCTCTTCCAGGCAACCTTTGGATGGAAAAGAGAAAGGTAAAAAAGGTGACTATTGTACGGTTAATTGTCTTAAATCCTATGTTTAATTAGACAATACAGTTTTCTAAAATAAACTTACAATTAAAAACACACATTAATGTGGTGAAAAATAAGCTAAAAAACAAATACAGTTACGCACACTGGCAAAGCGTTGTGTATAGCAAATTGTAACTAAACATTAAAAATGCATTTATAAAAATAGATGTAAAAAGAATTTTATATTTTTTAGTTTAGCAGTGATTGTAATAAATATTTAAGTTATGAATTGGTTTCAGCGCATTTCGAAATCGACTTTTAGAAAAATAACGAACTTATACACTAGAATCAAATGCAATTTAAACAGAACCTTACACTTCCTATTAACGTTATAACATTTACTCGAGTTTTACCGTCCCTTTCAATAAAACAAACATTGGTTTTACCTACTGACTTTAAAGCAACTCAAATTATAGAGGTCCAATTCTACACAGAAACAAAATATCAGCAGAAACGCTAAAACCGCAAAACAAACAAACTACATTCCCTACAGGTAGAAAAGGTTCCATTTGTACCGTCGTTAAATATCGAGTCAATGTTATTAGCTGAGGCTCTCCACTATTTACACTGGAAAAATATATGTATAGGTTACTCGTAAGCTATGTGGTACTAAATATTGTGCTATCACATCTGGTTATTAGATAATGGTAAAGAAAAAATAACAAGATCACAACCTTAGTCCTCGAGTAGAAGTCGAGCCCTCGCCACCCAGTTTAGCCCTGGTTGCGCTAACCACTACGCTATCGAGGAACATTGAAATAGGAAAAACCTTTACGGTTATATACTAAATGTACGAGTAGCTCATTTTTCATCATCATAACTCCGCTCCTCTCTCCCCAATTAAACAAATACAGGTCAAAGCCCTGCAATTCGTACTAAGAACCTAGAACCTTTCTTAGCTTGACGATCATATACGTTTTATTATCTTCATTATTAATGAATGACTAAATGGTTAGAAAGAATAACAAACTCCGCTAAGAAAAGATCAGTCGTCAGTATAACGGATACTTTTGGTTTCCCTTCCCTAATCGAGGACATATAATGTAACTTTATAAAGGCGATGACATACTGCAATAGCTTTGTTGATAAGCATTTATGAAAAACAATTATTTAGGTACAAGTTTTCTATACGCGGCTTTCCCGCGATCTAATTAGCTTTCCCGTGTCATATCTACTTATATTATTGAAATTAAGGTAACATACAAATAAATTGCCAAGCAATTCATAGCATATAAGTACCTACATATGTAGGTATCTACACCAAAATAACATATTATAGACTGCTTTTTACAACGGGGAAATTTAATTATTTATTAATAAAGCTATGTACAATAACAAAATACACCATTATCCGAGTAACACAAGCTTCGAGCTTACCACGGTGCAAGATGATGCTGTGTGAATTGTCGACCAATATTCATTTATTTCATTTATCTGAGCCATATAGTTTGATAAAGTATAGGTACATGTGACATCACCTTTCCCCTGTAAGTATTCCAATCAATACCACCTCCCTTTCTTTGCCATAATGAGAGCAATTTGTCGGGCACCGAAACTCAGTCCACTCAAATGAATTAAATTCCCAAAGTTGTATTGGAATCTTCACGAAATGTTTCAGTAAGAAAAAATAATTAGTAGGTAAGTACCTTTTTGGGATTTTTTTAATTAAGATTATATTAGTGGCATTACAACGCCATAAAATTATTTTGATTAGTTTGTTGCATCTTTGTTATTCGAAATATATACCTAAGTTTACGTTCAAAAGAGTTTCATTTGAACAAAATCTTATTTTTTTACTATATAAAAATAAGTCGGGTTTTCCTTCCTGACGGTATAACTCCAGAACGCACGAACCGATTTCCACGGTTTTGCATTCGTTGGAAAGGTCTCGGGCTCCGTGAGGTTTATAGTAGAAAATTGCGGGAAAGTGTAAAACGCGGGCGAAGCCGCAGGGTGGAAAGCTAGTTTAATATAATCAGTATAAATAGTAAACCGAATATTGTTGCGTACTTGTGTTGAAATTTTGTCTTTATTTTAGATGAAAATTAAATTCATCTCGACCATTTTGCTTCGTTTTCTTAATTAAAACAAGACATCTTAAAATAATACTCTTATAATGTAGGTAACGAATAACTTTTTTCAAAGATTTTCCTGGAACGTTTTGATAGGATTTCGTAGGTATCAACTTTGTATAACGACTCAATACTTTTAGGAAACGTTTGAACAAAGTCTTAGTATGTTTATGAAATTAACCGAAACAGAGTTACCAAAGTAACTTTAGGTTTATGTAGGTGTATTGAACTTTCGAGATTTAATCAATTTATGTAAACCAAGTTATCAGAAAATTCGTCTCCACTCTGCCTCTTATTATACCAATAACTCAAAAAGCAATTTAGATTTTATGAAAGATTTTAAGCCCCGCTGGCGAAACGTAGGTGTAGGTATAATTAAGGTGTTCTAAGAGATACACACATAAATGTGGTCATCATCATCATCATCATTATATTAGCCATCGGACGTCCACTGCTGGAAATAGACCTCCCTGCATTCACCAACCTGCCTAGTACTAAACGTGGTGATTATACCAAATCCCCCAAAACCTATATAAAGGGTGTAATATACCTGTGTCTAGTGGGATGTAATACGGACTTAAAATTATTAAGACAAAAGTTTGGATGTTTATTTGTATTTTTGTTGATATTACAAAACGGCTGAGCAGATTCAGATAACATTTAACAACAAGTACCTACCTAATAAAATGATTGATTGACTTTGATTACTAGAGAAGAAACTTAACTAGGTACCTACTTTTCAGCGCTGAAAAAGTATTTTCCATCGGAAAATCTATTTTAACGCGGCAAAATCCGCGAGTTGTCACTAGTTCCACTGTAATTTTCATTTATGCTTCAGTAAGTTTAATAAACAAAGCTATTCTGTTATCTGCTAGATAATTAAGCCAGACAGTTGCAAAGTGGCATCGTTTGAGACGGATAAAGGATATTGTCAGCAGCTCCTGTTTTGCTGACTGTACGAGAAATTAATATTATTATTAGATGCTTAGGTGTATAATAAATAGAGGTATTTTAAATATTTTGCTCAGGTTTCCTAACGCTCGTAAACAAAACCTTAATTATCCGTAGGTGCAACAATTAGACTTTAAATTTAGAAGTATTTTTAAATATCTTTTCAACGTATGTGACATCAAGTTTACCGATTATTCGGTGACGGTTCTGTAAGTAGAGTAGAGTAGAAAATTAGCTCCCTTTGTTCAAAGGACCCTTGATCCTTGATCGAGAGGTTGTCGGTCGGACATTGATTCGTCAAGTACTTATTGACGGGATCTGGTGACCCTTAATCCAGCTGCGAAATAAAATCTACATATTTAATTATTAAAATGGAGTTTAACAGACTTTAAAATAAAGCGAAGTCGACATTCTTTTTAATTATACTTTTATTTTTCCTAAAAAGTACTTGATTTTTATCAGGTTACCTTTTGATTATACCTAGCAATACCATTATTTACTTCATTAATTAGGTCCTTTATTCTCGTATCACAAACATTGTATGTGAAAATGTAAACCTTTTAACCTTTGTTATGCGCCGTCATAATATGTTTTCAATATTCCATTATCAAGTAGAATTACGTACTTCAGGACTGATACATTATTCACAAGTCTACAGGGCGGTGGGAATTTCGGCTTGTTTCAGGGAAATTTATAATTTTGTGACTCGAACAACGCAGCGTCGTCTGAGGTAAAAGGATCTTAATATCAAGGTCTAGGCTTTTTGTATCATAATAAAGCTATGTGGTGTCTTAATAATAATACGAGTAGGTACCAAAATGATAGTTCGCGTCATTCATAGTTTTTTATATAGGCTTTTTATATGTTTGAGTAATCTTATCTTTATCATATACAAGCCGACCTGCCACAGCTTCGCTTGTATTTTTTTATGTTATCTACAAATAGATAGTTTATATTATAACCTTTCTCCATAAAATGTACTATGGGTTGTTTTAATTAAGTATTATGTGTTACTCTTTCGGGCAAAACTATCATTTCTATGAAACTTCAATAATAGATTCAGGCGGTATAATGCTCAAATCTATTCTAAAGATATAAACACTATCATTATCGCAGAAAGATCTATCTATGTATTTTATCGTGGAAAATGTCGTTTTTAAAAAGCTTCACAAGAAACTTCATAAAATGTTACAACAAAAATGTCTTACGACGTAAAGTACAAACATTAATTATAACATGTGATTATTCCGCTTCAAAAACCTCAAGAGTTTCGACAGTTTCACAGAAATTACTTTCGTACCATTTCTCTCAGCCTGTATAAACATTTTACAGCCATTTCCATCTCTCTAGAACAACACACCTAATCCCGCGGTTTTGTTCACTAAACCAACGTTCGTACTCTGAACTTATTCACGCTATTTCGTAGGTAACATTAGATTATACAACATTTATTACGTATTAGTAATATTTTAAGAGCCCTGTTGGTTAAGTGGGATTCATTCGACTATCAATCCGAAGGTCGTGGGTTCAAACTCCACCGCGAACCTCTGGATTTTTCTTTTTGAAAAAATTATGTGTGCTTTAAAAACACGTTCTCCAACGGTGAAGGCAAACATCGTGAGTTAACCGGCATGTTCTGAGAACTTTGAAAAGTTTTAAGGACATTGTGTCTATTGTTACAAGAGAAGGCCCTGTGTCCCAGAAATGGGAACATAAATAGTGATAATGATGACTAAATTATATTTTTTTGTGCAGGTGTAAACCCCAAAGAGCTGAGAGACACCAAGACAGGTGTGTTTGTGGGAGCTTGTTTCTCTGAGTCGGAAAAGACTTGGTTCTACGAGAAGATGCAAGTCAACGGATTTGGTATTACCGGGTAAGAACTCATCTTCAAAAGAAAGATATAGGAACTGTTAATTACAAGTAAATCCCTAAACCCAAGTGACTGAGTATGTAAGTTTCAAATTAAACAACAATCAAGCACTTCTCAACTCCATCATAAGATGCAATTTCGTAAATTACAATTGTCGTCTTGTTCCAAAGCATTTAAGCGTGTTTCAAAGTTGGTGGTTTAATTCCTATTTCATGGCGGTTTATTTGCACTTAAACTAGTGTCTCACTGTCTTTGTTCTAATTCAATTGAATTTGTAGTTGGAGTTATTTGAATTGTAATGAGTATCGGGCTCGATCTGAAGTTTAAATCAACATCATCATCCATTTACGTTCCCACTTCAGGGGCACAGCTTCCCGCTTTACGGAAGTTTCTGATACTGCAATAAAACCCATGTAACGTTAACTTATAAATCATTAAATATTATCCAAAATAAACAAAATGGGTATATTTACAACACAGTTATGGTTGATAAACGTTGAATTTTGTATGAGTTTATCCATTTTGTTTATTTTGCATAATATTTAATGATTTATAAGTCATTGACACGAATGATTTTATATAGCACGATAAAATTCAATTCATTTATTTAATTTAGAGTAAATTTATTAGTATCTATTTCCAATATTTTTTATCTATCTTAAACTTAATTACCTCAGGATTCATTAATGTCTCAACACCTTTACAAATAATTTATCTTCCCACAGATGTTCCCGTGCCATGTTAGCCAACCGCATCTCCTACTGGCTAGGAGTCACCGGGCCGTCATACACCGTGGACTCGGCCTGCTCCAGCTCGCTGTACGCCTTGGAGCACGCCTTCAGAGCCATCCGCGACGGCCACTGCGACGCGGCCATCGTCGGCGGCTCCAACCTGTGCCTGCATCCTTACGTGTCTCTGCAGTTCTCCAGGTCAGTGTGTTAGCCAACTGCCTCTCCTACTGGCTAGGAGTCACCGGGCCGTCATACACCGTGGACTCGGCCTGCTCCAGCTCGCTGTACGCCTTGGAGCACGCCTTCAGAGCCATCCGCGACGGCCACTGCGACGCGGCCATCGTCGGCGGCTCCAACCTGTGCCTGCATCCTTACGTGTCTCTGCAGTTCTCCAGGTCAGTGTGTTAGCCAACTGCCTATCGTACTGGCTAGGAGTCACCGGGCCGTCATACACCGTGGACTCGGCCTGCTCCAGCTCGCTGTACGCCTTGGAGCACGCCTTCAGAGCCATCCGCGACGGCCACTGCGACGCGGCCATCGTCGGCGGCTCCAACCTGTGCCTGCATCCTTACGTGTCTCTGCAGTTCTCCAGGTCAGTGTGTTAGCCAACTGCCTATCGTACTGGCTAGGAGTCACCGGGCCGTCATACACCGTGGACTCGGCCTGCTCCAGCTCGCTGTACGCCTTGGAGCACGCCTTCAGAGCCATCCGCGACGGCCACTGCGACGCGGCCATCGTCGGCGGCTCCAACCTGTGCCTGCATCCTTACGTGTCTCTGCAGTTCTCCAGGTCAGTGTGTTAGCCAACTGCCTCTCCTACTGGCTAGGAGTCACCGGGCCGTCATACACCGTGGACTCGGCCTGCTCCAGCTCGCTGTACGCCTTGGAGCACGCCTTCAGAGCCATCCGCGACGGCCACTGCGACGCGGCCATCGTCGGCGGCTCCAACCTGTGCCTGCATCCTTACGTGTCTCTGCAGTTCTCCAGGTCAGTGTGTTAGCCAACTGCCTCTCCTACTGGCTAGGAGTCACCGGGCCGTCATACACCGTGGACTCGGCCTGCTCCAGCTCGCTGTACGCCTTGGAGCACGCCTTCAGAGCCATCCGCGACGGCCACTGCGACGCGGCCATCGTCGGCGGCTCCAACCTGTGCCTGCATCCTTACGTGTCTCTGCAGTTCTCCAGGTCAGTGTGTTAGCCAACTGCCTCTCCTACTGGCTAGGAGTCACCGGGCCGTCATACACCGTGGACTCGGCCTGCTCCAGCTCGCTGTACGCCTTGGAGCACGCCTTCAGAGCCATCCGCGACGGCCACTGCGACGCGGCCATCGTCGGCGGCTCCAACCTGTGCCTGCATCCTTACGTGTCTCTGCAGTTCTCCAGGTCAGTGTGTTAGCCAACTGCCTCTCCTACTGGCTAGGAGTAACCGGGCCGTCATACACCGTGGACTCGGCCTGCTCCAGCTCGCTGTACGCCTTGGAGCACGCCTTCAGAGCCATCCGCGACGGCCACTGCGACGCGGCCATCGTCGGCGGCTCCAACCTGTGCCTGCATCCTTACGTGTCTCTGCAGTTCTCCAGGTCAGTGTGTTAGCCAACTGCCTCTCCTACTGGCTAGGAGTCACCGGGCCGTCATACACCGTGGACTCGGCCTGCTCCAGCTCGCTGTACGCCTTGGAGCACGCCTTCAGAGCCATCCGCGACGGCCACTGCGACGCGGCCATCGTCGGCGGCTCCAACCTGTGCCTGCATCCTTACGTGTCTCTGCAGTTCTCCAGGTCAGTGTGTTAGCCAACTGCCTCTCCTACTGGCTAGGAGTCACCGGGCCGTCATACACCGTGGACTCGGCCTGCTCCAGCTCGCTGTACGCCTTGGAGCACGCCTTCAGAGCCATCCGCGACGGCCACTGCGACGCGGCCATCGTCGGCGGCTCCAACCTGTGCCTGCATCCTTACGTGTCTCTGCAGTTCTCCAGGTCAGGGTGTTAGCCAACTGCCTCTCCTACTGGCTAGGAGTCACCGGGTCGTCATACACCGTGGATACAGCCTGCTTCAGGTCGCCTTTAGTCTGTATGTTAGCCAACTGCCTCTCCTACTGGCTTGGAGTCACAGCCTGCTTCAGCTCGCCTATACCTTAGAGCACGCCTGACTTGATCTCGAGTTTCATACCTTACCATTATTGGTGCAGGCACGCCACTTAGTATTCAGGTAATACTTGCTATGTTAACAATGTTGACAAAGTCAAAGGTTTGCATTCGGTAAATTTATTATTAGTAGCATCGGTTTGACTCTTCAGCGTTTATAATAGAAACAGCGATACTTTTATTAGTTTCTTTATAGAAATATCTTATTTTACTCTCTACTTTGCTTTTCTGGTGGAAGCATTTTGAAATAATTAACTTTAGTTTAAATTGTACTATTCTCTGTCTTCAGATTGGGAGTGTTATCACCAGACGGAAGATGCAAGTCCTTCGACAACAGCGCCAACGGCTACGCTCGTTCAGAAGCCATCGTGGTCGTCTTCTTGCAGAAAGCTAAAGACTCTAGAAGGTATGTATGTCATTCAGTTGTATTATTCCAAATCCAATAATTGGCAATAAAGAAGCTATGATCTAAATAAATTTCTAATAGGATTTGTTACTAATGCAACAATGAAATAAAAGCAAGCTAATCCGTAAAATTTGATATTCATCCACTCGAGAAATCAAAGAGTCGAGAGAAGAAAAAGAGTCGAAGCTAAACTGTCGTTGATTAAATATGTAAGGCAGTAACGAATCAGACTTAATAATCAAATTCCAGAGTATACGCCCAACTGCTCCACGCCAAGACCAACTGCGACGGATACAAAGAACAGGGTATCACATACCCGGCCGGCCACATCCAGAAACTGCTGCTCACTGAGTTCTACGAGGAGTGCTCCATCCCACCTTCTAGTTTGGAGTTCGTTGAGGCTCATGGAACTGGTAAGGATTCAAATTATTTATTACTAGCCGGCCCGTCGACAGCTTCGATTGCGTTATTTTACGTTACTAGGTATATGTTACTCAGGGTAAATGTAGCTTTTTCATAAAAATCATACACAAAATCTTTTCTCTTTATTATATAAGTGTAGATTATCATGCAATGTAATGACAAAAATTTAAATGGGGCATTAGTGCCTATATGGGACAGAGTTTTACAAACTTACAAAATAAAAACTTTTAAAAAGGGGTAACATGTGCATAAAAATAAGGTAAAATTAAACTTCTTAAGCTCCCTTAGCATACCTAACTATAAATATGAGAATAATGCTATACAACCTAAACTCCTCAACTCTTGAGTGCGACGTAAACCTATCCTTAGTTTTAGGAGTTAGCGTAACCAAGGCTTAACTGAAGTTGTGAGTTCGATACCCGCCTGAGGACTAGAAGTTCGACTGAAGTCCAAAATGGACTGTTTTACTGAGCTCATTTGAATCAAAACTGTTGTTTTTAAATATATTTTGATATTTTTAGTATGCATAAAAAGATAATTATAATATATTATGAGAAGAAACAAACATTGCAGGCAAATAGAGAGCTATTTTACATAATAATACAAACGGGTGCGTGATACCCGAGATAGTCCGTCAGTAACAATTTCCGGTTATTTGCAAAACGCTCGCTGCTTATTAAAATTCACTTCTCTTGTACAACTGCTCTTATGACGCCGTAGTTTTTAGCTTCCACCCCGTGATAGCAAAAATAGGAAAGCTTATACATTTGAGAAGTTATAAACAATTCTACAGTTAAAATCTTTTTTGAAGCATTGTTATAAAATCGTTCTGTTTAACCTTTACCAACTGTAAACTGATTTCTGATTATCCAAAGCACAAAAAAGAACGTGATTTTTTTTGGTTTATTCTTTTGCAATTAAAGTCTGCTATTTAATGATTATGTAGCTGTTCTACATAATCATTTATAACATATTTTTTTTACCAAGGGTCAATAAGACTGTACCAGCTGTCCTCTACAGCTATGACAACTGAGCACAGCGTAACCTTTGTGTTGCTAACAATGAAACTAACTCTGGGAAGCTGAGAATTTTATTTCTGAGTGCCCTCGGCTTGCGTCTATTTTTGATGTCGTCCATTTTGCGAGGTCTATTTTTAATGGTCTTCAGAGCTCTTGTGCAAATTTGTTTTGACGTGTGCTATTTGGAGGTAGACTTTTCATGGTTTTTGGAATTACAAAGTCAGTCAGTATGTAGACTTAGGTACATTGATTTATTTTTGGTTTTGACAGTGATATGAATCTACATTATTATCATTACACCCCTCCCTATTCTGAGAGGATAGACATATTTATGTTTAGAATTGCCAAAATGGTGATCACACTAGTAGAGATAATCCAGTCTAAAAATGAACTCCCCTCCACAAAACCGTGATAATTTCAACGTGTGAGAGGAAATACTTATTGCATCACTATACTTGTGTGCGTGCTACAACTTTACTGTATCATTGGCTCATCTGTCTGTCAAAGTGTTACCGTTTGCTTATACGTTAATGAACATCCAATGACAAAGATCAATTTATGTGTGTTGTATCTATACACCTTTTTGCATGTCCGTGTAACCGCGGTGGAGGGGCGTTCATTTTAAAAATGGTTCATCTCTAACAACTTCATAATTTACCAAAAATAAAAGAAGAAGAAGAACTTTATAATTTTGAAAATTTATAAAATGCTTGATACTGGCAAATTGAGCTTAATGGGACCATTCAATTAAATTCTCTTTGAGACCATTATAAAAAATAGAACTAAACATATCTTTAAGTATAAATAAATGTACGTACCCAATGATGTCCACTTATCATATTCCTTTCATTCCTTAGGCACGAGAGTGGGTGACCCAGAAGAGCTGCTGGCGATCGACGAGATCTTCTGCACGGGTCGTTCGGACCCCCTTTTCATCGGATCCATCAAGTCCAACTTAGGGCACAGCGAACCCGCTTCTGGACTTTGTTCTCTTGCTAAGGTACCTACACGTTTCTTAGTAGATGAAATGATAACTTTAGTTAAATAACTCCTGCTTTATATTATTAGCTATAGCATGTTTTTTCACCTCTTAAACCTTCCCTGGGCTACTAGGTCCAAAATCAACCCAGCCGTTCTTGAGTTATACATAACAACAACAATTACAATTACAACGAAAAGTGGCAATGATTTTAATGTATAAGTAGCTCTCAACCCGCGGCTTCACTAGCAATATATTAGATTTTCCCGCTGTAAAAAGTATCCTTTGTCCTTTTCCTGGAACTAAGGTTTCCTTTATACATATAGATTAATGTTATTTACCTGTATCCAGATGTGCATAGCCTACACGACCGGCTACATCCCGCCCAACCTGAACTACAGCGTGCCCCGTGAAGGAGTGGGCGCGTTGGCAGAGAAGCGGCTCACGGTCGTGACGGACAAACAGCCGTGGAACCGCGGCATGTCCGGAATCAACAGCTTTGGATTCGGCGGCGCTAATGCTCATGTGCTGCTGAAGAATACTGCTAAAGCTAAGGTATTGGAAAATATAAAACATCCATACTATATATTTAATTAATATAAAATACTAGCTTTCCGCCCCGGCTTCGCTCGCGTTTTACACTTTCCCGCCACAATAGAGAAACTTTAAAACTAGACATAGAAGAGAATAAAAAATATTTGGTCACTGTGTAAATATGTATATTAAGTTAGTTCAGTTTCTATCCACATGAAACTGCCATGTACCGCGCTAAACAAATGGTAACTCAGCATGTTCATATTGTGTGTCTGTATGTCCATCTTTTACGGCAATACGATGCGACGAATTGACGTGATTTTTTAATTAGACATAGTTGAAGGGATAGAGAGTGACACAGGCTACTTTTTACCGCGTTTTGTCTACAGGTGAACAACGGCATGCCAGAGGACGATCTCCCCCGGCTGGTGTGCACGTCGGGGCGCACAGAGTCTGCCGTCGCCAGGATCCTTGACGAGCTGGAGTCGAGGACAGTGGACGTGGAGATGGTGCGGCTCCTGCACGCCGTGCACGACGAGGATATCACCGGGCACGTCGTCAGGGGATACACTTTACTCTGTGAGGACGAACATAAAGCTTTTACATAAAAATAAACACCTGGTATGATATACCCCATCACTAGCAACTACTTCATTGTTGGTGCGCGAAATGGGAATAGAATTGGTGCTCGAATTTTGGTGCTCTTGAAATCGGTGCGCAAAATGGGAATACTTCATTTATAATGTTCATAATTGATCAAAATAATTATCTTTGTAGGATATTGGGTGATCGGAGGTGAAAATTAAAGATAGGTTTCGATTCACTCACTGTTATTCACAATCCGTACAATTATTAAGAAGGAGTGGAAGGTACACGATAGTAATCACAAGTTACAAAGTCACGGCACAAACAAGATAGAAAGTCACAAATAGCAAACGTAGATAGTAAGAAATCAAGTCCGGACGGCACGTATAACATATAGAAACAATAAAGGTTCACAAACGGGTTACACGGTTACGGGTAGTGCGCACGGTAGGAGTATTCCAGAACGACTGGCGACTCGGGAAGAATAAAATAATTACGTACATAAAAATAATAGAAGAAATGAGGGTATTACTAAATAGGTGTCATAAGAGGTGTAAGGTAAGGACAGAGTGGGAAGTATGAACGGTAAGTGAGTGTGAACGGATAATGTATGGGAGTATGAACATAAGTATGAACATGTATAAATATAATATGTATTGAATATAGTAAATAGACAGTAAATATAAATATTAGAATACATAAATAAATAAATAAATAACATGTTCATATAAATAAATGTGTAAGATCCCCACATCACTCCCTTCCAAAGACCGTCACTACGGGCGATAATAATCGGGGAAGTGTACTCTCCTACCGGAACGAGTTGTGCGAACCGGCTGGGCTTCCTCGGGCGGTTCTGGAACAGTTGTTGGTGTAGGTTCGCTGCGGACAAAATTCTGTGGAGCAGAGTCTGGCTGCGAAAGAATGTAGGCCGGCTTAAGGCGGTCTATAGACACGTTCGTGGCCTTGCCCTTGCACAATATTTTGTAAGTTTTAGGGTGGCGCTGTAGGACTTCGTGCGGTCCAGAGTAAGAGGACTGGAATGCTCCACGTCGCATTTCTTCCCTAAGGAATACGTGCGTCGAGGAGTTCAAATCCTTAAACACGAAGGTCTTGTTTGTGCCATGCCTAGCTACTGAGACTGGTTGAAGTCTTCCCACAATAGAGCGCAGTCGAGCCGTATAGTCTGTGAGGTCCGTCGTACTGGTTATGGAACTGTGAAAGAATTCACCAGGGAGTCGTAATGGCTCACCATAAACCAGTTCGGCGGACGAGACTTTTAAGTCCTCCTTGACTGCACTGCGGATCCCTAAAAGTACCAGTGGTAATGACTCGGTCCAGTTACTATCGGCGTGGCAAGTTATTGCTGCCTTTAACTGGCGGTGGAATCGCTCCACTAGTCCGTTGCAAGCGGGATGGTACGCGGTCGTCCTACGGTGCTTGAAACCAGCCAATTTCGCCAGGAACTCGAACAGGGCTGATTCAAACTGACGGCCGCGATCCGTCACAATGTCGGTCGGGCAACCAAAACGGGCGAACCAACCAGATACCAGAGCCTTTGCTACCGTCTCCGCTGTGATGTCCATTATCGGGATAGCCTCTGGCCATCTCGTAAAACGGTCCACAGCGGTAAGGCAGTATCGGTATCCGTTGGACATGGGCATAGGTCCGATCAGGTCAATGTGCACGAAAGCGAACCTGGCTTTCGGCAAATCGAAGGTACCTACTGGAGCAGATACGTGACGCGTTATCTTGGAGCGCTGGCATGCCAAGCAAGACCTGGACCACTCGCGACAGTCTTTCCTGACTTCCGGCCACACGTAACGCTGCGCTACCAGTTTACCGGTGGCGTTAGCGCCAGGGTGACTCAGGCTGTGTAGGGAGTCAAAGACTTGTTTGCGAAGCGTTTTGGTCACAAAAGGTCTTGGCGTGCCAGTGCTTACGTCACAGTATATCTCCGTGTCAGTAACGGCATCTCTTACCTTCTCCAGGCGAAGCGAGGTCGGTTCGTCATGCAGAAAAGAAGAGAGCTGGTCGTCGTCGACTTGTGACTGCGCCAGCACTTCCAGGTCAACAGGGGATCGTATCTCCTCAATTCTCGAAAGCGCGTCGGCAACGACGTTATCTTTACCAGATATGTGACGAATGTCGCTCGTGAATTGGGAGATAAAATCTAAGTTCCTGTGTTGACGTGGTGAACAGGTGCTTTTGCGTTCACTAAAGGCGTGGCAAAGGGGCTTATGATCTGTGTAGACCGTGAAGTCCCTCGCCTCCAGCATGTGGCGGAAATATTTGATGCCTTCATAGATGGCTAGCAGTTCGCGGTCGTATGGCGAGTACTTCTGCTGAGAAGGACTAAGCTTCCGCGAGAAGAATGCCAGCGGTTGCCACGTGTCATCCTTCCACTGCTGGAGTACCGCGCCTAAAGCAAGGTCACTAGCGTCCGTGACGAGCGCTAATCTGGCCTGGCAATCCGGATGAGCTAGCAAAGTTGCGTTACACAGACTTTCCTTAGACTGTTCAAAAGCTGCAAGAGTTGCTCCTTCCAGGTGTACTGGGTCATTGGCTTTGACCTTTCCAGCTAACAAGGCGTTCAAAGGACCCTGAATTTTCGCGGCGTCAGGTACAAATCGCCTGTAAAAATTCAGCATGCCTAGGAATCTCCTGAGCTGTCGAACAGTCGTTGGAGCTGGAAAATCCTTGATGGCCTGGACTTTGGATTGCAGAGGCTTGGTACCGTCAGCAGAAATATGGTAACCTAAGAAGGTTACTTCTGGAACGCCGAATACACACTTTGAGGTGTTGACGACCAGACCATACTTCTGCATGCGTCCAAAGAGTTGTCGAAGGTGGCTCTCGTGTTCGGCCTCGGAGTGACTGAAGACCAGGAAATCGTCCAGGTAACAGTAGCAGAACTCCAGGCCTCGAGTGACCTCGTCGACAAACCTTTGGAACGTCTGTCCAGCATTGCGCAGGCCGAAATTGACTCGAGGAAACTCGAATAACCCGAACGGACTGGATACCGCAGTCTTCTGGATGTCGTCCTCGAAGACCGGGATCTGGTTGTAGGCCTTCACTAAATCTATTGTGGAGAAAATCGAACAACCAGAAATATTGTGGGCGAAGTCCTGTATGTGTCTTATAGGGTACCTGTCAGGAATGGTGCGAGCGTTGAGCAGCCTATAATCTCCGCACGGGCGCCATCCGTTGTCCTTCTTTGGTGCTAGATGTAAAGGAGACGACCAAGGACTTTCGGATGGACGCGCTGTGCCGTTGCTCAGCATCAGGTCGAACTCGGCCTTTGCTATCTTCAGCTTGTCCGGAGCTAACCTGCGGGGAGTACAATATACGGGAGGACCTGGGGTGGTGCGTATGTGGTGTAGTGTGGTGTGTTTAATGGCGTGAGGTATGCCGGCTGGCTTCGTAATTTCAGGAAAATCTAACAAAATTTTGTGAAATCGCGTGCAGCCGGATGGAACCTTTACAGATGAAACTCTACTATCAGGAGCAGTAACAAAGAAAGCATCAGTTGATAAAGAAGTTACGTTATCTATAATACGTCCTATCTTTTTGTTGCGGACGTCCACGATAAGGCTATAATGACTTAAAAAATCGACGCCTATTATAGCCTTAGTGACGTCAGCAACAATGAAATTCCACGGAAAGTCGCGCCTAAGCCCTAAGTCTAAGTTGAGCTGCAGATGTCCGTAGGTGAAGATGGTGCTTCCATTGGCGGCGGTCAGCTCGTAGCTGGTCTTGACTCGGCGTTCCCGAAGCGCAGAACGAGGGAAGACGCAAACGTCGCTTCCGGTGTCCACCAACATGGATGTCTTCGAACGGCGGTCGGTAACGAAGAGGCGACCAGGTGAAGCAGGGCAATCGTCTGTCGCATTTACCGACTGCCCTGGGCGTTTCCCGACTTCTGGTCCTTCTCGAAGTCGCACGGTTTCACGCACTGGGTGGCTTGGTCCCCATGGCGGCTGTGGTACCAGCAGTGTGGGAAGCGCCGGTAGTTCCCCTGGGATCGAGATCTCGAACGTTGGCGCTGGCTGTTGTTCCTGTTGTTCCGGCGAGAACGGTTCTGAGCTGGTGGTCGGTTGTTGAGCTGCATCGTCAGGTTCTTCACGGCGGCCTTCAACTCGGCGATCTCGCTGGCCATGGACTGCATGGAGTCTGGAACGGGCGCTGCAGAAGACGTCGACGCCACTTGTGCAGAGGGCGCCACGATGTCATGCACCCTATCTGCAAGGTCAGCAGAAGCTTCAAGCGAGGTGGATGGCTGCGAAGCGATCAGCGTTTGCAGGTGACTTGGTAGGCGGCTGCACCAGATGCTGCGTATGAAGTCATCCGGAACCGTCGTACCAGCGAGGCTGCGAAGATGTCGTAGGAATTGCGAAGGCTTCCGGTTTCCTAGGTCTTCATGCATAAGCAGCTGTTGTATCTTGTGCTCACGAGATGCGGACAATCGCTTTATAAGCTCATCTTTCAGCTTTAGGTACTTCTCACAAGGCGGTGGACAGGTAATTATGTCCTTCACTTCCTTCGCGTACTGGGGGTCAAGGTGACTCACCACATAAAAAAATCTTGTGACGTCGTCCGTTAAATTTGCGATAGCAAACTGACCTTCGATTTGCGCGAACCATAGTTCCGGTTCTTCTGGCCAAAACGGGGGTACCTTGATCTGGATCTTGTAATTGCCACTATCCTGGTCGGTTGGAGTGGCTCCGCGTCGCCTTTCGCGCGTACGGCACCGTTGGGTGACGCCATCTTGGGCTTTCTTTGTGTCGGCGGTAGATTCACCACTATCACTCATTATGATGTCTATTCGGTACCTTTTCACGTGCTCCGGAGGTCACCAGTTGTAGGATATTGGGTGATCGGAGGTGAAAATTAAAGATAGGTTTCGATTCACTCACTGTTATTCACAATCCGTACAATTATTAAGAAGGAGTGGAAGGTACACGATAGTAATCACAAGTTACAAAGTCACGGCACAAACAAGATAGAAAGTCACAAATAGCAAACGTAGATAGTAAGAAATCAAGTCCGGACGGCACGTATAACATATAGAAACAATAAAGGTTCACAAACGGGTTACACGGTTACGGGTAGTGCGCACGGTAGGAGTATTCCAGAACGACTGGCGACTCGGGAAGAATAAAATAATTACGTACATAAAAATAATAGAAGAAATGAGGGTATTACTAAATAGGTGTCATAAGAGGTGTAAGGTAAGGACAGAGTGGGAAGTATGAACGGTAAGTGAGTGTGAACGGATAATGTATGGGAGTATGAACATAAGTATGAACATGTATAAATATAATATGTATTGAATATAGTAAATAGACAGTAAATATAAATATTAGAATACATAAATAAATAAATAAATAACATGTTCATATAAATAAATGTGTAAGATCCCCACAATCTTTAAAAGAAAGTCGTGTTAGTTATTATTCAAGAACGGGATACTTAGGTAAAGATTGGGCTGAGAATTGGTGGATAGATTGGTTAGAACCAGAAGACAGACATGGGATTTTACGGCGAGAAAGTTCTATTTTTTTGCTTTAAAAATCAATAAGCTTTGAAATCCTTACTAATTATATCAAAAGATTGAATTCATTTTTGTTTCTCTTTCTTGTAAAATCTAATGAAATAATATAAGTATATAAATCAAACTTAAAATATCTTATCTAATAAACAATAATATTACCACAGACATCAGAATACCACATAGATTAATTCCCGCGGAAAAATCCAAAACAAAGTAGCAAACGGAAAGCTTATATACAACATTTTCCAGCATCAACCCCCGAGAAGGCGGTGTCACGCGCGCGCGACATGCAGTACTTCTCCGGCGTGCGGCGGCCCGTGTGGTTCGTGTACTCCGGCATGGGCTCGCAGTGGGCTGGCATGGCCGCTTCACTCATGAGGATACCTATCTTCGCTGCTGCTATACAAAGGTAGGTTCTATATGATGATCTCAATCGTCACTGGGTATGTCGACCATATAAGAACACCCATCATCACCCTTATTCACGTTCTCTGGGACAAAGGGACTTTTCTCTTGATGAAGGAAGAAAACGAAAGAAAGAAAAATGTTTATTCAGAAATGTTTAGCTTACAGATACAATTACATACAATTTAAATGAAATAAAATAACACAATCAGATGTTCGAACATCATGAAAAGGACTCAGCATTGAATTGGTTAGATACCAGTTACAGTAAACTAGCAACCAACGCTGATGAGAGAGATTAGGCCTTCATATTGCACGTTGGCCAAGTTCGGGTTGGTGTGTCACCGTATCAGTTTTATGCTCTAATATGATGTTACCCCTCAAATAAGTAGATAATTCATCAGAAATATCTATCCATGTATGTATGTAGGTATCTTATATTAAGTATAGCAGAAATCTAGCACCCGTATCACAAGCTTCAAGCTTACCACATGGCTAGTTGTTGCTGTATTAATGGTCCAGCAATATTTATTTCATTTATTTAATTATACATACAATATTACCATCACCAGGTGCCACAAAGCCCTGGAACCCAAGGGCATCAACCTGACCAAGGTGATCACGGATCCTGACCCGAAGATCTACGACAATATCCTGAACTCCTTCATCGGTATCGCCGCTGTACAAATCGGTCTCACCGACATTCTGAAGGCTATTGGTATTGAACCGGACTATATTATTGGTGAGTCTGAATGCAACCTTCTTTTAGTTTATCACAGTCTGATGAGTTTTACTAGTAAAGTTTAATAAGTCTACTACTATTACTATACATTTACTACTATATACTACTACTATTACTATTATTATTTACTATTATATAGTATTACTATTTTTATTTGTTTCAAATATGATATATAATTGTGTAATTTAATTTCAATACTTATTTAATTAATGTAATTGGTTTCTAACCGTATTAATTAAATTAAATAAATAAATAAAGTCTATATTAACGTTTTGGTTTTGGGTGGTATTTCTATCATGTTACATTTTAGGTTTAAATTTATTCTAAACATCGTCTCGCCTATTTCAATCGACTTCGTTTTAGCGTGGTATATAAAAGTTGCGGGTTCTATTTCCGCCTCGAGACATAAATAAAATAATAATTAAGTATATGAAAAATCTAGCATCCGTAACAAAAGCTTCTAGCTTACCACGGGGCTAGATGTTGCTGTGTGAATTGCCCAGCAATAATTATTTATTTAGGTATTTAATACTTTATTGTTACCATTCACAGGGCACAGTGTAGGAGAGCTCGGCTGCGCATACGCCGACGGCTGTTTCACGCCCGAAGAGATGATCCTGTCAGCGTACAGCCGCGGCCTCGCGTCCATCGAGACTCCCTTCATCAGGGGCTCTATGGCTGCTGTCGGCATTGGGTACAATCAGGTAAGATACAATTGTACACAAAACAAACAATCTTTATTCAAAAATGTTTGGATTACATTAAGTTTTACAAAGATAAATTGTACAATCATACATAGGCTGTACTCCGAGTATTCAGCATTTTTTGTAGTAACAACTTACTTAGATTACCAATCTACCTGGTCAATTAATCCCTCACGAGCACAATTTCACTATCGTTAAGAACAAAGAGCGCTTTCAGAAAAAGAGTGGATGCATATTAGTCGATCATAGGAGCTGTACAAAACTTCTGTTAGTTTGTATTGCACATTTTAGTTGGATGCCTTTTTGAGCCACTCTTTAGTTATTTTAGTTTAATTTTTTAAGTTAATATGTAGTCTCAATATGGTTTTTCTTTCTTTCTTTAATTGCCGAAACACATTCACAATTATATTCCTTTTCAGGTGAAATCCATGTGTCCCCCCGAGATCGAGGTGGCGTGCCACAACGGCCCCGACTCCAGCACCATCTCCGGCCCCGCCGACGTGATGAAGAGCTTCGTGGCACATCTCACGGCGCAGGGCATCTTCGCGAAGGAAGTCCCTTGCTCCAACATCGCTTATCACTCCAGATATATTGCTGAGGCTGGTAAGGAATCAACAAAATTGTATTTTGTCGAAGAATGTCACTTTCATTATTATCGTGAGTTACATTCATTGAGTGGCGGAAGAGTACGTGAAAGTGATGGTGGGCATGTTATATTTTGGGGTTCTATTTGGATGTTAAATATAGCGTCTAGAATTAATAGCCGGTTGACGAAAGGAGGAACGCAAATCAGCAATTTTAGCGTTGGACATCCGATAAATAAATAAATATTGCTGGACAATTTACACAGCAATATCTAGCCCCGTGGTAAGCCCAATATAATAAGAAATGAGATAGAATAAATAGATTTGGGTAATGCTGCAGATTCAGAGTAAATGCAGACCGCTTCTGTTTGAAACAAAGAGATATAAATTAAATAATATTAAATCACAAATTTTACAAACGCACACGGCATTTGGCCTAGTTACATCGAAACAATGAAAGGAGACGGCGAAAGAGAAGTGCAGTTAACTGCGTCTTGCCTTCGCCGTATAGTAGACCTATGTTCAATTCTATGGCTCAATAATTATGCTGAGTTTGTTCTTCCCAGGTCCAACTCTCCTCAAGTACCTGAAACAAGTGATCAAATGCCCGAAGCCCCGTTCTGAGAAGTGGGTCTCTACATCCGTGCCTCAAGCTCAGTGGAAGGACGCTAAGGCTGAACTCTCTTCAGCGGAATACCACACCAACAATCTGCTGGTAAGAGATATTTTGTTATATCACCTGTATGTATCTCTTTAACTATTTTATGCTTGTGGTCAAATGGAAATTCCATCCAATATCTCGATCATATCACAAAGGGAACTTGAGCATAGAACCTTATAACTTTTAAAGGCCAAGAGACGGATATTACAGAAAAATAAAAAATGGTAGAAAGTCGTTTAATGTTTATATCACCTTCAAAGAAAAGTTTCTACTCGTAACATTCTAGTTTTTGTTAATTTTGTGCCAAATGTTTTGTATTGTGTGTGAGTAGCAAATACATAAATGTATGACAAACATAATATTACCACGCTTTTAGGCAATGAATCATATATTAAACAAACTGAGTCCATAAAAGAAGAATTACCTAGATTTACATTTTGAAATTAGAACCCTATAAATAAAACTTTGAATCTGTACCCCAGTGCCCCGTCCTATTCGAAGAAACCTCCCGTCTGATCCACCACAACGCCATCACCATCGAGATCGCGCCCCACGGTCTACTGCAGGCGATCCTCCGTCGTTCTCTGAAGAAGGACGTCTTCAACATTCCTCTCACACAGAGAAACAACAAGGACAATGTGCAGTATCTGTTTAATGCTTTTGGACAGTAAGTAACTATTGGCTGTATGATGCGTAGGATTTAAGACGATAATTTCTATAAAATCTTAGAAAGTTTACGTGGATAACACAACTTAACTTAAAAGCTTGGATTAAACTAGTAAAATATCATTAAACGACGAAATGTTCATTCAATTAGTTATAGAAAGTAAGTATTTATATTACATTTAAAAAAAAAACTAAAAATATATTCCGTCACTAGTTGGTAAAGTGACCAGAATTGTGCCGACATTGCCACGTTGAATGGTAATGCTAATTTGTTGACCAAAATAAAAGCCTTTGGACTCAATTAGGAACTATATTATAAATTATCTTATAAATAATTATATTAGGATCGTTCTAATGAATATTTTTTTTAATATTTAATTTCAACATTTAATTTCCAGGTTGTACGAGGCGGGTCTGAACCCGCACCTAGCCAACATCTACCCCCACGTGCAGTACCCGGTATCCCAAGGAACTCCCATGTTAGCGCATCTTGTGGAATGGGAACACAGTGAAGATTGGTAAGTTTACTTTTTTATTATTTTACAGATACATTTTAAAATATCTTAAAATCCGACACCAGATGGTAATGTGCCAAGGATGCTGGCATTGCCACGTTGAATAGTAATGATAATTCGTTGGCCAAAATAGAAACCATTATTTTGATAAAATTTAATAATTAGAAAAGTAAAAGTAAATTGTATTCGTTTTCTAGAGTCGCCAAAATATTAAAATTTAAATTACAGTACTTTTGTTAATGCGCACTCACAGTCTGGGTAATTTCTACAAATTATAAAACAACATCTAGCTATAGTTATTACTAATTAGTAAACGTCTGTATCCAAATTAAGGGACACAATGTCAACCCTTGCAATACGTGTTCGGGGAGCCATTAGCATACCCGTTAACGACGTAACGGAGGTCTTAGAACAAAAGCTACGGCATTAAACCTGTATAAAGTATTTTTTTATTTATTCACATTTATTACATATACAAATACAAAAGATCCATATTGTTACAAAAATAAATGGTACATTTTCATACAATAAAAAAGTAAAGAAATATCAATGGTAGGTACTGTCGAAAACATAAATTTAGGTAGCTATTTGAATAGAGTTAAAAGAGTTAACGCGTGCCTCTCCATGTACATTAACGTCCCGTGGGTCTCTCCAATAGAATTCATTAATAGTCATCGGAGATTTGGTTTTATTAAAAAAGCTTATCAAGCAGAACGCAGTAAGATGGTACAGTGCGCTTAATGACATAGCTATACATTTTTGGTATTTAAATCCTGCATATGGCATGGCGTCAACCTGGCAAACCAGTTTGACGCCATCTCCAGGAGGTGAGGGTGGTGTTACTCTTAGGCCGACGCCACACGCCATAGAAGTACCTAGAACTTTATCAACAATTCCTAGATATGATAAACCGAGTAGACGTTTATCCAGGTACTTAGTCACTGCAGCGGTATCACACAACTCGCAGTGAATTCTTTTAATTTACCCGCACAAAACGTATTGTGTTCCGGACAGCTGAAAAACAAGAAAAAAAAAACCACTTAAATCCTACTAAATTGGCTGCGAGCCAGGTCTCTGATTCTGAAACTTTGTTATAAAACATTGTAGACTAGGGAACCGGCCTCGCTTCGGGTACCTGATGTAAATGATTATACAAATTTTAATAAATCTGAGTCTTGAATCACTCTACCTTATATTAAAACCATAACAAAATCCGTTACGTAGTTTGTTCGTATGTTTTTGCGTACTGTTTTCGGTAACTATGTATTAACATAATTTCAACATTTTATAATGAACATACTTAAAAAGCAATGTTTTCTAGATTTGGTCCCAGAATAGAGGCCTAGCCCGGCTTTGTATTCTGACACTAGCAGGATTTTTATTGCATTTGGAGTTAATTTCTCGGATAAAACGCTGTGTTATCCATTTAAACCTGTATTTTAATAAACAAGAATTGTAGTTAAATAATAAACAAGTAGTGGAATATTTAATTCGCATCGAAAACATTACTAATATGCTAATATGTATGTTTCTTTTGTGTTTGATAATACTGTACTAAATGACATTGATATTGCCTAAACTACAATAATTTAGCCTCTTTAGGATCTTTTTAATTTTTACCACCACGTTTTCAAATACGCTGAAAACATTTTGACCAATTAATAAAACAAAATAAAACTTCAAAATCAGTTCAAAAGGGTTTTCGTTTTTGGATCGGAGATTAAAAATATACCAGAAAGGACACTGAGACACCTTATCCCAAAACAAATGCGGGAATATAAAAAAAGCAATAAGCTACCTCACTTTATCTTGCTATACATTATACGAAGCTAACGGTATTACAACTTCTCCTGTCATGGACGTAATCTACCTGTAATAGACAAACAAACATAGGTCTATGCCACTCTAGGAAGAGAGAATCTCAAAGTATGTTGACTTTAAAAATCGGAACTATTCTTAGTCGATCCCATAAGTTAAAATAAAATTTATACGTATTTTTCCTCTTTAACGTGAATTAAACAGATGTCTTATATAAGTGTACTAATCAGACGTCTACCAAGAAGCTGGACAAAGTAATGAGTTATTGAAAGTTGCCGGTTCACATTAAGTTCCATTATCCATACTGGACAAGGGTCTTATCAATAAAGCTTACTAGGCGGGTTGGTCTCAGTATCGTAGACATAATGACGCTACTGCTCTTCATCTATACTAATATTATAAAGAGGAAAGATTTGTTTGTTTGTTTGTTTGTTTGTAACGAATAGGCTCCGAAACTACTGGACCGATTTCAAAAATTCTTTCACCTTTGGAAAGCTACATTATCCCCGAGTAACATAGGCCATATTATATTTTTTAAAAAATTAGGGATCCTTACTAAAACTCCAATAATGTAACATAAGGTGTAAAAAAATGACCTGAAAAATTCCTTACGTCGCGTGCGCTGCGAAAACTATTGATGATAGAACAAAATCATGTACTACGACTTTGCAGAACTCATCATTATCTACAAAAAATGTCGCGACAGCATATGTCTAAATATTATAGTTATGTCACAGTAAGCAGTTTTTTATTCTAAAATATTAATTTATATATGCCGCCTCTTGAAAGGGTCTTCATTTGTACCTTGGTATTAATCCTTATCAAAATAAATTACTTTATATTCAAGACGGCTTTAATACCTTTTTATAACTTTTTGAATTATTCAATTCGGACATTTCATTCGGAAGATATCACGAGTTTAAAAATGCAAGTATTAGAAAAAAGTCTAGAGGTTGTCGCTCACCGCGCTCAGCTAGCCAGCATGCGATGTAGACTCCATGTAAGCGTCACTATAAAGTCAATGTAATGTAATATCCTAATCCTAACATAGGCTACTTTTTACCTCGGATAAATACATACTTCTACGGGAAAATATATGCTTACGTGGGAAAATTCGATTTCGATGAAATTTAGTAGGTATGTAGATTGTTGCAAATAAAAGTATATGGCGAGACGAAGTTCGCGGGGGCTGCTAGTGTGGTATAAACCCCTACATAAATATCTCGACAATGACTCAAATATACTTCAATCTGATCTTCAACCACCTCAATCCATACTTTTCAACACCACAGTTCCTTGAGTTATAGCCTAGTGAATTTTCTGTCTCCACAACATTTTTAGCCTAACCTGTGCCAAAACGCAATAAGACCACTCCTTATTAATTGCAGGCAATCATTCACAGCCCGCAAACAAATACTGGGGGTGATATATTACCCGCAGCGGGTTTAAGGGCTCTTATTTACAGGCCTATAGGGTTCAGTTTGAGCGGTCGGTTGGCCTCATTGACTGCTGTGTTAGCGAGCGATTTTTCACGCACTTAGTATGAGTCGGTAGGCTTTGGGTCTTGGGTAGGGCTGCTGCATCTGCATTTGATAGGGTTGCCACAGTTTCAGGTTAACATAGTTTTTGCGAGTAGCATAAGCACCCCTATTTACGTTTCCACTGCGGACTTTTCTCATGACGAGAGAGATAACCTTAATTCACCACGCTGACCAAGTGTGGACTGGTGAATTTCTCATATTGTCCCATATATCCCTTCAATCTCTTCAAAGTTCTCAGAACATGCCGGTTTCCTCATGTTTTTTGCCTTTACGTTAAAGCACGAGTTTTCTTTATATAACCAAATAATTAATTGTAAAAAAGTATTTAAAATGCCAAATTACTTTCACACTGAATAAAATATCCAATTATGAGACTAATGTCTTAAACAGATTCTTCAAAACTAAGCACCAGGGTTGGAAAAATATAAATATTACCCGAGATTAGTTTCTCCCGTCAACAGAGAAGTGGCTATGCTTATGCCTAAAACATTGATTTAGGTACCTAATACCAATGTTGTAGGCATAAGCTTTATGTCTCGACTCAATGAGCTTATTATATATTAATAAGCTAATATATAATTATAATAATTATTATAATTATATTTTTAATAGTTATTTGATTATTATATAGTCATGAATATTAGACTCGTGAAATACCTTTTAATTTCCTATTACCATATTGATAAGAAAGCGTCCTACCGAGATAAAACACAGGCGGAGATGAATTCCTTTACGCGTAATAGAATATCGATCACATGTCGTATTTATCGAAATTCTAGTACCAACCTAAGAGTATCAAAGAGTATCGTAAAATAACTGAATATTGACTGAAATTATTCACTCAAATCATAAATTAAACAAAAAATCGGATTTATGTGTTACTTTTTAAATTGTCAGAAAAAAATTATTAATATTAAATCATATTGACAAACTATACATAATAAATAACCGTGTTGGCTAATTGGTAGCATACTCGACTTTCATTACGAAGGAATCTGGATTTTCCTCTCGTAGAATGCTTTAAAAACGTGCTTTAACGGCGAAGAAAAACACCGTGAGGACACCGGAAAACCGGAAAACTTTGAATAGTTTGAAGCACAGAACAGCTGTCGCATCCAGGTATAAATCTTTAAATATCTACCGCAAAAGTGTTTGTAATTCCGAATTAGGTACGGATCAGTGAAAATAAATATGCTAAGCAGGGTTAACAGAACTCGGTTTATTTTAATTTATTAACAACGTTCCCGCGCTAAGGTTCATTATAATTTATGAATAGGTAGTTTTATGGAAGGTGTGCGAACAATTTATGGAAATGACGTATTTAGTAAAAGCGAGTGCGTGACATTCAAAATAAGGTTCTTTTATTTACGTAGCTTAAATACACAACCATAGTTTTGTGTCGTTTGTTATTAGTTTTCATCCGCGGTTTTTCCCGTGTTATAGTGAAATAAATTATTAGTTATAAGTAACAATAAATTATTTTTTGTAAGAATGTATATATTAATATTATATAATAATATATTTGTTACTCTTGAGTAACAAACTTGAATACATTGATTAAGCCAATTTTTTCTTTAAACTTTTCCATCAAGTCCATAAAGTTGCTTATTCTATTCTATTTTATGTGTTTTGTAAGTTCAATGAGCAATAAAGTTTGCTATCGAAGCTAAAATAAATGGCAAACATATTTAATATATTATATTTACCAAATAAAAGTAAACAGATGTGTTTGTATTTCTGTATTTCTGTTTGTATACAAAAAACAAACAAATGCTTGGTTGGTTGGCGCACACCGGGGACTGTTTTATGGCGTCCCCTTGGGCTATGCTGTGTGAAGATACAAATACAAGCGTTTGTGCATCGCTTTGTATATTTCCTTCCGTAGCAGCATATCGACAAATAGTGGAACTTCAACTTTTATATTTTGTTGTTAAAAGTTAAGGTACCTACTGTTTTCAAAAGAAGAAACCGGCATTTTCTGAGAAAATGTATGAGTTTGAAAGACAGTGACATTCACTTATCCACATTTGGTCTCATCTTAATCATCAAGAAAGAAGTCAATGTATCCCAGCAGCGGGAATGTAATTAGAGGTGGTGAGGAATATCATTGTTTATGTCTGCACACGTTAAGACCTTCAGCTAATGAAGAATTATATCTCTTTAGATAACAAATATACCTACTACCTAAACTAGCTTAAAATAATCTGATTCTGTTGTTCTTATTTACGTTTATTCCACAGGTATGTGACGTCATACAAGGCTCAGGAGAAGATGAAGTCTGGCGAGAGAACTGTGAGGATGTCCATAGTCGACGAAGACAGCGAGTATATGGCCGGACATGTTGTAGACGGTAAGATATATAAAAACATCTACTTAATTATAGATTTAGATAGAGAACTTTGTCTAAAATTTTTTTTTTTTATTTTTTTACAAAAAGTATAAAAGCAATAAGCTATTTTAGAGGAATTTAATAAAATACCAGTATAATAAAGCTGAAGAGATTGTTTGATTGATTGTTTGTTTGAACTCACTCATATCCAGGACCGCTGGTCCGATTTAAAAAACTATTTCAGTATTGAATAGTACTCTTATCAAGGAAGGCCATAGATAGGCTATATATATTGTATACTCGTAAACTATAGGTCTACAGATAACGTAAAAAACCCAAGCGAAGCTGTCGACGGGACGTTTAGAAATCGTACTTTTCGAATGATTACTTACGAATTTTTAATAAAGAAAGTTTATTCTAATAACCCTACATTTATTTACCAGGCCGCAACCTGTACCCGGCCACCGGCTACCTGGTGCTGGTCTGGGAGACCCTGGGCATGATGATGGGAGAGCTGTACACCGAAGTGTCCGTGGTCTTCGAGAACGTGCGGTTCCAGCGAGCCACCAACATCCCCAAGGACGGCAATCTGGAGTTCATCATTATGATTCAGAAAGGCAGTGGAAACTTTGAGGTTAGTATAATTAGATAATTAAAACAATGTCATATACATTTGATATAACATTTTTTTAAACACAAGCCTTTGATATTCTTTATCTTGTTTTGCACATGACTTTTTTTCTATTATAGACAAGGGTTGAAAAATTTCGGAAACGAAAATGAAGAGAAAAAAAGCAAAGTTGCGACTCTAGAAGCAATATATTTTGCAATAATATTACACTTCAGATTGGTTTTATTCAAGAGTATACTCATATATCTAATATAGGGAAGTCAATCAAATTTATTTCCCTATATTAGATATATCGCAGAAATTGTCACAGTTATACATAGAACGAAAAAGTATTGATTATTGTTATAGATCGTAGAAAGCGGGGCATCTATCGTCACTGGTCGTATCTACGCCAAGAAGAACATTGGACAAGAATACAGGGTTCTCCCATCGCCGCCGGAAGTTACCGGACCCAACATCAAGCATCTGCTGACTAAGGACTTCTACAAGGAACTCAGGCTTAGAGGCTATCAGTACAGGTAAGGCTTTGTGAAACAAATCAATATGTATTATGACATCTCTATGGGAGGGGCGAATGTCTGCCTGCGATGCAAGAGATCGCAGAATCTATTCTTGCCTCGGGACAAAAAATTGTACGCTCTGAAAATATTTGTTAGGCTGACATCAGACGGACTGCGTCGCTGCGATGCAGTCCGTCTGATGTCAGCTTTACGAGTGTAATAAAAACTAACTATCTATTTATGTATATTATATTAAGAGTATCAGAAATCTAGCACCAGCCAACACAAGCTTCTCTCTCAGCTATTTTATTTATCGTCTGATTCTCGCGGCGTCATGCAACCGAACCTTCATTCTGCAACTACTTTAACCAATAACTCACTATCAAAGCTTTATAATCTATTTTTTTCTTCAGAGGCCTCTGCAACTACCTGAACCCACTATCAAAGCTCAATAATCTATTTTTTTTTCTTCAGTGGCCTCTTCCGCGGAGTCCTCGGCTGTAACGTCCAGGGCACGCGCGGACGCCTCCACTGGGTCAACAACTGGGTCACCTACATGGACTGTATGCTCCAACTGAAGATCATCGGCAACGACACCCGTGGCCTCTTTGTCCCCACCAGGATTGAGAAGCTGTCCATTGACGCCACTATGCACTATAACGCTATTTCGAAGATGAACCCTGATTCGACACGGAACAGTTTTGAAGTTCGGGTTTATCCGGACTTAGACGTAATAAGGTAAGATTATATTTGTGTTTCTACTGTCGCATTTTACACAGCAATTTTTTTTATTAATGTATGGTTTACATAGTTTATTTGTATATTTGTATGTCATGTAATATTTAAAACAGATAAAGCGAGCTTTATTTTCATTAGCAGTCAGTCACCCTTATGTTTTGTTTATCATTTTACTCAGATTCTTAACTTTATCAAACTTCAATATAATAAAGACCTGACAAATATTTTACTTAAATTAATGTATTTAGGGCTGGTGGCGTTGAAATACGGGGACTTCACGCAACACCGATAACGAAGAGAATACCACTAGGAGTACCAGTGCTGGAGAGAAACGAGTTTATGCCTAACTTTGGAAAAAATAAAATGAAGGTAAGCTAATTTTTTTCAGCCACATGTCTACATACTACATATCATATCAATCACTTATTTTGATATCAAATTGTGTACAATATAGGTGAAATGGGTTCTTGACTAGACGTAGTCTCTTTTTCAATCGTAATAATGTCCTCTTATTTGAAATACTTTCTAAATACCGATGTATTTTTACAGGTGGAAGACATTCTACGCTCTAACCTCCAACTCGTCCTAGAGAATAATCAAACCTACAAAGTCAAGACCATCGAGTTAGCAGATGAAGAATACAAAAACAATAACCTGGAACCACTCATAGAATTAGTAGGAGACGTCTTAGGAGACCTACCCTTAGTCCAGGCAGAGCTTCTTCTAATATCTGAAGAGGCTATTGAGATGCCTCAGAATATTACAGTGGAGAATAAAAAAATATCTGGAGAAACTAATGCTGTTATGTTTATTGGCGCTAATCTCCTGGGAAGACCTGAGGTAAGAGTTATGTACAACTGGGAGCTTTAGCTTCTCTTTAACAATATTAGTAAATTGCAGAAATCGTATAGTCTATTAGTAATTGATTTTAATAATATTATTTATTTTAGATATTGACACAAGCAGCAGCCACTCTAAAAGACAAATGCTTCCTCATCTCCCGGGAAAAGGAGCGCCCTGACGCCAAGAAGTACTCCGACAAATACGACATCATCACTATCTATGACACTGGAGTGGAATACTTAGTACTCTTCAGGAAGAGAGTTGGTGCAAGACCTGCTAAATTCGTAAAAATCGTGACTTCAGACCAAAAATTCGACTGGATCGACAAAGTGAAGGAAGAAATGAAGGAGGGACAGAAGATTGTCCTGTATAATCAAGATGAGCCGTTGAACGGACTGCTCGGATTGGTGAATTGTTTGAGAAAGGAGCCTGGTGGTGAGATCGTGTATGGACTGCTGATTTCTGACCCATCCGCTCCACAGTTCAACCCTGATCTAGAATTCTATGAAGATCAGCTGGATAAGGACTTGGCTGTGAATGTCTACCAGGATGTAAGTAGCTCGTTTTATAGTAGCAAGTATAAGCAGATTTTGTAGTGACAGATATTTGGCCTGTTTTATACTTTCAATATCAGAACATCGTATTCATGCCAGTCATGAACATGATCCAGTGGAATTCAATGCGTTAATGGTCTCAAACTTTGAAAGATAAATTGGCATAGGTACAACTTTCAGGACAAAGATGTACCCCAACTCAGTACTATAAATAAAAATATTTCTTGCACAATAATCGTCTACTGTCCTCTAAAGATATCCTAACAAATTGTCTCCTCCAGGGCCAATGGGGAACCTACCGCCATCTCCTCCTCGGAGACTTGGACACGGTCCGAGCTGATCACGCCTACGTCAACACTCTCACCATCGGAGACCTGTCCTCGCTGAGCTGGCTCGAAGGTCCCATCAGAAAGGATCAGGACTTCAACTGTCCTGAGAGTGTGCTTGTTCATGTAAGTAGATCTTACGCCAAAACTCACATGAATCCATACCCTCCATAGGCATAAGATGCTATGGAGGGTCTATGCATTGTCTATGCACTCTCGTTTAATTTTAATATCATTGTTTATTTAAACACAAAAAAGGTATAGTACACACAATTTTAGATCCATCCACAAAACCGCACCACACAAAACCGTGATGATTTCAACGTGTGAGAGGAAATACAGAAATCAGAATACACAGAAAAAAAAATACAGAATTCGGTGGAGGGGCGTTCATTTTAGAAATGGTTTTACTATACTTATATTCTTAATAATTTACCTAATAGACTATTGACGAGATTCCTGTTTTTTTCATGTGAACAACTTTGGTCATTGGTTTGTTACCTGAGTTTGATATAATAATGTAGATAATGTTTGTAAATTTTTTTACTAATTATACATCACGTCAAATTAAATCATAAATATAACTTTAACTATCTATACTTTTTGACAGGTATACTGTTCAGCGCTGAACTTCCGTGATGTAATGACGGCTACCGGTCGCGTGACAGTCGACGCCGTGGCGCGCGGCCGGCTTGCGCAGGAGTGCGTGCAAGGGTTCGAGATCGTCGGGAAGACGCCCAAGTGAGTCTGACTAGAGATCTAGAGTACTCTGGTCATCTATGTACCTATGTTTAGCTTAGGTGTAAGCTCTGTTGTCTAAGTTAGTCTGTACATTAAGGTGTAAACTTTAAATATTCTAAGTGTAATATATTTCAGCTGTAGATCTAATATATTTAAACTCTTGTGGGATAATTATATCTTTGGATAATAATCATCCATGTGTCAAAGTTGTAAAACTTACAGCGGTCGGAAAATATCTACAATTTTTTTGTTAAATGGCCGACTATCTAGTAATCTAGTTAGTGTACCCGGAAATGAAATATGCTACTGTGTGAATTGTGCAGCTATATTTATATTATTTTGATTGAGCGTTCTTTCATGTATTACACTAGTGATTAAGACAATGTCCAATTAATTTTTGATGGCTAAAATTATGATGATGTTGATGATGACAAATATTTGGTACTTACCTAGTTAAATCCTTTTACGATGTCATAAATAATTTGTATTGAATTAACAGAGTTAATTAACATAATTTAAATAAAACAATTAATTAGCTGCCAAACCCCGTTACATTCCAGGTATTTAATTAATTTATCAATTCTATTATCCGAAAATTGGTATCATTATTTCCGAATTATCCTAGTAAATTAATTTAAAACTACGCTATCCGTGATAATATGTTTATGTGCCCGCAGTTTATGCATCGCAGTATCATAATAATACGTACCTAGAGGATAAGTAAGACTATAAACATAAGTCATTAATTTCCATGTAATTCTAAAGCCTTTTCCTAGATAGGTACTAATGTAGTAGCCTACAATCAGAAATAACGCTAAAGCAACATTATATTGCAAGAAAATCCATTAAAACGCGGTACAATCCATTAAAACGTGGGCATAGCCGCAGGTGGTTAACCCATTTTCATAATGTTATTTTCAGTATAGGAAACCTCATACACAACACATTCATCTGTGCAATAATTACGGTACAATCGGATTGAAAACAAGGCTATCTGTTACATCTATTAGCAATCAGATCTCGACGCCTATTCGTCAGGTTTCATACGTTTGCGATTGGAGGGTGAAATCCCGCGAGCTATTGGATTTCATGGATTCTACTTTTAAACTCTTTATTAATGGAACTTTTTGTTTTGAATACGAATACGAGTATAGAGCCATGTTTTTTTGTTTGATGAATTTTTAGGGAGTGGATTTTCAATATTCTTTTGTTTGAAATATTCTTACAATCTACTACCTAAAAAGTCTTTTCTATAGTCATTATGTCGAAATCTATTTATGTCGAAATCTATCTATCTATCTATGAATGAATGAATTGACATTTTATTGTACTTATTTAAAATACCTACAAATAGAGTTAAAGAAAAACGTAATACTATCATAAACTTAAAAGTACCTTGTAAAGTACCTTGCTCTCAGGCCTTGTCTTATCGCTGAGAGCGATCTCTTCCAGGCAACCGTATGAATAAATCAAAAACATTAAAATCATGCTATATTACCCGTGTCGTGTTCTAATATAGTCGATGGTTTTTTAATTGAGTACCTATTGTCTCCAGTGGAGCCCGAGTGATGGGTATGATCCGAAGCAGCGCCATGGCCAACGTGGTGGAAGCAGACAGAGCGCTTCTCTGGGCCATCCCTGATGAGTGGAACTTCGAGGAAGCAGCCACTGTTCCTGTGGCTTACGGCACTGTGTATTACGCTATGGTAAGTATTAAATTAAATTTGAAAATGAAAATGTAATTTATTTAAAAATCAATGGAATGTACAACTCGGGGATTTTGGAAAAATCACCACATAGCATGGCGGGTTGGTTATAGCAGTAAAGTAAGTTGGTACAGAATACAGAAATACGCTGAGCTTTCCTCTGATATAAAAATCCCTTAGTAGCAGAAAAAGATAAAAAAAAATTGCTGGACAATTTACACAGCGACATCTAGCCCCGTAGTAAGCTCGAAGCTTTTGTTACGGGCGCTAGATTTCTGATATACTTAATATAATATACATACATAGATAGATATTTTTTATTAAACATATATAACACCCAGACACCCGGAACAAATACTTGCAGATCATACAAATTGTTGTTCCGAGGCGGGAATCGAACCCGCAACCTCTTGCGTCGCAGGCGGACCTTCGCCCGCTGCGCCACAGAGGTCGTCGAATAGATAGAGTGGAACTACGGTATTCTAGTAGATATTCATTACTCTTACGAAAGATGATACCCATTTTCTGGCATCAATGATTCATATCAATATTTCCACATAGATAATGGTCGGTCAAATGCAACGCGGGGAGTCGATCCTAATCCACGCAGGATCGGGAGGCGTCGGACAGGCCGCTATCCACGTGGCGCTCCACTACGGCTGCGAGGTGTTCACCACTGTGGGCACTCCGGAGAAGAGAGCCTTCATCAAGAAGCTGTTCCCGCAACTCAAGGGTATGTAGCTGTTCATGATAAGCTGTTAGATACTGTTAGGTAGGACTTTAAATGAATGAATGTTGCTGTTAGATAGGACTTTAAATGAATGAATGAATTAACTCCTTACGGTACTTATAAATAACAGAGCAATTCTGTATCAATCAAGTTGCGAAAAAGAGTAAGTGTACGTAAAGTATTAAGATACAAAGATAATTTGATGAAACCAACGTGCATAAAAATCTCATGGTTTTACTTCGGCATAAATATCTAACATGCCCGAAAGCTAAATGATGTGACTCTACATTGTCATCAGATCGTCATTTGATCAGTGTCACATGTTTTTGCTGGCAATTATTGTCACATATTTTTGCGACGCTGATCCTAATAAGCAGTAAGATATTTATGCTGTTGACTGTAATATCCTGATACCTACTTTGCATGTTAACAACTGATTCCTTCCAGACTCCAACATTGGTAACTCCCGTGACGCGTCCTTCGAGGATATGATCAGAAAGGAGACGAACGGACGAGGTGTGGATCTGGTCCTCAACTCCTTGTCTGATGAGAAACTTCAAGTAAGTTTTCTAAGTTCTTAGACCTATTAGTATATACGAGCTTTTCACCTGGTTGCTGCAATAAAACTGAAAAGAGTCTAGTCTTTAGAGAAGAAAGAATATAAGGTTTGCTTACATGGGAATATTTTTACGTTACATGAAAATATTCTTTATTTCCTCGAGAAATTCCATAAAACACAGACAAAGTCACAAGGAAGGCATTTCTCCAACAGCATCCTATTATAGCCTAATGACGTATAAGTCTTCACCATCAATCAATCAGTCAAAAAAAAATCAGGTCGAAATTTCAAACCAAAGAAAGTATTACATAATCTAAGTGAATTATATATTGTTCTTAAGAGAATAACGATCTTAAACCCGAATCTACGTAGTTTTTGGGATATTACCTAATTTTGGTTGATTATGGTGATGTTATTGACTTATTTATTATTTGATAGGCATCCGTTCGGTGTCTGGGCTACCGCGGCCGTTTCCTCGAGATCGGCAAGTTCGACATCAGCAACAACACGCCCATCGGCATGTACTTCCTGCTCAAGGAGACCTCCTTCCACGGCATCATGCTGGACTATATCTTCGACCAGAGTTTCGAGTTCAGGAAGGTTAGTGACACCTGCCTTATTATCATTAACTTAATTGATAACCATTAGTGATCTTGTCTTGAATATAAATAAATATTGCTGGACAATTTACGCAACGACATTTAGCCCCGTGGTAAGCTCGAAGCTTGTGTTACGGGTACCAGATTTCTGATATACTTAATATAATATACATACATCTTAAAATAATATAAATGAGAGACTGGGCGATAAAGATAAATTTGTACCTGTCTATATTTATTAGGCATGTGCCTAATAATGTCCAAGTGATCTTTATGGAAATAAATTACATACTTAAATATTTAAATATAGCACAAATCTATGTAGATATGTGCTCACTTAAAATAGACCTAAGCCTGCTGTGAGTAACATGGCTAGTGTCTATTCATTTAATTTAAACTTAATTGTACCTCGTACTGCTCTCTCTTAGCAGACGAACTACTTCTTTACCACATATTGTATACAAAATTGCGAAATAGACAGTCTAACGAACACATAAACAAAAAACAACCTCATTCTATAAGTTACAAGGTAGTTAAATTAATATAAAATCCCCAGACACTACAAGACCTGCTTATTGGCGGTATAGAGAGCGGCGCTGTTCGTCCACTGACGTACTGCACCTTCAACAAAGACGAGGTGGAAACTGCCTTCCGTTACATGGCGGCAGGAAAGCATATTGGAAAGGTAAGCATCCTTGATTACCCTATTTATTTACATAACATAACATAGTAGGACCAAAAACTTGTTAGGTATGTTATGTTAAAACACGTGCTCTTACGGTGAAGGCAAACATCGTGAGAAAACCGGCAAGTTGTTTTTTTTTTATAAAGTTTTTTGGAAATGTATTGAACCTTTTATGGTTTTATACAGGTTATCATCAAGATCCGAGACGAAGAGCGCAGTAACCGTCCCATGAAGCCTGTCCATATGCCGCTTGACGCTGTTCCCAGGTAATACTTTAATTATTATTTTTTAAGAAAACCTGAATAAAAACGTATAAGAACAATGTTTTGCAATTCGTTAAAAAACTACACATAAAGATACCTAGCTAATACGTATAAGTACACTGGTTATTTTTGTTGGACAAGGCAATCATATGCTGAAGTGATGGTGTTGGAACAGCAGGTTTTAAAATCACCTATTTCGGACGATGGTCGCCGTGAATTTTACATCGGAGTTGTTTGTGAATAGTTTCTTTGAAGTTACTACGGTCGGTTTTATGAGGATGACGGTTTGATAAAGGATTCATTCAAACTGTAAAACTATCTCTGAATTGTACTTGGTCAAGGTTTATTTGTGATGCATAAGGTAGAGAGTTCGGTTCATACTGCAGACTAGCATTTTTATTTGTGTTGTTTATACTTTTATTTTAAGTACCTCATTTCAGCCAGTTACTAGATTGTTTATAATACGTATGTTTCAAGTCAGGACAACGTTTACTGTGTCATTTATTTCTAATTTTTATTTTTTTATTTCAAGGGTTTGTTTGGAGAATAATCTTTATCACTTATTCATTTGCTTTCTACCCCTGTTCACCTGATGCATTAACCCTGGAAAGCTAACGTTCGTCATTTTTGCACACATTGGATGAATATCGTCTAGTAACTTTCCAACAGTTATAACTAGGGATTTGAGGTTTCGCGCCAACTAAGAGACTGTTAGACTGCATCGGATGGTGGTCGCCTCTAACAGGTAAGTTGCTTAGTTTTGGAGATAAATGACAACGAAGAACTTCCACAATTGCTAAGTTCCCAATGGTGGTGAACATTCGATTGGTATTTTGACCAACATGTGTTCAAAAATTATGAACATCAATGTTTTATTTATAGAAATGTTTAAAAAAACTATAATTTTCTGATATTTTTGGCCTTATTCGTAGTTTATAAGATGTGTGGTTTTGATCTCGAAAAAGTGGTGCCATATGTTATTCGTGTTTATAGTGCCTTAATGGTTGAATATATGGATTTTTGTGATAAATATCTTTCATTTATATTCTATATTTCTTGAAAATACAATAAATCCATATAAAAATATAACACACTTTATAATATGGTTCATTTTATAATGATCGTAAAAATTACGAATGGTTAGCTTATCAAGGTAGTTTAAGAACGTTAGCTTTGTAGGGTTAAAAAGCTTTCCTTCATGTAGTGTGTTCTCAATTCTTTATTCAAATATTTAAATTTCCTTCGCAGGTACATGTGCCATGAAGACCACACCTACATCATTGTTGGTGGCCTTGGTGGATTTGGTCTGGAGCTCGCTGATTGGCTGATCATGCGAGGAGCGAGGAAACTAGTGCTCACCTCCAGGCGTGGCATCAGCAATGGATATCAATCTTCTAGGCTTAGGTGAGCTGAAAAATATAAAAGTCATAACAATTTGGTTCTTGTTAACTGTTAAGTTATGTCTTATGTAAATAAATAAATAAAAATATATAAGTACACCACTTCCAACCAATTTACTCACGGCTGAAATTTTGTAACACAATCTAAAAACTCAACTATTTTGTCAGTAAAGTACCCATCAAAATATGAGAATATCTCTAAGACTATTGTCTTATATCTTAACTAGCGGTGCCCTTTCGATTTTCTTCGTTGAAGTTTTGATTAATCTGATAAAACAGATCTCTTTCTGATTTCGACGCTATAAATCTAAGTCCACTAAAATTTAGATAAAAACCTTATAATGTAAAGTGTTTAAAATTGGACTTTCCTTTATCTAGGGCATGGGCAGGTTACGGAGCCAACATCCAGATCTCCACCCACGACATCACGACCGAAGCCGGGTGCGAAGCTATGCTCAAGCTCGCCAACTCTCTCGGCACCGTGGACGCTATCTTCAACTTGGCCGTTGTCTTGAAGGACTCCATCTTCCAGAATCAAACGGCAGAAACGTTCTGCACTTCGTATGGGCCTAAGGCGTTGGCTACTATCCATTTGGATAAGCTTTCGAAGAAGCTTTGTCCTAAACTTAGGTGAGAATAAAATAAAATAAATAAGTATAGCTGGATAGCTTCGGCTAGTCAGGAACCTATGGATTGAATTAAACTGTATATTGTATTGTATTATGTTATTAAATGATTGATTGATTGAATTCACACAGCAACATCTAGCCCCGTGGTAAGCTCGAAGCTTGTGTTACGGGTGCTTAATTTCCGATATACTTACTCTTTTATGTTGTTGATAAGCTCGTGAGAACAATAATATAGATCCCGGGATTTCAAATTCATAATGAGCAGATCGAAAAGATGATTTGCATGATCTAATACCTTGAAATCTAGAATATACAGGTACTAAATTTGATAATTCTGTCTAACACAGGGACTTCGTGGTATTCTCATCGGTGTCGTGCGGTCGCGGTAATGCTGGCCAGACCAACTACGGCCTCTCCAACTCCGTGATGGAGAGGATCTGTGAATGGAGGAAGAAGCTCTGCTTGCCGGCTCTGGCGGTGCAGTGGGGTGCTGTTGGTGATGTAAGTTAAAGCTATAACATTATAGAAAGGTACAGTGAGCCAAGAAAGTGGTCTACCAGTTTTGACTGAAGTTTCTGTGAGATGTTATGATCGATAAGGTTGACTTTTCTTACATAATTTAACTGCTGTACAAATGAATCACAACCGTAGGGTAGACCACATTTTTGGCTGACTGTACAAAATAAGTGCAATTTTACTGTTACATTTTATTAAACTGGAGTGGTATCTGGATCTAGCGGGTACTTCCTTTAAAGACAGTGATACAATGCTACAGATCAGATGAAATTACAAATCATGTAATCCGTTATTATTATCACATGAAAAGATATAGCAGTCAAACTCATCTTTCGCTTTAGGTCTGAGATTAAAATTAATTATGAAGAAGATAATACAATTCAAGAACACTTTATTGTACACCATAAACAAAACACATAATACCAACACAAAAAGAGACACGTAAAATGGGCGGCTACTAATGAACGATTACGTCCAGGTAACCTTTGGATTGAAAAACGAAATGATATATAAATAAGACAGATTACAGATTCGGACAGAAACGGTTGATCAAAATTCAACGTAAACAAGGTTCGTGTATTGCCCGTTTATCTCTATATGAATAAGACAGTTCTTAATTATCTTCATCAGGTGGGTCTAGTAGCAGACATGCAAGACGAGGACGTGCAGCTGGAGATCGGAGGCACCTTGCAGCAGAGGATCTCCTCCTGTCTCCTCGCGCTGGACAAGTTCATGAAGCAGGACGCGGCCATCGTCTCCTCCATCGTGGTGGCGGAGAAGAAGGCGGGCGGATCCGGCTGCGGCAGTATAGTTGATGCTGTTGCGCAGATTATGGGTAAAGTTAAAGTCTAAACTATTAATCGTTGGGACCGTAAATGTATATTTGTTTTTCATTCGTCAGACGTAGGTACTGGACGTAGACCTAAAAACTAAAGTCTATTAATTAGAGTCAGGGTGGTTTAATAAGTATCAATTGACGTTGCCAGCATGTTTAGAATAAATAAATAAATATTGCTGGACAATTTACACAGCGACATATAGCCTCGTGGTAAGCTCGAAGCTTGTGTTACGGGTGCTAGAATTCTGATTTTGAAAGGGTTTATTGGTGAAAGCAAATCTTTAAATTTACTCGAATCTATCAAAATTACAATAAATATGTGATTGTTATTGAAAAAAGTTAAGCGATTGTGCAGTTACTTATTCAAAGACAAACAGTTTTCAAAAAGGAAAATCTAATGGCAGTTTCTCATGGCAGGTATCAAGGACCTCAAGACAGTCTCCCAACAAGTGTCGCTGGCCGAGCTGGGTATGGACAGCATGATGGCCGTGGAGATCAAACAGACCTTGGAGAGGGAGTTCGAGATCTTCCTCACGGCCCAAGATATAAGGACCCTAACGTTTGCCAGGTAAAGTATCTGTTTAGGGATTAGACTAAGGTATCTTGAGTGGTATTGTCAGAGCTTGGGTTGTGGTAGGCAGTTCTTTGGCGTAAGATTCTAATAATTCCAATAAATCTGATTTCAGGAATCTGATCAATTGAAATTGGTACACTGTCTCCATTAGAGAACTTTTAGATTAATTCGCCAATCGACCATTGTCCCCTTAACCTTGTCGTCTCATTTTTGATTCGTTTCCGTAGAGAAATCTCGAGTTTAGTTAGTGCCCTGTCCAAATATTTGAGTGACTGTAAGCCTTTTATTTACTACCTCTAGTACTAATTAACCTCTATCTCGTAGGCTGGTAGAACTGACAGCCCAGCGTGAGGCAGCCGCCTCCACGTCAGTAGCCCGCACAGTCAACACGGATGGCGCCGCCGGCCTCAGGGTGTTTATGAGGAACTTTGGAGACGAGAACCTCGCTTCGGAGCCGCTGATATACATGCCTACTATGGTCTCGGATGGTGTTGAGGTTAGAATAACTTTTTGCATACTCTTAATGCTTATCACGGAATGTGTGATTTTTTTATAGACAATTCACACAGCAACATCTGGCTCCGTGGTAAGCTTGAAGCTTGTGATACGGGTGCTAGATTTCTGATACTTAATATAATATACATGCATAGATATATATTTTTTATACATATAGAACACCCAGACTCCCGAAACAAATATCTGCAGCAACAAATTTTTGTTTTGAGGTGGGAATCGAACCCGCAACCTACTGCATCGCAGGCAGACCTTCGCTCGCTGAGCCACAGAGGTCGTCTATTTTATAATTGTCCATCATATATTTATACCATTCTCCATCACACCTCCTACGCTTCATTTCCAGGGTGAGGAAGCTATCCACGTGATGGAACGCGTGATGTTCATGCTGCCAGGGTTGGAAGGCTGTGCCGCAGTGCTGGAACCGCTCTGCAAGCGGCTGAAGATCAAGGTCTGCGTGCTCCAGCTGGGCGTCGAGAACAAGAACGAAGACTTGGAGCAGATGGTCAATAGGCTGTACCAGGTGAGCTTTGAGTTCGGAAGAAGATGGCGGTCAATATCATATTATATTTCCACTTTGGGTACAATTCTCTCAAATAAGATGCACCTTGAGGGAATTGTTTTAATCATAACACTTATCAAGTGGTATGGCTATTGCAGTCAGTTATTACAGTACACAGAGTGACGCTATTTTCTGTGTTCTGGTTTATAAGTCCTGCAGTTGCTTTGACGATATGATATCTCTTGATAGAGAGATATTTACTACATTAAGTAGACATCAGTTTGTTAAAAAACGTAAATTAATGGGTTCTTACGAGAGTTAATGCTATCTATCCTCTCTTGTTTTAGTCATCTTCGTAATCATTGGGTTATTGTACATTTGCCACAAAGTTAATTCGTCACGTTTTTTTCGTAGTTTTATGTTTTACTTAATTCTATTAATTGCTTTGTTTCAGTCGGTTATATCAAGACTGGCGCCGGGCGCTCCATTCTGGTTGCTAGGTTACAGTTTCGGTGCCCTGCCCATATTGGAATTGGCTGCTAAACTAGAAAAAGGAGGTAAGTTTTACATTCCTGTCACAAAACACATAACAATGCACATAATACAAACATTTCTATCTAGTTATTAGGTAATTTACTCTGTTGCACAAGCAAGAGCACCTATTCTATGGTATGTCAGTTAGTATTGGACAATATAAATTAAATTAAATTAAAAAATTTGGTACATGATATTCAATCATAGTTCGAGTCGGTCTATAATTCTGATCTTTCTCAGGACTTAACGGAACAGTGTTCTGCCTCGACGGCGCCCCTGACTTCCTCTACGCTCTTCTAAGCATGACCATCAGCTTCAAAGACGACATGCAGCTCCAGAACAACCTTCTCTGTCACACCATCGACATCGTCAGCCCCAACAATGACGTCACCAAGGTCCTCATGGAGAAGCTAAACGAAATTGAATCTTACGAGGAACGCGTAGAGTGCACAATCAAAATGTCACCAGTACAGAGCAAGTACTCTAACAAATTTATATCAGATATCGCTGCTGTCTGCTTTGATAGACTTAAAACTATTGTTAATTATACTGGTAAGCTGTCTCTGAAGCTTAAATCTCCTATTGTATTGTTGAGGCCTAAGGAAAGTCCGCCATATTTAGCAGTTGAAGAGAACTATGGATTGGACAAGTTGACTGAAAGCAATGTCACTGTTCATTATTTAGAAGGTAACCATATAAGTATCATTGAGAATAAGGATTGTGCTAATATTATTAATAAGATTCTGTTGGATAGTGGTAAGGAAGAGCAGTTGGGTAAAGCGGAAGAGAATATTGTAACTAGCATGGTTGAGAACCAGCGTGAAGTACAGGTATAATAATAATTATATTAACTTTATATATTTAAATATTCTTGACTTTTTCTTGTTTTAAATCTTATTTGAACCATTTTACGAATTATTTATGTTTTTATTGCTATGGTTTTTTTATAACATAGGTATTTTTACGTTATTTTCTAATATGTATATTGTGAATGGCTTTAGTTCCTTCTACTTATAATGTAAGACTTAAATATTTTTTATATAAAGAAAATTATTACTGGCTGCTTTCTAAAGTTTATAATTATAACAGTGGTAAAGGATATTTTGTCGATTTTTTTATGGTTTTTTAAGTGTAAACTAGGATAAACTTTATTTTATAGACGGCCGTATTTAAAATTAACTAATTTATTTTATCTTAGATTAATTAAATTACTATTATTAGGTATATTAGGTATTGTCAACGTGATCAATGTGACACCAGTACCAAACAAAATATTCAATAAGATTTTTAACTTTTACAGGGTTTAGTTTATGGTTCTATAGTTACAAAATTGGGGTTATACCTATACCTATTTAGAAACACTTAGATAAAAAGACTGACAAATTGGTTTAGCATGGCAATCGCTATAATGTATGGCATGCTTGATTCGATCAGCAATATCTATTATTAATAATTTATAGACATTTATTTTATTGCGTAAAACTATTCGTTATTGTGTGGGAATGAGTTCTTTATATTTACTTAAACCTTTTTTAGTTGTATTTAAATAATCTATGTTCTAAATTTTGTGGTTATTTATACCTAGATATTTATCTTGTTCTACCTGTGATACTATTTCGGAATAAGATAAATTTCTATTGAAGTATTTGTTTGTTTATTGTTAAATTGGTGTATGTTTATAATAACGGTGAATAGATAAATGAACAATTATTAAACAATATTTATTTTTGAGAGCATCCATTACGTTGTATTTATTTACGTGACCCATTACCGGCCAAATACGCCTCCACAATAGAAAAGCGAGGTTGCAAAGCGTAGATAGCTAAAAGTATAATAAATTACATAAATATGTAATCAGTGAATAAGAAGCCGTGTAGGAGAAGTGGGAGCACACTCGATCTTCATTCCGAAGGTTATGAGTTCTGACACCGCAGATTAACATGGGGAATTGTAGTGCGCTTAAACACGTGCTTTAATGTTAATGAAACATCGTGAGGAAACTGGCATGTTCTGAGATTAAGAGTTTGAAGGACATGCGTGGTGAATTAATGCCTAATTTCTCTCGTCAATAGTGAAATCCTTGTTTCCCAGCTGTCGGAATCTCAATAAGGGTGCCTAAACATGATAATAAATTCATCAAATGAACACAAACTTAGCACCTTACACAGAATTTTTATCCGTACAAATCTCGTGCTCTGTTATTTTCGTCCGGATCGATTTGTCATAAATGTCATCGTGGATCCGGGTATATCCGGATACCTTCATCTCGGATAATTTCACATTGACAGCTTCTGTACCCGTGCCCGTGACTGATGAGCTAAATGGATCCTTCAGATATTTTGAAGCATTATGTCACTAGGGATTTACCTAAACGATGGTTGAAATACCGAATCGATAATAAATGTCTGAATGCTGATGATTAGGATTTTTGTTAATTAATTAATTTGAATATTTATTCCGAGTATCTTGGACGTTATCCATACTTACCAATATTTTATATGCCAAATGGAAAAGTATTTCTGGTTTTCCGTCTTTAAAATTTTCGTATATTGACGTGATTTGTAGGTGGAGATAGTTAAAGGGATGGAGAGTGACATAGGCTTCTTTTTACCGCAAGGAAAAATATTTTCGCCGAAAAGAATTTTCCTTTTTTTTTAAATTTTAGAACGTAGGCAACGTCGCGGGTGGTATGCTAGTATATGTAGGTACAGTAAAATCTATGTACTAATGTATAATTAAATCCGAAATCTAGCACCGAGCCTACCACGAGACTATTATGTTGCCTTGTGATTTGTCCGGTAATATTTATTTATTTATAACACTATCCCCTACCTACTTATGATGCGGCTACTAGCAGGTCATTACAGTTAAACGGCAGTCGCCAAAATAGCCCGGCTTCGCCACAATATAGGAAATTGCGCTTTTGGAGTTGTGTTACCGTGATCAAAGGAATCCTCAGATCCAGGGCAATTATGGATCGAAGTGCTTGTGCTGTAATATTATATATAGGTATACATTCTATTATAATATTATGTAGGTAGTTTGGATTTCTGCGAAGTTTGTTGAATAAATGCTCTGCGATTTACTTAGTTATAAAAATGTTGGTAGGTCTGTCATTTAATTCTATAAAATCTTAGAGATTATTAGAGTGTTGGACAAGTTATTGTCGATCTATGGAGAAAATCTAGAGGTGCACGGGGTTTTAATCTACGACTTTAGGAATGAATGTCGAGCGAGTGTGCTCCCAAACACGGCTCTACTAAATTAAATTTAGCTTAAAACGAGTAAGTACCAAATAATGTATTTTTCGTTTTGTGTTTTCAAACTGACCATTTGGTCTTCTTATATCAGAATACATATAATTAATGCACCTATGTATCAACAAACTGTGATCACCAACTTTTTCGATAAATGTTATCATTCTACCAATTCTTGTTACATTTTTTCTCATAGATATTATATTTCTTTAAATCCACTTCGAAAACATCCTTGTAAATATATCCACGTCTAAAAAAATTGATCAAAGACTTAAATGTTTTTGAGCAATTTCGTAATGAAATAACTCTGTTGGTTTTAAAATAATTCCTGTAGCAGGTGTATTACCTGCAAAAAATTGCTTCTGGAATCCTGGATTTATCATAAACCATGTTGAATTAATTTTGCGAGGATTAAAATAACATTTGGCCGGGCGCTGCTGAAACCGTAATGCAGCTAATTGCGGATGTTTGGTTCAAACTGATTAAATTTTATTTCATAATAGCATTCCACCCCGCAGCTTTACTCGCGTTGTGATATTTTCCAACAGTTAAAAGTTTCCTTATTCTAAGGTCCATCAATCCACCAATTTCAGTCTAATAGATTCAGACGTTCTTGATTTATAAATAAAATTGACATGACTTTATTTTTTATTTATAGGTACCTACCAGTTTGAGGGAATTGCGAAATACGAGCGATTAGGTATTAGGTAGTCTAGTACTAGTACCTACGAACAAATTTTTTAACATTTGTTGTCAGTTTTACGCATAACTCATCAAACAAAGTTTCAAACAAAACCACAGCCTCAAACTACGAAGGTGCTGGCGGCACCCTGTAACCGTATAGGGTGACACTGAATAAGTGTTCGTTTTAAAAACTTAATCAAAGCTTATTTATAAAATTTACGTATTTAGTCGAATATTATTTGATTATTTGATAATTAATTTAAAAACATTCTTATACTTACTTAGATGTATGGATGTATGCTAATAATCTTAAATGTTTCTTAAAAACTAAATGCTCCTTATAAAAACATAATATAAAAAACCATGCCACGTTTCGTTGTATTTTTATAACTTAAGAAAGGCCGGGCCGATTTAGGTGCCAGGGAAGGTTTAAAAGTTGAGAAAACATGCGTATAAAGCGAGTGAAGCCGCGGGTGGAACCATAAATGCTAGAATACCATAAATGTAACTGGTCACGTTGTTTATTTTTTGAGTCCCAACACAATAAGGTATAAAAGGACGAATAAAGCCCGTACACCCTGTACTGTAAACCTCTGAAATTCCCTCTTTACGAGTCATAAACATAAATATATATGAAACTGCTTCTAAAGGTACTCATATACCTAATACTAAGCCATTGTTTGTATTCTCAAACCTGAAATAAATACCTATATTTATAAATTTTCAAGCGTAAGAATCTAACCTATACACAGCACCCAGCTCAGAAAATCTATAAAGCTCAAAGCTTGTGTTACGGGCACTAGATATCTGATATACTTGTTACCTATAGATATTTTATAACTCAAGAACGTCTGGGCCGATTAAGGTGCATTTGGTTTTAAAATAGCCGTAGATTTAACTGCGGCGGGTCAGCTAGTACATAATAAAAATAAAACAACTGGAACAAATGTCTGCAGTTCTTGAATATGTTCCCAGACGCGATTCGAACCCGCAACAATGATGGCCTATAGGACTTTCAATTCTGAACCAAAGCTAAGCCAAACTATAAAATCTCTCAGTAGGCAACACATACAGAACTTTATTGAAAAATACCTGACCACTAAACCTTGGAAAATGTTGTAAAGTTGTAAGTACCTATATCGCGTTAGAGTTTCTATAAAACTACAAAGGAGGCTACAAAAAGTCTTGTAGTGTTGAAATAAACCTTTTATTTTCATACGAAGATGTACGTAGGTTTGAGGTTAGGTACTTTACGTAGTAAAATTCACGCGATTATTACGATTCAAGATAAAAAAATATTTCTTTATTATCTCTCACAAAAATCAAAAAGGATTGGTTCTGATTTTTTTAATGTTTAAAACTACGAGTAAATAGATACCATATTCCAAATTGAAATTAAATACAAATGGTCGTACTGGGAAACTGTGAGAGACTGGTGCCTGAGATAGGTTCAATAGAACCTGTATTACAGCAGATTAACCTTACATACCTGTGAATTTAATCATCTAAGTAGGCACCTAACAAATACAGCGGCTTAAATAAACCTCTGTACCGAAGGCTCACATTTCTGTACTATTACCCTGTCAATAATTCACCCTCCCTATTGAAACACTACCTACCCTATTGAAGCCCTATAATTAAGGGGCACAGCTTGTTCAGTACAAACGAGACTTAGGTACCTATACATTATCATAATTTATTACAGGATATTTACCACGATTTGTTTGTTTTTGAGTTTCTCTATTTCGGCACAGTTCCATGCGCCGAAAGAACTGAAGTAAAAATGTTATGGACGCAGGACGAAATAATAAAGTAGAGGTACGGATTTTACACTTTGAGGTTAGTTCTAGGCTAGTAATTTAAATTACGGCACTTCTTCTAGAAAAACTTTGTTTCCAATATTTTATCTTACGAGTATATGTAAAAATCAATTGCTGTTCGTTATTCTCGCTGAAACTCGAGAGCCGATATAGACGATTTTTGGTATTGAGATATTCGTAATAGTCCAGCGAAGGTGAAAACTATAGAGAGCGGGCGAAGCCGCGGGCGGGGCAACTAGGAAATAAATAAATATTGCTAGATAATTCACAAAGTAACATAATCATATAGGTAATGATACAAACCATCGCCATCGTTTGTAGTAAACCCAACTCAACGCCCGCTCATTCACTCCAATTCCTAAGCAGCCCTATTCATTAGTCAACAGAAATCACGGCACAAACAAACAGACAACTATTCATCTACAGTAGATATGGTATATAGGGGCTCTGGGTTTCCGAAACTGAGCTGTCGTTTGGTAATCAATCACCATTAATCGCTATACAACCGTTGTGGCTTAACCCTTCAGTCGGAAGGCGAAGGATGCAGTTTGAAAACTTAAAATGTGTAAACTCTAATAGGCTAATCTAATAAAACGAATAGGTAAGAAGTGGAAGACACTTACTAAAATAGAAAAATCTTTATTGGCACTCTTAATTCTTACAATAATTATTGAATAAAATACTTAATCCCTGATGAAAGACGACGGGGATTAAAACGGGTAACTATTGTCTATTTATTTCTTGAACAGAGTCAATTCATATTAATATAAATTTATAACCGTAGTCAATAAATAGTCGTTAAAATAATATAGTTACACGTGTATACGTGTGTTCCAGGAGCTACAATTCCAAACAAACACACGCAGACATGTCAAACTTGCTATAGATACCGTCTTTTTTCGTACGTAAGTTCATGTACTTTTGTTCAGCAGTTTTGCCAAGACCATTAAACTATTGAGCCGGTGTTGAGATACAACGAGATGCAATATCGGCATTCCGGCGCAATGTTCCAAATTTAGGTCAAAATTCATCTCCTAATCCTACGGCTATGGTTATCAAACTTGCTCGCAACGTGCCTCGGTGTGTGTTTTTTTTGAGGAAACTTGTATTTTGTCGTGTTTGTAAGCTATAATCTTGTATAATCTATCAAAAAAATACCTTCACCTAAAGAATACATTATACATACAATGAAAATTGATCCAGACGCACAGTGATTAGTGAAAACCAAACAAACAAATTCTTCTATTTCTTAGGATTAGCATGTAGAACAGATGCCCGATGGGGCAGAAAGGTTTACGAATGGAGAACCCGGTACTAGTTAAATCAGAAAGATAAATTATCAACTTATCTAGGACAACAAAAGAACTTTCTGAACATAAAAACTTACCTTAAATACCTACTAAAAGAAACTTGTTATTATGAAAAAACCTCTTGTACGCATGAAAAAAGATTCCAAAAACTAGGACAAATGAATCATAGTTTGAGGTTAGCGGCGACCTCACCCTAGGGTAAAATGGTGCTTACGTGGCGGACACACTGTTACAAAAGTTATAAATTTATTCTTGATTTTTCATGATCCTTATTTTACCAGATTGGTTTTAAAGCTAGCCAATTAATTTTACTATTTCCGAGTTTCCTACATTAACTCCGACATGACCTATCACATACGTCACATTTATAAGCACAGGTTTTCCAAAAACAAATTATAGATATTAGGGGATTTGTTAATTACGTCTCATTTATAAGCATAGGTTCTCCAAATACCTAGGTCTAGTCTCGGTGTTAGGGGATTTGGCTTTTCATTGTTTGAATAATTAAGTTTTTTTAGCCATCAAAATAAAATATATAAAATTGATAGCTAACTTTAGTACCCGTGTGTCGCGTCCCTGTCCACAACAAAGTTACAACTTCGTATAAATCTCAAGTAGAAAGTTAGCGTGCGGTTTTGTATCATTTTACAAATGTTCGCGACGAAATTAAATTGAAATACGGATGCAATGAATAACGGTTAGGAGATTGCAAATCGTGTAAATTAAAAATTGAATCGTAAACTGAAATTTTGTAACACTGCATATTATAGTACTTGGGTTATTATTTGCTGTGTTAAGCTTGTATTAGTCCGAAATATAATATCATGTTACATCTATTATTGGGCCGATACAGGCTTTGCCTAGTGTGGAGTCCGCTGATATGTCTATCTATAATAAATGATAGAAGGTAGAAGTTAAACTTGGTAGGTAGGTACTTATTCTAAAAACTGATATTATTGTTAGCGACAAAGCCCTATAATAGGCTTTTAAAATGTCTAGTATTTCGAATTATAAATTCTACAAAATGCGCAACCCTATAAAACAGCCTGTGGAAAGAACACTTAATATAAATTTCTAACAAAACTGTTTTAATTTGGGTTGGTCAGCTCCGATTGTCCTTTATAGAGGACAGTTTTAGTAAATTACTGCGAATTCTAGGGCGCATTTTCGTTAATGTGGAATTAGGGTAGAGATTTGTTGGTTTTTCAATCTCGAACCGTATTTTAGGATTTATATTTAAGGTTGGTAAAACTATATCGTCATAAATGATCATAATCACCCACTGCTTGCATACGTTCCCACTGCTGGGACACAGGGAGTTCTCTCTAGTCGAGGGAATTTAGGCCTTAATTGATGATGAATCACAATTATTCTGTGTCACGTAGGATTGATGCAGAAGAGTGCGTTACAGGCGAGCGTTAACGTGAATCGTGCAATATTAAAAATAAATAAATATATCATTCTAATCCCCAGAAACATGAACAAACCGAGCAAAGTTCGCTAGGCTTAACCTGTCATATGCCCCGATTAAACCCTTACAATACCGCCCGCCCAGACCCGAGAGGTACCGACAGTAATAAATAATGGATCGTTACAATTAGTACAGTCAGCAGAACAGCGGTATCGATGTCAATGTCATGGGAACGTAGTTATAATAATTTATAGGCTTGTTATAGATATAGTAAATTTGGATCTGGTATTTTGTGGCAATATAAAGAGTATTATAGCATAAGCGCCCTATTTACGTTACAACAGATGGAACACAAGGACTTGACGAAAGAGATGAGGCCTTTATTTAAATTTTATCCAAGTACTCAGAACCTGCTGGTTTCCTCACAACGTTTGCCTTCAGCGTCAAAGCACGTAGACCCCCACCTTTCAAGTCTTACAGTTTGCGGGCACTACAGTATAAGAAACGTTAACATCTAGGCAAGCAGCGCCATGTCTAACGGACTTGGGTGTGGCTTATATTTGTGCGTTCTGGTATTTGTTCTGGTGTACTGCTGACATTATGCCTTCTCCTTTCCTGTTGAAACCTACGTCGGTGCCAATCACGGTAAATCGCAAATTTATCGCACGTAGGGACGTCAAACATGTGTGATTTATTACCAATGGGCTATTTGGAGGGTACAGGCTACAATAGTTTGTACAAAGGCAGGACTCTACAAAGGAATGTTTGTGGATGTTATTTCGGAGAATTGCTAGTTTCAATTCTCTGAGTTTTCTTTCGTTTTGATGCTTTTGTGACATCGCTTATACAAGGTGTCTCAAATGTACGCAGGAAATTGGTACAAGTTCTTCAAATGTTTTTGGTCATCAATTATACGAGGCAACTACGATAATTTATTATTTTTATTTCATTTTGATTTAAGGGTGTTTTTGTAATCGAATATCATGTAGAACAAGTCACTCAAGCAAAAATTAGACGGAACTAAAGCTTAACTCGATCGCCAAAATGGCGATCACACAGTAACAATTTTATAAATTTATATAAGTCAAAAATGTATTTCCATAGAAACATAAAGATATACATGGACACGGAATATCGCATAAATTTATGTGCGCAGGGCCTATTTTAAATACTAGAAGTCTTTCAAAGCTATGTCATACGAATAGCCCTACCGCGGCTCATAAGCTCCAATAATAACTTATATTATGAGGCACCTTGTATGTACCCATTACTGCTTCTAAGCAACATTGCTAGTAGCATCATTACCTCATTATCTTCCTCTAACAATATCCTTGGTTATTTCTTTTTAAATCATCAGCATGATGCCCGTGGGAGGCCTATAAACAGTACCACCCCATCTTTGGCCGTGGATGTTGTCAAACCAACTTAGAGATTTAAATGTGACCTTTGTGGCGCAACGGGCAAAAGTTTACCTGCGAGACAGAAGGTGCGGGTTCCCGTCCCAGGCGGACCTCGCTGACATTATTAAGTTAAATTTCGAGGCTTACTTAACAACGAACGTGGAGCGCCTGAGGCTATGTACCCAACAAGCCTTTGTAGATTGTACGAGTAGGAATGACGATAATTTAAATGTTCGTGTCGTTTGGGGTTTTCGCGTGTTTAATTAGGAAGGTTTCCGGTATAGGTTTAACCTACCTTTCTGAAACTACACCATAATTCTCTAAAGGTAACCAATAACCATCGTGTGGTGGTGGCTTATGAATTAGGTGTCTTTGTAAATCAACTTATTGATTATTATTTTGTTTATTTATATGTTATGCTACTGACTACCAAACAATATAAAAAATTGTTTTGGTAGTCAGTAGCATATAAATGAAAACAATAAATGTTCGATTTAACAAGCATTAGCGAAATAGTAAGGAAAAATGCCAGTACTGTATCGGATTTCATTCTGAAAAAACATCATTTTATTTGACCGACCGTCGACGTGGAGCAGTCTCCTTTTTAAATTTATTTTAAAACCTGCCAAATTGTGTTTTTTGTGTGGCAAAATCGCAATTTTAGACCTAACTGCTATTAAGCTTAAAATGCTCGGCACAGAACTTCGTGTACCCTCCCTATTTTTCCATCTTCATTAAAACCCATGTAGACTTAATGGAAAGTGGGTAGTTCAATCTTTCCCTGAATATCCTGATCCAGATTTCTGCTCAGAAGGTACATTTTCATTTCAACATTTTAGTCAGCAAAATAACCAATTCCTACTCTCCGCTGTGGCAATTAGGTGTTAAATCGTGTGCTGGCACACAACAGGCCAAATGACTATAACTAATTACCACTCCTTTTGTCGAAATTGGGACAGTTAGGGTGACCACAACATTATGAAAATCAACAAATTTTCAAGATTATCTTCGCTCAAAAATGACTAAAACTTACAAATGTGATGATCAATAGTTCGAGCGCACTTTAACACACGCCCAATACTATTGATACCTTACCTACAGGACTTTACAACAATAACTACAGTCATGCACGTAGCCAGTGACATCATGAATGTAACAAATATACAAAGAAAAACTTAACCACTCAATACCTCACTCAATATAATAAAAATCTCTTTTGAAAAAACAGAATTCTCAAAATTTTTACAATTAGGTACACATAATTTGTTTACACTTGTTTTACTTAAAGCGTTATTAAAATTACTTGGAAACAACATCGTCTCTACGCTGTTCTGGGAAAAATGCTAAAATAAACTTTTTCTCATTTTCCTCGTAGCAAACCTACAGGACTGTGAGGGATTAAAACAAGTAACTTGTACAGTGTGGTCACCCTACCGCTGGGTAATCTAGCGACCAACTTTTATTAGCAGAGGGTCTGATTTAAAAAAATCTTATTTAGCAACAATGTACCTAACGATTGTTGGGACTTTTTGGTGTTTCGTGTTTTTGTTGTTTTTCCTGAAGAGGGTCCAAAAATACTGTTTTAAACTTTGTTAATTTGTATAGATTTTGCGTTGTTTTAGTCAACACTCTTTTAATTTCTAATTTTTTAATACATTTATATGGGTTATTGTACATTTGCCACAAAGTTAATTCGTCACATTTTTTAATAATATACATTGAAAGTAAATTCGTCATAAGTAGGTAAAGTACATCATATAGGTACATGTTTTTCAATAGAACAGATAATCAATTACCTATTTGTTTGTTATCATCAGTCGCTAGCCCTGACACTGAACTTAATCACCTATAACTAAATTAGTTAATACAAAGTCCACACTGATATCTGTGAAGCCCCTTATACAGGCCGTTCTCTCTTCGCCATCAATGCGAAAGCGGTTTGTTATTAACATGGTTAAAAATTAGTAATGATCATCACCCCTATTTACGTTCCCATTGCTGGGACACAGGGAATTCTCTTGACGAGAAAGATTGGGCCTTAATTCACCACGCTGGCCAAGTGCGGCTTAGTGAATGACACTTGTTCTTTAATCTTTTTAAAGTTTTCAGTACATGCCAGTTTCCTCACCGTTCGTTTTTAAATCGCACATACTTTTTTCTAGAAGAACCGGGGACAACGGCACGTCACTAATTTTCCGGTGCCGTTGTCCCCAACGTGTACGCCGCTCCGGGGACAACGGCACGTAAAAATATTCATTCCCGTTGTCCCTGGATCGGCGTACACGTCGGGATGCGGTCACCGGGGACAACGGGATGGACCCGAATAATCCACCTTTATACCCACCAAGTTCAGAATGAAAGTCAAGCATGCTACCACTTTGCCAACACAGCTCCGTTCGTAGAACGAACAGTCAAAATGTGTCAGCAAATAACAACAGCCTATCCCGCATACAACTGAAAAGCAAACTCGCACAAAAAGCTAAACAGGAACCAGGTAAAAATTCAGGGCAAAAAGCGACAATTTGCGTGGGATGTTATCAGTGTCAAATAGGTTAGTGATAGTATAAACATGTAAATTTGGAGATACGCTCAAATTGCGTTTTGCACGAAATTTGAGATAGGACGTTGAATAAAGGCGCTGAGCCTCGGGCGCTTAGAGAAAGGTAATGAGATACCAGAAGCGTTACTTCATCATGATCATACCTATATTACGTCCCTCTAATGGGCACTCAAAAAATATTATGCGCTTTAACGGTGAAAGCAAACATCGTGAGAAGACCGACTTGTTCCAAGAACTTAGTTTTAACATAGTGGTAGTTTTAAGGACATGTGACACTCACCAGCACTTACCTGCAGCGTGGTGAATTAAGGTATTATCTCTCTTGTCAAGAGAACCGCCAGATATTCAAAAAAGTACTTTTAAAAGTTTTCTTAAAAAATTAAAGATGGATAGATAGATAGATAGATAGATAGATAGATAGATAGATACCTAGATAATAACTTTATTGCACACTTTATAAAAGATAAAACAATACATATAAGAACACAAACTAAACTAAATGTACAATAGGCGGCCTTATCGCTAACAGCGATCTCTTCCAGGCAACCTTTGGATGGATAGGAACTATTGAATGATGGAGTGGCGGTGTACCTATACAGACCGATGAGTCGGAATCTAATTGATAATTAAGTCTTTGGATATCTTGCCCGTTTATTTCAGTCCAATCTAACCCAGAATACATCCAACTCTTAATATAGCGTAGTGTCGTCAGTTAGGGAAAGTTCTAACACGCTACGCAAACAGAAGTTAAACTCATTATCATACGGAACCAGAATGTTTTGTCTAACTTACTAATAATTTAGGTAACAATTAAGCTGAATAAACGTGAATAAAATAGTTATGTACTTATGATTTATCTAGGTAATAAGCTGTCATCATCACAGGCAACTACTTACGTTCCCACAGCTGGGAAACAGGAACTCCTCTCTTGACGAGAGAGATTTGTCCTCAAATCACCACGCTGGCCCAAAGGGTGTTAGCGAATGTCACATGTCCTTCAAACTCTTTAAAGTTGAACAGTCTTTCCTCACAATGTTTAGCTACACCGTTACTTTTGGCCGAAATTCATTTCCGAATAATGATCAATATCGGTCCAATTATCTAGCTAATTCATACAGTGACAGCGCTAATTAGGTTTATGTTTGATAATTATAATTAGGTAATTAATAAACTAATTTTCTACTTAATTACAAATTAAAAAGTTTAGTTCTTTGCGAGGAACAGTCAAAACAACTCCGAGGGATCAGAATCAACTTCTCAAAAACATTAAGACAGACTCATTAACGTGAAGTTGAATTCGTAATTAAAATTTACAAGTCATAGATAGGGGCTTCGTTTGAACCGAGAGCATTATGAAGCTTATATTTTTAGAACGTATAGAAGACATATTTAATTTTAATATACGAAGGCGCCGTATGAGCATTTTCTAAAAATAATTTTCAACATTTACATAAAATAAAATAAATAAATAAAACGTTTATTTTGACATCACACACCAAAGTACAAACACAAGGACAAAAATTACTTATAACTATAAGATACAAAAATAAAAGTCAAATAAAAACAAGCTACGAAAACTATCTAATATATCTCACCTACTATTTTTTTGCAGGTGTCAAATCGGGTTTAATCTCAGCTATTGTGTAAACCTGTAATAATACAGAGTGACGCTGGTTTTCAGACTAAACCCTTTTTGGATGGCTGCAAAATACAAACAAATAATTTATACCTACTGACTAGACATCTAAATGTTTGCAAATAAATATTTCTATTTCTTTAATCCGCAGAATATTACTGTATAATGCAGGGCTTAGAATAGTACCGCCTTATCTCTTCCGTAGATGTCGTCAAACCGGGGAAACTCATTGAAGCAATTAGTTAGTAACGTAACGAATTAACATTATGATTTGCAGTCCAAGTAATCCTAAGAATTCAAAGTATTTATTGGGAACATATTATATGAAATAATTTAAAAAAGAATCTTTTGTGACGTCATAATGGATTGATACTATTAGTCATATTAATTAGGTAAAAAACAAACAGTAATTTTCGTTAATCTTTTCACTGGAAAAGATATTTGATAAGATTACAAAGATTGATATAAATATACCTACTTTTAACATTGTACATTCTACGTTCTAATTTTCAGGCTGATATTTCGTTATTATTCTATTCAAATTGAAAAATAAAATATGAGTGGTGCTATATTTTTGTTTCTAGCTAGTGTAGCGTTGGTTTCTAGTTCAGAAACTGTGAATAGTAGGAATAATATTACCATGGGTATTATTGGCCCCAACGATGGTTTGCTTAACAGGTAAGGAACAAAAACTTGTCCTATGCATAAATCAAAATCAACAAACTACATCCATTGTGCAAGAATATTTAAATCTTTCGCAAAAATTGATGATTTTATTACCATTGGTTAATTAATATAACGATTGTTGAGAGAAATCTAAAAGCGATATGATTAATTTTTATTTCTAAACCTATTTCAATTTCACTACCCATGCTAAAATAAATTATTTCTATTTTTAAAAAGAATTCTTAAATTAAATAAAAAGTTATGTTGATTCCAGACGGACTATTCAAAAACAGCCAATAGTGAACACGACACAATGGGAGCTGGTGACCTGGCAGGGGGTCGCTAGAGACGTGATCACAGCAGTCAGGGTCACGCAGGTGGGGCAGCAGTCAAGCAGCGCCACCCCGCAAGGCGGAGGGATCGGCACCAACTGGCTTCATGTCAGGTACGATACAAAGACAATAGTTAATAGCAAACTGCTTCAAACTGGATAAAGCTACTTCCATTTTTATCTGTGAAAGAGACTGGATCACTCACAGCCAGCAGGCTCAGAGGAACAGTTAGCCAAGGCTTAATGTCAGGTAATAGCAAACTGCTACAAACTGGATTAAGCTACTTTTATTCTTAACTGTGAGAGAGACTGGATCACAGCCATCAGGCTCAGAGGAACAGTTAGCAACTGGCTTCATGTCAGGTACGATGCACAGACAATAGTTAATAGCAAACTGTTTCCAACTGGATTAAGTTATAATCTGTGAATTCGTATGTCCAGTAGTGAATGTGATGAACCAACGATACTAAGAACGGAAGACGTGAGACATCTATTTTAGACCTAATTTCACCACTCTCTGTTTGTTAGTTTAACATCCCATTAAGTAATTTACAGTCCATAAATATACGTAAACTGACAGTGATTAAACATGACGTGATGTTAAACTAACAAACAGAGAGTGGAGAAATTAGGTCTTCATATAGATTAACATTTATCTATGAGATATCTATTTTAATCATTTAAATTAGCATTAATGCTCATTTTAATCTATGTATATATGATTAAAATAGATGTCTCACGTCTTCCGTTCTTATTATCGTCATTTCATCACTATCACGAATGCATACCTAGCCCTACAAATATACGCAGCAACAACACCTTTTTTGAAGTGGCCCAACGGCAATGGTATCATGCATGGTGTAAAAAATAAAACATCTTATCTTGAGGAGTCAGCCTTGTCTATGGTTTTCATATTAGGCACCACACGCTGAAAATATAAACTATTTAAAAAGTAAAATACATCTCTTTTTTCAGGCTTCAATCGACCTACGGCGGCGGGTACAACTACCGGATTGAAATATTTGGACAAGGACCATCCGCCTCTTCAGCTGGTGCCAACGGATCTACGATGTTCATGTGTCTCTTGATGTTGATTGCTGTAGCCCTTGTTCAATTACTTCACTAAAATTGTGTACCTATTCCAAAATGCACTGATATTCTTAGTAAATTAATATTTGTTAATATGTGATGTGAATGCTATGAATATATTTGTTAGAATTAAGATTATAGAAAGCTTAATTACGTCCCCTCAGCTAGGACACTCTATTGCCAAGAGATAAGGCCTTAATTCACTACGCTTGGGATAAGTGTGGCTGTTGAACACAATGTCACATGTCCTTCAAACTCTTCAATAAAAGTTCTCATTAAATGCCATTTCCTCACGATGTTTGCCTTTACATATAAACCTCATTCTTACTCGTCATATTCGTAATATACAGTGAATACTATGAAAAATTGCATTGTGCCAACTCGCGGGAATCCATCTTTTGTTTTCCCGCGAGATGACGAATAACCCGGTTTGAACCCTGTCTTTGGAATATCGAAATGTCGAGTACATATAAATGTGTTATTTCTAGATTCATAGACAATCTGGCAACCGGCCCGGCACCCGTCGTCTATCAGTTAAAGATGGGATTCAATTCAAATGATTCAATTTATTTTGTCCAATAATCATTACACCAAGAAGAAACAAATTCAGATCAGTATACTGCCCTTATGATAAACAGCGTAAGTGCATCGCGGCATATTTCGAGGAAATTAATTTATCCAGATAGATCTCTTATCTGATTACAAATAGGCTAAAAACTCATTTACAAAAAAAAATCACCTACGCTGTTTGTCGTAAGAACGGTATTGCTACGCAACAAAATACATGTAGGTCCAGTTTACTGTCCGTAAATCTCAAGTTGGAAGTGGTATCCGCGTCCGTAAGACGATTGGAACCTGATATTGGCCCAGTTGGTCCCAATGCCGCCGCCCTGCGCCCTGGCGTTGGCCCACTGGCTCGCCCCGACCTCTGTCGCGCGGATGGCGGTGATACGCTGCCCCTGGACACCTTGCCAGTTGACTAGCTCCCATTGGGTTTGGTTGGGAATGGCCTCTTTGATGACAGTTTGGCTGGGAATAAGATATATTTTAGGACTTGGGAATATTTTCTTATCTTTAGATGAGCCTATATCATAAATCTAGCACCCGAATCACAAGCTTCGAGCTTACCAGGGCAGGAGCAATCCTAGATGTGGCTGTGTAAATTGTCCAGCAGTATTTATTTATTTATGTGTATAAAGTTAAAGATAATTAAAGCGTAGTGTAGTGATTAGATTCGATTGAATACAACCGATAAGTGGGGCTATTTTTATCACAGAAGATATAATTACCTAGTTTTCTTTGTCTTATTTGAGCGAAAAAAAGCTGTTATAGGAAGGTAAATGAATTTGAAATTGGAGGGCCAAGGTTTTATCGGTGTATTAATAAAAATTAACACTATACAATGATACCACATTGATTAATATACAAGAAGACTGTATGAATAGAAGAAAATAAATATTTAGATGTATTATTATAAAAAAAACCTTACGTGTGCAACAGTCTATCGTTGGCCCCGATCCAGCCAATGTTGAGCCTATTGGCTGGATCCGTCGCGGCGGAGTTGGCTGCGGCAACGGTAGCCAACGCGATGACAACGACAAAAGCACGGTTCATCTGTGAAAGAATGTAATTGATGGATAAACCCACGTCCTTCGTATTAAAAATGAGTGTTATCCCTAAAATGTAAATAATTAAGAATTACTGCAAGCGCAGCTAAATGCTTATTCGCTCGCGCGATTAACCCAAACATCGTGTTTTATTTCTAAACCCAACATCTACCAGCTGACAGTGAACGTAGCATATACTGAATTCGAATGGTAAAAGCTCGAAAAAGACGTCGTATTTTCAAAAATACTTACTTTTACCAACTCAGGTCGGTTTTATCGTAAGACCCACAATTTACAGTAGTTCGAGATTTTACAGTAACAAATACATATTATATACTAGCCGACCGCCAACAACTTCGCTTGCTTTTTTTTATAAAATATAGCCTATAACCTTCCTCGATAAAGGGACTATCCAACACTGAAATATTTTTTTACCAGCGGTTCCTGAGATTAGCGCGTTCAAACAAACAAACAAACAATCAAACTCTTCAGCTTTATAATATTTATAGTATATATAGATATAGTAGTTATGGCAGTTAAACTTACAGTTTATTTTTGATATTCAATTAATAGGTAATTAATACGTTTAGTATTAGTAGGTATTTGTTTTAACTTACCTTGAATGTTTATTGATTTTGAATTCCTGTTGAAACTGTGTTTGATAAATGCAGATTTCAGTATTTATAATGAAAAATCCAGATTATATCTGAAGATTAACAAGATGACTTTGATATTATTTAAAAAATACACGTTTAAATGGAATTATGACTGTTATTCCTAAAAAATGACAAGCATTTTTTCTAATAAAATCCAAAGTGGCCTAAAGTAAACCCTTGTTTATTATTGCTTTTTTTCGAAGATAATATTTTAATGTGTTTATAATAATATTTAAACTAGCGTTAATTTATCTGCATCCCAAATCAATAAAATAAATAATTTATTTTCTCATCCCTTAGGTAGCGTATGTAAGTAATGTATTAATGATAATTATTTATTTATTTTTAAAAAGATATAAACTAAATGTTAAGAAAGTAAATTATTTATTATCTAATTTAAAGTACTATACGTTTAAGACGCAGCCCTGAAAACTGCACCGCCGAGCTCGGGCAGTGAATGTGTTAAAACTAGTTCATCTTTCTATGGTCAAATAACACAACTTATGAGTCAAACAATTTATTTATTTACATTTAAGTCGTTCGGATATGTATACACAACTACAATTACAAAAGTTTTACACTTATAGTAAATGTCTAATTATACTAAGTATCTATCTAATTTATGCCTCTATTATTACAAACATAATCAACGATTATTGATATATATACGGTATTTCGATTGATACATAATCGATAAGTTTGGTCAAAATCCATTAAAATTTTATTCTTAAATCAACGTTGTTATTCTAATAAATGCAAAATAGTTTTCAAAATAATATATGAAAACTTATTAATATTATTCAATGATGCGCCGCCGCTAGGCCGCCCCGTAAATACGAGTTTGCGTCATGGGCACTGATAGTGTTATAACGATAAATATAATTTCAAAATGATCATTACCACCAATAATAATGGTGTATAATAAATGTTAAAACATTAAAAATTAAAGATGTAATTTTCTAAACATAGTCCGAGACAACTCCTAGTTTATTCATTGATATCAATCTATGAAACATTATTAATTGGCTTATCTGTTCAATCATGTTAATAATTATGGATAAACAAGAGAATTAGTTTGAAAAATTAAAACTCATTGCTGATTACAAGCTATGATTATAATCTGATCCTTATTAGATATTGACTGTTGTTATTTTTCACAGTAGAGGTTTTATTCGAGAGTATTGCACAAGTTTAGAAAACAGTTAATTTCGTAAAATTAATTATTTATATGACATATCAGACAGCAACTAAAAAAATGTTTTAAAAACTTATGTTATTTATTTATACAAAATCTTGCTTGACCCTATCAATTAAAGTTAGCAAATCAATGTTCTCAAAATCAATGCTTCTCGTAACGTAAAAGTTATAAATATAAACCAAAAATCAAAAATAACGGCCCTCTCAACCTTATATCTCTTATTTAACAATGTTTTTCCACACAGTAGTATTATTCCGGTATAGTGAACAGGAAAAATAGCAGTAAAGGAAAATAATACCTAATATTACTTGTGATTCGATATCCTTTAATAATTCTGCGGAATATTCGGCTGACCACTGGGGAATTCTGCGGAAACTAATAATATCAAGAGAATTTTGCCCATTTTGTAACAAAGTCTCATTATTTCGGAAAATCTTCGTAAAAGAGACAAAAATATCGGTAAGAGTGTGAGCCCAGAGTATTCAAAATGTTACTTTTTTTCTTAATTTTTTGTTCATGCCAAAATTTTGTCCTGTTAGTCAATAAAAAAATGTAATTACGTTTATTATAATAGCACATGTTATTTAAAATACTAATAAAAACTATAAAACTAATTATAAATGCAACTGATAACACTATTTTACAGAACCCTAAAAGAAAATGTTCAGATTAAAAGGCCTACGGATACTCCTGTCTACGCTACAGAGTCATTTCTTGGGGAAATTACCGAGGAGTTCTGATGGTGTAATAGATTTTTCCAGTCGTTTTCTCTAAACAAAAATAAAGTCTGGCTTCATACAGCACTCGCTGGTTTTTTCGGGTAAGTTCTCATCGCGGATCCATTTCCCGTGGCAGTGTGGCGCCACTAGCGCGTAGAACCGAGTGGTGTGCCCGGCGACTCCGTGGCCACTGCAGCGCCACTTTAAGTCGCGTCGGAGCGCGGCTGTCTCGCATTTCACGCAGATTGATGTTCCTGTTGATTAAACATTTAATATTACATTTTGATCCAAATAGGCGCGGTAGTGTCGTTTATTAGGCAACGATACTACTGGTAGTGCTGGTAGTGTTGTTGCCAGTAAATCATCAATTCCGAATGACAGATTAAACATTGTTGTTTATTAGCATAACATGGAAAGTACCTACTGTTTCTGGGACACTCTCTTCTTCCATAAATAGCTTTCGGTATGAAATAATAATTTCTATTTCATGTTACGTTATGTGTCTTGTGTGGCAAATAAATAAAATAAATATTGTATTTTTTAGAGAATATCAAAATGTAGGTTATATTTTTCAATTCTAATTCAATAATAAATGGATAGCTATAGGTCGAAATAAATCATCGAAAATGAACGCGTAAAATAACGTACGTATTAAATAAACCTAAGGTAGGTAGAACATTTTGACGCGGTTATAAAAATAAATTCAGCTGAACCCGACCATTGTCCAAATAACGTAATATCGAAACGGGATAAACAATTGACCGTTCAATTCAGTTACAGAGCGGAATTAGCGACCATTCTGGAAAAGGGTTCAAAATATGGCTAATACATGACCAATACAAACTGGATACTTTTTGTCGAGAGATTATTTTACTGTGCTACGTGTCGATTTAAAACGGTGAACTCAGCAGGCGAGAATTCCTTTAATAAAATACTTGGTCAGAGTTTTCTATACATTTAAATCAGCCTTGTTTCGTTCCAGTAGCTTTTATCCTATCAGAATTCTCAGTTCCTCTGTTTCGATTTACTGAATTGACATTCCCATTCAAATGTCAAGCCACTCTACCAAATCGTTGCCTAAACACTTTCATAGCCGATAGTCGCTTTGGCTTTAATAAAGTTCAATCAGATATTAGAAAATTGAATAGAAAACATTTATTTGACGGAGTTTAGACGAATGTGAGACGAAAATATTATCATTCACAATTTTTTTTCCGTGTTTTTGTTCTGAACGTAAACCTTTACTTTAATGTGCTTAGTTTGCAAACATCCAATTAAAATTGGTCAGGAATGAAGTTGAATAAAATAGATAATCTTAATTTCATGGTTAAATTATTGCTAACGTAATTAACTGTTTACCCCTGTTTGATTCATTCACATTGTACCAAAATAATAATTTGAATACGTAAATTAAATCAATGAAGGAAAACATCGTTATAAAATGGATAGACTCGTTACAATATCCGACACGACATTATATCGTATCGACACTAAATCTTCTATCAAGACATAAACCATCTCGTCCAATATCAAATCTACACTACAATAACCTGAAGATTTAACTTGCAGACGATACTGTACCTTCTCTCAACGCTTTATAGTCGGAATCCGTGTGGCAGCCCTTCGATACCTTGGTCACCTCGAAACGGGCGCAGTACCTGAAAACGATTTTCTGTTCACATTGGGAAATTGAAACATAGCATTATAGTACAACAAGATACGTAGTTTGTTAAAATAGTGAAAGGTTTATGCATTGAACCGCGTGTTGGCATAATAGCAGCTTAGGAGCAAACTTGACTTTAATTCCGGTGGTCGTGTTTTTTTCTATTGTAGATAGACCCTTGCTTGACCACAATCTCACCTGATGGAAAGTGTCGATGTGACCGAGAATGAATAACGAAGGTCTAAAAGGTACCTATTCACTCGTGTCTTGAAGAGACCCAGATTGTATGTTTCAGGAAAAACAGCAGCAGGCAACGCATTCCAAACTGTGCGAAATAATGAAGGAGTATCGCTTCATACGACTGGAAGGTACCTATATAAATACAAATTATTATATAAGAAGACTTATATATCCTTAACACAAGTATCATTCGTATATTCGTTGTATAATAATATAAACATAATAGGTACTGTATTTTATAACCTTAGGAGCACGAATATTTAATCGTCATTATCGGTACATAGTACATAATCTCAATAAATCTCAATTAATGATTTATTATTATTATAATAATGAATAAACTATTAAATTTATTTATTAATATTTACTTTAACAACAGGTATTTCAATTTAATTATATACTTCTTACTTTGTGTTATGACTATGTAATGTTACTGTTGGTCCATATTTTCAACAGAAATTATTTTATTATAAAATATAAAGTATCTAACTCTGTATAAAGCTATTTGTGGAAACTGTCTATAGCTTAAGTGTATCCGTAAGCTGTGTTCTATTGTTTGTATTAAGCTTCTTGTTTCCCAAATAAATAAAAAAAAATACGATAAATACAACTGATAAGTATAAGTCATATTTTATCCCAGCGTAACTAAATCCGTTCGTGAAATTCACGTTAAATAATATAAGGAGCCTGAAAAACAGTTCCATTCATATCAAAAGTCTCATTCTGCACGCCCATTTCTCACATTCTATTGTTGGAGTTCGTCCGCTGTCATATCACCTACTCTGAGCCACGGATGTGTGATGTTTTCATCGCACAACTATTTCAGCATTGTATCTTGATTTTCTATTGTCGTTATTACATATAGGTACATGTACTTTTAACTAGATTTACTTGTCGTTACAGACCAATTTGTTTCAAATTAAAAAAAATATATAGTAAGTACTGTACTTCTTGTATCTTAATGCTTTCATGAATTTCCTAGTAAATATTTTATTAAAAGAGACTCGAATTCAGAATGCAGACTCTAAAAACGTTAACTTTCTTCTATGTTATTACAAAATACATAAAGGAATCTTTAAGTTATAAATGCAAGATTAACTGTCAAACATCGTTCATGAAACGTTGGTACCTACCTATTTATAATCCACGATATATGATTTAAAATAACACTTCTGGTAACCTCTAATTCTTGTTACAGTACGTGTACATTCAAAAAGAGTATATTTTTCAATAGGACACTCGATAGTTCCGGTAAAATTGAATAAAGCTATTTTCGACAGGAAACCCAACTCTAGTTTACGAACTTAGAACTTAGAGTAAATACAATTTCAGTTGCTATGGACGTTAACTTTTTTATGAAATTAAACTGTAGTTAGGAATTTGAGTTTAGTTTAGTTAGCGGAGCAAGTTTTACAAGAAGTTTTGGGTTTGTCCTACCTGCGTCAGTCACTTTGTTGATTGATAGTTTTGTTGCATTTTTTAGGTCGCATTTTAACTAAATATTATTTGTATAACAAAAATTTGCATTCTCAAGAGAGCTTGTTAACGTTCGCTAAAAAACTTTCAAATGCAACATATAAATTCCTATATTTCCTATGTATATCAAGTTCATGCGACAACGTTTTAAGAAACGCTCACATAAGCATCAACTCTAGGTTTGAACATATCGCGTAAATCAAAATTCAAAATTACAAGAGAGTTAAAAAATGCGAGAGTTAGCAAGTCTCGCATTCCTTAAATCTCGTGTGCATTAGTTATGAAATGGATTGTAACTGACTCTCTGTGCGCGTTGGACTCGGGGTCGTCTGGGTTGCGCATGCGCAGGTTCTTGCGGATGTCCACGGTGTCGTTAGAGTGTCGCGACACCGACAGACTGCCGGGCAGCAGCATCGCTGTCTCCTCTGGAAATAAATAAACCATTTAATGTATAAATATTGCTAGAAAAAGAATACAAAGAAAGTTCAAAAACTTTGAAAGATGCAATTGCGTGAATTACATTACAGTTTCGTCAGTCAATCTTCTGACGAACATAAACAGAGTACATTCCCAATTTTATTTCTTCATTTTTTTTCAATTAGGTACTGATAAAATTTACAATTATGTTATTATAAAACGGTAGGTATGGGAAAAATTACAAGATCACAACGTAACCTACATAATAAAATTACAATCATCTCCTTTAACTACAAATAACAAAAACTTTACTATCATTTATTTAAAAAAAAATACTCTTCATTGCTCTTCACTATTTAAAACTACCTATTCCAATAAAATATCGTAGAAAATAAGTTTCAAGTCAGGGTACCGGATAAGACGGAAGGGACATAAAAAGAATGTCATTATCCCCAATTGTGCAGTTCAGGAAATTCCAAATTGATTTCTTTTATATTGAAAAAGGTTTAAGTAGTAACATGGCATATAAGTGTGGAGATAATAATCTTTGTACGAAATAATGGATTGTGAAGAACATAAGTTTAAATACCTAAGGATCCTCTGCTCGCCATTTTCAACAGATAATAAATAGTTTCAATGATAGTAATCCCCTGACTCGTGAGTCATTTCGCAAAGTGCGCACTCTGTTGTATCCCGTGTTAAAGGTAGTGGTTTGTCCCGGAACTTTAGTTACCGACCGTGAGTTTCTATAGTACACTTAGACCAAGAAAATAAGTTAAAAAGATATTCGGTCAAAAATAAAAAGTGGTGTTATCTGATAAAACACGGTGGGTAAATAAGGAGTTCTACGAGTAGTCTTACCTGCTGTAGGTGCGTCACTCTCTACGTCATAACCATCTTCAGGATTTTATGGACATAAATGGCATAAATCAGGTTCTTCGTTGCACGAGAGAGGGACAATGCTTGCCGCCCCTTGATCCTATTACTGTCTAAAGAAATCTGTTTTGCGTATTACGCTGCTTTTTTTGATCTAAAGAATGTTCTAGTCTTACCTCTCGTGGGCACGTCGCTGTCTACGTCACAACCGACGTGATCTTGAGAGGCTCTCCGTTGCACGAGAGAGGGGACAACGCTTGGAATCCCTTGATCCTTGTAACTACTATCTACAGAACATTCTAGAGTCTTACCTCTCGTAGGCACGTCGCTGTCTACATCACAACCAACGTGGTCATGACAGGCTCGCCTTTACACGGGAGAGGGACAATGCTTGGATGGAACCACTTGATCCTTGTAACTACTATCAACAGAACATTCTAGAGCCCTACCTCTCGTGGGCACGTCGCTGTCTACATCACAGCCAACGTGGTCCTGACAGGCTCTCCGTTGCACGAGAGAGGGGCAATGCTTGCCGCCCCTCGCAGCCGCCTGCACGACCCGTCTGCTGCGCGACATGCTGCCTCCTCCACAGCGGGTGTCGCACTCAGACCAGGGACCCCAGGATGAGACCACGCAGTCTATTACTGGGGACAAAGGAGGTTAGGTTAGTTGCTGTAGAATTGTAGATTATTTCACTTTCAAAATTTTCGTGAGTTATACTATTCATTTTAAACGTCGAGAGTTGTTTAACTCCTGTGTAAATACGTGAGTAATTCCCGTTTTTAAAATGAATTGTAGATTATCTTTATCTTAACTAACAGTTTGAAGAGGTGAGGAGACCTGATCCTGTAAGATATTATCAGATCCTGTAAGATATTATCAGCTAAAATACGTTATATGGTCTCACGTAGAGGGTTGTAATATGGATTGTTTTAAGATTATGATGATGATGAAGTTAAGTGAATTGAATTAAGTGTAGAAAGTTTATTGCTAAGCTGGATGATGGCAGATCGAAAGGCCTAGGTGGAGTCAGAATGGTGGTCAATCCGTCATATGTCATATGATCTGTTTATTTCCCGTAGAGAGTCATTTTTTTTAAGGTTTAGCGTATCTTTTTCTAGTAATCTAGCTGTAATATTCTAGTAAGAGATATAGTTAGTGCAATTTATAGATACAACAGTTAGTCAGTACACCGTAAGTGGGCCGCACCCTCAATTCTTCGAGCAAATGGAAACGTAAAGCCTTTGAAATCTAATTAATTAGCTGGCAGTCTGCTACTTCACTTGTACCTACTTCGGATGAGCTTACACCGAAAACATAGAAAAAGAAAAATAATTAATATGTATATTATTCTGAGTAGGTATATCAAGCCTGTATACAAATTGATTTCAATTATTTAACTTTCAAATTTTCGTGTGTAGGTGTGCATTTCATTCGGCTTATATCAACGGATTTTACTCACGTAATAATAATCAATAGACTATACGTTTTTTATACATATCGAGAGAAGTCTTTATCTGGAGAATTATCTGGACATTTTTTAATTAAGGAAGGTTTTAAGCAATATTATATAAACGCAAGCAAAGGTATCGGGGGGTCGGCTAGTATTATGATAGAGATAACACTCAGGCTACTTTTAACCGCGGAAAAATCAATTACTACGTAAACAAATCGGGTAGAAAGACATTTCATAATAAAATAGCTCTGTATAATATGCCTAAGCGTCTTTAAAACGTTTTCATTCTAAATCCAGCCTTTGTCAGTATATCGCGAAGATATACCAATCCAGTTTCCTTTTGGCAAATCCACAACTCTTTTTAAGCCCGGCCTTAATCAAAAGCTTAATTAAGACCTACGAACTCTGTGTGCAAATGTAGTTCAAAGAAACATGAGGAAAATACGGAAAAGTAAGGGTTATTTAGACTGAACCCACTAATAAGGTGTTGTTCAACTTGCGATGGTTCTAAAATAAATATTGCTGGACAATTCACAAAGCATCATTTAGCATCGTGGTAAGATCGAAGCTTTGTTACAGATACTAGATTTTTTATATACTTAATTGAGTGTTAATCACATAGATAGATATTTTTACACGCGAAACACATATTTTTACTGAGCACGGGTCTCGCCAAAGTTCTTATACTTAGTGTAACAGTGTTTGGAGATTTAATTTAACGACGTTTATGATTGCAGATTCCCAAAATCTTCGAATCCCATAATATTTTATATCATAATTTATGTTATCTATGAAACAATAACATTCTGCCACACGATGAAAGCTTCCTCTATATGCCCGAAACGTGATACCTTGCACCTCATGATGAATGGGACTTTTATGGCCCATTAGCAGTTACCGCGTAGTAGCTCGTACGTCCACCTAATGCAGTAGGTACATACTTATCTTTATCTCACTAGGAACGTCGCCTGACTTCGCTCAGTCGAATCATGTTATGAAGTCGGAAAAATGATGATACTATAAAAATGTTGCTGAACAATTCACACGGCAACAATTAACCCCGTGATAAGGTCAAAGCTTGTGTTACGAGTGTTAGATTTCTGATATTCAGAGGCCTGTTACCGGAAATCGCGAAATTGCTCGGTTTCCTCGTCCTAATTCTATGGTTTGCGTTCGTTGTTTGATATTACAATTACATCTTTATAATAGTTCGTTTTCTCCTCTACAATAATAGTAGAACACATTTTAGAGAACTTGTTTATGTATTGAGTAATAATCATTCTCCGGATACATGTTTCGTAAAAAACGCTCGAAGACCGGTTTTTAGAGCTCTAATTTGTAGATTCTAATGAATATAGGCGATCAAACTATTTTTTATTATATTACGTATATCCTATTCTTCAATAATGATAGAAAACATTTTCGTTAAATGATTTTATTCTAAAGATATACCGAATTTAATAGCGACCGAAAATGCTTCGAAACAAACCTCAATAACTCCGAAGTTCTAAATCAATGGGACGTCATATTTATATCAAAATATTTATCAACATTTGCTTAAACTGTAATATTAATTTTAATTTGTAGATCGGTTTTGGTAATTTCTTATGAATAAAATAAAACTACCATAATTTAGTAGTTTTTTCATTCCGCCAGCGATTTCCCTTTAGTACCGCGCGAGCGCTTGTCGTCGGTTGAAAATTCGGAACCTATGTCGGTTAAAAATTCGGATTCTTGAAAAAACTATCGAAATATTTCGTAAAATGTCTAAAAATAAATAATTTCGCGATTTCCGGTAACAGGCCTCTTAATACACATACTTAGATATATAGCTTTCTGCCCCGCGGCTTTGCCCGCGTTCGACACTTTCCTTCGGAAATATATTTTTTCAAGCGGTAAAACTAACGTATGTCCCTTCGACTATCTCCACCTAAAAATCACGTAAATTCCTCGCTCCGTTCTGCCGTGAAAGACGGACAATCAAACACACTTTTCCATTATATCATATTATATAAAATATCTATGCATTATACATAGGTATATAACACTCAGACACTCGGAACAAATAATGTTCTGTGGTTATACTGTTTAGGTACACAACGAAGTACCTGTACAGTAAATACAGTACGACAGTAGATACAGTGTCTAACAGGGAATACCGGACAATATACCCGGGTACAGTAAATACAGCGTGGTAGTCGGTGGATACTGTATTGTTACCTAACTGTCTTGTTCAAAGCCTCTTGCTCCACACTCGATGGAGTCTGTACATCAGAGCTTTGTTGTCATAGCGTATTGTATACCTATCGATTGGTTTGTCTGTTTATATGAATTAATTTCGAATGTAGGTAGAACCCAAGAGTGATTTCGTCGAACCAATTAGTGCGAGAAATAAGCTATGAATCAAATCATTATCATATATCACAACCTATTATGACCTATTAATATATCTTTTTGAAACCATTCACTTAATTTTTTTATGTTTCACTTATTTTTAGAAGTTTTAATACATTCCGCCGAATAAAGTTCAAACAAACAATATTTTCTAACTATTTAATACGTAAAAAAAGCTGTGTAAAGCCGCTAGTTTTTTACAGAAAAAAGCTACCTACAATTTAGTTGAACCATGTTTCGTTGAATTTTATGCATAATGATGATTTTATTAACTTTCCGTTTATTTAATAACTAACAGCTTGCCAAATGAAACAAGCAAATAAAGCTAACAGAGTTTGAAAATCGAACGAATAAAATGGCAACCGAAGCGTGTTCAATGAAAAATCAAGTTGTTTGACAGGTTATTATAATTTTCTGGTTCAATGGAAATACAATTATGGCAAATTGGCAATGCAGCATGCATTTACAATTAATTTGAAGAATTATAATATAATTATGAATAAAAGGCGACGCCCGTAACGAACTTCACTCTCATTTTTATTTCGAAAATATTAAGAAATAATTTTTATCTTAACTATCAAATAATATTTTTACGTCGTAAAATTTATTTTTTTCTGGAAAATTCATTGAATGCAGTTAATGGCTTACCGCCTTGAAACAACACAATTTACCGCGGTAAAATACATTTATCTATTATACCGCGGGAAGAACTGCGGTAGAAGCTAGTCCGGTAATTAATATCCAAATAATTCGATGCCAAATTTATAACCTACACCAAATTTATTTCCCTTCATTCATTCAGTTCAAAAGTTCAAATCTTTTATCTACCCAACGCCATTTAAACTTCGAACCGCAATTTCTGAATTTCTAATTGCACGAATTCGGAAATGACCGAATCGGTCCACAGGGAAAGTTCGTTTAAATGTCGAATTCGGCTTCGGCTAATCTCTAGAGAGGGGATTGTTGGCCATGTACTTAATTAATGTCCCGCAAACAGATGGCTGATAGTGTTGGCGTTGCTTTCGGGCAAATGTTTTGGTGACATAGTAAATTTGTAGGCTGAATGGCGTATTATTTTCGGCCAAATATTTTTGTAACATACTAATAACTTAGGCCAACATAGTCACGTAGATAGAGTAAAGAAGTCTACTTAACTTTAATAACTGCCCATGCAATATCGGTTTCTGAATTTATAATATTTTTTTTAAATAGGTATTTCTTGACATTTTAAGATATAATACCTACTTGTAGTAATAACAACTGACGTCATAATCCCACATGATGATATGATAACAATCTCTGGAAAGCCATTTTGTGAGATATGCATCTTTTTTGGTTTAAATCGTAAGACCGAAATTCGGCAAATAATCCCTAATTCGGTTGATACTAGAATACGGTGACTGTCGAAAACACAATCAGAGAATTTGAATTGGGTATTGTGTTCTAATTATCTGCGTAACCTATATCTAGGTATCTAGGGTATTTATATCTAGGGCTTCAGTCCTAATAATATAGTATAATAAAACCATTCTAAAAATGAACTCCCCTCCACAAAACCATTATGATTTCAACGTGTGAGAGGAAATACAGAAAAACAGAATACACAGAAAAAAAAAACAGAATTCGGTGGAGGGGCGTTCATTTTAGAAATGGTTTTACTATACCTAGGTGGTAAAAAGCCTAGACTTTACACACATATATATTTTTTTAAACGAAAAAAAGATGATGAAGGTGCTAAAGTCTTAACAGCCAGAAACTGGTATCCACCCATTCGTACAAGAATTCATTCATGTGTTGAGTGATGACGTCACTTATACATCGTCTCATGAAAAGGGGATTTTCAGCTCGTTCCCAGAAATGGTCGCTATTACCACAGGGGTTTTGAGCTGCACATTTAGGGCTGATTTTTCAATCATCAGATAAAGGCTAACTGTTGAATAAATTTGACATTTTCTATACAATACGTCAAATTTATTCAACAGTTAGCATTTATCTGATGATTGAAAAATCAGCCCTTATAGTAGTAATATTTACAAAATAACGGCTGAATAATAATAAATAAATTTTAGCTGGAATTCTACAAAATAATTGTAATTCAAGATCTACAAATTACAGAGACTTTTATCTTGAGCATGATAAAATAATTTAAATCTAATATTAAAGTCCTCCATTATCGGAATGAGGGCGATGGGCCGAAAAATTACACGTTGAAAGATTCCATTAACATAAATTCTATTACAAAGAAGATACGTGATACTGTCGGCGACATAAGTGAGTGTCGCTTTTGCATCGCTGAGATAACAACCAACCAAACGAATTAGCATAAACTAAACTAATGTTTGTCTTAATCATAACAACCGATTACGACCCACTACGGGGTAAGGGTTTCCTAATAGATTTTAAAGAATTGTTAAAGACGTTTAGACGACGACTTGGTGATCGCAGTACCTAACTTGTATCCGTCTTTTTGTTCAGACTTGTCGTTTATCCATAAACTAGCCGGCAGCTTCGCTCGCGTTTAATTCCTTATTTGCATTTTTTAACTCTTTAGCTTTATAATATTACCTAAGTAACCTTGTTCCTTGTTTCCTTGACGATACGCACGGGAAAAATGCATGAGCTGATACTATTCTTAAGCCGGCACTAATGGGCTAAAGTTACAATCATCACAAAATTGGCTTGTGTGGCTAATAAAAAAAATATTGAGATAATTTATTTTATAAATTCACCAGATATTCCTGAAGCCAACTGTACGTGAGTAAGCGAACAATTTCGGAGGCTTTTATTATAGAGGGTACATTAGCGCCGCCTTTCATTTAAGTAGCAAATTGGTCACATATTGAAATTCCTACGTCTAGACGAAGATTTATCAGGTTTATCATTGAGATGAAAAAGTTGGTGATTTAAAACTTAGGCACGATATTGGGCTGATATAAAACTGATATAATATGGATTTTGTGGAAAACTAGCTTTCCGCTTGCGGTTTCATGATTAATACCCAATATAAGAGAATATGAGAACAATAAGAATATAAGAGAACAAGATGTGTCTGAAGAGCGGAATCGAACCCGCATCCTCTTACGTCACAGGCGGACCTTCGCATACTTACAAACTTTGCGTTTGTTAAGAAGTATAAATTGTCCCGCATAACACAGGTTTGTGCAACAACAAAAATAATGAACTACCCTCATAGTCCTTCAGTAGAAAGAGTCTATCAAACTTGTACTAAGAACAACACAAATAAGTCTGAAGTCCAAGATTGCGTCTTGAACTTACAAACTATGAAACCTTTGAAGGATTCGCGGGGTACGGTATGGCACAGGACAATATATTATGCTCATCTTATTTTTATATTCAATTAGCTTGCCATGGCCGATGGGGTCGAAAACTTATCGGGTGAAGACCACGGATCGGCAAACGCAGCGTCGGATGTCCGCCTACTAGATGGGCGGCTGAGTAAAATTAGCAGGTTCACGGTGTATGCAACTTGTATCCTACTGAAACGGTTGATATGATGATGATTATGAATTTTAACGAGATTTTTATGTGATTTTAATATTACGTGCAAGAGTGTTTTCCGAGCAGTACACTCGCAGTGCAGTTTACAAGTCCTCGGTATAAAACCTGTGAAATATAGTTCTTTTCAACTTTCGATTGAGCTCGTGTTCCTTTGGGGGGTATTGAAGCGCCATTCGAGTTTTGAAAGTCTGAGAATATCACTTTTTATTAAGTTTTTTTTCACATAAAACATTTTATTATGCACACTGTCGTAAAATATTAAAAAGCTAAGTACTAAAATTTAAGATGTTTATTTTTTATAAGGTTCTATTGTACCTACTTATTGACTAAGCGAGCGAAACATCTCTGATTTAGGTTGAACGAAATATAAAGCTACTTATTATAGGTTCCGTTAATGTTTGTGAAGTTTTAGAGATAGAAATTGGCCTTGAGGTACCGGCCAAAGAATAGTACCATTCCTTCTCATAAGGTGCGTGTCGTTGAACCGACTTAAAGATACCAGATAACGGGCAGCAGCATCGTGCACTGTACCAACTAATTGCGATCACCAACGACTTAAGAAGTATTGTTATAATAAATAATAAATATATACATATAAATAAAGCTATCAAAATAATTGTTAGATTTGACATATCGATAAGACATAATAATATATAAATATGATCTAAGCTAAAAGCTACGTCGTTTATTCTAAGTAACATCACTTACGATACTTAAGTGATAAAAGTGTGCGAATAATCGAATAAACCCCATAATAGACGTCATTAAGCAATATTGACAATTACGTTAATAGCCTTAATGGTCGGTTAATGTAGCTTAGGAACGATAAAAGCAGGTGTCAATCAAGGAGAATTATTTATTTCGCTTATTTTCTTTGAGAATTAGTTGACAAAAGGCTCTTCGGGTAATTAGGCAACGATTGTTTGTTGATTCCGGAGTTTAATCTGATTATCTGCGTTCTCGTTCACTGGTTTCTGGTTGACGCAGAGGCGCTTTAAGATTTAAGAATAAGGACATTTATTTCCATAAAATTTTAAAGATCACTTGGACAACTCAATAAATAATTCAAGTCAATTTATTAGAACAACCTGATGGCGCAGCGAAGATCTTTTTCGTAAGTAAAACGCGTCAAAACAAACAAACTTTTCGACTTTATAATATTAGAAATATTAGAATATGAACTTGATGAATACCTGCGTAATTAAATTATCCTAACCTATCTAGTTGCGGAGAATGATTAAACATCAATACAAACTGTATCAGTAACTAAAGTTAGTTTCTCGTAACTCCTTCCAACAGCGGGTGAGATTGGAATATCGCACGGAAATGTCGAGTGCTGCATGATTGCACCCGATGCGATATTGTACAGGGGAAGTTGTGGAATGCTTTCGATTCAGTCAATGCCTTATTTCGAGGCAATCTTAGAGTAAGGGCTTTTCTACTAGAAATATTTAATCTTCCAGAGCGCTTTAATGGGATTAATGTTTAAATAAAATATTAATATTTCGAGAAAATTCACACAACAACATCTACCCCGTGGTAAGATGGAAGCTTGTGTTACGGGTAGTTACTCTGATATGCTTAATATAATTACTTACATAATAGATATTTTTTAATTTACATAGATTCACCCAGACACTCAGAACACAAATACTAGCAGATCGTACAAATTTTCTCGATCTCGCGCAATAATGTTTAATAACTTGTGAGCAACCCTTTATTTAAAGAAATTGCATGATTGCGCTCTATAAAGTATTTTGATGTCTCAAAGCGAGGAAATTCAAGTCCTGAGTGGAAAATATGCTTTGTATAAATCTAGTTCTGAGAGCAACTGAGAATATAGAATATTGCTTTGAGCTATGAACGTTGATTCGATCTTTTGTAGCGAATTGACTTTGTGTACTACGAGTTTAAGATATTCTTTATATTACTAGCTGAAATCGAAGACAATATATTGTAATTTTAAAATTGCGGTAAAAACAGGAGTTGTTCGCATGAGGAGATAAAATTACCTGAAAAAAGTTACAGAAATATTTACCCGTAGTCATCCGGGGTAAATATTTCTGTGTATTGTTCCAGGTATTCGTAGTTATAAAAATATTATAATTGTTTATCACACAAACAACCGAAAATCTAAATTTTATGGTTTAAGACATTTATTTCTCAAAAGAATTTACATTCACTTATAGGAAAACTAAAGCTAAGTATAATAAGTGTGCCTGTAACACAATCTTACAATATATTTTATTTTTTTAATAGAGGTAGGTATACCGTAAAACACTCCAACATTGCCCACATTTTTCGAATAATTACAATTTTTGTTATTTTTATGTATGGGGACACAAGTATTTTCTATTCGCATCTGCAACTATAGGATATTTTGCATGTATTATTTTATTAGATTTTGTTATTCGTCAATATTAAATCAAGTATTTTATTATTTTTAAAGGCGGGCAATGTTATCTCGACTTATTGCCAACATTGCCCACGTTGATTTTTGACGCAAATATCTCCTCTCCGGCCTCTAATCAGCTGACAGCAAAACCTGTAGAAGAATTATGACCAAAACTGGCCATTACTTTAAAACTAAAGCAAATCCATGACAGGTTTCCTACCAAAATCCATGTTAGGCTAGTTGGGCAAAATTACCCTGACCTTGTTAGCATTTTCCATACAATTCGCTTTTCGCCTTTAGTAAAGTGATAGGGTTGGTACATCTCAGTAAACTGTTCTTGACTTTTTATTTCTTTTTATGTTAATAAAAAAACAAGATTATCTTCTATTGAATTATTTAAAAAACTTTCAAGTAACATGTTTGATTCAACAGATTCACATGCAAGTATTAACATTTATTCCGTGTTATTTTTAATACATTCTGGTTCCAATCTTTCGTCTTGACTTTCTTTGACGAATTCGAGATTTGTTCTTGCTTTTAAGAAATAATAAAAATAAATTATCTAAATAATCAAGATAATAATAATTAGCAAAAAAAAAAAACTCGGATGTGTCAACCCTAAGCTTATTTTGACTGCGGGCAATGTTGTCAATAGTAGATCGCAAAAATACTAGATAACTTTGCCCACCTTTATAACTTTAGTTATAAAAGAGCTGCATCAGTGACAATAACGGTATAATAATACCTTAAGTTTTTTGTACAACATAATATAAATTAAACTCATCTGTGTTTTCTTCATCACGCACAATCCACTTTTGAATTTTCACCAAAATTTGCCCGCAAAAATACACTCTGTCTTTGACGAGTTCCAACAAGTGAACTGAGTGACGTTAGCGTTACATCCAATAGACAGTGGTGCTAAACACAAAACCTATTTTCTACCAAAGTCAATAAATGTTACCATAGTATTCAGATATTTTTGCTATTAAAAGTTTTGCTTAAAAATTGGTCTTCGGGCAAAATTACCCTCGGTGGCAATGTTGGAGTGTTTTACGGTACTTAATGTTACATACAAAAAAGCAACTAATAAAATACTTTTCCTATATATTTTTTTTAATATTTTACGACGATATCGATTATATTATCTAAAGAATCAACCAATTTTACAAAATAGGTAAACAAAACTTTCCCATCATGGTAATCACTTACCTAAATTATTCCGAAGCAAAATTGTTTCTAAATTTAATATCATAAACCACAGCAAGAATTCACCAAAATATTTCTTTTACGTACTTCGTATTTTCATCAGGTACGTAAATCTCCTTTGGCATTCTTTCAAGCATAATTCTTGGTATGTTATCTATGACAAAGCCACCGCATAAATTCCCCCATTATCGTGTAAGGAGGTTTTATTTTACTTGTGTAGTATATAGTCTGTGGTAATGTTCGGTAAGAGGGTTTTGTTGTTCGTTTTATGAAATGTCAATTTTTTTCTGCTTTATTTTCATGTGATTTATACATGAGTTCCAACACTACGTAATATATATTTTATTAATTTAGTGTTTAATACTAGTCTTGCAATACTTTCAGTTAATTTACTTTGCAATTTTCAGTTATTATAATTTTGTCAGTTATTCATTTACGAATGTTCTCTATCCGTTTGAATGTTGCGCGTTTTTTAAAGTTCGTTGAAAATGTACCGTTCACAAATTAAAAATGACCTAGCTGCCTTACCCAGCCAGTGCTAAATGAGAGTAATTCATTATGGATGTTTTTGCCAACCTTACTTACACCTGTTTTCTAAACACTCATAATTAATGCGGGATATAAACAAAGCTCGATTTTTTAACATGTAAAGTAAACAAAGCATAAGGTAATAAAAATAATTTAAAACGCTGATTTGACGATCATAAACAACGTTCAATTCTTCAACAAAATGAAAAACTAACTTGTATTTTATTAACTAGTATAAAATATCCACATTCATGACTTGTGACTTGGTGTTATTAATAAAGATAATATTGTGGGGGACTAGGAAATACTAGGAAATTAAATATAAAATAAAGGTATATAATCTGAGTGCCGGTGTGTTTTATTTCAATCTACATAATATACTAAGAGCCTGTGATGGCCAGACCTTCCTTTAATTCTGAAGCGTGAAGGTCTGGCCATCACAGGCTCTTAGTCTATAATGTATGTTACGAGCGAGTACAATTACAATTATATAAAAAATCTAGCACCTGTAACAGAATCTTCAAGCGTACCATTGGGCTAGATTTTGCTTTGTGAATTGTCCAGAAAATTATATACTTACTTGCATTTATTGAAATTTATTTATTGCTGAACAGAATTTTTTTGTTCTCAAATTCTCAATACATAAGTATACCTATCCTACATTCACCTACGCAACTTCACTCTCCGGGTACCTTTATTTGTAGGTGCATTGTAGCAAGGATTAATTTTATCCAACCTTAAATAGCTATTTTATATGCGCGCTTAAAATCTTTATTCTAACCTTCTGAAATTTAAAGTAAAGTGTTTAAAAAACCTTTTTTCTCTACCTCTCACAGTTTCTTACTACCAACCCAACAGCCGGATGCTACGCCTTTTATTTTTCCACTTTCAAATTAGGAACGCGGTAAGCAGAGTTGCTCAGAAAATTGTTTTAGGCATGACCTAAATTACAGTGTAAATGTAAACAGTTTGATCTCTTTATTACAAGTAGTACAAAATAATTTTATTAAAGATGCTTACGTTAGTGTTCAGGTGAATTGTCTTTATGGTTTTTGGTTTGCCTAACTGGTGTTATTTTGGTAGATTGAAGAGGTACCTAGTTGAAAAGGCTTCGAACTTCATCTATTGGAAGTTTGTAGAGATTAAAATAAATTATTATTATTGTTTGTTACAATAAACATAACAGAATCAGCTTGTAACAGGTCATTTCTGTAATTTAGACATAAGATGGACAAGATTTGTCGTAAATAAGGCTCATCTCCTATTTTCTATCATTTAGGCGTATCATCAGAACTCGACAATACTTTTAGCTACATAGCTCATCCTTCAAAAACCACATCGTAGTTTTTCACAACGTACAGTCATGGAAAAGCAATTAATGTACATAAGCTGTTTAGATTTAGCTGTGGGCGTTAAACAAAAAGTGTGTTTTTTAATCGTTTAGTAAACACTCTTTACACGAGGTAAACAAGGTTTTGTTCAACGCGTTGAAACTTCAATGAAACTTTCATATTTATTTTTAAGTTTAAAACGTTTAAAATTGTAATGTAATTTGAAACATAAACTCATGTAGGTACATAACTCATAGATGTGTGCGATTCTTCGTAAATCTTAATTAAGTAGATAAATATGACCTTGAAAGTTGTGTTCCGGGGATTTAAAGATTTATTTATTTAAAACATCATTATATCTAAATTACATAGAATCTTAATATCTAAAGATTAGAAATGTATACCTATACATACGTTTATTTTAAATTCAGTGGAAGAAAAAAAGATGTTGATAGTGATGACGTGCCAAGTTAATGCGATTTACGAAGAAATGTTAGTACAGTACACAGAACGACGCTTCTGTCCGCCTTCTGATATTGTCGATCTGTATCACACGGCATACCAAAAGAAGAGCTCAGATCTCAATAACAATAATAAACCCAACCCAAATCAATAAAATAAAATAACCCATAGATAATCAAATAAAACCTCGGCCTTCCCTGCGGCGAGTTCGAGACATAGACAACATAACTAGCAATACTATCTGGGCTCGAGAGGTTTGTCTTCCCTGGAGGAAAGGACTGGACTCTGAAATAAGCACTTTTTCACAAAAACTAAACGTACGAACAACTTTATTGTATTCTTTTTTACTAATATAAAACGCGAAAGTTTGTAGGACAGTAGTATTTGTGAATGCTAAATCGATCGAGAAGGTTGGTGGATAGATAAATATTGCTAGACAATTGCTGGAAATAGCTTAATATGAATATAACATGAACTAGGAGAAAGACATTGGACATAATATTTACAGTATTATAACTCGGATAAATCTTATTTAACCCGGGCGAAGCCGCGGGGCGAAAAGCCTAATTAATTTTACGAGCTGCTCTAATGTCATCCACTTATTGAGAAAGCTACATGGGCAGAATTTAATTTTGTATTTAGAAAAAACTAACCAAAGTTCCGCGCGTTCAATCAAACAATCGCATAATATTTACAAGACAGCAGCGTATAAATAGAAATTACACCAAAAATCAAACGTTATCATCAAATCTCAAAAATATCTGATAAATATCATATGATTAATTGTCGAATGAATTCCTGAGGGATATTAAAAAAAATATTATCTAAACGTAATCTAAGAAAAGCCCACCATTTTGTTCGTACACTCATCTACATAATGTGTTTGAGCATAAATTATTCATTGTTATAGCCGCGCTGGTTCGCTGTGGAAATGTCGCCGAAATTTACAGGCATTAGTAGTAGGCTTTTACATCTATATTTAGATAAAAGCAGCAGTTTGGATAGCAGTACACTCGAATTTCATTCTGAAAGCCGTGGGTGAAACCCCTCGTCCGAAATAAAAATCCGTTGGTGAAATGACTACAGAATGCATTATTTATTAACCGTGTTAGCTTAGTGGTGATGCCCGGTTTTCAATGCAAAGGTCGTAGGTTCGAACTTCGAACTAAAACATGTAGCAAACATGTAGTAAAATATTTTGATAGTAGGTAAAGCTTTCAATAACAACATGAAATGTGTAGAAATAAAATATTAGTTTTCGAATTGAATTCGAACCAAATGAAGTTCGTATTTCATACATAATTAATTAAATAAAGGATTGCATAAAATATATAATTATTATCAAATAAATGATTTTATACGTTAGTTTAGGTAGGTACCACATTAATTAATTGGCAATGTTATCTCCGCTATTTCAATATCCAGGAATAATTATTTATTTATATAAGTACATAATTGTCCAGCAATATCAACTTAGTTTTAATTTATTAATTTTGTAGGTACCTAATGTAGCAGTTGTAATTGTAACACAGCGGGTTAATACTAATATAAGTGTAATTCAGTTTAAGTGTGATAAATGAAATAATGTTTGTTACTAAATCGTGCAAAAACAATAGAGCTGTTTTTATTTCTACTTTACTAAAATATAGTCATCATCATAATTACTTTTTTAACGAGCGAAGCTAGGTGACGCGGCTATTAAACTGTAGATATACACAAGTTTATACTTCTAAACAATATTTAGAAGAAAATACCTACTATTTATTACAAACGGGACCGGAATAGTTTAATAATGATTCAGAACAATAATTAATCAATTAATTAATAAGTAAATAACAATAAACAATTTAAAAGCGAGAAAAACCGCGCATAGTTAATTAGTATGCGATAATCTAGCGTTCACTTATCTATTCATAAGTGCATCGTTAGTTTATCTAGATCTTCCGCCCACTTTCCTAGAAGCGTCGTGAACGTGCATCGTCAGTAGATGATATCATGATATCCACTCGCCTGTTCCAATGACAGACATTTTTACTACAGGTCTTGAGTCAGCTTTATGATCATAACAGCCAATATAACGACCCACTTCTGGGCACGGTCTCCCCAATCAAACCTTAGGTCTTGGGTCACCGTTCCCACTGCTGGGACGCAGTCACATGTCCTTCTTACTTTTTTAAGTTCTCAGAAATTGCCGGTTTCCTCGCGATGTTTGCCTTTAATATTAGAGCATGTGATTTCAAAGTGCACATTAATTTTTCGAGAAGAAAAATCCAGAGAATCGCGGCGAGGTTTGAACCCACAACCTTTGGAATGAAAGTTGAGTGTGCTCCCACATAGCCAACACGGGCCATGTTATGATTTAGCTTATCTTCGTTAAAATTTATTTTTTAGTTAAGCCATTTTTTATCTGTCAAATCACTTTTGTATCCGATGATACCTCATTAAGAAATTATTGTAGGTTTTTCTACCCCATAAAATGTGAAACCTTGCCATATCGGGTAAAAATACCTGACAATTCGGCAAAATGAATTTCCCGAGCACTTTTCCCTGACATCACAAAGAAAATATTAAAATTCGACCCCTCGTAATAAAGGTATGCAAATGGCGCCCTCTCTTGGATCATACTGTATTACACGAGGATTAGTGAGTATTAGAACCTACTTGTATTACGTTATCTGTGGTTATCTGCCTACTTCGTGAAAAATAATAAAGTTGAAGTAACGTTGAGAAAAGTATTTTTAAAAAAGGAAATTTCAACGTTTTCTTTTTAAGGTTCAACCTACGCTTGAAACGGCATAAGTTATTTTTCCTAAAGATGGATGATGATAAATTGTGGATCAGTATCCGAGTAAGAAAAGCTCTGTAAAGGAACAGTAGGTATATTTAAATTGTTTCATCCATCATGTTACCGAAGGTTTGAACCCTGCTGCGCACTTCTAAATATATGTATGTAAAAATCTTATCATAACAAAAAATTATAGGTGTTCTAAACACTAATACATAAATGTCTGGAGACGCGCTCCTTTACGCCTTCGAATGAATCACAAATACTGAGTGGTTCCGTAAAGGAGGTTGATAATTGGGATGTTTGGCTATTTGTTAGGAAGGATATGGGACAGCGCGCACATACCTTACTGGCCTTTCTTAGTCTTCTGGTGGTCTGAAGACTTCAACTCCCAATAGGCGATTCCATTGAAGCGGTGATGTATAATACTGCGGACACCGGACACACACTCGCGAAGCGTTTTATAGATTGTTTGGTTCACAGCGGATAAGCGGGATGATTAGCGGGTTTTTACAGCGGCGCGGAAGCGGTGTTTTTCAGCGGGCGCGGGAAGCAACGTGCATTTTTCTTCGAGACGTAACGGCCACTGTGTAGCTGTCAGTTAGGGTTTGACAGGTCCTCCTTCTTCTTGTGCGCGGGGGTATTTAGGTAAGGAAAGGAAAGGATGGGCATGTTGTGGAACCAACCCCTTTTGGCGTAACCATTTCCTCCCCCCCTTGATGTGTCAAGATCAAGACACTACCATAAGAGAAGTTATAAGGAGTCTAAGCGGTTAAGCGGGAATAGAGATTGGGATGAGCCCAATGTCTGTATAAAGATAACTCATAATGAGTAAGCGAATAATAGAAAAAGCGATAAAGGCGGGGCTATAAACTGCGGTAATTATGAACTGCGGTGTATTATAAACTGCGGTATATTATAAACTGCGGTGTATTATAAAGGATAAACTTAAGATGTAACTGCGGTATATGTATTGACAAATTTTATAAATGTTTTACTTTACTGACGCGGTAGCGGGCAAATGCGGACAGCTGGACGAAGCAATATAGATCCGTTCGCGGTTCTTATAGTACATGTGCGGATTACTCCGTCCTTAGATGGATGTATCTTTTCTACTATAGCTAGAGGCCAAGCTAAACTGGGTACGTTATCTTCTATAATTAATGATTAAACGAACTTACCTGTACGTGAAGTTCTATCATAATTATACGATGTGGTTTGTTCGAGAAATGAGTAACTGAAAAGAATTATTATTGTTTTCATTTGACTTGTAGTAGTATGATCCAGTAACCATCACTCCGCGTATCACTACTTGAGGGTAAAAAGATATTTTTTATTTCTGTGACCCACCCATCCACTGCCCACCGTCCCGTCATTTAGTTTGGAGTTAAAATTCACTCCTGTACTCCTGTGTACCATCATATTACCGAAAAACATTCGGGACCTGGACTTACTTGGGGTCGGGAGGGCGTTTGTTACTCATTTCTCGAACAAACCACATCGTATAATTATGATAGAACTTCACGTACAGGTAAGTTCGTTTAATCATTAATTATACTTCGTGGTTTGTTCTCAAAATGAGTAACTGAAAAGAATTATTATTGTTTTCATTTGACTTGTAGACTTTGAGAGTATCTTTTGAGGTAATATGAACCAAGTGCAAATAAAAGTTATAATTAATAGTCAATATTTGACGTATAATGTATTTACTTTTATTTTTAAGTAATAATTATTTACAATATCATATATGTAAATATATTATTGAATTTTTAATCATTGAAAAAACACTTGTTTTTAAATGCTACATTTTAAAAAATGGGTATGGCTTCTCATCAACTGTACATTAATCGCAGGTTAATAATAAATCTATAATTGCTTATAAGTGTTAAGTGTAGTCTTATTTATATAGCGAATGTACAGAATGTACCGTTCCAGACCGCAGTCTTGTGGGTGGTATCTATTATGCTAATGCCCAAGAAGGGCACAAATAATAAATTGTTACATCAATAAGATCTATGCATCTTCAAAATGAGAATATCATATGCCAAGTTTTCTAATTATACTAAAATATTTTTAGTATAATTAATTAGTATAATATAATTTCATACCATAAAAAGTATCCGTAGAAATAATACATAATTATTATATTTGTGAATAAATTTTCACGATATTTCCGATATCAATTTTACACATTGTTTGCACCCAGTATGCTTCAGTAATATTGTATATTTCTTTCAAACAATTATCCAATGGTAAACCGTGGTTTGAATAGTAACTTCTGTAAAAACAACCTTTAATGCTACAGGTATGCGAAGTGACCTAAGGTATACTTAGAAGCGAGAAGCTTCAATAATGAGATAAAATTTTCATTTGGTACTTCAGTCAGGACACTTTCATCTAATAAATGTACTTTATTACAATTCGCTTACATAAATGGTCAAAAAACATTTGCACCATTAAGCAGTCTGATTTTTCAGGGCATTAATCTAATCTATATGTAGGTGCTACATGGTGCTACTAACAGTTACTGTATGGAGGACCGACATGAGTAATAAAAGTGAAAAAATTAAATAAGGAAGTCAAGGCGAACTTCATAGCAATTTATCCGTTTTTAAACCACAGTGTTTTCCTCAGAGGAATAATTACAATTACAGCAAGTAATTCACAGCTTGATAATTAGATACAAATAATAAGTAATTTGAGTCAATTCTTATTTTAATTTTCTTATTCTTTCTAAATAAGAAAATCATTGATAAAGTGTAGGTTTTACAAATTTTAATCAATATAAAGTTATTTATTCCATAATATGAAATATTATATATTACGCATATTTTATGCGCTATTACTTATATGATTTATGATACATAAATATGACATATTTTATTATTCGAGTTGCGAATAGGTACTAAATTTTCTATATCCTGTTATTTATTTTTTAAATAAAAATATGATTAGTTTATTTATAAAAACCAACTTGTCAGTTTCCACTTGATATCAAGGTCGATATTGGTATATGGTGGACCAATAGATATTGGTCTTCGGACCTTCTAACCAAACCACCATTTTCCATAATAGTTTTTGTGAAAAAATATGGAACATAGATTACGAGAACCGAATCTAAACATGAATTTTAATTATGTACGACGGCAGTCGTGTTTTCAGAAGTATCTTTTTTAAAAATACCGGTTTGAAATATTTGAAAAAAATATTAATTCCTTTATAGGGCTGTTAGCAGCCATTAAAATTAATGTGTTTTTCCCTTTCCATATCAAGACCACTGGCCGCTGGCAGCATAGCCATGATGCTGAGTACCCCGTTTTTGAGGAATCAGAAAATATTTATATTCAGCACCTGTCATTTAAAATTGTGTGCATCAATCCATCAATTTATAAATTATTTTTGGTTTAAGTTATTGTCAGAAAAGTATATCTTTCTTCAATAGCTTTGAAATAAATAAACTATCATCTTCTTATTCCTTCGGTGTATAATCACCCGAATTCAATGGCTAGACAGCTAAACAATGTCTGCAGCTTAATGATCTATGATAAATTGTACATAGTTGAATAACTGAATGTTGATATATTCCAATAACTCTGCCTTAGTCTGTTTTCTTTATGCATCCTGAAATGCAACATCATAAAACAGCCCCAAAGGAACGAAATTTATTTGACGGTATTAAAATACCTGTTTAATCTTGTCGTCAATAAAAATTAACTTAAAAAGTACAAACATTGTCTCAATAAATTCAACATTTCTTATGCACTCATTATATCTATAATGATAATGATGAAATATCTGTATAATGAGCGAACAATGAGATTTGAATCATCTCGTAAATTCCGCCAATCCTATAATTGTGCCATTAGATTAATGTTAACAAAGCTCTTTAGATATATAATGCACAGCATTCGTTTACTTTGTTATCCCATAAAAATATCAAGGTACTTGTTACTTTCCAGGAAATACGTAATACATTTTTGTATTTGATAAAATGAAAACCTTTGGGGAAGTTAGGTAGGTACTTTGTATAAAGTATGTAAAACGTTTATTGTAAAATATACAACTCGTTTAATATCTAATGATGTTTTAGGGTTTTTTGATTTAAAAGTCTAATTTTAAAATTGTTCATATTGTGATCATGAACCTGTTCTTAGGTAATTTACCTTTACGTAGACTTTAAAATAGACACAACATCATTTCAATCCAATTCTTAATTAATAGATTTTTGTTGTTGGTTGTAACTAAGACACCTTCCTCTGGAGGACAGTTTTTATGACCAGAATTGATCTAGGAAATTATCCTATTGATTATAGGTGCTTCTAGAAGCTGTCTGTCAGATTCTGGTCTATAGCAGAATTTGCAAATAATATAATTATTTTACTTCGCACCAGTACGAGTATGCGCGCTAGATGTTCATGATAGCTGCTTTCGCTGACTTGAAAATCATATAGATATTATCTACACAAGGATACCATATATCTATTTTTGTGTGAACCAACTAGGTTCCTGCTCGAAACTGACTTGAGTATTTATATAATGTTGGTCACTTGTGTGCGCATTATCTTAAGGCTTCCAGAGCCTGTAAAATAGTTTTAAATAGATTCTCTCTTGTAAATAGCCAATGAATTAATGGCGTGTTTTAACTGAGTTTTCAGTTTTCACGTTTCATTGTTGTTTCATTTATATAGTGGATTTGACATTAGTCCTTGGATAACTCTGATTAATCGGAGCTCTGAATAATATGCAATTTCCAAAATGCAATTGATTTAAAGTAGGTACTTTTAACAATACTGTTTCGCTGGTAATATTTTAAACCATTGTGTGGTGATATGAGTGGATAAAGCAAGACCTCTGGCCTTGAAGCATTTGTTATCTATATAACCTCTCATGCCGATGGGTTTTATCCCAGAATAATAGGAATGCCATTGTCCAATGCAGATTTTTCTGCCATAAGGTTCTGTTGATTTCCAACAACACCAGCAACCATGGTTGGTTTTATCCGCGCTTGTGCCGGACATGTTAGGTACGTAACGTACGTAGGTACCACAGGAATTTTTCAGTGCCAAATGCACTAGAGATGAAAAAAGTGGTTGATCCAAACACAGCTACTGTGATTTTATCACAACGTAATGGCATACAGGGGCATACAGGAGATACTGGATTTTCAGCCCCTTCGATTGGATAAATTAATCAACTAACCTTTTATACAAAAAGGTAAACTTATAGCATACATATTATTTGCTTGCCAGATTATATTTGTCACTTCCTTATCAACATAAATGTCATTGTGAAAAGGATGGACATATTATGCTAAAGTGTTGCGCTCGCATTGTAGCAACGCGTTTGCGCCCCGGGCACAAAACCGGTTTTATCGAGGGGACCGAGTGGCGTTCGGCCAGCGTATGGTGCCACAGAATGTGTAACAGTGTGAAGGCGTTGAGCCTTAGACTCGCGTTCTATTTATAGATTATTCCGGAAAATACATTAACAAGTTGTTTGTTTCTTACTGTTGACATATATCTATATATATATTAGCTTTCCGAGACGTATAGAGAAATTTCTAAACTGAGGTATTTTATTCATTACCAAAACGAGTAATTTAATTAGGTCTACTGTTATAGGTTTTTTCGCTCGGATAGCATAGATAGTTTTTTCGCAGGCGTCCTTATGCGTAAAAAATATATTGTGTGTGTATTCACTGAGAGCGCCAGGTCTAGCGGCCGTCGTTGGTTGCACGCGCGGAAAACCTCGCAGGTTACCATATGCGTTGACCGTTTTTGCGAGAAAGTTATAACTTTTTCGATCAAGAGATCCTTTATTCATTAGATATAAAAATATTGGGTGACGGTTGTCATTGGCTGTCCGCTCGGAGAATCCCGCAGATTTCCATATGCGAGTCTGGCCGATGGGGCGAGAAAACTCTCAACTCCATCATTTGATAATTAGATAAAGATATTTTGTGATACCATCACACTGAGAGCATAAGGCCGGGCGGCCGTCATTGGCTGTATGCGCGGACAACCCCACAGGTTTCCATGTGCATTGGCCTTTTGGGCGAGAAAATTCTCGATTATTTGCTCGTTACATATAAAGATTGGGTGACGGTAGTCACTGAGAGCGTACCGGTCATCGTTGGCTGTACGCGCGGATAAATCCCACAGATTTCCATATGCGTTGGCCGATTGGACGAGAAAGTTCTCGAACATTTGCTCGTTATGTAATATTGATGCTTTGTTGTTACATATATCACTGCACTTACCGCAACTGGAAATATTTTGATGAATCTTCAGAATCGAACGACGAAATTATCCTTCGGCGAGTATTTCACTAGTTTAACAAATTTCCTTAAATTTCTTCCAACACTTTCTTCTTTGCAACGCTTCCACATGAACATTTCTACGTCGAACATTTCAACGAAGTAAGAAATAGGAAGCGAACGTGCGGAGCGATCGACACTAAAATCACGAATGACGGGACGGTGGGCAGTGGATGGGTGGGTCACAGAAATAAAAAATATCTTTTTACCCTCAAGTAGTGATACGCGGAGTGATGGTTACTGGATCATACTACTACAAGTCAAATGAAAACAATAATAATTCTTTTCAGTTACTCATTTTGAGAACAAACCACGAAGTATAATGACAGCTATAGTTCCAGGGGCGATAGGCGCGGAAACTGTGTTCCATTTTTGTCTAACTTGCAATCCATGTAGATATTCCATCCTCCATCTCTGCCAGAACGACTGAACTAACTTGTCTAGTAGCGAATGCCTTTGAAGAAGACTTATATTCTCAGCTTCTACGCCAGGCGCGGGTAATGAAAACAGCGGTGCGGTATGTAAAAAATGACTAGGCGTTAGAGCAGAAGGCTCTGCGGGATCTGAACTTAGTACTGTTAGCGGGCGTGAATTAAGTAAGCATTCTACTTGTGCGAGTACAGTACAGAGCTCTTCGTAAGAAAGAAGCTGCTGCCCTATGACTCGGTATAAATGTGTTTTGATTATCTTAATCATGCTTTCCCAGGCTCCTCCCTTGTGCGGTGATCTTGGAGTAATAAAATGCCAAGTTATACGGCTTTCAGTCAATTCTTGTTTAAAGTTTTCATCATTTAAAAACTTATACAAATCGCGTAGATACGCATTGGCGCCTTTAAAGTTCGTGGCGTTGTCTGAGTACATGAATTGGACTGGACCGCGGCGGGCAAGAAAGCGCTTGAGTGCTGCTATAAAGCTGGGTGTACTTAAGTCGGTTGTGACCTCAATGTGAACAGCCCTAGTGGTCAAGCATGTGAACAGGCATATGTAGGCCTTTTCAGCATGAACTCCACGCCGGCGTATTGGTGTGTATGCAATCGGACCTGCATAGTCACAACCGGTCTGCGCGAATGCTTTGACAGATTGGCGAGCGCGGCATTCGGGCAGGTCTGCCATTAGCGGGTAAGTTGGACGCGGATTTAACTTAAGGCGTAGATATGCGTGAATTTGGTAAATTTGGGTTCAGCAGAAACCATTTATTTCCTTGTTCTTTAACGGAATTGCTTTGAAAAAATTACACAATAATCTATGCCATATAAGGCATCATCTCTTGGGGCCGAAATTTTATTTTTTTTATTTTAAGTACCTGAAATAATAGTGTAAAATACCGTCTACTTTTTCAGCAAGAACCGTTTAAATCCTAATCTATTAATCATAAGATTTTTAAATTTTCATCACCATATAGAATAAAAGAATACCAATCATCTCCTGAGCTTACTTTTTCGAAAAAAAATCCCAGCGATTTTTAACGAATTTTTTACGTAAAACGACACACGCAATGCGCGATCTTCCCCTTCGCGGGCCCTTCAATTCAGTGCGGGGCGAGACGTTGTGCTGGACGGACCTATGACAATTTTCTCCGTGCGCCGTACTAACTAATAATATTCTGTGCCGGAACCAATTTTATAAGTAGTTTGTCATTTATAACTAGCTGCCCCCGCGCGACTTCTGCTCGCCGTATACTTTTATTTGCAACTATGTATCTCAATACTAAATTTCATCTAAATCGAATTTTCCCGCCTAAGCATATATTTTCCCGCGGAAGCATGTATTTATCCGCGGTAAATAGTCTCTCGCCATATACTTTTATTTGCAACTATCTCCATACTAAATTTCATCTAAATCAAATTTTCCCGCGGAAACATGTATTTTTCCGCGGTAAAAAGTCTGTTCTTTCTCCCCTGAGAAAGATCTCTAAAGATTGTATGTGCCAAATTTCATCAAAATCGGTTGAGAGGTGCGGGAAAGCGTAACAGACAGACAGACAGAGTTACTTTCGCATTTCAATTTTGTATATATTATTTGACGTGTAAAAATTTGACGCATTGCTTCAGATTACAATAATAGTGTCTATTGTATCACAGATCACCGAAACTAGATTACCGCATTAGAATACTTTTGTTCCGATTCAAACGCACCTAAATTGGAGGAAGATGCGGGTTGCAGGGACTGGAACAAAGGCGTTGTAGCAAATAGCATCATGTAGGTAGGTAGATATGTATTTATTTTTGGTATACACAAAACCTGTAGAACTTAAAAATTTAAAAATAATATTAGAAAAATTTATCACAAATAATTCATTTGACTGAGTGAGTAAGTAATAAACATATTTAAACGGTTTATGGATAACTTATTTATTTTTACATACAATAATACCGAGAGACCCGCTTATATACGTCGTCTATCATTTTTAACGATATCGATTAGAATATTCATCATTAACGTTACACGTGCTTTCGCCGAGAAGACAACGAGTGCAATAAGCGCAATGCGGAAAAGAGACAAGTGAACGTCCTTCGTACGAGTAGCCATTATAAGCTGACCTCTTCACTTGCGTTAGACTATAGAAACGTATATGAAGTTCACGGGTCTGACACTTGGTCGCAACTAAAGCCGTGTTTCGAGGCGGGGCTTTTCATAATGGTTGATTTAACCATATGTTTGGCGCGCGGTCGTCGCTTGTCATGCGGTATCTAGTGGGGTTTATCTATGATTGTAGGCTACACAACTAATTCTGGTTAGCGCTGCGCGTAATATTTTCGATATGCCAGCGCCACGCGGGGCACGCGGTCGCTGTTGTCAACTCACGTAGTCGTTTCTGCCGCGATTTTCACTGCATACTCGCTCTTAAAGCAATTATTGCACGAGTGGACTCTTTGTCTCACAAGGCTGCGGGCGGATAAAATCCAAAACCTTTGTCGTAGGAGCGACATCAATAATTCTGGACCTGCGTGTAGGTATTTTAGATGATAATAATCGATCAGCAAGTTGACCACATGGTCACTGCGCGGTAGAATAAATGGGTGAATTTGAGTATAAGCTAGCCCTGAATTTGCTAGACGACCACCTACGCGAATTAATCCTTTATCGTCTATAAACGGTCTAAGCTTGTTTATAGCATGAGAGCATGTCTCACCCTTAGTTATGCTATTAAATTCTTCAGCAAAATATTTCCTCTGTACAGCGAGTATTAATTTATTCTCAGCGAACTGAAGCTGTTCTGTTGTAACTGCGGTTGTCTTTCTACGCTGCAATAATTTAGCAAACGTAAAGACATATACAAGCGTTCGCGTTAGTTTAGTCCATGATGAAATACGTAACGCGAGATTATAAATTACACATTCTGTTGAACAAACTGTAGCGTGCGACAATATCTTTTGTTCAGGCATTTCCTCTGCAGGCTGACCGTCAAGAGGACGGAGAGGCCATTGACATGGATCGAGCGTGATCCAAGGAGGTCCGTGCATCCACAATGGATGTGAAATTAATTTCTGCGGCGTGAGACCACGTGATAAGCAATCTGCAGGATTTTCTGTGCCAGAGACATGATAAAAACGCTCAGGTGGAATGTTCTCAGTCACCTGAACTACGCGGTTGGCAACAAACACTTGCCATCTATGCGGTGAGCTTTTAATCCAATATAATGCGACTTTGGAGTCGGAAAATGCATAAACTTGAATTGGTATGTGACCTTTGTAATTGTCGAGTACCATGCGTAATAGCCTTGACATAAGGACTATTCCACATAGCTCCAGTCGGGCGATTGTGACTGGCTTTGAGGGGGCTACCTTGGACTTAGCACAAACCAAGCGGACTGTATTACCATTGTCAGAGCCGACATGCAGGTATATTACAGCGCCGAAGGCGTCCGCGCTTGCGTCTGAGAATGCGACTAGAGTAACAACGCGACCTGGGAAAACACCCAGATGGCGCGTCACACGCACTTTATTTAGCGCCGGTAGCTCACTACAAAATTGTCTCCACATTTTAATAATGTGTTGCGGGGGAGTCTCGTCCCAATCCAAATTTAATTTCCAAAGCTCTTTAATGAGTAGGTAGTTTAGCGAATAAAACTGTGGGGGCTACGAATCCCATAATGTCCCAAAGTTTTGCGGTTGTTGATAGGATGGAACGCTTAGTGCATTTCTCATCCGCGGGAGCGGTAATTCTGAAATAGAATGCGTCATCGTCTGTGGACCAGTGAAGACCTAATATATCTTATGCTGAACTGTTTTGTCAAATTCAACCTCAGTGTGTAGCTTATGCGTAGAAGGAATACTTTCTAACACATGCTGCGAGCTGCTATTCCACTTCACAAGTTCCCATTGCGCGCCCTTAAATAACGCTATCAGTTGACGCGCAGCGTCGGCGGCTTCCGCTTCGCTATTTACTGAGAACACTATATCGTCCATATAAAACGACGTGTTAGCGATATCTCTAGCGAGCGGATACCTTGAACCGTCATCGATGACTAGTTGTCTGACCGTGCGCATTGCATGGAACACAGACGAAGCTAGCCCGAAACATACGCGGTCAAAGTGATAGAGGGTCAGTGGGTCTTGAGGGTTAAATCTGTACAGTATACACTGGTAGCGGCGATCACATTCCCGAACGGCAATCTGAAGAAACTGCTGACGGCAGTCGGCAGTCATAGCGACAGCGAATAAGCGAAAATTCAAAAGAATTTTAAATAGATCACCTTGTAAGTTCGGTCCGTGATGTAATATATTGTTCAAAGAAACTCCTGAACTAGTTTTGCAACTGGCATCCAGGACTACGCGGAGACGGGTCGACGTCTTGTCCTCACGAATAATTCCGTGGTGCGGGATAACGTATATGTTTGATGAGTCATGAGATAGATCTGGAGGCGCGGGTGAAATATATTGTTTATCCAGATATTCTCTGATGACGTCATCATAAGCGGTTCTTAGGCTTGAAGAAGCTTCCAACTTCCTTTCTAGACACAGAAAGCGTCTGCGTGCGGTTTCATAAGATTTGCCTAAAGAAAATACATCCTTGTTGAACGGTAGGCCTACAGTATATCTACCGTTAACTGGATCGTGGGTTGTAGTATTTATGTAAAAATCCTCACATTCTATGTCAGCGGAACATAGGATGCTCGGTGCGGAAGCGCCTGGTAGCTCATCAAGCTCCCAGAATTTTTGAACGAGATCATGTATATTTTTTACACCTTGCTCCTGCACTAGGCAGCAAGTCGAAACATCTCGGGAAAATAGTGTAGGTACGGAACCCATTAAAACATATCCCAATACCGTACGTAATGTCTGCGGTGTACGAGTAAAGTCAGGTGTAATGTCTAGTGGCAATAATAAATGCGTGAACAGCGGCGCACCTATAAGTAGGTATATCTATTTTTCCTGGTTCATAAAATGCCTCATCAGCAAGCGGTAATCCGTGTAAATGCGTCAGCACGCTCTTATCTATAACTGCGTTAGGCAAAGAGTCTGTAATTTTATCGACGACTAGGCATGATAAATTAAACTTTATATTTTTATCAAAGCGTGAATAAAAATCTAAATTAATTGAACTTGAATTTATTGCCTTCTCGGTGCCTCCAAAACCCTTTATCATTGTAGTTCCGGTTCCTATAACCTTTATGCCTAATAAGTCACAAGTTTCTTTTGTAATAAAATGTGTTTGCGAAGCTGTATCCAAAAGGGCTCTAATGCGTACTTCGGCGCCTTTTTTGTCCTTAACTAAAACTTGCGCTGTGGCTAATAATACCGTGGAACACTGAGGAATATTATTACCGGAAGCGGCGGGCGAATTAATTTTATTTGCGGAAGTCGCGCATAACGAAACGTCGGTGCGTGCTGATGATGATGATGGCACCATCGGTCGCGGCGGCGGCGGGCCGGCTGCGGCGCTTTGAACGCTGAGGTGTGCGGGTTTGATCTCTGACTCGAAATGTAGTAAGCTATGGTGTCGAGCCTTACACGAGCGGCAAGTCATATCTGACTTACATAATGAGACCTTATGTTTAATGCTAAGGCAGTTTACACATGAACTACTTTCCTTAACAAACTTAAAGCGATCAGCGGTGTTTAATTTATGAAATAGCGGGCATTTATATAAATGTTGGTGAACAGTATTAGTGCACATACATTTATATACAGCGGCATGAGCGGCGGTGCTCACGTAAGTATGTAATTGCGGGGCACCTTTATTATTATTATTACTGCGTTTTGGTTGAGTTCGCGTATTAATTCTGCTCAAAGACTCTGAAGGTGCGGGGGCGGGGGATGTTCGTTCGAACACCTTCGCGCGATTTCTTATAAATGCCTCCAGAGTTGTAAAAGTAGGTATACTCGAGCCTATACTCAACTCAAAAGCGTGAACAGTGCTAGAATCTAATTTTCTTAATGCAATCTGAACTAGAATTAATTCATCTAATTTTTCTATATTTAAGTTATTCAGTGCGCGGACTGTGTTAATAAACTGTTCATAAAACAATTCAAAACTATCTGTTGACGCGGTGGTAATAGGTTGAAAATCGAACAGCTGATTTAAGTATGAAGTTGCAACCATACGCTTATCTTCATACCTATCTATAAGTGTTTGCCAAATAAGTTGATAATTTTCGGGGCAGTGTGTTATACCTACACACACTGTCTCGGCCTTTCCCATCAATTTACCTACTAAATAATATAACTTTTCGGCGTCGGTGAGGGTTGGATTATCATGTACAGCGGATTTGAAACAAGAATAAAATATAGGCCATTTCCTAATATCTCCTGCAAATGAAACTAATTCGATAGGCGGTAATCTATGCGGCGACTTATTTAATACAACGGGCGCTGACTGCTTGGAATGTTTATCTTGCATTCTTTTTATACGGCTAAATAATTGCTCAAATGCAACTAATATTTTATAATCTGGCTTTGCGGTTGGATCGATTTTCAATAAATGCGAGTTATAATCATCCATTAATTGAACGAACTCATTACGTAATGTGTCAATGTTGGCGCATTCGTCTAGAAAAGATTCTTTATTCGAATCATCAATGTTCGAAGAAGAATCGTACATGTTTTGAATTAACTCAAAGATAGCCTCTAGTCCGGGATCCGTAGTACATTGGAATCAAGTGATTACTAACAAGCTAATTTTTCGTGAGTAGCTTAATTTTAATGAGACGCCCAAAAATATCCTATACTCAACTTTTGATTGTGGTAGCTAACAGAGATATCGAGGATTAAATATGTCGATTTGATGATCCAAAAAAATTGATAAGTAACCGGTTGTTTTTTAGTTATATCGTAAGATAATGATCTAAATTATATGAAAAAATATTTGTCCTACAAAACCTATGGTTTGATCAAAGAGTCCCCCATTTCCAAAATGTATCGAAAACGAGGTCAAAATAAATGATTACTAACCAGCTGATTTTTTGTTGTATACTTAATTAATATTTATAAAATCTAACGGACATATTGTCCGACAAATTTCGTGGTACGTTATCCCGGTCCTACGCCTAGACATTGTTAATACCACAAGACCAATTATCTCATTAGTAACTGTAGGACAAAAATATTACTGAATAGGTTAGTGTGTTCCTTGCCCAAATGTAACAATGTCCTACAAAAAAACAGGTAGGTATCGCTAGTCCGACAAGAATTGTAATTTTTAAGTTTGCCTATTTGTAACATAGAAAGTTAAGTCGGCGTCAGTGTAACAACACACCCGCAATAAAATATAATTTGTAATTATATCGAAGACATATTTCGTCTGTTATCGCATCTACTCAGTTGGCGTAATGGCAAGGATCGAACTCCTGTCACTGACTGGTGACTGTGCGTCACCGAGTTCGATCCTCCGAAAGAGAGTTCTTTTTGTGATTATGGATAAGATAGTGATTTTTTTAAATTTAAATAACTTTATTTTATAGTTATCTAGGTAAAAAAATATTGTAGGTATTAAGTATTTATATATTTATTTATAGTATTTATATATATATATAAGGAATTGCACGCTTATTGGGCGGTAATTTAGACATAATCCAGGTATTGTTTGCTAATAGAGATTTATATTCTTCATCCATAGCCTCTTGCCATTGCTCTTTATCGGTACTAGACATCGCTTCTTCGATCTCGTTCAAACCAATTTTCGTTGGTAGATTTAGTGGTACTGTACATTAAATATTCATTTTAGTTTTATCATTTTCGTATTTTTGAAGTTGGAAGTTAGTGTACCTACCCCCCACACTCATTTTTCCTTCACAGAGTCTCTCGTGCGAATCATTTAGTTTAGAAATAAATGCTGTTGGAAACTTCAATATGATTTTTAAAGACCTTTTCATAGATATATAGTTTTCTTTATATGGATTTTTTAAATATTTTATTTAAAATCTTAGTGCGGTTCACACACTACATCTACGTAACAATTTGAACAGTTTAGCTTTTATAGTTTCGAAGTAAAATGGCTGTGACATACGGACGGACGGACAGACGGACGGATGGACAGACATGACGAATCTATAAAGGTTCCGTTTTTGCCATTTGGCTATGGGACCCTAAAAATAAGTTATTATGACTGGTTGGTAATAATCTATTGTGACCTCGTTTTCGATACATTTTGGAAATGGGGGACTCTTTGATCAAACCATAGGTTTTGTAGGACAAATATTTTTTCATATAATTTAGATCATTATCTTACGATATAACTAAAAAACAACCGGTTAGTAATCATTTTTTTTGGATCATCAAATCGACATATTTAATCCTTGATATCTCTGTTAGCTACCACAATCAAAAGTGGGGTATAGGATATTATTGGGCGTCTCATCGAAACGAAGCTATTCACGAAAATTCAGCTTGATAGTAATTATTTTTACATCGAGGATGTGTACTACAACTTTGGACCGTAGGACCCCGGTCCTACGGTCCAAAGTTGTAGTACACATCACATAACGTACCACGAAATTTGTCGGACAATATGTCCGTTAGATTTTATAAATATTAATTAAGTATACAACAAAAAATCAGCTGGTTAGTAATCATTTATTTTGACCTCGTTTTCGATACATTTTGGAAATGGGGGACTCTTTGATCAAACCATAGGTTTTGTAGGACAAATATTTTTTCATATAATTTAGATCATTATCTTACGATATAACTAAAAAACAACCGGTTACTTATCAATTTTTTTGGATCATCAAATCGACATATTTAATCCTCGATATCTCTGTTAGCTACCACAATCAAAAGTTGAGTATAGGATATTTTTGGGCGTCTCATTAAAATTAAGCTACTCACGAAAAATTAGCTTGTTAGTAATCACTTGATTCCAATGTACTACGGATCCCGGACTACTCTCGTTTGGCTTGCAATAATAACAAACGAGAATCGCTTGTGTCTACGTGTTTTGCTGATCGCGTCGCCATTGCGAATTTTAATTATTATGCGTGCAGATAAGAAAATAGATAAGATTATATTACGGTGAAATAGTATATACGGCCCAATACTACTGAAGATCGTACTGATATTAGCCTAACACTGCGGTTCCAGTTCATCAAGAGTGAAATGACGAACGAGTGAAGTAATGTATAATTATAATCCGAACGAAAGAATGAAGTTATGTACGATTATGAACGGATTATACGCTAAATACGGCGGGTGCGAGTGAGACGCAATAGATCAGCGATTGGTGTGATGTTATTAGCGGATCTAGTGCGAAACGAACGGACTATATGTCTTAATGCGGGTGCGAGCGAGAGGAAGAATAATATGCAATTGTAACCCGTGACCGGTGCGTAACTAGCCGATCAAGCACGAACGGATTATATGCTTTATGCAGCGGGTGTGAAAGAGAAAAAATATGAATGAGCAAACAATATGATAAATGGCGGAAAATTTTCGTAATTGCGTAGTAGAATTAAATTTTTGTCAATACATATTATGCGAACATCTTGAAATATAAAAATATGACAAACAATATCGAGAATATTATATATAAATGAGATTTATGGGTTTCAAAACACCTTAAATACGTATTTGGCTGTGATTTGTCTTGATTTGTTATAATGCAAAATCACACCGTTTACAATGTAATACTTTAGAACTGCGGGAATTTATGCGGGGATGTAATAATAGCTTGTTAGACCAATAACTTAGGTATTCTAACAAGTTATGCGGGGTTATATTATGTTTTCTAGCTTGTAAGACTAGGCGAGAACCATAAATATTAGACAATCCTGGTTCGATTCGGACCACAATGGAGACGAACCATAAATATTGGACAATCCGTGTTCGATTAGGACCACAAATGGAGACGCGCCTCTCTCTAAGCCTTCGAGATGAACCTCAAATACTAGGGGGTTCCTTAAAGAGGGTGATTTTTGGGATGTTGGAGGTTGTTTGGAAGGAAGGATGGGACAGCGCACACATACCTTGCTGGCCTTTCTTAGTCTTCTGGTGGTCTGAAGACTCCAACTCCCATCAACCTGGCGTACTCTCATTCGAAGCGGTGATGTATAATACTGCGGACACCGGACACACACTCGCGAAGCGTTTTATAGATTGTTTGGTTCACAGCGGATAAGCGGGATGATTAGCGGGTTTTTACAGCGGCGCGGAAGCGGTGTTTTTCAGCGGGCGCGGGAAGCAACGTGCATTTTTCTTCGAGACGTAACGGCCACTGTGTAGCTGTCAGTTAGGGTTTGACAGGTCCTCCTTCTTCTTGTGCGCGGGGGTATTTAGGTAAGGAAAGGAAAGGATGGGCATGTTGTGGAACCAACCCCTTTTGGCGTAACCAATGTCGAAGGAAAACAAATCCTTGAATGGTGTCACTATTATATTTTAAATACCTGGATAGGTTCACTCAACAAGATAATTTATAAAACTTATTTAAACCGACTCTCAATTCGGTTAAAAACTGCCAGTACAAGATTGATGGTTGAATATCAAAATTCAAATAATTATTCTATCATTTTCCTTATCACGAAATCGTTCCCCTTTATTCAAAATTACAATTTGAAATTGGTGGGCATTTTGTAATTGGAAAGAGATCACGGGATGACAGGGATTAAAGGGGTTAAAAAGGGGTTAAAAGGATCTATGGTTTGGTTATTTTTAAATGCTTTAACGGGTGAAAGATTGTTTTGAATAGGATAGACATTTTTGTGAAAACACGTTTTATTTTAGGCTACATTACGAGATGCCAAACCTATGTCATCGGGGACGTTATAAGTGAATTGTTTCAGCGTAAGCTCTGGAGAGTTTTAGGCATTTTGTCGAATGTCGATGAACGAGCTATAAGAAAGTCGTGTTAGCTACACTATTTATAAATCAAGAACGGCTGAATCGATTTGGCTGAAAATTGGTGGGGAGATAGCATAGAACCAGGAGAAGAACATAGAATACTTATTCCCGAAGGATTTTTATTTAATATTCTGTTCTAGGTTTAGTTACGCACTATAGATTCCTACCTAACTTCATAAAAAAACACAAAATCTTACCTCCACAAGTCTCCCGGAAATCAGGACAACAGTCTCCGAGTTTCAGGCACGCATGGTCGCAGTAGCAAGGCTTGTCAGGCAGGTCCTCTACGATAGCGTTCGAGTGTAGTTTCTGAACGACACACGCACTGTCCCGCCCTGGACAACACAAGTTCGCATCTCGACAGTAGTTAGCCCCGCAATACCCCGCCAGGCATAACGCACTGGCAAAACACAGCCAATATCGCAGCATTTCGCAAAACAACTGTCAATGTCAAAAGAGAACGAAACTGTCAAAGTTCAATTTGAAAAAAGAACTGTTTTTTTCGAATGGGTATTCACGCGAATGCAGCTAGGTTTAAAAATTCAAATTTCGAACGGCTGTCATGTCATTTGCGCAGGCAGTTCTGGAACAAAAGAAAATATGGAAATTAGAACAACTTTCGGTTCTTGGTTGATTATAATTTTGTGCTTTGGAAACAATGGGGTTGTAAATATACCTAATGGATTAAAAAGTGATTTTGTGATAATTTATTCGAAAACTGATTATCTCGCTGTTTTTTTATTTTGTAAATAGGCATTCACATGCATTTTTATATAATTATACCATGTTCAGTGCTCCTTGAAGCATAACTTATGAACCAGCTAAAAGTAGTTACCTATGTCCTAAAATATTGTAAAACAATAATAAATTTACAATTAATAAATACATAAAAACAATAAAATTACGTACAGGAATGGAAAAATCATTCAAAAGCAAAAATTTCGTTTGCCTCCTGTGAGGTTTGAACTCACGACCCCTGGTTTACGAGACCAGTGCTCTACCACTGAGCTAAAGAGGCTCATGTACGCCGGCGCGAAATACCGTATTAGCTCGTACTTGACCAACTACAGCGATAATAAAGTACTCAGTACAATCAACCGCAAAGTTTATTATCCTGTACATGTAACATGTGACGTATAGTATACATTTTTATTTTTATATTTATTGAAACAAAAGAAATAAGTATAGGTTTGTGTTATTCAGATATTATCTAATTAAATGTATTCAGAAATAATAGGTATTTTATAACAAACATAGAATCATATTTTCATTTAGAAAATAACGACTCTTACATAATTGGTAATAAATACTTCATTATTTTGGTACCTACCTACTCAGTTATATTTCACAATATACAAAACGCGAGTAAAAAGGACACGAACGCTATTATATACATATAAGGACTATTGGGTTGGGGACGGACAGAAAGCGACAGAAGACAGTTAAGTAGTGTAATCATTACCTGCAACCTAACGTAGGTTGCATGTGTATAATGATTACATTTTATTACGCAACGATGTAAGTACTTTGTTTAATAATTACATTCATAAATATTTTCCAATTACAACATTTGTAATGAATAAGGACTCTTATCATAAAATATTTTAGAATAAACAGATTTCGTAAAGAATAATAATTTGTTTTAACCCTACTTAGTGTTTTGTCGGGTAAAAAGTGTAACTTCGTAGAGGGAGGTTTTTTTATGAATATTACTGTCTTGAATATTACTGTCGTAAAGATAGGGTTTTATTTTAATAGTACCTATTGAATATAAGTGCGTAAGTAAACATTATGCTGGCATTATGATGATTGTTTTTTACATTCATCATAATGCAAGCATAAATTTTCCGTAATGTCACCATGCAAGTAAAACTATCGCTTAAAACTAGTTCATCTAAACAGTCAGTCAATAATTCAATACAGAACTCCTTAGTCCCAATAAAATGCTCTCAACCCGTCATTCGGAATGTCAAAAAAGCCACGACGAAAAAGGTCCACTGGTTTTATGCCGGGTCGTTGACCCCTCGCGCTATATTTTAGGTTCTTAACCCGTGATAAAAAGTTATTTATAATGTTCTGATAAGGGACCCATTTCTACTGCGATTGTGAGAGTGGCTGGCTGTGAATGATGCTAAATTAATTAAGTTTTTTTATATTTTTTATTTTCCCATAACGGGCTAAATCATTAACATGAGGCTAAATCATTTTTCAATATTAGGCCCGAGTCTCTCCAATATATTTTTTTAGGTCTTGGAATTACAGGCAGGTTGGTAGGTGATCGCAGTAAGTTAGTACATAGGTAGAACCGTTGGTAAGTACTCGGAAGTCTCAGAACGACCTAGTCAATTCTAAAGTTCAGTAAGTTTAAAATTAATCTATCAATACTCAAGTAAAACAAACTGAAATTTCTCGAAAGGTCAGCGTTTCTGCTCTGTTAACTAAAGAATTGTTCAAATATATGCGTTGCCCTCGCTTCCACTCGAGATTATTTCGACTGTGAATTCGGAGTTTTCCGAGTTAATTTACGAGTACTTATAATATACATAGTTGGGATAGGTATGTACTTATTTTTTATCCATAATATAACTATAACCCATATTTGTATGTCTGCCATATTCTAGTAGGTGCATGCAATACATAACCGTAACAAGCTTACCACAGGGCTAATTGTTGCTGTGTGAATTATCCAGCAATATTTTATTTATTTATAAGTATAATTTGGTATTAACCAACCCGACATGACCAGCGCGTGGTGAATTAAGGCCTAATATCTCTCGTCAAGAAAGAAGTCCCTGTGTCCCAGCAGTGGAAACGTAATTAGGGGTGATGATATAGCTACATAAATAAATAAATGATGATCATAATTAGGTAACCGAGGCGAAGTAAGGGCGGGCCGCTAGTTAGGTACTTATAAATTCTTAACACATATTTCTCAGAAACCCATTGAAGCAAATCTAAGCGAAGTTAAAGATAACTTAAAGCACAGCTTAAAGTTAGACATGGGTATGTTACGATTCATTAAGCATTCCAACAAAATATAACTTTAAGTGGATTTGAAACAAACCATAATTAAGTTAGGAGCTACTTAAAACTTACTTTAATGTGTACGTGGGTATTACATGAGCTTAGAAATTGTAAAATTTAGGAGATTAAAAAGATATTAGAAGTCCTATTGTGGTATTAAAAAGGTACTTGTAACTTTGAGTTTAAATAAAAATATCTCGGAGTTTATACAGGGACTACAAATAATGTAAATAAAATTATCTGTATTGTTCTGCCCAATAGATATTGCTAAACAATTCACACAGCAACATCTAGCTGCGTGGTAAGCTCGAAGTTTGTGATAAAGGTGAGAATACCATGGGAATATATCGGGCGAAGCCACGGACGGACTGGTCTGGTAGTATATAGGTAGTAAATATACGTAAGTAGTTAAATATTTTTTACCCAGAATACCCGGAACAAATATATGCAAATGTATATCGAATATTTTGTCGAAGCGGAATTCGAAACCGCTACTCATGCGTCGCAGGCGGACCTTTGCCTGCTGCGCTACAGAGGTCGTCAAAATAACTTGCCTAAGTAGGTACCATAAAGACCCTTGTGGTCGTTTTATTTCTCCGCCAGATACTATTAATGTATGGATAGGTTATCTTGTAGAGCTTGTAAAATTGGAGTAGGTACACATTACTACAAGCTATGAGTATATAACAAGGTTTCATCATCATTATCCTTATTTTCCCACAGCTGGGACACAGATACTTCTCTCTTGCCGAGAGAGATTAGGTCTTAACTTACTACACTGGCGGAGTGCGGGTTAGTGAATCACAATCATGTTCTTTTCAAAGTTTTAATGCCCAGTTTCCTCACGATGTTTTACTTTTTTTTTTACTTTTAATATATTCAATATCATTTTTTTTTAATGCGCGCTATTTTATCAATAAAGCCAGCAACCACCGACAAGAGTCCAATACTTTGTGGATTTCAAATATGAATTAAAATTGAGACCGCAGTTCCATTTTCAAACATATCGTTTTCAGTAGGGTTGGGTATGAAATTTCGAATTTAAAGACTAAAAATTTGAGATCTGTGAAAGCTAAACTACTAAAAAGTTTTTATAATGTTTTTTTGTTTTTGAATTCACTAATAAAATATTTTGCTATAACTTCCGTGTAAGACATAATCTTTTCCTGGGATGATTAAAAAAAATAATTCTAATATAGTATCAAATAATTATTATTTGTATTTTCATATTAATTTACAAGTTACTTTATAGACCTTATGCAATATTATTGATATAAATTAACCCTATAACATTTTGGCCGCCTAATATTCATGAAACTTCTTGTATAAAAAATATTTGAAATAAAATATCCCAACCCTAATGGCACACTCTGATGTCACCTACATATCGACTAAATGTCATTCGTAAAGCTAGCGGTAAATTCATTTATCTCGATAGTACCAATACGTATGTTTTTAAACGATATTTGCGATTGCAGGGTTAACTCATTTTATTTTATTTTATGCTCAAATTTTGTACTTTTATGCCCAATGGCCTAGCTTTTATGCCCTAGCCTCTTACCGTGCCTCACTTATGGTTGCCAAACATGGAAGTTCACACAAAAAATCAAACAAAAAATCAACACCTGCCAGCATAGCCTAGAGCGCAGCATGCTTAATATAAAGAAACTAGATAAAATTAGACAAACAAAGATACGATCCATAACAAAAGCAAAAAACGCACTAACCCATGCACAAAAATTAAAGTGGAAGTGGGCAGGACATGTGGCAAGACTCACGGACCAACGCTGGACAGGGGTAGCTACAGTTTGGAAAGGACCGCAAGGGAGGAGAAACAGGGGGAGACCACTTACCAGATGGGAAGATGATATCAAAAAGACAGCCGGACCTAACTGGATAACTAAAGCAAAAGACCGCGACAAATGGGCGGCATTGGAGGAGGCCTATACCCAAAATGGGGTTCTTACGAAATAAATAATAATAGATACTTACCTAATACCTACTAACAGATACATTAATTAACTAAACCATAACACTGTACAAAACTTGTAATTCGTAAGAAATAAAAGGCTTTTTTATTTTTATTTTATTTTTATTTTATTTATGCCCAATGGATTTATTATAAAGCGACTCTTATCATTTAATACGTGATGAAGATGTCTTATAGGTTCTAATACTTACTAGCTATAATGCTAATGAATGACTAATTAATAAATGAAATGAAATGAATTAGAAAAGGACATACATAATAGGAAAAATGTAATCTTTCCGTGGGAAAACGTATAAATAAACGCGGGCAGGGCGAAAGGTAAGTTATTTCTCGCTAATTGTTAGCTATCCACCCAACCAAAAGTATATTTAGATAATTCACTCATAAATTAATACAGAACTCATAACCCAACGAACCCGAATGAGATTAGGTAATACAAATATCAAGAAAAACAACCCAAAAGATCGAATGCTCAAAGAAATAACCTAAAATATCATAAACGGAACACGTTCACGTAATACTGGGTCTCTAATTGAGCGAATAAAAACATTAATTTTCTTTCATCTTGCCAAGTCGGTAATCCGGTACAAACATGAGGTTGTAAGGAGCTTATTTGTAAAGCCCGAACGGCGTTGGGCAAGCATTAATTGATATTATAGTGATTTTACCTTTTTTAACAGCGATAAATAAGTCGAAGACATCTTGAAAGGCTCAGGGACACTCAAAGAGCTATGGAGAGGGCCATGCCTGGGGTTTCTCTACGGGATCGAATCAAAAATCAGGAGATACGTAGAAGAACGCGGATCACTGACATAGCCGAGCGGATTAGCTCTTTGAAGAGACAATAGGCAGGCCCTGAAGCGCGGAAAATAAGTGGGCGATGGGGCCGAAAAGTTCGCTGTGCCACGTCTTAAATTAAAGAATCATAAGTGTTAGCTCCTAATCTGCGATTTATTCTTACAATAATTCAATCTAAACGGCCGTTTATTGTTCAACGAGTCTTTAAAGAGCTAATCAACATTCAAAAAATTAAAATCAAAAGAAATCCAAAAGTCAACAGTAACAAATTAGGCAGGCACTTGATGTAAGTCCTCAACAATGAGATGCAAGACCCGACAATAGACAAACCAGAGACCACAGACAATGGGCCTTTCTTTTTAAATCCCTTTCTTTGAAGATGACGCGGAGTATTTTGTGTATTGTTCCCTTTTGGGCGTTTGTCTATGGTACTAATAAAGTATTATTATTGTCTGTGTTCTTTAGTCATTTGAATTTGGTTTGTTTTTTAATGAATTGCCGAAAATGAATTACTGTATGAATTGTCCAGAAATATTTATTTATTTTTATTTTATTTATTTGCAGGCAAGAGATCGCTGGTTCGATTATCTGCCCCGGGGTAAATAAATGTACGATCTGCAGATATTTGTTCCGAATGTTCTGGATGATAAATATGTTAGATAATAAATTTATTTAATGTGTGATATTGTACAAATATATTTATCGCTACGTAACTTAACTATTTAACCGCTCCTACTATAACCACACCCGGCTTCCATAACTTCCTACAATATTTGAACAATAGATCGGCACACATTATCTCCTACGCCATTTTTGATGGACTTTTTAATTGAACTTCGAGATGGGATCCGGATTATCTATGTCCGGTTTCAAATTAATCCGGTTATCTGTGGTTAAGCATACTATAGGGATGTAAAATGTATGTTTTTATGTATTTGAATAAAATATTAATTACATTAGCTTATTGGAAATATCTATACTAATAATAAATCTTGGGCCGGTCATGGATTAATTTGGTTTGTTTTAAGAGATATTGTGTTTATAGGCTCAATAGGTAGGTACTGAAACTAATCTGACGATTTTTGAAAATTTGTTTTCTTATATAAGTATTTATATTCCTCCGTAACTCTCATATATCAAACTAATGATTCTGAATCTGATGAAATTTGGTAGATAAAGACGTTTTGGATACAGGTTTGGCTATTATTAAATATTTGCTACACCAACTGCGATACCAACCCGTTAATATGGGATTTTATTAAACAAAAAGTTTGTCCTGTGCCATATTTAGGTACCTACCACAGCCCCCATTGTTTACTTGTTATAAATTTTTAACTCTATAACATAAAGAAATCCAGTAGGTACCTACCTACTTTACGAGTACGAGTATAAAGTGCCTAATTGATCGTGCTAAGCTGAAATTGCTACACAATTTTTCACAACAACCTGCTCTACGAAATTAAACTCTAATTCAGAACGTTCAGGTTAATTTTCAATAGAAAGTGAAGGTTAACAAGCATTTTCAGATTATAAAGGATTTTTGCTACTTGAGTTTGACACAAGGTCCGTACATAGATCAAAGAGGTTTTAAGAATAAGGTTAAAATTTAACCAAATATCCTCAAACGCATTTAAATGAATGCTGAATATAAGTGAGTATATACTTACCTGTAAAACTAAAATATTATTATTTACCTATGTACTTTTGGATTCTTCTCTATATTATTTGAGATAAGTAGTTTAATTAAAGATTAAAGAAATTCAAATACCGAAACCCAATAAAAAGTTCCTGACACAAACAATTTTAACTAGAACCTCAAATGCTTAACAAATAGGAACTCCGTAATAAACCGCTTATAAAAAAAACATTCTAATTTTGAAACTTACATTCGCACTCACTATGCCACAGTCACTAACGCGAAAGCCGGTGTTTTCGGGAACGCCGAGCGTGCGTCCGCCTCGGAACGCGCGAGCAGTGTGACTGGATCAAGGAAGTGAAGTACTATCGTCGACAAAACCGCTACGTGAGCTTTCGCAGGAGCTTATTCATCAGATTCGAACGGATGTTGTTTTTCTGAAAAGTAAGATACTTAATTAAGCGTCAGATTTGTGAGATTAATCTGTAATAACAATGATTATTATCTGTCTAAGTTCAATGTAACTAGACTAATTTTTTGATATATATACAGTAGTAAGGCCCTGTTTAGGCCTGAATTTTGACGAAATTCTACATCCTATTTAAGGTATTTCACCTTTTCAAAACATTATTAAAGCATAAGCCACAAATTTTCTATTCGAAAGCAGGTACATCTATACACTTCGCAAGTTAATACACTACCTCAGTATTCCATTCATCAAGAACTTCTTCGATCAAAAGTTTCTGACTTAGCTCACAAAGCCAGAACTTTACCTGTTTGCCACGGTATAATGTTTTGGGATGTGAAAATATGTTAATATGGCTGACTGTACTTCGTAGAGCATGCCACCCTGTGCGGTCTAATAATAAAACGCCGTACTACAGTTTTATTGCGTTAGTTAGTCTTAACTAAGTGTTGGGCTAAGCGAATGCTTTCATATTTATTAGTAAGGAAGTTGCAGCTTTTTGTGCCTTTATATAAGTTCACATTCATATTTTTTTAAATAATTGAAATATTTATGAAGCAAAAATTTAACAACTAATTTTATTTACTAAAAGTTGTAAGGTTAATGACCATGACGCAAAAAAATTTATCAACTAATTTTATTTACTAAAAGTTGTAAGGTTAATGACCAAATAACCCAGTTTTTTTATCACGTTTCTTTCTCTTTCTTTACTGTGGGGTTAAAATGTCACATCAAGTAAACTAAAGATTTTTTATTATGAGCCTATATTAAAATCTCAGATGTACCTACCTATTATCTGACATGAATTAAAATAGTGATTGGTAATATCATGGGAATTAATCTTCGCAATAGGAACACATAGTCAAATGCCGTGTGGTGCTGGCTAAGAATAGTACCACTCCCTCTCATCCCGTAGGTGTCGTCAAACCGACATATCGAGATTTATATCTCAGGTGACAGCCAGAAGTATCCTGTTCAGTACATTGGTACCAACTGCAATCACCAAACCACCTGGTAAGCGCGGTTCTATTGGAGATCCGTGCCCGTAATATACGCTTTTTTGATGATAGTGAATAACCATTAAAAACAAATCGAACAGGACATTTTGGGCTGTGCCGGAATTCGTGCAGAGCCAGCAACAGATGCACTATGATGGATGATGTAATTAGGCGGAATACACAACGAATACGTACGTTACGATTTTAAACGTGATGGAACGTTTTATAATGAGTGTGGTTTAAGGAGGTATTTATCAAAGCGTTTGCTCTCAACGGATCTCATGCGGTAATAAATTCATACCTTGTCTGAGACTGAACAAATCTATTTATTTTATACATATTTTATTAGAATGTACTCAGGAGTTCATTGGCTACTTTAGTGTTTTTATGTAACGTGCATGTAAGGTACCCTAAACAAGGTTAGTTTTTCATCACCAAACAGTGTGGTAAACATACTGATTTATACCAAATACACCAATTCCTAAGTTTGTGAGGCGTACCTTAAGTAATAATGTGACACAATATAAATAAATAAGTAAATACACAATACACTATCGACATACCAACATCCATAGGTACCCAAGTTAATTTCGAAGTTTGTGTTATGATACAAACTAGAGACTCTAGAAAACACTAGAATATACTGTTTGATTGTATATTAATTAAATCAAACAGAGCACCGGAAACAAATAAGTATCTATTTATAAAACACTAGCAGCCCCCGCGAACTTCGTCTCGCCATATACTTTTATTTGCAACTATCTACATACTAAAGTTCATCGAAATCGAATTTTCCCACGTAAGCATATATTTTCCCGTGGAAGTATGTATTTTTCCGCGGTAAAAAGTAGCCTATGTTAGGATTAGGATATTACATTACATTGACTCCCGCTGACGCTCCCGTGACGCTTACATGGAGCCTACATCGCATGCTGGCTAGCTGAGCGCGGTGAGCGACAACCTCTAGACTTTTTTCTAATACTTGCATTTTTAAACTCGTGATATCTTCCGAATGAAATGTCCGAATTGAATAATTCAAAAAGTTATAAAAAGGTATTAAAGCCGTCTTGAATATAAAGTAATTTATTTTGATAAGGATTAATACCAAGGTACAAATGAAGACCCTTTCAAGAGGCGGCATATATAAATTAATATTTTAGAATAAAAAACTGCTTACTGTGACATAACTATAATATTTAGACATATGCTGTCGCGACATTTTTTGTAGATAATGATGAGTTCTGCAAAGTCGTAGTACATGATTTTGTTCTATCATCAATAGTTTTCGCAGCGCACGCGACGTAAGGAATTTTTCAGATAATTTTTTTACACCTTATGTTACATTATTGGAGTTTTAGTAAGGATCCCTAATTTTTTTTAAAATATAATATAGCCTATGTTACTCGGGGATAATGTAGCTTTCCAAAGGTGAAAGAATTTTTGAAATCGGTCCAGTAGTTTCGGAGCCTATTCATTACAAACAAACAAACAAACAAACAAACATACAAACAAATCTTTCCTCTTTATAATATTAGTATAGATTTGTCCTGTGGTGGGAATCGAACCCGTACCGACCCGGCGAACCCTCGCGCCACAGAGGTATCAAACGATAATGATGATACTCACAAATAATACTAACCCGATATAACATAAGAATAATCTACAATGTCTTGCAGATACTGATTATAACAATAAGTCTAATTACAGTAATCAATCAGTTGTCAAGGGGGACCATTCATCCCGCCTTATCGGGGCATTCACCTCCGTAGGCCTGATTTGTGCTGTCCGTTAGACACTTTGTACATGTACGGTATACTTACTTTTGTATATTGAAAAGGAGATAGCTAGATTTTTCTACATGTACGGATAGACAGGATTCCTAGATGCCCACGAGTGCATTCTTCAACAGTGTGGCCGACGAGGTGTTTCCGAACCACTTGTGTGCCTAAAAACTTCTTATAAATTATACTAAAGCTTATGTTTGTCATCAAATTCTAGGATACTAAATTACTAATGGTGTAAATCTATTTAAACTTACACTCAATACTTAGAAGTACGCATTCAAAGTTTAGAAGTACGCATCAAAAAGTTTTCAAGCTTAATGTCGTGTGTAAAGAAATCTTACTATTGGTTTTGAAAGTAGTGATTAATAAGTTGAAGGTGATCCAAAAAGTAATATATGGCAATAGAATAAATAGATACAATTTTCATTTTAATGGTAGGTACGGACGGACACATCAAATATAATTTTATTAACTTCCGTTTACACACATTTACCCGAATAATTGATTCTAACCGACAATTTTATAACCTAATTCGGAGTTTATTTACTAAATTCAAAAGTACAGCTGTAATTGGATACAATTCCACAAACAAGTTAAAACCGCTTTTATTTGAAAACAAACATAAAATTAATCGAAAACCGCCTTTATTACGTTGAAGGAGAGTGTTTTCCATTATGGTAGGGCACAATAGGTCCCATAACACGGTTCTTGCTATGGCACAAAAAATATTATACATGGCAATAATATAAAAATTGGCATAGTACAAAAATATAAATAGGATTGCCAAAAATTAACATCTTTTTAACTTTATAATTAAAAAAAAAACTATACATGTGCGAACACTAACTGCCCATGACGGCCTTTAAAATATGCTTTGCGTAGGTACGTCAAATTAATGACATTTCAATAACATCATTATAAATATAAGGTCAACCAGTCTAAATGCGTCTATGGGGAAAATGCGTTTTTTTGAATTTATTCGAGAACTGTTCAACATACGTTGACTTCTGTCATCTAGTTGCATTTGTTTGAACTAAATACAAAACATGTTGTTCATGCGGATGGCGTAGCAGTTCACATATTCGAGTAATTGACCATTTTAAAAATTGCACGTTTTTGAACAACTTTTGACTGCGTGAGGCGAGTTACTAAATCCATGTTAGTCATTAGTTTTCTTCAATTAACTGATTTTATTCAATAATCATTGTAAGGAATAAACTATGGGCTACCTACCCAGACAGTTATTTTTAGTGAAATAGCTTTATTTAAAGAAATAATAATGTTTCCATTCATAAGGTTAGGGTTAATTTCTTGGGGTAAATGCGTCTGCTATTATGGGGCAATTGCGACTGTGGGACGTATTTACCCCCAAAACATATATCGTCAACCTTTTTATGTCGGCAAATTTTAATATGAAAATTAAATGCAAAAAAATCTGGTCTATTGGAAGTTTTTATATCGTTTTTGTCAAATTATTATTTGAAAATATACAAAAACCAGAATATACTTAACTTTAATTTAAAAACAATGCGGTGTAGCCTTCAAATTTGTGTTTTGATATAATCTGTATTGTTCTACGGTTCTATCAAAATCTCACGCGTAGAAATTTGTCTACTATCGTCCCATCGTATTACTTACATTTGTTATTTTTAGACTTTTGTTGAGTTTTGATAGTTTGTCCGTACCCAAATAAAATGTTGACAGCAGCTGGATTCAACAGGGGGATAATGCGTCTATCAAAATATAGACGCATTTCCCCATTTTTTACTAAATTGTCTCTAAATGCGTCAATTATTATTTTTGACTAGTTTAACTATCATACTATTGCAATGAAATTTGAACCAAAAAGTTATATCTAGTTATTATCACGAAAAGCTTACCAATAAAGTTTTTATTCAATAAAGACGCATTTTCCCAAAGCGGGGCAAATGCATCTAAAATTCCCATTTTAAATAAATAGTCAATTTGAAACATCTGTAAAGCTCCAGGGAAGAAATCGCTGATTGAACTTTGTGCAGAAAAAGCCATAATATTGGACTACAGTTTCAAAAAGTGGATAATGCCATACATTTGATCACAATGTGGCTCTAACTTGAAGTGATCGAGAAATACCACGCATTTGCCCCGGTTGACCTTAGGTATTTGATTGAATAAACCCTTAGTTGCTTGAAACAGTAATAATAAAATATTAAAACACCAGGAACGTCATTTTTATGACGCGTACTGAACACGTTGTCATTGTGTAATATAATGGGCCATTCTGACTAAACCGGGCATAATGCCTTTTGTCCTAATTGAGGGTTTGCAGGTGACTTGTCGTCACGTTATTAGAAAATAATGAGGCGTTTCGACTATTCATTGGCTCAATTTATAGCCAAAGACAATAGAGTTTCTGGAGATACCTGCAAAATTTTTCTATTGACATAATTCATAAAAAAATCAGTATTTACCTACCTTCGTTTTATCTGAAGCAAAATATTGTAAACAAATCATAATACGTAACAATTAAATAGTAGATAGTGATTTTTGTCAAAAAATTTTTATTTCTTACTACGAGCTTATGTCAATGACCTCATAAATATAAATATAAAAAATCTTTTAAGCCGACAAAATTTCCTTAATTAACAACAAAACTTAAACTGAAAACTCTCTGTGGAATTTCAAAGTAATTCCAATAATCATAAAAGGCAGGACGTTTACATACATTTTTATAGGTCGGCCATTACAACGGGCCATGTGGCGTCTCCTACAGGGCGCTAATATTAGAATAATTTGAAATTGGAATACTAAACAATTCAACCAAACACTGGCCATAACGAACACAATAAAGAAACATTTTACTATCCCGATGACGGTTTTCAGACTTGACAGACAGACAGACAAACTGCATTATCGAAAAAACCTATCTTGTCTTAGCATGTTTGTAGCCCACTACACTTTATGTATCGTAATCTATGTAATATTTTTAATTCGAATGGTCACTTTAGCTTGTATTTCTTAAAATGGTAGCAAATGCCATAATGCCATAGATAGACTATATTTATCTATGAAAAGCAACCGCTAACTTCATTCCAGATAAAAAAGCGGGAGTAGTATATGTAACACAATTCAGTCCGTGACACATCAAATTAGTTCTCAATTGGGGCGACAAGTGAAAAATATGTTTTTCGACAGTATTCTCGTGAAAAACAATGAGTTGCGCCGTTCTTGGGGCGCAGGCTTTGAGAGAATGGATGACGTGGAAGAAACCAATCAGATACTTACCGCGTTGTAGTTACGTATCTGCGTCAAGGGCGGTGTGTTCAGGAACACGTATGTCTAGCTGAGGACGTTCTTCGGATGCAATGATTATGATCATAAGGCCAATTTGTAGGGATGTCGTCTCACTTTGTATTGTATATGTATAAGAGTAGATCATGTTATTTATTTATTCCGCAAAGAAAGGTATTGTAAATACAAATCAACATAATGTAATCAGATTGACGACCTCTGTGGCGCAGCGGGCGAAGGTCCGTCTGCGAAGCAAGAGGTTGCGGGGTCGACTCCCGCCTTGAGACAAAGATTGCACATATTTGTTACGAGTGTTTGAAGTTATAAATAATATATAATTATGTATGTATATTATATTAAATTGTACCCGTAACGCAAGCTTAAAGCTTACCACGGGGCTAGATGTTGTTGTGTGAAGTGTCCAACAATATTTATTTATTAATTGGAAATCTAAAATATAAGTGATTTAGTCCACGTAGCATACCATAATAATTTTACGCGAACTGAGTCATCGGGCACACCTAGTAAATAAATAAGTCGAGCGGTTATCAAACCAATCTAGTAAACTTCAAAATACTCTCAGAGCCACTATTTCTCTTTGAATAAAACGAGTATAATAGAAAACAACCCTTTAAAAGATACCGTATTTTCGCCTCTAACACAAAGGCGAAATGCTGGCTATAAAAGTACCGTACTTAATGAAAACTGTCCTTTATTGCAAACACTTGACACCACTGCCTCTTGTTTTTCGTGAAGTTATTTATAAGCACTAGCCTGCCACGCGGTTTTGTCCGCGTTTTAAAGATATTCCCGCAAATAAACCCGTTTTCAAAAATTCTATCAGTTTTGGATCGTACATTGATCGAGAAAGGCTATGTTATATAAACTCGGTATAAGTAGAAAACGTAAAAAACGCAAGCGAGGCTGGCTAGTCTGTTATATTTTGTAAATAATTATAACCAAAATAGCCTTATACTCGTAAAGCGGTCTACACACCAAAGCCGGCGGCCCGGCGGCACAGCCCGGCGGCCCAACCCGCCGGCCTTATTTTGTAACCCGCCGGCCTTATTTGCGTACAAAATAAGGCCGGCGGGTTGAGCCGCCGGGCTATGCCGCCGGGCCGCCGGCTTTGGTGTGTAGAGCGCTTAAGTCAGTTGCCCGCCGGCTTTCATAGAGTAGTGACGTATTACTAGAACACCACAGGCCGCGGCTGTCGTGCCGCCGGCATTGCCGCCGGCAAAGTCGTTCGGCTTGGACATTCTGAAGCCGCCGGGTTAACCCGCCGGCACTAAGCCGCCGGGCTGTGCCGCCGGGCCGCCGGCTTTGGTGTGTAGACCGCTTAGTATACAAGCAGAAGTTTTAAAAAGCTTCCTGTTTTTTCGGCACGCAAAAGTTCATAAAAATTCGGATTCGAACTTCTGTTTGAAGTATTTGAGTGCTTGAAAGTTACTAAAAATGCACCGTTTTACTAGCTTTTAAAATTGTTCTATTTGCCAATTAGCAAAGTATAGTTTTGAGTGCTTTTACTGAAATTAAATCGATGATTTTATCATCACCATATTACGTCAGGACACGGGTCTCTCAAATAGAACCCATTATAGGTGTTGGAGGAATTTATTTATTTATAAGTATAAAAAATAAATAAATGACACTTTTCGTTGTAATTTTATAACTCAAGAACGGCTGGGCCGATTGAGGCTTTTGGGCTCATTGAAAATAGTCGTTATAGCCCAGGAAAGATTTTAAAGGTGAGAAAATATGGGAATAAAGCGGGCGAAGCCGCGGGCTTCTTAAAAAGACTATTGTCTTTGGCCACAAAATGGTCGACAACCAATTCAAGATGGCCGACGGCAGTCACGTTTGAAAGCCAAATGGAAAATCCTTGTATCAGCCCAAACCGATTGGTCTCTTCCCTGAAACGGTCACTTCTACAATATATCACGGAATAAAATTGTTTTCAAAATAAAACTCTGGATATTTTCCTGGATATTCTTAGGCTACCTTCTTTTTACAGCGGGAAAAATATACTTATCTAAAAATATAAAATAATACTATTAAAATATATCTGATCTATCCGCAAGAAAAAGTATTATAAGGCAGGCGAAGCCGTAGGACGGAAAATTAGTTAATTTAAACTCTTGGTTCCTTATACTTAACAAAAACATTCCATAGTATTTTATTCAGGTTAAAAATAATCTAGAACAGCAAAATGGCTTCTCAACTTCAGAAACAGGATCCAAAAGAGGTAGGTACGTTCCATTTCGTGCAATTTTCTCCATTACCATCTAGAGTTACCACCCGGATGTCACACGCGCACTTTACCTGATTTGAAATAATGCCTCCAATTTTGCGCACATAAGTAGTGATGGGTTGCAGTCAGTGTTAAAAGATCTAGTCCATTTTAAACCGAATTGCCTACTGGCGGAAATTTTGACGATTATTGTTATATATTCGTCGTTTTTGTTTCATCTTGTATGACATAGGTCATAAGACAATATTGTTAAGTTTAAAAATCAATAGTGTTTCCAAACTTGTCCCTCCCAAGAAATATTATCTCGTGTCATATTGTGCGAATCACACAAAAATATTCGTAGATGACCAATAATTAGGTTTTAGAGGTGCTATCGAGGCAGCTATTAAATGCTTAGAATTAGATACATAAAATGTACGTATTTATTATTTTACCCATTAATTATTAAGTTGATACTTTATTGATTTGATGATCATAATCATAAAACTATAAACAAACGCAAATTGTGAAAACAAGACCAAACCAAATTAAGCACATCACTGGCTCAGAGAACACGACATTCTTCAAACGGGATTGTCAAATACGGTTTGCAGTCTCTACTTCCAACCTTATTTGGAACTAGACATTGTGCTGTGTGATGCCGGAAGACTATTCGTAGATCTACCCTATATCTTTCCATGGGTGTCGTCGTTCTGTTTTCAAAGATGACATGATATGCACAGATTATATAAACATTTATTTATTTATTTGTGGAATCGATTATGTTTCACCTGTATATCTCTTATAGTTTTGAATAAAATTGGCTGCGGACATACGGATGGACAGACAGACATCACGAATCTATAAGGGTTCTGTTTAGCTATGGAACCCTAAAAAGCACCATCCATTTTTACTCTACTTTTTTTAAACATCGAACGTTGTGGAATCTAGCGAAGAGGTCCTGCTCTTATTGCCTTTTGGTTATTCAAGGGAATTAGAGTTTGTAGCGCTAAAACCGATGGATTGACGGAACGCTTTCTGGAATTCGTTTGAAACTTTTTACGTTTCATATGCTGTCGATTCTGTCTAACTGATGACTTGACGATGCAGTTGTTTGGCGATTTTAACAGTTTTATAAATGAATTTTGCTCTTTACAGTTCTATATTTATAATTCTAATTTGTTGTGGGGGAACTAGGATCTACACTGACATCTCGCTGTGGAGAGTATTGTGCATTGTCCCCTTGCCCAAGGGGAGAATCCACAATAGTATTTATAATAGACACTGCGCTAAATTAAGCAATTTTCCACTACGACTTTCCAGTTTTTTTTTTTATTATATTATAAAAGTATCGCCACTATTAATTTTGCGACGGTTTACACTAAAGTTCTATGATCAATTATAATTAAATTACACTGCTATTTATAGAGTATAAATATGTAGTTATAACAATTAAATAAATATTCAAAAACCAAGATTTTCCAGTGTCAAGTGCTTTAATTTTTTTTCTAAATTATAAAGTTGCTACATGGTGATCGCCATTTTGGCAATCGAAGTCCTTTCTAGTCCGTGCAGTATTGTTTATTATTGTTTATCAGTGAAAGTAGCGCCGGCGCCGACGGAATAGAGGGCGTTGGGTTATCGTTAGGATAACAACACAGTTACATAATTATAGTGCAACTATATCGTATTGATACTTCGGGACTAGAAAATATTCATAAGAAACAGTATTGGGTAAAGTTGTATAAAGTCATAAGAAGTAGTAGGTATTAAAAGGTTGTAAAAGGTTATCTATGCGCTGATTACACAAAAGTGAACGTTTGGCTGTTTGTACCGGCCTAATAATAGTTCTGACCGTTTTATAACTGTTTCCGTGGGTCGACTAAAAATTACTGCGAATACTGCGTCTTTTTTGCTGCGAAAACATATATTAATGATAATCTTATTGCGATAGATGATAGAACCTAATGAAGGTTCTATAAACACAAGATTTGAGCTTACCACGGGGCTAGATGTTTCTTTGTGAATTTTCCAACAATTTATTTATTAACAAAATCCACAGCCCTTATAAATTTATAACATTCTTATACCTACCTGAGCTTACGCCCAAAAAACGGATTTACTTTAATAAAATTTATTAATTTATTATTCAGGAAACCTGGGACGTCAAATGGGCTGGTATGATGATTATTGAGCAGGTATTGGGGCGCAATACCGAGTTGGGTCAACGAAACTCATAGTTGGCAATTATTAGTTAGTTAGAAATTAGTTTGAGTTCATCGTTGGTGTTATAGAGTTGGTCTAGGCTGATATTTGAGGGCTTATTAGGCCAATATCGTAAATTATTTTTTTTAAGGCAGGCCAATAGAACACATAATTATTTTGACGACCTCTGTGGCGCAGCGGGCAAAGGTCTGCCTGCGATGTAGGAGTTTGCGGGGTCGATTCCCGCCTCAGGACAAAAAATTTTACGATCTGCAGGGGGCTAGATGTTGCTGTGTTTATTGTCCATCAATATTTATTTATTCAACATTCAAACAAATAAAAACTACCATTAATAACAGAAAATGAATTAAGTAAATATAGAAAAAGAAAAAATAAATCTAACAAACATAAATTAAAAATAAATTATATTCAAACTAGTATCAAATGGATTGGTTTAAATAATTCATGATGATGATGACTGGCAAAGTCGTAGCAAACTGCAAGCGCAACGCCCTTAATCAAAAAGAAGAAGAAGATACTAGTTGTCAATGACAATAGAAGGACTGTCCCCCTGAGTGTAGTTTGTGTGTGCTGACAGCTGGGTGACAGGAGGCGTGATCCTGATGGGCAGGCGCAGACACATCAGCACGGATTGGTCGGATGTGTCCCGGATCACGAACTCCACTGTTACTGCAGTCCCCTAGAACAGAATTTATTTTTATTAGTTGACTAATCAGGACAAAAAATAAATAAGTGTTTATTGACTGTTAGGCCAGGCGCGCACTAGGCAGCCAGGCTGCGGCAGCCAGTAAACATATGAGATTTCGTGGCTGCCTAGTGCGCGGGCTCCTATACAACGTCATATGTTTTACTGGCTGACGCAGCCTGGCTGCCGCAGCCTGGCTGCCTAGTGCGCGCCTGGCCTTAACGTCCCTTTACTAAACACAGTTCTTACCAATAGAACTGATTTACTTCGCTGTTTGACAATGGGAACCCAAAAACTGCTTCACTATAAAGTATAAAACAAAGTCGCTGTTGTTGTCTGTCTGACCTTATTTATGCTTCAATCTTTAAACTACGCAAAGGATTTTGATGAGGTTTTGAGATAGAGAGTCGAAACGATAGCTCGCTTTAAAATATTTTAAGGGCTGATTTTTCAATCATCAGATAAATGCTAACTGTTGAATAAATTTGACATATTGTATGGAAAATGTCAAATTTATTCAACAGTTAGCATTTATCTGATGATTGAAAAATCAGCCCTAAGAAGACCTTTGATAACGTCGCAGTACGCGTTACGTAGTCCGTAGCGACTTAGCTACGTAGTGTCACGTAACTGGTACGGGAAATGGCTACGATCTACGTGACTGCTACGAGCGCCAAATGCCGGATTCATACAGATCTTACATTTCCACCTGTGTTTGGTAACTTAATAAAGTTATGGCCTACGTGCATGCTTAACTCTAGACTTCAGGAAATACATGAAAGTATACTGCTAGAAGCTCTATTGGCTAAGCCGGAACACACGAGTTTTATTCCGAATGTCGTGGGTTCAAAGTCACGGCAACCTCTAGATTTGTCTTGAAAAATGCCAGTGTGCTTTAATTTAACTGAGAAGTAGGTACACCACTTTCAAACAAACAAATATTTATTTTACCAACTTACAGCAGGTACTAAAATATACAAAGTTTGAAAAGATAGATGGAGCTAGTTTTTCCGACAAATGTGTCTGTATATAAAAGTATTTGTTTTTGTACAGTCGGTCGGCCAAGAAAGTGGTCTAGTTGGCCAAGAAAGTGGTCTACCAGTTTTGACAAAACTTTCTGTGCGATGTTATGATCGATATGGTTGACGTTTCTAACATAATTTAACTGACGTACAAACGAATCTCAACTGTAGGGTGGTAGACCACATTTTTTGACTGTACCTACCTATTTTATGTTGGAAAAATAAATATTTTGTTTGTTTGTTTGTTTGTACTTACAGCGGCCATCCAGCTCTCGATGTACATGCCGAGGCGGTACCTCACCACCTCCCCCTCCATCAGGGGGCAGTAGGTGTTCTCCAGGAAGTTGCAGGTGACAGCCTCGGGACCTAGGTCGTAGGCGGTGCCGATGGGACCTAGGATGTACGCGTGCGCATGTGTTACCATGTTGCGGACCAAGCGAGCTGAAATGGAAATGACATTAGTGTACACCTGTTATTGGTTTATATGTAAGAAAGAACCAGCCCTGTAAAATGTACATTGTAAATATTGACCTATAAACTGTTGGTGTTCCTATCAATAAATAAATAAATAAATGGAACAAAAATATGCTTCGCTTTTAATAACACAACAAAGGGATACATCTAGCCATTCACACAGCAACATCTAGCTCCGTGGTAAGCTCCGAAGCTCGTGTTTGTGTGAATTAAAAGTCATCTATATTAACAATTTCGTCCGGGGGTACGGTAGACTCGATAAAAACCTTATATGAATAACAAAACATAAAAAATATTGATTTTGAGTCGACAACATATTATATCAGCAAAATTCGGATTACGGAGAATTTTGTTAAATTGTGTTGAATGTTTTATAATGTAGACAATGGCTGTCGCCATCTTTGGTGTGAAGCACGTTCCGTTTCATCGTCAGTCGTTGACGTTTCGCGAAAATATTGTTTATATTATGAATCAAATTTCACCCGAGCGAAGCCAGGTTTTCATCTAGTAATAGAATACTTACGCGATCTAAAGAAGATTTCTATAGACATTGTGTCCAGCTGTGGGATCAGACAGGTGGGGTTGGCGCAGCCCTGGATGTAGGCGTTGAGGGGCAGATGACTGGCATTGCCCTGGTATATACCTGGAAATAAAACATTCATCATCATCATCAGATCTACCCATACTAGGTTCGTACTAGACACGGATTCCCAATAAAACCATAGCTTAAGCACCCCATTTATGTTCCAACATGATTACGGGACACATGGGAAAAATACTCTATTGACGAAAGAGGTTAAGCCTTAAAACCCATATCATCATCATCATCACACCTATACTATGCTGAGACAAGGATTTCTCTCTTGATGAGATATCAGACCTTAATTCAACACGCCAAGTGCGGGTTGGAAAATGACACATGTCCAAAATAAAATTAATTTCTCAACTTCGCTTTAGTGGAAACTAAGCAACATAAAAATAGATAGGATGTAATGTACTTACATTGATTGACATTAGTACTTTGGCCCCAGACCGCTGCAAGAAGACCCAATAAAAATACCAAACACCTCATCTTGCCTCAATGAATCAAGCAAACAAACTAACGATTGTATACCTAATGATAATTTACATTGTAAAATTTAGGTCACTGCATACGAGGGACGTGTCGGTGATGTGAGGTGGCGGCCTAAGAATAGTACCTCTCCTGAATTAGTTATACATCATCACCCCTATTTACGTTCCCATGGCTGGGACACAGGGACTTCTCTTTTGATGAGACAGATTAAGCCTTAATTCACCACGCTGGCCAAGTGCGGGTTCATGAGTTGCATATATCCTTTAAACTTATTCTCATAAACATCGTTCAAAGTTAGAGCACGTGTTTTAAAGCAGGTGATTAAAGGGGTGATGATATCATGTATTATTATTATTTTAATTGTAATTGAAATTATCGTAATTTTTTGACGAGTCATATAGCCCGGTCAAAATAGACTTTCAAGGTTATATCATTTCGCACCTCGCTAAAAATTGGCATAAATGTTGAGAACCACAAACAATTTTTATTACAAACAATTTTTCAAAAGTCCACATGAATCCCAGGTGTGGAAAAAAGTTATTCAAGGTTAAATGTTGTAAAAATCAGTTTTTTGTTAATATATAATTTCCTATAGCTTTTTTGGCTAATTGTATTTGTAACAATAATGTAGAACACAAAATTCTCTACAAATTATGTTCATTTGATTTTCTGGAACCTATCATGACAATTTTACCACCTGCCCAATTCAACCTGAGAATTTTCAATTTTCAGCGAGGTGCGAATTGATGTAACCTTGCCCCTATTTTTGTGTCTAATTTGACTGGGCTAATAGTTGTACGGTACAAAAAGAATTTCATGTTGTGTTTTTTTAAGTGTTCATGTGTGACAATAAATGAACTATCTATCTATAGTTTAGAAATGTATACATCGATGGTATAGATTATATACTGAGAGGACCATAACCTTTGTTCCAAGTCTCTCGTCTGCAATTACCTTAATCTAAGAATTAAGTCTGATTTGTCGATAATGATAACCTTATCTAAGATACAACACAGGTGTGAGATTATTATAGTGACTTTGTTCGATTAAAAATATTTTACTATCTACTTAATCCGAAAAAATGTTTGCCTTAAAATATTTTCCTCGTATCGATTGAACAATTAAGGTTAGACGGAGATAGTTATTTTGTAATCGACTTGCTAACTCGAAAGTAAAATCATCATCATCATTCCAGCAGTCGGATGTTCACTCCTAGCCTTCCCTTCCTTAGTGGAAGTCTTAAACTTCCACTTATTTCGGTCAGCTTCTGAATTTACCAAAATATCTGTAAACTCATCTATCTATACCTATCTATACTAATAATAAATCTATAAGGGTTGGTCATGGCGTATTATAAGTTATGATATTAGTAAGTTATTAGTTTATTATGTTGTTGTTCCATAACTCAAACCAATGATCCTAATTTGATGAAATTTGGTTGATAAACATTTAGACGTACACAGGACACAGGGTAGGCTGTTTCAATTCTTGCTACAGCTACAGTTATGATAATCATGTAAAGCGGTCGAAGATAATAAATAAAAAGACATCGTTTTCTTTGAACCTATATCTCGGAAACTTGTTTCCTTGAAGATTAGATTCACTGTACACTTTTTGTTTGTAATCATTTAATTTTACTCTATTGATGTGTTTTATCACCGCCAAAACATTTTCCTTCCAAGATGGCCCCATTTTGAAAGGCCATGTTATGGCGGTGATATAACGCAACTGCATTAGTATAATACTAATTTAACACGTTCACTGTCCAGTGACTCGAAACGGAGTCACATATGTGCCCAGTTCATAAGTCCATGACTCTAACTCGAGTCATTATACGTGGGTCGACTCAATTGTGTTTATTTCACTGGACGTATGAGTAAGAGCTAAAACATTATCATGGACGTATGAATAGATAACTATGCAACATAAAATTCAAAAGAGCCTACGTAAAATGTTGCCAGTTTTCCTTAAGTATATGGGTAAAATAAAATAAATTATAATATGGAAAATGATAGTCTTATTCAATGATATATATTATAACATGGTCGGCACAACGCTGATTTACATTTAGGGCACCACGTTACCACTTTAGAAGCCTTTGCACCTGCAACTTTTGAAGTTTTCTTCTGAAATGAGCTTGTATAGAATCCTTTGCAGCGTTTTTCCACGTCGTGCGACCAGGTTCCCGTTGCATTTTCTCGAAAGCATGTTTGTCTTCTAGTCGTTACAGTGGACGTTCAATAGATTGTCGGGGCTTTTCTCTTACCTCTAGCAGCTTTTTGAATATCGATCTTATCTTATTCAGCTCATACGTCCAAGACTCCTCCCGGAGTCATACTTTTTTTATGGGGTTTTTGCTAGAAAAATAACTTTTTAAAGCCAAATTATCTTAATTTGGTACATTTAGACCCTTTTTGTTTTAGGTAAAACGAAATTTCAGTTGGACGTAACCTATATAGTTAATACTGTTGTTCTGGGACAGTGAACGTGTTAATACGCTTATAAAAAATTGGCACCGTTTAAAGAGCATTTTGAGTGTTACATTGAGATTTTATTATAGTCTGAGCTTACTTATGCGGATCCTTTTAGAGTCCAGCCACACGCTCCGTCTTGCGTGAATCCTAAGGTAGCTTATATAAAAAACATATTTTGGTCAACCTTGTTTCCATTGTATTCTGTAATTTAAACTTAATAGGTATTGTATTTCTTGACTTTGTCCAAGTTATCTTTAGGATTTTATCAAAAAACTATATAAATCCGTGATAAATACTATAAAAAAAGCATATATCTTGATAAGTATATGACCTGCGCAAGACGGAGCATGTAAATGACTAAGGAGGTGTAGTTTCAAGGAGTTTCCACTACATTAACAGGTGTGTGAGTAAGGGTGGCGTTCTGATCTGATCGTTTGTTCACCGGAGCCACAATCCTGATGGGCAGCCGAAGGCACATCAACACAGACCTGTCGGACAAGTCACGAACCACGAACTCTACCGTCACTGCTGTGTTCTGGAAACGTAAATAAAAAATAAAATAAATATTGCTGGACATATAAATACCCCTTACACACCAGTTTATAAACTGAAAATTAAACGTAAAATATTATAACAATGGGTGGTCTTATCACTGATAGCGATCTCTGCCAGGTAACCTTTGTACACAGATTATGAACACAAATAAGACGGAGGTAAAAAACCGGTGCATAAAAAACACAGATAGTTATTAATAAGACTACCTAAACTATTAGTTTACCTATTGTTCAATACGTAATTAAATACTTAAAATAAATAATATAAACATTATTTAATACAATGATGTATATAATTATTGCTAGACAATAACACAATATAGCAAGTGGTAAGCCCAAAGCTTGTGTACGGGTGCCGTTCTTACGATAAACAGCGTAGGTGATATTTTTTGTGAAAAAAGTTTTTAGCATATTTTTAATCAGCTCATTATTATTAATTTCCTCGAAATATGCCGCGATGCACTTACGCTATCATAAGAAGGGCAGAGTAAGGCACCTACAAACAAAACACTTCATAGTGAAGAGGAAATGAGTACTTACAACAGCCATCCAGCTCTCTATATACATCTGCAGCTGGTACCTGACCACCTCGTCCTCCATGAGAGGGCAGTAGGTGTTCGTCAGGAAGTTGCAGGTCGCAGCCTGAGGACCCAGCGTGTAGTTCAGGCCGATGGGGCCGAAAACGTACGCGTGCGCTTCTGTTAGTAACGAGCGGACGACACGAGCTGAAAATATAAGTACAACATATTTCACTTTCAAAATTTTCGGCGGGAAGCTCACTCCCCTTGAAAATGACCGATTCTTGTCTCGGACGAAACGTCGGGTGTTTTGTTACACTCCTTAGTTAACACGTGAGTAATTCCCGTTTTTATAAAATGATTATACAACATGTTTAATTATATCATAACAGAAGATGTATAATATTTCCTACAGTATAACTCAACCAATTGCTGCGCCCTTACAGGGTACATGTACTTGCCTTAAGCAACCTACCACCTAAGCTTAACATTATAAACTGTATAATATGTATGCAATAAATAAATGATATATTCCTGAACAATTAACACAGCAACATCTAGCCCCGTGGTAAGCTCGAAGCTGGTGTTACTTGTATGTAGAGACGTGTTGGCTAAGTGGGAGTATACTCGACGAAGATCGTGGGTTCAAACCCCGACGTGCAGCTCTGCCTTCTGACGTTTGTCTTTAACGATAGAGCAGAGCACGTGTTTTTTGCACAGTTTTTTTGAACCCACGACCTCCGGAATGAGAGAAGGTACTTACGTGATCTGAAATGGATATCGATTGAGATATAATCCAGCTGAGGGATATTGCAGGTGGGACTGAGGCAGCCTTCCACCCAGGCGTTAAGAGGCAGGTCAGCGGCATTACCCTGGTATATACCTGGAAATTATTATTAAAGAAATATTGCCGGACAATTCACACAGCAACATCTAGCCCCGTGGTAAGCTCGAAGCTTGTGTTACGGGTGCTAGGTTTCTGATCTTAATTATTTTCGTTTAATATTCATGCAATTGTAAGGTGCAATATGTGAGAGCATTTTATTGGTTAGTAGTTTTTAAGAAGATTAGTTTATAAGATATTATAACAGTTTGTTCTCCAAATAAAATAAAATAATTAAATAAACAAAATATACTTAATATAATATACGTACATAAATATTTATTTTTTTATTACTCGTATACACACTCGTATATTACACCCGGAACAAACCAACTAATAAAATAATAATCAGATATATTAAATGGATTTAATACTTACATGCGTTGACTGCAGTGGTTTGGCACCACGCCACTCCAAAAAGACTCAAAAGACCCAAAAGTCCCAGAATACCAACAAACCGATGCATCTTCGTGAAAGAGTGGTACTACCAACGGCAAGTAATTACGAAAACATGCGGTCTCATATTGCGATCGATTATATCCTGTCCATTAGTCTCAATTAATGATAAGATAGTGCACAGGTGTGATGACAGGACACTGTCTGATTTAGGAATTATTTAAAGAATAATAAAGAATAAAGAATAAAAAAAAATTATTTGTATCTAAATTATTGTACAAACATTAATATTAAAACTAAAAGAACAAAACAAATAGACACAAATCGGTCACCACTCAGCATAATGCTGCAGAAGCCACATGAGCAACTACAGCGCTGGTATTCTGTGGTGCCGTGAAACAGAGCGCGAAGTGGCGCCACAACGTGCATATACGTAGCACGTAAATTATAATAATATCTTAATAACTAATTACAGATATATTTTTATCTAAACTCTTCGACACTAGCGACCGCCCGCGCTTCCTTCCGGATACCTTATTATACTTCCTCCTCTTGAATCACTCGACCTATTGAAAAAACCGCATCAACATCCGTTGCGTTGTTTTAATGATTGAAACAAAAAGACAGCGATAGCGACTTTGTTATAATAGATTATATATTATTATATTGTGCATTCGTTCGTAGTCATCTTTGTAGTGTGTGTATAAGGTTAATTATACATAGTTTTTGATGCCTTGGAATCAATCTGTATGTCATTCAACAAATAATAAATACTTAAATAATAAAAAAAAATCTGGAAAATGCCTCGCAGGTGTGCAACCAGTGCTACGACACCTATGTTGCGCGTACGGAAGGTATACAGAAAATATTTCTTAGTTATTTACAATATCGTGCTAATAGCTAAACCTTTTAGATTACAAAACTAAGTGTCGTAAGTTCACTTCCTCCCTCTTTGTGAACGAAGGAATATTTCAGATTTATCTTATCTCTTCGGCATAGCAAATGGCAAGGTTGAATGTCCTGACTTAATAGAACTAATGGGTTTGCGTTCCTTTATTGAGGAACCCGAATACGCTGTATGTACCGCGAGTATCCACCAACTACAGGCAGAATTCATTTTCATTAGAGTTTGCAACTAATTTAACTTGTACTAATTCTTGTTTAGATATTGATTAATTTTATGCACAAACACACACAAACTTCACACACTACACATACCCACACAATGTTAATTAAAAATTTTTGATTCACATAATTATGTCATTTATTTATGTAATAAACTAATTGTGTATGTAAGAGCGGGACCTTCTAGTACAGATTTTTAAATAAATCTAAAAGAAGGTCTCTACAATTATCACTAAAGTAAAACCACCAAGTTACTGAATAAATGCATTTTTTTTATCAATTAGTAAATTAAAAAAGTGGCCAAGTGCGAGTCGGACTCGCCCATGTAGGCTTCCGCAGCAATTGTTTATTTATATGAAATAGTTTATGACGTATTATAAAAAAACTACTTGATAGATTTCGTTCAAACCAATTTTCGTTGTTAGTTTTTATGGTTATGTACAATATATATTTTTTCTAGATTTATCATCCTCTTATTTTAGAAATTAGAGGGGGGGGGACACTCTGTTTTCCACTTTGGAAGAGTCTCACGTCCAAACTATTAAGTTTAGAATTAAATGGTGTTAGAAACATTGTTATGATTTTTGAAGACCTATTCATAGATACCCCACACGTATGGGTTCGATTAAAAAAAAGTTTTTAAGTTTTAGTCCTATGTATGGGGACCCCCAAATGAAATTTATTTTTTTTCAATTTTTTTATGAAATCTTAGTGCGGTTCACGGAATACATCTATTTACCAAATTTCAGCTTTATAACTCTTATAGTTTCGGAGAAAAACGGCTGTGACATACGGACGGACGGACGGACGGACATGACGAATCTAATAAAGCCTCGAGCAGACCGGATGCGTATACGTGCACGTAAGCGTAGACGTGCACGTACCACTGAGTTGTAATGTATCGGAATGTATGAGACAGGACACACTGCACGCGCACGTCACGTCACGCAACCAGTGTGTCCTGTCTGATACACTCGAGAGCAATGAATCCGGGTCACTCAAAGAATCCAAAAAATCTCGGAAAGTAAGAATGCTAGGTTAATGCAATAAATTGTATTTAATAGACAATTTAATACTCCTTAAATGAAAGTTAAAAAAATATGAGTCACCATACATTTTATTTACACAAAATTACATAAAGAAAAAAAACTGCTGATCTCTCCTTAAAACAAAAATAGGAAACATGAAATTTTTGAACTTTATGACGATTTTCTTGAATTTCAATACTTCGTATTACCTCCTCGTGCTTCCATTACTGCGTTTACGCGGTTTGGCATGCTGTACACCAAGTTCCTTATACGATTTTGGGGAATATTCTCCCATTCCTCTGTGAGAGCAATTTTGAGCTCAGGAAGCGTGATTGGGGGAGGGTTTCGTTGTTTTACGCATCTCCCTAGCTCGTCCCAAGCATGCTCGATCGGGTTGATATCCGGGCTGCGCGCTGGCCACTCCATACAAGTAATGTTCATCTCTTGAAGGTAGTCATTCACAATCCTACCTGTATGAGGTCGGGCATTGTCATGCATAAATATAGCATCCTCACCCAAATTGACCATAAATGGACCAACGTGTTCGTTGAGGAATTCTTCCACATATCTTACGCTAGTTAAAGAGCCGTTTTCTATGATCACCAGCTCTGTGCGACTTTCAGAGGAAATTCCGGCCCACACAAGTACAGACCCACCACCGTAGGCTACTTTTTCTTCGATGCATGCTTGCTTGAATATTTCCCCTGGTCTTCTATACACTCTGTGTCTTCCATCGTGCTTGTAGAGCATAAATTTTGATTCGTCGGAGAACATAACTTTCGACCAATCTTCAATACTCCAATTTACGTGGTTCTGGGCATATCTTAGTCTTGAAATACGATGGCCACGCTCCAGTTTAGGGCCGTTTGCAGGTCTAAGGGGTTTTAAGTTAGATTCAGCAAGCCGACGTCTTACTGTCCATGCACTTGGGTTACTTCCTCCGAGGCGTCGAAACTGATTTGTGAGTTCAGTTCATGTGAGAAAGCGATTTCGAAGCATGGTGTTCACCAAGTATCGGTCTTCTCGTGCTGTGGTACACCTAGTTCTGCCCGTTCCTGGTCTGGCGAGCTAGGGAGATGCGTAAAACAACGAAACCCTCCCCCAAACACGCTTCCTGAGCTCAAAATTGCTCTCACAGAGGAATGGGAGAATATTCCCCAAAATCGTATAAGGAACTTGGTGTACAGCATGCCAAACCGCGTAAACGCAGTAATGGAAGCACGAGGAGGTAATACGAAGTATTGAAATTCAAGAAAATCGTCATAAAGTTCAAAAATTTCATGTTTCCTATTTTTGTTTTAAGGAGAGATCAGCAGTTTTTTTTCTTTATGTAATTTTGTGTAAATAAAATGTATGGTGACTCATATTTTTTTAACTTTCATTTAAGGAGTATTAAATTGTCTATTAAATACAATTTATTGCATTAACCTAGCATTCTTACTTTCCGAGATTTTTTGGATTCTTTGAGTGACCCGGATTCATTGCTCTCGAGTGTACATTTCCATACATTACAACTCAGTGGTACGTGCACGTCTACGCTTACGTGTACGTATACGCATCCGGTCTGCTCGAGGCTTAAGGGTTCCGTTTTTGCCATTTGGCTACGGAACCCTAAAAATCAATCCTCATTACTTAATTGAAATACTAAATTAAATTAACACTATTAAAATTAATTAAAAGTATCGCATTAAAAACAGGGAAATATAAAAAAGTGGCCAAGTGCGAGTCGGACTCGCCCATGTAGGCTTCCGCAGCAATTGTTTATATGAAATAGTTTATGACGTATTATAAAAAAACTACTGGATAGATTTCGTTCAAACCAATTTTCGTTGTTAGTTTTTATAGTTATGTACAATATATATTTTTTCTAGATTTATCATACTCTTATTTTAGAAATTAGAGGGGGGGGGGGGGGACACTCTGTTTTCCACTTTGGAAGAGTCTCACGTCCAAACTATTAAGTTAAGAATTAAATAGTGTTAGAAACATTGTTATGATTTTTAAAGACCTATTCATAGATACCCCACACGCATGGGTTCGATTAAAAAAAGTTTTTAAGTTTCAGTCCTAAATATGGGGACCCCCAAATTTTATTAATATTTTTTCAATTTTTTTCTGAAATCTTAGTGCGGTTCACGGAATACATCTACTTACCAAATTTTAGCTTTATAGCTCTTATAGTTTCGGAGAAAAACGGCTGTGACATACGGACGGACGGACGGACGGACGGACGGACGGACGGACGGACATGACGAATCTATAAGGGTTCCGTTTTTGCCATTTGGCTACGGAACCCTAAAAAAGTGGCCAAGTGCGAGTCGGACTCGCCCATGTAGGCTTCCGCAGCAATTAGAACTAATCACAACATTTATTGCCATCTCTTGGTGAATACAAGAACTATTATTACAGCGCCATCTATTGTGGCTCACGAAAACTAATTACTACACTTTTTCCTAACAAATTATATGAAATGGTTTATGACGTTTTATAAAAAAACTACTTGATAGATTTCGTTCAAACCAATTTTCGTTGTTAGTTTTTATGGTTATGTACAATATATATTTTTTCTAGATTTATCATCCTCTTATTTTAGAAATTAGAGGGGGGGGGGGACACTGTTTTCCACTTTGGAAGAGTCTCCCGTCGAAACTATTTAGTTTAGAATTAAATGGTGTTAGAAACATTGTTATGATTTTTGAAGACCTATTCATAGATACCCCACACGTATTGGTTTGATTAAAAAAAAGTTTTTAAGTTTCAGTCCTATGTATGGGGACCCCCAAATGTAATTTATTTTTTCTCAATTTTTTTATGAAATCTTGGTGCGGTTAACAGAATACATCTACCTACTAAATTTCAGCTTTGTAACTCTTATACTTTCGGAGAAAAACGGCTGTGACATACGGACGGACGGACGGACAGACGGACAGACGGACGGACGGACGGACATGACGAATCTATAAGGGTTCCGTTTTTGCCATTTGGCTACGGAACCCTAAAAAATGAAATAATAATAATAATGAACAAATAAGGAGCCGGCGTGGTGAATTAAGGCCTTATTTCTCTCGTCAAGAGAAGACCATGTTCGCATCCTTGCAGTAGAAACGTAAATAGTAGGGGTGCTTGCTTATGCTTAGGTCGCTAACTCGAAATATTTTTAATTTAGGTTATCATGACTTATATGCATGAGATATCACGATTTTAAGGAGGTAAAGCTATCCAAAACTTCTTTGAAATTTTGTACTTTCTTTTAAATATCTGTTTTTAAGACTCATTACCACTCGAAACTAAGTAGCAACTTATATTTATTTTAATTATAATTAAATTTGTTATCGACCCGTTGGTGTTTTCTTTGTAAAAAAAAAAGGAAAATTTAGTTAATCTAGTAAAATAGTAGTAGTAGGTAGATAGGTAAGTAGATAGGTACATAAAATACAACTTAATAATATAACAATGTAATTTATTTAAAAGCGTTTACAAATTGAAGAGAACCTGGACTGCAAAAAAATTAGAAACTCTATCGTAGAAATACCTATACTTACATAATACAAAACAAAATGAACATATCTACCGTAGAAATCAATATAAAATTTGAAAAATAATTACAATTAAATTATTCATAATCCTGACAGCAGTTGGTTCTGTAGTCCGTAACCTTTGAAGTTATTACGGACTACAGAAGATGAATATAACATATTAAGGATTTGTAACTTATGTTAGCAAATTCCGTAGGCCCAGGCCGACCGCTAAGGCAATTGCAGTGGTCCAAATAGATTTAGACTGGAATGTACTGAAGTTTCAGAATGGAATCAGGCTGAACTAGAGTTTGCCAACGCTATCAGAGTGGAATTTATTTATTGCATACAAATGCCGTTTATAATGTAAAGCCAAGGTGGTAGGTTGCTTAAGGTAAGTGCATGTATACCCTGTGAGGGCAATTTATTTTTTTAATTTGCCTGAACTGTATTGAAGTTTGCCTAAGCGATCAGAGTAGAATCCTGGGCAATGGGCGCCATGACCCGGATGGGCAGTCGAAAGCAGGTCACCACGGACTGGTCGGAAGCGTCACGGATCAAGAACTCCACTGTGACTGCCGCGCCCTGGAAAATTAAAGATTCACTTCATCATCACCATATTGGTATCATAACAACCCCACTCTTACACCACACCACCCAAATATACAGGGCGTCCCACGGCCATGCCACATGGAGGGAAAGTACCTTAAATATTGTAGATAGAACATTTTACTGAAAGAAGACATTATTTGAATTTTAAAAACGAATTAAACTACATTCATAGATATTTAAATGATTACATGGTTTAACCGAGAGTCGAACCCGTTACACAAGAAAAATAATTATCCTGTAGTTTTATCATACTGATTGAAAGGCTTCATCATAAGGATTTTTTATTGCTAACTAACATAGTGTCAGGAATAATAGTAAGACCATGAATTTTAACATTTAATGTGAAATTTAGTTCAGGAATCAGCCAGCCGCATTGCCATGGACAAAATAGTTTACGCGTCTTTCGGGTCAGGATACGGCTCGACTTGTTGCATTACTTTTACATTACAACCAGGTACATACTAATTACGTATCTCTTTATCATTTTATCATGCACTTAGATTATAATAGGGAAATGATGCGTACTTCTCAAGTGGTGAATAACATAAGTTGTTTGTTTTACGGCAATGCCAGCTTTCCTGAACTAAATTTCACATTAAATGTTAAAATTCATGGTCCTCCTTTTATTTTTGACACTATGCTATTTAGAAAAAAATAATCCTTATGATGAAGCCTTTCAATCGGTGTGATAAAGCTAAAGGATAATTATTTTTCTCGTGTAACGGGTTCGACTCCCGGTTAAACCATGTAATCCGGGAATCGAACCCGTTACACGAAAAAAATTATTATCCTGTAGTTTTATCATACCGATCGAAAGGCTTCATCATAAGGATTTTTTTTTACTAAATAACATAGTGTCAGAAATAAAGGGAAGACCATGAATTTTAACATTTTTAACACAAAACGCACTTAAATTATAATAGGGAAATGATGCGTACTTCTCAAGTGGTGAATTTCAGTTGTTTGTTTTTACGGCAATGCCAGCTTTTCTGAACTAAATTTCACATTAAATGTTAAAATTCATGGTCTTCCTTTTATATCTGACACTATGTTATTTAGCAAAAAAAAATCCTTATGATGATGCCTTTCGATCGGTATGATAAAGCTATAGGATAATATTTTTTTTCGTGGAACGGGTTCGATTCCCGGTTCAACCATGTAATTATTTAAATATCTATGAATGCAGTTTAAATTGTTTTTCAAATTCAAATAATGTCTTCTTCCAGTAAAATGTTCAATCTACAATATTTAAGGTACTTTCCCTCCATGTGGCATAGCCGTGGGACGCCCTGTATATATAGACATAGACATAGACATACATTTATTTGCTACTCACACACAATACAAACATTTGGCACAAAATTAACACAAACTAGAATTTAGGAAATAAATATAATAATAACAAACATAATTAAATAAAATTCAAGTTAAAAAATACACAAACAAAAAAAAATAGTGAATATGAACCTAACGATTATGAAATACTGTGTCACAGCAGCAAAAGGGTCTCGACTCAGCATAAATGCCTTACTACTCGAGAGCAGGTAGGCGCTGTATCTATTTAGTTTAATTTCTTTAATTTTAGCTCATAATTATAACGCGGGAAAGTTAATTAATCGGAAAAGCCGGGGGTGGAAAACTATATAGCCCATATATCAGAATAATATATAGGCTAAAATTTACCACGGGAAAATTCACTATAACACGGAAAAGTTAATAAAACCGCAGGTGGAAACTAAATAGTATTGTTATAGGCTTATGTCAACCTTGTTTCCATTGTATATTTTAATTTTAAATGTTTAATGTATTGTATTTATTGACTTGTCCAAGTGATTTTAAGGATTTTTAGGATATAGGTACTAGATGACCGTAACTGGTTACGAGACTCCGGTTTCGTACGCGGCGGAAGCGATGAAAACCCAGCTTCGCTCGGGTGACATTTGACGAAATTCTCCATAAGCCGAATTTTGCGGATATACATACAAGTATAATACCTATTTGTTGTGACTCAAAATCAATATTTTTTTTTATGTTTTGTTATTCATATAAAGTTTCAATCGAGTCTACCGTACCCCTTAACGAAATTATTAATAATTACATAAATCTTTATATACTTACAACAGGCATGTAGCTCTCGATGGGCACTTTCAGGTGGTAGGCAGCCACTTGTCCTTCCTTCAGGGGGCATTCGGAGACGCTGAGGTGGTCGCAGACCTTCGACTGAGGCCCCAGGTCGTACCGCACTCCAATGGGGCCAAATAAGTAGGCCACCGCGTCTGAGGCAAGGGTATCGATAGCACGAGCTGAAAGATTAAAAAGATTTTAAGGAATTATTGCGGGCTCCGTGACTATATTAAATACTCTTCTAGCACCAGTATCGAACTCTAAATGATGATGTGTTGTATGTTTGACATGTAATATAACGTTAGGGTAATAAAATAAATTGAAATTAAAAAATAATAATGTTGGAGTTTCCCGACATTTCGGCACTGTTTCAAGCGCCATATTCAACTTACACAACATATTTTACCCATCATGGTTTTTAACTGATGTCGGTCGAAATATCGGAAAACTCAAAAACATTTAAATCATGGTATGTTACCCGTTTCATGTTCAAATATATTTTACCCATTATATACTTACTTTTACATGGATATTGTTAAAAAACATGAAAATCATGTTTAAAGTTGAAAAAAAAAGAATGAAGGTGGAATGAAGTTACTGAAATGTTAAAAAGGATACTTACGTGACCTGAAGAAGACGTCCATTTCCACGACGTCGAGCTGGTGCACCGAGCACGGAGCCCCGGAGCAGCTCTTCACGAACACGTGCAGGGGCAGGGAGGACGCATCACCCTGGTGTATACCTGGAGAGAGACAGAGTTCTCATATCCAACACTTAACCATAGGTATGTACTTCTTCTTAACCATGCTTGTTGCATATAATGTTTTGAATTTGAATTTTGAACACTAGCAGAGCCTCACTAGTTTCGACAGCTTTGCTTGATTTTTTTACGCTATCTACACATAGTTTTGGTGGCATATACCTATTCCAAGAGACCAAAATAAATATACTTCCCATTAAAGAAATAACTGTTCAAATAGGACCGGCGCGCAATTCCTGAGATTAGCGCGTTCAAACAAACTCTTCAGCTTTATAATATTTGTCTTAATATCCCATTTTATGGACTATGTACCAATACTGGGTAGGTACATCTAATATTCAATGTAACATGAAAGGTATCTAGAAATACATGGGTAAACTCAAAATCTGTTTATTTCTTTATATTAGGGCTGATAATTACATGTTATACGAGCTCTTTAAACAACAAGATTAGTTAAATCATAAACATGAACTTGAGTTTCACACAGCGCCATCTATCGTAGTCTATAGCAACTCAATTTGTTAAGGTCGCGTGGAAAAGCCCTCATTGAAAGCTACATTTCGGGATCTATACCCGAATTTGACGTTACCTATTTTTAAAAGACTTCAAGGACTACTCACATGAGCTGACGTTAGTAGACTGGCCCCACACCGCCGCCAGAAGACCGAAAAGAACCAAAGCTACAAAGACACCCTGCATTTTGTATAATCCAAAGATATATTATTATAAATCACGGCAATCCTTAGTATTTATACATCCCTTTTATCAATAATCACTGAATCAGCATAGTATCAGCTTTGCTCATAAATTCTTTAATTATTTACATCAAGATAGCGAACAGGTGTAACCAAAATTGAATTTAACAATTACCATGCATTATTTTCTGCTAGCGGACACGTACATTAATTGTCTATGCTTCGTTTGCAATGCATAGTTCAAAATAAATAGAATATCGGATTTACTGATTTTTGGACGAGTCAAGATTCGTTAAAGTAAAGGCCCTTGAGCCCTTAAGTACCAATAACTTACAGACTATATCTAATCAAAAAGCTTGCCGCCTGTGGCTTTGCCCGCGTTATATCTCGATCTCTACGCTCCGTTGACTTGATACCCTTCTGCTTCTATAGCGACTCATTTTCCGTGAAAGCTCCAAATCTCTGGAATGCTCTTCCACCTGTTTCTATACGTCAAGCTAAGTCTCTAAAAATATTTATAAACATGGTTCATCGGCATTTCTTGAATGATGTCTTAATTAAAACGAATTGAGAGTTATATAAGTACCTATACAATATTATGACTTATGACCAAACCAATATGAAAAATATATTGGGCAAAATTGTCTGTTACAAATACAAAACAACTGATAAGTCGGTAACACAATGATTCAATCAAGGAAATAACCAATAATTTCTAAGTAAGATAAAATTATCATTTTAAATCAATGCAGGTGTTTAACAGAAATATTTAGTACATAACTATTTCAAAAAAATATTGAGGTATCAATATAATCTGAGTCATATATCGGAATTTTAATCCTACCGGATCCGGATCACTAATTTACTAGGTATGTATGCGTTGTGTTTTGTTTGCGTAATCTACACGCACAGGTGGTCTGTGTCTACACGTTAATAACTATTTTGTTTATATAGTAGAGCCTTCTTCGATAAATAAATTAATGAATAAATCAAGAACACTTTATTGTATACCACATAGTAAAAAAAACAAAAGTGCCTATAATAAATATACCTAGGTACGTACTAAACAGCAATCAAAAAATTTTTCAAATCAGATCAATGGTTCCTGGGATAGCTCGTTTATACAAACACACTCAGAGAGTCTTCAGCTCTAATACAATGGGTATTATATTAGTTTGTGTTGTGTAGCCTACATGTTATTACTACGGTACCTAGGTATATATATATGGGTAAGTTTTAGGTACCTATTTAAATATTTTTTTTTAATTATCAATGAAGATGTATGTAGAGAGTGTAAGAGATTAAAAAAATTAAATAGGTAGATAAGGTAGGAAAACATATCTTAGTTTATATTATATTTAATTTGGCATTTATTATTAGATACATGAATTAACCCCGGGGCAATTTCACATTCGAAGAATACTTACCCTTAATATGAAGTGAAGTTTTTTGTTTTATCTAATTGTTAAGATGATTGAGAAGTCGTTGTTTGCCCTCTGTTACAGTAGTTCTACTGAGTAGTTCTACTAGTTGTACAAATGATACACTACTGTAACATTTGTACAACCGGTTGTACAAATGATACAGTAGTGTATCATTTGTACAACTAGTGCATATCAATGTTAATTGTCTAGCATATCATCTTCTTTGTAGAAATTGAATAATAAACAATCATAACTAAAAAATTTGTCAGAACGCTGTCAAGTAAAGTAAAAATTTAATTCAATATTCAGTTCAACGAAAATGGACGATTCTCGTCAAATTGAAATTATTAAACGCGGGCGGGGTAATGTTTTATTCCATGGCGGTTATCAATATTATTTAGTGAGGGAATATAGAAATTTACAATCTGTAGTGGAACTATAACAGTGAATGAGGTACGATCAATTCTGAACTCTTATATGTGTACCTATATTAATTTAAAAAATTTGAAGCTATCTACCAGGATATCAGTTATGTTAGAGATCTTGGGGCCTACCATGATCTCTTAGAGCAGTATTATTCTAATCTTATTTTGTGATTTCGTACCATAACCTCTTATAAACCATATAAAGTAATATTATTTTAAGCTTACTCTGAGAATGTTCGGAAACATGATAGTTTTTAAAAGATGGTGGTTGGCCCCCTTAAATGCTTTGGAAAAAGCACTACTGTCATGTTCATGATGTCCTGGTACCTACCTGGTATTTCACTTTCAAAAAATTATAAATTAAACTACAAATTAACTATTTTTTCAGAGTCAGTCAAATATAAGTACTGAAAAAGAAATTGAATTTCTTCATTCAAAAATATTGAATGAAGAAATGTTTGGTTTTTTAATAAGAATTGTTAAGTTTTGTTAGTTAAATTAAGTTAATTTCTATTATTATTGTTTACCGATAATGCGGTGTGGTCGCTCAGCGACAAAGCCTTGCTTGCGTAATTAAATAAAAAAAAACCTCTTATTATGAATGTATTCCTGGTAGTTTTGGCTAAAACATTACCTTTTTTTCATAAATAATAAGTATAACTTATTTTACATCTTAATGTTTTTTTTTAATTAAATTTCGCAACTCCAAATAGTAAACTTATTAACTTAGCAGAATCCGACATTTTTGGATTTGATAATAAACAGTCAAAATTTCACGAATCCATAATTATAAGAATTCAAGATTCTAGGAAGGACAGCCCAGGTGATTTTCTTGTATTTTTTGTAGTTGTACAAATGTTACAGTAGTGTATCATTTGTACAACTAGTAGAACTACTCAGTAGAACTACTGTAACAGAGGGGTTGTTTGTTGATAGGTAGGTAATACCTACCCATCAATACCTACCTATCAACAGATAGGTAGGTAATACCTACCCATCAATACCTACCTATCAACATCATACGTAGGTAGGTATAGTAAAACCATTCTAAAAATGAACTTCCCTCCACAAAACCATGATGATTTCAACGTGTGAGAGGAAATACAAAAAAACAGAATACACAGAAAAAAAAATTCACAATTTGGTAGAGGGGGGTTCATTTTAGAAATGGTTTTACTATACCTACTACTACTTAGTAGTTTAGGCGGGAAATCCACGAACCATAGATACCATAACCTACACGAATACGGTAGGATCACGTATATGTATAAGTATAGAATTATCACAGCAGATAAGATAATTACTAAGTACCTACTCGATCTCATTTTACCTTCCTAAATTTCCTGTGTAGAAATCTAAACCAGGTTGTAAAATTTATATATAACGTAAGGAAAATTTGTGCCCTAAACTTTTTAAAAATCTGGTTTTCAATTCTTAAATGCTTTCTGTATGTATTCCGTATGTTTAATTAAATATAAAATATTTGTGTGTGTAGGGTCGAATACTGTTAGTTAGTACTTTTTAAAGAAGAAGAAGGTTTTGCATACTCTGGCATAGACAATACCAATGATTTTTTATAGTAAAATCATTGGCTGGTTCGAAGACTTGGAAATATTAATACGATGATTACTGGTATCCCCACTACGTAGGTAGATATTTAATAGTTACATAATTAAACGCTTGTGATACATGTAATTTTTCCTAACACTCGTGAATTAAGAGGCCGGCGACATGACGAATTGCTCATACAAACGAATACCAAAATTATTTGTAATTCGATAATATTTCCACGATATTATTGTTTTAATATTATATGTAGGTACCTATAAATAGTATTTATCTAGGTCCCTATGGAGTTTTTTTTACAAAATACTTATTTTAAATGATATTATTTATTTTATTAAGTAGATATTTTGTAAAAAAAAAACCTCTTTATAATATTTTTAAACAGATGACCTAAACATTCCTTCCATGCCTTTAATTCCTCCTTCACAGTCACAGTGCGTGCTATCAAACTATGGAATGCTCTACCAACTGATTTAAGAAAGGCTAACACCCATATTCTTAGTCGTGTTCTCCAGATAGGTACTTATGTTTAAATAAACTACAGCACTGCTTTATTTCTCTTTTAAGATTTGTTCCATCCCACGGTTGCCTGGAAGAAATCGCTATTAGCGATAAGGCCGCCCATTGTGTCACTGTCTTGTTATGTGTATTTTTTGTGTATCTTTTTTGTAATGTGGTGTAACAATAAAGAATTTTGTATTGTATTGCAATTATACCAAACCTCAGAAGATTCTCAAAAGACCGAACCAATACTGAACATAGGTACACGTGTAGGTACGTAGTAATTATAATATTCTGTCACTGAACGAAATATAATAGTGTGGAGGCCACGCCGCAATGACGGAAAAACTACCAATTATCTCTTTTCTGGTGGTTCTGGCGACACAGTAGTGACTACGGGATAATCCCGTCAACAACTTTGTCTATGGTTCTTAAAATCCCGTCGGGATTTTAAAAACCATAGACAAAATTATAATATTCTGTCACTGAACGAAATATAATAGTGTGGAGGCCACGCCGCAATGACGGAAAAACTACCAATTATCTCTTTTCTGGTGGTTCTGGCGACACAGTAGTGACTACGGGATAATCCCGTCAACAACTTTGTCTATGGTTCTTAAAATCCCGTCGGGATTTTAAGAACCATAGACAAAGTTGTTTCTAAGAAAAATGATAAAGTAGCAACATAGCAAGTTAGGATTGCATTGCATTGCATTGCAAGAATTTAATCGCAAAGAATTGTAGGTATTATTACTTAAACTGGTGGTGGTGTTTTTCTAAAAATGAATTCCAAAGAATTAACCTACGCAGTTTCTCTAGAATGTGAGATGGTGGGAGTCGGGCCCAATGGAAGCATCTCAATGGTTGCTAGAGTGTCGGTCGTAAACGAACATAGTTATTGTTTATACCGTAAAACACTCCAACATTGCCCACATTTTTCGAATAATTACAATTTTTGTTATTTTTTTGTATGGGGACACAAGTATTTTCTATTCGCATCTGCAACTATAGGATATTTTGCATGTATTATTTTATTAGATTTTGTTATTCGTCAATATTAAATCAAGTATTTTATTATTTTTAAAGGCGGGCAATGTTATCTCGACTTATTGCCAACATTGCCCACGTTGATTTTTGACGCAAATATCTCCTCTCCGGCCTCTAATCAGCTGACAGCAAAACCTGTAGAAGAATTATGACCAAAACTGGCCATTACTTTAAAACTAAAGCGAATCCATGACAGGTTTCCTACCAAAATCCATGTTAGGCTAGTTGGGCAAAATTACCCTGACCTTGTTAGCATTTTCCATACAATTCGCTTTTCGCCTTTAGTAAAGTGATAGGGTTGGTACATCTCAGTAAACTGTTCTTGACTTTTTATTTCTTTTTATGTTAATAAAAAAACAAGATTATCTTCTATTGAATTATTTAAAAAACTTTCAAGTAACATGTTTGATTCAACAGATTCACATGCAAGTATTAACATTTATTCCGTGTTATTTTTAATACATTCTGGTTCCAATCTTTCGTCTTGACTTTCTTTGATGAATTCGAGATTTGTTCTTGCTTTTAAGAAATAATAAAAATAAATTATCTAAATAATCAAGATAATAATAATTAGCAAAAAAAAAAAAAAAACTCGGATGTGTCAACCCTAAGCTTATTTTGACTGCGGGCAATGTTGTCAATAGTAGATCGCAAAAATACTAGATAACTTTGCCCACCTTTATAACTTTAGTTATACAAGAGCTGCATCAGTGACAATAACGGTATAATAATACCTTAAGTTTTTTGTACAACATAATATAAATTAAACTCATCTGTGTTTTCTTCATCATGCACAATCCACTTTTGAATTTTCACCAAAATTTGCCCGCAAAAATACACTCTGTCTTTGACGAGTTCCAACAAGTTACTGAGTGACGTTAGCGTTACATCCAATAGACAGTGGTGCTAAACACAAAACCTATTTTCTACCAAAGTCAATAAATGTTACCATAGTATTCAGATATTTTTGCTATTAAAAGTTTTGCTTAAAAATTGGTCTTCGGGCAAAATTACCCTCGGTGGCAATGTTGGAGTGTTTTACGGTACGACTCTTTTGTTTTCCCGAAGAAGAAGGTAAGTACCTACCCGACTACATACTTACCAACTTTCCTTTGTTTTATTTTATCTCATATTATTATACTAGCCGACCGCCAACAGCTTCGCTTGCTTTTTTTTCATAACATATAGCCTATAACCTTCCTCGATAAACGGGCTATCCAACACTGAAAGAATTTTGTAAATCGGACCAGCGGTTCTTCAACCTTCAACCTTCATCATCATCATAACAGCTAGTTAGTTTGGAGACTCCTTTTTCCGCAAGTGGACTCAAAGGTCCATTGTGCGTGGTAGATCCGCTAGTGTAACCAGCCTCACTCCGACCAGAAGCTCAGAATCGTCCTGGGGTCATAAATCGTCATTGTCATCTTTTCATTATCAACCCAATGGCTTCACAGAGTGACCTCGGCAGTTAGAGGATTTAAATTCAATGTGCTCTTACTCCCTCGCATTCTAGGACTATGTGGGCAAGTGATTCTATATCACACTCATCCCACTCAGGGTAAGTCACCCGTCACCCTCTGTAGAGTGGGCTGTCCGTTGCTCCGATGGTACCTAATGTGTATTGTTAATAAACAGTAGGTATGAGTATATAATTGAAAAAACCTATCATATCCTACTTCAGGGCACAGGTCCCTTCAATAATACCATGGGTTGAATTATGGGTCTCATGAGATTTAATATAATCACCACACCTACCAGACAGGTTGGTCATTAGTACAATAGCTACTCCGAATAATGCTGCTGCCCGAGTTCAGGTATAAAATAATTAACATTAATAATAATTAATGTTATTTCGTTTATTCATAAATAATCAACAATTGTATTTATTGTACCTACATATGTTTATAATTAACTTACCTAATCAAAATAAAATACCTTTAGGTCTAACTAAATTAATACTAACATGTCTTGTAGGGACTTCAAATAAAACTGATAATAACAATATTTCTAATTAAATGGTAGGTATTTGTAAATTCAGGTCTACTAATATAGGATATGCCAAATCATTTCTTAATTCTAGTTATCTAAGATTAATACCTACAAAATGCTTAAATTCTTTTCCATAGTTATAGACTAAGAGCCTGTGATGGCCAGACCTTCCTTTAATTCTGAAGCGTGAAAATTCTTTCATGTGTATGTCTAACACAGGTAAGAATAACCCCCAAACATGAAACCTGGATCGCGGTTCCTTTGGGAGATAACAACTTTTTACCTGTTATCTCCCAAAGGAACCACGATCCAGGTTCAATATACCAATCCTCCTGAGACCCAGACTATCAAATTTTGTCCGATTTATTTGATTTTTTGTACAAACTCATAAAATAGTATGATAATACCAAAATTATCTGAAAAAAAATTCCTAGCCCCCCTCGAAGCCTAAAAGGGGAGGTATCACCTGTGATACCTTGGGTCTGAATCGAACAAAATGTTGCTATTTATTACGTTATTTTCATTGATAAGGAAATTGTGAAATAAGTATTTTTTATAAATGTTAAGGTATAAAATCTATTACAGAATGAATATATTCGATTCCTACTGACATTTGATGGCTTTACTTGCATTTACATTTAGTATCTGGAAGATTTATTTGATAGTTGTTGGTGAAAATTGTCAGCTTTTTGTTTTTTATAATTGCGAGGAACTGCAGTCACAAGTCGTTGCTTCATCAGTCTTAAAATATTTCTAGCAAGACATCGTCTGTTTTAGAATTAATTGTGTGGTGATGAATGTTGCGATTTATGGAAAGACTGGAACATGTCAGGACAGCTGGCAATTTAGGGCCAAAATTTTAATGTTTAGCCAAACCATTGTAAATTTAAGTTATTGCATTGTTTTTTTTCTTGGCAGCTTACACCTTACAGTACCCTACCGATAATCTATCCAGGTGACAGCTGCACTAGCATAGAAGCAGAGGCAAATGGGTCTTACTGCACTCTTGCCTGTTCTTCCGCGCGTTGGTTACTTTGTTAGTAAATGATCATCTATAGATCAATTTCACCCATTATATTAAAATATTTTACAGTATGTGGCTACGGAATATCATGGTCTTTGGAAGACCACCTTCAGCAGGCCTAGGTCAAACAGCATTCTTAGTTGATGACGTTGGAAAAATGACTTGTATTTCTATCTAACCACTTCATTAGTGCAAGATTCTTATCTGTTGCTCATCGCAACCCTTGCTAATCTTGGCTGTTTTTATCTTTTAAGATATTCCAGGCTGCTGTAGTTGATTATGTAGTATCTTTATACTTACTTGAAAAATTGATGAAATATTGATACAAACAGACATTATTGCAAGAAAACTGACTTCACTGTATTTCCAAAAACATTGGAGCTTCCATTGCATGAAGCTCCTCTCCTGGAAAGCCTGGAGAGGGTATTTGTATAACTCAGTATCATTTAAAACATACAAATATAATGATCATGTTAAGGGGCAAATTTTGGATCACTGAAAGTAAGATTGAAAAATAGCTGCAGGAGGCCCATCATCAAAGGAATCCATTTGAATTTTCATGGTTCCAGTTCCTCTAAGGCCGTCATTTTCCACCTAAGGGTTTTCAAAGGTCTACTAAGCAACTTCCTCATAAATTAATACGTCTTAATTAACTCGAAACTTATATTGCATGATTCCGTAAATCTGTAAAAATGTGTAATTTTTATGTCTTGGGTGCCCAAGGTATCACCTGTGATACCGCAATAAAAAACGCGAAAATAACTATATTTTTTTGCAAATTACTGTAGAATTTTAACTAAAATGTAAAGATGATTATATTTATTCTTAAATTCAAACAAAAAAATACGGACTATTTAATAAAAATTTTGAATAACCTGTCCTTGAAAATGCCATGTCGAAGGTCACAAAAAACAGAAATTTTAAATGACAATAAACAATGCATTTCTAATTTATTCGGCAATAAAGTGTAAATAATACGATTAACACATTCAAAAGGTTTAAGAAAAGCTCAAAATTTTTTAAATAGGCCTGCTAGATTTCAGAAAAAAAAATTTTTTGTAAAGGTATCACCTGTGATACCGTGGGTCTCAGGAGGATATACCATGCATAACATAAATCATCAAGAATCATAATGTTAAATTAAGTATTTTTTTAGGAAAGACAGGTAGGTACTACTGTTAGCACATGACCAATGGCAAAGACCTAATCATGTTCTTATTAAATCTTTGGTTTGAAAAAGGTTTTCTTTTATTTTTCAGGTAACAGACTACAGGGGTATAGAACCAAAGCATCTTCAATCTGGCCTTCCTTTAAAAGATGTCGCAAAGGTTTTTTTTTTAAATTTAAACCGCATTAGAGTTTCTGTTTTATTTTGGTGTACAAAAAGTGTTTTTTATTTGTATTGTATGTCGCACCCTCGGTAGAACAAGGGCCGAACTACCAAATTTTTTGATCCAATGGCTCCATAAAATATGTCAGATTATTTTCATGCAGTTTATAATAAATAAATTATTATAAGTAGGCACAATACAATACAAAAACACTTTATTGTAAACCAAAAACAACACACACGAATAAAACACAAAAAGAGACACGTAGGTACAATGGGCGGCCTTATCGCTAAAGAGCGATCTCTTCAAGGCAACCTTTGGGTGGAAAAGAGATATTATTATCATCATTATTTATGTTATAAATAATTTTAAGGCTGTTGCTGATTTAATGAGAGGAGGCCTCCTTGTTGGACATGATGTACAGGAACAGATTAGAGCTCTGGGACTATGCCATCCATCGTGGAACACTCGTGATACGGCATATTTTCCTCCATTAAGAACAGTAAGTTTCCTTCATATTGAGATAAACGGGCAATACGCGAACCTTATTTACGTTGACTTATGATCAACCGTTTCGTCCCAGAACGTGGGACTTCTTCAGGATTTGACCTTTATCTCAATATGAATTCATCAAACCATGACAGTTTTTATAGTAAAGTAAGTTTCCTGTTTAATAATTTTTTTTTTTGATCAATACATCATTGTGATCCTCATGATGTATCTCTATAATCTATACTAATATTATAAAGAGGAAAGATTTGTTTGTATGTTTGTTTGTTTGTTTGTAACGAATAGGCTCCGAAACTACTGGACCGATTTCAAAAATTCTTTCACCTTTGGAAAGCTACATTATCCCCGAGTAACATAGGCTATATTATATTTTAAAAAAAATTAGGGATCCTTACTAAAACTCCAATAATGTAACATAAGGTGTAAAAAAATGACCTGAAAAATGTCTTACGTCGCGTGCGCTGCGAAAACTATTGATGATAGAACAAAATCATGTACTACGACTTTGCAGAACTCATCATTATCTACAAAAAATGTCGCGACAGCATATGTCTAAATATTATAGTTATGTCACAGTAAGCAGTTTTTTATTCTAAAATATTAATTTATATATGCCGCGTCTTGAAAGGGTCTTCATTTGTACCTTGGTATTAATCCTTATCCAAATAAATTACTTTATATTCAAGACGGCTTTAATACCTTTTTATAACTTTTTGAATTATTCAATTCGGACATTTACTTCGGAAGATATCACGAGTTTAAAAATGCAAGTATTAGAAAAAAGTCTAGAGGTTGTCGCTCACCGCGCTCAGCTAGCCAGCATGCGATGTAGGCTCCATGTAAGCGTCACTGGGGTACGGGGGACGAGAACGGGGTGGAGTCAATGTAATGTAATATCCTAATCCTAACATAGGCTACTTTTTACCGCGGAAAAATATAATGCTTACGTGGGAAAATTCGATTTCGATGAAATTTTGTATGTAGATAGTTGCAAATAAATGTATATGGCGAGACAAAGTTCGCGGGGGCTGCTAGTTTTATATAAATAGATAGATTTTAAACCCAAAAACACCTTAATCAACCCTGCCGTTCTTGAGTTATAATATCACAACGAAAAGATTCATTGATTTTTATAAAGATGAGGATTTAATGTTTTTACAGACTCCACACATTAAACCATCCCTTGAATCTTTGGCGGCAACATTTGCCCGTATGAACATTAAAAATGGCGTAAAAGGAAAAAGCTCTGTGAGGGGCGCACGCGCAGCCATGAAGATCTACAAGAAGTTCGAACGGAAATGGGAGGATGGCCTCAAAGATTCCGGTTCGTACTAAAATAGATTTCTAGCGTCGGCGTCGCATGTTGCGGGTTCGATTCCCGCCTTGGGATGTTTGTACGATCTGCAGATATTTGTTCCGGGTGTTTTATGTAGGTACCTATTAAAAATATTTATCTCTGTAATAGTATTGTAGGCTAGATGTTGCTGTGTGAACTGTGAGCAAGGATTTACCCAATAATAGCCACCACGGTTGGACACCTTGTAATCACTTCATCTTCTGATATAGAAACGACAAACGAACATTCAAAGCCCCCTATCGGTGAACAGCCGAACTAAGAATTATGCATACCGGCGATTATTATATAAATATGATTGCTTGTAGGTACCTAACACAGTCTTATAACAGAAAATACATCAATATTATTATACACTAAAAATCGTTTAATTAGTTTTAGTATCATAATATATTGAGCCTATAAACACAATATCTCCAAAAACAAAGTGACTCAACCGACCGACCCTAAACCGAAACATAATAAAGGGTGTCCCAACAAGAACGCACGATTTAAATTTTAAATAAAACACAGATAATTTAAAAAAAAATCGTGTAACTTTATTATATCGTAAAGTAGACAGAATGAGGTTATGTATGGAACAACATATCGGGCAGATGACCGCCGCGGCTTTGCTGGCACACACGCGATCTTTTAATGAAATTTTCAATGACCGTTTTGCATAAATGCTGCGGCATTTCATTAATGCCGCGTCCAATTTCCTCTTTTAAGGCTTGAGTCGTCGTCGGCTTATTCGCGTAAACCATCGACTTCAAAATAACCCCAAGAAAAAAGTCTACTGGTGTTAAATCGCAAGAATTAGGGGGCCACCAAATCGAGAGATCACACGACTAGGAAATGTTTCATGCAGTAATTGCATCGTTTCTCTGTCTGTGTGGCAAGTGGCCCCGTCTTGTTGAAACCACATTGCTTCCACATCAATATCCTCTAATTCGGCTAGAAAAAACTTTGTTATCATGTCGCAATATCGAGCTCCGAACTGTATGCGCTAAACTTCCATTACTTTTGAAATATTGTTTAATAATAAAAACGCGTTGATCTTTTATATAACCCGCCATTTTTACAAACCTTAAACATTCAGCCGTTTCATATTTTTTAGGGTTGCCAGCACTAAAATACAAAAATGGCGCCAAATTTAAATCGTGCGTTCTTGTTGGGACACCCGTTATATTAAGTACTTATACGATTTTAATGTGATTTTTAAATCTTTATATTCTAGTCTAGGACATTGTTGTAAATATATTTATTTTCATACTATTATTAATTTACAGGAATCGATGAAGAGTATATAAGTAGAGTGATTAGTATTGTGAAAAGGATTTATAATGAATATAAATCTAAATCTGATGATGAATAAACCTGACGCGGCGAGAATGCGACGCGCTGAAGCCAAACAAGATGTCTAGTGACTAGATCTCTAGTTCTAGTTTTTACAATAGACTCTCATCGTAAAAACTAGAACTTGATTACCTAATTAAGCGTTATTCCAGTGCACATAAATAAATAAATATTGCAACATGTAGCTCCGTGGTAAGCTAGAAGCTTGTGTTACGGGTGCTAGGTGTTTTAAAATAATACAAATATATAAAAATGCTAATCTTAAGGACACAATTTTGGATAATAATACCGTAAGAGAAAGTGTTTGACTACATGTTCAGATCAGACATTTCTAAAAATCTAAATTCTAAATAAACATTAGAAACCTGGTGATAGTAGATATCTTGTGTGGATTTACAAAATCTACCTTGAAAACGCTTTCCTTAAATCCTCAAAAGATGGCGGGACTAGTATGGCTGCGCGCGCATCGTAAGCCTAGAGATGGTAACTGATGCGGTTTTTTCTATTTTTATTTTTGTGAAAATTTTATGTAGGTATAAGTTGATTTCTAATATTTATTTTATTATTCTGTATTTAATCATTATATAACTACGAAATATATAATTTGAAACTACCAAATTCAAAGGAACCTATCGTGGTGTAACCTACCTAAAAGTTATTATTAATAAATGTCTTAATTTTATTTACTTGTATTTTTTTTCATCATCATGGAAATCACTTATGGAAAGTTGGACCGAAAGCTGGTTTGGTCCCATTTTAATTTGGTCCAGTTCAGATGCTAAGATATAAATGTGAAAATAATTTAGGTAGATACCTACAACCTAAGTTTATTAATATTATAATTTCCCTCGTGGGCCAAGTGCAAACAGGAAAGGTTTGAAGGAAATGGTTGAATAATGGAACGTTGAATAGATACTTTTTATAAAATAACAATTAAGTCTTACTACAAAATAATGTTTATTTCCATCATAATATTGGTAAGTAGGTAGGTACTACAATATAACCAATTATCAAGTTTTATACAAATCACAACACAAAAAAAATCGTATGAAAACAATTATTACGATGCAATCTTGCAAAAAATTTGCATATGATAATATATTTTGATCTGAAATAGTTGCAACATTTAACAGAAAATAACTAAGTAAAATCTGAAAGATATTCTTCTTATTTTTTGAAAAAATTAAATTCAGAACTAATGAGTGAAAAAAACCGTCAAGGGCGATAAAATATTAATTTGTTGAAAATTGTTTACAAAGAAATTGTATAGGTGGATCCACATACACATTAGTACCTACTGAGATGTGTCGCAAATTGTAAGGTTGTATAGTAAAACCATTTCTAAAATGAACGCCCCTCCACCGAATTCTGTATTTTTTTTTCTGTGTATTCTGTTTTTTTGTATTTCCTCTCACACGTTGAAATCATCATGGTTTTGTGGAGGGGAGTTCATTTTTAGAATGGTTTTACTATACATAATTTACCCTTCTTGCATAAACAATCATTCTCTAAAACAATTTTCAGATCTGCAACATATTGTTTTACAAATCAATCTAACTGCACACAAATAATACACACTAATAATAAATGCTTCATAAAAACTACTATAACATACACTTAAGTAACTAAAGGACACTAAATCACAGATAGATAAACTTTAAAAATCTAAAAATGGAAATGACTAATCAGTTTGTCCATTTTAGGTTATAATCAACTTAATTATAAGCTTGGCAATCAAAAAATCAGTCGAATGTCTTCTCTTTAACACGTTATGCGAAGCTCACTCATTCAGATTGACACGGCATATTAAAAAAAAAGGTTGTGACCAATTATTTTCGTAGGTAGGTATCGTTTGGCTTTTATTTACATAGTAGGTATGGCCAATTTAATATTAATAACCCACTTTAATATTAAGAAACAGCTGATTCCATAAGTTCAAAAATCAAATCACTATCAAAGGGCGAATAAAGAACCATATCACCAATTTACTTATCAATATCTTTCACAACGACTTTAGGATCAATTTTGAGTATTCCACTCAGTTTTTTCACGTCAATTTCTACCATAGTATTATACATAGGCATCATTGTCGTGACATTCTTAAACATATCGAAAGTGTCCGGTTTTGTGCCATAGTAAGAGAATTCTTCATCTGATTCAGAGTCGGAATCCACTAGCAAAGGCAGTTTTGTTGTAGATTTCCTTGCTACCGTGTTCTGCGGTAGTTTTGTCGTAGATTTCTTAGCTACACTGTTTTTGATAGGAGTATGTTCGTCCAGCTTTCTCTTCCGGCTGTCATGGTCATCTTCATCGGGTCGGTACGGGACGGTCGTGTAGCTGAGGTTGTGAGCGCCGTGCGATGAAGAATGGTGAATTCGTAGATCGCGAATGAATGTAAATCGGCGGTGACAAATGCCGCAAGCTTGCACCTCGCGTCTATCGATTTGCAGCTTGTAATAAGCGTAATTTAACTTTGTAATATCAGAATGGACTTCAATATAGTGACTTTTCATGGCTTCAAGTGTCGGTCTAAGGGTTAAGCAAATGCAGCATTTTACTACCACATCGCCTCTCGTGCCGAAAAACGGTACTATGTCTCCGTGACGATGTGTGCTCAATTCGTCTACAGCCACCGATGTTTCGCAGTGCAGACATACTCTTTTAGGGATTAAATCCTCTTTTTTTGTATTTTTAAGGTTGTATTGGCTCGGTAAGCAGTTCGGGATCTCGGTACTCTTATAAGTTGGCGTTTTATCGGGGTGTTCCATCGCCAAATGGGTTTTCATTAAATTTCTGGTAGCCGTGAAAGGGCAGTACACGCAAGTCAGCGAACGCAAGTTGTAGTGTCGCAGTATGTGTTCCTTCATGCACATCTTGAATTGACTGCTTCGACTGACAAAGTCGCAGTAAGGGCAGCTTCTGGAGTTAGTTCTCTTCAATTCCGGTTCGTGTATGACCATGCCGTCGTCCGAGTCTGAGTCGGAGTCGGAGGCGGGTCTCTTTCTCGTCTCTTTCGTGGGAGTTTTAAGAGCTGCGTGTCTGATTAGTTCGTCCGCTGTGATCGTTTCTTCGTATGTTGGTATTAGAAGTGAGTTGTCTACTGCGTCTGATAGGTCTATGGTTTGTTGTGGTGTGCCTGGTGTCATAGACTTGTTCTGCGTGCGTATGACGGCGGCGAGCCAGGCGGCGCGGAGGGCGGGGTCGCGCGCCGCCTCCCGCGGCCGGGTGAGCGGGCCCGCGTGACTCTTGCAGTGGAACTGAGCCTCGTGGAACGTCGAGAACTTATCTGTGCAAATGGTGCAACACCACCTGCAATGCACGGTTCAACGTTAGCTAGATCACAACAGCTATCACATGTAAAGCTAAGCGAAGCTAGGGCTGCATAGCGGGCATTATAATGAATTTAGTGAATGAATTGAATGAATTAACTCTTTATTGTACTTATAGAATAAAACAAAATTACAAAACTTAATACTATTTAAAAATTAAAAGTACAAGGGCCTTATCGCTAAAGGCGATCTCTTCCAGGCATTATAATTACTGATATAAATATTATTTATTGTTTTAAAATTTAATTTGAAAGTATTTTTACTCGTTTGACTATCGAGTACAAGTTGAGGCACCACTAGGACTGATGTGAAATTGTTAAATGTAAGGAGACACGTGTCGCCACAGCCAGTTTTAAAAAAAGGCAGTGTAGTCTCAGCAATCATCAAGCAAAGAGCTCCAAAATAGAAACTGAATCAATTGTGAAAAGCTTTCAGATTAAATCATATTATGGTAATTATGGTTATTGAAATCTCAATGTGGTCAAAGTAAGCTAAGCTGGCACTATTTACATCAGCGATTTATGTACAAAACGTTACCTGATCTTTGTCAACTCGATTTCTAAATGGTTCCTCATCTCGTTCTCGTCTTTGATAGTTGTGTTGCATTTTGGGCAACAGTAACTATTGTCTTTAGGAGCGCCCAAAATGCCAAACGCTTCCACTAAAGTGGTTTCTGAAACTGGGTCTAATTGAGCAGGTTCTGCAGGCTTCGCAACGGGAGTCGCAGACGATGGACCGGCCTGTGTCAGAAGAATGCTCGAAGGTCTTTCAATATCCCTCAATCTCGTCTTACTCTGATCAGACATCAAAGGATTAGCTTTCTTCTTCTCTATGGCAAATGACTGATGGTTGAGGAGTTCTGAGACCCATTTCTCTATGTTTTTGTTAACAGGAAGCTCTGTAGGCTCCAAGAAGTTTCTACTGTGTTCTAAAGACATGTGATCGTTTAAGCCTGGTCTGTGAAAAGCTCTGTAGGGACAAATCCCACAACTCCACCTGTAAAGAAAAATGTTATATTAGTTGTGTTAACACATGGTTTACAAGTTGTATTATATTTGAGTAATTGATTAGCTGCCATTTCAGGTGTCAATAAATTAACTCACCTTCTATACTTCAACTCTTCATATAAATGCGACTGCATAGCCTCCCTCGTATATTCAGAAACAGTCTTGCACAGCGGACATTTGTAGCTAATTCCATTCGGCTCACAAAACTGGCCGAATTTACGGATAAGTTCCTCAAGCGTCAACTCAGTTTCTTCAACGACTTCCTTCTTCACGAGGTTGAGGTCTATGGGCACTGTTTTGGTTAATGGCTGAGAGGGCGTCGGTTCAGTCTCGACCTCGAATTTAACCGGATCTTGAACACCGGTCTTCTGCCTCTGTATCTGCCATCGAGGGGTTCCATCGTCATCCGGCACCGTTCCTTCTCTATAGTAGTAGTAGAACACGTCTTGAGGTCGGTCCGAATGCGAGTTAGATTGATGCTTGGAGATGTTCTCTATTCCGGAGGTGCGGAACGGACAGTAGGAGCATTTGTATTGCATTTTCGTCTGATGCTGCTTAGAGCAGTGTTCTACGACTGACTGTCTGAGCATGCTCTTGAAGGGGCAGAGGCCGCACTGCCACGGCTTCAGGTCCATCGTCCCCACGGCCCCCACGGCCCCGACGGCCGGCCCGCCGCCGCCCGCGGGCGCGGCTAACCCCGGGGTCGACGACATCCCATCTTCTCGAACGACTTGCAAACTCCCTTTATCTTTATGCACGTCCTTGATGTGATTCTCAACGATATCCTTTCTATGGTGATAATAAGGGCAGGTGGAGCAAGCGTACAGTTTGGCGTCGTGCATTTTCAAATGTGACATGATACGGTTCGCCGTCAAGGATTTGGAAGTGTCCAGCTGTTGGTTCGGAGGGCAGTGTGCGCAGTGGTAGTCGGCGGTGCCGGAGTGGAGCGTGTTCCAGTGCGCCCGCAGCATGGCCTCGTCCACGGATATGTACGAGCAGCCTTTAGCGCCGCACGTGTACCGTTCGCGGTCGGGTACGTATTTAGGGAAACGAGCGGCCACTTCAGGGGGAAAAGTTGGCCTCGCTTCGGGTCGTGTCGCGACCGAACTGGACGCAAGGTTGACCATCCTGTCGAAGTGCATCTCGTTAGTTTCCAGATGAGGCACGGGGTTGACGGGCGCGGTGTGCGGCACGGGCTGGCTCTCCGCGTGCTGCAGGAGATGCCTGACCAGGTTCAGGCGCACCTTGGTGCTGAACTCGCAACTGTCGCAGTACACTAAGCTCTCCAAGATAGGGTTCAGCGGAAGTTTATCGATATCATTGATGCCGTACTTCTTAGGTGTTTCGACGGATGTTTTGTTCGACGGTTGCTTCTGGGCCTTCCTTGTTGGTTTATCTGCCTTTTCCGTCTGGTTAATAAAAAATGTGCACGTACCATCTGGACCTACTTGCGATGATATTGAGAAATTTGTTATAGTATGGTTTTCTTTCAGATGTTTCTTGGTGGCACTTAGTGTGCTCCATCGTGATTTACACATACCACAGTAATACTGTTTATTACTCAAGTGTGATTTGTTGAAGTGATTTAAGAGTTGTAATATGTCATTGACGATCACAGGGCAGGGTTTATGAGGACATCGGTAAGATGGGCGCCTCGGGCAGCAAAGGTTGGTGTGACGTCTTAATCCACCCGCGCTACGGAGAACTTTAAAGCATTCTGGGCATGTGAAAACTTTAGCAGCAGATATTTTAACAAATGGTACATCATTTTCCGGAGTTTCTGGAATCGTTGAGGTATTTGGTTCCAGTTCATCATCAGAAAGATCTATGACCGTCTCTTTTGGAGTTCCACTCCCGCTGGCTGGAGATTCTTCCGCTTCTTTCGGAGCTTGTTCGACGGGGTTCGTTGGCGGCCTATCTTCTTCGTCACTGTCTAGGCAGTATACGAAATGTTCGGTTACTTGATTTGCTTTGTCGATTTCTTTTTTGACAGGAAGAATAGGAAAAGCGTCTTTTAGTTCCTTATCTTTTTGCGGTGAAGACAATATGGATTTCTGAATAGCCGTTTCAACATCGGTAATGTCTACAGGTTCGGCGGTTAGTTCCGCTGGGGCATCAATGATCTCCGGTGTTACGATTGGATTGTCCTCAGGGATGGTTCGCGTGCTTTCAATCGTAAGTGAGGTATGCCTTATAAGTTTTTCTAATTCAATAGAACGCTCTGCCTCTTTAGTGGCGTTTTCGGTTACTTTGCTGGGTGTGACATGTTCAATGGGAACTTTCAGTTTGTTCAAGTATACCAGCGGTAGCACGCGCAGGTCTGCAGATCCATCCTGAAATTATAAAATACCCTTTTAATATAAAACATTATAACTGTTATATTAAACTAGTCCTAACAAATTTTTCGATAATTTTCAAGTTTTTTTTACTAAGACGTATGTATGTTTACAAATTGACGTTCAAAGGCACATAAACTAAATAAAATATACAAATAGTATACAAAAGTTACACCTAGTTCGAACTTAGGATAGCGTTCACATCAATACAACCTATATTATGTCCTTCAACGGGACAAGGGTCTCCCGATAGAACCCATTACAGGTCTTAGGGGATCTTGCCAACTTTAATTACGAAGCGACCCGCCCTCGCTTCGCTTACTTAATTAATTATACTTTTAAATAGAACCGCATCAAAATCCGTTGCGTAGTTTTAAAGAATGAAGCAAACAGTCAGCGAAAGTGACTTTGTTTTATACTATGTAAATAAGCAGTTAATACTAGTAATGTGTATAACAGCACGTACTTTATTAGTGATGATTCTCAGATATGCCTGAGGATTTTTGGTCGGGTGCAACGCAGAAGCATGCGTCAACATTTCCGCTTCAGTGTTAGCTCCGAAGATGCACCAAGTACACTGATACATCTTGAGCCCGTGTTCCTTCAAGTGTTTCACCAACTCGCCGCCCGAAGGCGCCACTACCTCGCACAACTGTAACGAAACAACAAGATATTTTAAAAATTAATAGCAATTAATAATAACATACCATATTATTATATTGTTCATATACATACATTACACGGGTGAGAATCCTCTGTCTCATGCTTTTGTTCCAAGTGTTCGCAGTACTTTCCAGGCGTGTATGTCTTGAATTTGCAGGCGCCGTTGCCTAAAATAGAACATGAAATTGTATCTACATTTAAGAGTAATTAAGTGGTATTCACCATGCGAAAATCCAAGCCAGTTTACACTTACCATGATAACAGATATAATAAGGCACGACTGTTTCTCTAGACAACATGCCAGTGGTGTCAGCTCCAACGGGTCCCAGAGAATTGGTCGTACGAAGGACCTTCACAGTTCTCCCGGTCCCAGTCCAGTGAGCTTTCATATAATGAGAACCAACCAACTGATCGGCGGCCGCGCGGTAGAAGCACAGCGAGCAAGAGAAATGACACCTTCCGTGCTCCTTGAACACGTGCATCACTAGGTCTATAGCGTTGTCGGCCGCGTCGAAATTACAGTACGCGCAATCTAACGCTCCTTCCCCGCCCAGCTGCTTGTGGGCCGACGCGTGCACCAACGCATCCTCAGCCGAATCCGTGGTGAACGAACAGAAATGTCCAGCGCATTTGAACACCCGGACCAATACATCTTTAGGCATCATAGTGTCTAATACTATTCGATGCTTTTTAGACATAACTTCGGCTTGCACTTCTTCATAAAGGAATGGTTTCACGGGTTGTGGTTGATCTTCTGCGGAAGTTGACGGATATACTGGGCTAGTTTGAGGTGGTTCGACAGTTGTTTCCTCGTTACCGAGGCTGACGATGCTTTCGATTACCGGGAAAGGTTTCTCACTGGGTTCGATCAAAGGGCGATCAATGTTTTTAGAGATCAAGTCACTTAAAGGCCTCACTGCTATGTACGGCCTCGGTGATTCTGTTCTTTCAACGGTAGAAGCATCGATAGATGATCTTAGTCCGCTCGTAGAATCGTTTGTGCTTTCAACTACTTTCTCCATTACAGGAAAATCATCAATGTGTCTGTCAAGAAAATGCGTGAGACAGTCTTTGAAGCTCGATTGGACACCTTGTAATGTTACAATAACTTTGCAAACACAGCAATAACCGTCCCAGTTTTCGGGATGTTTCGATTGTACGTGTTTTTTCAAGGATATAAGTAGTGTTGTTTTATAATGATTTTCTTGACCATTGACGCAACATAAGTACTCTTTTGCGCCACTTTCTTTATAGTTGAGTTTGAAATGAGGTTTCTCAAAGATATCTGAGGTTCCAGTTGGTTCTGGGGTATTTTCAGTAGTAGGAACAGAAAGTTCGGGTACGGAGGCTGATGCTTCAATTGTTTCATCATTTTGATCAGTCGCTTCCAACGCTGACGTATCGTTAAAGGTTTCATCCATCTGAGGCGTGTCACTATCCATGTCTAATTCTTCGTGTTTAATTGTAGTATCTTCAGTAGGGTCCTGTTCCTCAGTTTCGAATCTAAGTTTGGATTTTAGCGGACCTGGTTTAGCCTTGTGCTTTAATACAGGAGGAGGTTCTACTGCTTCCGGATCTGGCTCTTCTGTTTTAAGTATGGAACTAATTTCACTGATCGCATTGCTTCCAGATATTTCACTGCGATCATCACTGTCTTCAATACTCACATTAGACCGCGAACTTCTCAAAGTCCTTGCTTTGTCTGTCAAGTCAGCCCCGAGGCTTTTTCGTAACATAGCTTTCATTGCTTTCTGAGACATCATGTTCAAATTAATTGTATAAACTTCTGTCTGCTCATCGTTGTGACGTTCTATGACGTGTTTTTTTAGATTTTCGAGTGATATCTGGGTAAAGTTACATTTCCCACAAATATAACCGATTAACTGGCCTTTAATTTCCTTTGGCGGGGGAGGGATGTCTAAATTAAACGGGCATCTAGTGACATTGACACATTCGTAACATAAGTGTTTATATTCACCTGTGTGTGTACTCACAACATGCCAGAAAAAGTTTTCAAGTGCTACTTTGTTCTTACTAAACTCTTTATAGCAAAAACGGCAGGTGTACTTTTCCGTAGGTATTTTACTAATCGCTTGAAAATTAACCTGTTCACATTGTTGAATAGCCTTTCTAGCTGTTTCTGGATCCATACGAGATAACGGGACTTCAGTGTGAGCATGTTGCTTTTTGTAATGGCTTACGATTTCTGTACCACTATAATGGCATAGCCGACAGTCATAAGAAACCAGACCTCGTCGAAAGCAGTAGTTTTTATCAATAAAACAGTCTAAATCAGGAATTGTACGTTGGATTGGTAAAGCTATTTTAGTTATGTCTGAAGTATTTGATTCCTTCTTTTTCTTGAGTTTTGCTTTAATAATACCAGTTTGCCAAACGCCACGTTTTTTCTTCGGTTTCTTTTTGATGTCAGCTAATACTTCACTATTCTCGGAGCTGCTAGACATACCGGATTCACTTTCAGAATCTGAGCTATTAATTTCACTTTCCTTAGCATTACTGGTATTTGTGTCCGCTATGGAGTCAGAGTCAAAATCGTAGCAATCTTTTTCTGGTTTCTGTTTAGTCTTTGATTTTGGTCCCGGTTTGTTAGGTTTAGGTTTATTTACTTTTTCATCTTTAGTATTAGCCTTATCAAAAAATGTTTCCAGCTCAGTATTTTTGACTTTCTGTTTGGGCCCAGGCTTTCTTTTAAGTTTTTTAACGGGTTCTTCAAAGTTTTCCGGATCTTTACTTTTCTCAAGAACCGACTTTTCTTCAGGCTGAACAATATTTTCTGTTTTACTGTCGATTAATTTTTTCAAACGACAATTTCGTAAACCGTTTGCATTCAAAACATCATTACACATAAACATTTCTTTGAGGTCGTTCTGAAGCGTTTGCAACTCTCGGTTTGCTCTTTTTCCTTTTTGTATCTTGGGCTTTATTTCTTTCTTTTTAACAATACCTCTTTTTTTACTAAACGTGTTGACCTTAGTAAACTTACCCTTCTTATTTTTACCTTTAGGTTTTATTTTCTTCCCAGTACCTTTAACTTTTTTAGCAGGTTTAGGTGAAGGCACAGTCTTAATCACTTGACCGCAATTTTTATCTGTTTCAATTATTTCATCATCGTTATCTTTACTTGTTTGGGAGGTTTCATTTATAGGGCTTTCTGTTTCTGCCATGGAAATTACATTGTCTGTTTCTTTTATATAATTTTTTTCACTTGGAACTACCTCATTACTATTCAGCTCCATTGTTTTATTATCTTTTTCTTTAAGGTTCTCCTTCTCTGATGATTTTAAATCTATATAATGTTGTTCATCTTTTTGCTCTGTTATAGGAATCCTATCAGATGAAACTTGGGTATTTGGTTTAAGTTTGTCTTCTTTTTGTTCGTCAGCCTTAGCATCTTCATCATCAGAAACAATTTCACTAAATTTTTCCAACTTTTTCTTAATTTTCTCTGATTCGACGGATTTGTCACCAAGCATGGACAGTAATTCTTTAATTTTAGATTTATCCTGCAATATTGATAGCAGACTGCCAAATGAATCGATAGTAGAAACATTATCGTTTTGTGAAGTTGAATGGTCGATTGTTCCTATTAAAGGTTTATCAGTATCATTTAACGTTGAAGTCACATCAGAGCTAACTTCACTGTGTATTTCCATAGTGCTGTCGGGTAAACTTTCATCCGGTTTGTTATGTATATCACTACATTGAACAATTGTACTATCAGGAGCTAACTGTACACTGTCCGAAATAACTTGTTTTCCTTTGTCGATGTCATTACTATATTCGATGTTTTTGATTTGTTCAGGACCATTTTTGCCTTCGGTTGTCGAAACAGTTTCATCAATATTGTGTAATGTTTCACTTACATTTTTTACATCCGACAAAGACTTAGATATAGTTTTAGATGCCATAGTATCTTCTTTTTGTGTCGGAATTATTTCACTTGAACCTTGATTATCTTGGTTGTCAGTAGCAGCTACTATCGGTATCAATTTATTTTTTGTATTGTGAGTTGTTTCAGTTTCATTACGAATCGTGATTGAATCATTGAGCGGTTGGTTTGATTTGCTACTACTTTCATTTAAATCTTTCTCAATAAGTTCTGATATATCTCCTAAGGAATTTTCTTCTTGGTTGTTTAAGTTACGCATTAGTGTATCCATTTCGGTAGTAAAGTTACCACTATCTGTCGATTTTGGAGCATTTAAGTCCTTATCTAAATCAGCAATCAAGTCGCTAATACTGTTAATAACGGGATCTGCTTCGATGTTTTCAGAGAACATTTCTAAATCATCTATACCAAAACTTGAATCAAAACTATCTTCTAAAGTTTTTCTCAGAGCCTTATCTGTTATTGATTCTATTGTATTTTTCTTCGTGATATAAGAGTCACTTGATTCATCAATTACAGGTTCTACGAAATTATTTGTTGGCTTAGTCATAGCAGATATTTTGGTAATTAGTTGAGCAGTATTTGTTAGTTCTTCCGCTCTTATTTTTTTATTTTTTATGTTTTCAGGTTTTGTTTCTACTTCAAGCTCGTCTGAGTCAGAGTCATTAATAATTTTGCGAATTCGTCTAGTTTTTGTGAAATATTTTCCTTTCTTAGCAGAGTTAATTCTCTTGCTAGATCTAGTCACTCTTACATCACTATCATCATCAGAAGAAATTTCTTTTTCATTTGCCTTGTCCTTGATAAGTTTATTTTTGACTTTGGATGTGTCGTCTGTGTTCTTAAACTTCTTATCGCGAGTAATTTTGCCTGATCTTTTTTTACTAGAAGTTTTACCCAGAGAGTCTTCATCATCGGACTTTGTTTCTGCTTTTTCACTTTGCGTATTAATATTATCTGTGTCTGTTGCTATGGCCACTGAGCCTGTGGGCTGTTCATTCTCCTTTACAGGTTCTTCTACAACGGGCGTTTTTGGTCTCTCCGGTTCTGATCGTTTGATTTTCGGAATTTTATAGTTACTTACACCAAATCCAGAACCCATTATAGTTCCCTTTGCAATATTATCACTTGAGTACACTATGCCAGATTGACGTCTATCTATAGAATATCGGCTAACTTTGTCATGCCTACTTTTATCATCTTTTAGATCTCTGCGCATTCTTGGGTCTCTGTAATTTTTCCTAGGAGAGTACTGTTGCTTAAAATTTTGATTCACCTCTATAACTTCGTCTTTTTTTCTACCGGTGCTTGGATATGCATCACTTTTGGTAATCTTTGATTGTGTGGTATCTTTGAGTGACTTGGTATTAATTTGATATTCGAAAAAGTTATCATTTTTATTGAATTTGGATGAATCAAATTTATACGTTTTAAAGTCTGCTTTAATCTCTGTGAAAGTTTTAACATTTTGATCAGTTTTTAAAGACCTCCCCACACTACTAGCTCTTTTACTACGATCCATAAATGTGGGTACAGCTTTTTTTGTATCAATACTTCGTTCGACACTCTTCTCACGGTGTAATGATCTACCAACGCTTGTGGCACGCTGTCTTCGAGCATCTGTCGAGTAGTCAAAAATTTGAATACCTTTACCACTTTCAAGGAATTTCTGGAATGTAGCATTTACGCTTGTATCTATAGAAAACTCGTGGCCAACATGCGGTTTGACCGTCAAAGAGCTCTCATCCTTCCGGCCGACACTTCGAGCTCGCGACGTTCTACACGGATCCGGCATACTTCTACCAATGCTTCTTTCCCTTTGATTACGACGAGAACCATCATAATGACGATCACGATCTCGTGAGTATAGTTGATTATTATCATCTCGGTAATAACGTTGGTTACCTTCGTTTCGTTGATTCTCATAATGCCCACTGAAATTATCAGAAAAGCTCTGATCAGATCTTCCAATACTTTTTTCTCGCTCAAAGCTTCTTGGCTGATCATGGATTGAATAGCGATTATGGTCCTTTGAATACCTATCGCTCCGGCCATGATATTCTCTTTCATACTTTCGTGAATCTACGCGACGGGATCTGTATGAATTATTTTGATTATGGTAGCCACGCTCGTTACGATAATTGCGATCATGATGATAGCCGCGTTCAATTTCGTCGTTGTGGGAGCTGGACTCGAAATCGGACGGTCTTCTGTTAAGCCTAGGATCTTTATAGTCTGTTCTGCCGAAAGGATGGCTCGGGGTTTTAGGACAATCAGATCGTCCAAACGAATGGGCTGGAGTTGATGGACAATCACTTCGCCCAAAAGGATGAATGGGTGTAGATGGACAGTCAGCACGCCCAAAAGGATGAATGGGTGTAGATGGACAATCAGATCTCCCAAAAGGGTGAATGGGTGTTGATGGACGATCAGAACGTCCAAACGCATGATTTAGGGTCAAAGGCGCCTCAAGCCGTCCTGTATTGCTCGAACCATCAGACCACCCGAAGGAGGCACCTGGTGTTGATGGACTATCTTGTTTACTATAACTTTCTCGCCGAGTCATAAAGAATTTGTCATTTCTAGGATTATAACTCGGCTCCCTTTGAGTGGTTACCTTGGAAGAATCCCTTATTTCCCAATGCGGTACTGCTGAATCTCTGTGAGATTTATGATCGTCATCGTTTGTCACCCAAACAAGTTGGTCTTTTTTAGGCGGAGCGTCCTTATCTTGATTATCAGAAAAGAATGATGGCGCGTACACATGTTTTTGACGAGTTTCTCCAATTTCAAATGACTGGTGCGTGGGAGTCATTTCATAAGACCGCGCATTTGGTGTCCTTATCGGCGTCATGCTAGGAGCGTAACTTGGCGTATATACCGGAGTCATCCCTAAAAGTGGAATGTTAGGATGGTTTGTGGATCTTGACTCTTCTAATACTGAAGTCTTGGGACTTTCTTTGCTTATTAGAACATTATCTCTTCTTAATCGAGGATCAGTAAGTGGCTTTTTATTTTCTTCAGGTAACAAATTTTTCGATTCAGGAATCGCAGTGCTTCTCACAGTAGGCAAGGTAACGTCAGGCAGAGTGGTACCGGGAACTACTGGCACTGGTTTAGGTGAACCTAAGCTCCTCATATCAACATCAGCTGTAAATGATACAATAGGTGATTTTATAGGATCCGTTGGTATAAGAACTGGATTATCAAAATCATCACAAAATTGTTCTTGATCCGGAGACTTAGGGGCCAGATCAGCGTAAATATCTGCAACTGATATGGGTTTATCATCATCCAGTAAATCGTCGTCGGAAATATCTTCTTCATCGTCATCCAAAGAGAGTCTTGGGAGATTAAATCTCTCGCATTCTTTCTCAGTTAATTTTAAACTTTGTTTTTTAATTTCATCACGTTCAGCATTACTACGTTTCTTTGTAAATAGAGATTTAACTGCTGATTCTGACTTCTTTTTGTAGTTTTCTATAGAAATTCTTTTTTTTATGATGGGAACAGAGGCGGGTGCTTTGTGTTGCAATGTTGTACTACTAACCTCTGTGCCTGATGCCACTTTCGTAAGTTTGGGCTGATGTAAGGCAGGAGTGTCACCTTCAGTAGGAGTAATAGGAATTGTTTCACTGAGTATTTCGTTTTTAAGTGCTTGAAGGATGTCTATTTCCGATAAAACATCTTTTTTAGCCTTAGGAGGTAAATGTGGTTCATTCAACAAAGGTATTTCTGTATCTTCAGTGTTGGTAGTTTCAGGTTCTAAACATTGTGTAAGAGGTTTATTCGAAGTTTCTGATGTTACTTCATCATCATTACTTTCAAACTGGGTTTTAATTACTTCTTCTGGTTGTGCTTTATAAAAGTTAGCAACATTGTTCGTTGGGTCACTGGGTTCAATTTCTTTCTGATTTGTTTGTGAACTTTCTAGTACTTTAGAAGGGGAGTAATTAATATCTACAGCATTTACCTTGGCATTTGGAGAATCTTTTAGTATAACTGGGGATGGAGCAGTCTTTATATTTTCACTCGTAGAAAGCACAGAATCAGGTTTACTGATATTAATTATAGGGTCTATTTTACTATCTTTAGTCAAAACATCAACCAAATCATTTGCCTGTGATATTTCTTTCTCGTCATTTTTAAACGGAGAATCAAGGCAAAAGTCATTATTGACCTTAGTCAAATCAATTTCCTTTTCCTTGATAGGACATTCAGTTGCGTTAGGCTCAAGGTTGAAATCGTCTTGATTCTGAAAAACGCCAGTTTCATTAAGATCCATTTCAGTCTCTTTGCTTTCGCTACCATTATCCGCGACGACTAGGCAAATCTGTATTTTACGTTGTATCCCTTTTTCCGTTGATTTCGATGGCTTCTTATCTTTATCCATAACGACTAAATTGCCGTAAACGCTATCGATAACTTCACTCTCACTATCAGATAATTCACCTTCTTCAACCTCGTGCTTCTTTTTCTTTCTCGGTTTTGTTTTCTTACTGTAAGATTTTAATATTAATTCCGATATGTCATCATTTTTCCCCGTTTGCTTAAGTTCTCCCAAGATTTGAGTCCTTAATTCGCGAAGTGTAGTAATATCTACGTCGCCATCACTACAAGTAATGATTCTAGAGAGAATATCGTCGGTGTTAAGAGAATGTAGGCTCTCTTCTGGCACTTTGAGAGTGATGTTTAGATTTTCGTTTGAAGATTTTCTGTCTCTGGATTTCGTGGATTTTTTCTTCTCCTTTTTGTGATAAGTTGGCGAGTTTCTTCTGGGAGATCTTCTGCTAAATAGTTGTTTTTCTGCGGAAGAATCTTGACTAGGAGACCAATGACGTCGCTCGGGAGAAACCAAGACTCGGGTGTAGCGTTTGGACTTGGGCGACAGATTTTTTGATGCGTGCATTTTCCGCGGTGTTCTGTTTACAGGCGACAGAGATCTGTTCGGTCGTCTTTGGAATAAGGCGGGCTCTTTGCTTCCCGGTTCACAGATTTCCTCCCTTTCACTCGCTCGAGCAATCTCCGGTAATGTGTCAGACATTTTCTGTGATTTGGCGACGGTTTTCAGCTTGTTTCTGACGGTCTCTAAATCTGAGCTGCCCGTGACTCGGGAATCACTTTCTTTTATTTTAGTTAAGGGTATAGTGTCTTTCTAAAACAAAAATAATGATGGTGAATTATTTAATCTACTTATACCAAAACGAGAATTAAACGAAAAATGTAATACTTACTGAATGTTCAACTTTGGCGTATAAATTAACCAAAACCTGCTCGCATTTGAGTAAGTTATCCATTTTCATCCTAGAAAATAAATAGTATAGGTATATAAAACACAATGAGATACAGAATGAAACACAGATAAATCAAATTAAGATCCATAATGCCTTAAAAATAATTTTAATCAGATTTCTACTGGCTTCTATTTCTGCGGCACCTGCGCCACAACTCAAGTCCGATAGACGCGGCGCTGCTATCTGACAATTTATTTTTACTAGTAGTTCCAGTTTTTTCCGTAATATGTGAGAGGTGGCGCCGACTTAGAAGGATGTTTTAGTTATACGGTCATCATCGCTAGTTATAAGTAACATTGAGTGATTATCAATTCTACTACAATACGTAATTCCCGTTAAATTAAAACTTATTGTGGTTAATAATCACCTCTTCTTCTGGTCTAGCAGAAGATCCCTAAGAGAGCGGATCTTGTCAAGCTGCGCCTGGCGTGGGTTTGACGTAGAAGAGTTACTCTCAAGCCGCTCGATCATACTCTCCAAAAAGGGGATGTACTTCTTCATATCCTCGAACTTGCGATCGTACTCGGACGCCATTTTGACTAAAAAATAAAAAAAATTAAACATTTATTTTTGCAATAGATAGAGTTGTACGTGTCATAGGCAAATATAGTGTTAAATATTGCTGAAAAAATCACATGACTAGCCCCGTGGTAAGATCATAGTTTGCGTTACGATGTATTAATAGAAAACACCCAGAACAAATATCTGCAGATCGTACAAACATTTGTCAATCAAACCCGCAACCTCTTAAGTCTTGGCGAACCGTCGTCTGCCGCGCCATAGCAGTCTTCAAATGTATTTTATTTAAATATGGAGTTAATGAAACATTAAGAGCTTGTCCAGAAAGGGTGAATTCGCCGCGATTCTCTCGCGCGTATTTACGACCGTTGCGTCCACAAGGTGCGTACCAACGCGCGTTTCCGTGTCAAAATTTTGGCGCTCCATTTCCCTTGATACGTGCACTCCTTCTAGAGTTCGCGCGTTAGCTGCCCTTTCTGGACAAGCACTAGTGCTTGTTGCGTCCAGTTAACGCGCGAACTCTAGAGCGACGCTTCATTCAACTCCATGTTTCCTACTGAATTTCTCCCCAAATGCTCGCGCGTTGGTACGCTCCTTGTGGACGCAACGTTTGCGCGTAATACGCGAGAGAGAATCGCGGCGTATTCGCCAAGACAAGACAAGCTGGACAAGCTCTAAGTACCTATACTAACAATAGATAATATCACCAAGGAGTAAGGCGCGGTGGTTATAGGTACCAACTAACTCCCCCAAGAATTATAATGGGTTGTTTTGTGGAGAACCGTGCCTAGAAGTAATGACGTAACATGGGTTGGTATGATTTTGAAACGCTGGTATGGTGGGCGGTAAACATAGTAATGGTAATTTTAAATGATCAATTATATTACACTAGTGCTCATAAATGATTAACTAATTCAAAAGCAGTGTCGAAGGAAACATTAACGTAAAATAAAATAACATTTAATTAATGCCGCGTGAAAAAAACGGTTGCTGTTTTTTTTTGTCATTCATGTGAACTTCTGAATGTGTTAACTTCTTTAGAATGTAAAGATTTGCGTGATCTCTACTTATTATTCCTTTCTCATTGTCCCGCTCGATATGTAATTTGATGTTCGCGAGTTAAGTCACTAAAGAACGTGTATTTTCTCGCGTAATTAAAAACATCGTTGCCTCCGTTCACCTGACGGGTTAAGACATGGTAAGGGATTAATTACATTAGACCGGGCCGTGCCCCGTCCGGGCCACGGATTTGAAACGTTACATACATTTTATATGAACCAGTTTATATTACATAGTGTCCCGTCCGGGCCGGTGTAATATAAACTGGTTCATATAAAATGTATGAAACGTTTCAAATCCGTGCCCCGTCCGGGCCACGGACACGGCTCATCGCTGGACGTCAATGGATGCGACTATGAAAAGCAAGCACGGTGGTGGACCAGACAAACGAAGATAGTTGATGACGAAGATAGGTGGATACCAATAATCTTTTTATTTTTTAAGAAAAATAAACTTTAATCTGCTTCTAAATTCACTTCCAGCTCAGCAACGACATGATTCCAGGCGCAAATACCTACCTAAAGAGGTTTGCGAAGTATAAGAAATAACTTACAAACGCAATAGTCGCCCGTACGATTTTTGAAAGTTCCCCTCTATTTCTCAGATATGCCATCATAAAACTCCGATTTCCTGATCACCATTTGACTACTACTTTTGAAATGTCTTCTATCCAAAAAATAAAGTATCAACAAAATCGGTTCATAAACGACGAAGTTATTCGCGAACTAACAAAACCATTTAATATACCTTCGAATTCAGAAACCTCTTTTTATTGAAGTCGGTTAAAAAGAGGGCGGCCTATACCCAGCAGTGGGCGAAGTCCGGTTTTAGTTGATGACAAATATTACGTATATAAAAAATATATACCTATATAACAGACATCTTACAAGTAAAACAGAATAAACAAGTTTTACATAAACATGCTCCAGTTAATTAAGTATGTACGGCACTACGGTAAAATACGTGTCGGACCACGCCTAGTATTTATTATAGGTCATGTCACAAATTAATAAATATATATTAACTGAGTCTGTATGTAATATAAAACAAATTATGTATTCTAAGGAATTCTCCGTAATTAATTATCGACATTTGATTAAATATCTAAAACCATTTAAAATCTTCATTTTGTCTAAAGACCTATTCAACGATACCCTACTACTACTACTACATAGATAGGTAGGTAGGTAGGTACATGGGTTTTCAAAACAAAAAAATATTCTCTTAGTAAAATGTTTAATATAGTCTGAATAGTCTCATTAATTGATTGGCCTTCCACTCCACGCAGCTTTGCCCCCGTTCTATGCATTTTCTACATAAAACATACATTATCATGGTAGAATTCCTCAACCTATTGTGGACTTATTAATAATAGTCACATAACCTATTTACCCAGTATCATAATAAATATTAAGTGATATCTATGTTAGATGTCCATCTATATAATATCTATAATAATTTCGTCAAGGGGTACGATAGACTCGATCGAAACCTTATATGAATAACAAAACATAAAAAAATATTGATTTTGAGTCAACATCATTTTATCCGCAAAATTCGGATTATGGAGAATTTCGACTAATTCCACCCGAGCGCAGACGGGTTTTCATCTAGTCTAGTAAAAAAATAATACGCCGCGTCGCGAGCGGACGCTACGATTACAGACTAAATAATATAATGTTTTATTTGACATGCGATGCCGGGAGCTAGTGATGTGCGAGCATAAGCTTCCCAACGACGGCACAAATAAAAATTATCGACGAATATTATAAAGTTATTACGTGCAGATAATTTATACAATTATGTTATTGTATAAATAAGCATAAATATAAAAATGCAACAGCATCAGTTTTACATTATTTTGTATAACTGCATATTATACAGTTTCATAGATTTTAATTATCGCCATTGAAGAAAAAATTAATACCACATTAGCTAGGTCAGCCAATTTTTTTTATTTTTGTAATTTTAATTTAGGTTTCAGTGAACTACAGTTTTCAACTAAGATGAATCTTCTAATATAACATCCATGAAGCTCACAAGAGGTTTCAAACTTGTGTGTCAATTCTTTATCTGTTTTCGAATCCATAAGTATCCCGGATATTGCACATTGGTAAGAAAATGGGCCGCTAGTTAGAGGCCATTTTTTATACTACTAAGTTGGTAGACAAGCATGCGGCCCACTTGGTGGAGAGCGGTTACCGCAGCCTAAGAACGCCTTTAGCATCTGAGATGTTACCTGCGTGCTGCCGAACCCACTTAAATGCATCAGAATACCCTTTTAATTAATTTTTAAGTAAATGTATCTATAACTATGAATGGAAGCCTTTTTTTAATTTCACTGAATTCAATATTATTCGACACGTTAAGTTTATAAAACTTATTTGTCAGGGTTAGTGAATATATAATTTTTTGGTAATTGTCACGATCACGTATCTTAGTAGGATCAATTGGTCTCGAATGATCGCAAAACTGAGTGAGACATGAATATTGAATAGTCGACGGAGATTTCTGCAACATACAATTCACGATTGTATTATTTTAAGAATATAAACAACCGCAAATATTATATTTTTTGCAACAGTATTATAATAGGTAAGTATGTCACAAATAACCTAACCAGTATTCAACGATACCCTACTAGGTAGGTAAAAAAATGTGCAAACCCAAGTACCTACCTAGTACCTCTTCATAGGTAATCTCAATCTCTTCATCGTTATCTCAATAGTTATATCTTAGAACCATACGAAATTTCATCTTAATACCTCAAACTTATAAACATAATGGCTCTCCGCTTTTTCTATTTTGACTCCCAAACATCTTAGTAGGTATCTCGTGACTGTAGTGCCACCTACCTAGGTTTCGCTCTTTTATATAATTCATGTAAGATAGGTACATAAACATGATTATTTAGGTACTTCCAATTTAACAAAACAGTTCGATGAAGGTAAATAATATCAATATTAAATTCTCAATATAATATTTGATCATTATAGAACTTTGAAAATAAATCAAACCGCGACGCGACGCTTGTTTTAAAACATCGATAGATTTCATCGACAAGCACGCATCACTACACTAAGGTTCCAGTGACGCTGTCGTGCGAAACTGCTAACGAGAGACAACGTGAATGTATAGTCGTGATTGTTTTGGAATCCAATCCAATCCGGACGTTTCAGGTTAATCCATGGTTAACTATCATTTGTTTATAAAAACACTGGAAGCGATCCTACATACAAAACAAAATATTCCTTAATTACCTACCTTTTTAGTAGCGATCCAACAAAAATTCTTTACGTTCCAGGCGTAAAATCAACGGCAATCACCTAACTATTTTGCTAAACTATGTACAATCAACACAGACACTATAATCACAATTTTCATATTTTTAACCATTCTTCGAATGGATATTGAAGACGCCATTCACCGTTCGAACTTGGATAGAAATAAATGCGCACCGAGCGCTTCAAAATCTTTTGTGTTGCGTGAACTTGTGTGCTGTGCAGCGAGGGCGGTTGGGAAATGAATACAAAATGGCGGTCGACGAGTGAGCGATCTTTGCTAATGGTAAAGCGTGGCGCTGCAATCGCAGGCTCTGCTTTTTTAGATTATTTCTTTTACTTACATATTTGCCGTTTTAAATATCAGTAAAATTTTTGAATATTTTATATTAACTAAAATAAAATATTTTTTTTTTATGATTCTAAAGTAATACAAACGAAATGAAATAAATGGATCAAAAAACTACTTCCGGTACATAACAAACGTGGCAAAATTTCTGTTACATTATGTTGAGTGAAGAAAATATTTAATTCTATTACCTATTCATAAAAAATGCGAATTAGAAGCCAGCTAAAATACTTACCGCAATTACTAATAAATGGAAATACCTACAAATAAAATGTTTATGAATAACGTAGATCGTTAAGTTCAGACTAAACATACCTTTTAATTACGTTCCAAAGCATTTTTATTTTATTAGTAGTGGAACCAAAATGGCCGTGTCAGTCTTTCTTCATCCAGAGAAGCTATCAAGTAAAAATTATATTTTAACTGCATAGGTAGGTACCTATTAGGTAATCTAATAACCTAGCTATGAACCTATCTTCTGTTTTATAAAAATATTTTACACGTACCTAAATAATAATGTAGGTACCTACTGCATAGGTAGACTTTCGATTAAAATGACTTTAATCTAGATATCATTTTTATTATGTAGGTAACTATTTTAATTTAATATAATATTATATTCTATTTAGTGTAGCACTTATACAAAAGTGCGTAATAGGTCCAGGCGGTGAATATAATATACCTACATTCCGCAGTGTTTTTTATCCAACAAGATGTAGGTAATATTCCTGCATTCTGACCATCGCAAAATCACCACGCGCTGCGCCACCGAGTGTTGGATTTAGTTTTGATTACTTTTGATAATAAACCCTCAAGCATCATGCTACTGCTATGTTATGTAAGATTAGATTACCAAGTATCGATTGCAAAATGATGGCAAAATCGGCCACGTAGTTGTATCCTGTAATTTACCTGTTTTGTTCTTAAGAATTTACTAAATTACGCTCCAACAAATTCTTATCGTCCGATTAGGTAGGTATAACGCGTCGCGCCCGAGCCGCCAGACAAAGAACTCACGAAACGTGTTCATTATTAAATTGGACGCCATTCCATTATGCCACATATGCCACATGCAAGGCGATGTAACGCCATCCTTTAGAAAAATCACTGACCTGTTTCTTAATTACAGATAATATATTTCTAGATCTAGCTCACTGGCTTAGAATGCAATCTTGCATTATGCTACTTAGTTATATCGTGGACAGTCTTTTTCGATCGGTGTGCACTACTGCGGTGCTGAACGCGAACAAGGCCGTCGCCCTCCCCTCCTGGTCCCGCCACCGATCGCGCCGCTGAACCGCCAACACAGCCCTGCCCGGGCCCCTTTCATTCCACGGATCGCCAGAGCTCTAAACACACGCCTCACGCCACGCGCGTTCTTCGACCCACGATAAATTCCTCGATTTCACTTATTATTATATCCGCCGCTCGACTCAACACACGTCTAATTTTTTTTTCTCAGTGGCTTTTGTTTCTCACACGGAGGATAATAACTCCATGGTTTCTCAGCCGGCCAGTACGCAAGGAGGTGAAAGTTGTGCGGGAACTCCTTGATCCATTAGTGTACGTCAAAAAAGTGTCAAAAATATGTTTGTGACATGAATGTCACATGAATTGGTCAAAATAGTCCCGCGTTGCAGTGAATGTTTGTGCTCATTTTAAAATATTTCGTTTTTAGTAAAAGCATTACAAATAACAAAGAATAACATCTAATTTTTCCGTTATGATTCTCCCTCGTGTTAAATCTAATACCTACCACAAAATGTAATTAGCATGTAAAACAGGTTGTAGGTTCCGAATTTCCGATACCTAGGTACATCGAATTCTGATCGTTCTATGGTTGCATAACATTTTGTACTTTCATTAAAAACCATTATTTTTCTCTATCTTGGTGCGTAACAAAATTTAAAGAAGTGCCAAGTGAATATAAGCCTAGCTCGGTGGTGATTAGAGATCAGTTATTCTGAGAAATCGTTAGGCAAGACTTACCTATCTATAGTAAATATTGCTCTTTTCCTTATCGTATTTCTTATTACCTACTTTAAATTTTCACCAATTCATTCATTATTTGCATTTTTATATTGGGGAAACCTGTGCCCTGGTTTTTTTCTTTTCATTAGGTATTCATTAGTTTCTTAATTTCTAAGCCGGCACGATTCTCCCCAACAGATGCCCTATTAGATATTAGGTAGGTACTTAATAGGTTCATAGTTCATTTCATACTTAAATGATTTTAGAAGAGTACCTACCTAGGTGGGTAATAAAGAAAAGAATTAAGTACTTACACACCTTTATGTAAAAATTACCTACGTAAGTACCTATTGTTATTCACTACTTAGTTATGTATCGGTTACCTTCGTGGTAAGTTACCTACGTAATCTATAGCTTATAGGTAGTTGTCTCATCGTTATGAGCCACAGAGATGGGTAAAGGCTTCCCTATGTGCCATTCACTATGGTTCTGCTAGTTTGGACTCATCTCTTTATACCTAATACACCATAATGTAATAGGTGTACATAGACTATGTGTAAGTAGATAGATAAATAATGTTTAAGAAAGGGTATTTATGTCTTTTAAAGGGAAGCACTTTAGACTAACTAAAGGTTTTCAGGTCGTATGAAACATACTACCTAGGTCGATTCAGAAGTGCCTGGGGATTTAATTATGGATATTCCATAATTAAATCTTAAAACCTTTTTGAAAGTTTTAATTTGGAAATTAGTTTTACGTCCTAAAAGTGTTTGTTACAACAATCCTATTCACAAGGACTTCGGCGGTGCACAGTAAAGTTAAGCTGTTCGACCGAGTAAGAACGAAATGTATTCATATATTATACACACTCAGTCTATTTCTGTACCTACCTACCAGTGTACAATCGTGCTGGTGGTTACAGTATTGATTGTAGTTATCTGGCATTTACTGCGCATGTGTAAAACGATAACCGCTATAAGTACCCAGCTCAGCCCATCGCCCCGCCAGTCGTGGAAATATTTAGAACGGAGCCGACGCGTCGATAAATTCGCTTGAAAAATTATTTTTTGACACAAGAAACACCCACAAATCGTACTACACAACTGGATTTATTTACAAAACAGGCTTTTAGCATTGTTTCGTTAGGATTGTCGATTTTATTTTGGTTTTTTGAATAATTTTGATTTGTTTCAGTTCAAGGTTCCGGAGATACATTTGCTTACGTGTAGGTATGTTTCCAAATTGTAAATAATATGACCTAACTAGTTATATTAGCGCAATCAACTTTTTTACTCAATATATCCTGTGCCATGTTTTGATCAATAATATTTTTACGGGATGTCTTTTTTCTCTTTTTCTTGCGTTCAGCAGTTGCCATTTTCTGTCTTTCGGGATATTTTTCGATTAAAAGTCCTCTGAAAGTGAAAGGCAATTGTCTGTCAGTGGGATAAAGTTTTCACGAAAATGCATAGGTACCCAAAAATAAACAAGTCATAGGCACGATCCACTGCTGGGCATGGGCCCAGATTTGGGAACAAACAATGCTTACTAGACGGCACTGGTTGAATGAAGAATGTTGTTACGGTACATTACACAGCATGACGCTGCTGCCCGTCTTCCGGTTTATAGATCCTTGTCGGTTTGACGATACAGACGGGAAGAGACGGGATAGTACTAGTCTCAAGCCATGGCCTTAAAAATATGTCCTAAAAGGAAGATTCGGCAATACCTCGACTTTCTTAAAAAAAAAGTTTGTTTACCAATCAAGTTTCAAAAACCAGCGTTAAAATAAAGTGCTGAATAGTAGAAATAATAAAGAGAATAATAATTAACACCAGTCAAACATTTGTAAACTATTTTTTTACTAAAATAGCGATGAAATAACACTATCCTGCATAGGCTCCGCAGCACGTTGTACCTTCTGGAGACTAGATAGACGTCGCTTCTGAACACATCGAAAGACATCATTATTCCTTAGAAAGTTAAAATTACCTACGTAGCCTTAACTGGCTGTGAGCGCGTTAAACGAAACCTACTTTCTCTGAGTAGATAGCGATTTTTTGTTCACGATAAATTTGAAAAGTATAAAAGTAGTAGGTAACCTAGGTATAGATGATCCAATCTTAAAATGAACTCCCCTCCACAAAACCGTGATAATTTCAACGTGTGAGAGGAAATACGTATTGCAACAATATACTTGTGTGCGTGCTACAACTTTACTGTAACATTGGCTCATCTGTCTGTCAAAGTGATACCGTTTGCTTATACGTTAATGAACATCCAATAACAAAGATCAATTTATGTGTGTTGTATCTATACACCTTTTTGCATGTACGTGTAACCGCGGTGGAGGGGCGTTCAGTTTAGAAATGGTTTTACTATACCTACCTTATTTTATTTAGTAAGTAGGTTAACTAAGTAGGTTACTGAACACATTTGCAAGCTGTTTACCTACTAACGTATGCCTATGCATATTGTTAGATAGCGGGTTGCAGATATCTATGATATTGACATAGACAAATTAATTATTTAAAAATAATCAAACTTACCGACTTTAATCTAGCCCACCGGCCTCTTCTTTCGGCGTAAACTTCATAAACAGAATTTGCTGACCATGAGTCTATATACGACTTATAATTATACTAATGATAAATATCTGTGAGGGTCAGACATTAAATTTGGTAGATATACATTTAGAGGTCTCGGACACAGGATAGACTATTTAAATTCTTGCTCCAGTTATGATAAGACGTGGCCCTCACACAAACGCGGACGGAGTCGCGGGCACCGCTAGTATATACATATTATAAAGCTGAAGAGTTTGTTTGATTGTTTGAACGCGTTATTCGCAGGAACAACAACAGAAGGCGCTATTTGCTCATCCGATTTGAAAAATTATTTCAGTGTTGAATAGTACCTACATTTACCGAAGCCTACAGGCTATTTAAAAACTATCTACAAAATAAGGAAAACATGTAAAACTGGGCGACCTTATAGATACATACCAAGCTTAGGTATTTATAAGTATAAATAGTTTTCAACTCTTTCCTACTAATAAAATTTAATCACTAATGATGTTCCCCGAATATGCCTACAATAATGAAACAATATAAACTTATGAATTTTCTTTAATCATCAATTTAAAGCTTACATGAGACTTCATTTGTGAGTAGCGGCGGTCACAATCAAAAATGACTCTTTTCTACATGTATCTACGGACTGTATTCGCACGCATCTAATGCGTCGATTTCGGCTTAAAATAATCACAAAAACATGATTCCCATCATCTCAAAATAACTGCAAAATCTACTCGAATTTCGCGTTTGTCTTATAAAAGGACAATACCAAATAGTTTAACAAAATAAGGGAAGACTTGTGAAGAAAAATTTAAGATTAATTAATTAAAATTTTAATTGGTACTTAAACCCTTTGAAATAATATTGAGTTTAAAATTAAAATATTTTTGAATAGTTAACATCAAACCTAACTACGAAAATGCAAAAAGTATAATTTTAAAATAACCATCTAGAAATATGATGGTTTTTAAGCCCATGCGTTAATTGACCTTGATTCGACATTTATATTTAAAAAACATAATTTGGTAATGAAAGATCAAAGTTTCTACAAAGTTCCCTAATTCCAATAAGCAGGGTTCAGTTACCTAATCATTTTGAATATTGGTAGTCTCATCATATGCTCAACTTCGGTCTACGTTAAAAAGTGGACGTAGAACCGAATCTTGCACACAACTCGACAACCATCGATAGATAGACATAAAACGTGACAAATATCTCTTTATTTTTTACATTTAAACGAAAATCTTCCTTCTCAAGTGACCTAGTAACAAAAATGCTTACAAACACAACCATAGACATACAATAATTCTCGCCACACACGCACCACACTCGCCATTGCTCCAAATCTCTGCTTTAAACGTTATTACCTTTAAAAGGCATGAAACGCAGTAACAAGGGTAGCGTTCACCCCTCATTCCATGCACCCTAAGCTTCGTCAAACCGGAAATAAAGGGAGCTGACGGGGGTTCAAATAATCGTTTTTTTTTATATGCCAAAAATATGACGTTAAAATATCAACTTAATACAATTGAATACATCCAAAATATTCCCACCGTCAGCTTCTACCTAAGTTGTGTTTACATCGGGAGAGTAGATTAGTCTAGTAGCCTTTTCCACTGGATATCAAAGCACTGGAAAAACCTTGTTAAAGTTATTAGGCGTCTCTTTAGAAACCCAATATAAGTAACGAAAAATTAACTCAAAGAACACGGCAACAAATCATTACTACACTTTCTAGAATGAATGTTATTTTCGATGTCTTGAATTTATTGGTTTTATGATTGGGTTTCTTCTGTCATAGACAAATTGGACTTACAACGACTTCATTGACATTTTTAGTTACCTAAGCAATGACTTTCCCAGTGCAAGCCTAATAATTCATTGTTGTAGTAAACCAATAACATTAATTAAAACAAAATTTGATCCCTGTGACAGCGTTTACATCATTATCATTAATTAGTTGTATCGAGTTTGGTAGTTCATTAGGTACTTTTTGTTCGTCAAATTAGTTACCGCATTGTTGCAAGTTTCCTAATCATAAATGACATCAAAGTCATTGCATAAATCATAATGTATTACATGCAAGTGAATTTATTTGACATCAAAAACAATCGATTTACAGATTTTTCCAAGAATTTACAGTCCATTTGTATAAGGTTAAACGATGCAAATTTGAAAGGGGAATAGAAAACAGATATTTTTTAATGAAGCTACTTTATTTAGTTCATCTTTAGTTTGAAACGCTTAAAACATTTCGACAACTCAAAGCCTCTTTTCAAATAAAATTGACAGATTCACATTGCTCCAAAGACAACCTTATCGAGTACAATTTAAGTGTCTTTTTTCCACAGTAGTCTCATTGAGTCACATAGGACAGGAAATAAAAGTAATCCGTACGCACCCAGCATTACTACAAGCCTAAAGTAAAATAAATATCAATAGTAATCGACCAAGAAGGTTCATCTTTGTTACCTCTTTGCTCGATCACCCTACATCTATACATACATCTCATTCGCACACAGACACTCATGTCAGGACACAGTCCAGACTAAAACACAAGTAGTTAAGAAAAGGCCTATAGTTGTAGTTTTGATCTAGTAAGTAACTGCCTGTTACTTTATTTAATAAATACTATTTACAAGATCCTGTGATTGACTGCGGATGTGTTAATGTTCATCGCAGGCAGTAGTACAATGGGTATTTCTAAATGGGTTAAAGATATATTATCATTATTGGTGCAAGATCTTCTGGTTTTAATAATGGATCCTGCGCTTGAGTAAGCGCAATTTGCCAGTGTTATTTAAATAAAATTACAGTTATAAAATTGTTTACGTTGTGATAAAAAAAAGGAAAAGGTTTGCCCGAGACATATTTATGAATTGAATTTGAACCACGTTATATTAAAGATGGCTCAAGCCTAGTTGCTCATTTTGATGGGCGACTGACTAAGCTTAACAATCAGTCATTTTTGTATAGTTCATAAAATATTCAACAAGTCTGTGACGCGAAATCATGGATTATCCCACCTCGCTAAAGAGTCAAGACTTCCAAACTCTATTTTTTGACATGATTGTTGGCCACAAGTTTCGTAAAACGTATTGCGTGAAAAAACTGAAGCATATTTCATTCATTATAATTTAGGTACTGTCGATTATTGTCAATGTATATGATTTATCTTAGTTCATTTTATATTATTGTATATGAAATAATATTAGTCCATTAGAAATCAACCACCTTATTGCATCAGTTTGTCTTTGTCGCAAACATTTCTAAACATAAATGTAGTCCGCAACAAATTCGTCTCTGATCGAAGTCATACTTATTTCGACAAACCAATTCCATTATTAAAAATTTCTCTCTTACCAAAAGAATACTGGCACCAATTCTATTTTCAAAAACATCCATTCAGTCTGTACCCATGTTACTAGAGCAAAGCTTCACGCGCTGGGATACGCACGGAGGGGGGATGAGGATATATAAGGAGGTTCTCTTGCGGTCCGTTCAGTTGCGCACGACGGGCGCGGGCGAGTGGTGGTGCCGCTCCAGGTCCTCCAGAGAGAGCGCGTTGGGCACGTGCACCGAGGGCAGCTTGCCCGCGGAGGCGCGCGCCAGCAGCTCGGGGCTGAACCAGCGCGCGAGCTGGTTGTCGCCGCCGCCAGCGCCCACGTTGCCCATCTCTGAAATCAGGTCTGGACCTGAGTTGTATTCTGTCCTAGTTATTAACATTGCTGATACAATTAAAAGGGGCTGAAATACTTTAGTTAGAGGAAGAGCTGCTTTATTGCATCTATCAACAGCTAAATACAGGCCTTATTTTAAGATTCATTGAGAGATAAGTTATATTAGAATTGACTTCCATTTACCAATCTACCATGTGGCACGAGCCTTATCCACCCCATCTCTACCAACAGGCATTGTGACACGAGGAAGTACTTTAATAACTTACTCCGATGACCACCCACCATTTTAACCGTGATGATTTAACCAATGAATCCCTCAAAACTTGTATAGGTTCTAATAACCGTTGCCCCCTAGTGACTTTATAGGTTAAAATGGAAATGTATGACACAGGACACACTGCACGCGCACGTCTACGTTACGCAAGCGGTGTGTCCTGTCTGATACATTCCCATACAACTCAGTGGTACGTGCACGTCTACGCTCACGTGTACGTATACGCATCCGGTCTGCTCGAGGCTTAATAATGATGCAGTATTTACCATTCAAGCTCCTCTGGTGCGACTGCGCGAGCAGCTGGTGCAGCGTGGTGTTGGCCGGCATGGCGCGACCCATGTTGTTCATGTTGTTGAACTGGAATACACAACAATCATGTTCACATAATGATATGTCAAACAGCCACATAAGATTAAATCTAAGGCTACAACTTAATCTAAGTATACGTCTAACAATCCTAATAAAATTATATAGCATACATACATTTATTTATTGATTCTAATTGTAAAGGTTGCCTGTAAGAGATCGCTCTTTAGAGATAAGGCCGCCCATTGTACGTGTCTCTTTTTGTGTTTGTATTATTTATGTGCTTTGTGAACAATAAAGTGTTTTTGTATTGTATTGTAAAATTTTTGCATTCGGTCCAGTAGTTTCGGAGGCTTTATACGTAGCAAACAAAGGAACAATCAAATGTTAGATGTTATAACTTACATTATTTGAAGGCAGCTGCCGTGACTGCGAATGCGGGAACGGACGAATGTTATTGATCATCTGCTGAAAGAAAATAATAACATAAGCTTATTGTTTTGTATGTCAATGATTTTCATCGTAACAACATTAAATGTGTTGGCTAAATGCGACATTCGAAACGAAAGACGAGTGTGCTACTCAACTTTTGTTCCGTAGAAAAGTGCGCTTTAAAAGCACGTGCTTAAACGTTGACGGCAAACATCGTGAGGAAACCGGCATGTTCTCAGAACTTTGATAAGTTTGAATGCAGGACATGTGAAATTCACCAACCCGCACTTGGCCAGCGTGATGAATTAAGGCCTAATCATTCTCGTCAGGAGAAGTCCCAGTGTCCCAGCAGTGGGAACGTAAGGAGGTGATGCGGATATTTACCGGTTGCTGTTGGTTCATGTAGTGCTGCGGGTAGTCCGGCTGCGGCGCGTAGCCCATCGCGGGACCGCCTCCCTGGTTGCCCTGCGACAACCAGACACATACATATTATTATGATAAATCAAATAAAAAAGTTTTTATTTCACACTACTTCTAACAAACACGATAATACAAATAATGAACACTTACAATTTACATATAAAATTATCTATATGCATAATTTTTTCTGGCCCATAGCTTGCCGAAGAAAGTTTTAATAAATTAAATAAGTTTATCAGGTCACATGCACCACAGATGTCGCCAGGGGGACAGCAGTAGATGTATTACCTTGACAATGGGGCGTCCCATCTGCTGCATCTTCTGCTGCGCGTTCCACTGCTGCTTCGGACTCAGCGTCTCAGACTCCTTCTCCGCTGTCATCTTACGTAGCACCTGCAAATACCATGTTACCACGTTATAGTCAATAGTGTGATCAACCAACAACTTACATAACCAACCCTATTTACGCCTTCTTCTAGAAGAGTGCGTTCTGCATTATGGACTACAGTATATTGCACTCACTTCTTCTTGATGAGTGCGTTCTGCATTATGGACAACAGTACATAAAATAAATAAAATAAATAAATATAAATATTACTGGACAATTTACACAACGACATCTAGCCCCGTGGTAAGCTCGAAGCTTGTGTTACGGGTGCTAGAATTCTGATATACTTAATATAATATACATACATAGATAGATATTTTTTATTATACATATTATAACACCCAGACACCCGGAACAAATATTTGCAGATCATACAAACAGTTGTTCCGAGGCGGGAATCGAACCCGCAACCATGGCACTCACTTTTTCTTGATGAGTGCGTTCTGCATTATAGACTACAGTACATTGCACTCACTTCTTCTTGATGAGTGCGTTCTGCATTATGGACTACAGTACATGACACTCACCGAGGTAGGAGTGAAGGAAATAGGCGTGGACTGTTTGGGCTGGTGCAGGACCTCGGCGCGACGCCGGTTGTAGTTCTCGCGCTGTTCCTCCAGCTTCTTCTTGATGAGTGCGTTCTGCATTATGGACTGCGTGTGAACGGCTAACTCGCGAGGGGAGGGAATACGCGGCGGGACGCCTGTATGGGATATTTCATAAGTTAGTATATAAACATCAAATAGAATCGAGCAGGTATAACTTCCTACAAAAATGATCATCCGATAACTATTTTATAAATTTATGAATGATAATTGTTCAACAAAAATTATTAGAAAGATAATTCCCCCAAATTAAATTGTAACTATGGTATACAGAAATCAGAGAATCTATATTTCAGTAAGCAAGACAAACTTATGTAGATGATCCAGTCTAAAAATGAACTCCCCTCCACAAAACCGTGATAATTTCAACGTGTGAGAGGATATACTTATTGCATCACTATACTTGTGTGCGTGCTACAACTATACTGTAACATTGGCTCATCTGTCTGTCAAAGTGATACCGTTTGCTTATACGTTAATGAACATCCAATGACAAAGATCAATTTATGTGTGTTGTATCTATACACCTTTTTGCATGTACGTGTAACCGCGGTGGAGGGGCGTTCAGTTTAAAAATGGTTTTACTATACGCAGTAATGTAACCCAAACCCTCTTTCTCAGGCAAACAACATCTTAGATACTTATAATAAAGGCATAATAAAAAGCCAGATTTTCTGTACCTTTATCCTGCCTCTTATTTTAGCATTACATTAGAGCTATATTTACCTGGATGGTGCACAGTCAAGTTTGGACTGGTAGGCATTATGGGCGACACACAGAAAGCTGCGTCCATGAATTATTATAAAAATTAATAAGATGTTGATTGGTACTCAAAGACATGCCGATTAGACTAGCTTTGCCCCGCGTCTTTGTCCGGATTCTCGCGGTAGCCTATATTTCATCCAAATGGGTGAATCAGCAGGAATTTAGATAACATTATATCATTGTCAACAACATCAAATGCTTTTTGAAAATCTAAAAATATGTCCATTTGCATTCCGTCATCCATTTCATCAGCAAGATAGTCAACGAAATTAAATGTGATGGACAGAGGTCTTCAGAAGTAAATTTAATTTTTTCTACTTTAGGGTTTTGTAGTTTTCTCTGATGCGCGGGACTAATTCTAATTCTAATTTGTTGTGGATTTGCACTGACGTCTCGCTATGTAGCGTATTGTGCATTGTCCCCTTGCCTAAGTCGACCCTAACCAGCCTAACTCCTTGATGTAGCGGAGTAAGACCTTTGGTTTCTTACAGATATGTTTGAGGATGACGACCGTGCGCGGGACGTAAATGATATTGGCAAAGGTCTTCAGAAGTAAAGTTTTTTTTTTCTACCATAGGGTTCTGTAGCCTGCTCTGGTGCGCGGTATGTTGTGTGAGGCCTTACCTTGATGCGGCAGCGGCGACAGTCGCAGCGGCTGGTGATGTGGCGGCACCACCAGGTGCGCGGGCGGCAGGGGCGAGCCGGCGCCCTGCATCTGGGGACATAATACAAATAAATAATGCGGGAAAAGTCACACGGCAGCATATAGCCCCGTGGTAAGAACCTAAGCTTGCGTTAAGGGTACTGGACAATTTGATATACTTATCAGAAAAAAACATAAGAACATAGATTATAATGTTTAATATTCATAATTATAAAACACCCAGAACACTCAACAAATATAAGTACTAGTTGAGTTTTGAGTACGGCGGGACGCCCACTCCTCCTGAAAAAGACTGCTCTTGTTGTGGTCGAAACGTCGAGTGTTTTAACTACTGTGTAAAAACGTGTGTAATCGTTGTTTTAAAATGCTCAACAAATATCTGCAGATCGTACAATTTTTGTTCTGAGTGTGGGTATCGAACCCCCTTGCAGGTAGATCTTCGCCCGCTGTGCCACAGATGTCGACGGGGGGACGGGTAACAGACCTGTCGCTGATGATGTTGCTGCATGCGCAGTATGGTGAGCAGCATCTCGCGATGTCGGCTCTGCAGGCCGGGGTTGCCGAGCTGCTGCATCAGGTGCGTCGCTGTTAACAACAGACCTGTCGCTGATGATGTTGCTGCATGCGCAGTATGGTGAGCAGCATCTCGCGATGTCGGCTCTGCAGGCCGGGGTTGCCGAGCTGCTGCATCAGGTGCGTCGCTGTTAACAACAGACCTGTCGCTGATGATGTTGCTGCATGCGCAGTATGGTGAGCAGCATCTCGCGATGTCGGCTCTGCAGGCCGGGGTTGCCGAGCTGCTGCATCAGGTGCGTCGCTGTTAACAACAGACCTGTCGCTGATGATGATGTTGCTGCATGCGCAGTATGGTGAGCAGCATCTCGCGATGTCGGCTCTGCAGGCCGGGGTTGCCGAGCTGCTGCATCAGGTGCGTCGCTGTTAACAACAGACCTGTCGCTGATGATGATGTTGCTGCATGCGCAGTATGGTGAGCAGCATCTCGCGATGTCGGCTCTGCAGGCCGGGGTTGCCGAGCTGCTGCATCAGGTGCGTCGCTGTTAACAACAGACCTGTCGCTGATGATGATGTTGCTGCATGCGCAGTATGGTGAGCAGCATCTCGCGATGTCGGCTCTGCAGGCCGGGGTTGCCGAGCTGCTGCATCAGGTGCGTCGCTGTTAACAACAGACCTGTCGCTGATGATGATGTTGCTGCATGCGCAGTATGGTGAGCAGCATCTCGCGATGTCGGCTCTGCAGGCCGGGGTTGCCGAGCTGCTGCATCAGGTGCGTCGCTGTTAACAACAGACCTGTCGCTGATGATGATGTTGCTGCATGCGCAGTATGGTGAGCAGCATCTCGCGATGTCGGCTCTGCAGGCCGGGGTTGCCGAGCTGCTGCATCAGGTGCGTCGCTGTTAACAACAGACCTGTCGCTGATGATGATGTTGCTGCATGCGCAGTATGGTGAGCAGCATCTCGCGATGTCGGCTCTGCAGGCCGGGGTTGCCGAGCTGCTGCATCAGGTGCGTCGCTGTTAACAACAGACCTGTCGCTGATGATGATGTTGCTGCATGCGCAGTATGGTGAGCAGCATCTCGCGATGTCGGCTCTGCAGGCCGGGGTTGCCGAGCTGCTGCATCAGGTGCGTCGCTGTTAACAACAGACCTGTCGCTGATGATGATGTTGCTGCATGCGCAGTATGGTGAGCAGCATCTCGCGATGTCGGCTCTGCAGGCCGGGGTTGCCGAGCTGCTGCATCAGGTGCGTCGCTGTTAACAACAGACCTGTCGCTGATGATGATGTTGCTGCATGCGCAGTATGGTGAGCAGCATCTCGCGATGTCGGCTCTGCAGGCCGGGGTTGCCGAGCTGCTGCATCAGGTGCGTCGCTGTTATCTCGCCGCTCTTCAGGCCTGAAGAATTAAATAAATCTGATTAGGGTGAGTCGAGGAAGTTTGAAAAAAGAGGTAAGACAGATGTACCTCAATTACAATAAATTTAGACTGTTATGGTAGTGATAGTCACACTAACAAGATCTTAATTTTAATGTGCAACACATCTTAGTAATTTTTTTCGACTTAGATCGTGAGTTTACCTACGCAGAATTGGAGCTTTCGGACTAATTGATAGTGTATGTATATCCTGTATATACATTTTGAATATTGTATTTTGTATATGTATTTTGAAGAAGACAGTATTTTTTGTGAGTCCATCGTGGTCTAAAAAGAAGTCACAGCAAAATAGCAAAAGGGCTGATCCCATTCGAAGGGAAGCGGTGATAACCCTCCCGATCCTGATCCCCCCCCCCTCCCCCTTGTCTTAGGAAATTATCTGGGCAGTGGCACTTTGTGCTGGAACACAGCGCTTACAAGAGGTCCCATATTGGCAATGCAACATAAACCTGGCGCGGTCCATCAAAGTTCCCAGGTTCCAGCTACCGGGGGTAATTCTTGTGGGTCGTCAAACAGACTTCCCTACATAACATCATACTGTACCCTGCAGTATCGTATATGTGAGCAATTTTTTTTACCATACTACCCTGTGGTATCGTATCTTTTTTCCCTCGACATAAATAAATAAAATTAATGTCTGTCTGTACATACCGTGTAGAATGGCCTGCGCCTCGGGCCGCTGCAGCAGCTCGCGGTCGGCGCCGAGGTGGGCGTTCATCTGCTCCGTTTGTTGTTGGCGCTGTCGATTAAATAACAATGGTTTTGTTATATCCTTATAATACTCATTTATTCGTCTTTAAACTTAGATATATCACATATATCTATACTAATATAATAAAGCTGAAGAGTTTGATTGTTTGTTTGTTTGTTTCAACGCGCTAATCTAAAGAACCGCTATTCGGATTAAAAAAATTCTTTCAGCGTTGGATAGTCCATTTATCGAGGAAGGTTATAGGCTATATTTTATGAAAAAAAAGCAAGCGAAGCTGTTGGCGGTCGGCTAGTTATTATATAAAACACTTAGACAGGTCAAATTTAACAAAAAAAATACTAAAAGAAGTACTGTTCTGACTTTGACTTTGTTGTGCTGATTTAAATTTAAATTTTTTGAATTTATTGACTTGTCCAACTAAACTTTAAGACTTTATGCAAATCAATGACGCAATTTTTAAATCTTAACTGAGAAATTATATAAATTAGGGTACCTAATTAAAAGAGATGTAAATGTTATTGTTACCTGTTGTACATGTAGAAGTTTGTAGACTAGATCGGGCGGGATTTGAGGCGGCTGTTGTTGCTGTTGCACCTTTTGTTGTTGCTGCTGCTGCTGTTGTTGTTGCTCCATACTCTTGTTCAGCATCTGATGAAATTATAAGTAAACTGCATTAGAATAAAGGCTTATTTTATTTATTCCCATCTAATGTCCTTTATGAAAATAACAAATTAATCTGAGAGTGTATGGGTTAGGAGAAGGTACTGCACCTGTAGCAGAGACATAGGCTGGTGCGGTTGCGGTTGCGGATGCGGCTGCGGCGTGGGACGCTGCGAGTCCGCCGCCACCGCGTGCCCGCCAGACACTTGCGCTAGCTGGAACACATTTTTTGGGGATTTATTTTATTGTAGCTCTCACGGTGTGTTTATATTTTTTCAATATGTTATAAGCCGCGCACTTAAGAGTATTGATTTATAAATGGCGTCCGCTCGCATGCGTTCTCGCTCACTCTCTATCGCTGTCTATACTTTTATCCTTGTTTTGCCAATCGTACCATACGTAACCATTTTCAAATTAATCTTCTATCTGCGCGGGTTATAAGTGCGTTTATCTTAGTTTTAGCGAGTGAGGCTGTGAACTTAGTGCTAGTCGTTGGTTTCTATACCTACAGCTATTACCTACCTACTTTTTTTTTTGTTCTTTGTATCGTATTTTTTTTTCTTGTTTTTATGTGTCCGTAAATCTGTGTATTTATTTGTGTGCAAAATAAACCTATTTTCTTTCTTTCTTCTTTCTTAGTATAAGTTAGATGTACTCACAAGTCGCTTGAAGGCGGTGAGATCATGATCAGGGACGGAGTGGTGAGTCTGCGGCCTCAGGCGAGACTCCAGCTCTTCGAGGCTGTGAACTTTGCCAGCAGAACCGGAATCTGGAAAACAACAATACTAGTTTATAAGATGTCGAGAGCTTTGAAAACTCAAGAGGACAAAATGTTCGGCCAGCAGTCCAATTTATATTTACTCATATATAAATATAAATTGGCATGGGTCTTCCAATAGACACCATAATCTTGAGGGATTTGGTACAATCACTACCCTTACCAAGCAGGTTGGTAATCACAGTAAGTTAGTTCAGTTCACTCGTTAGAGTTGAATGTGTAATATCGAGTATTGTCGTCCTGTCGCTTGTCATCTGTCCCCCTGTGGGGGGCGCAGGGTGGGGCCTCGAATTATCTTTCATTACCCCGGCTACTGCTCCGGGGGCTACAACCCCCGGGTCGAGTGATGGTGCGGGTGTGACCGCTGGTATAATTATATCGAGTGGTCCGTTAGGTTTAGTTGATATAATCTGCGGTACCTTGTGGGCGGGGCTCGTTGGCCCGCAGCAGCAGGTCCATGAGCGAGGGCGGCGGCCGCGCGGGGGAGATGGGCGCGAACACGTGCTGCGAGCTGTTGGTGCCCGAGTTAGGCGGATTATCCAATTCTGTGAAAAACAATACAGTAAAAATAAAACACTTGAAACTTTGTTTGTTCAAACGCGCTATCTTAAGTGGTACACACCAAAGCCGCTGACCCGGCGGCTTAGTGCCGGCGGGTGAACCCGGCGGCTTCAGAATGTCCAAGCCGAACGACTTTGCCGGCGGCACGACAGCCGCGGCATGTGGTGTTCTAGTAATTGCCAAATACGTCACTACTCTATGAAAGCCGACGGGCAACTGACTGAGTGAGTGGAGAGGGATGCCGTCGGCATCGGCATGCAGCCCCGCCGGCTTGCCCGCGCGGGCGCAAGCCGGCGGCATGATTGTACAAAATAAGGCTGTGCCGCCGGGTCAGCCGGCTTTGGTGTGTAGACCGCTTAAGGAACCACTTCAAAGAAATCTTTATGATTTTGCGAACAATATCAGAATCAATCAATAATATATGAATGTTATCTTACCGTCAACCATATTGTTCAATATTCGTTCGTAGTGCATGTCGTTGGGAGGACTCTCGCGGCGGAACCACTGGCTGAACCGACTCGAGCCTTCCGTTTCGCCATTCTACAAAATATAAAAAAATATTACATTTGCCGTGTAAAATTAAAAAGGGTGGAAGGAAAGGTCTTTGCGCATCCATTTTACCTACATACGTATTTTATTATTTATAGTTTAATTTTTTTTTACACACACTTAGCTGAATAGCTGAGTTGTCCATGCTAAATTCAATTGTAACGACTTTATGCATACAGATACTGCTCTACTTTTTATTGTAATCTTATTGCCACGTTTGGTGTCATATGTCAAAGTAAATATATTTTCTTAACTGTCTGTAATTCGTTTCTCTGAACGGAATGGTTACTTCATTGTGGGACATTCCACCTTGTCCCGACGCATAGACAACATACCGTGAGCACGTCAGGTATCTCGTCCTTGAGGAACTCCTCCAGGTTGAACTCGTGCTCGTGGTTCTGCTGCGGCTCCTCAGTCTTCGAGTCCACACCAGAGTCCTTATCCTGGAAATATGTTATATTTATATAAATAAAACTGATCCTTAAGTTGATAGGACTTTCCGTCTACAAGATTATAGTCTCACTACTCGTCAGCCAGGTTTCCGGTTTTGTGTTGGAGTAAAATAGGGAGATACGTTATAGTACTCAGCTTGCTTCAAATCTGCGTAAAATTGGTGCCAGCTCTGGGTAAAATAAGCATGAGCTGTCAAAATTATGTATATTAGACAAAGGCAATGTCCAGAAAGAGCGAATTGTTATTAGCATCACGCGTAAATCGCATTCTCGCGCGAGGCCCAAAGAGAAATAACTGAATCCGTCACGAACTGTCGCGCATTGGAACGATCTTTCTGGACGTAATATACGCGCCAAATATGCCCGAGAATTCTTCCTTTCCGAACATAGTCATAATTAAACAGTTGTTACTGACGTTGCTGGAGTTGGGCGAGTCGTTGTTTGGCGCGAGCGGCGAGGAGGTCTCCCGCCAGCGCTCCGGCGCCGGCGACGTACTGCTGTTGCTGTTGTTCCATTTCTACAACAAAGCATTATAATTAAGATAGTGTTACCTGGAAGATCAAGATTATTGGATTAATCTTACAATCATGGCAGGCAGATGGCAGGCCGCCAAGGACTAAAAATGAAGGTTTGGGCTTCCGCTAGCGTGATAGGTCGGCATCGAAAGCGTCACAAGGCATCACTGGATGCAGCTAGCACAGGTCCGAGGTGTTTAATCTAATCTCAGAAGCAATGCATAAGCTCTCGGAAAAAGCCAGTGTCCTCACAATGTTTGCTGCGTTCATATTTTTTTCCAGAAGAAACATCTAGAGGTGTGTGTTGGGTGGAGTTTGAAACGAATACGAGAATAAAGTTGAGAGTGCTCCACTTAGCCAACACGACACTCTTAATATGATGAGCATGTTAGAGAAGCCATTGACCTGTATAAATAAATGAATGAATGAATGAATGGATTGATTGCTTGGCACTCACATCAGTCTCTTTGTTGTTCGCGTTGCCGTTCCTCAGGCTGTTCTTCTTCCGCTCGTGCTCCTCGAAGCCGTGCAGCTCGATCGTGTCGTGTTGAGATGTCGGCCCTCCACTAAACCTGGAACATTTATACATCTTTAATACATTGAACAATCAAAAATATACTATAACTAAGAACACGGGCTACCATAGATACTATAAATGGTTCTTCAGCATTGCACGCGCACGTCTACGTTACGCAAGCGGTGTGTCCTGTCTCATACATTCCCATACATTACAACTCAGTGGTACGTGCACGTCTACGCTTACGAGTACGTATACGCATCCGGTCTGCTCGAGGCTTAAGGCCCGAGGCCAGAGGTTAATTTTATTGAGGTGGGTTTACCAACAATCAAATTCTTGTCCTTACCATTCTGGTTCATCGTCCTTGTCGAAGCGTCGATTAGAGTACCGACCCCCACCAGACCGACGGTTGTCGTCTCTGCAAAAAAAGAATAATAAAATTATTAAAACTACAATAAATAACCACATTTGAATTTAAATATAACTTTATCCCAAGTAATTTAAAGCACGAAATTCTCAGTTCGAATACATTTTGTGCACTTGGGTTGATACCTCGACCTTCGGAAATATATAAATAGGTACAATAATAAAACTAACCTATCACGCATCTTGTCGTTGTTAAATCGATCCTCCCGTTCTCTCTTGATGTCAGAGGAATAGGAGTCTCGTCCGAAAGAGCGACGCTCGTACCTGAAAAGAAATAAATATTCATTTTAAGGCACAAAAAAAACAAATCAAATCTATATACTTATACTAATATTAGAAAGCTGAAGAGTTTGATTGTTTGTTTGTTTGTTTGAACGCGCTAATCTCAGGATCCGCTGGTCCGATTTAAAAAATTCTTTCAGTGTTGGATAGCCCGTTTTTTAGGCTATATTTTATGAAAAAAAAGCAAGCGAAGCTGTTGGCGGTCGGCTAGTGATAGTATATACCTGTCTCCGTTGAGCCGCTGCTGCTGCGGCGGGGGGCGGTACGGCTCGACGCGGTCGCGGTGCTCGTCGTCCCGCTCCCACGGCCGCTCCCTGTCCCGCTCTAGCGCGCGCCCGCCGCCGCGCGCCTCGCGGCTCTCGGGCTCGTGCGGCATCATGAGGCGACCGGAGCCGATTATACAACCACCTGGATATATATACCTGTCTCCGTTGAGCCGCTGCTGCTGCGGCGGGGGGCGGTACGGCTCGACGCGGTCGCGGTGCTCGTCGTCCCGCTCCCACGGCCGCTCCCTGTCCCGCTCTAGCGCGCGCCCGCCGCCGCGCGTCTCGCGGCTCTCGGGCTCGTGCGGCATCATGAGGCGACCGGAGCCGATACGACGACCACCTGGATAAAGAAAATATACATAAATATACGTCAGAATATAGATTAAGTTAAATATAAAGTAGGTATCTAATGATCGTAGGGCTGAAAATATTTCTTGTTATAAGGCGGCAGGCTCGTTGCCTGGCGTCCGAAACCAGTAGCTTTTAACTACTTGTTAATGTAGATAATAAAAAATTTCAAACTGTAGAAGAAGCTTGAATGTTATTACATTAGTATAATGATGATGTTGAGAAACTATGAAATTAAGATTGAGATGAATGATGAATACTTAAACTAACTTTTCGCCACACGGCTTCACCCGAGTTATAATAATGTCTTGCAGTAATAAAGTGGCCAAGGGCGAGTCGGACTCGCCCATGTAGGCTTCCGCAGCAATTGTTTAAATATGAAATAGTTTATGACGTATTATAAAAAAACTACTGGATAGATTTCGTTCAAACCAATTTTCGTTGTTAGTTTTTATGGTTATGTACAATATATATTTTTTCTAGATTTATCATCCTCTTATTTTAGAAATTAGAGGGGGTGGGGGACACTCTGTTTTCCACTTTGGAAGAGTCTCACGTCCAAACTATTAAGTTTAGAATTAAATGGTGTTAGAAACATTGTTATGATTTTTGAAGACCTATTCATAGATACCCCACACGTATTGGTTCGATTAAAAAAAAGTTTTTAAGTTTCAGTCCTATGTATGGCGACCCCCAAATGTAATTTATTTTTTCTCAATTTTTTTATGAAATCTTTGTGCGGTTAACAGAATACATCTACCTACTAAATTTCAGCTTTGTAACTCTTATAGTTTCGGAGAAAAACGGCTGTGACATACGGACGGACGGACGGACAGACGGACAGACGGACGGACGGACATGACGAATCTATAAGGGTTCCGTTTTTGCCATTTGGCTACGGAACTCTAAAAAGTATCCTACGTCCTTCTCCTGGTTCAGCTATTGTCGGATTATAAATAGGCTTTAGGTATTTATACTGTATTGGAATGTAGGCAATACTATACAATGCTGTGTCGGTTCTCAAGACACTCATCACCTGTTGTTGCCGTTGCTCTGGGCGCTATCAGTAATCCATTTGTCAAGTAAACAAACAGTTGAACTGATCAAGGCCAATACAAATAAATTATCTAAGAAAGTGATATAATTGAGATAAGACAAGGGTTAAATTTGGAGGGCAGTAGTGTTGTTTTTATTTAAATCGTGTTTTTAGTATTGATTAGTAAGATTGGATCTGTTCGTATTTGTTATCTTTTCACCGATATGTAAATGTGTTATGATACAAATTTTAAAGTTTCCATTGAATCAGTGATTGGTATGTTTGAGTTGTATTTTTATAAGTAATTAAAATTTAGCGAGCGAGCGCAGCGAGCTCTTTTATTATTCAAACTAAGGCGGCGAGCGTAGCGAGTCATGTTTATTAGGGTTCCCGCATCGATAAGACACCTCAACTCTTTCTCTGTTCTGTGTCTCTGTCACATTATTTACTTACTCGATCGTAAAAAAGTTACAATACAGGTGCAGAGAACACCACAGGTATCGTCCTCAACAAAATGGTGTTGGCGTGAGTAGAGGCTGTAAGTTAATACTGTACCTACTATCATCTACGAAAAGTATTGTTGTTATGAAGGAGCGCTGCAACTTGACAATGTACTATCGTCAACACAAATAGCTGTCGGTTGGTCGGGGTCGGACGGATCGTGAAGGAGCGCCGTAACTTGACAATGTAAAATCGTGAACACAAATAGTAGTGACCCACCTGCGTCCCGGTCGTAGCGCGCGATGGAGACGGCGGGCTCGGCCTTGGCGGCGGAGAGCGGCGAGTCGGGGCGCGTGCGCGCGACGTGCGGCGGCGGCGCGGAGGCGGCCGGCGCGCCGCAGCCCGACGTGAACGAGCGCCGCTGCGGGGACAGCACGATGCCGCTGCTCGGCTCGCTCTCCTTGCGCACGCGCTCGCGCGGGTCCGCCGAGCGCCGCTCGCGGTCGCGCTCGCGTCCGTATACGCCCTGATACAAACGACATTATATTTGAACATGAAACGGGTATGATAGTTTAAAAAGTTATAAACGACATTATATCGTGAAAATAACAATTTTAATTAGGGATTATCTATTGGATTGTGAGATGAACCTTATGATTTTCGCTGGGCGCATCTCCTCTTCCCCCCCGGTCCTCCTCGTTCGGCGAATCGGAACGTTTCTTCAGCACACTGCAACAAACAATATAGTAAATACACGTGTTTAAAACAGCCGCATCAGCTCGTCGCGGGTGTACGTGAGGGCCCGACGAGAAGGCACAGGCGGTATACTCACAGCGCCAGGGCCTCGCAGCCCGCGAAGGCGTCCTCCAGGCCCTTCTTGACGAGCGGCGAGTGCCGCAGCCGCATCAGCTCGTCGCGGGTGTACGTGAGGGCCCGACGAGAAGGCACAGGCGGTATACTCACAGCGCCAGGGCCTCGCAGCCCGCGAAGGCGTCCTCCAGGCCCTTCTTGACGAGCGGCGAGTGCCGCAGCCGCATCAGCTCGTCGCGGGTGTACGTGAGGGCCCGACGAGAAGGCACAGGCGGTATACTCACAGCGCCAGGGCCTCGCAGCCCGCGAAGGCGTCCTCCAGGCCCTTCTTGACGAGCGGCGAGTGCCGCAGCCGCATCAGCTCGTCGCGGGTGTACGTGAGGGCCCGACGAGAAGGCCCCACCGCCAGCACCGCGGGGTCGCCGGTGCCGCCGCTCGGCACGCCGCCGTCTTCGTGACCTGACAACGAGAAACCAGAATGTTATTTACGCTTGTTTTGAAATTTTGTTTTTATTTTGTTTAAAGACGAGAGATGCGGTGATATTTTAAGGCCGAATTCATACGACACGCGATCACACCTCTTTCCAATAGATTACCTACAACACAAAAATATACTACCTATTAGCAGTGTCATAGTAGGTAATACCTACTGGATAAACTCAAAGACTTGCTTACAATAAACAGACGTAGGTGTTAATTAGGATAAACTCCCTACATATCTTTAACAACAGCCGATATCTATGAACACTGTCGAGTCACTTATCGCAGTAATACTTATGAATTTTCAGGACTTGTACTATCTAGAATTTAAAATGATCGTTACCTCAAACTATCGAACGATGTCAAATCACCTGAACGGCCTAGTCGCCCCCACACATCGATCCTTTCAAAATTTGCACTACAAAAAGTAAATACCTACCTTATAACCAGTTTATCAATTTATGAGTTCGTTGGCACTAGAATGACAATATATATAAATATGCAAAAGAAAAACGCAGTGTCGTGTATTTTCTTACATTCTTCCAACATAGCCAAGAGAATATCTACTTAATTAGCACATTGCAAAATTGCAATGCATAAATTCTAACACATTTTTAAATATGGACACAGTGCGCGGCGGCGTACTTTTGTTAATATTGTACAAAATGATTCCCAATATTTAGACAGAATTTATATTGTTCGCCCACTCCTAAATGCATGAGGATATCATAAAAGTAGAAGCACCCCCGTCATACAACCATTTCGTTCTAAAGCGGTCTACACATTAAAGCCGGCGGCCCGGCGGCACAGCCCGGCGGCCCAACCCGCCGGCCTTATTTTGTACAATCATGCCGCCGGCTTGCGCCCGCGCGGGCAAGCCGGCGGGTCTGCATGCCGATGCCGGCGGCTTCGTCTCTACTCACTCAGTCAGTTGCCCGCCGGCTTTCATAGAGTAGTGACGTATTACTAGAACACCACATGCCGCGGCTGTCGTGCCGCCGGCATTGCCGCCGGCAAAGTCGTGCGGCTTGGACATTCTGAAGCCGCCGGGTTAACCCGCCGGCACTAAGCCGGCGGGCTGTGCCGCCGGGCCGCCGGCTTTGGTGTGTAGACCGCCTAAGACTTCTAAGACAACCTCGTGGCAGAGAGAGTTAATATTTTTTACAGCTTGCTGGTGCAAATGTCACAGGACTCTGTTACATATTATTTGTTATAAATAAATAAAACTTAAAATAGCATCTCTTTAGATAGATAATTGACACAGTTGGTAAGACTTATGTTTTGGCATGCAGCGCGGAAAGTAACAAGCTCGCTATCAGCGACCTTATCAGAGCGTCACGAGACGTCACATTGTTACTTAATTTAGTGATACTGATTGTGACGACATAACATAAGTGTGTATGTAGGTAGCTCTTCCTCTTTTACATCAAGTAAACATAGGTATAGTAAAACCATTTCTAAAATGAACGCCCCTCCACCGAATTCTGATTTTTTTTTTCTGTGTATTCTCTTTTTCTGTATTTCCTCTCACACGTTGAAATCATCACGGTTTTGTGGAGGGGAGTTCATTTTTAGAATGGTTTTACTATACCTACAAATTACTATTTCACTTTCAAAATGTTCGTAAGTTACACTACTCGTTATATTAACTCACGTATTTACAAAAGAGTTAAAACACTCTCGACAACAACTCTCGTTGAAAATAAATTTCAAGAATTATCAGTTCACAATAGTTCACATTACAAATTTTCCTTCAGTTTTGTAAAAGGTATCCAATCAAATAATAACCTACAAAATAACAAAAGATCAATAGTAAAACGTGATATACAAAGTCGTATCCTAGCTATCTATAACATCTACATGTAAAATTCAGGTGTAAGAGGGAAATAGGTCATAAAACTTCAGGAGTAGGGTCGGTTTATATGCGGGGCTTGCAGTAGATTCTGCATTGCGCATAGATTGTGTTGGTTATGTTTGTGTCTACGTACCTACAGTGCGAGACAAAAAACGACGATTGCAGAGTGATGGAAGTTTGGATGTTTTAAAACGAAGTTTATCGATGCATCTCTTGGTAGGTATACCTATGTACAAATTTTCTATAACCATTTTTAACTGATCACACATATTTTTATATTTCAGTAGTTCATATAATGTTAGATAGTCATTTTTGTTTCATGTGCATTGTTATTTATTTATTCAATTGTTGAATGACGTACAGAACATTTCCAAACAGTTGTGTTTGTGTGGCTAATTAATAAATCCCTTAGCCGGTTCGACAACACCCTGTGTGTAGATTTGTGGTAGTACTAAGATTAGGCCGGCACTATGCACTATGCGAGATTATATTTTGCATAATGCAAAATACTAAGATTTAAGATCATTGTTATTGCAGTTATAGACACGCGTCCTGTTATTACCGAGCCTGTTGGCGCGTAACGCTCTGAAATAAAACGTAACAACACTCAAGGCCGCTGCAGCTCCGAAGATATTGTTGTGAAGTGAATAAGGAACAATCTTTGCCTATTCTAGTCGATACTCGCAAACCTAGCTTTATCGGCGGTGAATTATTTAATTGACATTTTTACACTACTTATTTGTTGAGTTGATCTATTCCGTGAACATGCAACAATAATATACTATTAATATTTATGGTTTCCTCATTATTGGTATCTTGTGTGGAAGTGCAATAATAATCTCAATCACAATGGAAGTTACAGATGAGGTTAAATTTCGTTTGGAGTGTTATAGTATTAAAAATTAATAAACTATTAGGGAATACAGGTGTAATAGGTACACATCAAGAATATAAAGGGAATCTCAAACGTTATATCGTACATAAAGAAGTTAGACTAATTCCACGCTGCTTTTTAATTTAACACGTTTCGCTTACGTTACAAGTTAGCGCATCTGTTAACAAAGGAACATAGACGATTTTTTTCTTTGTCTTTCGATCAATAATGAAATTAAAACTTGTATCTAAAATTAGTGATTTTTCCTGTAACGTTTGCAGTGCAAGTTGTATAAAATATTATGTAATAACTCATTGCAAAATGCTTGATTTAATAAATGGTACATGTGGCGGACACCATACGATACGAACAATCCGTAGCTTTGAATATAAGATGAAGTAATATATGCAACTTACACCAAGAGACTCTCTTCACCCTCTTAGACGGAGGTCCAGCGTGAACCTTGGGGGGCAAGCGCGCCGGGATTCTCCGCAAAGCACTTTGATAGCGGAGCAGAAACGCGTGCACAGCACATTTCACCGGCGAGGCGGCCTCCGGCGCGATCACGCTGACCGAGTCGGTCTTCCTCGCCCGTTTCTTAGCCGCCCTGGCCCCGGCCCTGCGCCTTCTCCTACGGGCCTTCTTCGCCTCGCCCATAGGTAACACAACCTCCTTGCTCATCATCTTCGCGACGCGGCAAAACAAGATGGCGGAAAAACTTAAAAACTATTTTTCGTCGAACTAAACCTAACTAAAACTAGTTAAAATACGATTATTATTGATTTAATTATACGGTAATAAAATAAAATTTAAAAATATAACGATTAATAAAAACTAAAGCGTCAAAGATAATGTCCGGCGCGAGCGAATAGCGGCTAGCAGGCTACGTAAACACGTTCGAAGCAGCGTAAGATATGTAATCGGGCTAAGCGATGGGGGAAATGGGAAAACTGTTTCGAAAATGAAAATTTTCACGTAAAATGTCGCGAGACGCGCACGCACAGACAGGTGTCAAAGACTAACAGAAAGAGGCAAGGAGAAAACGGCCGTTACACCATGATGGAAACTACCCTCGAGAATTTCATTTTTTTTTTCAATTGGTTAGTGATCGAAACTCAGATCGCTAACTTCATTGCTATTTAAAAATTGCATCTACCCTATATTAATCTGACATTACCAACTGTAAGAATCCCATTGTTTGATATGTGGGAATTGTTAAACATAATAACGTAATCAATGGATGGCTAAAGAACCGCATCATGTGAAACAAATTGTATAAAATTGAAGTAGACATCAGACAAAACCTTTATCAATATAATTAACGCGAGTAATTGTGAAGATGGATTTGTTGAAAGATTGTTGTAATATGCAGATTTTATGAAACTTTACAATTATTTAGTTAGATCATACATCAAAATAGGTTACTTAGGTACATATTTTTCACAAACTATCGGCAATATGCCGTTCATAAACGACATTCGAATCAAATGCATCTTTGTATAAAATAAAAAATTGTAAATCTTGTAGGATAAAAATTTGACAATAAAACATTTTGAATTGCTAAAATTCAGTCCAAACAAATTGCTGTTGGGCGGTTTTGATCATATAGACTTATTTAGCGGAAAACCCTATTGCTAAGGATATCCATATAATGTGTTTAGCCTGAATAGGATAACTGACAAAAGATCTTCACTCTTTCATCTCATTCGTCATAATTCTACACAAATGTCCCTTTATGCGTAAAACACAACAAAGAGCGTTAAGTTTGTACAACAAGGTCCAGTATAAAACACGTCTTTGTAAAAGGGGAGCCAACATCCCTTCAGATTTGCCTTGACCTTTGCACCCCTCGGTGTCTACCCTAGTGTATGTAGCATGTTAATTGAGATGGGTGGTCATTTTAAAAATACGTATTTCTTAATTGACTGTAGGATTACTTTTTACAACAGGTTTTTTAAACGGTATTTATGTAAAGATACTCAAATATGAAATTGTTGTAGAATGAGACTAACTGTACCACATATTGAATAGATAATTGAAAATATTGATGCTTTCCACTCTGTGGCTACATATATCTGTTATAAAACTTTACTCAAACTATCTCCATACCAAATTTCACTTAGGTAAGTAGTTATACCATGCCAGTTTTACCCCTCGATAAAAAGTGATAGTAGGTAGGTATATATTAAAATTTCGCAATTTGTAAACATAATTTATTTGGAATACCCAGGAAAAAGTTAAAAACTATAAGGCACAATCAAGGGTAAAATCTTATGGTAGCTTTTTACAGTTGCATGATATGACAGCCTGTCATGCTGTTGTGAACCAACAGCAAATTAGTATAATTTGCATAAAGAAATCAGATATTTAAGCTATGTATATTCCATGAGGGTTTAATAAAGGAATACTCTTAATTTTTTTGTTTAGGTTTTGTAGAGGGAAGTTCATTTTTAGAATGGTTTTACTATACCTACTTAAATACATTGTTTTAAAACTTTTTAATATCAACTTGATACAGTTTTATTTATTATAATAATAATAATAATAATAATATTACTGGACAATTTTACACAGATGTCGCTGTGTAAAATTGTCCAGTAATATTATTATTATTATTATATTAAATAAAACTGTATCAAGTTGATATTAAAAAGTTTTAAAACAATGTATTTAAGTAGGTATAGTAAAACCATTCTAAAAATGAACTTCCCTCTACAAAACCGTGATGATTTCAGCGTGTGAGAGGAAATACAGAAAAACAGAATACACAGAGAAAAAAAATTCAGAATTCGGTAGAGAGGCGTTCATTTTAGAAATGGTTTCACTATACTTACATATTAGGTCATTACTCAAATTTATAAAGAGATACACCCAGAGTAATGAAAAAAACTCATTCAAATGTTGCAAGTTTGTGCCAAACTATTGAGTGATTTACAATATTGTAGCGCAGATCCTTTTTAAAGGGGTCAACTACAGGTTTAGGTTAGTAGGTCAAAGGCCAAGCATTGCAGGTTTCACAGGTCACTTTTAAAAAAAACTAGGACTAAGTAAGAAATTCAGAAGTAGGAAAATGTTGGAAATATAAAATAACATAATTTATACCGTAAAATAAGCTACCATGCCGAAGCACACTCTTACACTCACTATATTGTAAAATGGATTGTATGTTCAGAAAAGACAAAAATCATTTATTTTGCAGTCCCCAAAAGAAGGTTCACTGCTTTTTGTATTAAAATTATACCTAACTGTAAACTTGCTCAATCTAATGAATTTCTTTATATATTATACAGAATATTAATTTTATAATTATTATTTAACTGAAAATTCTTTCATTGATTAGAAATATACTGGGAACAGAAGTCATTAACATCTAAATAGATCAATCCAGTTTTGTTGATTATTCATGACAATGAAATAATAAAATCCAAGTGAATATAAACAAAGCCAAAATAGAGAATTAGACTAGTTCTTGTTTTCAATATTACAAATAAACAAATACAAGACATCTAGCAAGCTATGACTTATTGTAAACAAATTAGATTTTTATTGAGCTTTCACTGTGTCTACAACTGGGTTGTTGTGACAGCAAAAGATTAGGTATATTTTTAAAATTTGAACTTAGAAATGCGAAAATCTAGAATTTAGGATGATTCTCTATAATGGCAATGTAGACGGTCTATAATGAAGCTTACCTTCGTGATGGGAGCCATCCTTTTGGCTTTGGTTGGTAGATTTCTCCCTCAAAGAAGACAATAGGTTCACAGCTGACATAGCTTGGAGATCTTCAACACAATTTTATTCAGTCTTCTCTCAATTTATATATATTTACTAAAATTCTATAACAACGTATTATTTACAAAAGTGTTCAGGAAATTACTCTATTACCTAGTATTGTTTATATCACAGACTTTTCGTTTCTCAATCTAAACGGTTCAAAACGTCCACGCACGAAAATACTATCATATATTTAAAACTCTAGATATAATAAACTTATTTACACATTAAAAACTAACGGTTATCTTCTAATTTTTAACAAATACGCTCTAGCGGTCACAAGGTACTCATAACTAAAAGAATTTATCAGATTTAGATGCAAAAAATAAAATATAGTCCGCCATATGCCTTTTGAAACGTATATAAACCAGATTTGTAGAAAGATGTTATTTTAGCGTGCACTGTCATCGCAATAGCGCTTGTTTTCAATTTGGTCGGGTTATAATTATCCAGTTGCCATTGTTTTATTTTTTTTGAAAAAGCGTTCTGTGTGGACAGCGTAAAATTCTTTGAAAATTTACAAAAATACTATCGATATTCAGCTCTTTAAAAATATTGGTAAATTCAGGTAATTCAGCTCTTTAAAAATATTAAAAATATTGGTAAATCTGAACATAATATTTTAATATGTAGAGTATAAAAATTAGAGATAATAATTATAACTTAACAAGTTGCTTTTATTACATTTCCTGTAAAGTTTGTAAAGTGCATGTATTTTTTTAAATACTCATTCTTTTTAAATTCAAAAGTTTTATTTCCATTATTTTATAGGCCCTTAGTGTTATATATTATATATTTTATTAGATAATATACCTAATATTAGATCCAATGATTTATAGAGTGAATCACATTGTGAACATTGAAAAAATAAAATGTCTTCTAGCTCAGAGTTTGAGGAAAAGGAAAATATTTGTCAATGTCATTTGTCAAACACTCAAACAAAAATGGCGATTTTGTTGATGTGAGTGATGTGATGTGTGCCTCTGCCTCGCTGAGCTCGAGTTTAATTTATTTGTTCAATTTTTAATCTAATACTGTGTCTAATTATCATGCAAAATAAATCTCTAAAGTGGACTAATACGCATTCTCAAAGTGAAACCGGCATATTACGAAAGAGTGAATTCAAAGAGAAGAAAGAAGAACTTTTTGTGTTCGGCTACTCGTGCAAACTTTTCAGAGACGATGCAAAAGCCCTACACATTGACCAAGGCAAACACCTCATACCATGGATGGGGGATGATACGTTGAAAATCGACAGGTTCGATGTTTTTTACTCTAAGACTGTTACTGTGCAATAAATAAAGCTATAGTTAAACACAGAATTTCTTAAATTTTTGGAAGACCTTAAGATTTTCGCAGAGACTCTTTGAAGCGGAGGACTTGTGATGATGCCGTCTCCGAGGCTTCCTGTATTGTTACGGTGACTCGCCCCGGTGGTATGTATAACCAGCGGTTTGATAAGTATCTATACAACTACATTATGAGTTTGATATCCCAGTGCGACTAAAACTAGGTTAATGTACTATGGTTTCAAAAGCCTGCTTTTAAATATTTTTGCGACACCCAATGCTATTCGAAAACTAGAATGATAACATTCAAAAAACTATAATTTTTTTTTAAAATTTTAAAGTGAAATATGTAAAAAAACTGTATATTACAGGACATTACGAACATCAGATTGTAAAATCTGATCCATATTATTTGATCTATAAAAGAAAGTTTAACGGCCTTACTTACTTCAATAGTATTGGTGTTAAAAAAAAAACAAACTAAAGTAAATCTTATTGGTCTAAAGAGCATATAAACATAATCAAGTACCAATCAATCTAAAGATTTAAACTTATACTGTGGGATATTTTTTTCCAGTATATCCATAAGGATACAAATAGAGGCACAAAATCAGTTCCACATACTTAAAGGCAGTTTTTTGAACAGGTATGATGCTCGGGGAGCTCTCCATGACCTGGCCGTCCACGAGGCCCCACAGGGGGGCTTCGACTGGCGAGTGGAACTCACACGAACTGAGCGGGATGTGGAACAGATGTGTGACGAGGAGCGCTATCGAGCTCTGCATACGGATGAAGAGGAAGAACTTATGTATAAAGGTTTGTTAGTTCTTAGAATCGGATCACTATACATATAGAAGTTGTAAGTTCCTGGTGCTAGATTTCTGATATACCTAGTTTATTATATATATTTTTTATTTTAAAACACCTAGACACTCGAAACAAATATTAACAGATCATACATATTTTTGTCCCTAGGCGGGAATCAAACCCGCAACCTTTTGCGTCGCAGGCGGACCTTCGCCTGCTACAAAGTCTACACAGAGGTTGTAAAATATATATTTATCTTCCAGAGGAAGAGTTGAAGAGGCTCCACAAAGCCGGCTATGGGCAGGTCGGTTTCAACTACGACGCGCCGGCGGAGCCTGCGCCCGCGCAGCCGGCAGAGGTGGATGAGGAACCGTTTGTACCGGCACCACCCTTCACCGAGCTGATGCCTGCTGATGTTGTATTTGTGAGTGTATTCATAGCGATATCTAAAATTGAATAACATTGTTCTTACTTGTTAGTTAAAGTTTGTTTGCAATATATAAGAGATTGGGCCATTTTGAATCTATAATAGGCCATAAAAACTGATTATTTTTCCAAAATTCTAGTTTTATTGGAAAGGTTGAAAATTAACCACATTAAGCTGAATCGATTAAGCTCAAAATTTGTGGAGAGGTAGCTTAAACCCAGGAGACAGGTAGGATACATCGAGAAAATATAACAGCTTAAAGCTGCAAGGCTAGTTATAGAATAATTTTTTTTTTTTTTTTTTTTTTTTTTTTTCTTTCCCTTTTTTGATCTGCAATCGGCCGTTTGGCCATAATCAGATGTGTTCTAGGGTGGAATTTTGATTTTTGACATGTTACTCCATTGAGTTACATAATCCATTTATGGTTCAGCAGTGTATCAGCTTCTTTCGTCAAGGTCAAGAATATGCCATCTTTTGAGGCGCTTCAAGTCATTTTGGTCATTTAACAGATTCTGGGCTAGAAGGTTGATATGTGTGTTAAGTCGTTCCTTATATTTTCTGCTATAGTTATTCACTTCTTCCTTTATGGTATTCATTTCTAGGTGTTCATGGATTTCTGAATTTCTCACAAACCAATGTGCACTGGATACAGTTCTTAGGGCGATGTTCGGTTTAAAGATCTTTATTCTCATAAGAAACAAGTTCACTTAAAATGAGAAATAACAAACTTTCTTATAGTAGGTACGCTAGTGCTAATTTAGTGTAGGATAACAATATACTCTAACAATGTAGTTATAACATCATTAAAAACTATTAAATAAAAAATATAGTAGGTAGTTAGACAAGGACACAACAAATAAAAATGAAAGATTGCCGGTACTTTAAAAAATAGTGAGCAACGTTCCGACATCAGGTGATTCTTTGAGTGTGTGCGTTGGATGTATTTGGGCTTTGTTTTAGTATGCTTGTGTTTGTTAAACTAGAACAGGAGTTCGTGGTTAAAATTGTATATTATATATTAAATTTGTTGTTTGGTTATATGTTTTTTTTTTTTTGTTTGGTTTTAAGTTAAGTTTAAGTTATTATACAAATAATTTAAGAATTAATTTTGATTTTTGTTTTTAAATAGATATTTATTATTATATATTCAAAAGTAATAAGTTGATTTTTTATACTAATTAATATTAACTAAAATGTTAAACTTAATTATAAATTATACAATGTAACAGTGATGCTTTAATTTAGGATTTATGTTTATAGAATGAAAATTAAAAGAAGATATAAAGTGATTATAAATATAAGTTTAGATTGTGTTAAGTAAATAGATATTTATTATTTACACTACATACTTGTTAAACATACTTAATTTACACTATGCGATATATTTAGGAAATATGATTTTAATTTCTTTTTATATATATTAAAACTAACAGACTCTTTAATATCATTAGGTAGTTTATTATACATTAAGACACCTTGAAAGAGAATGTTCATTTTGCCATATTTTGTAGTTCTGGGTGGACGTACATATAGTTTATTTTTACATCTTAGATTATATTTATATTTTTTTACTGTTAGCTCTATATTTGTTAAAATTGTTTTATTAAGTATTCTTTTTATTAAAATGCATGTGTTATATTTAAAAATTTGTGAAATATCAAAAAATTTGGTTTCTTTATACAAGTCTTCAGTAGGAGTTAAAAAATCATAATTATATAATCGTTTTATGACTTTATTTTGGGATCTCTGTAGAGTTTTAAGATTAGTTTTACTAGCCGATCCCCATATTTCGATGAGGTATTCTAAGTGTGGTCTAACGAGACAATTATATATGTAATTTTTAATGTTGTTTGGTAAACAATTACCTATCTTACGGAGGGCTCCAGACAATGATGTTAGCTTGGCACGAATGTTGTCTATATGTGCTTTCCATGATAATTTGTTATCTAAGATAAGTCCCAAATATTTTTCCTGTTCCGACATCCGGATGTAAGTACCGTTTATTGTTAGTGGAACATGTATAGGAATATTCTTGTTAATTGCAGATATAATCATATAAGAGGTTTTGCTTACATTTATTGTCAAGAGATTGTGAGAAAACCATTCGTTCAGAATGTTCAAATCACTTTGCGCGGCGGTTACAATATCATGGATTGATTTACCAAAATAAAAGATACAAGTATCATCTGCATAGAGAGTAACGTTGCCAGAAAGACCTATTTGGTTTATATTGTTTACATATATAAGAAATAGCAGAGGGCCAAGAATTGACCCTTGTGGGACTCCGTATTGCATAAGGCGTGAAGAACTGTGGTATGTACCAATTTTAACTATTTGAGACCTGTTTATAAAATAAGATGACAAGAGGTCGTATGCTGATCCTGTTACACCGATGTTTTTTAGTTTTTCTAATAGTTTAGTATGGCTCACGGTATCAAAAGCCTTTTTCAGGTCGATGAAGACACCAAGGCTAATTTTTTTCTCATCAATATTAGCTTTTATGTTTGTTATCAAATCCACTGTTGCCGATAGGGTGTTTGATTTTTGCCTAAATCCGTACTGTTGGTCAATAAAAAAATTTTTTTCTGTTAAATAGTCGTTAAGTTGCTTATAGATAATTTTTTCAAAGAATGTTCTGAAATCTTTGCAGTATTTCTATGTTGGAGTTGCTTGCTGATCCCCATAGTTCTATGCCATAAGTCCAGATCGGTTTAATGATGGTCTTATATATCAGAAGTTTGTTTTCGGCAGAGAGACGCGATTGGCGACCCAATAACCAAGCGAAGTTTTTGAATTGCATGTTTGCTTCTGTTCGTTTTGTTTTTATGTGTTTTGTCCAAGTTAATCTTCTGTCAAGGTGTAGTCCCAAATATTTAACTGTGTCATTTGTCGGCAGTGTTTTCTGTTCCATATGGAACAGAATAATTTATAGGAGATATTTTTTATACTGATTTTAACAGCTCATATATCACATTGCAGCCGGAATCACTAAAACAAAACGCCATAATCGAGAAGACATCTATGTTCATCGCGAACCAAGGTGCTCAGATGGAGATCCTTATCAAAGCCAAGCAGAGAGACAACCCTCAGTTCAAGTTCCTGAACAAGGATGATCCTCTGCATCCGTACTACACGGCGCTGACTGCTCTGGTCAAGGCGGGGAAGTGGCCTCAGAAACCGCCTGAGGTTGAAGGTTAATGCAGTTCCTTATATAAATAAATAAATATAAATATAAGTGGACAATTCACACAGCAACATCTAGCCCCGTGATAAGCTCTAAGCTTGTGCTATGTAATATAGTGCAATAAATATATTCAACTTAGATATTTATCTTTATTTTTGCAGAACCTCACCATCATGAAAATGAGGAATACCTCCACCCAAGTCTTGCAGCACCTATTATTGAATCTGTAAGTTCCATTTTCTTAAAATACATTATTGTGTGAAATTCCCTATGAATTACCTACCTTACTCTAATGGGCTCTCTATGGCTGATTTAATTTATTATTAATTATTCTTTAATATGTTCAAATACTGTGGAAAAAATAGTTATGCCATCCACCATGCCAAAAGCAAATATGTGCTTTTGGCATAGTGGATGGCATTACCAGCCAGCCAGCCATTCTTGAGTAAAAAAAATGCTGGTATAAATAGTTTATTTACATTCTTTTTCTTTCCATCCTCAGGTTGTCTGGTAGAAATTGCTTGTAATAAAGCAATAAGACGGCCCATTACGCAATTATGAAGAATTATATAAAAAATGTCAAATCCATTTAATTAATATACAAAACGTCATTGATAAAATTTGATTATAACTGCTGCTGTAAAGAGGAATTGTCAGAATAATAATTAATCCATCAACTTGCAGGCTCCATCAATCCCCAGCATCCACTACAAGCCGTCAGCGGACTGCGACTACACGATGCTGATCTCCAAGATGCGCGGCGACGCCGACCTGGCGCCCGGCGAGCTGCCCCCGCCGGGAACTGAACCCGCGACCGTGCCCGGCACTGTCATCGCTAGGCCGCCGATACTCTACAACACCACAGGTATTAGTAGACTAATTTCTTTCCATAGACAATTATTTTGTTGTTTGTGAAAATTACATAAAAATCGAACCTAAAACTAATATAAAGTAAACACAACTAAGAAGGCAACTAATCAGCTAGAATCTGCCTCTACTTTGGTGTTTGAATCTATTTATCATGTCAGCATAAAGACGTCGAGTTCTGGACTTCCACTCCCCTATAGTTAGATAGTTCCTATCCATCCAAAGGTTGCCTGGAAGAGATCGCTTTTAGCGATAAGGCCGCCAATTGTCCCATTATATCTCATTGTATTTTCCACTGTTATGTTATGTTATTAATGGTGTGCAATAAAGAAATTCTATCTATCTATCTATCCCCTTAAAGATATAATAAATATAGCTGGACAACTCCTGCTGGCTGCATGTCTTGTAGACATTAATCAATCGTTAATTTTCATCAAATACAATGTATAATACGTTATTAATAGATTCCATAGTATTCCAATAATTATTGAAACTTACCAATTAAATGTAATAGTTTAAATGTTCTTCCTCTTCTAGCCCCTGCCCCCGCGACAGTGGCGCCCCCCGCGCCGCTGTACCAGCAGTACGCCCTGTACTACCAACACGCGCTCCCCGCCGCCCCCGTCGCCCCCGTTGCCCCCGCGCCCGCCCCTACTGTCCCCGCGCTGCTGTCCACAGGGCTCAGCCTCATGAAAAGCTATGACTCTGGAGATGATCAGGAGACCGGTAAGATATACTCAACTATTATTGCATATATATTGGAATAGAATAGAAAAAACATTTATTTCGACACACAGACAACACAATTATAACAAAACAAAATACAATTTTAGGCCTAAAATGAATTAATTTTTAAGTACACAAGATATTTAGTATAATATTGGCATATTATCAGCATCCACGGGTTCAAATAGTGTCCAAGGCAAGCACGATACGCGCCTACCGGACACTAAATAAAATGCTCTAGCGAGTACATATAAAACCTTATGCACCCCATATTTACATTCTCACTGCTTGGCTACAGGGGCTTCTCGCTTTGAGAGAGGCCTATTTCATAATGCTGATCAACTGTATATAGCCTTCAATGCTAAAACTGTTGTTTTTCTTACAGACTCAGAAGATGATTCCCCGACGAACGGTGAATCTCAGCCTGTGATTCCTGAACCGCCGGATGACATCAAGGCTGTTATAGGTAAGTCTTTCATTTACTAATAATATCTTCTTCCTTCTTGAAGGTCTTACGGTATTTGGTATGAGTATCGCAGTAAGTCAGATAGCCATATATTGGTAAAAATACACATTTGCAGGCATTTATGTACGCATATGATATAAATTTCATCTTCAGGAGTCTTTGGAGATAAATGCCATTAATCTTTAATACTTCCAGAAGTAAGTACATGATTTTAATTTAATGTTCAGGATTTTATGGAGATAAACAAATCAAACAAATTATTTTATTTTTCCAACACAACATAAATGACATTAATCTTTATGACTTCCAGAGAAAATGGCCGCCTACGTAGCTCGCAACGGCGATGAGTTCGCGGACATCGTGCGCGCCAAGAACGACCCGCGGTTCACGTTTCTGGAGCCTACTGACGTCTACCACGCGCACTACAGCCGCCTCATGCGCGCGAAACGGGGAGATAACGGCACCGATGACAACAAGAACAAAGGTTACATCACCCCTATATACAAACAAACAAACAGCAAACAAATCAAAAATTATCTTTATTCAAAATGTTTGGGTTACATTAAGTTTTACAAAGATAAATTGTACAGTGAGCCAAGAAAGTGGTCTACCAGTTTTGACAAGAGTTTCATTTTTGGCTGACTGTACAATCATACATAGGCAGCTTGTAAACCGAACATAGTGAACACAATAAGTTATTTTTCTAATTTGATCATTCTTTTCAACAGCTCCAGTATCGTTCTCAATCAAGAAACTGAAAGAACCCGACCCGATCCTCCCGAAGCCGGCGTTACCCTACGAGTCCAGCACAGACGAAGAAGAAGACGCAGACAAAACCACAGACAACACAGAAAAACAAACAAAACCAGAAAAAGTCGAGAGAAAAACAGAGAAAGAACAAACACCAACACCTATAAATAACATACCACCCGTGTTAGTTTACAAGATGGAAGGACAACTAACTCACAACCTTCCGAAGATTAAAACTATTGAACCTCTGAAATTCACATCACGGCAAGAGATAGAACAGAAAATCGCGGAAATCCCAGAAAAAGTTATCGAAGAGAAGCCAAAAACTCCAGAAGTTAAACCAGAAATAGAAGTTAAGAAATTTGACCTACAGAAAATAGATAAACATGACAAAACAGAGAAAGTCAAAGAACCAGAGATAAAAAGTGCGAAAGTAGAATCTGTCAAGAGAGAAGAGGAAAACAGAGAATATGTAGAAAAATATACCGAAAAGAGGGTGGAAAGAAGAGATGATAGAAGAGAGATCGTTAGAGACAGTCCTAGACGTGAGAGAAAGAGGCCGAAAGAAGAATACAGATCTAAATCCGAAAGCAAAGATACCAAGAGGTCTAGAAGCTTAGAGAGGGAGAAGGAGAGAGAAAAAAGGAGAGATAAAGAAAGAGACAGAGAAAGAGAAGAAAGGGATAGGAAGAGAAAGAAGGAAAAGGATGATTTAGAGAGCGAGATTATATCATTGGAAGATAATTCTGATGATATGATTGATTTGACTGGGGACCAATCGGATTCTAAAGGTTGGTTTAGTTATCTAAACATAATTAAATTACACAAATTTTTTTTATTTCACCTATATAGAATTATGCGTTCTATGTTATTCTAGCACAAAATATTAGTTATTATTGCTAATCCAAAATAATATGGGAATATCTGATTCAAAAATATTTTCCATATCGGGTAACAGTACCAATTTACCAAATTCCTTAAAACATATAAATAAAGGGTTTTAAACCAAAAAGGCTCTAAAGAATGTACCATTAAATTATTCTGTGTAAATTCCCAACATTCTACTTATTAAAATGGCTTGTATGCTAAAGGTATAAGGGAGATTCGTGCTTATTAGTCTTAATATAAGTCATGATAGTACGTGTTAGAAACCAAAGGATTACTCTGCTTCATCAAGGAGTTAGCCTGATTAAGGCTGACTTAGGCATAGCGAGACGTCCGTGCAGATCCTTATTCCCCCACAACAAATTAGAATTAGTCATGATAGTAATGTTCCAATAATGTAGTAATTTTTGATGTAATTCCAGGTGAAGCTGAAACGGAGACGGACAAAGCGAAGCAGTTGGAGCGTCGCAAGCGCGCGGCCGCGTTCTTGAAGAAGGTGGGCGTGGACCCCGCCGGCGCCGCCTCGCTGCCCAACAACTCACTGGCCAGCGCCATGGTATTATACTATATTATATCCTTTATCTACTGAATACAACTGACGACCGGAGACAACCAAATATAATACAAATCTATGTAGAGATAACCATTTTTAAAATGAACTCCCGTCCACAAAACCGTGATAATTTCAACGTGTGAGAGGAAATACTTATTGCATCACTATACTTGTGTGCGTGCTACAACTTCACTGTAACATTGGCTCATCTGTCTGTCAAAGTGATACCGTGTGCTTATATTTAATGAACATCCAATGACAAAGATCAATTTATGTGTGTTGTATCTATACACCTTTATTTTGCATGTACGTGTAACCGCGGTGGAAGGGCGTTCATTTTAAAAATGGTTCATCTCTACAGTCATACGACCAAGAAAAACGAGTAGACTTTTTTTTGTAAGTTATAATGATAGACTGGCATTGTGTAGATGCCAAAAATACATCAAACGAAGAAAATACGTAGGGAGTATCGATATATTCTATTGAGTATATCAGAAATCTGGGACTCGCAACACAGGCTTTTAGAGCTTACACGAAGCTAAATGTTGCTGTGTCCAGCTATATTTATAATTTATTTATTAACTAACAAATTATTTTCCTAACAGGTGGACACCCTCGAGACTATACGTAAGAAGAAAGCAGCAGAAGAAGAGAAGAGACGAAGGAAAGAAAAGAGGAGGCGCCGAGAAAGGCGGGGTATGTACTATTTTTTTTTCTCCACGTGCCATGTGGTGACAATCTCCTAGACTAAATTATGGTGTTTATGTATTTGTTCTGGGTGTTATATAACTACTATATAAAAATAAATCGGGTTTTCCTTCCTGACGCTATAACTCCAGAACGCACGAACCGATTTCCACGGTTTTGCATTCGTTGGAAAAGTCTCGGGCTGCGTGAGGTTTATAGCAAAGAAAATTGAGGGAAAGTGTAAAACGCAGGTGAAGCCGCTGGGTGAAAAGCTATTGTAATAAAAATAATTATGTAGTAACGATTGCTTATAAAGTTATCAACTTTATATCCATATACATATTTCATACATATTTCAGATTATGACGACGAAGCTGAAAGATCACACAGGAAAAGCAAGCGACGAAGGAAGGGGTGAGTTTGATTTATTTTCATAATCCTAATAATTATGAAATATAGAGCTGATAATTTTTTTTCTTAGTAGCATTATTCATGTAAGTGAAGTACATAATTATTCTTTTTGTTCACAGATCTTCCGATGAAGACGAACTATCATCTGATGTGTAAGTAAATTATGTAACATACAATTTATACTAATATTATAAAGCAGAAGAGTTTGTTTGTCTGTTTGATAAGTCTAATCTCTGTTCTAATCTCAGGAATCTCTGTAGAAGAAGATATTAATATCTTCATAGATTTACCAATATACAGCCACAATATTTGTTGTGACGGCTTTATATTCCCTCGGAACGAATTGATTCCTCCGGAAAATCCACTAATACTTGACCGAAGCCCGCCTCACCACACGGCTAATGTATTCACAAAACTCTTATTTATTACAGGCATAAAAAGAAGAAACGTAAGAAGGATAAGAAATCTTCTAAATCTAAGAAGAAGAAGCGCCACGGCTCCCCATTACCAGAAGAAGACCAGCCTCTTAATATCGATTTAACGAACACACTTAAAGAATTACGCACCAATAGTCCTACTAAGCACCTAACCATACCAGATGTTGCAAGAGTGGACTCAGAATCTGAGATGAGTGAGAGCGAAAAAGATGTCTACAGAGAAGAGTATAAAGAAGAGTACAGAGATGATAGAGATAGCGAGAAGAAGGAGAGAAGGAAGAGAGAGTATAGCGAAGGGGAGTGGTCTAGCGATTCAGAAGATGATTCTCCTTCTGAAGGAAGCAAGAGAGATGATTGAATTTTTGATATTCGTAATTGTATAATTAATAAAATCTTAAAATATTTGTTGTAAATTTTAAATGATTTTATTATGAATGTCGGGAAAATTGATATTACATTTTAATTTATTTATATTACGAAATGACCACTACTAAAATGATAATTAAAGATGTTAAATATTGAATATTAAACGAAATAATAGAAAAGAAATAATAGTCATACACAATTGATTTAGATCGCTTATCTTATACAATTGGTATTAGTATGACTATGCCTATTAAATCCTTACTTATTATTAACGCGAAAGTTTGAGCATGTGTGGGTAAATCTTTGTGACTCTTCAGAAATTATGATTTTTGCGATAATATAGCCTATACACTTTTTTATTTATAAACAATCATATACAGATATGTTTGGTTATCAACTGTATTGTATATGGCTCAATTATTTTAAAGTAAACCACAATTGATATATTTTAATAATCATAGATAAAAGATAGAACATTAGACATGTATTTCCAATAAAATCAACGAAGTTCTTTGAGATAAATATGTAAAATAAGTTTGAATAAATACAAAAGCAATATCTTGGTTGTATTATTATTATTACAGCATTGTTATGGGTCGTTATCTGAATTTCTTATTTAGTCTAACAGAGATCCTAGTGTATGTCTGAAAGTGTAGGTATGTGAGTGTCTGTTTGTTTGTCTGTCGTTCATATGTCATTTATTTCCATAAAATCCTAAAGATCACTTGGACACCTAAAGATCATTATAAAACGTAGCGACGAATAGACTTATTTTTTTACGTGGAGATACTATCAACTATTATTAACAAGTGGCCAAGTACGAGTCGGACTCGCCCATATAGGCTTCCGCAGCAATTGTTTTTATGGAATAGTTTATGACGTATTATAAAAAAACTAATTTCTCCACTTTGGAAGAGTCTCCCGTGCAAACTATTTAGTTTAGAAATAAATGATGTTGGAAATCTTAATATAAGCATAGACAAACATATATAAGGTAACCAACTTGTATTTCAAAGAGCGCAGTGTGTACCTAGGTAACGACTGCACGAGCCAATAGATATGATTGTAGTTTGTAGGACAAGGAAGCTATTAATCTCAATTCAAGCAATCTATTTCTGCACTAGATGCCCATGAGTCCCCTTGTACAAAGATAGCTCTGTCCTCGGGGTCTTAACCCTGAATGCAGTTTGTGACATGGCTATTAGGTAGTATCATGTAAGCGGAACAAAGCAGAACTGATGACGATCTCTATGTCGCAAAGGGTGAAGGTTTGCCTGCGTCGCTAGAGGTTGCGGGTTCGATTCGCGCCTCGGGACAAAAATTCGTTAATATTTGTTTCGAGTGTCTGGATTATTATTTAGGTATGTTTAATATAAAATATCTTTGTATGTAGGTATATTATATTAAATATATCAGAAATCTAGCGCCCGTAACAGAAGCTTAGAGCAATAAAGAAATAAACTTGGAATATCTATTGTTACGAAGCAGGAAAACTGGCTTTTATTTTTGACTACCTATATTTTAGTTTTCTAAGATGTAAGGAATTGCGATAAAATAATGTGGTTTTGACATTAGATGGCATTTGTTTTTTTCCTAATATCGGACAGATCGGTTTCCTTTAAAGATTACGGGGGATCTAGATAACCGTTTGATCTGCAGAATTCGCGCAGCTAGATGAGATAAATGGGATGTGTTTGTTTCTTGATAAGAAAACGATTTGCGATAGATGTTACAACAATGGCAAATAAGTTTTATTGTTCTGTTTATTGTTTTAGCCACAGAATATATAATTGCTACGGTTTTAGCACTACTAGCCTGGCAGGCGGCTTTATTCGCAGTTTATAGAATTTCCCAAGAAATATTTAGGAATACCGATACAGAGTAGCCCAATGTATTCCTCCGCGTGTCGTCAAAGCGACCCAGGGATTTATAATTCATAATTATTAATAGTAGGTAGGTACTTACTTAGATATCATTATTTGCAAGAATGTTTTTACAACTACATAAATAAAATGGTGTGCAAATTATAATAATTATATAAACCAGACTGTATTCAGTTTAAATTTATTTGTCAATCATCTTGCATGGCTGTACACTATAGGTAGGTAATTATGGAAACACTGAACACATACATAATACCACCTAGTTTAAATCCCTTATTAATTTGTTTTGTTTCACCCAACAAAGACGAGGCGGGTTGGTGTAGGTATGTCCCACAGATGACCCCCCTCCATCAAACTCTTCAAGCTATCAGAACATGCCGGTTTCCTTACGAAGTTCCCTCTAAATTAAATTTAGTTTCGAACGCACATACATAGGTACATTTTCAAGAACTAAAATACATAGTAGCACCGCGGGGTTTGATATTTTGAATTAAAGTAGAGTGTGCTTAAAAAGTCGTGTTGGCAAAGTGCTTCCACTATGACAACTTTGCTTTTTAAGCGTTTCATACCTTAGTAATAAGGCCATATATTTATGTATTTCAAATTAATTTCCGACATTTTATTTTATCTTTTATAAACTAAGTCACGTTATTTAACTACTTTACCTCCACGGCTTCTATTACGGGATTACACTAAGCCCTTTTTCTATTATCAACGATAACAGTCAAGATGTTCTGCGCAGGCGCCTATAAAAATGACTCGCCTGATGCGCGGCAGTTATTATTTGAATTAATTTGTGTGAATTGTATCCTGTTAACAAAATGGCTAGCGTAAGTAGATTTAAATATGATTATATTTTATACCGTCTGGTGCTGGCCTAAGAATTAAAATATCTACCTCATTATCTTTTCCTGAAGGTGTCGATAAACCGTCCTATGGGATTTATAATAGATATAAAATAAATAAATAAAAAATATTTTAAATTTAAAATATAAACTCTTTAACATTATATATAACTATTAAAGCTGACCCGCCCGCGGCTTCGCACGCTTTCTACTACCCTTACACTTAAAGATATGAAAAATAGATAGTAGCCGATTCTCAGACCTTTGAATACGCATATAAAAGGTAAAAATCGGTTACTTACATTGTGACATGGAAATTTCATTAGATACCTAAGTAGGTACATCAGACACACGTTTGCTGTTAAAATTGGGAGGGTATTGTACAGTCGGCCAAATAATTATGTGGTCTACCACCCTTCGGTTGAGATACGTTTGTACGTCAGTTTAATTATTTATGTAAAGTCAACCATCTCGATCATTACATCGCACAAAAACTTTCGTCAAAACTGGTAGACCACTTTCTTGGCCGACTGTGCATACATATAGTTTTCAGCTGAGGACTGTCATAAATGTCGTATTTTCCAGCAAGGTCCAATCAGCATGATCGACCCCTCCCAGCTGCTGCGGCCCGAGGCAACCTTCAACGACAAGCCGATAGACGCCTTCCGAGACTACTCCGTGGACGACAGCGATCCCATCAAGGAGCGCGTACGCAGGACCTACTACGCCATGCACACCAACGTCACTGTGGATCTGGTCAAACGTAAGTTATTGACAAAGTTATATGGGGATTTAGGCTGATTTATTAAAGGCATTTAAATGTGTAATAAACAAAATGCTCCTGTATTATAGTCTTTGAAAGACCTATCTACGTGGAGAAGTCCTGAATTTCAGTTTAAAAATTTTCGTACGTAACACTATTCATTTTATAACGGGAATTACCTACTCACGTATTTACAAAGGAGACCACAACAAGAGCAGTATTTCTCTGGAGGAGTGAGCGCCCCGCCGTGCCCCGTCTCCTCTCGGTTCGCGCGCGCGGTTCTAGGTCTAGGTTCTAGATTCTGATCTTGATTATGTTGGAGAACCGCGCTCGCGAGCTGAAAAGCAGTTAGCAAATTAGGTGAATTGAACTACTTTTTAATTATTTAGTAATAAATTCACAGAAAAAAGGGAAAACTGGTTGAAATTCAACCACTTCAAAGCGACGATCAAGGAGGCCCTGATAAAGCTGAACGAGCTGGTGGATGAGTCGGACCCTGACACGGACCTGCCGAACATCGTGCACGCCTTCCAGACCGCGGAGAGGATCCGGGAGGAGCACCCTGATGATGACTGGTTCCATCTAACTGGCCTCATCCATGATCTTGGGAAGGTAGGTCGGCAGAAAACTTCTCAGAAGAGATGACTGTTAAAATCAAGCATGGAAATCTAGGAGTATGGCAGTGCCCCGCCAATTCATGGAAAAATGCGGCTGTACCATCTTTTCTTGAAGCAGTTTCAGGCCAATTTCGACCCCCCCTATAATAATATTGTCGTATTGTGGGTGCTTATGCTTATTAAAGAAGAGATTCAATTCTTTAATAAGCATAAGCACCCCCTATTACCTACTCCTACACAAGAACTCTCTGTCGACAAGAGAAATTAGGCTTTATTTAATCACGCTAGTCATTTTGCGGGTTCGTGAATTACAGTTTAATAAAGTGAATTTTTGTGTTTCAAAATGAGATATTTAGTAACACGAGAGAAACAACAATTTTGTTTTAAATAAAGACAGTAGATATGCAGATATTTACATAACAGTGATTTGTATTTTTACAGTTTAATTGTTGAGATAACCCGGGTTTTATTAGTGCTGAGATAAGATTCTACGCATTCATTGTTTTGTTTGTCTCCAATTACGATGTACTTACCTAATTAGATGATGTTACCTACACTTAGGTAGGTAAGTACCTACCTAAGGTTTTAAAGATAATGTTACTCAATCTAAATAAGTATTTAAGATAAAGGTTAAACTGATTGAATTAACCTTTCTGAAATTTGAAACAAGTCGGTCGGTTAAATGTGATTGATAAACTATGTACTTACATAATATTTTTTTGTGAGTTATTATGTTAGGTAGGTACATTCTTACATTGTTTCTATATTCCTCTTAATTTTTTTATACTTTTCTTTTCTATGTATGTATGGATGGTGAATACTGTTCAGTGAATTATTATCTATCTAATAATCATAATCATTATCTTTATTGTTTCAACATATTGGTAGGTACTTACAGGGCTCTTAAAATTATCCTTAAGTTTTACAATATGACCCCGCTGGGGCACTATAACAATTTATACTATCTAACTTAAACAACTAAGATAAATTTATAGAATACCTACTAAGTGTTCTAAATCTAGGTACTTATTAATAATTAAATGAGAAAATATAATAAATTTTAATAATATTCATAATAATTAAATGAGGAAATAGATACTTATTAATATGAGAAGTATTATGTATGAGTATTTTATTTATCTATATGTGAATAGTCCAGAAAAAAACTGGCTTAGGTATTCTTGAAGCATACGAGTATCTCCCAGGTGATGGCATTCTACGACGAGCCGCAGTGGTGCGTGGTGGGAGACACGTTCGCGCTCGGCTGCAAGTGGGCAGACTCCATCGTGTACGGGCCCGAGAGCTTCAAGGACAACCCTGACACCTACAACCCTAAATACAAGTGAGTTGTCAAGTTGTCATTTAAGATTTTAGAGCTTAAATGTTATGGAGAGTCATACTTGTCCGCTATGACCTGCAGGATGCTGTTGGTCCTGCAACGCACTGCGTAATGATGCAGTGTTTTTGCGGATAATAGCATGAAACCCATCCGCCCTGGATCCAAACATGGTGGATGCGCTGCAAAAGCTGGTTAATGGTACAATAAAGTAATTCTATCTGAGTATCTACCTATGTGCGATGCACACACCCATATCTGGCGCTGCAGTAGAAATAAACCGAGTAGTGACGGTTCATACCATTTTTGTCGTTATCAATTTTATCGTGGATTCGTATTCGCTAACAAATTTAAGTGGTGTTATAGGGATGATTGGAGGAAGTTGGGGAAGACCTTTGCCCAGCAATGGGACACGGTTGAGTCATAAAGAAAAAGACAAAAAAACCATATTAATAAGATTGATCTATCGTTTAGATTTAGATTATAATTTAGAATAATATCACCATACTCTCCCCACGGGTGTCGTGGAGTCTTCGTCTATCCGACTTAGGGATTTAATTAATACCTACCAAAAGCGTTATACCTACTGCATCAACTAACTACAATCACCAAAACGCCATAAGCTTCGAGATTACCAAGCCCCCAAGTCCTATATTGTTCTATTGAAAGAGATCGACGTATCTTATACGGGATGTTATATTTTTAGTACTGAATACGGAATGTACTCCCCCCACTGCGGTTTGGACAACTTGCTGATATCCTGGAGCCACGATGAGTACCTCTACCAGTTCCTCAAGCACAACAAGTCTACCATCCCTGAGAAAGGACTGTACATGATCAGGTACGTTACGTATTTAAAAAAACTGCAAGACTTTGAATGTATTCGAAAAAACTTTAATTGATAATCTAAACAGAATGATACTTACCTATTTGCAACGTTGAATGGCAATAGGCACCTACTATTTTACCATTGACAAAGTGACCTTTTTAAAAGGTATAATTTTTATTAAACATAAGGCTAGTGTTATTGGAGTAATCTGTACTAGTTCTCAATAAATAAATAAATTGTTTAAATAGAAGCGATTATCATTTATCAAGATTAAAGGACCTTAAGTTACACGTAGGTATGTACCTACCTATTTTCGCCAATGACCGAAACGTGAATTTTTGTTCTTAGTCTACTGAACAAGTTTGCTCCTAAAGTGTTACTCCCTACATTAATTTGTCTAAAGTATTTTTTTAATGATTCAGATACCACTCGTTCTACCCGTGGCACGCCGGCGGCGACTACCGACACCTCACCAACGAGAAAGACGAGCAGATCTTACAGTGGGTGCTGGAATTCAAGTAAGTTTGCAATAATAAATATTGCTGGACAATTTACACAGCAACAACACAGGACATCAACCAGCCCATAGTAAGCTGGAAGCTTGTGTTACGGGTGCTAGATTTCTGATATAAGTACGTACTTCATATAATATACATACATAATTAGATATTTTTTATTATACATTTAGAACACCCAGACACCCGGAACAAATATCTGCAGTTCGTACAATTAATTTCCTTTTCATTATTACAACCCATAACATTCTTCTAACGGGCAAGGGTCTTCCTAGGAGAAATAATTGGTTATTTGATATAATTCACCAAGATTACCTGGCTGGCTGATATTCGAATGGAATGCAATACCTACCGAAAGGATTTACCTATCTCTTTGACGATACGCGCGGAAGATGGGTGCTAAGAGATAAGGTAGTTGTATTCTTAGGCACACCGAGTATTTCTCAGAGCAAAATGCAAAGCAAATAGACGGCGGGACTTGAACCCGCGTACTGGACTTGCCATTGTCCCACTCTCTTACTAAGCCTCTGCAGCTCACTGGTTTCTGATTCAAAATTATGCTTTGTATTGTATTTTCAATTTAACTTTCCGGTTCGAAGACTTGATGACATCATGTGCAGAGTATTTTTACGTAAGGCATAGGTATATTATTTGTTCATACTTTATTTATTTCAGTAAATACGACCTGTACACAAAGAGTGAGACGATGCCTGACATCGAAGCCCTTTGGCCCTACTACGAGTCCTTGATCGAGAAATACATCCCTGGAATTTGCGAGTGGTGAACGTTATTAAATATTTCGGATATATCTAAGATATTTTGTTTTTATTCAAAGATCACTGACTGTCACGTAATTGTTGGTAAACAATTTGTATAAATTGTTTATATTCAGAAGCACCCCGTAAAGTTCCATGAGCGAATTCCAAGAAGTCAAATGTTATCTATGAACCCTGCTAAATGATAAATGGCAATAATTGTCCTACTGGCGATCCGTATCTAAATGGCGAACCTTGAATCTACTAACCAAATGAAGGTCTCATGATAACACAGTAATACATAAAATATCTGCCAATTCGTGAAAGATGTTTAGAAATTGGTCTATTTAAAGTTATTTTAGGCAAATCTGTGAGCTATGTTGCTTCCAGCCACCTTCCAGCACACTCGACTTTCATTCCGAAGGTCGTGGTTCAACCCCAACGCGCACCTCTGGATTTATCTTGAAAATTGTATGATTGTTATGTGCGCTTTGAAATCACGTGTTCTTACGGTGAAGGCAAACATCGGAGGAGACCGGCATGTTCTGAGAACTTGGAAAAGTTTGAAGGACGTATGACATTCACCAACCCGCACTTAGCCAGCGTAGTAAATTAAGGTTAATCTCTCTCGTCAAATGAGAAGTCCCAGCAGTGGGAACGTCAAATAAGGGTGATGATGATGACTTATCCAGTGTGACGATATAAATTAATTTATATTAATTAACGTAATAAATTAATTAAAATTTAAGTGTTTATAATAAATTACCAAAGTTCAAAAATATTTCTTAAACAATATTCCTAATTTATCACCATGTGTGTTTGCATACGCATTCGCGAGATAACCCGAACCAACGGTCAACGGCAGAACAAACGATTAACCTATCAGGAGTCGATTTAAGAACAGCGCGAAGGTTGCGCCAATCAGTTCCATCTCACACGTTGAATATATCGAACGAGCCAGAATGAAGGTCAGTTATTTTTTTAAGGGTAGATTTGCATTTTTTTCAACCTTAATTTTATTTTATGTTTTATTAATATTAATAGTTTAATTTATTATATCACGTTGTAGTTAACAATTTTTAAATTACATGTGCTCGATTTGGGCATATACAAAATAGTGATATTTTAATGTTTGGTCTCAAATTAAATCATAAAGTCATTATTTTAAATGTGAGATATAAAAATAATATCGGTATGCAATAAATTAACTATTATTAAGAATACCTATCTGCCCAGTGTTTTCCTTTATTATTTTAAAAGTTTTTTTTTTCAATTAATTGAAAATTTTGCGTCTTTAAAGGAGTTTTAGATACCAACCTTATAAGTGTAGTAGTTAGTACAATAGCTGAGACTAAACCCATTTTGGCACCAGCGCACTAAAGTGCAAACAATAAATAGGCAGGTAGGATAGGTTAGTTTTTCGGTATTTGTTTTTTTTTTATCTGTGTCTATTATGTTTCTTGTCTGCGTACCTAATAAAATTAACTAGTTACGACTAATTGTTGTCTTTGTTTTTGTCTGTACCTACTTCAGTGTGTATGTCCGAAATAAACGATTTAAATGAGTATTTATTTAGTGTCCTGGAGAAGGTACCTAGGCTTTGCTTGGAGATTAAAAAATAGCCAATTTTCTTTATATTCCCAATTCAAAAAAACAATTCGGAATCTATTTCGATACCAGCATAATAATAGAGATTTCGAATAGAATTGCCTTGAGGGTGGAAACATAACTCTTTGGTCCACTGATCTCCTTACATAATTGATAGGTAGGTTATAAAGTTAACATTTCACACAGGTTACTCAGCGTACAAGAATGGAAACAATGATATATTTATTATTCAAGTAGGTATAGTCTGCCAAGAAAAAAACAAGGCTTAATTCAATAACGTTGAACAAAATTAACTTTTTAATTAGGTACATATTAAAATTTTTGTTTTAACTTTATTATTTTCAAATATTTACAAAAAGTTACGTTAGTTAGTTAATTAGTTAAGTTAGTTAGTTAAGTTGGTTAAAGCATTACGTTTATAAAAATCTTAAATTTCTAATCCGCACCAGATGGTACAGTGCCAAGAATGCTGGCGGCATTGCCACGTTGAATGGCAATGATAATTCGTTGGCCAAAATAGAAGCCTTTATAAACTTCATTTGCCCTGGGAATTAGTAAAGATTATTATTAATAATTATTACATTTTAGTAATAACTGATACAAGTAATTTAAATTTCTGATCTAAAGAACTGACGGATATCAAATGTTATCTAAGTGCATTATGGCCCGACTTTTCATACCTAAATGGAAATGATACGGATCCCATCGACTATTTAGATAATAATCAAAGCTTATATAATCAATTGGATATGTAGAGTAGGTCCTTACTTATCTTTGTCTTAGAATTAGAATACCCTACTTTAGGTACCCATGTAAAGTACTAAGTGTCCCACTTAGCAGTGTTGCTGTGTGGGAGCACACTCGGTTTTGATTCCGAAGGTTCAAAACCCAGCACACCTCTTATTACTTCTTGAAAAATGATTTGTGATTTAAAAATACGTGGTCTGACGGTAAAGGCAAAAATCTTGATGAAACTGACATGTTCTGAGAACTTTGAGAAGTTTGAGTCGCACTTGGTCAGCGTGTTGAATTAAGGCCTAATCGCTTGAAGAGGGAAGTCCCTGTGTCCCAGCAGTGTGAACATAAATAGGGGTGACGATGACCCATGTAAACACGTGTGTCCTGACAGGAGCGCGTGAACCTCATAGACCCGTCCCTACTCCTGCGGCCGGAGATCAAGTACGACGGCAAACCCGTGTCGGCCTTCCGCAGCTACGACGTCGACGAGAACGACCCCATCAAGATGCGCGTGCGCAGAACATACTACGATATGCATACTTATCAGACGGTGGACTTCGTTAACGGTATGTCTAAGCCCTAAGCTTTCCGCATTATGGTTATTTCGGGCATTAATAAACCGCATTAGTAAAGATCTGATTTGACGACCTCTGTGGCGCAGCGGCCGCAGGCGTCCTGTAAAACATGAGGTTGCGGGTTCGTTTCCCGCCTCGGAACAAAAATTTGTATAGGTAAGTAAATAATTGTTCCGAGCGTCTAGTTTTTATATGCATAGTTAAAAATATCTATCTTTGCATGTACATATATGTTATTAAGTAAATCAAAAATCTAGCACCCGTAACATAAGCTTCGAGCGTACCACGAGGCTAGATGTTGCTGTGTGAATTGTATTAAAATAAATAGCAATATCTATTAATGTACTGGATGCCGTGTAGTACCATTTTTAAGTCGGTTAAAAAAAAGATTAAAGTGCGTGTTCTTTCATCCACAGCTAAGCGCGAGAAATGGTTGAAATTCAACCACTTCAAAGCCACGATCAAGGAGGCCCTGATAAAGCTGAACGAACTGGTGGATGAGTCGGACCCTGACACGGACCTGCCCAACATCGTGCACGCCTTCCAGACCGCCGAGAGGATCCGGGAGGAACACCCTGATGATGACTGGTTCCATCTGATTGGACTCATACATGACCTTGGGAAGGTGAGTGAGGGGTTTTATTAAACTATACGCTGGCTCAAAAAGCAACGGGATATTTTCGACCAAGAAGAAGTCTGCTCCAGTGAGAACAGAGCCTTACACGCCAAAATCACTTAATCCATCTGCTTATAGTCTTAACTGTGCCGAAATATCGGGAAACTCAAAAACATTTGAATCATGGTTTGTTACCCGTATCGTGTTCTAATATGAATAAAGAGTTAATTCATTTATTAGCTCAGAACATACCGGTTTCCTCATGATATTTGCCTTCACCATTATAGCAGAACATAAATGTAATGCTATTGAAATCAACCGTACTCGGAATTTTAATAGGGACAAGGGCTGGGCTGTACCACCTGCCTGGCTTCCGTGTCTTCATGGTCTTCGCGTCAACAAAGGGCCGTTGCCTTCGTCGGGTGACACGATCAGTGCAGTGTGTTACGCTACACAAGATGTAGAAGATGACAGTAGTGACGATGAGGTGAACGTTCATACAGTGCCAGCAACTACATCTGTTGGTGCCGGGCACCAACACGTACCGCCTTTACCCCCACCACCGCCGCTGAGCAGCCGCGCGCTCCGGTACATCGCCCGCAGTGAGAACCGCGCGCGCGACCTGAGAGGAGACGGAGCTCGGCGGGTCGCTCACTCCTCCTGATAAAGACTACTCTTGATGTGGTCGAAACGTCGAGAGTTGTTTAACTCCTATGTAAATACGTGAGTAATTCCCGTTGTACATAATGAATAAATGTAATGTCTTACCTGCAGGTGATGGCATTCTACGAGGAGCCGCAGTGGTGCGTGGTGGGAGACACGTTCGCGCTCGGCTGCCGCTGGGGACCGTCCATCGTCTACGGAGACGACAGCTTCAGGAACAACCCGGACTCCTACAATCCCAAGTACAAGTGAGTATCGTCATAAGATCTATCTCTCTGAGTCGGTGTCACTCGTGGCAGAGTGGTCGTGGTCATTAAGTTGTTTTTTGGTGGCAAGCTTCACAACACGCCGCCACTCCTCTCTGATCGCCTTTCTCGTGCAATCGTGTAGTGATGAATCATTTATTGCCGCTTTTATTTTATCTGTCCATCTCATAAGCGATCTTCCTCGTGGCCTGGTACCATGTGCATTGCAGGTGCATTATATTAGGTATAGTATATCAGAAGAGTCTAGCATCCGTAACAAGCTTAGAGCTTACCACGGGGCTAGATGTTGCTGTGTGAATTGTCTAGCAATATTTATTTATTCTGATGCTCAGCCGTCTATTATTTACTAGTTGACCTGCCTACTACGCTTTAATCTTTCATATTTGTAACATTGTAAACCTTCTTTGGACCACTACAAATAGTTTAAGAGCAAATCTGCACGACCGTTTCATATTTGACTACCAACCCGCATTTGGCCAGCGTAGTGAATTAAGGCCTTATCTTTCTCGTTAAGAGACAAATAGTTTCAGAGCAAATTAATCTAGATCGGCACGTCCGTTCCATATTCCATTTACCAACCCGCATTTGGCCAGCATAGTGAATTTAGACCTAATCTCTCTCGTCAAGAGAGAAGTCCCTCTGTCCCACTGTAGGTGATAATTATGAAATGACCTATTAATTTGCCCCTGTTCTAGCACTAAGTACGGGATGTACAAGCCCCACTGCGGGCTGGAGAGCCTGCTGATGTCCTGGGGGCATGACGAGTACCTGTACTGGGTGCTCAAGCACAACAACGCCAAGTTCCCCGAGAAAGCGCTGCACATGATCCGGTAGGTGACTGACTTTATAGATTGTTTTATATAGGTATTCAATATTCAATTGTTGACTGTAAGATCAACTATTCTTGAGTTATAAAACGTTCGTTGCACGAGAAGTGGCATTGATTTTTATATATACACATCCGCAATATGTATGTAGGTACTAGATGAAAACCCGGCTTCGCTCGGGTAAAATTTGACGAAATTCTCTATAATCCGAATTTTGCGGATATACATATCTATACATATTATGTATGTTGTCGACTTAAAATCAATATTTTTTTTAAGTTTTGTTATTCAGAATTATTAGCACATCTTCAGATTAGCATTTCTACGATATGAACATCATCATCATTATTCGTTTTGTTGCAGCTACCACTCGTTCTACCCGTGGCACGCCGGCGGAGACTACAGCCACCTCCTCAAGCCGGGAGATGAGCAGATCATGGACAATGTGGTGGAATTCAAGTAAGTGCCTTACCAATACCATCATTACGATTAGTTTATTGCTAATGCATGCCTGACTTGCTGCGATCGTCAGTAGGACTTAACTTCAAAATACGCGCGTAAAACGCGTGCACTACGCTAGACTCTCGACTCGCGCGTATGGCGCGCGTGTCGAGATAGGTACTAGGGACGCCTTGTTGCGTCCAGCTAACGCGCGAACTCTAGAGCGAGTGCACGTATCAACTTATCAAGGGAAATGGAGCTCCAACATTTTGCCACGGAAACGCGCGTTGGTACGCGCCTTGTGGACGCAACGTTCGCGCGTCATACGCGCGAGAGAAACGCGGCGTATTCGCCCTTCCTGGACAAGCACAAAGCCTGTAGGAGTACAATTGACAAGGTGCCTACTTACCTGATTTTTTATTCATTAGGTAGGTATTCATTTTTAATAAAAAATATATCTAACAATTTTTTTTGTTGCAGCAAGTACGACCTCTACACGAAAAGCGCGGGTATTCCTGACATAGAAGCCCTGTGGCCCTACTACCAGTCCCTTATCGACAAATACATCCCTGGAGATATCGAGTTTTAAGACTTTAAACACTTTCATTTAATTCATTTATACTTATTTCGTAACTATTAATTTATAATTTAAAACTATCATGGTTGTTTACAATTTTAGGATTATTGTGAATCCTGAGATATTTCCATGATTTTCGATTTCGAGTTCGTTTTTGAGTTTCTCGATAGAAATACTCAAAGTCAAGGTTCAGATTCAGATTCAGATTCAGATGATTATGGTAAATATCAATACCGAGTTTTTATTAATTAAGTAGGTATATTAAATAATGTTATGTCATGCGTAATTCGAAGTTGATAATTCGTTATTGTAAATATTTTTTGCTGTTTTCTAAGATAATTGTAAGGTCAATGATAACTGATAGGTTCAATAATAATGTAAATACAATCGATTGATAACCTAAAATTGTTTTTATTTTCTATCTGGATTGTCTGACCTTAGATTATTTGCACAAATTTAATTTTAAGATATCTTTAAATAAGTAATTAAGGAGTACCTTTACTTACTAATTGTGGTCACAGAAGCTCTTAGGTTAATAAAATAGTTTTTATTTAAATCAGGAACTTTATTTATCGCTATATTTACAAAAATACAAATATCTCAAAATAAAATAATAACTAGTTCATTAATTACCATATATAATAATTACATAGTCAACAACCTATAAAAGGAACCCACAAATCGGAAACCAATATTGGAACACACATTTCATATTATATAAATTAGACCATTTCCTCAGATCTTCAACCTAATAAATATATAGATATTAAGTAAATAATAGAAAGGATATAAAAAGGGTTGTATTTTCAAAAATTACTGAAGTTTACTGATATAAGACTAGATATTTAAGCAAGCTAGTATAGATAATCTTTTACCTACTTAGCAATATTTAGTACGGAAATTTAATTTTTTGTTGTTTTAGGTGTTATCCTATGATTTTATTTTAGTTTCTAAAATAACCTTGTTTGAAAAGGAGATGTATATAATCCGTAATACAGTCCATTAATTATTAATTTTAATACACACCACTTTACAATACAATTCATTATCACAAGGAAAATCTTTTCAAATTTTATTACTTCTAATTCATAATCACATTTTCCGGAAAATACCTAGACACAGACCTACCCTCTTATGAATGCGACAATATTCATGCACATTCTAATACTAAAAATGCGTCTTTAAATAAATATCAATGTGAATCTAAGGACAAACGAATGATATCTGTATTTCAAGAAAACAGTTAAGAGCCCTGTTAAGTTTTTGAAGTTTTGCGAAATAGGATATTTTATGCACCACGTGACCGGCGCGTCACGCGAATTCTATGAAAAATACTAAATGATCTTGATACTTCGTCGATCTAAAACATACAAATATACTAATAAATATTTTAGATCTGTAGAAAATGGCATCGAATAAATTCCATTTTATTGAGTGGATTTTTTTCAGTTTCATTCTGAAATAATTATTATATTAATGTTTTTATTTAATTGATAGGTGTTTAATATATTTTCCTAAATTCAAAATGGCGGATATTTTTATTTCAATGTTGTATTTATTGACTTGTCCAAGTGATCTTTAGGATTTTATGGAAATAAATGACATAAATCTTTAAATCTTTAAATCAATATTTGAATCAATTATGTTTTATCTTAATAATATCAATATTTATTTTAAATCTGATTGATTATTTGAAATCAATAAGTACATAATTTTAAATTAAAACATTCATGATTAATAATTATCTATATAAGAATAAAACTGAAAATAGTCTTATTGAAGTTAAATGTCCTCATTCATCTCATCTTATGGGCTCATTATTAAACCGATTCTTCTGAAATTTGGTGTGTAGGTTTGTAATTAAATGTTTTTTTTTGTCGAATGTTGGGACTTTATGTAAGTTCGAAAGTCTAAATTGAACGGACTAAATACAAATTCTAATTATAACAAAACAAATAAATTATATTACCTATATATATTTAAGTTGCTTGTTTTGTTTAACGAAACTTTTATTTATTCAAACACAAATATAGGTACCATGTTATTATCATTATGTTTAGGTATTATTTTTGTAGTTTCGAACTTTATATTTATTTTTATTTTATTACGAACTTAATAAAAAATATTTCATTTATATATTAAAAAAAACCAACCCGTACTTGGCCAGCGTGGTGAATTAAGGCCTAATCTATCTCGTCAAGAGAGAAGTCCCTATCCCAGCAGTGGGAACGTGAATAGGGGTGTTATTTTATATATAGGGCGTCCCAAAATTATGGGCCATGAAGGGGAAGTACCATATATATCGTTGATAGTGAATTTTGCTCAAAGAAGACTTCATTTTATTTTAAAAAGTAAGTAATTTAATTAATTTATTTACAAAAAATATTGTTTCATGTTTTTTATTTGATTAAAATAATTAATTTCACGTTGTTCCTTTCTTTTAAAATACTATGTTACTTAAGCAGAGTTATTATTTTTTAGCTTTTCTTTCGATTGGTATCATAAAAATCGAGTATTTTTTTTCTACATGTAAGTCGGTTCGATTCCCAGACAAAGCAAGTAATTTTTAGAAAATCAATGAATGCAGAATTACTAACTTAAAAATAAAATGAAGTCTTGTTTGAGCAAAATTCACTATCTACGATATTTAAGGTACTTCCCCTCCATGGCCCATAACTTTGGGACGCCCTGTATTTATTAGAAAGGTACATATTTAATGTTTACAATAAATAATATATTTATTAGAAAGGTACATTATTTATTGTTTACATATTGGATACTCGGTAAAAATAAGAACAAAAAATTACGGAATATTTTCTTTGTAATAAATATTATGGAAATCTATACAACATACAATTATCAAGCTGAGGAGATTGCTTGTTTATTTGTTTGAACGTTCTACTCAGGAACCGCGGGTCCGATTTAAAATATGATTTCAGTATTGGATAGTAAAATGATCGAAAAAGGCTATAAAACATAAACTAGTAAATAACGTAAAAACGCAAGCGCAGCTGTCGGCGGGTCGGCAAGTTAGTCATAATCTAAAAAAACCATAGGCATAATTACATTTAGTCGTTGGACGGTTTCACCAAAAAAAGTTGCCTTGTTGTTTTTTAATTAGGATAGATAACTTTAGATATGCAATCCACATCCTACAGCATAACCTCCAAATAAATAAGGTAAAACAAGATGACAATGATGTGGTACAATTCTTAGGCCAGCAACATTTGGTACAATTCTTAGGCCAGCAACAACAACAATTGACCGTTATCAATAAAAATAACAATTGATCGTTATCAACGGATCAACTTATGTCGGTCGTAGTATCGCAATAACACATACACGCACACTAACAGCGTTTTTACAGCAATTGACAGTCCCACACACTGACATTTTACGAAATATTTCTATATTTTATTCAAGAACAACCGACATAGGTCCGACCTCGACAAGCGCTCGCGCGGTACTAAATGGAAATAGCCGGCTGAATGAAAAAACTACTAAATTATGGTAGTTTTATTTTATTCATAAAAAATTACCAAAACCGTTCTACAAATTAAAATTAATATCATAGTTTAAGCAAATGTTGATAAATATTTTGATATAAATATGACGTCCTATTGATTTAGAACTTCGGAGTTATTGAGGTTTGTTTCGAAGCATTTTCGGTCGATATTAAATTCGGTATATCTTTAGAATAAAAGCATTTAACGAAAATGTACTCTACTCTAAATGAAGAATAGGATATACGTAACATAATAAAAATTAGTTTGATCGCCCATATTCATTAGAATCTACAAATTAGAGCTAAGAAAACAGGTCTTCGAGCGTTTTTTACGAAACATGTATCCGGAGAATGATTATTACTCAATATATAAACAAGTTATCTAAAATGTTTCTTACTACTTTTGTAGAGAAGAAAACGAACTATTATAAAGATGTAATTGTAATATCAAACAACTAACGTAAACCATAGAATTAGGACGAGAAAACCGAACAATTTCGCGATTTCCGGTAAAAGGCCTCTTAATTGAGAGTTATGCATAAGAGGGCTTTAGTTGGTAGCTACATTCTACATCCTCATTTCTATTATAATATTGAGCAAATACGCATCAAAAATCGTTAAATATTTGATAATAAAATATTTCTATGGACCTTGCTCTTTAGGTCGATAAGAAACAATAATTAGTCCAGTTTAATCGATTTTGAATACATAATTTCAACCATATTTAATTTCCAGATGGTAAACCCTTTATTTAAACTTTTAACCCTACATCAGTCTACCAAGACGGTTTCTTTTTCACTAATTGTCCAAATACCCTTTACATATCGTTTAAATTTTAATTTTTGCGTCAATAGGTGATTAATTTTTGGATTTATATAATGTCTTGAGTTTTGACAGCTAACTATTGCAAAAACAGTTGATTAATTAACGCCATTAAACCGATGAACATTTCTAAAAGTCGTGATAAAACTGGATTAGCATTTAATTTCGCTATTTGGACGAGAATTACAAAATTTTGCTATTAACAAGCAAATATTTAATTTTAAACATGGTTATATAAAATACGTCTAATTTTTTTTTACTTTACAAGCATAAATTAAGTAAATACGTTCCTAAAGTTGAGAATACATGAAAAATATATAAAAATATATAAATTTAGCGTACAACTACCGTTACTACCATTTATAGGAATGTAGTTAACAACCATACATTTCCATTTTCTCTTGCATTGGCGTTTATTTGCATTCAAATCGTATATTAAATAGCAAAAGCTTAAGCCACATTATAATCACAATCCCTATAACGGAAAGGCCTTCATTTATTTACAAATTTACATAGAAGACATGGATTATCAATTTATTAAGAGAAATCTTCAACCTCGAGAAAACGATGAAGTCAAATAAAACTTAATGGTTAATTTTAAAGTTACTTACATCCTTCTCTTACGTTTGTGAGTGAAAAAATAAAATCTTAGTTATCTTAGTTTTTGCCTACAAGTACTGAACAAGATTATATGTATTAGTTCAATAATGTTAATTTGTAATTTAATAGTTAGATAATTAAATTACAGAGCTATCTATTAGCTATTTCGAAATAGTCTTTTAATATATCTATAATCGCATTTGTAGTAGGTATGTATTAATGCTATTGTTCAGCAACTTAAGACAAATTAACATAAATAACTCATTCTACACTTAACTCCAATGCAAAACACAATTAAACTTTTAGTCCAGCGTTAAAATGTGTTGCTAATGCAGTCTATATTGCAGAATGCTAGAATGATAAGACCTAAGTCTCAAAATGTTTGTAAACGCTAGTAACGTATGCCATAACTTGCTGCCAGTCAGGTCTCTCTTGCTGGATCATATCTTGGATGTTCTGAAACAATAAGAATAAATATTATTGTTACAACAATCATATACCTACTTATTTAGATAAAGATAAAAAAAAACTTTATTGTAAAATTGTGTCAACAATTTGTATCCGGTTTATTACTGTCCCCTAAGTTAAGGTTCTTCTTAGTCGTTACACTCTTGGCAAAGTGGTCGTGGTCGTCATATGCTCATATGTCAGGAGTAGTGGTGGCACGCTTCACTATCCGGCGCCATTCATCTCGCACGGCTGCTGTTCTGGTACACTCACGGTTAAGGTTAATACGCATCAAAAATCGTTAATATATCAGCACAAGTAAAGCCTCCAGCACACCGGATGCGTATACGTACACGTAAGCGTAGACGTGCACGTACCACTGAGTTGTAATGTATGGGAATGTATGAGACAGGACACACTGCTTGCGTAACGTGACGTGCGCGTGCAGTGTGTCCTGTCTAATACATTCCCATACATTACAACTCAGTGGTACGTGCACGTCTACGCTTACGTGTACGTATACGCATCCGGTGTGCTGGAGGCTAAGCTTGTAACACGGGTAAGAGCACTAGGCAGGCACAGCCAATGTCAATGACTTACGAGAGTGGTGGGGATGCCGACTGACTCCGCGGCCGCGAAGGCGACGGAGAAGTTGGTCCTCGTGTCGTGCTGCGTCAGCGTGCTGTACGGCACGCGCTCCTCCTCCAGGTACGAGTGCAGCAGCGCGCACAGCGCCAGCCCGTCGTTCCACGAGGAACTGCGGAATATGTCAATATTAATCACGATGAACTGCGGAATATGTATTAATACCTATACCTTCAATCTGAAAGGCATTTCGGAAAAATAAAAAACCTTCTCTTACATGTTAATTATGAGTTTATGCCCAAACACGGAAGTAGCCAGGCCATTCAGTGAATATGATAATAATGTTACCGTTAGTAGGTAGCTATGTGGAGAGTCCAACATTCCCCTTCAACACTCCTTCCTCATGTTGAAGGAAATGCGTAAATGCATTTTCCCATCGTAAAAAAAGGCCATTCAATAGAGTAGAGTGTTAAATATAGTAAAGACAAACCTGAAGTTGGTGATATCGATGTTATTGTACCCCAGGGTCTTCTGTTGGCACCACTTCAGCAGCGCGTTTCTCTTCGAGCCGCCGTTCTTCACTTGGAGCGCGTTTAGAGGGTCTTTCCTCTCACCTGTTACACATACAGTTCAATTAATTATGTAGGTAAACGCAGCGTCGGACGTCCACCAACAATGGAAAAACAAAGGATGAACAGGTGATCCGGTGAAACCTGGTTCAACGTGCAAGCTGCATTTGACCGAAACAACTCGATTTTTTTTTGGGAGGCCTATGTTCAACATTGGACGTCCGATGGTGAAAATTATGATAATGATGATAAAACGTAATTGATCAAATATGAATTGACATTGGGTATATAGAGATCTTGTTTGGGTTGTTATAACATCTAGTTAGTTACTTTTGGTGAATTTTAATAACATTCATGCATTAATTAAAATGTATAACAAATAACAACAATTGAAACAATATCATTTTTAGATTATTTATTGTGATATGTATTTGTGTGTGTAACAGCCATGTAGTCATAATACCTCAATCCGCGGCTGTCGCCAATCCGACTAAGAGATTTATATTTATTTATACTTAATTTTAACTTTATTTCTATGGAAATAAATGTTTCGACTTTTCCTTTGACTTACCAGGCGGGCTACCAGTAGTAGGTACTGGGGAAACCCATGCCCTGCCCAGTATTGGAACGTAATATGTGTGACTTTTGCTCTCTAACTCCCTCCCCCCCTCTCTCTTTGTGTGAATGTGTGAGTGTATGTATGGGTGTGTATGTAACTCACATATTCCTCTCCCTCTCACTCTGTGTGTATGTTTGAGTGTGTGTGTGTATGTGTGTGTAACTCACATATATCTCCGTAGCTGTTCCGGCGCACGAATGACTCCATGGCCTTCTGCTGCAGGGAGACGCGACGCTCGTCCGGGATGTTGGTCGCGGGTTCTATTCCCGCAACGTTATAGACAATGTAGCAAGCGTGTGGTTGATGCCGGGTTCAGACCGAGTTTTACATTTTATTTATTGATTTTACTTAGAAATGCTTAAATAACATACAAATAAAAAGTAAAGTCAATGATTTAGGTACCTATATTATTATTGTCTCTAAAGATCTAATTTAAAAGACGTAAAAAGAAGACGAAATTACAATATTTTATTAATTATGTTATCACTTTTAAAAGTTTATTTTAGTACTTTTAGAACAATTTATTAAAAGACTGCTTTAAAAACTTGGCGAAATTTCAAAAAGATCGATGACCTAACTTTATTAGTTAGAGTTAATTAGGATCTATTTTATGAATTAAAAACTCCGCACAAGTCCTATTTTGCAATGACTAGAAAAAATAACAATAAATTATTATTATTTTATTACTTATAACGATCAGCTTAGATGCTGATGTGTCTATATCGCAGTGTTGAAAGGTACATTCATTGTTTATTTCTTGTCGCCTGTAGTTTATTTGTGCGTAATCAGTGGTAGAGTCTGTTTTTAAGGAACTTTACCAACCTATATAGTGAGTATTTTAAGTAATATTCAAAAATTCATAACGTATTGTAAAACTCTGTCACAACCCAGCGGCAAAATGGTAAAATGGGTAAACACCATCAGTCAAGCAATGGTGTATCATTGCAGAATTGAAAGTGTTACACAGAAAATGATGCATTTACCTTTTCCAATGTGAGAAAGTATAAAGATAGACAGATATATATTTATATACCCATACCAGCGCAGTATAAAAGTATTATAAAAAAATATTTAAAATATATTTATCCTTATTTATAATAATATAATATGTATTACTTTATTTAGAATGGTTTGCAAGTGGGGTAATTTAAAATTGTATTTTTAAATAAGTATCTACCTTTTCGTAAATTATGAATTTAACGAGTAGGTACTTACATAAAATAAATAAAATATATTTATTTTATGATAAAAAAAGTAGCATAATTATATAGTGAACCTAATAATGTCGTTACAGATTAATTAACTATTTAATTATTGATCTGCTTACTTATTTACCCAAAATACCTATATATTATAATTTAGTATCGGTTATTATTTTATTATTATAGTTATTTTTTTTGTAAAAACGGTAAGAATATTTAAGTAATTTATAGACGATATTTCATTGGTATTATATCACTGAAGCAGGTTTAATAAAATGAAAAACAGAAGGGGGCATGCAGGCTTGTATTAGAATAGATTTGTATTAGTTATTCGGCACACAAGTTATTGCTAAGCGCTCCTTTCGTTACGGCATGCTGTAAGCAAACATGCATTTTTATGACTTTTACAATATGTTATTAGGTATCAACTATTTTAAAAGTAAGTTAAATATAAGCTTAAGGATTCATTTTTACGTTTAGAATATCAGTTAGTTAATTTTAGATAAAATATCATGCTTGTTTTTTGGTTTCAATTCTGGTTTAAAACATTTTAAATGATAGATCATAATGTGCTGAAATTTAATTGATTCTGTTATTTAATAAGACTGGCCAATATTTTCCTATTTTTAAATTCCGTTTGGTGGATTCTCAAGGGAAATTCGAAAAATAATTAACCAACGAATTTTTCCAAAACTATTTTGAAAATTTTATATCCTAAATTTTTTTATGTATCAAGAATATTATATTGCAAACCAGTTGTTTACTAGTATCAATATCTCCTATCTCAATTATTTCGATTCTTTTTGATTACACCAATCGATGCATTTTTTCATTCTCTACGCCTGTTAAACACACAAATTTCAACTTAAAAAAACAACGTTTGTTTATTGATTTTGAGATAGGAGATATTGATACTTCGTCGTCGATATGTTGATTAACCCTAGAATTTTTCCAAAAGTATTTTGAATTGTCAAATTGTATGTTAGTGAAGTAGGTGGTGGGTGTACATACCAGCTTGTATAGGCGAAGGTCTTGGCACCCTGGTGGCGGGCGGTTTGGCGAAGGTGGCGGCCGGCAGACCGTTGGGCGGCGGCGCGGGCGAGTCCGACAGACCGTTCTTTAAGTTGGTGGCTGTGGTTACCACCGTGGTTGGCACCTAGAATACAATATAAAACAAAAACGCTTTATTGTACCAATTGTAATCAAAAACAAAACACATGATTAAAAGACAAAAAGAGACACGTACAATGGGCGGCCTTATAGCTAAAAAGCGATCTCTTCCAGGCAACCTTTAGATGGAAAAGAGAGATTTAAATAAGACAGGGGTGTACTAATACTTAGAATATAATGTATTTAATTAACATAGTTATTTAACAGTTTTACACCATTGTTCGACGACCTCTGTGGCGCAGTGGGCGATGATCCGCCTGCGTCGCAAGAGGATGCAGGTTCGATTCCCATCACGGGACAAAAAAAAATCTTCGAGCATTCTATTAGATTTTCCCGCGGTCAAAAGTATCCTATGTCCTTCTCCTGGCTCTAAACTACCTCCCTGCCAATTTTCAGCTAAATCGGTTCAGCCGTTCTCGAGTTATAAGTGGAGTAACTAACACGACTTTCTTTTATATATAAAAGACTAGCTTTCCGCCCGCGGCTTCGCCCGCATTATATTAGAGTAAAAAGTACCCTATGTCCTTCTCCTGGCTCTAAACTACCCCCCTGCCAACTTTCAGGCAAATCCGTTCAGCCGTTTTCGAGTTATAAGTGAAGGCACTAACACGACTTTCTTTTATATATATAGATGTCAGAAATCTAGCACCAGTAACACAAGCTTCGAGCTTACCACGGGGCTAGATGTTGCTGTGTGAATTGTCCAGCAATATTGATTACCTGAGGCCACTCCGTGGGTGTGGTGGCCGGCGACTGCTTCGCCGCTTTGGCCGCGTTCTCTATGCTCTCTATCAGCGACTTCACGGACAGACGCGAGTCTTGTCGACTCACACCTGTGAACAAGGATACAGACCAAATAAGATAAATCTTTATTACACACACCAATAATCAATATTTACATAGAAACTTAAAAACTACAAAAACGTATGCGTAATGGGCGGTCTTATTGCTTAAAGCTATTTCTTCCAGACAACCTGAGGGTGGATAGAAAAACAGCAGAATGGAACTGGGCGGTGGTGTTAAAATTAGAATTAACATATAAAATACATAAACCACAAATAAGCAATGTATGAATTGTAGGAACAGTATGGAACAAATGGGCTGTAGGATTTCCGAGTAGGTCCCATTTGTTCCGTGGAACATGACGTCACGGAACAATTTGAGAAAATATTTTCCCAATTTGTACCACGGAACATTTGATACTTTTTTGTTTCAAATTGTTCCATGGAACAAACTATAAAAACTTCTTAGTCATAATTGCATATTAAACTTCTTGAAGTTGATATGTAGTACTGGCCACTCGAGAATGATTTGTCTTATAGTCCGGGATCCGTAGAACATGGTAATCACTTGATTACTATCAAGCTAATTTTTGGTGAGAAGCTTCGTTTCGATGAGACACCCAAAAATATCCTATACCCAACTCTCGATTGTGGTAGCTAACAGAGATATCAAGGATTAAATAAATGAAGGATGTAGGATCGGTTACTCAAAGACGCCGGGACTGATTTGAAAAATATTTTTTTAGATTGATAGAGTATAGTTAGAATATAGGTAGAAACATCTGATAAATATGCAAAAAATTCTATCTCTGTGATGATGACCATTTTCTAACTTTGTAATTAATATTAATGAAAAAATTCTTACCCTAACTTGTATTTATATCCTGGAAATATGTATTGTTGTAAGAAAGAACAAAGAATTCTTCCAGGTCTACTCCCGCCCTCAAAATCTTCGCCCCCATATAGTAAACTCGATATCCCACTTTCTAAACTTAAGCTTTTTCACTCAGGAACACACGCCATGTCAACCAAAATTTATAACCATATCCCTCAAAGTACATAAGAACATAACAAACATATTTAAATTTAAAATAAAATAGTGGCCAAGTGCGAGTCGGACTCGCCCATGTAGGCTTCCGCAGCAATTGTTTATATGAAATAGTTTATGACGTATTATAAAAAAACTACTTGATAGATTTCGTTCAAACCAATTTTCGTTGTTAGTTTTTATGGTTATGTACAATATATATTTTTTCTAGATTTATCATCCTCCAGATTTATCCACCGTCCAGTTATATTCTGCAGTTTTTCTTTCCATCCTCAGGTTGTCTGGAAGAAATTGCTTTGAGCAATAAGACCGCCCATTACACATACGTTTTTGTAGTTTTAAGTTTTTTATGTAAATATTTTTTATTGGTGTGTAATAAAGAGTTATCTTATCTTATCTTATCTCATCCTCTTATTTTAGAAATTAGAGGGGGGGGACACTCTGTTTTCCACTTTGGAAGAGTCTCACGTCCAAACTATTAAGTTTAGAATTAAATGGTGTTAGAAACATTGTTATGATTTTTGAAGACCTATTCATAGATACCCATAGATATTCATAGATACACGTATGGGTTCGATTAAAAAAAAGTTTTTAAGTTTCTGTTCTAAGTATGGGGACCCCCAAAGTAATTGTTTTTTTTTCAATATTTTTGAAATCTTAGTGCGGTTTACGGAATACATCTACTTACCAAATTTCAGCTTTATAGCTTTTATAGTTTCGGAGAAAAATTGCTGTGACATACGGACGGACGGACGGACGGACGTACGGACGGACGTGACGAATCTATAAGGGTTCCGTTTTTGCCATTTGGCTACGGAACCCTATAAATGTTAAAAATATATCTTACCACAAATAGCTTCTATTCCCTTCAAGATTTTTTTGATAACTAAGTTTCTCTTTCTTTTGATGTAAATATTGTAAATTAAACTCTTATTATATTGTTACTTAAATTGTAGGATGGTATATTCTATTTTGCTTAGATATAAGTACCTATTATGTATAAAAAATTTTATAGATGCTATAAAAGAAATATTGTTATGCATATGACTTTATATTGTAATGCCCTTCCTGGGCTCATGTTGATAAGTACTTTAATAAATTTTTTAAGACCTTTGTAAACACATGAAAACAATAAATTACTTTGACTTTGACTTTTAAATAAATATTTCTTTATTTCAAAATATTCACATGAAAAATTTTTCACATTAAGAGATCATCTAACACTAAAAGGGATAAAATAAATAACTTAATGTGTTGTTTAGGAGCACCGATATAAACTGATGTTGTTCCTAGTTTTATGATTTTTAACTTTTTAATTTGGAGTAGGTTCTATTTTTTATATAAATTATTTGATAGTGAAACTGCTCCTGGTATTAACGTCAGTGATTAGTGTCATTCACGTCATAGCTAGCTTACCATCATGGAACAATTTGGGAAAAGCTATTCTCATTTAGTTCCATGCAGTCACAGACAAATAAAAACAGGATTAAAAGCTAGTATGTAGTTCCGTGGTACAAATTGGGAAAATATTTTCTCAAATTGTTCCGTGACGTCATGTTCCACGGAACAAATGGGACCTACTCGGATTTCCTATCACAATTTAGTAATTTTTTTCTTATTTATATTTTCTTATGTATAATGGACCCTAAATTGAGCGTAATTTGCCAGTGTCAGGTGTTTTAAAAATTTACAAAATGATAAACAATAAAACTAAACAATATAATAAATTTATGAGAATAATATTTTACCCTTTTTATGGCATTAGTGTAATTACTAAATTACCTTTTGTTCTTCTATGAGAGGCAGCCGTGGCCATTATGTCTTGCAGAGAAGCGCTCGTCAGCAGCGGGGGAGGCGGAGTTTCCTCAGATCTAGGCGGAATTGCTGAAAAATAACAAAAAATATGCATAAATAAAACATGTAAAAATAACTTCACAATTTTATAACTGATAGGAGGTAGATGGAGCACACAAATGTAAAAGCAAATAAGTATATTTATTGTGAATATTGTATCATTGTACTAATACTAATAAACAAAATAATAATAAAACAAACCACGTCCCACGAATGAAAAAATAAATAGGCCCGCTTATAAAGTCCAACAAAATCGCAAAATATTAGTCAAAATATTAGATTTATTTATCTTTCAGCATTGTTATTATCTAGGTTTTTTTTCTTTGTATAAGTGCTCTATCTGCCTTTTCAGTTATGTGATTCAATAAGATATATTATGTGATGTTCATACTTAAAGCATAAAATTATATTGAAACAGGAATGTCTATAGTATAACCTTGAATCAAAAAGGTTTTCGTTTACAAATCCAACAGAAAGATGTAGGTAGTATAAACACATCTTTTGACGTTTATGATAACTGTGAGGTGTATTCGTGTTAAGTGTAAAACATCGCACCCAATATAATTTTGATAAACATAATAATTCCCAACTTTATTGCCAATCACCAGACTGAACAAAATAATAATGAATTAATTGTAAATAATAATCTTTAATAAATCTTTTGACGCAGTAGGAATTAGGAATTTAACACCTATTTAACAATACGATTATATATATTTTTTAAATACTATATGATTTAACAAAACCTATTTATAAATTCATATCTACTGTAATTAAAAACCTAAAACTCATTAGTAACAAGTGATAATATCAAGCATTCGACAGTTGACGGTGGAAAAACGTACACAAATTAGTAAAACGCCATTTCATATGACATAACACAACCAACAACCTGAAAAACCCACAACCACCAAAACCAACAACACTGAAAACGACCAACACCAAAAAACAATGTTCCAGACATATTTGTACGTTAATGACAGCACGCGCACGACTTACGCAGTTGTCGACTCGGAGAGTTCAAAGATCTAATTGGTTGGGATAATCGTTTGTGGTCTTGCGTCTTCCAATATGGCTTCTCTCGCGGCAAAGAGCTAGTATTTGTCGCCAAAGCTGGCTTTGCTCTAGGAATTTGCAAAGAGAGCTTTCTAGAAGGCATCGAGTTGTCTATAGTATTTTTCTCGGATTCTCTATAAGATTTACTTTCAGAGTTTGCACTCGGTGTTCTTGATAGTGATATGACGGATTTCGTAATTCTCGCCATTTCTTTAGCATTTTCTGCTTTAAGCTTAGCGTCTTTTTTAGGTTTCTTTGGTTTTCTTGGAACTTTGAGTATCTCTTCTCGGGGAATTGTGGGAAACTCTTCATTGACAGATTGTATTCTGTTTGAAATCTTCTCGTCGTCTGCTATGTTTTTGTCAGTTAAAAATTCGCCGATTTCTTCGTATACGTTTTCCTCGGATTGTCGTCTAGAGGGAGTCATAGATAGATACGGATTTGTGTTAGTAGAATCTTTTGTGTTAGCGCTTTTGAATGTTGGTACAGTGTTAATCACAAATGGTACGTTATCCATCGGTTGGTAGTAATGATTTTTAACCCATTCTGGTGAACCTAAGGGGTTTTTTACAATCATATTCGAAGCGTCATTTTGTCTTTGGTTATTTTTTGTGGAGGTGACCGTTGTTTCTGAGTTATTTTTCCAAGTTATTAAGGGTAAAGATTTTATCTTGGTATTCTTTTGGAATAATCTTTTTTTCTCATTATCTGGTTCTATTTCAATAAATTTAGGTTGGCCTACCTGATTAGTATCATCATAGTAAATGTTAGATTTACTTGCTGCGGCTTCCAAAGGGTAAATAGACGTAGATTGTATAGGTTTTACTTCGATTTGGCTTATGACTTCAGATAAAGTATCCGTTGACCTCGTTAAAATGGGTTTTATGAGCACTGGGCTAATAATTATTGGTGATGTTGGAGCATTAATGTTGCCAACGATTTTCATTGGCGTTAAGAATGTTTTTAATCGCCTCGCTGGCTTTTGTACACTGATTTCTTGTGTATTACTTTTAATATCAATAATCTCACCATCACATAGATCTTTGTTATTTATTTTTAAATGATAGCTAACATCATCAACTACTGGAGGAGACCTGCTTTCATGTCTATTTTGTTCCTCGAGAGCTATTAGAAATGGATTTTTGGACTCTATTAATAGTGGTGTATTATCAGTAGATGATATTTCGATAAAATCGTCATGAATATTAGTATTTTCCATCTCTTTTTTAATAATAATCTCCGGTGTTATTAAACATTCTTTTACAACAGATTCTGTTTCTTTATTTTTGAGGTCACTTGAATTTGCTTTATTTATTTGTCTATTATTTCTAAGTTCTATTTCTTCGTATTCATTAATATTTTTGTCGGCTTGTAACTGATGCATAGCAGTTTTTTCAAAGCCGTAATGGAAATCTGCGTCAAAAGTTTCATTCAGTGCTTTTGACGTCTGCGCCAATGTTTCTCTGTTGATCCTGTTAATTCCAATTATTCTTTGTATTGCCGCTTTAAAGGTCAATTTAAGTTCCTTGTTTACCTTTTCTAGATTTCTAGCGACTTCAACATCGGGGATTAATTGATGTGTCGTTAAATATTTGTCTACAGCAGGATTAGATCTAATGTCTTCAGTGTAAGGAAACGGATGTAATGGTTCTGCTTCGACTGTAGATATATTATGTACACTCACATCAGAATTATAATTACTCAAATTAAATTTCTTATTTTTCATCGCTGCAGTAATGTAATTGTTATTTTTCTCTACAGGCGACAAAAATACACTATCTGATCCTTCTGTGAAAAGGGACATATTACTATAATTCTTGTCAGGCAAACGGAAACTATTATAATTTCTACCCAAAAATTCGATACTAGTGGACTCTTGTAAAGTGTTTTTGTATTCATTGCTATTATTTAAGTTCTCCATACTGAAAGCTTTAAGCCTTCCATTGTAAACCCCGGAAAGATCTCTACTAAAAATTGTCCTATCTCTAGATCTCTCCCCAAATATTGATTCAGATTTGGATCTATTATCATTGAATTCAATAAAATCTTCGGTAAGTTCAGGTGAGTCATGCCTTTCAATGGCATCTTGTCTACATATTTCTGTCCTAAAGTCAATAGCATCCTGTCTTTTTAGTTCTTTGTTTCCAAAGGGAAGAAGGACAACTTCGCCTAAGACTTTAGCTGTATCATCTTCATCATTATTTATATTTTTATCGTTTTCATCAACATTGTGAGGAATTTCATCATCAATATCATTTAAATTCACTTCATCTACAGTATGGAGGTCATTATCGTTTTTAGCACTCGCTTTGTAGAATGCTTGATCAACTAAGGTATCGTGGAGCGGTGGATCCGATACGCTATGAACCCTTGATAGATACCTAGTCCGGATGTTTTTGAATACTTCTTTTGATGAGCTATCACTTTCTACAACATCTTCTTCATCTCGTATGGATATAACGCTTTCCATAGAATCCGTTCTCTCTAAACCTGCGTAAATATTTATTAGTTAAAAATGTACAATGTTTCTTTTTGAGCTTTCACTGAAGCTTGGCGTAGAGTTAGTTGATGATATTGGATGTTTACTTTGATAATGTTCATTTCGATATAGAACATACAAAAAGATACCTCAATAATGCATAAAATAATAAAACGGTAATATCGAGATAGTTTAATAAAGTAAACGCCTCCATTATTAACATTGATTGGACATTATTCAAAGAAATATCGAATGGTAAGATTGAGAGCTATTAAATGATTTAAATTAAAATGTATTGAAAGTTAATAATAGTGTTACTAGTTACAAGTTTCAATAGTAAAGAAAATAAGCAAAGTTACATCTACTAGTATATCTATCTACTTAAATTAAATTAAAACATAATACTCCCTGTCAAATAAAATATTATAATTTTGTATTAATTATCACAAATGTACAGTAAATACGTTTATGGTACAAAAATTATTTACACAAATGAGAATAACATAATTCTACTAACGAATTGAAAAATTGCTTGCTTAAAATCATGCACAAATTGCGTCCATACTTTTTGCAAATCAATTATAATAAATGATCCGTGATCAAAACATTTAGAATTTCAAAAGTATTGTGGCTAGCAATTTAAATGCATTCTTTAAATCTATAATCAATCACCCACGACTAATGCTACTTCAAATGCAAAGAAAACGAAAAATTACTGTTCTAATTCTAACCCTAGTTCTAAATTTAAAACTTTACCTTTGAGTGAATGCATCTGATCTTCAAGCAGTCTAATGCGGTCTCTTGCGGCCTTATTCTCTGAGACAAGTCGTTCCAGCTCGCGTTGAGCCTCGGTTTTGAAGTCGTTGGCAACGCGAACCGTCATTAGGAGGTCGCTTTGGAACTGCTTCCATTCTGTTTCCTGAAAGGCGAAAATTATGGTCAATAAATGGGTTTACTTTATACCTATGTATTTATTTACCTAATGTTGCTATAAACCTCACACAGTCCGAGACCTTTGCAACAAATGCGAAATTATGGACATCGGTTCGTGCGGAGTTTTAGCGTCAGGAAGGAAAACCTGACTTATTTTTATATAGTAGATTTAAAATAGATTGTAGTTAAAAATAAATAATATATCTTTCTTTCTTTCTCTCTTTCCTTCATGGGCGTTAATACTCGCTACACAGTTTTTTAACTACTGCGTGCATTATCGTTCCCTGTTAAACACCATAAATATTGTTTATTCAATTTTTTTTTTTTATTTCTTACGTCTCGTTCCCTGTCGCGCGTTAGTTGCTGGTTCCTGTTGCGCGCGTCCTGCAGCTGCCGCTCTAGCTCCGAGCCGCGCGCGATGGCCTCGCCCGCGCGACTCATCAGCGACAACTTCTCGTCAGAGGCCACTTGCATCTGAAGATACCACACAAATACAAATTATTAGTGTCTATTGTATACCACACAAGCTGGTTAGCGCTGCGTGCGCGTAATTATTGTGAGGTGCGGAACATTTCGTTGGCCCCGCCCACTCGACCAAGGTCATTGGCGTCTATCGCGCTCTTAATAAATATATAAATACTAGATGAAAACCCGGCTTCGCTCGGATGAAAATGTGTTGATTAGCGAGGTGTAGGTACTATAAAACGGAACGTACTTCACACTAAAGGTCGCCATCTTTTGTTTACATTATAAAACATTTTAAACAATTTAACGAAATTCTTTATAATCTGAATTTTGCGGATATATGTTGTCGACTCAAAAACAATATTTCTTTATGTTTTGTTATTCATATAAGGTTTCGATCGAATCTACCGTACCCCTTGACGAAATTATCAATTTATATAAAAGAAAGTCGTGTTATTTACACCATTTATAACTGAAGACCGGTCAATTTGGCTGAAAATTGGTAGAGTGGCAGCTTAGGAAAGAACATCCTTTTTAGATTATTATAACGCGAGCAAAGCCGCGGGGCGTAAAGCAGTAGTCTCATCTAGCCCCGAGGCGTGGCTGGTGACTCGCAGGACCCTCTTGCCCCGTGGTGAGCTCGAAACTTATGGTGCTAGATTCTGATATACATATTGCTGTGTACATTTATTTTATTACTGGCTGATGGACCAGTTACCTGCATCTGCAGCTGTTCCGTGCTGTCTTGCAGCGTCTTCAGCTCGCCCTGCAGCGCCGACTTCTCACCCCGAAGCTGTTCTAGCTGGAACTCCAGCTCGGATATCGTGGATTTGGCTGTGTTTCTTGATACCTGTGTCCAGAGATACCACAGAATTAGAATAAGCACGGTTTTATATTTTAACAGTATCTTAAAATCTCACATAACGTTTTATTACAGCAGGGTTGTAGATCGCAATTTAGGCCAACAACTCAAATTCTTGAATTAGAAATTGACTATTATTTAGGATTAGATTCGAGTTCAAAAGCCAAACATTTTCACCTAAAGATCTACCTACAATTGAACCCAAATTACGTACAAAGCTACATTGTAAATCAAAAAATTGAAATAAATGTCATTTATTTCCATACTAAAGATTCCATGGACTAGACATTAAAACCTAGTTTCAAGAAGGCTCTTAATTTGAATATTGTATGTTGCATGTCTTTCAACTGTGTAACTGGTTGGTATGTATACTGACCAGTGCGTCGTCGTGCAGCTTGCGCGCGTCTGTGTGCGCGCGGTCGAGCTGTCGCTGCGCGTGCGCGAGGCGCTCCGCCAGCGCGTGCGCGCGCGCCGCCGCCGCCTCCGCCTCGCGCCGCGCCGCCGCCGCCGCCGCCTCCGCCTCCGCCGCGCCCTCCGCCGCGCCCGCGCGCTCCGCTAACTGCACAATACAATCATATTGTAATCGTAATCCTTGACACCATCAGCTTGCACCATAAGTGCTCCATAAGTGTTCAAGACACCATAGATATAAGTGGTGTGCTTCGGCTCGGCAGCTACTGCTTCGGCTCGGCAGCTACTGTGCTTCGGCACACTCGCATATAATATGCTCGCTCGCCTCGTTCGTGGCTTTTCATATATAAACGTATAATAAGCGACATTTCTAACACAGCACATCACTATTTGTCGGTGGTATGATACCGTGGTAATAGTGTTACAAGGCGGTGGAATCGTAGGGCCTTAAGCGTCGTAATCATAGTATTTTTTATGAGCCTATTGTGTCCCATTGCTGGGCAAAGGCCTCCCCCAATTTCCTCCAATCATCCCTATCTGGCGAGATACCTTTCCAGTTTTTGTTAAACTGGTCTAAATCGTCGCGCCAGCGTTTCATCATTTATCATAATAATAAACATTTATTTATATATTAATCACCATGAGGGATAAAATATTGCTTATACTACAGATTCCCTAATAATAATCATACAATCACATAGCTGTGATGATGGGACTCACCTTGGCCTTGGCTGCGTCGAGCAGGTCGGTGAGTGTGGTGCACTGGTGCTGCCGCGCGGCCGCCAGCTCTCTGGCGGCGCCGGCCTCTTGTTCCCATTGGTTACGCTCTGCATCGGCTCTTTCTAATGTTCCTTCTAATACTCTGTAACAAACGTCAAGGTTTAAGCCAAATGTCGTGAAGGCAAGATAAATTCTCAGTAGAGGCAGAATTGCAAAGAGTATTTCTGTTTGGTTTTCCACTAGAAAATGTCGTAAACCTAAGTAAGAGTTGCTTTCAGGAGTTTGTTAATAACCTTAAGTTTCTTCAAAAGGTTAAAATAAGAATTATCTGTCGAGATTAGGGTAATAGCACATTTTACGCCATTTGAATTATGTTTAAAGTCAGTTTTTTTGTATGTTACTATGTTCTAGATTCTAGTGTCGACTTACCTAACTCTTTCGGCAAGTGAATCGTTTTCTTTGGTTTTCTCTTCTAGCGCAGTCTTGGTTTCGTTTATTTCGGCCTCGTGTTGCTCCTGCTTGGCCAACAGATGGCGCCTCTCGTCTTGGGACAACTATAAAATCAATTTTTACTTTCTTCAACTTTTAGATTCTGTTTTATAATAAAAAACGTGCTGTGGATTGATGTAATTACCTTAAGAACAGCTAATAACTGCTGATCAATGTCGCCGGAAAGAGTGTCAGGTTCGACTCCTTCCCTCAGCAACATTTCTTGTAGGGTGTCAACCTGCGGCGAAAAAAAAACAATAATTATTGCGACTTTAAGTCGCCCAATTCAGCTTAAGACGCAAAAGTACATCATTCATATCTCACCTTAGTGCGACTGTCCTCCAACTTCTCAGTCTGGCGACAGAGCGACTCGAGCAGCACTTGTTTCTCGTCGGCCAACCGCTCGTTGTCGGCGTGCGCGTCGGCCAACTGCGACTGCAGGTCGGCCAACTCCGCCAGCGTCGCTTGCAGCTCTTCGCTTGTACTATTTAAAAAAAAACATTTTTTTTAATAAATAAATATTTCTGGACAATTCATATCGAACTTCTAGTACCGTGGTAAGCTCGGCACGTGTTATCCGAAAAGCTTGCTTGTGTTCGGGACACTCTGTATGTAGCTCCTTCCTAGTTTACTTTACTTACAATAGGTAGGTACATATTAAATACTTTTATCTTCTTTGCTCTGTAGTGATCTTGTAATTTTTTCCCATACCATTTTCTAATAATTTAGAAATTTAAGTGAGAGTCAATCACTATAAAATAAACAATAGTAGTCTGTAGGGTATGTATATAGCGAGGTCTTATTGACTATGATATAATACCGATAGTCAATACGGTATCGCTGCTCTCTCTCCGCCCATATTTTGATCGAATTGAAGACTTTCTCGTCCACGAACGATAGAAAGAGCAAGTTATACTCTTCTATCGTCTGTCACAGCGTACCTGTAATGGTGCTCCTCCATCTGCAGGATCCTGTCCTGCAGACACGCCACGGAGACCTCGCTGAGTGACGAGGACGAGTGTTTGTCCCACTCTGGCGTGCTGGCCTCGCCGCCATCGCCTTCTCCCTGGAAAGAGATGGAAGATCACTCTTAGTCCAGAGATATTTGATGAGGCAAATATCGTAACAATTGCGATAGGTGCAAATAATGCATCCAACAGCAGTAAGGAATAATAAGTACCTATAGATAACTTACATTATACTCAACTCTCTTTTAATTATTATTAAGAAATATCTATGGCATCGGTATGGGATATTTCACCCACAGCAGCTGTTGTTCTTGCTCTCGGCTGTCGCAGCTATGACAACTGACATACACCATGCACAGTTCTACCACAACATTAGCGGCCCATAGACTAACGTTCATTCCTTCCGGCTTATCCCGTGTACAGATCAGCGACGGGATAAAATAAAACACGACGTGAAGGGTCGCGGTGTTATAATACCGTCATTCTTTCTTGCTATGCAAATACACTGGCGTGCATTCCGTAAGGATTGTACATTCCGGCAGGAATGAACGTTAGTGTATGGGTAGCTAATATCATGTTTAAAATTATGTTTAATAAATCATTATTAGTGACGATCTCTGTGGCGCAGCGGGCCGCCTCGGAATAACTATTTGTATGACCTGCAAATATTTGTTTCGGGTGTCTGGTAGTTAAACACTCTACATATATCTATGTAGTATATGTATAATAAAAAATATCTATCTATGTATGTCTATTCCATTAAGTATATCAGAAATCTAGCACCCGTAACACAAGCTTAGAGCTTATCACGGGGCTAGATTTTTCTGTGTGAATTGTCCAGCAATATTCATTTATTTATTACTATTTGTCTTAGCTAAGGCGAAGTTATCATCCTCCGTGAGTTTTGAATAAAGAGCTGTCATTGCACTCGCTTTTATCATCCTCCGTAATCTCTTTGACGAGCTGTCATTGCGCTTGCTTTGTCGTCGGTAAGTATAAACTGTGTACTGACATTGGCGAGTGCGATAGAGGCGGGCGCGGAGGAGTGCATCCGGCGTGGCGCCGGCGCCAGCAGCAGCTGTCGCTTCTCGCTGTCGGAGAGCGGCGAGTGCGCCACGCCGCGCAGCCGCGCGCGCAACGCGCCGTTCTCGTCCGCGAGGTGCACCAGGGCCGCCTCGCGCTCTGCTTCCACGCTCTGGACAAACAAAAGCATTAGCATAAGATATTAACAAGGAATGAATGAATATGAATGAATGAGAGTTAGATTAGGGTCACAAAAAGAAACAGGCGTTGGCTTGGCAGTGGCAGCAATGAAGTAGGAATATTCATATTGAGATAAACGGGCAATACACGAACCTTATTTACAATGATCAATAGTCTACGTAAATAAGGTTCGTGTATTGCCCGTTTATCTCAATATGAATTTATCAAACCACGACAGTTTTTATAGTACCTAAAATAAGTAGGAATATGTTGGCAGCCAATTCAAAGTTTTATATGAGCGAATCATAGAGATGAACGAGTAATTATAGCAGAAGAAAGAGTAGAAGAACTAGATATTTCTACTTGTTCTTCAAATAACTACCAAGTCTATACAAACAGAAGACGATCTGATCAGTAGAATCAAATCTCTTTCAGTATAGTTCAAAGGTTTTATTTAAAAGAGCCGACTATGTTCGGTCAATCATAAAGAATCATGCAATATCCAACTATTGTACCTACAACTGTTTGTATGATCTGCAAATATTTGTTCCGGGTGTCTGGGTGTTATATATATGTATAATAAAAATATCTATCTATGTATGTATATTATATTAAGTATATCAGAAATCTAGCACCCGTAACACAAGCTTCGAGCTTACAACGGGGCTAGATGTCGCTGTGTAAAATTGTCCAGTAATATTTATTTATTTATTGATTCCAGTCATGTCAACTCATTGTATTGCACTGTACCTTTAGTCTGTCCAGCTCGGCCCGCAGTCGTTCAGAGTCAGTCGCCTTCTCCAGTAGGTCATCGACCCTGGCCTGCAGCTGCACCCGCTCCATGGCGCTCGCTTCCAACTCCCGCCGGAGAGATTCTATCTCGCGGACTCCAGATATTAATGAGGCCTGTAATAAAAAGAATATTTTAAACTTAGCCTATGATAATACAATACAATATTCTTTATTACACAACACAAAAACAAAGAACACATAACAAAAAATATACCTAGGTAAGTACATAAAAGAGTGTAACGCCCTTATTACTTAAACTCTTAAAGCGATTTCTAATAATAATGATTTTAATAATAATTTATTGATCTTTGAAGATATCTAAGTAATTGTATATCGATGAAACAAGATTTAACTCTAATAGGTAGGCTTTTTGAACACAAGTACAAAGTCAAAATTATATGCAAAAAAACTCTCGTGCCTTGTTTCTACAACGCGGCAAAGGACAGACCATAGTTGGTTAGAAAATCAAGAAAAACAAAACATGTCTCACCTCCGAAGGTACGCGGCCTCTGAGTTCCACCTCCTGGAAGCCTGGCATGTGATCAGCATTCAGCATCACCGGCAGACTCACAAACTCCTGAGACCCCCTCTCTCCTACCGACTCCAACTCCTCCACGCTCCCGTAGTCATGGACTTTATCGGAGCCATCTTCAAACTCGCCCAAACCTTCCCGAAGCTCAGGGTCTTCTAGCACCGCATTATTATTACCAAGATCTCGTTTCTTATGCGTTTTATGAAGCTTCTCTTTAGAGCCGAAGATCTTTAGTGCCTTATCTCTTGCTGGTGCTACTTTGTGGTGCTTGGAGTCTAAGCTGGAGACAGAAGGAGCTCCTTTCAGAGTGCCAGAATCTTGCTTCCCTTGACTTGGCCCTCTACGGAATAATGATTTGAACTTCATCATCTTGCAGGCTAGTTCATCGTTCGTATCACTGATCGAATTTCGTTTGTCTGTTTGGTTTCACTGGCGGAACTGTATTGAGTTGATTAATAAATTGATCCTTGGCTAACCACTTTGCTCCATTAACAAGATTTATTTATTTAAATATAGATTGCGGTGTATGCAGTTACTATTCGCTTTGTATATAATTGGTTCAAGACTACATAAAGTATTTTTTAAAGAGAAGTGGTTTTTCATGGATCAATTTATTTACTTTTTGGAACTCTCGGTAACTACGTGGTTTTGTTATGTTCGTCTCTGTTATTGATGACTTCCGAGGCAGGCGTTATCTTGACGTCATTAAATACTTGCTTATGAGCAATGAATCAACGATAGCGTGAAACGACTATGACAAGAATACATTACGGTTATTTACCTTAGCACCACACTCTATGAGTAGCTATAGATAATATAACTACTTTGTATAAAAGAAAGGCGCTGTCGCTGATACGGTTTTCTTAAATAGGTTGAGTGATCCAAGAGGCAGTAATAATTAAGTCCGAAGGAAGAGGCGAAGTGAGAGCGGGTCGCCTATATCAACTCCGGTATATCACGGCATATCAACCCGGTAAAAGTTGAAAAGGAATACTACTATTTTACGAGTATTATCATCTCAACTGTGGCTGTAAAAGTTTTATAATAATCTTATTTAAAACCAACACGTTATATACGAATGCGGCCAACTATTGGAATGCGGGAAGAATAGTCTTTTAATTATTCGTGACAAACGAGGGTCGAATAATCGTTAACCTTATGTGAAGCTAAAAGTCAAAAATAACTGTCCGAGATCTTTCAACAATAATACATTGACATAGGTACATACACAGCTTAACAAGAGTAAATAATAGGTGCCCCAAGGTCTCTCGGCTTGAATGACACAGCGTGCCTGATTGTATTCGACATTATGATTGCAGGCCAGACGATTATACTATGCATAATAAACTTAGCAGATTAATACTTGGGATAAACAGAAAAAAACACTAGATAGTCATTTTAAATTTTAACAAATGAAAAGGTTATTAGAAAATGGTATGGGAAAAATTACAAGATCACAACGTAACCTTGGCCCTCGAGTGGGAGTCGAACCCACGACACCCAGTTAAGCCCTGGTTGCGCTTACAAATAGTAAATGAAAAGGTGTTTTGAGCACGTTACGTTTAATCGTTAAATCTAATAACGAAATAAGAAATGTACAAAAAAACTCTAAAACTCTATGCTGGTCGCATACAGGACACGTACAGTCAGACAGACAGCAATAATTCCACCCGTGCTCCCTGTATGCAAATAGATAGGGGAGTCGAAACCCCGATTAGAACTTCCCTGTATCATGATTGATTTTTATCGCATTTTTCCTTTTGTTATTCACTACTAAAACGTATCATGGGTACCTACCATTATTTCTAAATAAATAAATATTGTATGTTGCATTATCGTCATCATCATCATGCCAGCCCGTTGACACCCACTGTTGGGTAAAAGCCTCCTTATTATTGCGCCAATAAGATTTAGAAAAATCACAGATTTCAGATGGTAAGTAATTTAAAAATAATAGATAAATGTTGCTGAACAATTCAAACAGCAGTGCTATCTACAAATTAACAGCAAATATCAAAAATCAGAAGTGAAAGCTTAATAATTTATGTTGATTAAAACTACACAGTTCCTCCTTCAAGTTTTTTATGTAATTAATTAAGCCATTTACGTAAGTAAATCGCTAGAATATTAAAACTAGAGCAGACATTTTTAATCCAACGATAGGTATTTGGACCTTCGAATGATTAATGTCAAATTAATGCAAATATTATTCAAGAATCACTAATGCGATGTGAAAGGACATTCTTTTAAGCCATCATCATCTTCATCATTGTCAAAATAAGTATCCCCCCCCCCCCATACCTAAGCTTTTCCTATGTTATTTTAGCTAATGTATCATTACGTACATATTCTTTATAATGTAACACAGTCATTTGTAGAATACGTAATGATATTTCGTACTCTAATTATCGAACGTAAATAATCAAATATCTATTTCACTTTCAAAATTTTCGTGAATTACACTATTCATTTTATAAAAGCGGGAATTACTCACGGATTAACTAAGGCTTTTATAAAATGAATCAAATATACCACAAGAAATCAAAACTATTTCTGTTAATACATATATTATACATATAATATATATAAGTATATTATAGTATTGGTGTCAGCGACACAGTTAATATTATAACTAATGCAGTCACCATCGTTTTTCTACCATGTTTCTTGTCAAAATGGTTCAAATAAAGAAATTTTTATTTGATTTGATTATATTTATACATGGCTCACGTGCATGCTTGAACTCCATAAAGATGGGGTAATTGGTGTACTGGTTACGGCATGCTAATCTGGCCCCAGGAATGTGGGCATTAAGTTTAAAAGGGTGCATGCCACTCGATTTTATCATACGGGTTCATGTCCTGGGGGGTATGAGTAACGGACGTTTTTGTTATACTTACCTATTTATTTCGAAATAATATAAGTAAGTATATCAATTTGTGTTTGTCATATAAGATACTGTCGATAAATTAATAGATGCGTACAATGAAAATAATAATAAAGCTATAGTTAATTATAAATAGTTCAGTGCCGTAGTAGTAATAGGTACTGATTAAAAATATAGTTCAACTGTAGTTTAATGAATTGTTGTAATAGCATAACTAATTATGTTACTTTTTATACAAAGCGCCATTAGCTCTAAGCTCATAATCATATAAATTATTGAAATGATGACCTATAGCTAACATAGTTAATTAAGTGGTTACATACATATATAACAGTTATAGCAAAGGAAATAACATCCTATTTTAGAACGTTGATTGAAATTCAAAATGTTGGCAACGGTCTGGACAAGTTACGCAAAGAATATTAACTAGAATTTTAGTAACAGCTATGGCGTGGTTCAATATGGAGGTTACTAAGTCTAGACAATAACGGTTTATGTAATATTTAGCTTTAGGGCGGAAGATATAATAATATTAACAAGAATGGCTTGGTGATATAATTATAAGCATGGTGATTATACCAATACCCCTAAGAATAGCGGATTACGTTGGTAAAACCCGCGCCCCGCAGTAGGTATAGGTAGTGGTTATACGAGTATGGATTGATATGGTCATAAATTAATTAAATTATAGACGTTTGTTACTCCGTAAACAAACAAACAATAAAATCATTTATTTTTCAAACACGCATATGTATAAATATAGAAACCGAAATAAATATGTAGTTTAGCACTGACTTAGCATTATGTTGGATACTAGCAATAGCTTATCTTCCGACAGGACTAGTAACGCAACATAACATCTTAATTTAATCTGATTAAAATGACATTTGGCATAATTTTTTTTTCATTATTCAACTCAAGAAACGACTTTGTTAAAATACTTAAGCAGGTAATTAGGATGTCATTATAATCGTCAAAATGCCGAAGGCCAACACTAATTAATAGATATTAACCATTGTTATTATTTAGTGTGAAACTCCGAAAATGCAAACAAAGGTAAGGTAATAAATTATTAGTTGAACAATAGGCTACTTATTTCAAGAGTATATTTACAGCTTAAGATTTATACATATTTCCTCAACTTGAACGAGATAGGATAGGTATATAGTTTAGTTTCACAATGAAGTAAATTTATCTATTTCTAAGAAATATTATAAAGGTACTAGCTGACTTTGCGAAGGATAATTTAATGAAAATAATTTTACGACTTTATTAAGGAAAGTTCTAAACAGCATAAAGGGTTTTCCTTTCTAGAATCTAATCTTAGCATATAAGATTTTCCTTTGATATAGCATATGGATAATCCTAAATAGCATATAGGATTTTCCATCGTATGTAACCTACCTATTAATTAAACGTAAACAGAACGACACTGATGCTCGTCTTCTGAAGATGGAATGTTTCCTATTCTTAGGCCAGCATCACACAACCGAGGCCGGTATAAAACGCGGGTGGTACCTAAATAACTTAGTAAGTATAAATGCAAGTTGAGCGTGTACTAAACTTGACATAGCAGCTGCGCAAATATTCCAAGCATTGCGTTGCGATCACACAAATACAACACGAGCAAAACGACTTAGGAATATAGAAGCTCGGTGGAATTCCGATCATAATTTTATATTTAAATTGTAATTTAACGTGGAGTTTTTAGTTTAGCAATGATAATTATTTTAGGAAGCCAAGTAGACTTGGTATGAAATATGATTTAGGATAGTTTTATTAACTGTTTTACAGCTCTGCGACAGTTAAGACAGTTTATTCGGCCAAGTTGTGACCTAATTGTCACTTTCAGTCAGACTAAGAAGAACTAAAGAAGTTAGTAGTAGAAATTACTACCTAGATGTATTTCACAATTTGTGGCGATTGTCGATCCCAAAATATTATTTTTCAATCCATCTCATTTTCGGCAAAGTGGTAAAAATACATTTTGCACCACAATTAATGCCATGACATTCTAAACCTTTGATATTAGAGAAAGTACAGTTTCCATAGACAATAATTGAAGCATAGTGAATAGAGTGTAGTCAATATGAATCCGCTAGTGAAGGGTGAATGACCAGCATTGACCGCCAGAGAGGTCGCGGCTTTGTCTGAAATACCTATCACATTTATGTTCATTTTACGATCTAATAATAACTAGGAAATAAACTGGACAGTTTAGTCTAGATTTAGAATATTAAACAGATAAAGGGAGATATCTCTACCGAATGAACACCTTTCACTGGAGTTAAAGTTCGCGGTTTCGACCGCTTTCTACCGATCTAAAATTTAAACCTTCTCTGAATTACCATGAACAAAGCTAAATCGCCTCCACCGTTTTCGAGTTTTGGCGAGATTAACAAACAGCAATAATTATATGCTAATATTATTAAACTAAAGAGTTTGTCTGTTTGAACGCGCTAATCTCAAGAACCGCTAGTCCGATTTGAAAAAATATTTTATTGTTTTAATTAAAGTACATTTATCAAGGAAGTCCATGGGCTAAGTATATTAAAAAAATACTGCTTTTCTTTTAAGTCTCATCTGGTTGAAAAAGGGAATGGAAAATGTTGGATATAGAAAAAAACAATATTTATTCATCGAACCAGATTTGTTTTTTGTTTTAATAGAAGCTCAGATTCCCTTTACGAACAAGTTGTGCCAATATGGCCGCCAGATGTCGTGCAGATCTGATCTGTCGATACTATTATCTCGGAGATGTGGTTAGTTTAGCGGTTGGATTATAATCTACAATCTTCAAACGAAATAGAACTCTAACTTTAATCTTTATTATAGATAGAACGATAAACATAATAATAAATTAAAGAGTAAATATGAATAAATAACTTACAAGAAACATTAGAAGATGAGGAAAATTCTCTACGTGGTACATAATAACTTAGTATTGTTAGACTAGGTATTGTTTCGGAAAAAAATTGGTTTAGACTCACTGTTTCGGTGATTACCGAAATTCACAGCAAAAAGTTAGGTAATTAATTAAGCTGAAGGTTGAAATGGTTACTTCTTGGAATTGAACTAATCAAAAACTGACAATTTTATGCCCATGAAGAATGAACGTATAAATGTTGATTTCGTTAGACTAAAATCTAAGCCTGCAAATTTCACAAACAGATTCCCAAGAGATTACAATAGATCCGTGGCTGCATACAGGCGGCCTAGAAAGGTCGCTTTAGCCGGTAACTGGTTTGGATTCCACATATGGCTTATATTTGCACAGTGCTATACGTATTGCAAGGATTGGATAGCTCCATTGTTTGTTATTAGCTGCGTCCCACTTTAAACAAAGCAACTTTTTGTTTAAGTTTCTATAGTTCTCTACCATATTATGAACAATAGAAAATGTATATTGTGAAGGTAAATAAAACATGGTTCCACTATCAAGCACAGCAACACTATCACACGGGCAGCAGCGTCGTGTCGTGATGTGTGTGAAGAACAAAGGACACTGATAAATAAAGTACCTATAGTATTATTTAGATAAATAAATATTGATGTACAATTCACACAGCAAACTCATTTAGTCTATGCCCGTAATAATTATAATGATGATGACCACGTGAAATTGTCATTACCAAGGTCTTATGTAAGACTTAACTAAGCATAAAGCAAAAGAAAAACTGGAAATGTACACCGGTATCATAATGTCATTGATATTGTCAATGATGATTTCTAGTAGACTACATTAAGATAAATTACCTACGAGGTTTATCTATGACACATTACATAATTTGCATTTAATGTGTCATACATAAACCCTATTCAACTATTTATAGACTCATATAATCTATACATGAGTGATGTTCGTACTTTTAGATGACTTTCTCATCTAAACGTAACTTTCATTATATTTTACGCGGGAAAATTCATTGTAGGCGGGTTAAGACGCGAAGCTTCATAAGATATATAAAAGATAAGATAAGATCGTAAAAAAAAAAACGACAGTTCATAGCATAAATTATACAAGTTTATTTTATTATATTTTTTTATATGGCAGGTTAAAAGCGGCCGGAAACGCTAAGACCTTATTGGTAAATTTGCCACTGCGCAGGTTAGAAAACCTACCAACCTACTTGGAAAACAATAGGTTAGCGATGAAACATTATACAAACAACGTCAGGAAAATTTACATCAAATTATGATGTGAAGATTGTATAATGTACCTACACCTAATGTAGGTTTGTTAGATTACAGACAGATTTAATTTAACAATTTATTTCTTTAGTTAATTATTAGGAGTAATCATAGATTTTTTACTTGATTCTTATGTAGATTTCATAGATAATGGCGCGAGTGTATTCTACAGGGCGTCCTACGGCCATGCCACATGGAGGGAAAGTACCTTAAATATTGTAGACTAGCAGCCCCCGCGAACTTCGTCTCGCCATATACTATTATTTGCAACTATCTACATACTAAATTTCATCGAAATCTAATTTTCCCACGTAAGCATATATTTTCCCGTGGAAGTATGTATTTTTCCGCGGTAAAAAGTAGCCTATGTTAGGATTATGATATTACATTACATTGACTCCTCCAAGTACCCCAGTGACGCTTACATGGAGTCTACATCGCATGCTGGCTAGCTGAGCGCGGTGAGCGACAACCTCTAGACTTTTTTCTAATACTTGCATTTTTAAACTCGTGATATCTTCCGAATGAAATGTCCGAATTGAATAATTCAAAAAGTTATAAAAAGGTATTAAAGCCGTCTTAAATATAAAGTAATTTATTTTGATAAGGATTAATACCACAAGGTACAAATGAAGACCCTTTCAAGAGGCGGCATATATAAATTAATATTTTAGAATAAAAAACTGCTTACTGTGACCTACCTATAATATTTAGACATATGCTGTCGCGACATTTTTTGTAAATAATGATGAGTTCTGCAAAGTCGTAGTACATGATTTTGTTCTATCATCAATAGTTTTCGCAGCGCACGCGACGTAAGGAATTTTTCAGGTCATTTTTTTACACCTTATGTTACATTATTGGAGTTTTAGTAAGGATCCCTAATTTTTTTTTAAATATAATATAGCCTATGTTACTCGGGGATAATGTAGCTTTCCAAAGGTGAAAGAATTTTTGAAATCGGTCCAGTAGTTTCGGAGCCTATTCGTTACAAACAAACAAACAAACAAACAAATCTTTCCTCTTTATAATATTAGTATAGATTAGTATAGATTGAACATTTTACTGAAAGAAGACATTATTTTTATTTAAAAAATAATTTAAACCGCAGTCATAGATTTTTAAATAATTACATGGTTGAACCGGGAATCGAACCCGTTACACGAGAAAAATAATTATCCTGTAGCTTTATCATACCGATCGAAAGGCTTCATCATAAGGATTATTATTTGCTAACTAACATAGTGTCAGAAATAAAAGGAAGATCATGAATTTGAAAACCTGGCATTGCCGTAAAAACCAACAACTGACATTCAGCAAATTTCACATTAAATGTTAAAATTCATGGTCTTCCTTTTATTTCTGACACTATGTTAGTTAGCAAATAATAATCCTTATGATGAAGCCTTTCGATCGGTATGATAAAGCTACAGGATAATTATTTTTCTCGTGTAACGGGTTCGATTCCCGATTCAACCATGTAATTATTTAAAAATCTATGACTGCAGTTTAAATTATTTTTTAAATTAAAATAATGTCTTCTTTCAGTAAAATGTTCAATCTACAATATTTAAGGTACTTTCCCTCCATGTGGCATGGCCGTGGGACGCCCTGTATACTTAGTAGGTACCGAGCTATTGGCTTCTCTATACTTTACTAACTATTATTATACATATTAGTCAACAAATCCAATTTTAGCTAAGAAGATGAATATATTTCTTGTGGTTTTTAAAGTGGAATAAGTATATAATTTTACTAAAATTTTATTCTTATTATAGGTACTTACTTGAGAGAGTTCAATTGCGGACAAAACGAAAATCATTCCAAGTATTTCTTTAGACAAGATGAAAGTAATGAGTTCTATTCAACTCAAATAGATATTTCACATTGAGAGATTGATTACAAGTATTACAACCTACAAAGTTAAAATCGTATTCTCATCATCAACATTATAACCAATATAACGTCCCTATATTAGGCCTCTCTCTAGAAAAAGTATTTTTAGCATTTTTTGTTAACTTGGTGGGTTTGGTATTATTACCACGAATAAAAACAATATAGCCTCTCCTGCAAGAACGCGCGTCGAGCTTAAAGATCGTTTGAGTTAAATATGTTTCCGTATGGAATTAGTAGGTTTGACGAAACCCCTTAGAAGAGATGGTGTGGTACAATTCTGAGGATGGCACTCGGCACTTATCTGATATTAATGTCGAAATAACAATCGCATCGCATGCCGAGTCGCAGGACTTTCTCCGCAGAAACCAGTTCCAATTGCCAAGTGCACTGCGTCTAGGGGCTATCAGGGTTACCATTATAGATTTACTATACATAAAGGTTGAATTAGTTGATAATTATGTTTTTTTTTTCATCGTCATAATATTTTAAAACAACTTTATATATCAATGCCACTTTACGATGTAATTTTATAATTGAAGAACGGCTGAGCAATTTATGTGCTTTTGATTTAAAAATAGTCGTAGTAGGCCAGGGAAGGTTTAAAAGGTCAGAAAACATAGGCATAAAGAGGTGACCGCGGCCGGGTCAGTCTATAAACCTACTTATATCATAAAGCTGAAGAGTTTGTTAGATAAAGGCTAGGCTATATTATAAACTACTAGAATTTTAGACAAATGACAACCCTATGGGCAATAGGCAGTTTCTAAGACGATCAACTTATCGGATAAACGTGCGTGGATGACTACTAACATATCTATTGATTTACAAGATATCGTGAGAAATATAAATGAACAACTCAACGTTACAAACGTGAAAGTACTATCTATATTTAATTTATACTATACCGGTGAAGTTTGATTGTTTTGTTGAATGCGCTTACCGGAACTACGTATTCGATTTATAAAACTACTAGCTGATTCGCCGACAGCTTCGCTTGCCTTTTTTATATCTATTCCTATAGTTAGATAAATCATTGTCATACAATTCATGACGCAGTCCCGTTAGGCGCCATTGTTGACTGATGAATGCACGTAACTGATTGATAATGCAACGGTGTCTCGGTACCTACGGATTGTTACATAAATGTCACTGAGAGCGAAGTCACGAACCCGTAAATTACTTGAGTGTAGTGTAGATAATAACTAAGTTAAAAAGTCACATAATTCATACATAATTAAACTTGTAGTTTAATGTGATCAGAGGCGGTTATAATGACAATGATTTATCTAACTATAGGGCTATCATTATCTAAGTAAAAACCTATTCTCTGTAGGCGAATAAATGAAATTAGAGTGCTGACTCAGCAAGGGCTAGGCAGTGTTAATTGCCAAGCCCCTTTGTTACATTGAATAACGCCATTTTAAGTCCGATTTTTGCAATTATTGGTTACGAGTGAACTATGGTTGTGTTAAACAACAGGAAAACCAGATCAATAAACAAGTTAAAGAAATTTCAGTGAGTCAACTGTAACATGTAAACATAATCCAATGCCGCCGAGCTAAATTGACAGCAACCCACGCGTGATGTTGATGTTAGTGTAGCGAAAACTGTGGTGTAAGTGTAATGTAACCTAGTGATGTAAGTGGAGAACAATTGAATATCCTTGGTTCACACTTGGACAAATCGTATTGTACACAAGTGTTTGCAAGGCGAAAGTTCGCATCTGTTTTGTAACGTAGTTTTGTTGATGTTTTAAAACTCAATTTTGTAGAAGCAAATTTTTGCGTTGTTATTAATACAAAATTGATTGTGAGCTGAAATTTGACCCGTTTATTTAAATACTCTGACTTGCAGCCATGACATGACTCATAACATGAATCAAATACTTTATTGAAGTCGATCAAAATTGCGGCATCCGATTTCAGTAAGGAATAGAGTAGGTACCTAACAGGATATTTTTTTAAATATATTCAAACCGGCCACATATTGCTGTAAATATCTTTTAGCCAAAATTCCCTAACAGCCTGTTTGAAACTATTTATCTAGATTAAGACCATGTAAACTGGTTTGCTCTAAGTATTTTGAACATTTGTTTAGTTACCTACATCCAAGACAAAATCATTAATTTCTTGAAAAGGATAAGTTTATCGTCAAACGCCAAAATTATCATATCAAAATTCTTACACTAAAATATGCGTCTTATTTACTTTTAGTAATCCAATTTAGGATAATAACTCTATATATGGAGTGGCAGTGGCAGTGGGCCGCTATGTCATAGTCACTAATCCAATCTAATCGCGACCAACTCTTATGGCCTCTATGATATCTATTTACCCTTGAATTCTACGAAACAGTGTGGTGTTTTGGTCAGTAAGACTATTAGTAAGTTTTAAAATACGAAGCAGTTCGTGTCTATGGAACGCTAGGCCTCATTAAATAATCAGATCAAAGAGTCTCTAACATGATGTTATGACCCTTTAACCCCGTGAATGTCCAGAACAGTTTACCGTGTTCCCAGTTGTTTAGAACCAATAAGTATAGATATAATGTAGGTACCTATTGTAGCAAACCTCTGCAGATTCATGCTACATATTTATTTGGCAACAAGTTTCGTTTGCAATTCGAATGACCACTTTGTTGATACAAAATTTGATGCCTTTGACAACAGTCGGAAGTAGACGAATACCAACACCGTTCGACTATAAATTATATCGAAACCTGACTGATCTCTTACTTCTTTGTAATCAAATCGCAAAGCTAATTTCTCTATTAAGTTGACATTTCTAATTGCTGTAATGAGCTATGTGGTTTTGTGTAATTTATATCCCGTAATAATGTCTCGACAGTTTGTGACATATATTACAGATTTACAGTTTAGGTACCTATCAATCATCTGATGTGTTCTGATTTATTCTACTCTTTTTCTTCCATGTAAATCTTCGTCTCTGACATCATGGAGAACAATTATACCATAATTAGTCATTATTCAATAAGTATACAAACTCTGCTTACTTTTGATTCTCATAAAAATATGATTGTTTTGTTTATTTATTGACAACTTTTAACAATAGTCAAGTTTTTACGCGAGAGCATTATATGATTTACATTATTCTCCTTCAAAGCATGTGTTATTTGTTTGGGTGTCTTATTGTGGAAATCTAATAATGCCTGTAGTGTTGTCTTGTCTCACGGTTAAGATTATCTTTGTGGGTAAATCAAATAATGATCATTGTTAAAGAAGGAAGTTTCCACTACTAGGTAGCTAATTAGTCTTTAGCTACATAGATTTCAACTTGCAGCTTCCAAATAATCTTGGTAAAAGAATCTAGGTATTCCAATTAGTTCGTGTCCTATAAATCCGATCTTAATTTAAGAACCTCTATTTGAATTTTAATTATTTCTAGTTTTTAATTAGTTTACCTGTTAAGTGCCTACTGTTGTGAGAGAACATATTTTTATTTTTTAAATATTTTTTGTTTGATTAATAAGGCTGATACGCAGTCAATCAACTCGCTTAAGTCGTTAGACAAATGCATATTTCTTTCGAATGACTCAGTTGGTAAATTGTAGGTAATGGCGGCTTGAAAGGAATGTTGGTTAAGTTATTAAGTATGTTCAAGTCATTCAGGTCATCCTCTTAAACTTAAATAATTATAAACTAAACATAAACTGGATGGCGCCTAGGTACCTGACTAGGTAGGCAGTGCCGGATTAAGCCAGCGCGGGGCCTGTAGCAAATTCTGTCAAGGGGCCCTAGGTTTGCTATCGGTTCTCAAATTTAGGGTATTAAATATAGCTTTCCGCCCTGCGTTTTACACTTTCCCGCAATTTGCTTTGCTATAATATAGCCTATGTTACTCGGGGATAATGTAGCTTTCAAAGGGTGAAAGAATTTTTGAAATCGGTCCAGTAGTTTCGGAGCCTATTCCTTACAAACAAACAAACAAATCTTTCCTCTTTATAATATTAGTATAGAAAACAAAACTGTTATAGTCAAGTCATTTTAATAAATAAATAAAAAAAAAAAAATTTTAGCTCAAAATAGGTAAGAATCTCGGAATTCGAGATACCCAGCTGTAAGTCTGTAAATATTTATATATTGACACCCTAAAAGTTGTCTCAAAACCTACCGATCGTAGGGTGTTCGCAACCATTAAAATTTCAAGGTCAAAGAGCGCAAAAATAGTTTTTTTGTAAATATCTCATTTCCTATGGGTTTTTTGCTATTTATATCTTTGTGAATATTGTAGAATACAAAATTCTCTACAAATAATGTTCACAAAAATTTTTCATACGGTGAACCGTTTTCGAGATAGATGGCGGAGAGCGCGCGGTCACAGCATCACTTCAGGTCATCCGCTGCCTCTGATGGGGTTGAGGAATTATCTCATTTGAGGAATTCTCTCATTTGAGAAATCCTCTCATTTGAGGATGAAAATTGTTAGGTCCAGAGAATATAATAGAATATCTTGAAATTTTAATGGTTGCGAACATCGGTAGGTTTTTATACAACTTTTAGGGTGTAGTGTAGACCAGTGCTTTTAGACCAAAAATGGTCAAAAACGGAAAAAAATAGTAGTAGGATGAAACCCATTAGAAAAGGAGGGGAATATGGTAAAGATGAAAGGAAAAATAAATTACGGTCGATCTGAGTTCGGGAAGTGGGAGGGGGTGGGCTTTTAAGGGGAGAAAATGGTTTATCTCGATTTGCGGTGAAACTACTAATAGTCCTATGAAAAAAAGTTTTATGGCAAAGTTGAAGGTAATAAAACGATCTAAAACATTTTATTCACAACTTTTATACATAACGTCAAAACTTATGTGAAAAATTCAAATAACCAAGTTTTTTATTTTTTTTATTTATCTTTTTCAAAAATTGTTATTTTTCTACGAAGTTTGGTGAAAACTTACCTATTTATGTCCTAAATAAACTTTGATTTATTTGATTGAAAATACTATTGTTTTCACCTTATTTTGACTTAATTTTCAAAAATATAGACTAATTTTCAATCGAAAATTCACGTGTCAAAATATTAGCTTTTTTATAAAAGTCGGTGTACTTTATAATCATTGAAATCTCTATTTTCTGATAGTTAAAAAAAATATATACATTACAATAGTAAATATTCTCAGAAAATGCACAAAACCGAAACGAAAATTTGTATCATTAGGTACAATTGCATCATAAAAATGTGATTTTGTCTTTTCAGACTATATAATAATAAAAATAATATAATAATCTGTTTGTATAATGTGCAATAAGTCGGATTATAAGCAATTATATGAAATAAAAATTGCAAAAATATAACTTTTTTTCATAGGACAAGTAGTTTCACCGCAAATCGAGATAAACCATTTTCTCCCCTTAAAAGCCCACCCCCTCCCACTTCCCGAACTCCGATCGACCGTAATTTATTTTTCCTTTAATAGTTGTCATATTCCTCTCCTTTTCTAATGGGTTTCATCCTACTACTATTTTTTTCCTTTGAAAAGTTAAAAACCCTGGTCTAGTGTCAATATCCAAGTATTTACAGAATTACAGCTGGGTATCTCAAATTCCGAGGTGAAATACTAATTTGACTGGACTAATAAATAAACTTTTCTGGGTTTATTATGGGCAAATTTAGCGTTTAGTGAGCAGTGCAAGTAGTACATACAACACATAACGTGTGTGTGTGGCTAGCGCTCAATTAAAAAAATGTGGTACAATTTCAAATTATGGTTGTTGATTTTGATACCAACGTTTTTCGTGAATTCGTGATAGAGATGAGGTGGAAATAGCCATGCGCGCAGTTCGGGTCGGCTCGGTTCGCCGCTCAAATAGGTATTACGAAATACCTATTTGAGCGCGGGGCCCTCCAATGCGCGGGGCCCGTAGCATTTGCTACACTTGCTACGTGGCTAATCCGGCACTGTAGGTAGGTAGATTTATTTTGTTCTGATAACGAAACTTAGGTTCGTTGGTAAAAAGCGGTTTAAATACCTAACACAGCTTTTAACACTTAATTAATAAAACTTAAAGTTAGACAATCAATTAAAGACAACAATACCTAAGTACTGGATGTCGTGTTAGTATGTGGAGTAGAAGGTTCGTTATGTAGATAGTTATAGGCACAGACATGTTAGGTATCTCTTAATTTTTGTTTCTCATCCAGTACAATTTAAACAGAGTCGTTCCAATAACAAAACCACTAGTTCCCGTTCCAATCACAGCACTAATAATAACACACCATTTTACTTTTAAAACGTTCCGTTCGTTTTTATCACACACAAAAAATTCGAAAAAAGAAAGCAGCACACAGACAAGGGGACGACATCCGCCGTCCAGCGAACCAAACAAACTTGCTTGCCTGTTGAATAGTTCTCAATTCAAACCAGCCACGATAACCCGGCTCAATGAAAAAGCTATTATATGCCTGAGACCAACGAACTCTATACGATGTCTTTAACTTAGACATGCAGTAGTTCGAAAACCTCCGCGCTGCCTCAAAAAGAGTACGGATACATCTAGCCGTCTTTTTCTTACTCATGTGGCGCGACAGAGAGGATCTTAGTTAGAATGAGAGAGGCGCGTGGATAAAAATGCTAAATAGTCACGTATGTCAATTGGGTTCATCAAAGGCGCTTAAAAATGAACCCTACATGCCTCAGATAAGGTGAGATTGGTTTTGCGATAAATTCGTTGAGGTAGATTATGTCCGTTTTATGGCGCGCATTTTAATTTTTTTTTCGATCAGTGATACGAAACAGGAATTGGATAATTTAATAAATACATTGTTGTTATTTTATAAATATTAAAAATAACTCACCTGCTCGGCTCATCTAAAGACGTTATCCTTTGGCGATAGTTCTTAATCTCGTTAGCGTTAGACCAAATGTCATTATTATTTATATTCTTCGTCAATTTTAAATTGTCAGCTGATTTTGGTTTCAGAGTTGGCGGCAAAATGCTTGGAGATTTCTGTGGCGGTTTCGGTGGTGCATGCGACTTTTTGACAATTTGCAAGACCACATTGGACGATTTGGACTCTTGTCTAATAATAGGTTTCTTCGGACCTCCAGGATCGAGTTTACTCCTGATCGGTCGTTCAGGTTCTACCGGTTTGTCAAGCCGTTTGTCAGTAGGCTTAGGAAGGTCAACAGTGGTTCTTTTGGCTCGCGATTTAGTTGTCTCTAGCTGAGGTGGACCTAGAAGATAATTAATTGTGTTTTATTCCTATGACAATACTACTATGGAATAACAAAAGGTTGAAATCTGTATTACCTGTCCTAGGCCTGTTTCTAGTAATAGGTTTGGTCTCTGCACTGCCTATTTTGGAAGATTCTTCAACAGTGATTGAAGATGTGGCGGCAGCAGGTACCGCTTTGCTGCGAGAGCTGAATGTAGCTTTAAAGAAGTTTGCTGAAAACGCTTTTGTACGCGCTAACCTTGGGTTTTGCCTATAGAAACAAACAAAAAGTATAAATCATGCAAAAAAGTAACTAGGGGACACCCGGGTTTGAACCGGGGACCTCTCGATCTGCAGTCGAATGCTCTACCACTGAGCTATATCCCCGATGACTGAGATGTCGAAATTACGTTACTGTATCTACAACTCACAACATTCATAACGTAGTTTTATCGGTAAAGTATAGATGGCGCTACTAGACTACAAGTGTTGGCATAGTAAAATTAATGAAGCAATGATGATTAAGTTACATTTCTTGTAACGAAATATAATCCTATTTCCCTTGACATTATGCGTATTAAAACACTCACTGCTGATTATTATTTGGCACCCCTGGCGCCCTCTGCTGCATAACCTCCTCGATCTAAAACAAAAATGAATTGATAATTAGGTAAATATAAATATCAATGCTATATTAATTTATATTTGCATTTAGCTTTAAGAAGTCTTGCTGTCTAAAGCAAGACTTCTTAAAGCTTAATAAGATTGGGATAGCTTTAGGCTTTTAGGTTTTGGTTAAAATCATTTATCGTGCAAATTAATATTGGATTAAAAAAGCTAGACATTAATAGCCCTGAAAATCGTTTTCTTCTTTCTTTTGATTCTAATTCGCAAATAGAATCAACACAAAAACATTTATATCATGGTATGGTATCGGTTTTATGTTTAATATCGTTAACAGAATGTTTATAAGTTTATTGTACCAATCGATATTATATTACCCTTATTATTATTTATTCGGTAAAACTATTTACGCAAATCGATGATAATCTTTTCACACTTAAACTTAAACAGTTAAGAAATATACCTTTTGCTTTACTTGTTGAAACATTAGGAATTTCACTGGTTTTCTATCACTATTACTCATAATACGTTTATTAGTCTGCTCAATGTTAAATGGTGGTTGCAACTAACGTTATCTAAAGGTATCTTTGACGATAAGTGGATTGATAATCGATAATCGTTCGATAGACCAACGGAGAGATGCATGTGAACACTTGCGAAAGTTAATACGAGTATAAAGGTACCTAATCAAGTAAAAATTAAGATATTCTAATTTCTATATTATAGTAAAATATTTTAGTCCCATGGTACCTAAGCTCGAAGCTTGTGTTACGGGAGCTAGATTTCTGATATACATACAAAGATAGATAATTTTATTATACATATCTAAAACACCCAGACACCTGGAACAAATATAATAAAAATATAGAAATGTAGAACTAACCACCATAAACCTGTATTCTCTAGATTTGCGAACCGTAAGCATATTAATTAAATAAATGTTAAGTTAGCTATTTATAATTAGACAATTTAATTGGAATCGCATTAATGAATTAATTGAATTAATAAGAACTTGTTTATTTTTAGCGCATTTGACATTACATTAATATGTTAAATGACATTGACAATTTGAATGCTAAAATATCAAATCAAGAGGTTTTTTATGTGAAGCAATGATTTTAAAAAATCATTGATGTTAAGGCTTTAATGGCGATCACATAAGTAATATTCATGTAAATATATGACACACTCTTAACACTAGCATATTTCGCTCAATTTAGCGCAGGGTCCATTATAAATACTAAAAAGCTAGAACTAGAGGATTTTTATCTTAGGTGAAAATAGTTTTTAATGAATCTGTGGATCAACGTTGTGACTGGAGCATTATCTTATTTCTGATCAGAATATAGATACTATATACATATAGATACTATTATTTACGTTGTACCGTATGTTTTCCTAATTGGCCCCAAACGAAAACCAAAGTGATGTTTACTCTGATAATGTTTTCAATGCCGTTGATAAACTGATAAGAGATAAGCCGAGAGGAAGGTTACGCTGGCACTGCAGATGATAAGAAAGATTTTGATTTATCCAAATGTTAGTTACGTAATTTAATTGAGAATACCCCGTGCAAGCGGGTGAAATGCTTAGCTATAAGTAGGTTTTACCATAGACAAATATTTGTCTATGGTTTTACATAGATTGAAGATATTTTAAGATAAACATATCATCACCATTTCAGCCATAGGAAGCTCACTGCTGGACATGTGCCCTGTATTCCAGCAGTAGTGTTGCTTATGCTTGCCCTCAATGTGAATTAGTAACGAAGTCATGCATTTATTGGCATTACACCAGCTGTATAAAATAAACTGTGGCTGTATTGAAAATAATTTTAATGTTTCGGTGTAGGTGTTGTTCCTATTTCGTTTTATTGCAATTTAAAGGTAAACGACCGTTTTGTCGATAATTCTTGTATTTTATACCTGAATGGAGGGCAAGGACTTGCAAATTTATTATTCGATAAATAATCATTAATTACCAATTAACAATATAGTAAAATGAGGATAAAACTAATCCCCCCTTTACAGCAGATGATAACAATCCCCCTTTTTCGGCACATGGTTAATTCCAACCCGGGACGTAATAACTTGATGAATGAGTAGTAATATGGGTTGTTAATAGCACATTATAATATCTATGCTCACGCTCACATACGTGTACACACGAAATAGTTTATATACACACTAAATAAATAAATAAATAAATAAATAGTGTTATGGACACTGATAGTGTTAAGGTAACGTTGAAGGCAAACATCGTGAGGAAACCGGCATGATTTGAGAACTTTGAAAAATTTGAAGGGCATTTTTATACACCAACCCGCACCTGACCAGCGTGATGAACAAGGCCTAACCTCTCTCATCAAGAAAGAAGTCCCAGTGTCCCAGCTGTGGGAATTTAAATAGATTTAATTATGATGTGGCTTATCTTTTTAACGGTCGATATATATCGTACACGGTTGCCTGGAAGAAATGGCTCTTAGCGATAAGGCCGCCCATTGTTTCACTGTATTGTAAAGTTTATTTTTTGTAATGTGGTGTAACAATAAAGAAATTTGTATTGTATTGTATCGTACAAGTGAAACCGTTCTCGAAATGACTTTAGGAGATGTAGGTGTACTATCATTGCGCGATCGATATCTAGAACGCGTTGCAACAACCGCCCACGTCCCGCTGATTGTCGATCCAAATTGAAAGTGCACACTGGATTTTGAAAAATTGCCCCCTCAGGCATGTTCTATATATGCTTTCGGTTTTACTCTCCATGTTTATGTATATTAATGTTATTTTGTTTGTTATTTAATTGTTGGTGCTCTTATTCCATTCATCATAGTCATAAAAATATATTATATTTCTGTCTAGTGTAGCTTGGAGCTTACCACGGATCTGTGTGAATCGTCACGCTATATATAGTTGTTTATGTATAACATAGGACATAAGCCTCCCTATGTCCAGCAGTGGACGTCTAGTTGTTTCAGGCGGATGCAGCTCCTCACTGGCAGCTTGAACCAGATCATCTGTCCATCTTGTTGGTGGACGTCCGACAGTGACTTTTTTTTCTAAACTTTAAGACTTTCTCTTTAAGAACTTAATAACAACATTTTTTTAATATAAGTATCTATAAATTTATTATTTAACGTACCTGATATTTCGTGCCTGTCTGGCACGAAAATAACACTTTTTTCAAATTTTAATTCAATAAACAAAACTAACACAATTCAAATTCCGAATCACTTAAGCTGGCCGTTTGGCGTTTGAATAGTAGAATAAATACTACAAGGCTTATCAGGCCGCTGATAACGTTCCTTTTTTAAATCACGTGTTTTTTTTTATTTTGCGTTTGGCGCGCTCTTAGCTTGAGATGCTACTAACGAAAATGGCGCGGTTTCGGTTACGTCAAGTTGTACGCAGTGTGGGTGTGATAAGGTGCATTGCGTTAGTCATGGGAAGGAAGAGGGTTTGCATCTTAAGAGGAAAACAAACAATAAATGCGGTTAGAATGTTTGTAACTAGCTATTGTTGGCAATCATTATTGCTAGTGGTCATTATTTAGGTACTTACATTACATACCCTCTTATAACTAGCTGTGCCAACGACTCTGCCCGCGTTAAATTTGTTTGTATGGGGGCCACGTCTTATCATAACTGGAGCTAGAATTTAAATAGCCTATGTGGCCCAGGCGTCTTAATGTTTATCTACCAAATTTAATCAAATTTGGATCATTGGTTTAAGAGTTATGGAGGAACATGAGACAGAAAAAAAAACTTAAAATCGTCAAAAGTTGTAGTATCATATTTTATATTGGGCTTATACGATATATAAACACAATATCTCCGTGACCAACCCTTACAGATTTATTTAAAGTATAGATTGAAAATAGCATTCATTTGCGGCGAGTCGGCTAGTATTTATAACTCTTAAAATTACTCTTTCCTGAAACCTATAATACTATGTGCCTATTTGTCCTAGTTTATCTATAAATCTGGGATATAATATAGGTATAGTCAAACCATTCTAAAAATGAACTCCCCTCCACAAAACCGTGATGATTTCAACGAGTGAGAGGAAATACAGAAAAACAGAATACACAGAAAAAAAATACAGAATTCAGTGGAGGGGCGTTCATTTTAGAAATGGTTTTACTATACATAGGTAGTCGCCTACGACCATTGATAGATATCTAACATTCTGCGGTTTTGCAATGGATCTCATTCGACAGGATACAGTTACAACAGCAGACTCAGGCTGCATCTAGGAATTATCTAGACGTCTAGGCACAGTCTATACAAGGTTAATCATATTCTACGAAAGCAACCGACTTCAAACTAGCTCTAAATTAAAGACTTGAAACCTCTAAATTTAAGACATGGTTCCCACATCAGACTGGACCCAATTAAAATTAAATTTAACTTACTAACTTCCTCTTTTTTTAAAGTCTGTTATAAATAGCGAGCATCGTATTTCTTGGCACTATAACATTTTCTATCGAGTGGTGTAACAAAATACAAATATCGCTTGTTGTTGGTGTATTTCGAATGTGTCAGCATTTTCTGCGTTAGATTATTCCATATTAAATATTTTTAGAGCTAGAAAGTAAAACGATAGACAACAAAAAAAATAAGCTTATTTCTTCTGGATTTCGTTCTAAATAGATAAAACAATTTAAGTATTAATCAAACTTGTATCCTAAGTAGGTCAATTAAATTCAAAGAGCCTATGTAAGTCTAGCATTATTGGACAAGGCACTGAAAGTAGAATTTTATACTCTATCTCAATGTAGTTGAAGTCGTTATTGAATGTGGACAAGCATCTGTCAATGGTAAATAAATCAATTAATCATTATTAGTAGAATAATGATGAAATTGATTGAATTTAATATGACATTAGGTGGGTGCGCGTTGCGCGTGTGCTCAAGATCTCTGTTTTTCTTTTCAATGATGAATGACAGAAAGGACAGTAATATTATAATTACAATCTAAAAAAAACTAAATAAAAAAAAGTTCTTATTATCATATACTAAAAAAAAGTTCTTATTATCATATTTGTACTAATAATAATACTAAAGTTTGAATAAATTAATTTGAATTTGAACAAGGTATTCTTTCGCGATTTATGATTTAATAATAGATATTTCCCACGGAAAGAGATATAAATTCACCAGCGGGAAATAACTAATAAATATTGCTGAAGATCTAGCCACGTGGTAAGCTCGAATTTGTGTTACGGATACCAAGATATTTAATTAAAAAAATCTTCTAGATTGATTACGTTAATTCGGTCAATGAACTAAATACCCATATAAAGTCTATATTTTACTTAAAAGGTACCGCTTTTTAATAAATTCAATAGTCTTTAATATTATGGAAAAAATCCAATTTACGATACAAGTCCATAATATATTTGCTACTGTTTTGACACACATTGTGTGGGCGAGTCCAATCAACAACATCCGTAAAAAGCAGTAAAACACGACTTTAATTTACTAGCTAACCCGCCCGCGTTCACCTGCCTATTTTCTACCATTGTTTTCTCACCTTTTAAACCTTTTTGGGCTATTACGACTATTATAAAACTAAAAGCTCCGAGATCGCATTCTCAAAAACTCAAGTGAAGCTGTCGGCGGGTTGGTTAGTGTAACATAAGTCATACCAAAATACGAATATTATTGTGTTACTGTTAATAAATTTACTGCATTTAATAATTACTAAAAATCCCATATAAATTAGACTAATAGATTATGACATAAATATTCGTTATTAAAGCCGATAAAAAATAGTGATCTTCAAGTTGTCCATTTTTTATTAGCAAAGGAATTTGTGTCTCATTGTAATTCGCCAACACACCCAATGCCTGGACTGATCATGTCATGTTTATTATAATAGAGATACCAGAGAACTAGTTCGAAAAGTATTGACTAAATTAAGTTGTTATGACACAATATTATATTTCTCGCATATCTTTACTAAAATATAAAGCTGATACTTGAAAAGTTTGTTTTTAATTCGCACGTTAATTTCTGTACACTCTACAAACACATGGTTTAACGGTGAAAGCAAACATCGTGAGGAAAGCAGCATGATCTGAGAACTCTGACGTGTTTGAGAAGGACATGTAACATTCACCAACCCGTAAGTGGTTAGTTAAGGCCTAATCTCTTTCGTTAAGGAAGAAGTCCCTGTGTCTCAGCAATGGGAACGTAAATAGAGGTGAATAATTATGCAGATGATAAACAATAAACCTTATTCGAGAAATCTGTAAGACGCGGGACAATATCAGTGCACCTATTTTCTATCAACCTCGGAAAAGGAATAATATTTGCCGCAATTAAAGAAGCCATGTTATTTCGCTTCACCATAAACAAACAACTGTTGATAAGTAGGTAGGTAGTAAGTATTCACAATTGCTAAAATAGAATATAAATTCAATCAACAGTCGAATAATAAGCAGCAAGTCAAGAGAGGTAAGTGAGCTGTATGGAAGAGGCATAAATAGGTCGAACCTACCGCGACATTAGTCGGTTAATACTGGTAAGAGAGTATTGAAAAAAAAATGATTTTGAACTTGCTACTGAAGCAGAGTGTGGTAGAGCTAGCGTAGCACTTTTATAATATGCTACGTCGTAGACGGATAAAGAAGTGCGCGTTGAAATCTTTTACACAGGCATATAGACTCGTGGTCCCACTAATTTGACCCACCAGTGGGTCATTGTGTCGATTTAATGGGCTCGTGGTCCCACCACCCACTGTTTGGTGGGACCATCAGTCATAGTAATGCAGTCATGTAATAATAGTAATACTTGAACATGCGAAAGTAGATATTTTGAATGAACGAGTAAAAGTATTAAATATTGATTATCTCATAAACTAATTAATATTAACTCTGTATTCTTATCGAGTAAATAAAATAAATATAGTGGGTAATATTAGGGAGACCTGTGCACAGTATGTAAGAACTTAATACAAGAGTTTTTATGATAATTTTATTGATTCTGTAGTCGTTTTTACTACTCCATGGTAGTTTTGAAGCAGAAGGTGCGTCGGCGCATATTCGTGTCTGCACGTGGGCTAACACACTTTATAGTGAAGGTATAAATAATTCATATTTATAATGCAAATGGCAAAACGAACCTTAATATTGTGGGCTGCTGGCAAAACAACTGGCAAACTCTAATTATACAAGCGAATTGATTCATTTAGCGTTTCGTGCAAGTTGAATAATAATTATTCAGAGATATTTTATTATTTACTTAGTGACAACTTCATAGAAGAATATAGAGTTGAATCTGAGTAGTAAGAGGATGCAGGTTCGATTCCCGGCTTGGAAAAAAATGTACGATCTGCAGATATTTGTTCTGGGTATATTATATGTAGATATAATAAAATATATCTATTTATATATGTATATTTTATTAGGTATAACAGAAATATGGCACCCGTAACACAAGCTTTGAGCTTACCTCGGAACATAGAAGTTGAAGTGTAAAGTTGCCTTGTCAAGCAATATTTATTTATTCATCTAATTAATTGGAATAACCCACATAAAAAATATTTGTCTCCACCAACGGGGTAAACAAATTTGAGTCAACTCAATCCCCCAAGAATGAATGAATCGTGCCTAGTACGACGTATTATATTTCGCTAATTATTATTTTGTTGTAATTGTTAAATACTGTCACACAAATCATCAAAATATTGCAAAAACGCGAGAAATATTACAACACATTCTAAGTACTAATAAATATAAAATTTACTCACCCATGGTTAACTACAGATTGTTCCAGATTCGCACAAAATAAATTTCGTAATATTGTTTTGTTTGTTATCTGAAACAAATAAAACAAAACCTATTAGAACTCGGTGTTTCCTCGTGAAATAATGTCAAGCATCCATAATTTTTTAAATTTAATAATAATTAATTAATTAAAGTTCCTTAAAAGTAAATTAATATAAAAATTGAGTCGCGTTACCCCAAAATACAATATATTATACTAAGTATCCATGATAAAAAATTTAGTATAGTATTATTTTATCTTTGCCAATAATACCTACAAATTATAATACTAAACAATTCATTTAGAGTTAGTTTTACTTTGATTCCCATGAATCACCCGAGTTTAGGTATGGGAAGTTGCCAACGACAACCGATAATACTAGACTTAGTTCTGTATTCAATGGGAAAAGCCCATGAAAATCCATGTTATCACATACAGACAAGCGTGACGCAGTATGACTATGTGTATTGTATAGTATACTAGCCGACCCGCCCAGAGCTTCGCTTGCGTTTTCTACGTTATATACCTACATAATCATAGTTTATATAATATAACCTAGTCTTCCTCAATAAATGTTCTTTCCAACACTGAGAGCATTTTTCAAAACGGAGCAGAGATCGTTCAGAGAACGGTTCCTGTCCTGAGAATAGCGCGTTCAAACAATCAAACTCTTCAGCTTTATAATAGTTTGGTTATTAACACGATGAAAGTAACGATTACAATTTTATTTGATGTGTTTTCTGACGGACCCATTATATATACAGATCCAGCTTTATTACTAGCTTTCCACCCTGCTGCTTCGCTCGCATTTTACACTTTCCCGCAATTTTCTTTGCTATACATCTCACACAGCCCGAGACCTTTCTAACGAATGCAAAATTGTGGGAATCGGTTCGTGCGCTGGAATTATAGCGTCAGGAAGGAAAACCCGACTTATTTTTATATAGTAGATAATATTTTAGATAAGGTTCAGAGACGCAGCAGGCATAAGCATTATTTACGTTGGTTTGTAGACCGTGAAGGTAGCTAGCGTGACCGCTTTGTCAACTCCCGTGGGCCTTGCGCATTGTCAGCCATATTGTGTGGCCTTTGTGGCCGTAATGTCAGAACTTGTATGGCCTTTGTCCAGGATTTTCCTACTGGGTAGGTATTGGATGTTTTGATGTTGATAACGTTCTAACAAACGGTTGCAGTGTTATTGTCCAAATTTTTGGATAAGTCTTATTCCAGTTTGCAATTGCAATTAAAACCAAGGCTATTTTATTTAGCTTTGATCTAGCTATGTTGTTCCTAAGTTGAGTGGTAGTTATGTAGGTTTATAGGACAAGTTATGTACCAAGGTCCAAGGTATATCCCGACTCTATCCAATGCTCTTATCTACGAAATCAAACTATATTCTAAATGCATCCGAAATAACTTATCAATGGAATGAAGCTCCAATCTGTTTAACATCTGTCTTAGATACTATTAATATGTATTCAAGATTTCCTAGGTATTTAAAATACACTAACATCAAACTAAAATGAAGTCAATATTGTGAAACTTGAACAGACATTTAGGTATAGTAAAACCATTCTAAAAATGAACTTCCCTCCACAAAACCGTGATGATTTCAACGTGTGAGAGGAAATACAAAAAAACAGAATACACAGAAAAAAAAAAATTCACAATTTGGTAGAGGGGCGTTCATTTTAGAAATGGTTTTACTATACTAAGAAGTAAGAGCGTCACGGGCAACCTAGGTAATATAGACAACGAGTTAAAGACAGTTCTTTATCTATGTAGTTAGTAGTCTTAAAATTGTGAATAATAATAATCTTAAAAGGTATGAATATTTTCAGCATTATGTACCTACTTAGTCTAATACGAACTAGATAGGTACGAAAGCTGATTAATTAAATTCACCAGATAAAAAGTTACCCAAGTTATAATTTACATGTTTATCTAATAACCTAAGAGCCCGTGATGGCCAGACCTTCCTTTAATTCACAAGCGTGAAAATTCTTTCATGTGTATGTCTAACATAGGTAAGAATAACCCCCAAGCATGAAACCTGGATCGTGGTTCCTTTGGGAGATAACAGGTAAAAGGTTGTTATCTCCCAAAGGAACCGCGATCCAGGTTTCATGTTTGGGGGTTATTCTTACCTATGTTAGACATACACATGAAAGAATTTTCACGCTTGTGAATTAAAGGAAGGTCTGGCCATCACAGGCTCTTGGACTATAATATTTAAACGATATACTCGTTAGTTGAAAATATTAAACAAAAATAAAGGGTGCATCGTTTTCCATATAAAATTCAAACTACAGTGTTCTATGTAGAACACTGAATGTTATCAAAATATAATAAAACAAACTGAGATACATAAACAAGAAAAGGTCTCGATGTCGCAAGCATAACTAGAACCCAATAAAATAAAGATCAAACTCACTTCGTACACATCAAATATGTAAAACCTAATAGGAATTTCAAGGTTCCAGTTGTGTTATTTCATCTTTCTAACGTGTAATTTACGGCAAATATTCGTGAGGATAAAAAAACTGGTAGAGCTTGTTCTACTCGACTATTTATTGTTTATAGCGTTGACTGTTTTGTTATTGATTGTACAGATTCGAGAAATAGAAGGATTTTAACCCCTAACAACCTATAGTTATATTTACCTTATAATTCGGTGCTATCAGAATAGTTGTATAATGAAATGAAATTGTTAAATATTTAATACTTAGGTATCTTAAACGACACGATAATTTAGGTAATTTAAACCTACTAGCTTGTCATGTACTTGTCTATAATAAACAATCTTTAATGTTATGTTGATATCCGACTATTGCCTATGGCTTACGTTTTGTTATGTATTATCAATAGCATTATTCGTTATTATCAAGGAAAAGAACATAAGAGGTAGGTAATTATGTTATCATTATTAGGTTTTTCCTTAAATGTAAGCTAGCTGTACATACTTTTAATTTAATAAATTAACAACTATGCCAAGCAACAATCGCAGTACTTAACAACTTACATTACAGTGTAACAATTTATTTAAGTATAACAATATCGTCACGAGTCACAAGAGACCTATCAATAACTATTAACCCCGGTCTATTTTAGGAACGATGCTACACCGTATCACTGAGAAAGCGCGATCCAAGTAAACAAACACATAAAATACTAACTTCATTGCACCGAATGCAATGCGGCAGCGATCAATACTTCTAGCAGTTGTTATAGTATCACAAAACTTCGCACTTCCGTTTCTAACGCGTTCCTTTTTACTAACACTTCAAAAATCACCATCAATATATTATTATGGCACAGGATAATTTAATTTTACAGGACTATGATGTGTCGTGTTGTAGGTCTGTCGCGTGACTGACGAGGAAGCGAGGATTGTACGAGTTCGACCGGCTAGGGAGCGCGGGACGCTAGTTGCACCCAAACTATAACCTATCCGCCGTGAATAGCGGGTGTACGTTAACAGCTGCTGAGCGGCAAAGCGGGACGACTGTTGAATGGATCTTGTTTCCGCATTTTGTTTACCTGTGAGTTGTAAGGGTGATAGGGGCGAGATACGGGCTCTATAATTTGATGTGTTCGTGGTTCGTGCTAAAGACAATATAAATAACGGTTAATAATACAAGGTGTTGTTTAACTTACAATACAATACAATACAAAAACACTTTATTGTACACAAAAAATACAAATAAAACATGAATAAAAACACAAAAAAGACAAGTACAATGGGCGGCCTTATCGCTAAAAAGCGCTAAACTTATGTCCAGGAGAGGGACTCTAATTGCCGAATAAGCTGAAGATTTTTTTATTAACCTACTATGTTGTCCCACTTTTGGGCAAAGGTCTCCATGATTTCGCTACTTTCGGGATTTTTTTTTATCTCAAACCAACGCTTTTCTATATCTATACTTAATATTATAAAGAGGAAAGATTTATTTGTTTGTAATGAATAGGCTCCGAAACTACTGGACCGAATTCAAAAATTCTTTTACCTTTGGAAAGCTACATTATCCCCGAGTAACATAGGCTATAATAAAGCAAAGAAAATTGCGGGAAAGTGTAAAACGCGGGCGAAGCCGCAGGGCGGAAAGCTAGTTGGTAATATAAGAATATTCGTTTAAAGTAGGAGTGTGCAGGCTTTCACCACCCATTACTAAGTTTATGATGGGGTATTCCGCTGGTCTTATTTAAGTGTTGGATAGTACATTTATCAAGGATGGTTTACAGAACAATAAATTACGCTAGCACATACTTACGTAGTTAAATGTTGTTTTGTGGTTAGATAAATACCTACCGGGAGTTCCACCATCATTCATTACGATGACATGACTTACAAATGCGTGTGTAAAGTACCCGTCTAATGTGTTACATACGTAGGTATATCACCACCCCACACACGCTCCCACAGCTGGGACACAGGGACCTATATAGATATTATTGATTTATATTTATTTGTATGGAAAAATAATAACCTACTTAAACTAAAATTAAATCTAAACTAGTGATTATATTCTCTTTGATCTAAACTAAGAAACCCTGCAGGGTAACGTAAAATTGACAATAACAAATTCATGAAAGAAATAATAAATAAATAAAAAATTTTGTTGCTTTTTATTTACAACACCACTTTCCGGTAGCCTGTGGATATACCCATTGCTATTTTTTGTAATTTGGCTTTTATGGGTGGATGACTTTTGAAAAATATAATGCAATCCAGAAGTTACCTCCTACGACCACAAAAACACAAATAATATCACGAACTTTAACATTTAAGTAATTTTACTATAAAAACTGTCGTGGTTTGATAAATTCATATTGAGATAAACGGTCAATACACGAACCTTATTTACGTAGACTATTGATCAACCGTTTCGTCCCAGAACGTGGGACTTCTTCAGGATCAAGGACACTGCAAGAAGAAGTCCCACGTTCTGGGACGAAACGGTTGATCAATAGTCTACTCTACGTAAATAAGGTTCGTGTATTGCCCGTTTATCTCAATATGAATTTAAGTAATTTATTAAAATATCTAGATTCGGCGATTCTGTTCTTCTTTAGATATGTATGTGAAACCAACCAACTTAGTACCCGTAGTCTGTGCCCGTTGTAGGTACGTTAGTAGATTATTCTGTTATGTTATATTATTCTCCAAGTGGGCAGGCTGTTGATACTCTTTATGTACTTACCTATAATTTAAGACCTACTTTGTACACAGTTTCACAATAAATAATTCTTTATCTTAATCTGTGCCCGTAGATTGTTTTGCGAACTGCACGTTCGATTTAGACTTGATTTAATTAACCACTCTCTGTTTGTTAGTTTAACATCCCGTTATGTTTTGTTTCAATTAGTCCTGAATTTTACGAACCAAAAACTTTCTTTCTTTAATATAATACGTTTGGAATAAGTTTCTTTTTACCTACCTACTTATTGATTACTCTAGAAATTGAAATCAATAATACTCTTTTCATTTTCATAAACGCCACATCATGTTTTCCCGTTTCAAAAAAGCGTCATGAAAATAAAATCCAATATATTTCATACAAACTTTATTTAAATCAAAAAATAAAATCTACAATAAAACCTTTCTATGTTTAGTAAAATCTGTTACACCACCACAATGCCACTTAAAACTATTTGAAAACATTGCACAATACCCCTAAGGAATACCATGACTGATGCTTAAATTTAGTTTTAAGTAAGCCGTCAATTCTTAACAGCAAAGGCAATTTTACCCTCATTTTTAACTTAATCATACCAAAAATTCTCGAATCATTTACAACGATGAATGGTCTTATAGAATAATAAAAGTTATACAGAGCACCAAGATCTGAGTCACGCAATCCGAAAGGATAGGTCATGTCAAAAATGTGAATAAATATACATAATGTATATAATATATAGTCAATGTTAAATAAAAATTTTGCACAAAGCGCTCAGATTCAGGTACTCTATATAACTATATTATTGTTCTCGAGGCCCTAATCCAATTTCACTATTAAACCTTAAAATACATATCTTAACAAATTATATTAAATCCTCTTGTACATCTAAACTACAATGCATAAATTTTCTTCTCAGTAGAAAATACATATTCTCAAGAACACACTAACTTTTTGTTAAATCGGTAACGAATGAGGCACATTATTATTACATTATATTTTCTTATTATTTACATATTTTGGACTTGTATTAACTTAATTATAAGATCGCTCAGTCCATAGAGTAGTAAACCGATCACATAATGCAATGGTGTACCTAGTAGGTACATTATGTGGTCGATTGTACATAACCTTAGTTGTAAACATGTTACTATAATCATTTCACAACAAAACAAAACCAACATTTTTTGGTTTTCGCAACATAACATCAATGGTTTCATAATCACATACTTTTGGTTCAACATAACAATTGTAAGGTAGGTTATATAATAATGGGGAACAAGTTGTATATAATAAAATCATGCACCATAGTATAAATATTACACTTGTAATAAATTTCACTACATTTGTAGTATAAAACGTTAACAGTTTTTACTTTCGCAGTGAGATAATGTTACTCCGTAACTATATTCTTTGTTTTGCAAGCAACAAATTTATCAAGAAGCTTAACTTAAAAGGAGTACAAATAATTCTTTTCCAAAAAGAATAACATTGCTTTTTGCAATTAACTAGTTTTAATATGAAAATAATTTTAATTACATTTCCAAAACATAAATTTTGATAAATAACTGTACAAACTTTCTGTACATTAATTGATAAACATCTGGTGTATTTAGCACTCATTACTTAATTTTAGTGTAAAAGCACTCACGGTCGTAGAATCTAGGGTATCCCAATAGAGATATCGTATCGCCTATTATAACAGTGTGTATAAAACTTTCGCATCTTATAAATCTGTGTACATGGAATCACGGTGCTGCTCCAGGAAGTCACTATGTAGCCTCTGTCTGATACGTGATGAAAATCAGATTTTCATATTCCGTCCTAAGTTAAATGCAAATACGATAGAAGCTATAGATATAGAGAAAAATAAATATCCAATACGTCTAGTTAGATCCTCCTGGTCCACGCGTTAAACTTACGAGTAAATATATCGCTTTGTACTATCGTTCGATCCTCGGAGGCCGAGCTCGGCGGACGGGACACCAGCGGAGCGCCGCCGGCTCGACGGGGCGCCGACGGGGCGCGACCGGGGAGCCACCGGGTCGACGTAGCCCCGACGGAACGCGACCGGAGTACCGGCGGCTGGGGCTCGGCTCCCGGGGGCCGGGCTACTTGGCGAGTCGCCGGCGCAGGCGGTTGCGCAGCGCCAGCGCCGGCGCCCACGGGCCCGACGCGCGCTTGCCCAGCGCCCGCGCGCACCGCTCGCCGCCGCCGAGCCGCGCCGCCTTGCCGCCCGCCGCCGCCGGGCTCGCCGTGTCCTCGGCGCGCGCTCGCTTGCACGGCTGCGGCCCGGCGGTCGCGTCACCCGCGTCGTTCCTGGAGCGCAGCGCGCGCGGCCGCGGCGCCTCTAGGCACGCAGGCGCGCCGCTCGCGCACTCCGTGGTGGAGTGCACCTCGGGCTCGCTATCGAGCGGGCGCGTGCGGCTCGGACGCGGGCCCGGCGGCGGCGGCGGCGGCGGGGCGGCGAGGGCCGCGGCGCGGGCGCGGGCGCGCGGCGCGGCGAGGTTCTCCTTGGAGCGGTGCGGCGGCGGGGGGCGACGCGCCGCCCGCGCCCCGCGCATGGAGTTTCCCGAGCGCGCGCTCGAGGCGACGGCGGCCGCGGCGCCGCGCAGCTCCCGCGCGTACGCTCCTATGCTGCGCGTGATTTTCTGCGCGAGCGGCGTGCCCTGCGAGCGCGTGGCGCGCCCGCCGCGCCGCTCCTCCGTGTCGTGGCGCGACCGCGTCTCTGAAGAGGCGCGCTCCGGCTTGGGGGTGATGGGGGTGCGCTCCACCCTGACGGTCAGCGAGGGCGCGCGCTCCACTTTGACGGTCACTGAGGGTGCGCGCTCCACCTTCACGCTGACGGTCCGGTCGAGTAGCGTGTCGGGTGCGGGTGCGGCGCGGCGCGTGAGTATAACGACGCGGTCGGCGTGCGGCGGCGGCGCGGGGCGGGCGCGCGTCTGGCGGTCGGTGGCCTGGCGCGTTTGCGGGCGCGGCGGCGAGGGTTCGTGGTGGGAGCGCAGCACGCGGTCGGGGCGCGCGGAGGCGCCGCGGGGCTCCGGTCGCGACTTGCGGCCGCGCGTCTTGGTCGGCGCCTCGGTGGGCGAGCTGGAGGACACCTCGTTTATCTGTATCCCGCCGTCGTCGGGCGGCGCGGCGGGGTCCGGCTCGGGGTCGGGCGCGTCGGGCGCGGCGGGGGTGGCGGCGGGCGGCGGCGAGGCGGCGGGGCGCGCGTCGGGCTCCGCGGCCGGCTCGGGCAGCAGCGTGGCCGGGAGGCTCTCGCGCGGCTGCGGGACGGCGCGCGGCTCCGCCTCCGCCTCCAGCTCGTCGAGCACGGCCGCCAGCGTGTTCACGACGCAGGTCCGGTTGAGAAGGCGCGCCATGAAGTATGACTCCGCCGGGTTGCCGTAGTTGGTGATCGCGTCGTCCTCCGCGTCGCCGGCGTCGTGCAGGGGCGGCGCGACGGGCGGCGCGACGGGCAGGGGGGGCGGCGGCGGCGGGGCGTCGGGCGCGCGCTCGGGGTCGGTGTAGCGCGTCATGATGGTGAGGCCGTTGAGCGGGAGCGCGGGCGGCGAGGAGGCGCGCGCGGGGGGCGCGGCGAGGGGCGCGGCGAGGGGCGGGGGGGAGCACTTGGCGGCGGTGCGCGAGCGCAGCACGGTGGCGCGCGGCGGCCCCGGCGGGTCCAGCATGAGGGTCACCACGGACGTGTTATCCGCCCTCATACGCGTATTGGACCATCTGAAATGAAAGATCAATGTTACAGTTTGTTTGATAGAGCCCGATTTGAAAAAGTCTAATAAACATATAATGCTATTATAGATACCTCTCTAAGGCATGGTCCACTAAACTCTTGCTGGGGTTGAGCCAGTCGCGCGGCGGAGTGCCGGTGCCGCTGACGAGCGCCGCCTCGTTGTGCCGCTCGGTGGCCTGCACCAGCGTCACCGCGCCCTCCGGAGATATCATGTTCCACAGGCCGTCCGTGCCGAAGATGAGACACCTGAACCAAGACATAAATACATTATATACAAAATTCAAGATTTTTTGTTCTAAAACTATTTATAATAGGAAATTTCATCAGGTCAGGTGTGATTGTGGTTGATCAAGGACTTGTTAAATAAATTTATTTATTTATTTATTTGGAAAACCAACGGCTTAAATATACATAAGTAGTATTATTTATAGTTACATAGAGCCAATGAGAGGTTCTCACGGGTAGAAATTATACATGTAGAACAAACATTAAGTGTGAACACACAAACCAGAAATAATTTAAGTGTTAATCCTATTTAAAACCAACATAATTTAAACAAATTAAACAGTAGTAACTTGACATACCTAACTAAGAAAAACTATTAAACATTTACTATTTTAACAATTACTATTGAACAGAAAAAGAAGAAGAAGAAGAAGATTCACCAAAAAAGTTATCACATAATGCACGCCTCGCTTTGGATATAGTATTACAGAATGGATCAATATTATGATCCTTGCACAAGTTATTGAATGATCTGCTAGCTCTAACCATATATGAGTTCATTCTATAGTTGGTAGAAGCTTGAGGAACCACAAGTGGAGGACAAGACCTTGTGGATTTACGGGGAACGTTAAAGTTTATATTACCTAACAAGTCTGGACAATCAATCATGTTATTTATTATCTTAAACATGAAAATAAAGTCAGATAGCTCACGTCTTCTTGTGAGTGGCAAAATGTGAAATTTCCTGCAAATATATAAATAGTCAGTAGAATCGTAGGGAATTCTAAGTCGATAACAGAGGTATTTTGTAAAACGTTTTTGAATTCCTTCTATTCTATCAGCATAAACCGCATAGCAGGGGTTCCAGATCTGAGAAGCGTACTCCAAATTACTCCTTACAAATGTGCAATAGAGAATTTTAAAAGTTTTAGCATCGGAGAAACATTTCGAGAGTCTCATAATGAATCCGAGTGATCTAGCAGCTTTGCGGACTATTCCGTCAACATGGACATCAAACAGCAGCTTGGAATCATGTTGGACTCCCAAATCTCGCATTGCGTCATTCCGAGGAAGAAGTTGGCCTTGCAGACTGTAGAAGGAAGGTATTACATTTTTCTTACGCGTGAAAGTAACAATTGAGCACTTGAACGGGTTAAGGTCGAGCTTATTTACATGGCAGTATTGTTCCAATCTACCCAAATCCTCCTGGAGTGCAGCCATATCATTAAGGGAAGTTACCGTTCTGAAGATTTTCATGTCATCAGCAAACGCCAATACATTTGACGAAGTGAAACATGTATCAATGTTATTAATATATATAATAAAAAGAAGAGGACCTAGTAAAGATCCCTGGGGAACTCCACTAGGTACCGAAACCCAACTAGACATGTAATTTTGGAGTACGACTGCCTGAGATCTGTTGTCGATATATGACGCAAACCACCGTAACAAATCACCTTGAATACCTGATTGACTGAGCTTAAGAAGTAAGACGTTATGATCGATTCGGTCAAACGCCTTACTGTAGTCAGTATAAACTACATCTACTTGCTGACCATTGTCCATAGCTTTAGTAATGAACTCATTTAGAAGAACAAGATTTGAAACCGTTGATCTCCCTCTCAGGAAACCATGCTGAAAGCTGCCAAAAGAGTTCTTTAAGGCTTCATAAACTTGGTTGTAAATAATCCTCTCGAAAACTTTTGAAATTATACAGAGCTTCGAGATTGGCCTATAGTTAACAACGTATGTTTTAGGTCCTTTTTTGTGGACAGGTGTCACAAAGGCTGATTTCCAAATTCTTGGAACCCTTCTTGGAAAATGTGGCCCTTTTTCATACTTTTATTGAAAATATTATAATGAATTATTATATTTTATCAACAAATTTAAAAAAGTAACTGAACAAACATCTACAGGTTTAAGTCAAACTGTTAATTATTCCAACACTTCACACAAGCAAAACTACTTGAACTGAACGAAAAATGTTCTACTCGACTGCCACCTAGATGTTAGGGTAACTTTAAAATAGTCAACATTATATATTTTAACATAACTTACCGAAACTTTGCCGGATCTATTGTCAGCACTCCAACATCAGGATCTGGGCTCACAATAAACTCATCATTTCTAGGATTATAACTCCATAGATCACCAAGGGACCTAGCCACGGCCAAAAACGGTATTTCATCCATAGGGGTATTCTTTTTGATGGGTCCTTTGTGCCCAAGGCGAGGTCTGTTCCATACGACGCGCGGTACACCCGCCTTTGATATAACTTTGCCTCCGCAACGCTGTATTCTCTCTATTTCTACTGTGGACTCCGGTTTGTGGTCTAGGGTTAGAGGTTTGGCTGACCATTCCTCGGAATCTGTAAAGAAATTGCATTTGAGTTATTAACATGAAGATGTGAACACCGAATTTGATGAAATTTGGTACTACACATATAGACATCTGGGACAACAGCATAGGCTATTTAAATCCTTGCTTCAGTTATGATAAGATGTGGCCCCCATACAAACGTAATTATTTTCTAAATACCAAATCTAAATAATTTTGCATTGCAATTTTGCATTTTGAAAGTTTGTGAATACTTAATGTACATAAAACAAAATAAAATTCTGCATGACTTAAATGGCCAAATAATATTATAATACATATAGGAATGTTAATTGTTACTTTCTCAAGCATGAAGCTAATTTCATTATTTTATACTAATGAGGTCTTCAGTCAAATTAGTCATTTTTAGAACAATGGTTGCTTCAGAGTACAGAACAAAACACTCATTAATATCCACAAATCTCCTACTTAATATGACTTCACTTGCAGTGATATAAAGACATACTATGCATTTGGATAATTACCACTATTTCAATACAAAATATATTATTTATTTTCCATCTAAACTATTTCTTGGTCAAGTACTTATGGCATAAGACGGGATGCTAGATGTTTTAAAATTTAGAACCAAAATCGTTGTAATTATTAATCTTGGATATGCCAATGAATAATCTCATCCTGAATACTAGCTCGGTTGAGATGAAAACTATTCTACATTCTGAAATCACAAAGCCAAAAACCTTATCAACTACAGAAAATAATAATACATTAAAACGGATATTTATTTTCGGAGGAAACCAATGCAGAAACCTAACATCGACCCTTAGGAGATCCAGAAATGGTAACATTTATGAAAAGTACCATATTGTATCGTTTATTAAACCAAACGCTACTTCGGATGAAATACTCAGTGTATTTAAACTTTTCGACATCCGTTCTGAAGATAGAGTTGTAATTTGCGTAGGCCAGCATGATACAAATCCACTGAAAATTATGACGGAACTTTGTGTTTTTCTAAAGCAAATTCGATGCCATGTTTTTATTCTAAAAGTATTCAAGAGTATTTATTTGAGTGAAACTAAATTAAACAATATGCTTTATATGTTAAGTAAACAGCAAAATAATTGCACGTTTATTGACTTTGACTCAGATAGATATTTCAGTAAAATTGACATTTGTATGAAGATCAATTCTGTCCTAGATAAATTTGACTACGATGAACGGTTCTTGAATTTCTCGAAAAAGGGTATGCATGTTCTAAAACATGATGCGACGGAAAAACGGTTCTGCCAGCTTAGTAGTAAGAGTACACAAACTGAAGACATTTTACTAACAAAAAATTATAATAATCGCAATAAGAGTTCTAAATCTGATTTTTTTCGTCTCTTACAATAAGGGCTTAACAATTCTACATCAGAATATAGCTGGATTTTTATGTAAGCGGAACATATTTGAAATTAATATTAACGAATTACGTACACAAAATAGGGATCCCGACATTATTTGTTTATCGGAAACTTTTATTCAGAAAGGTCATGAAAACTTTATTATTTTACCGGGATATGTATTAGCCACATCCTACTGCAGAGTTTTTAGTAAAGAAGATAAAAATAGGAATAGACGCCGTGGCGGGGTATGTATTATGGTCAAAAATGGCCTGCCTTTTAAGGTAATTTCGTCATATCAGAGTCATTGTGTAAATTTTGTTTTCGAGTGTTGTGTAATCGAACTTGTAGCTCAAAAGATTTTGTTGTTATGCATATATAGAACGCCATCATCAGATTTTCAAGTATTTATGACTAAACTTACTACTATACTGCATCAATTGTGTTTAAAAAATGATAGGAAAATTATATTAGCAGGCGATTTTAATATTAATATTATTTTAAAAGAACCACAGTCTATAGCATTTCAAGAGTTACTATTGAATAATAATCTAATATTACATATTACAGAACCAACTAGGCAAAATAGTTGTATTGACCATATGATCAGTAATGTATCGTCAGCAAAGGGGGAACTCCTACACTGGGGAATCTCTGACCATAATACAGCGCAATTGCTGAAAGTTCCGACTCAAGTAAATCCTTATAATTTGGACTATTATTTAAAGAGAAGAGACTACAGTGCTGAAAATATAGAAAAATTTAAGGCTTGTCTGGAAAATATTTCGTTTTCCGAAGTTTTCGAGCAGTCAAATATAAACTCTGCTTACGAGTGCTTTCAAGATCTAGTACTTCTTTTCTACAACTTATGTTTTCCCTATGTCAAAACAAAAGTATCTAGAAAAACTTTTAAACCAAAATGGATAACTAGGGGTATTAAAATCAGCTCGAAAACAAAAAGAATTTTACGATTTAAATATTATACTTCTAAGTCGTCATCTTCTAAAATACTATATAGTAAATATTCTCGGCTTCTAAAAAATTGTATTAACCGTTCGATGAAATTCCAAAAAGAACATATTCTAAAAAAATCCAAGAACATTTGTAAAACTTCCTGGAATCTGATAAAACAAGAATCAGAAAGTTCACATAGGTTGAATTCGATAACTATGTTGAAAAAAGACGAAGAAATAATTTCGAATCCTTTACAAATAGCTGAGGAATTCAATAATTATTGGATCGATTTGACCAATCGCCAAAATAATAATCTGCGGTTTACATATAATGACAGAAACTGCCATAGCATATTTATAGAGCCTTTTGGCTACGATGAAGTTAAAAATATGATAAAATCACTGAAAAATACTAAATCCGTGGGATACGATGGCCTTGCTACAAGTATTTTGAAAACAAATGGAATTTTGCCGGTTTTGACTTATTTGATTAATTTATCTTTTGAAGAGGGTTGTTTTCCGCAATGTTTAAAATTATCGACAGTCAAGCCTGTCTTTAAAAAAGGTGACAAAGCTAAGGTAGAGAACTATAGGCCTATTACCTTAATACCTATATTGTCAAAAGTATTTGAACGTGCAATGCAAAAACGTCTTATTTCTTTTATAAGTAAGCATGCAATTTTAAAATCAGAACAATACGGTTTTCAACGTGGTAAATCAACAACCTTAGCTTGTTTTAACTTGATCAAGAGAATAGTTGAGGACATTGACGCTGGTAAAAGGGTTACAACAATTTTTTATGATATGACCAAAGCCTTTGATTTTGTTAGTCATAATCTACTGCTAGACAAAATAGAAAGGTATGGAATCAGAGGTCCAGCCCTAAAATGGATAGATACATACTTGAAAAATCGATCGCAATGTGTAGAAATCTCATTTGTTGATGACAAAAAAAGGTTAAGGCAAATTAGATCAGAATCTAGGGTTAACAACTGCGGAGTACCACAGGGTAGTGTCTTGGGCCCTCTATTGTTTCTACTGTACATAAATGATCTCCCCCAAGTGACTAAGAACCCATGTATTCTTTTTGCCGATGACATATCAATTGTGATTTCATCTAATTCTGACATTTCAAATTATTCACTTGACATAAATAATACAATTAATTCAATAATATCTTGGCTGACTGACAATAATTTATGTGTTAATTTAATAAAGACAAAATATATTCAATTTAGTAATTATGGTAAAGCACGCCTTGACTTAAATATAAAATATAATGATACTTCATTAACAGAAGTCGATGACACCACATTTTTAGGCATAATATTAGATAGGAATTGTAATTGGAAGATGCACGTGGAACATGTCTGCAACAAAATAAATAAATTTGTGTATGTTTTGTATCGTCTTCGTCAAACTACTAACCTTAGTACAACGTTGACAGCGTACCATGGATATATCGCGTCGGTACTAAGATATGGGCTAGTCTTGTATGGGAACTCTACTGATATTGAAAGGGTTTTTAGAGCTCAAAAAAAGTGTATTCGGGCTATTGTTGGCATACCACCCTGGGAGTCATGCAAACCTTTTTTCCGGGAGCTCAAAATATTAACCTTGCCGAGCATGTATATTTTCGAAGCAGCCAAATTTGCAAAAGAAAACATCAAACTTTTTACAAAAGCTAGTGACGTTTATAATAGATGTGTTAGGAATCGGGACAGAATTGTTCTTGGAAGAACACCAAATACTAGCCTATACATGAAGAATTGTTTTGCCATGTGTGGGCGTTTATATAATAAAATTCCACAGGACATTAAGGATTTACCTATGACTATGTTTATTAATAAGTTAAAATTATGGCTCCTTGAAAAACAATTTTATTCTGTCAAAGAACTGTTACATAATTTAAATGCATGACTTAAACCTACTTAATTTAATTTTAATATAATATGGACTTAATGACAATGATGTTTAGTTTTTAGTTGTAATTTATAGCCAATATTTGTATGCCGAATGTCTCGGTCAAGTATGTGATACCTACCATTATTCTAACATGACCTTGTAAACCATACTTGTTGCAAATAAATGTTTTGATTTGATTTGATTTTGATTTGATTTGAACATTTTATTGCATGTAATGTCAACAGGAGAAGGAAAAAAAAAAGTTTATTTTAATTGTTGGTCTCTAGTGCTCCACTTCTGGACATAAGTCTGTCCCAAAATCCATATTTTTAAGCGATATTATAAACATACCTTCTTTCTGGTAACCAAGTACAATAGCCGAGTCTCCAACATGGCCAATATATATTTTCCCTCTTCGAATAAAAGCCACACTTGCAGTAGTTCCTGCAGTGCTTGGTAAGCCCGTTACTGTTTTTGGCCATTTTTCTGAAACAAAAATAAATTAATATATTATATTCTATGTGTTGGTAATATTTACCTACATTCGACCCCTTTTGGAATATGGTTTTCAAATTTGGAGTCCCTACTTCCAAAAGGACATAGATCTTTTGGAGAGCCTACAGAGAAGAGCTACAAAAATGCCCATGAGCCTCCGTCGAATGTCCTATGAAGACAGACTGAAAATACTGCACCTCACTACTCTAGAGGAAAGACGCCTTCGTGGTGATCTCATTGAGACTTATAAAATATTGAAAAATTTTTACAATTTACCGAACATTAAAGACATATTCGTTCTGCATCACCCAACAAAATCGGCCCGTGGACACAGTCTCAGAATAGTCCGGGTGAATACGAACACTCTCTCTGCACATCACTTCCTTTCCAACAGAGTCGTTCATAATTGGAACGGACTACCTGAAGAAGTTGTGACAGCTAGCTCTACAAACTGCTTTAAAAACAGACTCGACCACTGGTTACGCACAAATAAACTACAGATGACAAGAAATAAACAATGACTGTACCATCCAACACTGTGACATAGACACATCAGCATCTAAGCTGCTCGTCTATAATAAAATAATAATAATAATAATAATATTTTCCACAAGGAAAAGCTGAGAATATTGTACATTATGTTTCCTGGATTTAGTATCCTGTTTAAAACGATTCAGTTCAGTTCTTGGTTCTTGGCACTCTTGCCTACGTTTAAACTTTGTAAATTATTATATACTAGCTGACACACCTACTGCTTTGCTTGCGTTTTTATATAGCCTTCCTTAATAAATGCATCCAACACCACAAGAGTTTTCGACCAGGACCAGCAGTTCCTGAGATTAGCTAATTCAGACAAACAAACTCTTCAACTGATGTTGTACAGTAATTATTAACTTAATGGTGCCCATTATGAGTTACATATTTTAAACTATTTAATAGGCTTTTTTATTAAATTTTCATTGATAGCAGATTCCTTTATAAAACAACTGAACTGAAGATCAAATAATTAATTCATTACTTTTCACAAAGATAATGATTTACATGGACATGCCACTTTAAAAATCATTTAAAACTTGTCAGTAATTATAAATTGATCAGTTATAAGAATATGGAAATTATGTTAATTAATCAGATTAACTTTTATACAATGTTAATTAAATTGTATACGAAAATTTATACATTGTTTGTAAAGTAGCATACTTAAAAAACACTATAAAGCTATATGCATGTTATAAAAATATTTTAAATTTAATAATAATTGAATATAGAAATGAAACTCTAACATAACATTATGTCCCAAAAAGTGACCTTACATCATTTTGTAAGAGATCTGGCCAAGACTGAAACAACAGGTTGAACAGCTTTCTCTTTTGAGTGGGATTCACAAAATTTGTAAATGGAGTTTTAACCAGAACAAGCTTATTAGCTAACTTTCAAAATACAATGGTCATGAACGCAAAAACTATCTACCTTCAATGTCAGAGCCAATGGAATAAAAAATCTATAAATCTAAACAAGGTCAAACCAAGACCAATTGTACAGTCACTTTTGATTTGCCTTGATGAAACATAATTATTGTTACAAATGGAACAAAAAGAGTTTCTCGAAGTTCAATGTTTACCTAACTCTTTCCACATGTTCAAGTGGGTCAACATGTAACCATTTCTGATGGCTTTGAGAACATCCTCGTCATTATCTGACCAAAACTGCCTCTGCTTCACAATAGAATCCATAAGGTGCTCTTTAGCGAAGGCAGCTGCTTCACTGCCACCATGTCCATCGTATATACCGAAGAAGGCATACTCCAAATCCCTTTCATCCTCGGTTTGTTGATATGCGACCGCAAACAAATCTTCCATGTACTTTCTCCCGCCTTGACTACAGTGCCCAGTCACACGCAAGTTTACACCGATTGATGCAGGCATTTTACAACTAATATCACTAACTACAACATAAAATAACAAAACTTTTAGGATTTCATAGTAACACAAACGTTTCTTTCCTGTACATTTTGGATTTGCATTGCAATTACGCGAGCGATTTTGTGACTGACGACGGATCACGTGTACATATTGATCACAACGCGTGCCCAAAAGTAATAGGGATTTCAAACGAGTGTGAGTGAGAAAAGTATATGTATATCAGTTCAGAACATTAAAAAAAAATAGACGCCATCTCTAATTCCGCCATTTTTGTTTCTCAATTGAGCTTATTTTATTTTTGTTTGTTTCAGATTACGGCCAATATTTTAATGAAAACTTCTTACTTAAAATAATAAAGTAAACGATAAAAAATTTAAATATTAAATTTTTGCCATTAATAGATTTTATTTACACTTTTAAAAAATGTTAGAGAAACGACTTCCTATACCACGCCGTCAATTCGTTTAAAAATGGTTATATGACGTTATAAATTTCGTTCGGTAATAGTTGCCCACAGAGTATCTATCCACACGGTTTTTTTTATGAACCTTTTTTACAAATTGTATTTAGTAACATGTCCATTTATTTATTTATTTATTTTAAGGACTCCCAACAAAAGATACATTGATTTATATTCTAAACATTATTCACAAGGTCTTCGAAACGAACGGACCATGTTATATCTTCAGTATTATATTAAAGAAAATATGACTGAACGATTGATTTACTAATTGATATTTTTGCCGCAGGCATCGCTCGCTTTATTATCATGTTTTCCCACTCTTTTAGACCTTCCCTGGTATACACAACTATTTAAAATGTGACAGCAAAAAATTTCGTTATGTATTTGATGAAATAGTTGCCTGTGATAAATTTATTTAAAAAAAACTTTGAATAAGTGACAAAATTAATTCTACAGTTAATTTCTAAAAATGATTAAATCTTGATAAAATTATGATCTATGTAGATAGAATATAAAAAGACAGACTTCTAAAATATTTTAATTATCTAAGATAACATACATTTGTTGTAGAGCTTGACTCTAGCTCTACAACTGCTGACTCTACTCTACTCTAGCTGCTAGAGCTACCATGATTTAGGTACTTACTTTAAAATTAAAGTGATAGGTACATAGAAAATTATTTAGACTTGAAAAAAAAAAACTGTACTTCCACTGTAGTTACCTTTCATTATTTAGTTTATCTTATATTAAAATGTAAAATTATCTAATTGCTGCACTGTGATTGCTAAGTGTTGTTTTGGAAGTTGCAGAAATTAAAAACTGTATATTCTCTAAGAACAGTCATTTTATGATTTAAAATTATTAACACATAATAATCCTGGCTAAATTATTTCAAACAACATTAATAATTAGGTGAATATTTCCAACTGGATGATTTATCAATATTTGACTATTCCTCGTGTACATCCCAGGGCTTTTCAGGTCTGTGCAAATCCCATGGGTGTGGTTTTTTGTAAATCTCCGGTTCTTCTAATTTGACACCACCATCTACAACTTCACTCAGGAATCTTTGGATTTTACCACTTTTCTCAGCCTCTATGTCACAAAATACTTCACTTATACCAGCTTCAAGGCATCTCTGGGCCAGTACTTTGCCTAATGTGATATAGGCGCATGTGTCCGTTGGACTGTAAAGATGTTTGCGTATAGCCCATTCGGATGTTTTAGCTTCAATCACAGGTCCATTTAAGTAGTGGACTATCTCAGCCGTAACTGAACGGTTGTTTGGCGATATGACTAACCTGAAATACAATGAAGTATACAATTATTAAATGTTCATATTGTTAAGTTATATTTATATTAGTATACTGAAAATACAAAGAATTACTTGTGCCAGAACTTTCGGCCTGGTTTGTCTAAATGATATCCCTCAGGCTTCCTTGCGATACGCAGTCTTTCTAAGTTCCTTGGGTTTCTGTTGACAAATTCTGTGGCTGCCGTCGATTGCAATCGACATAGTTGCGATAACGCCACTGATTTCCGCAAAATATTCATTTTAAATTAACTTTAGCAAAAGACTGTTTGTTTTGTTGTTTTTTTGTTTTATAACCTTAAATTTTGTGACAATGACAATGACATGACAGAGTCAGAGGTAATAACTTGTGGATCAATCCGTGCAAACGGGCAATTGAGCGGTTCAACAAAAATAAAGATTTAATCGATTTCGTTGAGGACTATGGTTGAGGAAATCGGAGGAAAGGAAAGGTCGTGTTTAGCTGTTTGTCGCAACACTAAGGCGCTGAAAAAAAAGTTTCATTCATTTGCCTTTGCCTGCAACTCACACGTAGAATTTTGCTAAAACTTAAATGCAAATCGTTTGTATTCATTCTATGCTCCATTATAGTAATTTATTACCGGCTGCTACTATGTGTTGGCTTTCGCGCTTCTGCACAAACACCTCTAAACGTTCTCTGCAAGCTGTTGAATCACAGTGATTGAACCCTACATGTTTTGTAATTAATTTCTCCGCCCACTGTGTTTATTTAGCGTCGCACTGCGTGATGTTACGGCTGTTACAGACTGTAGTGTAGTGGATTATAGTGAAAATGTCGCTGCAGAAGAGCGTTAAAAGTGCTGGAGGTGATCGGAGTGAGCAGGCGGATACCACTTCAATATGTTCGTCGGTGACTACGCAGCCCGACCGTCACGGCTTCTTCGGAGGCGCTCAGTATAGCCCGGAACCGTAAGTGTTAGAAACTAACAGATGTTAATCATTTTAGTCAATATAATGTGGTCTTGGCCGGTTGTGTCTATACTATGTCTAGGATATGCAAGTTAGGCAAGACTGGAATGTACACTGATGTTGCGACATATAAAGTTTTGTGTGGGAATACAAACAATGATTGAATTTTACATAACTAGAGTCCAAAAAACACTTTGTTTATGAAAATATCCTGTTTGATAAATAATTGATTGATAAAGTTGCTTTAACACTAGGTTAAAACAAAGTTATTAATTTGCTAAATAGTAATAATATTTTTTCTTTAGTATGTCATTTTAATTAACACTAAAAATAGGAAAATGTATGTAGTTATTGTAAGAAAACAAAAAGTGTCTGTTTTACGAGTACATGATTGATTCTATTGAAGTATATCATTAAGTAACTTGGGAGATTTAATTACATAATCTTTACTTAAAGTAATTTATTTAAATTTTAATAAGGCATACACCCAGTTTGCTGATTAAGGGTGTAACCATATAGGTAAATTTATGCATAACTATGGAAACATAACCACAAACTAAAGAACATAATAAATTCCAAATAGGTAACAAAAAAACCCTCCATGAACAATAACCAAAGCATACAATACGAACAGTTACTAAAATGTTTTAGTTATCTGATAAGAATCCGGGTTATTCATATCTTTCATTCTCCATTGTGTGATAGTAAAAAATATGTTGCATAGAGATTATATGAATAGATTACACATTAGCATTATTGTTTGAGCTTATGGGGCTAGATGTTGATGTGTAAAATGATTATTTGTTATTCAATAACAAGCTTTCTATTGGATTAAATAAAAACTATCAAACGAAGACTTCTTACACAACTTCCATACATTGTCATTTGCTTCATAAATTCCCACACATGCTGTGGTTTTTGCGTCCATGTTTATTGATTGAATTGATTATGGGTTTGTGTAACAAGATCATTCTATAAATTATTGCCAAATCTCATTAAGAGATTTTTTAACCACTTATTGAAATTATTATTAATTCAAGTGTTATTAAATAATATGTATTTATGTACATTAAATAATATGTATTTATGTGTAAGAAGAAGAATATGAATATTAAATAATTTATTAAATAATATGTATTTATGTACATTAAATAATATGTATTTATGTGTAAGAAGAAGAATATGAATATATTATACTCATATTTTTATATGACCCTGGGTATATCAACATTAGAAAAAAATTACAAATAATAAATGTATTGAATGAAGTAAATACCAAATTATTGAATGAAACTGAAGAGTTTAAAGAATTTTAGTCTCCTAAAAATCTGATTATCCATCTAATATTTTTATGACTACAACTACTGCATCCCATATAATATGGGTTTACAGTTGCTCATATATAAGGCCTCATAATTATCAACAAGTCAATTAAATAAAGTTTTTGCAACTGGGCGTAATTAAAGGAAATCTAAGGCTTAATTAGCTCTATTAGTTGAAATATGTTATGAAATTATGCATGGTATATTTAGTCTTGATTTCATAGATATTTTTTAAATATATTTGTATAAATTAATAGTAAGAAATTGGGATTGATTTTTTTCAATAAAATGCTACTAATAAAATAAACTACTCAAATGTTTACGTAATGTACAATGTAGGTGCAAACATAATGTAACATTTTATCCAAGTAAACAAACGATACATTTGCCTTGGTTTTCACAATTCATTCATCCATTTTGTTGTGATAAATGTACTTACTTATTTATTTGCCTTAAATCATATTTATCGACGAACTCAGTAGTGCGGCAGACAAAGGTTCGCCTGCAATTCGGTTGCAGGTTCGATTCCCAATCGAGGTTTTGTATACTCTAGTCTACACTATCGAATACCAGAAATCTAGCTCCCGTAACAAAAGCGTCAAGCTTACCACGGGGCTAGATGTTGCTGTGTGAATTGCCCAGCCATATTTATTTATTAAACATTACTTATCTATCAATCTAAGCTTAACAAGGTAAGAAGCGCGTTCATTAACATCCGTCTTGCTCCCATTCGTGCGAATTCAAAATTAAATTTTAACGATGCGCCCATGCCGCCACTTTCCTTCAATTTCACTTTTCTCGTGTCTTGCATGCAAATTTTACTCGCTTGAATCTCACTTGCCGCTAGAATCTACATAGATATTTTGGCATTCCAAATACCTAGCATATAAAATATTACCAAACATCAATACAATTAATAGTGCTGCTATCAGTAGGTGCTCAAACGTATTTTACCTAAACAATTATGAATCACCAAAATCGAATAAGCATTCATAATTTTAGGCCATTCGATTTCCAGAGGGTGACTAAGCGTATTAATTAGTTAAATTTACGATTTATTAAAGATTAATCCGTGCAGTGCAGGTCTAAGAATAGTATCACCTCTTCTCTACCTGCGCCTATAAAGAACCCATTATATTTAGTAGGTCTCGGGGGATCTGGCATAAAGAAAGTAAGGATCTTATAAAATAGTTTTGAACAGCAATATCACCCAGAAATAGGCATAGAAATATTTCAAATTTTAGGTTATTACCCAAATATTGAAGGAATATTTAAAAACCACTAATACATAGGGGCGTTGTGAACTTATCGCAATAGCAGACCATGTGTTATGAGATCATCACTGTTACAACAGACGTGTACTTAGATGTACTAACAAAACTAACATGAATTACTTCAATGTGACTCGGATTGTTACGCATGTTATCAATTGCACGTCACTGAACTTTCAAGTATTGCAGAACGTTAATGAGGCTTTCAGGAAAGTATTACTTATAATATGACACACCTGTTGACGTGTTTAACTCTTTCCGTTGCGAAGGCAACAGTTGCTATTAAAATAGTTGTGTTGTTAAAGCCACAAATGGAGCAACATAAATAAATAAATAAATTGTCAAATCGTCTGCTACTAATAAAAGAAGGGGTGAAAATTATGATGTAAGGAAGTAGTATCGTTCACCGTTGACGCATGCAACCTGGGTATTCCGATGTTCGTGTGTAAAGTGATTCTATGTCGATAGACAAAACGTTATAGTATCTGAAACCAAGCCAACCATATTTTCAAGCTAACAGTGAATGCTCTGTCAACTGTTGACCTGGGGTCGAGTTATGATGTGGGTTTTGGGTCCATGAGGCCGAAATATCTTCAGGGGTAACTAAAGCCGTTTTGTTTTACTATCTGTGGCCATGACACACGCTCGTATCTACGGCACGGTGTGGTGTTTCTCAAAGAGTACACTTGTTCAAATGATAACCCGCAGCGAATTTAGGTATCACAGTGAGTCATTTAGTGATATACTCATAAGTGTTCGGGGGTCAGACTGGGATATTGCATCCTGTTTGTGCTCGCTAATCTTCCTGTTAGTCGTTCAATGTCTGGATAAGTACTGGAGTGGTGATATAATGTGGCTCCAAAATTGATATACCTATCACGAAATGGTTAAGAAGTACCCTTAATTTCGTACGGGTTTGAACCCACCTTCGGAATAAAAGTCGAGTGTGTCCCCACTTAGCCAACACGGCTCTCACGATATTCTCTCAATATTTCCGTAAAGTATTCGATTGCTAAATGAATTACAAGATACATTATTGACATTGACCTTATAATTCACCCCACATCGCGTTGGAAAGGTGCAAGAAGACATATCAATAATATTACGTCTATAAATTATTTTTGCGACCTGCATAATTGTCCATTAATTACGTCGGCGATCGGAATGCAATCGGTACCGCGAAATACTCTAGAGAATGTAACTATAATGAGCAATGAAAGCACTTAGCAGCAGTGGCAATGTGCCAGTATCCTACAAAATAGTACCGTTCATTAGCGTTGCATTAGCAATAGCGCCTTTTGTAAACAAAAAACCAGTGAATTTTCACTTAGAAGACAAAATGTTATTGAGCAGTGTTTATTGGCATTGACCTGGGGTCGAGTTATGATGTGGGTTTTGAGTGCGTGAGGCCGAAAAATCTTTAGGAGGAACAAGTGCCGTTTTGTTTTTGATCTAACACTATCATCAACACACGGTGTCGCACAGCCTGGCGGTGCTCTGGCTGTACTGCCGAACTTGGGCATTGAATGTGTTAAGTTAAGTTACTAATCAAAGGCGCATTAGCTAACGTAAGTCATAAGAACCCCCTATACAACAACCGTATATAAATTTATATTGATAACATTAATAAACATTAAGTTTATAGAAGTCACATGCAAATTGATGCCTATTTTTTACGTTTTATTTACAGCACAAAAATCTCCTTCCGTTTGGCTTTTCTAAATTATTTACGAAACCTTCAGTCTGTCGGTACATATCCATCTATTAATATATTAGCGCTGTAGAGTAGAAATCTATCAGAACATAATCGAACATCAAGTGAACGCCAATTTCCAATTCGCGGCTGTGAGTCATTTCCGTGTTTAAAGGTTAAATAACATCGGTTTACCGACCTCAGTGCAAGGCTGTCCTCATTTAGATCAGATCTAGTTCTTAGGTCATTTATCTATCTAGCTTTAGATATACTGTATCACTACATCATCGTTTAAATTGGGATATCACTCGGGAAAACTATTGAGTTCGGACAAAGCCGAGGGCGGGTCTAGTAATTAATGATTCGCTCATCGCTTGCAGGGTGTTCCTGAGACTTTTTACCTTGAATAGATAAATCCTAGTTTACTATTGAATGCCATCTGCCTGTGATGTCACACCAGGATAAAATGACACAATCATCGCAGCTATAAACCTGATTAAAATTAACGCGAGCGTATGACTGACTACTCGTCCGTGTAATTAATAATGATTTGCAATGATTTAAACGTTATCATTTATGTGGAGTGTAAATTGAGTTAATTATCGTCACTCCTATTCACGTTCCCACTGCTGGGACACAGGGACTTCTCTATTAACGAGAGAGATAAGGCCTTAATTCACTACATACGCCAAGTACGGGTTGGTGAATGACACAAATGCCCTTCAAAATTTTCTCTGAAAATGCCGGATTCCTCACGATGTTTGCTTTCACCGTTTACAAAGCAAAACGTATTTACAAAGCGCACATAATTTTTTTAAGAAGATAAATCCAGAGGTGCCCATCCTGGGTTTGAACTCACGACCTTCGGAATTAAAGTCGAGTGTACCAACACGGCTCTATAATTTATAATAAGTTTTAGTTTATCATAATTTATAACAATTATTCCCTCCTTTTATCTAGCTAGCGTAAACGCCTACTCTTGACACGTGCTAACATAAATTTAGTTGTTTAAAGGTCAACGGAAGGAACATCAGTCCATTTATGTTATTACTGCGACCTCAATAACTATGCTCTATCTATTTCTTCTTTAGGTATGTATGTAAAAGAAAGTTGTGTTAGTTACACTATTTATAACTCAAGAACCGTTGAATGGATTTGGCTGAAATTTTTTGAAGAGATAGCTTAGAACATGGATACCTACATTTTACAGCTATAAAATATTATAACGCGTGGGAAGTTCGAGGCTTGTGTTACCGGTGCTAGATTTCTAATATAATTTACAAACATACTTACATAAATAAATAAATAAATTGATACATTGAATTTTTTTTATTATCATACATTAGGTATATAACACCCCAAAATTTTCCCTAAGTTTTTCTCTAAGTCCCGAGGCGGGAAACTTACCCCCAACATTTTTCCTCGCAGGCGTACCTTCGCGCGCTGGGCCACATAGGTCCTCATCGTCGCTATTTATAATAACCCTTGTCTTTTCATTTGTTTCAGTAAACGCACCGTATCTCCGAGCACGATACTGAAGAGGGAGCAGAAATGGCTGCGCATGCTCAACAACTGGGAGGGGTTCATGAGCAAGAACTACAAGAAAGTGCGCGAGAGGTGTCGGAAAGGTGAGGACGTAGTATCTATCCCTTCATCTTAGTCATTGTGCGCTGTATGGATATGGCCTGAGTAAACTTGTTCTAACTAAACCTGTACAATGAAGTTTACCATGGTACCTATATAAAATACTTTTTTATTTGTATAGTTACGATTTATTACACCTTATCTCTCTTAGGGTTGCCATTATAATGATAATTTACAATTGTTTAAATCGTATCTGTTCATCGGTTTACCGCGATACGGGTATATTCCTAGTGCGGGGACCACAAACACAAGTAACCTTAATTGTACAGTGTAAATAAAGTTATTTTGTATAATGTTTTTTAAATGATAGTAAATTATGCGTCTATTCTATGTAGAAAAATCTTTAACTAAATTATGACAGACTAACTTTCGCCTAGCATCTTTCATCCTGCGGAAATAGAAGATTTCCGTCAAATCAAAAACTGCTACCTGCCAGCTAGGCAGTTCTATTTTTTATGTTCATAAGATACTTTCGATAAATACGCCGCCGCAGCCGCCCTAGCGGCTTGCAAAATGCGAGGCAGAAACTGCATATTTCGAAACATTACACGAATTTACGAGCATGTCTAATTGCAGGTATACCAGCATCAGTCCGTCCGAAAGCCTGGCTGTACCTGTGCGGGGGCAAACTCCTGCTGGAGAAGCACCCCAACGAGTACGAGGAGCTGCTGCAGGCGCCCGGGGACCCCAAGTGCATGGACGACATACGCAAGGACCTGCACCGGCAGTTCCCCTACCATGAGATGTTTATGAGGGAGGAGGGGATTGGGTAAGGACATATCCATTTATTTTCGACCTGTATAAAGATAAATAATACTTAATTGTAAAATTGTGTATATAGAGTTCAAGAATACTTAATTGTAAAATTGTGTACTTACATAGAGTTCTTAAATTACTATGAGTTAGTATTAGTATCAACAATTTGTATCCGGTTTAGTACATACAATATGTAACATGTATGAGCTTAATGCTAAGATTGCTAAGTAATAAGCTTCTCTTTTATTCACCAAAACAAAACGGTATTCCATATTTGGTCACTTTCCTCTATATATAAATCAATGAACTGAATTTGTACTAACATAGTTACTGTAATATTTCTCAATACTCCGGTAATATTATTGAGTTAAATTTATGAACCAAACTACTCTAACCAACTACTCTTCTCGTCCGACATGGCAATTCACCAAAAAGCTTCATTGGACTATTAATTTCTACGTTTTTGTTTGTTTTAAATTATGTAGGTTTTTGACTATTAATTGGACGGTGGGATTAATTCATTAATTTTTTGCGAAACAATTCACTGTAGAAAGCGATTGGACTAATTTTAATGTTATAAAAAATTTAAGATACTATGTTGTATGTTGTATACGTTCCAGTATATGTACTACTATTATATGTTGGAAAAATAAATAATGTTATAGGTACATAATCAGGTCATTAACTTCTCAAGTGGATATTAACTGTGCGCTGCCGCGCTGGTGGGAACAGTAAAACAATGCAACCTGTTAAATGTTCACATACAAATTGCCAGCGACAGAGAAAATAGCCCGCTAACAGGAAACAGAAACTTGATGAAATCATTGTACATATTTGTAACCGTAAACCGACGTGCTGTCTATTTTCGTGTTTTTCACTAATGTTTAAAAATAAGTTATTAAGTACCTATACTTATTTAATTACTAGCCTATAGTTTATATAATACAGCCTATAGTCATCCTTGATAAATGTACTATTCAACATTGAAATAAATTTTCAAATCGAAACAGCAGCTTGAGACTATGGCCTTCAAATTAACAAACTCTTTAGCTTTATAATAGCCGATTCGCCGACAGCTTCGCTTGCCTTATCTACATACGGACATACCTATAGTAGGTACACTATAGTTTAATAAGTAATAATAATTAGTAATAATAATAATAGCAGGCTAAGTAAAATATTATTTACTCTTTGCTAATAAAAGCATTTTGTCTCAAATTCTGCGGGCAGTGGGACATTATCTCATACACAATCGTAACAAAAGCTTCGAACTTACCACGGGGCTAGATATTGCTGTGTGAATTGTCCAGCAATATTTATTATTATTATCTCCTTGTCCTTTCCAGCCAACAAGAGCTGTTCCACGTCCTCAAAGCGTACTCCGTCCTGAACCCCAAGGTGGGGTACTTCCAGGCTCAAGCGCCCGTGGCCGCCTTCCTGCTGATGCACATGCCGAGCGTGCAGGCCTTCTGGTGCCTCGTCAGCATCAGCGACAAGTACCTCAGCGGGTACTACAACCCGGGACTCGAGGTAACACCAAGGGTTTTTTAATTATTTTCTAGCACTTTACATCACTCTGCTATGTCCGTATGTAGGTAAGGCAAGCAAAGCTGTCGGCGGATTGGCTATTATAAACCTAAAGAGGTTAGTTTGATCGACCTAGTCTCAAAAACTGCTGCTGGTTCGATTTGATAAAGAAATCTGAGTAAAAAGAACTATAAAGTAGGTAAGGCAAGCAAAGCTGTCGGCGGATTGGCTATTATAAACCTAAAGAGGTTAGTTTGATCGACCTAGTCTCAAAAACTGCTGCTGGTTCGATTTGATAAAGAAATCTGAGTAAAAAGAACTATAAACAACTATACTGCCACAAATTAAAGGAGGCGATGCCCAGATTGCCCAGTAGTGGGCCGGTACGGGCTGAATGATGATGTATAGACATTCTTAGGGCGTTTGCAAAGAGCTGATCATAGATGTATATTTGATATATTTGGCTGAAAATGATGATGTATAGATACAGAGCCGTAAGGATATATGTATATGTGTGTGTAATTTTATTTATTTATTTAACGATGTTTGAAAAACCTACGGCTAAAACATGAATGATAAAATAAGAAGCCAATAATTGGTTCTCACGATTAGAAACCAATATCACCATTTTATACAATAATAACGTAACTGAATCCGTATTGCATCCAACTAAGTAATACCAGTTCCCCGGGCGGTTGTCGCAGGTGCTGCAGCGCGACGGAGACATCCTGCACGCGCTGCTGCGCCGCACGGCGCCCGCCGTGCACAGGCATCTCATGAAGCACAAGGTAATATAACCATATAGTTATATACAAATTAAGGTAATATATAACATTCGAGTTATACATATATCAAGGTAATAATACCTAAAATTAAAAATCTTAGTCTGTGTTAATCGAAAGCGAATCCACTTTAACTCTCCCACACAGGCTCTACAGAGACCTAGTGCAAGGGACAGAGCTTGGCTTCGATGCCATTTACTAAATAACTTATAATTTATAATCTAAATCTATCAAATTAGGTATGTAGGTATCGAATGAATGTAAACAAAGTGAAATGCAATTATTTTTATTTATTTATTTATTATTAATATTAGAGTCGTAGATAAATCAAGTAACAATCGTTATATTGCCAAAAAACATTATTTTTGCACATATTGCTTCCTGAGGATGAAGAACTTTGAAAGCCCAGAAGCCTTTCAACCCCGGAATGTTCGAGCCACTTCACTGTCAAAACCAAACAACTGTCACTGTCAGACAGAAAGCTCTCAGCACTGTCACTATGTGGTAGACTACACTTCGAGTAGATTGCAACAAGAACCTACTTTTAGCAAAACCCCAATAGCCAGTAACGTTCGCCAAAAATAAAAGAAGAAGAACCTACTTTGTTATCTGATTTTTTCAGAAATAAACCGAGAAAGTAGAAAAATCTCATTATTTGTGTCCTATCCCGCACAATTATTAATTTAAAAGCAATACATTTGTTTGTGTGTAGGTGGAGCCGGTGCTGTACGCGACGGAGTGGTTCCTGTGCGCGTTAACCCGCACACTGCCCTGGGACAGTCTGCTGCGGGTCTGGGACTGCTTCCTCTGCGAAGGTGTTAAGGTAACACCACTTTTTCCTAAATAAGATCCTAAATTTGACGTTTTTTCAGATACGGATTTCACATTACATTTTCATTCATTATTTATTTTAGGAAAAGCACTTTATATAATACAGTCATATAAAGATACCTTTTACTATAGTCTAAAGACAACAGAAGTACAAGGGTTCGACTCCCACTCAAGGACCAAGGTTACATTGTAACCTTGGTCCTTGAGTGGGAGGTCATTTTCTTTCTTATTATTTAGTGAGAGTCACATCACTATAAAATAAATATAACCCAGTAACATTATCCATAATTGAAACACCGGTTTCACTGAGACATAGCCACAGACTAAACTTTATTCATAGACAAGTTGCACAGACAAGATACAGAGATGGCAGCACTAGTGTACTACTAGTGCTCTCTGTAGATATTATAACAAGGCCTGATCTCCTTTATCATGAGAGAGAGTGTACCATGTGACCTGTGGTTGCGCTTCACAGGTGCTGTTCAAAGCGGCGCTGGTGATCCTCCAGGGGGCGCTGGGGAGCGGCAAGGCGCGGCGGCAGGCGGCCGGCCTGTGCGAGACGCTGGAGGCGCTGCGGCACCCGCCAGAGGGCGTGCTGGCCGAGGAGTACCTCGTCTACCACATGCAGCGGCTCGGACTCACTGAGGAGGACTTTGAGATGGAGCACCAGCGGCAGACGGCGCGGCGCAGGGCGCAGGGGGCGGATCGAAGGTATAAATAAATACATAGTAATAAAACACAAATAAAGCCAAAGTCAAGATTTTTTTATTAGAACACGAAACAGGCAGAGATGAACCATTTTTAAAATGAACGCCCCTCCACCGCGGTTACACGTAGATGCAAAAAGGTGTATAGATACAACACACATAAATTGATCTTGGTCATTGGATGTTCATTATCGTATAAGCAAACGGTATCACTTTCACAGACAGATGAACCAATGTTTCAGTAAAGTTGTAGCACGCACACAAGTATAGTGATGCAATGATTATTTCCTCTCACACGTTGAAATTATCACGGTTTTGTGGAGGGGAGTTCATTTTTAAAATGGATTATCTCTAACATGATTCAAATGTTTTTCTTTTTTTATTTATTAACGAACTTGAAACTGATAACTTTTAATTTCAAGGCACATCTTGATGGATACAGTACTGAAATATTAGAATATTTATAGTTGATTATTTTTTAAGTAAGGAACCGGTTGTCTCGCAAATCGCAATGGATGCAGGCCGCGTCCAACCGCAATAAATGGAAATCATTAAGGGAGGCTTATGTCCAGCCGTGGGCGTCCAACGACTGATATGATGATGATGATTTTTTTTGAGTTCAAATTACCACTGTTATATTTTATTTGTAATATGTTGTTCCAGTGGTAGCTGATTCAGCGACTGTTCCTACAAGCGTTATTCCAAGAATAACGCAAGGGACATATTCAACACTCTGTAAATATGATTATGGACTCAACTTTGTGATAAAACAATTTACGGAAGTGACTTCGAAATCGGACCTCTGTGGTGAAAAGTGGCCAAATGAACGACCAAGATCGACTGACGATTAGTATAGCGTTTTAGGTCTTAGGAGAAGGATTTAAAGGTTATTTTTGTATATAAATTAGATGTGAATTGACGGAATGTTTTTAATTGTAGTTTTACAAAACAAAACAGCTTGGTTTTGGTAAGTGTTCATCGCTTTTGTTGTTATAAAAGTTTTCTAATGTACTTAACTTAAATATTTGTGTTCATAAATTAGTATTATAAATGTATTTTTGTTGAATCTGACACAATCAATAATGATCTTCACATTATCACATTCCTATAATTATAAAAAAATCTCAATTTTACCCACTTCATTATTATTTATTTATTTTATATGTATCTAAGAAAATAAAGATTTCCATTATTTTATTACATAATCACACTTTTAAACTCGCTACTAAAAACATTCAAATTAATAAATGAAAAACGATAATTGTTAGAATAGCAAAATGTGCAAATATAGTTCATAATTATGTGATAAGCTTATAAAATTACATATCTTTTTTAAAATGTTAATAGTATGAGTGTAGAAGTGATTAGTGACTGTAGTTGTAGGTTCTATTCTTGGACTAGGACAAAGCTGTTTTATAAAATCATTCACTTCAGTATAGTGGATAAAATATTTTCGCAATATTGTTACAAAATATAAATATTCATAGATAATATTGTAAGCGACAAATGTAATGTCAATTTTAAGAAAGTTAAAGATCTTTTTTTTTTAGTTTTTGAAAAGAAACAATAAAAAATCTAGTTAAAATCATGAAAATTGTACAGTAAAATTAAGTATGAATTGTAGACAAAAGCATATTATGTAATAATTAGGTCCATTCCCGAATGTACAAATAGATGATTGTGAATAGGTTTGTCAATATTTATTAACATTTACAAAAACAACACATAGATTTTTTATCAACAAAAAACTGTAGCGTCACTCTAAATTTAAAGGGACAATAATTTATTTCTACTTCCATTAAAATATTCCATACTAGTAAGATTAATACTTTATTTTTAAAATCTATGAAAATCGTATTACAATCTTGTACGTTCGAAATTATTTATAAAAGGTTTATCCACTAGATGTTACTGTGTGAATTGTAAGGCAATATTTATTTATGTAACGATGAATACTATTAAACTGCCCTACATTGGGTGCCAGTGTAACGTCGATTACTATAAGACAGCCTACGTAGAGGATTGTTAAATGCAAACACCGTAACGTTTATAAGATTGTATTGGCTTAAAGAAAACACAAAACTTATCCCGGTCCTTCACTCTCACGATCCGTACCCAACAAGTGAAACCGCAGCAGTAAACTGTGCGCGTAACGACGAGTCGAGGGTGACGCAACCGAGGAGAGCGAGGGATGAGGGCAGGGGGAGTCTAGTCAGGTACTGTTCCGATGCGCGGGACGAGCAACTGCAGACTGGCGTTGACTGGGCGCGCGGCTCCTTATATTGGCGGCGTCCGTGTGGTGGGGCTGCATGGTGGGGGTCGGTCCCTCGATCACGCGCGGCGATGCACGCGCCACGTGATACGAGCTGCATGTTCGGGCGTCTTCGGCGCTCGAAGTAGCTATGTCGCGGTGATAATGCTACAGTCTCCCCCTCTGGATGCGAAGTCGTCCCGACGAACAGCCAGCCAGTGTGGTTTAATGGTGAGGAGCTGTCGTCTTCCGTGGTCGTCCAGGCCCACGGATAGTAGGCTGTGTCACAGCCTCAGCAGCGATAGGCCTAGGCTTAGGCGGGCGTCCACGTTTCTTCAACGGGCGCACAGGCAGCGGGAGGTCGCCACCGTCGTGGCCTTGGAACGGTGTCAAGGCCGAAGTGTGATAGACACCAAGAGGTTTGTCTGTCTTAGGATCTGAAATGAGATAAGTGGAAGTGCCATGGCGGCTAAGGATTAAGTAGGGTTCATCCCTCCAGGGACAGAACTGACAGCATGAATAGCACTAAGTCGCCAGGTGTGTATCCAGGGTACTTTCATCGTCCCTTATCTGCAGATTCCTTTCTTCGTGGTTGAGCAGTTGCGTTTTGCAGGGGTTCATAGACTACCGGCGTATCCTCCAGGATGTCCATTTTCCTTCTCCCCCTGCATGAGAACTGCTCCAAGTGCATACTCGCATCTGTTTTGATGATGTATGGGTTCTCTTCGATGCGCATTACTTGATAAGGCATCGGTACCATCGTTACGTAGGAAGTTATCTCGGGTAGAGATGGTTCTGGCAGAACTTTACTTCCGATTGTCACGGCATCAACGTCTACGCTCGACGTTGGCATAGTTGACTCGTATACGTCTCTGCATTGCTTCCGGTGTGTCTCGTAAGGCATGACAGGGCCGATACAGAGTTCAGTGAGATGTGTTGGCTCTTTACCTTTTCCAAACACCTCTTGAAGCTCGAAAAGGACTTCCATCAGCTCAGCTTTCTGGATAGAACTAATTGATTAAAACTTGTTGTATAGAACTTATTGTATATCTATATCCGCATTCTCGCTACTCTCGATACCAACGGCGTACTGCTTCGGGGAGGAGAACAGCAACTGAGAGTTTGGTGATATTTCACATTCAGCGTTATGCACTTGCATTCGTGCGTCCCGAAGTATGAAATCTAATCTAGGCGAGTAGCCATCAAAAACTGCTCTAGCGCGCTTACATGGTGGAGAAGGGAGATCGATGCGCATCACTCGGTAAGGCATCGGTATCATCGTCAGACAGGAAGTTGTCTCGGGGAGAGATGGTTCTGGCAGAACTTCGCTTCCAATCGCGACGGCATCAACGCCGGCACTCGACGTTGGCTTATTTACTTCATATGCGTCTCTGCATGCTTCCGGGGTGTATCTCTGTGCAGGTGGAGTTACGGAGATAGGAGAAAGAAACTCACCGAGCTGCACATCTTTCAAGATAGACCGTAACCGAGGGGTGAAGTAAGCAGGGGTTGCCTCCACTCGTACCATCGATACCTCCTCGTAGTCTTCATCCTGAAGCTCAAACACCATATCCGGGTGGTCCAGGAAGTGCCAGGTCATTTGGGGAACGTTCAGAACCATCCTCGAATCCTGGATGAAACCGACTCCCAACAGCGTTCGTGTTTCTCGTGCTTCTGGAAATACGATAAATGTAGTTTGGACCACTCTGTAACAAACGCTTACTGGTACACTTACTGTAAGTATGTTTCGAATCGTTTTAGTTCCATCTGCCAGGGTTACCAGGGTTTGATGTCTACCAAAGTCATATCCAGCCTTCATCAGAGCTTTATACAGAGCATATGAAGCAACACTCGTTTTAGCACAGGTATCAACATAAGCGTTCCCAACAATTTTACCAATACCAAATCCTATTGTTGGTCGCGGACGGATATCAGGCTTCAGCATGTTCAAAGAACAGAAACTTAGATCAATGCTGGCTTCTTTGACTGCGGTCCTCTTGTTTTTGCAGTGCTCACATTTGGATCGAATGACATTCGGAGCGCCACAGCCGTAGCATTCGAACGCAGGTTTAGAAGGCGATGGTACCTGAATCGCCGAGTCAGCATGAGGAAGCTTCTTACTAGTTCCTGAGGTATCATCCTTCTTCTTCTTTCGGCATGCATCTATGGAGTGTCCTGGTAACCTACAGTAAGAGCATCTCTTTTTCTTAAAGGTTGGCTTGGTCTCTGGTTCAGGGTCCTCTGAACCTTTCTGCACGTTACTCTCCATAAGCAATTGTTCGATACCTCTAGCAGCTTCTAGAAGGTCGTCGAAACCTTCTCTTGGCATTTTGACCCTTATCTTGTAGCGCAGCTGTCCATATGTCATGTCAATCTGCTGGCTTTCTGAGTGACCTTCTGGCAACTGGGCAAAAAGTGCTCGCTTCTTTGAAATGAAGATCTCGGTCAACTCATCCTCTCCTTGTCTAACGGACACGATATTCTGGTACAGCTGGTACGCGGGTCTCTTCGGCGCAAAGGCATGACGGAGTCTGGCTGAAAATTCTGACCACGATGGAACCTGTTCCTTGATACCATTCCACCAGGTACCTGCTTCGTCTCTCAGAATCAGTGGAATACTTTTCAGCGCGTCTTCTTCCGATATGTCTTCCACATCTTTGAAGACCGTAGCTGCGGCAAGGAATGTCTCCACTATTTCCGTCTCTCTTGTGCCGTTATAACTGACTTTGCAGTTCGCGAATGAACCACGTCGCTTACTGCTCCCTACTACAGAGAGTAGTTTTTCAAACTGCTCAGCAGACATGTTCATTGCTGAGCCGGGTTCTTTCTTCACTCTTCTCCTTGGGGTAAGCGTCTTCGGGGCCTTAACGTTGAGCGCCACTTTTAACGATGAATACTATTAAACTGCCCTACATTAGGTGCCAGTGTAACATCTATTACTATAAGACAGCCTACGTAGAGGATTGTTAAATGCAAACACCGTAACGTTTAGAAGAATGTATTGGCTTTTAAGAAGACACAAAACTTATCCCGGTCCTTCACTCTCACGATCCGTACCAAACAAGTGAAACCGCAGCAGTAAACTGTGCGCGTAACGACGAGTCGAGGGTGACGCAACCGAGGAGAGCGAGGGATGAGGGCAGGGGGGAGTCTAGTCAGTTACTGTTCCGATGCGCGGGACGAGCAACTGCAGACTGGCGTTGACTGGGCGCGCGGCTCCTTATATTGGCGGCGTCCGTGTGGTGGGGCTGCATGGTGGGGGTCGGTCCCTCGATCACGCGCGGCGATGCACGCGCCACGTGATACGAGCTGCATGTTCGGGCGTCTTCGGCGCTCGAAGTAGCTATGTCGCGGTGATAATGCTACATTTATATATTTTCGTTATGATTGTATTAAGATTCAGATAAAACTATTATTTGCAAAATGTTCTATTATGTACTTAGTAGCTTCCCGCTCTACGGATTCTCCTGCGTTAGATTTACCCGCAGAAATGCTTTTTTCGCGCAGTAAAAATGTCTATACTTTCAGCCATTCTTGAGTTATAAATAGTATGACTAAAACGGCTTTATATATATTTATTTAATACTTATCTATTTGAATGTGAATGATCTTATTTCAGGGAAGGATTCAATTAGGCTATGGTAGTGTTTAAGTTTATATTGGTGCATAATTTAATTTTTATTTACGCTAAATATGTAGCTTTCGACCAAAATACAAAATTGGTTGAACGAATGCGAAAGTCAAAGTTTGTGTGCTATGATGATGATGATTTCTCATCTTCATTGAAATTCAATGAAGCTTCGAGTTTCTTCAGTTTGTTTTTGTAATTTTAATTCCATGTTATTATTCGTATTTTTATTTCTTGTTATTTTATTACAACGCTTAAGTGTTTAGTCTACACATGCACAATAATAATTATAAGCGAACACTTTATGTACCTTAACTACTGAACAGTATTTTAACTATTGTAAAGTTCTGTGTACCAGTAACTAGTTGTTTTCAGGTTTTAATATAGGTCTTATGTTTTGGCCCTATTGTGCAATTTAGAAGAAAAAACTACAACTTTTACTGTCATCCATATTAAAAATTGTTTTAGCTAATTTTTAATCTGTATAAGTTCTCTTTATTTTATATGTAAAATTAGATGAAGCATCAATAATGCTTCAGATATCCTTTTCTATCACACAGAACCGTCAAACACTTCTCTCTCTCTATCTTTTACTTTCTCCGACTTACGGATTATTGGTGACATGTTTTGATTATTCCAACTTTCTTGTTACATTCCTTCTAGACTGTGTAGAATTAATTGAAACGTATTTATGTCAATTGCCTGATCCATTATGCTGCAATATTGTGTTGTAAATAAATATTGGTAAATATATGATTATTTTTATTTAAACCCCGAGCTCCCAGAAAAAATCAGTGAATCAGGTATTTTAGGGTACAGAAAAAAACTTAATGTTGTCAATAGTTTATGAATAATGCAAGAATAACATACATACATGCTATTTACATTGTTATGTAATAAACACATTTAAAGCAAAACACCAAAATAACTACGTGTGGTTTCACTTATCCAGGAGTTATTTCCAGCTAATTTTATGGTCATTACAATGGTGGTTATATGTGCAATGTGCATTTTGGTAGGTACCATTAATAATATATTTTGAAACTATCATTTTTAACAATATTGAAACACGAAACCGAAACCGATTTCTTTCAGAATGAACCATTATAAAACCAGTTATAAAAAATTTGTTTTACGAATTTGTAATGCTGAGCTGGTGACCAATTTGTGTTCGCAATTAGGTTAAGCCTTCTCATATTAATTATTAAATTGTAAAACCTAACGATACACAAATAAATATTTTTCTCTCTATCTAATTACTGTCTTAAAACGCGATATTATTAAGTCTTAGGTCTGCTTGCAGGACTATTTATTTTATCAATCAATGATTCGTAAATGCGTTGGGTATACATTAAATTTCAAGCAAGCGGGCCTAAGACAAGAGTGAATTGACCTTTGAATCAATACTTCCTTATGTAACAACTCAGCAACAGAAATCACAATAATTTCCTTAATTTGTGACAAAATGTACCCAATTTGGTTGAACAGTCTTATTTCTTACTGACGATTGGCTATTAGAGTCTGTTTCATGGATATTTTCGTAAATAAACCTAATGGACCAAGAGCCTGTGATGGCCAGACCTTCCTTTAATTCACAAGCGTGAAAATTCTTTCATGTGTATGTCTAACATAGGTAAGAATAACCCCCAAACATGAAACCTGGATCGCGGTTCCTTTGGGAGATAACAACCTTTTACCTGTTATCTCCCAAAGGAACCACGATCCAGGTTTCATGTTTGGGGGTTATTCTTACCTATGTTAGACATACACATGAAAGAATTTTCACGCTTCAGAATTAAAGGAAGGTCTGGCCATCACAGGCTATTAGTCTATACTAAGAGCCCTGTCTGGCTAGACCTTCCTTTAATTCACAAGCGTGAAAATTCTTTCATGTGTATGTCTAACATAGGTAAGAATAACCCCCAAACATGAAACCTGGATCGCGGTTCCTTTGGGAGATAACAGGTAAAAGGTTGTTATCTCCCAAAGGAACCGCGATCCAGGTTTCATGTTTGGGGGTTATTCTTACCTATGTTAGACATACACATGAAAGAATTTTCACGCTTGTGAATTAAAGGAAGGTCTGGCCATCACGGGCTCTTAGGTTATAACAATATCTATATATGTATTATATAATTCAACTGTACGTTTGTATGTCACTGTACTTGTGTTTTCTATGTAAATTACAAAATATCTATCTATGTATGTCATATTATATTAAATATATTAGATATCTAGCATCCGTGTGTAGCTTTGAGCTTACCACAGGGCTAGGTGTTGTTGTGTCAATTGTGCAGCAATATTTATAAATTCACTTATACAGGGTTATTGAAATACACCAACAATTAAAACGAAGATTCGTATTCTGTAGCACCATTCAATAAAAAAAATATTATGACAGCCTATCGTGTTATTTACAACACAACTTAAGTCAAATCTTTGTAGATATAATAATAAGTCTAAACTAATTGTATCTGTCTGGTTGTCTGGTAAGATTATGTAAGTATATAAAAGAAATGACAGTAATGTAATATAAAAGTAATCGAAATTAACAACAAAACATATTAAATATTTTTAAATAATAGTATGTAAAAATCTATTAGTTCCTGTTGATTGCCTTCTATATTAAAATTTTATTTTCATTGTTAGTGTATTTCAAAACCCTGTATAGCTTGATATAATGTATTTAATATTTGTTAGAATATGAAACCAACTGACTAATTACTACTTGTAGTATAAAGTAGGGCCACAAAAAAAGTATGTATATTAGATTTTAATTTGATATAAATATAAGTAAACATTTTATGAAGCTCAAGAGTTTGTTTGGTTAAATGCGCAAATACTGATTTGATTTAAAAATGGTTTTTTGATATTTACCACAAAAAAAAAATCGGGTAATCTTTAAAAAGCGGACGAAGCCGTGACATAGTCATAGACAATCACAGTTTGTATGTTTGCAAACATATACAAATTGAATAAATCTACATTTTTTTATCGTGGACCTACTAAAGTAACTTTATAAGACCGTATTCATCGATCACAACAATTTACAAATTTCAACAATTCTATCATAAATCCAAACAAACCTCATTTAATTTAAAGTAAATTTTCATTTGACGACTCTGTGGCGCAGCGTGCGAAGGTCCGCAAGCGACGCAAGATATTGAGGTTTGATTCCCGTCTTGGGACAAAAAAATGACTGAATTATTTGTTCATTGTCTGGGTATTATATAACAAAAAACTATCTATCTATTTATGTATACTATATTAAATATATCAGAAATTTAGCACCCGTAACACAAGCTTCAAGCTTACCATGGGACTAGTTGCTGTGTCAATTCCCAGCAATATTTATTTATTATTACTTAAACCGAAGGCCTCACTGTATCAGACTTTTTAAGTATTTCGTTTTATTTTTGAGTACATTTAGAACATCCGTTACCATATCCTGTCTTCCTTGAGCCAACTTACTCTCTACGGGATTCACAAAGTCGATGCTAAGGTTAGACAGTTGAGTTTCAAGCGTCGAATGCAGCGGTAAGTTCTCAAATATAGATTCTAGCTGTGTTATGTTAGATTGCACTTGCAAGTTAAGTTTTGTGAGCATTTCTACGGATTTAACTTCTTCTGGTGATTTGGACACTTTCTTTTTTGTTTTTCTCGAGTTTGCCGGAGCCGTGATTTCGTTGCAGACGCCCAGAAGGAAGGTTATGATGCCGATAAACTGAAACAACACAATAAGTCACATTAATTCATTCAATACATATCAATTATTAATTTCTAACCATATAGACTTAAGTTGGGATTCTGTTGAATGTGCATAACTCCCTCTACCTCATTGTACAGATAAACCTTTTTCTTACATCACACTTCTTTTAAAACAAACTGCATGAAATCTAGCATCCGTAACACAAGCTTAGAGCTTATCACGAGGCAAGATGTTGCTGTGTGAATTGTCCAGCAATATTAACTTATTTATTATCCAAAGTTGTCCGTTGCGTAGTTTTTTTATACATGAGTAGAATGCTAGTATACCTCTAGATAGTTGGCGAGGTGTTCTAGCCGCTGCACCCGTCGGTAGTCGCCGTCGCACGCCGGCAGACGTCCCGCAGCGTCCGCCAGCAGTGTACACACACACTCGCCCAGCTGTAGCGCGGAGGCCTGCGCGCCGGAGCAGTATGAGCCCGCCATTAGCAGCGTGCTCGTGTATAACTCCCGGTACGGTACCTCCGAGTTTACGAATGCTGGAATAGACGATACTATATTAGTATAGTATTTTATAAGTATACATAAATAGAATCTTAACTAGTTGCATAGAGCCAAAGCGCCTCTAGCGGATAGTTGGGTACTAAAATGGTCATTCCAGCTAATTGTACAGACTGCGTATTTAGACTACGCCCCGCCACTAAAGTCCTTTAGACGTGGCGCTGCTTGCCTAGATATTAACGGTTCTAATACTGTAGTTCCCGCATTAACCGTAAGACTTGAAAGTGGCGCGGGCTCTACGTAACCGCTGTAGCAACGTCAGGTGATTTAACTATGACGACTCATGGTAAAGGTAGAGATAATCCATTCTAAAAATGAACTCCACTCCACAAAACCGTGATAATTTCAACGTGTGAGAGGAAATACTTATTGCATCACTATACTTGTGTGCGTGCTACAACTTTACTGTAACATTGGCTCATCTGTCTGTCAAAGTGATAAGTTAATGAACATCCAATGACAAAGATCAATTTATGTGTGTTGTATCTATACACCTTTTTGCATGTACGTGTGTGAGGGGCGTTCATTTTAAAAATGGTTCATCTCTACTGTTGTTACCTATAATGCGGCTGGGCGCGGGCGCGTGCAGCGTCACCCGCTCGGGCGCGCGGTACAGCTCCGCGCACTTGCGTATGGCGGTGCCGTACGCGTCCACACACGTCTGCAACTCTTCGAACTGCGCCCGTTTCTCTTCAGGTGTGCGGTGGTCTGCCAGCTCTATGCACAGCGCTAGAGCCGATACTAGGCCGTCCTGAAATGTAATTATCTTATTAATATAGATGTGATGCAACCGTCTGCGTCGCAGTAGGACTGCGCCACAGAGGTCGTCAAGCAATGATGATAAACATAGTTACCATTAATCGTAGATAGGCAACGTCTTGTTCGAAGGTCCGACTCTTGAGGTCGGGGTCTTGCAGCTCCGGCGGGTCGTAGCTCACGATTATATTGAGATCCCGGTTGTCCCTGAAAAAGGAATATCGATACTGAATTAAAAGAGAATTAGAGATCTGGAACATTTTATTACTTCTGTTTATAATAAGAAACATTAAAATATGTAACACTGTATTGTAAACAACTTCTACAGTGAGGCCCGTGTTCGTCTCGAGGCAATGAATTGGACTACTAGGGTCTGGGAGGCTGTTGTAGAGGGCATCCAATAAGAGATTCTATGGGTGGGACTCGGAATATAGCCCTACGGAAACCTGAATCCGTTATGCATGGCGAGCCGGCCGGTACTTACTGCGGCTGAGAGTGGAGAGGCTGCGGCGCGTGCAACGGCTGCGGCGGGCCGGCCAGCAGCGCGGACAGCGCGCGCTGGCGGCCGGTACTTACTGCGGCTGAGAGTGGAGAGGCTGCGGCGCGTGCAGCGGCTGCGGCGGGCCGGCCAGCAGCGCGGACAGCGCGCGCTGGCGGCCGGTACTTACTGCGGCTGAGAGTGGAGAGGCTGCGGCGCGTGCAGCGGCTGCGGCGGGCCGGCCAGCAGCGCGGACAGCGCGCGCTGGCGGCCGGTACTTACTGCGGCTGAGAGTGGAGAGGCTGCGGCGCGTGCAGCGGCTGCGGCGGGCCGGCCAGCAGCGCGGACAGCGCGCGCTGGCGGCCGGTACTTACTGCGGCTGAGAGTGGAGAGGCTGCGGCGCGTGCAGCGGCTGCGGCGGGCCGGCCAGCAGCGCGGACAGCGCGCGCTGGCGGCCGGTACTTACTGCGGCTGAGAGTGGAGAGGCTGCGGCGCGTGCAGCGGCTGCGGCGGGCCGGCCAGCAGCGCGGACAGCGCGCGCTGGCGGCCGGTACTTACTGCGGCTGAGAGTGGAGAGGCTGCGGCGCGTGCAGCGGCTGCGGCGGGCCGGCCAGCAGCGCGGACAGCGCGCGCTGGCGGCCGGTACTTACTGCGGCTGAGAGTGGAGAGGCTGCGGCGCGTGCAGCGGCTGCGGCGGGCCGGCCAGCAGCGCGGACAGCGCGCGCTGGCGGCCGGTACTTACTGCGGCTGAGAGTGGAGAGGCTGCGGCGCGTGCAGCGGCTGCGGCGGGCCGGCCAGCAGCGCGGACAGCGCGCGCTGGCGGCCGGTACTTACTGCGGCTGAGAGTGGAGAGGCTGCGGCGCGTGCAGCGGCTGCGGCGGGCCGGCCAGCAGCGCGGACAGCGCGCGCTGGCGGCCGGTACTTACTGCGGCTGAGAGTGGAGAGGCTGCGGCGCGTGCAGCGGCTGCGGCGGGCCGGCCAGCAGCGCGGACAGCGCGCGCTGGCGGCCGGTACTTACTGCGGCTGAGAGTGCAGAGGCTGCGGCGCGTGCAGCGGCTGAGAGTGGAGAGGCTGCGGCGGGCCGGCCAGCAGCGCGGAGAGCGCGCGCTGGCGGCCGGTACTTACTGCGGCTGAGAGTGGAGAGGCTGCGGCGGGCCGGCCAGCAGCGCGGAGAGCGCGCGCTGGCGGCCGGTACTTACTGCGGCTGAGAGTGGAGAGGCTGCGGCGCGTGCAGCGGCTGCGGCGGGCCGGCCAGCAGCGCGGACAAAGCGCGCTGGCGGCCGGCGGCGGCGCCCCACGCGCAGGCCGCCATGCGCGACGCCCACCCTTCGACCTCCACCAGCTTCTCGAACGTTCCGTAGCGGTAGGCGTATGTCAGGTGCTCGGCGCTCTGCGGAGAAAGAGAGATTTAAGTTTCACCTCGACGGTGTGCTTCAATTCTCTTCTTTTCAATTTCTCATTGTCATGATTTTCCGTTGCCCGGACTCTTGAGAGCCCGGTGTCCTCAGAAAATCTACACCCTAATTTGCACACTCAAAAACATACATTCTTACACACTCATTAATTACTTACCTTTCTATAACTACCAACTTATAATTTATATTGTGCTGAGAGGTGGCAACACCCGCCTCCACAGTTTACAACTTTTGTGACCTCATCGTTCATTTGTCCCTTGTAATAGACTAAGTATTATTTCCGAATAAATTATTAGAACAAAAAGTGGTATGTATGGTTATACTAACGTCCTTGTACTGGTGCGAGTGGAAGGCGCGCGTGTCCGCGAGCAGCTGCAGCGCGCGCGAGGCGGCGCAGGCGGGCGCCAGGCGCGCCGCGTGGACCCAGCCTAAGGACACCAGCTGGATGTGCTTTATCTCTAGGCGGGCGTATATCGTGTGTTATGTATGTGTGTTATACTAACGTCCTTGTACTGGTGCGAGTGGAAGGCGCGCGTGTCCGCGAGCAGCTGCAGCGCGCGCGAGGCGGCGCAGGCGGGCGCCAGGCGCGCCGCGTGGACCCAGCCTAAGGACACCAGCTGGATGTGCTTTATCTCTAGGCGGGCGTATATCGTGTGTTATGTATGAGTGTTATACTAACGTCCTTGTACTGGTGCGAGTGGAAGGCGCGCGTGTCCGCGAGCAGCTGCAGCGCGCGCGAGGCGGCGCAGGCGGGCGCCAGGCGCGCCGCGTGGACCCAGCCTAAGGACACCAGCTGGATGTGCTTTATCTCTAGGCGGGCGTATATCGTGTGTTATGTATGTGTGTTATACTAACGTCCTTGTACTGGTGCGAGTGGAAGGCGCGCGTGTCCGCGAGCAGCTGCAGCGCGCGCGAGGCGGCGCAGGCGGGCGCCAGGCGCGCCGCGTGGACCCAGCCTAAGGACACCAGCTGGATGTGCTTTATCTCTAGGCGGGCGTATATCGTGTGTTATGTATGAGTGTTATACTAACGTCCTTGTACTGGTGCGAGTGGAAGGCGCGCGTGTCCGCGAGCAGCTGCAGCGCGCGCGAGGCGGCGCAGGCGGGCGCCAGGCGCGCCGCGTGGACCCAGCCTAAGGACACCAGCTGGATGTGCTTTATCTCTAGGCGGGCGTATATCGTGTGTTATGTATGAGTGTTATACTAACGTCCTTGTACTGGTGCGAGTGGAAGGCGCGCGTGTCCGCGAGCAGCTGCAGCGCGCGCGAGGCGGCGCAGGCGGGCGCCAGGCGCGCCGCGTGGACCCAGCCTAAGGACACCAGCTGGATGTGCTTTATCTCTAGGCGGGCGTATATCGTGTGTTATGTATGTGTGTTATACTAACGTCCTTGTACTGGTGCGAGTGGAAGGCGCGCGTGTCCGCGAGCAGCTGCAGCGCGCGCGAGGCGGCGCAGGCGGGCGCCAGGCGCGCCGCGTGGACCCAGCCTAAGGACACCAGCTGGATGTGCTTTATCTCTAGGCGGGCGTATATCGTGTGTTATGTATGTGTGTTATACTAACGTCCTTGTACTGGTGCGAGTGGAAGGCGCGCGTGTCCGCGAGCAGCTGCAGCGCGCGCGAGGCGGCGCAGGCGGGCGCCAGGCGCGCCGCGTGGACCCAGCCTAAGGACACCAGCTGGATGTGCTTTATCTCTAGGCGGGCGTATATCGTGTGTTATGTATGAGTGTTATACTAACGTCCTTGTACTGGTGCGAGTGGAAGGCGCGCGTGTCCGCGAGCAGCTGCAGCGCGCGCGAGGCGGCGCAGGCGGGCGCCAGGCGCGCCGCGTGGACCCAGCCTAAGGACACCAGCTGGATGTGCTTTATCTCTAGGCGGGCGTATATCGTGTGTTATGTATGAGTGTTATACTAACGTCCTTGTACTGGTGCGAGTGGAAGGCGCGCGTGTCCGCGAGCAGCTGCAGCGCGCGCGAGGCGGCGCAGGCGGGCGCCAGGCGCGCCGCGTGGACCCAGCCTAAGGACACCAGCTGGATGTGCTTTATCTCTAGGCGGGCGTATATCGTGTGTTATGTATGTGTGTTATACTAACGTCCTTGTACTGGTGCGAGTGGAAGGCGCGCGTGTCCGCGAGCAGCTGCAGCGCGCGCGAGGCGGCGCAGGCGGGCGCCAGGCGCGCCGCGTGGACCCAGCCTAAGGACACCAGCTGGATGTGCTTTATCTCTAGGCGGGCGTATATCGTGTGTTATGTATGTGTGTTATACTAACGTCCTTGTACTGGTGCGAGTGGAAGGCGCGCGTGTCCGCGAGCAGCTGCAGCGCGCGCGAGGCGGCGCAGGCGGGCGCCAGGCGCGCCGCGTGGACCCAGCCTAAGGACACCAGCTGGATGTGCTTTATCTCTAGGCGGGCGTATATCGTGTGTTATGTATGTGTGTTATACTAACGTCCTTGTACTGGTGCGAGTGGAAGGCGCGCGTGTCCGCGAGCAGCTGCAGCGCGCGCGAGGCGGCGCAGGCGGGCGCCAGGCGCGCCGCGTGGACCCAGCCTAAGGACACCAGCTGGATGTGCTTTATCTCTAGGCGGGCGTATATCGTGTGTTATGTATGTGTGTTATACTAACGTCCTTGTACTGGTGCGAGTGGAAGGCGCGCGTGTCCGCGAGCAGCTGCAGCGCGCGCGAGGCGGCGCAGGCGGGCGCCAGGCGCGCCGCGTGGACCCAGCCTAAGGACACCAGCTGGATGTGCTTTATCTCTAGGCGGGCGTATATCGTGTCCGCTGCTAGGGCGTTACCTGGTACGGAAGTCATACAAATTTATTGTAATAGGGATACGATGGAGGAAGACTAAATTAGGAATGACACACTTTGAATATTTGACTTTTTTTTTGGTTTAGTGAAGGTTGGCTGGCGGTTTATGCAAGCCGCGAGCGTACGTAATGACTGGAAGTCATGTAGGGAGGCCTATGTCCAGCAGTGGACGTCCAATGGCTGAGATGATGATGAATTTAGCTTTCTAAATATTTTTGTGAGTGGACAGTTCTTCAAGGATAGCAGATGATACCTTTAGACAAACAAGTGCTGTTATACTTCGCCTACTTTGAAAGTGATAATAAGCGAACTCACCGAGCATATGGTACAATCTGACTAGAAGCAGCTTCACGTGGAAGTTCGAGGGAGAGTGGTGCAGTAGCAGCTCCAGTAGGCCCAAGGCCTCGATAATAGGAGCCGTGTCTTCTTTTTGTACCGCTGAAATAATACATACGAAAACATAAGTCTAAACGAGTATATAATATCGCTCTTCTTCTTTTATTTTTGGCGAACGTGAATGGCTTTTTGGGGTTTTGCCGACTACAACGTCAAGTGAAGTGATTTTATAACAAATTTAGAAAATATTATTCACAAAAAGACAAATATTAGAATAAATGTAGTTGAGAATAATATCCTTAGAGCCCGCTCCACCTTTCAAGTCTTATGCTGAGTGCAGGAACTACACTATTAGAAACGTTAATATCTAGGCAAGCAGCGCCACGTTTAACGGACGTGAGTGGCGGCGCTTAGTCTAAAATTGACGTGAGTAATTCCCGATCTGTCATAATGATTATTGTCTTGAGCTGTATATTATATAAAGTATTGTATACATTCTTATATAAGTATTTTAATGTAAGTGTATAAGTATTAGTACACCCCTGTCTTATTTAAATATCATCTCTCTTTTCCATCCAAAGGTTGCCTGGAAGAGATAGCTTTTTAGCGATAAGGCCGCCCATTGTACGTGTCTTTTTATGTGTTTCATGTTTTTATTGGTCTTTTTGGTGTGTAAAGTGTTTTGTATTGTATTGTATAGACCTTACCGGCATAGAAGTAGTGATGCGCCGCCAACAGTCCGTAGCCGTCAGCGGCGCCGAACTCGGTGGGCGTGGCGTCGAGCAGGCCGGCGCGCACGCAGCGCAGGTAGTGCCGCTTCAGTGTGTGCGCTAGCGACAGGCTGTGCTCCGGGGGCAGGGGCGGCGCCGTCACACGCCACAGGGAGAGGCACGAGATGTGGCGCTGGATGTCGTATTGCTGAAATGAAAAAATAATAATCATCTTATATGTATATAAAAATCAATGCCATTTTTCGTTGTAATTTTATATACTTTTGGTTTTAGATAAAAGTAACTGAGGGAAGGTTACAAAGAAAACATGGGAATAAAACAAGCGAGTCAGCTAGTACATATTAAAAGACAATCCCTAAAACAATATCTAATCTAAATGTTCAAAATGAATATTTATTATTGTACACAAAAATTACCTAGACCCGAAACATTTAATCGTGTATTTTGAGAAGCTTTAAAACTTGACATTTGTGAATAGCCAATGTAGCGCCGCACAGACCAAGCCTTCAACATTTGAGCTCATAACATAATCCTCAATAGTGTAGTGGTCTAGAGCAGCCAGAGCTAAACTGGTGGGTTCAATTCCCATTCAAGGACCAGATTACATTGTAATCTTGTAATTTTTTCTATACCATTTTCTAACATTTAGAACATCCTCACAAACTTTAACATTTATAATACAAGTAAGAATATACTTACTGTAGTAGGTTCGCTGTCCTCGTCGAATTCAAGACAGGTAAGAAACTCCCGTGACTTCTCCTGTCTCTCTTGCTGCGGCAGCATCGGCAAGTAGGGTCTAAGATCAGGCAACGCGCACGGTTTGTGAGCGAACACTCGCAAGTATTGAATGCATAGGGCGACACCACTACCTGTATTGAAAAATGACTGAATTTAATGTAGTTTTTATAATTAATCGGCTGTTGTGATGATAACAGGCAAACATATACAATTACAAGAGATTTTTATGGCTTAGAAACCCTCATTCATTAAAAATTTGACTAAATAATAATGACATTAAAACATAATTTCTTCAAACCATCAACAAATATTACTCAAGACAATACTCAACATCTAGGTATTTAAAAAAAAATTAATTACCTAATATGGAATTTGGATCAGCATCTACATCCTTATCAGCCAACCGCTTCCACAGCTCAAGCCTCGCCAAATATGGACCTCGAATCAACTTCCCTGTAGACATCATCTCAACCAGCTGACACAAAAACTCATGGCATTTCTCCGGAGTATCGTCAACCGTTGTTTCACCATCATGCCCAGTCTTCATCAGCTCGAAGACAGAATCAAGGTACGGCATATAATAATCCCATCTGTCAGCATTCTCATTATACAGCAGTTCTTTACAAAGCAGGTTAAGACGTTTCCAATCACCAATTTTCTTAAGATACGGGATTAAAGCACTGGGTACAGTGGGAACGATTGAGGCATACTTGGGACTGTCTAGAAACTTGACTATGTCAGTCCATTTCTCTTGCAGTTGCAGTATCATGATGTACAGTCGGGTTTCTTGTTCCGCTTCCATTTTGTCTTCAGCCATGTAGGTCTCAAACATCTTCTGAGCTAGGGAAAGTAGGATTTCTTTCTGTTTGCTGCCTTCAGTTGATTTAGCCTGTAATGTTAATTGATTTATAAATACAAACAAAATAAACTTCATCATTATTTATGAATTTTACAGGCTTTTGGATTTATTACGAATATCAGATAAGTTTTGAATTTTCACTTTGTGAAAACGAAATATTTTAAATTACATACTTTTACAGAACAATGTTTTAAGAAATTCCATAGATTGTATACCTATAATAATTAACTAAATTATCATTATTATGATGGACTGTTTGTGTCTGTAACTAGGCAAAATCATTACACTAGTTACTTCTCTGTTTTTGGCTGTTGCAAATCAGTTTTCACTGCTAAAATTTTAACAAGTTCTTTTACAAATCAAACTCAATTTAATCATTAACAGCTACACATGAGAAAATGTTAGATCTACCTGTAGCACAATGCTCATAACTGCCCAGCAATAGTAAGGGCTCTTAGGTGCAAACTTGTAGAGAGCCATAGCAGTCTGTCGCTGACTCTTGTAGTCTCCGACCCTCACATAGGACATGAAGAGGTGAGTGTACAAGTCCTCACTCTGGGGCTCCACCTTGACAGCATTCTCGTACAGTGCACACACTTTATGCACTGAAACAACAATATTAATTACAAATTTTTATTGCAGTGTACATAAGATGTTAAAAAATTACCTAACAGTGCAGAATTAACATCAAGCAAAGGGTCAAAAAGGAGCTTGGTTTGAAGTACAATATAAAAAAGCAGTTCTTTTTTTAAATCTCTGCCTAGCTTTGCTGATTGGTTTCTGATTTGATTTCAACTACAGATATAGGAAGTGCTCACTTTGCTGGGTCTCCCGATAGGATATAGTCATGGCCTGAAGCGTCGCGTCGTCAGTCGGCTTCTCGTCCGCCAGAGCATCCAGGACAGCCTGGCCCTCCGGTCCTTTGCCTAACCTAAAAAGCGCTAGCGCCTTAAATGCCTTGGCGGTCTGCAGCAAAGGCGCTTTCTTGAGCACCTTCTCTGCTTCCTGCAGGGCTTTTTTATTGTTCCCATTGTCCAACCAGTCTGAAAATACAATAAAAAAATCTTCAGCTTTCCTGCAGACAATTTTCGTCAGTAGCTAATTCTCGAAGGAATTTACCATAAATTGGCCGCAGACGCCGCTCTATTACACCGCAGTCTTGTTGAGGTGGCCGTACTGCCATTTTCCCATTTAATTTGGATTTTCTCCAATAAAAATGGATTTTCGGTGGATTTTTTTACGATATCCCTTGACACAGGCACTCGGCACGTTTGTTTGATTTTTATTCTGTGCTAGTTATAATAAAATCAGTGACAGTGACAGAAAATAAAAATGTATGCTGCCATTTGTCACTTGTAAAGTTTGATTGACGTTGTTTTCAGTTTTTTTTAAGTCAACTTTTGTTTTTGCCGCCGATTTGATTTTTTATCTACTAGGTACAATATATACTTATTTTTCCTGCAAAAATAAGTTTTTCCCGCGGTCAGATAGACAAAGTTATGGCTCGTTTGTACAGTACGTGATGATAATGATTTACCTACCTGCCTACCTTTACTAAGCAGGGAGGTACCTACTACAAGCCAGCAGATTTATTTCTCACGTCCCTAATTTGTATAATAATAATAATACTAATTTGTAATACCTACCTAAAATTAGGAAATAAGTAGGAAATCATGAAATCAACTAGACCAAAATCTCTTGAATGATAGTTACCTAATTGATTTACCTAAGTCAACCTAATCAATAAGTAGGTACCTAATAAATAGATAATAATATATTAAAGCCATAAATATTCATATTTTGTAGGTTTTATTGTTTTTACAACCAAACAGTTATTATTCTTCTTCTAGCCCACCTTCGCATTCTTCATCGAACTCCCCTTCATCATCAGCCGTAGCGTCCTGGTACTGCTGATACTCAGACACCAGGTCGTTCACGTTGCTCTCTCCTTCCGTGAACTCCATTTCGTCCATTCCTTCGCCTGTGTACCAGTGAAGGTAAGCTTTCCTCCTGAACATTGCGACGAACTGTTCCGAAACCCTCTTGAAAATATGCTGGATCGCTGTGGAGTTTCCAATAAAAGTAGAAGACATCTTCAGTCCCCTAGGAGGTATATCACAGCATGCTATTTTGACATTGTGAGGAATCCATTCAACGAAGTATGTGCTGTTCTTGTTCTGAATATTTAGTATCTGTTCATCCACCTCCTTCATGGACATTCTGCCTCTGAAAACAGTCGCTACTGTGAGGTACCGCCCGTGTCGAGGGTCGGCCGCCACCATCATATTCTTGGCGTCGAACATTTGAAGTGTCAGCTCTGGAACTGTGAGTGCTCGGTATTGCTGCCCTCCTCGCGATGTGAGGGGAGCGAAGCCTGGCATGTAGAAGTGCAATCGGGGAAACGGAATCATGTTCACTGCGAGCTTCCTCATGTCTGCATTCAGTTGTCCTGGAAATCTCAGGCACGTGGTGACACCAGACATTGTGGCGCAGATCAGATGATTCAAATCCCCGTATGTCGGTGTGGTCAGCTTTAGCGTTCTGAAGCAGATGTCGTACAACGCTTCGTTGTCTAAACAGAACGTGTGATCTGTGTTCTCTATCAACTGGTTGAGAGACAGTATCGTATTGTAAGGTTCCACTATGCAGTCGGAAACTCTCGCACTGGGAAATACTGAGAAGGTGGTGATAATTCGGTCGGGGTATTCCTCTCTGATCTTGTTAATGACCAGCGTGCCCAGGCCGGCGCCGGTGCCGCCTCCGAGGGAGTGCGTCATCTGGAAGCCTTGCAGCAGGTCGCAGGCTTCGGTCTCTTTTCTGATCACGTCGAGGGCAGACTCCAGTATTTCTACTCCTTCGGTGTAGTGACCTCTTGCCCAGTTATTGCCGCCGCTACCCTGACCATAGACAAAATTGTCAGGGCGAAACAAGCATCCGAAAGGACCCGATCGGACAGCGTCCATTGTCGATGGTTTAAGGTCGATGAGAACGACGCGTGGAACGTATTTTCCACCGGAGGCTTCATTGTAGAACACGTTGATCCGTTCCAGTTGGAGGTCGGAATCCCCGTGGTAGCAGCCGCAAGGGTCGATGCCGTGCTCATCAGAAATTACTTCCCAGAACTGTGGACAACATTAACGTAGGTTTAATAGTATGTACTAATGGGATGACACACAGAAGATCCGGTGATAGATTCTGGGGAGAACTAGGTACTTGTTTGAGAGAAGCACTTCTGATGACAGATTGGTGATGATACATGAGGCGATAGTTACCTTTCCTCCAATCTGATTTCCGCAAGAGCCAGTTTGCAGGGTAAGGATCTCCCTCATCTTGAGAATTTAGTAATTAGGTAGGTATATTGATTTACTACGAATACACTTGTAAATTTTTCAAAGAATCATTAAATCAATGGATTCATAAAATTGTAATGATTAAACTTAAAAATAATACTAAAAAAATAGAAAAATATAAAATCAGACGCTCATCAACATGATAAACATCAGTACTATGAAAGTGTCAGATTTCGATTTAGAAGGTAAATAATTTAAAATGTAACTATTGCATTCTATTTTGATAAAAAGACTTTTATATAATGCCCGATTTACACTATTCCAGTCCAGTGATCCAGTCCAGCACTGGATTACTTACTGGTAAAATGTAAAACGGCACTGGAATGAACTGAATCCAGTAAACATTGTGCCAGTGCTGTTTTCCATTCTTCCAGTAAGCAATCCAGTGCTGGACTGGATCGCTGGACTGGAGTAATGTAAATCGGGCATAATGGCATAGTAGGGAAATCCTAGATATCTCTGGGTCCCGTAGGTAGGTTTTATAACTACCTACCCCGATACTTGACGATAGGTACAATATTGATTTTTTCTATAGAATACCTACAGAAAGCGTTTAGTTAGTGGAACTGTTGTACAATAATAAGATATATAAATTTGAGTAAATGTATACGATACAAGATAGGTTTTGCAATTGCTAGCTAAAGTAGGTAAGTACTTATTACCTAATAGCTAATAGTAAGTGCACAATACTGTAGGTATGGGTAACAAAATTATACTTATGTATCTTTAACAATAATTAGAACGCTTCTTAAACAAAATAAAATCTAGGCTACAAATTGAGTTTGTGAACTTTTATTAAATCGAAGTTTAGGTAAAAAAATCTTATAGGTATTTAAATAAGCAGGTAAGGTAGATTCCTCAGCTGTTATCTACCTACATAAATAACAGTTATTTGTTCGTTTTGTATAGAATCCTCAAAACTTGTTAATATTGCGAGTACGAAACCCTAATTTTTAAAAAGTGCCAGCTGTTTTGGGAAGTCCAATAATTGTCATTCAATTCAACCTTCTTTCTTCTTTCATTTAATTTGTTGTTCCTTACCATTAAGAATTATCTATGCATGCACATGCACCCACAGATACGAACACTTCTCTTTTATATTTAGGCCGGCACTACACGGCAAATCTCAATTCAGTGTTAAAATATACCTATGTTCAAAAGTTAAACCGGGCAAGCGTAAAATTACTATTCGACGACACCTACAAAGCTCATGAAGATAAATTTATCACAAACAATTAAGAGTTTCGACCTAGATTATTTATGGATCCCCACATTTAAAATTTTGTCGTAGGTACTGAAATTACATTCTGATTTAGAGGATATTTTGTCCGTAATTTTGTATATTCACTATCATATGAGTACTTGGATAATAAATATTTATAATAATCCTGATAGATGTCTAAATCTAGTTCTACACTACATAAAATATAGCCCAATTTAAACGTTATTTCATTTTATTTGATTTCAACCAAAATAGTTATTCTTCTTCTAGCCCGCCTTCGCATTCTTCATCGAACTCCCCTTCATCATCAGCCGTAGCGTCCTGGTACTGCTGATACTCGGACACCAGGTCGTTCACGTTGCTCTCTCCTTCCGTGAACTCCATTTCGTCCATTCCTTCGCCTGTGTACCAGTGGAGGTAAGCTTTCCTCCTGAACATTGCGACGAACTGCTCCGAAACCCTTTTAATAATATGCTGGATGGCTGTGGAGTTTCCAATAAAAGTAGAAGACATTTTCAGTCCTCTAGGAGGTATATCACAGCATGCTATTTTGACATTGTGGGGAATCCATTCAACGAAGTATGTGCTGTTCTTGTTCTGAATGTTTAGAATCTGTTCATCAACCTCCTTCATGGACATTCTGCCTCTGAAAACAGTCGCTACTGTGAGGTACCGCCCGTGTCGAGGGTCGGCCGCCACCATCATATTCTTGGCGTCGAACATTTGAAGTGTCAGCTCTGGAACTGTGAGGGCTCGGTATTGCTGCCCTCCTCGCGATGTGAGGGGAGCAAAGCCTGGCATGTAGAAGTGCAATCGGGGAAACGGAACCATGTTCACTGCGAGCTTCCTCATGTCTGCATTCAGCTGTCCTGGGAATCTCAGGCACGTGGTGACACCAGACATTGTGGCGCAGATCAGATGATTCAAATCCCCGTATGTCGGTGTGGTCAGCTTTAGCGTTCTGAAGCAGATGTCGTACAACGCTTCGTTGTCTAAACAGAACGTGTGATCTGTGTTCTCTATCAACTGATTGAGGGACAGTATCGTATTGTAAGGTTCCACTATGCAGTCGGAAACTCTCGCACTGGGAAATACTGAGAAGGTGGTGATAATTCGGTCGGGGTATTCCTCTCGGATCTTGTTAATGACCAGCGTGCCCAGGCCGGCGCCGGTGCCGCCTCCGAGGGAGTGCGTCATCTGGAAGCCTTGCAGCAGGTCGCAGGCTTCGGTCTCTTTTCTGATCACGTCGAGGGCAGACTCCAGTATTTCTACTCCTTCGGTGTAGTGACCTCTTGCCCAGTTATTGCCGCCGCTACCCTGACCATAGACGAAGTTGTCAGGGCGAAATAAGCACCCGAAAGGACCCGATCGGACAGCGTCCATTGTCGATGGTTTAAGGTCGATGAGGACGACGCGTGGAACGTATTTTCCACCGGAGGCTTCATTGTAGAACACGTTGATCCGTTCCAGTTGGAGGTCGGAGTCCCCGTGGTAGCAGCCGCAAGGGTCGATGCCGTGCTCATCAGAAATTACTTCCCAGAACTGTGGACAAAATAGCGTAGGAATAAATAAAATGTGTGTAGGTCTGCAAGATGCTGGCATAACTATTTCTAAGAGATATAACTACCTACGTATATGAGTGACCAGCATTGCCCAGTTTTTACGTGTAGGTTCTTTTAATTATTGTATAAATGTAATATTTACCTTTCCACCGATCTGATTTCCACAAGAGCCAGTTTGCACAGTAAGGATCTCCCTCATCTTGACTTGACAATTTAGTAACTATATGCTACGGATAAACTTGTAAATTTTTCAAATAATCATCAAATGATTCATAAAATTGTAGTAATTAAACTTAAAATTAATACAAAAAAATATAAATATAAAAATCAAACGCTCTCTACCATGATAAACCTAGGTATTGTGGATGTGTCAGTTTGATTTAGAAGGTAAAAAATTCAAACTGTGACTGTTTTATTTTCTTTACCTAAAATCGAAGAAAGATATCTGAGGTTTCATTATTATGCTATGCATACTTCTTTCTTTTAAACCATATTCACAGATTAAATTACTATCATTATTAATTATAAGTATAGTAAAACCATTTCTAAAATGAACGCCCCTCCACCGAATTCTGTATTTTTTTTTCTGTGTATTGTGTTTTTCTGTGTTTCCTCTCACACGTTGAAATCATCACGGTTTTGTGGAGGGGAGTTCATTTTTAGAATGGTTTTACTATACCTAATTTAATCTTAAGGCTTAGGATGCGGTTCAGCTGTGTGCGTATGTGTCTCTTGAGGAGGCCCTATCTCGCCTCGAACCTGGCTCTGATATTATCTGTGGATAGGCCGTGGTAAAATTTCGTCAGTGCAGTTTCAGCAGCGAAGGTAAAGAAACACAATCAAATTTTGTAACATTTTATTTTACTAACATAAAAATAATTTACAAATGTCATCGCGTCCTTTACATAATAGTCCGGGATCCGTAGTACATTGGAATCAAGTGATTACTAACAAGCTAATTTTTCGTGAGTAGCTTAATTTTAATGAGACGCCCAAAAATATCCTATACTCAACTTTTGATTGTGGTAGCTAACAGAGATATCGAGGATTAAATATGTCGATTTGATGATCCAAAAAAATTGATAAGTAACCGGTTGTTTTTTAGTTATATCGTAAGATAATGATCTAAATTATATGAAAAAATATTTGTCCTACAAAACCTATGGTTTGATCAAAGAGTCCCCCATTTCCAAAATGTATCGAAAACGAGGTCAAAATAAATGATTACTAACCAGCTGATTTTTTGTTGTATACTTAATTAATATTTATAAAATCTAACGGACATATTGTCCGACAAATTTCGTGGTACGTTATCCCGGTCCTACGCCTAGACATTGTTAATACCACAAGACCAATTATCTCATTAGTAACTGTAGGACAAAAATATTACTGAATAGGTTAGTGTGTTCCTTGCCCAAATGTAACAATGTCCTACAAAAAAACAGGTAGGTATCGCTAGTCCGACAAGAATTGTAATTTTTAAGTTTGCCTATTTGTAACATAGAAAGTTAAGTCGGCGTCAGTGTAACAACACACCCGCAATAAAATATAATTTGTAATTATATCGAAGACATATTTCGTCTGTTATCGCATCTACTCAGTTGGCGTAATGGCAAGGATCGAACTCCTGTCACTGACTGGTGACTGTGCGTCACCGAGTTCGATCCTCCGAAAGAGAGTTATTTTTGTGATTATGGATAAGATAGTGATTTTTTTAAATTTAAATAACTTTATTTTATAGTTATCTAGGTAAAAAAAGATTGTAATGTAATTGTAATATGGATTTTTTAAATATTTTATTTAAAATCTTAGTGCGGTTCACACACTACATCTACGTAACAATTTGAACAGTTTAGCTTTTATAGTTTCGAAGTAAAATGGCTGTGACATACGGACGGACGGACGGACAGACGGACGGATGGACAGACATGACGAATCTATAAAGGTTCCGTTTTTGCCATTTGGTTATGGGACCCTAAAAATAAGTTATTATGACTGGTTGGTAATAATCTATTGTGACCTCGTTTTCGATACATTTTGGAAATGGGGGACTCTTTGATCAAACCATAGGTTTTGTAGGACAAATATTTTTTCATATAATTTAGATCATTATCTTACGATATAACTAAAAAACAACCGGTTAGTAATCATTTTTTTTGGATCATCAAATCGACATATTTAATCCTTGATATCTCTGTTAGCTACCACAATCAAAAGTGGGGTATAGGAAATTATTGGGCGTCTCATCGAAACGAAGCTATTCACGAAAATTCAGCTTGATAGTAATTATTTTTACATCGAGGATGTGTACTACAACTTTGGACCGTAGGACCGGGATAACGTACCACGAAATTTGTCGGACAATATGTCCGTTAGATTTTATAAATATTAATTAAGTATACAACAAAAAATCAGCTGGTTAGTAATCACTTATTTTGACCTCGTTTTCGATACATTTTGGAAATGGGGGACTCTTTGATCAAACCATAGGTTTTGTAGGACAAATATTTTTTCATATAATTTAGATCATTATCTTACGATATAACTAAAAAACAACCGGTTACTTATCAATTTTTTTGGATCATCAAATCGACATATTTAATCCTCGATATCTCTGTTAGCTACCACAATCAAAAGTTGAGTATAGGATATTTTTGGGCGTCTCATTAAAATTAAGCTACTCACGAAAAATTAGCTTGTTAGTAATCACATGATTCCAATGTACTACGGATCCCGGACTATAACTATCTACTCACAAATTGAATAGTTAAACTCTTAAAATCACACTTTTCAGTCACACATCGTTATCACTAACTTAGGCAGTATCCGTAGCATTAAAGCAATAATCATTAGGCTCTCAGGTCTACGGTTTCATAGCCTTCAGGTAGCGTGTCGACTTTAGAAATCAGTTCTGGTGGATGCTCCCTCGATAGGGAACTCCGTTTGTGCCTCGGTGGCGGCACAGGCGCTGGTGCGGGCGTTTTGGACTTCAGCAAGCTCTTGATTCTCATCCCACCTCTGTAGTAATACAGATAGATCACAGAGAATATTGTGATTGTGACAAGCAGCGCGATGATGGCGATGAGGACGCCGTACAACGCACTTCCAGACTTCTCCTCTGGAGTGGGCACTGTGGGCCGTCTCGCTGGTGGGACGTAGGTAGGCCTCGGCTTCCTCGTTGTAGTGGCAAAACGATCTCCGATAGCAATGTCGGCGCACGCTCTGAACTCTTCTTGAGGACCGCAGCCGACAGATTCCGTGCCATTGTCACACTTCCCCCAGTTATTACCGGCTATGTATCTCCACTGCAGCAAGCAGTGCGGACACTCCAAGCCCTCGGGGAGTTTGTACTTCATCTCGTATATTTTGTTACCATCTTTCGGATAGAACTTAGAGCCATCTCTACCGTCTATCGTCAATACGTTTTTATCTAAGCATTCTTGTGTTGTACCTTTCGCATCTTCACAGACTCTGAATTCGAAATAACCCATGTGACTAGCTGTTAGTTCCACTTTGATAGTGATGGTGTCTCTGGGTGCGTATTTGCGTACGATGACTCCTTTCCCGAAGCGGCCGCCTAGTTCGTGTGCTCTGGGTTGTGCTGCGTCCCAGGGGTCTCCACAGACGCCACATTTCCCCCCGTTCTTGTTCCATTGTTTGGAGAAGCCCCCGCAGTAGAGCTCGTGGTCGTTGTAGTTGTGGGGGGTGTCGAAGCCGAAGCGCCATGCGGAGGCGCGGGACGGCGGCTCGATGAGTCTGCCGTGGCCACTCGCGCCCTGCCAGGACACTGCTAGCACCGCTAACCAGCACCAAAACACCTGGAACAAACAAAACACAGCTTAATCTCAATGTCATAAGATTCAATTTTTATAAGACTATCTACATAACCATGAGACGTTGCCTAATATGTTATTGAATTCAAGTTATTCAAGTAATTATATTATATTTGTTACAGCCCGACCCGCTTTACCTTCAAATATCTCTCAGCGCTACGAATTAAACTTTCGCTACGTTCTGTTAATTTTGTTTCTCTTCATGCCTCATCAGATTCTTAGATAATTTTAATCGCTATTTCAATTACTTCCCTCTATAGTTGGAGATTGTCTATTGCATAAAATAATTGTTAGGTGTTGTATCTATTTTAAAATTTAAAATATTGTTTCACTGTTGTTGAAACACCAAAAATACCTAAATAAATAAGCTTAGAAACTAGCTCTGCGAAAACATGCAAAATACTTAGGTATATAGAGGACAAGAGAAAGCTTGTCTCCAAATTCGAATTAAAATCGTGAGTTGTCCTAGTAACAAATATGTCGTTTTTAGGTCAAAAAGGTAGTTCAGATGTTGATAAAACTTCAGAAAACACGACATTCTCGCGATGTAACGGTATCAGCTATCAGAGGCAATCATCATCGTAAGGGTAATGACATCTTGATGGATGACATAACGAGTGAGAATGGCAGATTTATGCTAAATCATCGTGCTCGAGAACTTGGCATTGATTTGATTCATTCAACTAAGATGATGATGTTTTTTTAATAAATGAGAACACAGGAAGAACTTAGATTCCGACCACAAATCCATACAAAGTCCTCTCTGTATGGATTTATGTTTAAAATAACAAAATTAGGTAAGTATTTAAAAGCTAGTTTTAAGATTAATTTAAGGCCTATATTTATTGTATTTTGTTTTGTTTTAATTGTTTGTGTGTCGAAATAAATGTTTTTCTATTCTATTCTATTCTATTCTATTCTATTCTATTCTATTCTAAGATCTATAGGTACTTAATTCAAACTTTCGGTGGCTTTATGAAATTCCTTTTCAACTTACGTTCTGATGATGCTATGATGTGAATATTTTTTACGATAACCGCTTAGAAAAAGAATCGCTAGATTTCAGTATGATTATGATTGTTATCGTGGGAAAGTTACTGACTGGAAAAGAATTGTGTTTTATTGTTTATATTAGTATGCTACAGCAGAGAGGTTTTAATCATAAAACTTAACAGATTAGTGCTTATTTTCTTAGTCGGTACCTATACAGTGACAGGAGCGGTATTGGCTAAGTGGTAGCACACTCGACTTTCATTCTGAAGGCGTTGAAACCTTTTGTTTTCCCGCGAGATGACGAATAACCCGACCGCGCACCTCTGATTTTTATGAGCGCTTTGAAACATTGTGCTCTATTGGTAAAGGCAAACATCGCGAGGAAACTGGCATGTTCTGAGAAATTTGATACGTTCTAAGGACATGATAAAGTGGAAAAGGGATAAGTAAGTGCCCAGAATGCTGAAAATCTTATAATTCTAATCCGTCTCTAGTGGTGACGAGATGTTAGATTTGAAAATACGGACAGTCTGTTCTATAAAAATCGATGAGGATACCCCTAATTTTCGCATGCTTTGTCCGTCAGACCTTCACTGTAGACAATCGGTGCTTCGCAACAGGTCAGTTCGTGAGAGGCCTATTGATCTTGTGTACGTAATCAGAACGTGGACAAATGGCTTGCTTTAAATGGGAGTTGTGAAACGTAGGTTTAACGTCTTAACAGGGCAATGACGAATTAAGGTACCTACTCATGTAGGAGAACACAAGCAGGTACGCTTGTTGTTTTTTTTGAAGATTGAAAGAACCGCTTCACTGATTCTTCAATTGGGATACAATCCCATCCCTACCTAGGTAAAGAACTTACAAACTTACTTGCAAAGTTTTCGTGAGATACACTATTCATTTTATAACACAGGGAATTACTCTCGTATTTATAAAGGATTTAATAAACTGTCGACGTTTCGACTACAACAAGGGGAGTCTTTTTCTGGAGGAGTGAGCGCTCCGCCGTGCTCCTACTAAGGCACTTACAGAAACAATTGCTCTTTATTATACTTATATAATAATTCAAAAATAAAATCTGGTGGTACCTAAGCTAGAGTAGTTTAAATTTAAAAATTATCTTTCTTCTAAAATTCAATTCAGGAAGCTGTAGATGGGGACAATAAGGTATAAATGAACATCGGTAACATACATACTGAATACCACCACGTTAACCACCATTTACTATTGATACGTCACGTCAGGGCGAACTCATTGTGGTGCAATAATGGCTAAAATATTCGACGATTGTTTTCACTATGCAATGTTTATTGTTTGAACATTTGCATCATAAAAATGTGGTTTGATTTGAATGTAAAATAGATCCTAATCAAGACTACGACTAACACGTAACAACGTTACAATGTAACTTATTTATTTATTTATTAGTAGATTTTGCTTTAAGGTGGACCTAGGTATAAGCAAAAAAAAGCTAAAAATTACGTAATTTAAACAAGAAAGCAGCGCCGCGTCTTACGGACTTGAGTGGCGGCGCGTATTCTAATCAATAATTTTAACTAAATTACCTCATAAATTAGCCAGGACGTGACTCATAATACCTCCTTCCTAACATTGACGTCTAACGTACTTACTGACATTTTACAGTAACAACTATTTTAATTAATGTTAATACCTTCATTAGGATAAGGAACCGTGCACTTGGTGAGCTAAGGTTTCACCGGAAAACTAAGAATGCCTTATCTAAAACTGCATGCATAAGTCGGAAGTGAATTCTATTTGGTTTGAACTAAACATATATCTACATGCAAAGCAATGTTACGTACGTTTCAGTTTAGTTTACGTCTACAACGATTTTGTGCTTTATTATTTACCTACAAGCTACTACTAAATAAAATATTGAATACTAGTTTCATTCAATTGTTATTTGATTTTAAAAAACACGGTATGTATACTAGACACAGATCACCAGACGAGCCGCCCGCGTCTTTGTCCGCTTCATTACCATTTATCAGCTGTTAAACCTTCCCTGGGCTACTAAGACTATTTCAACCTTCAGAATAAAAGTCGCGAGAGAGCACTACCACTTAACTTAGCCAACACAGCCCATTTAGGATTTAGATTGTACATAAGTACAAAACTATTATAGTACTTATCTGTACAGAGGGAAGTTATTCCGATACTGACAAAAAATAGTGAAACCATAAATATAAATCTTGCAAGGTTACGGGAAGCAAAATCACGATAAATGTAGATTAAAATTCACACTTCGTTTTGCCACTTCGTGATTGAAATACGAAAAACGAAAGTGAAACTTTGAGAACGAAACTTTCTGACCATTGTCCGAGGCTTTTAAATTAATGTCTTGATGTGATAAGATGACACGAAACGGAAAAAATTACCTACATGTCAAAATTTCACAATCTGCAATGGATTATACCTAATATCTTATGGTCGTGATGTTTTAGTTAAGTACTTAAATCGTGAGAAAGATTACGTGACGAGTTAATTTGTCTCGTACTAGTGGTACGTGCTAACCTTTTTATTAGATCTATGTTATGTTGTATGTCACGAATAAAAAGATCCTAGAAAAAAAAACAAAAGCCTTGTTGAAACAGTGTGTTCTAAAGTTGATGCGTAGTACCATACTAATATAGATTTAGTCTTTGGTAGTAGGTACATAATATCTACATTTGTACAGAAAATGCATCTACGCGCGTGAGAATGTGTATGAAATACAGCTTGGTGTGTGGCAGTATGCAATCGCAATGCAATGCTGCATTGATTTTGATTAGTATCTATCTATATGGTTTAGCTGTCTTTAAATTTTAAAGATTATGCAGTGCAGTGCAACTAGACTGTTCACGATGGGACTATTAAAATTAATAAGATAAAAGTCCTCAAAAAAAAAAACGATTAATAAAAGGATAAGGGTAAGGGTACCTTTTTCATCGTACATGCTTCCATTGCTCACTTGAAGCTTTTCAAAACTTGGTCCTGTGTTCAAAATTAATATTTTTTTATTATAATTTTATTATTTTAGAAAAATAAAGTGAACACTGAATGTAACTGCAGGCGGCTGCATTTATTATGAGTATGTTTTAAGTCAACAAGGTAATATTTATATTAAAATATTTTCTTACTTCAAGGAAAACTTTAAATAATTACACTCATTTAATTAGTTAATTTATACATATTTGTCACAATGACGTTAATGCAATTATGAATTACCATTTTAAGCAAATAAAAAATTTATTGAATCAATTCTTGTTACTCCAGAGGGAAATATTTGTCCCATCGAACCGAAAAGAAAAATGATAGGTAGGTACCTACCTACCTCATTCATAATTATTGAAGTGAAGTAGAAGTACCTACTATGAAAAGTTAATCTTATTATATATATTCTTAAAAATCAATCATTTAGTAAGAACCAAAGAAAGTATAACATAACTAACGTGGTTTTTAAGACATTTCCTCCCGCGCCAGTAGAAACTGTTACAGCAAGGTAAAACACCAAAAAAGGAACGTGGATTTCCCGTTTATTATTCTAAAATTATTTTTAAATAACAACAACTTCATAAAACATTGATTATGAAGAACGTAAATTATGAATGCACTTAGAGACTTTTTAAAAAGATTTATGTCATTTATTTCCATATATTATGTATATTTCCTAAAGATCCAAAAGACAAGTATTAATAAATACAATTTGTTAGTTAATAGCAGCTGAGGCTAATTATTATTTTTTGTCCTTTTATAAATATCTAAACTAAGATTTAATATAAGTTCACACTCACAGAACTTAATGTGTACCTAGCATAAGTTTTACTTTGTTTAAATTGTCTTTTTACCTTATAATAAAACCTCTTCATTATTGTACATATGAACTAATAGGACAGACTATGTAAACATTGTGCCTTATTCATATTGAGGTAAACAGGCAATCCACGAACCTTTTTATCAGATTTTGAGAATTTGGTCTGACCAAATTCAACGTAAAAAGGTTCGTGGATTGTCCGTTTATCTCAAAACTGTGTCTCAAAATGAATATATCAAACCACGACAGTTTTTATAGTAAAATAAATAAATATTGCCGGACAATTCACACAACAACGTAAGCTCGTATTAGCTTGTGTTACGTAATATAATATAGGTAAGTACATACATAGATAGATATTTTTTAAATGTAGGTACCTACCTAATTTGTTCAATCTTATTGTACAATAGTTTTCAATAATACTTTCTATATTATGTATTCATGATAGATGCAACTTTGGTCCCCAAGGCACATCGCTTCCTCGTGACAGTCCCGGAAGTCGAACATGGAACCATCAAGCACCGTGACCGATACATTGTGCAAGCCCTAATTACGGAGCAACAGTCCTCAGTAGTCAATGCTTACACAACTGCCGAGGAAATAAATACCTATTTACCTAAGTTATGTTTACGTTTATAGGTAGCGGTTTCCCTTCGGAATTGAATAAGAAATGTGGATATGTCTGCACACAGTTCGTACCTAGGTACTCACTGTTGTATTGTATCGGAAACAACTGCTGATTTAACATAGTCAAACTGCTCATATTATGATAAGTAGAGAACTCGTGCAAAGCCGGGTAATTTTAATTGGTAACATTATTTTACTATTCATCAAATTCAAAGAACTGCACATTTGCATAACTTTTTTTCAATTTATTGTAAAAAGCCCTCTCTTCGCCTAGGTCAACTAATTATACTGCCTATCTCGAATTGACGGATGGACGGACGAACAGACATGACGAATTTATAAGGGTTCCGTTTGTTGTCATTTGGCTACCGAACCCTAAAAACAGATAAAACAGATTCTGGTGAATAGAGACTCTTCCATGAAGTCGTTTTATAAACAATTTCTGATGTACAAACTGACTATTTTAATGAATGGTCTGACTATAGACGCACTTGTATAAATGCGACATTCCCGAGAAATCGTGGAAGCGAAAAGTGTTATGGTTACTGTAACCGACTTTACCACGTACCGCTATTACGAGGAGAAAATACGCAGTATTCCCACTTGAACAATAAAAAAATCTCTCATAACATCATTGTGGGTAAGCCATTCTTTGTTGGTTATTGTATAATTCTTTAGTTACGAGGGAACTGACGTGATTTCTTTTAGAACGAATTGTACAGTTGTGTAAAATTTATTATTAATAAACCCTCAACTAGGTAGGAAATATCTTTACCAAATTAAATTCTTGTTAGTATTTCATTATTTCCTGACGGTGACATAATTATGAATATCCCGTGTTTATCCGTCTCTCCGAGAATATGCGGTATCTATGGTATGGTAAGATCTGAATTAAAAAGAAGTTCTTTGAATTAAGTATATTAAAATATAAGTATATACATATAAGATATGTATACGTGGGCTACTTGTTATTACTTACTATATGTCCTTTTAAATGAGGTTGGCAGTTACGCATTGTCTCTTGCTCTACATAGCTCTCCATTTATAGCAAGGGCTTAAACATTTGCCTATGAATACGATAAACTTCTATCTATGAAAGGTATACGATTTACTTTCACTTGAAGGGTTAATAAACTAAGGTTTATCGCTTTTATAAATGCACTTTCTTTGCCAAAGTTACCTCACGCATAATTTATTTACGAAGAGACAATCTTAGGAAACATTTTATTATTAGAAAAAAACGTCCTTTGGTTATAATGATAGTTTTGTTGGTACAACTAATTGAGTTTTAAGTAATTAGGTAGGTATCATAATGTAAGTTACACAATCATGTAATAAATCATTGATTATTAAGATAGAGCTGTTTTTTACGTTATCTCCATATCTATACAATCATCATCATCATCTCAGCCATTGGACGTCCACTGCTGGACATAGGCCTCCCTATATGAGTTCCAGTCATTACGGTCGCTCGCGGCCTGCATCCACCGCGAGCCAACCGCCTTCTCCAAATCATCTGTCAACCTTGTTGGTGGACAATGTGGACATCCAACGCTGCGTTTTCCGATCCGTGGTCTTGGTCTCTACTCGAGAACCTTTCGGCCCCATCGGCCAACTGTGTTTTTTTTCGAATCAGATTTATATACTTACTATGTTTATGAAAATCATGAACAGCTAGGGCCGATTTAAGTGCTTTTAAGTAGTCGTATGTCGTAGTAGCCAAGGGAAGGTTTTAAAGGTGAGAAAACATGGTAATAAAGGGGGAGAAGCCGCGGGCGGGTCAGCTAGTATTTGACTGTGTGATATTACTTAAATGATTAAAAAATTTGTAAATAAAAGTAAAACTTACATTCTTTTATATAAGCATCATAAAAACAAAGATAAAGGATTCATAGAATTAAGTACTTTCACTTAAGATGCAGCTTTCATTTTTAAACCGGTTGGTAGATGGAATATAATTAAATTTATAAACGTAAAATTTTTGCTACAGCTATGATAAGACGTGGCCCCCATACAAACAAAAGACGCGGACGGAGTCGCGGGCACAGCTAGTAAAATTATAATACCAATATACATTGTCTAGTCTGCCTAAGTTTATGTTGCTGTTACAAGACCTACCTACGTAATACCTATCTTTATAAGAACTGTACCTACATAATATAGCATTAGGTATCGCTAAAAAATTCAGTGAGAAGGTCAGAAGCAAAGAGTATTTTTATTCTGTGGTCAGTTGTAGTGCCTTGATCATTTCCGCCTGCGTGACCCAAAAGGCCGAGCCTACAGATTAATCCGAATAATCACTTTCAATTTTACACTAATATTATAAAACTGAAAAGTTGGTTTGTTAGTTCGAACGCGCTAATCTCAGGAACATGTGGTCCGATTCGAAACATTATTTGAGTAAATAAGGTTCGTGTATTGCCCGTTTATTTCAATATGAATTATTTGAGTGTTATTGAGTAGGTACATTTATTGAGAAAGGTATTAATATAAACTTAGATGAGAATTAAACAAGCAAACGCAGCTGTTAGCCGGTCGTCGACGTTTTGGATCCATAATTATGTCAATAACACTAGAAGTAGGTGTCTAATAATTACTAGTATCTAGTAGTAACCTAAGTACTAACTCTAATCAGCGTATCCGCTAGGCCAACTAACTGGTCAGTTAACAATAGAAACTATTACTACAATGGAATTAACGAGACAATTAGAATGATGATTATGTAAATCGACATCCGAGCTAGATATAACGATGCTGTGTTAGTTTCAAGTTTAAAATTATGTTTCATAATATGATATCTACTGTGCCCGCGAGGACGCCTACAAAATATTTATTAGTAGGTACTTACCTATATTTAGATAACAAATAAGATTGAATATAATTACTATAACAAAATCAAAAATAATAATACCTAACTAGGTACTTTAAACATGTAACATTATTCCATAACTTATGTATTTTACAAACCAGCTCTTGCGCTAATAATTACAGAAGCAAGGGATATAATTTAAAAGCTTTCTAGAATTGCCGTTAAACGTAGTAGTTAGGTACCTCTTATTGGCATGAACTTAATCGTTTAAAAAGCTAAGAGAAATCTACTAATACCGTAGTGAGTAATGGCAGTATTTTAACCACTACTACTACTACTTAATACTTTTTTAAAGTCTAAGTACTTATTCTTACTTATATTACTACTATACCATTTAACCTAAACTAATATTATAAAGCTGATGAATTTGTTTGTTTGAATGCGCTAGTCCTAGGAACCACTGCATTGATCGCTGCTGCTGCTGACCATTTATCGAAGAAGTCTGTTAAGAAAGTGAGATTTAAAAAGCTTGTAAATGAAATGGATATAATCTTTTGTAGGGAGTCCTTAAATATTTTTGACGTTATCTACATATACCTAGTTTATATTGAGATAAACGGGAAATACAAGTGGGTGCACTGCACTGTGGACCGGCGAGCGGTCGTGATCCGTGTCTTTGCTTGTTAGTCCTGAAGAAGTGTCACGTTTCACGAAGCTGTTGACCAAATTCATCGTAAGAAAGGTTCGTGGATAAGTCGGAAACTATATTTGGCTTTCCCCTTCCTAATCTATATTTTTTTGCATGTATTAATGAACTAACCAAATGATGCAACCTCTATTGTTTATATGTAACCAAACCATTATCGGTGAGAATTCCGTGGGAAATCCTCGAGAATCTAGTTTAAAATGTTCACTAAAAACTGATGTGAAAACCTAATTTTGCTTCCATTGTTGGTCTTTTGACCTAGATTAGCTGAAGTTGGTATCGATTTATGAAACAAATTAACAAAACATATGAACTTAAATAATTATATTATAATTTGCAAGTTTAAGAACATAGTAATAGGTACCTACTAATTTTTCAAAGCTAAAGAATTTGTTTCTTTGAACGCACTAATCTCAGCAAATGCTACCTGGTCCGATTTGAAAATAAATTCAGTGTTGGAAAGTAGATTGATGAAGGCTATATTCTTGATTATACATATAAACAAGGTTTATAGATAACGATATAAGTAACGTAAGTGAAACTGTCGCCAGTTTGGCTAGTTTGTTATATCTATACCTACGTCAATTTAGGTAACCATCATATTATTTAGCTACATAACTGAAACAACTTTCGTAACTGAAATAAAAAGTTACATATTTACATTATTTATAAGAAAAACTTTTGTTTCTATGAGGTAAGAAATAGCTAGTCATCCGCTTGACTAGGTACTCGCATTTTTTTAATTACTTTCCAATTCATGTTTAATTGGGTTGTATTTAACGTTTTACGTCTAACGTAGGAGTAGGTAAAACGTATTCTTATTACATATTTATTTTATGGATAAAAAGAGAAATGATTATGAGTGTCAAGATCCTTCAAGTTTTCATAAAATAATTGCTTTTAAATACATAAATAAATATGGTTTATTGCAAAGAATATGTCTTTACCTATTCGAATGAGATACGGTTGAGAGCTTGAGAGTTATTTTGTGCGATCTAGGTGTTTCAAAGAAACCTTCAAGATTTATTGTAATAAATTATAAATAGGTAAGTATAGTAAAACCATTCTAAAAATGAACTTCCCTCCACAAAACCGTGATGATTCCAACGTGTGAGAGGAAATACAGAATACACAGAAAAAAAAAACAGAATTCGGTAGAGGGGCGTTCATTTTAGAAATGGTTTTACTATACTTACCTATTTATAATTTATTACAATAAATCTTGAAGGTTTCTTTGAAACAACACTACTGTAATTTAAACCTACGTGTTTAAAGGCAAAACAAAATTTATATCAAAATGTAAATAACCGACCAACTTGTGCTATTTATGATTTATCAGAGTTTTCTATGGAATTACAGTATTTTTTTAATTCTATCTTGTAAGATACATAAATAAAAAAACTAATATAATATTAAAAAAAAACACTAGATTACTAGATATATTCTGCGACACAGTTTTCTTCTAATCTTCTGCAGCCATCATCGTTTTCTTATATATAAATTGTATTATGTTTTTGGTTCCAAATAAATAAATTTTGTCTTTTTTTAATAATAAGGATCTTTCTGAGCTCCACCGCTGAGTTTGGGCATAGAATAAATAGTAGATATATTTTTAACTTAACTATATTTTTAAATATCTTGTTTGCCTTAGCGATACGTTATAAGGTTGTTATCTCCCAAAGGAACCGCGATCCAGGTTTCATGTTTGGGGGTTATTCTTACCTATGTTAGACATACACATGAAAGAATTTTCACGCTTGTGAATTAAAGGAAGGTCTGGCCATCACAGGCTCTTAGTCTATTAAATAAACTCTATCCTGTCTTCATATTCTGCCATGTCCAGAGATAAACTCCTATACAAGGGAAGCTGTAAGTTCCTTATTTGAATTTGATTACCGACTGGATCCACGCCACGAGTTTAGCACATAAATTTAATTAATTCTAGATTTCTCGGTATCAGCTAGTGCTGTGCTATGCTGCTATGTTCTGAATGTGAAAGTCTATCTGTCTGCTGTACGAACTACAAAACGTTTAAACGGAGAGATTAGGTTGGTTGGTATCCTATTTTAACACTGTCGCACAAAACAAAGTTAGCATAGCTCTTGCTACAATCATAGAATTGAAACCTAATTGAAATAAACGAAATTATAAATTAATGTAAATTTGAAGATTCGATCACGTACTTAGACCCTAGTCTAGTAGATTATATTGTAAACATTATTTCATAGTATGCATTTGTTTTTCTTTGGTGTTTCATAAAAACGCCGCGTTAACTCGTAATACCATTTACTTAATACCAACTTAATTAAACGAATTCAGAATTATTTCCTATTTTATAATATGCTATTCTTTGAATAATACAGATTTGTAACATGGAAAATTTACGCTTCGCTGATCCCTTCGTACATAAAATTAATTGTAAAAATATATTAAATATAGTTACAGAATAAATGATTCTTACTCACACCACTCAATGAGTCATCATTATAATTCAAAACAAACCTGTAGAATTCATTTCCGAATAACAAAATGACCACAGACACCGTGACTCAGAAGGCCTGTATTGATGTTATGGACCGACCCTTTAACAAAATTACTTAAACCTTCCTGTTTTAGTAATAACATCCTAGGATCTTACGATTACGCGTTATAATATTTTCCCGCTTTAAAAAGTAAAATATGCTTTCTCCTGGTTTTATGCTTTCTCTTTACCAAAATCCAGCCTAATTGATTCAGGCGTAGGCTGGTACTTCAGGTAAAAAATTATAACTAACACGAGTTTCTTTTGTATTAAAGAAGATAAGATCTTGTTTTATTTATACCAATATAATAAAAATCATAAAAGGACATAGGTATTTAAATGAAAATTATGAACAGCACACGGGCCGGTTTTCCATAATGCCTTTTGGTCTAGATAAGGAACTGACATGACATTATGCAGCTATTGAAAGTCGTCCGATTTTCTAGGACAGTGAAGGTTTTGCACTCAGACTACTTACTTAGCAAAAGTTGTTCTCATACACTTGTAATACATATATAAAAATATTGATGTAGTTTACCTAAGTATCTAAATAATCTTGTACTTTCATAAACAAATTAACTAAACAAAATACTTATGTAGTTTCGAATTTACAAAATTAAATCATATAAAATACAAAAAAAAACCTATTTATGTCTTTTGTAATACTATTTCCTATTTAAAAATATATTTCTGGAAGTAATTTACGTAATAGTTAAGTTTTTTTTATTTAACTGAAACTGATACAATATTGTCCATTCTGTCTAATTATATACTTAACGATAGCAAATTAGTTAAGTCTCTATTATCAATAAAAGAAATTGGGCAACAATGCCCTCATTGTTATGTAAACAATTTCCTTTTCATTTGTTTTATGTGCTGTATTGCCATAGTAACAGTCATACCAACTAATTTCCTTTTCATACTTTTACTACCCAACAATACCTAACTAGGTACGAACGCGTTGAATTTCTTTGTTATCAAAAAAGTAAGCGAATGCATTCTGCAATAGGGCATAAACTTTCCAAAAAGAAACGAAAAACTTACGTTCATTTTTCAAAAAATCCTTAAAGCATTCAGTGCACAATAATCACTTTCTTCAATGGAATTCTGTTTTTGAACTTTTAACCGGTTTCTGTTCCGGTTTCTATATCCGGGCGTGCAGCAGCGACGCGAGTGTAGCGTTGACTGCCTTCTTATTCTTACCGAAAAAAAAACTTTCACAGCGGCTGTCTGCACTGCAACACGCAAGCCTGAGTTTTCTTGATACTAGCCACAAAACAAGCCTTGCAAAGTAAGTAATTGCTGGAGGAACTAAATGCGATTAATTTGAAATTAAACCTGAATAGAAAATATTGACCGGAAACAATCGTATTTGTACTGATTGTTATAGAAAATCATTGCGTGTAAACTTTAGGGGAAATAACTAGGTTGGGTTATTAAAAATTAACAAACGCTTACTAGTTTTTAAGGTGGTGAATTACTTCCTAAATAATTTTGAGAATTTATTTGTATAATGTTCTTATGAATCTGTAGGTATAACGTGCGCAATTGAAAATGAATTCTGTAAATGGCGGCGGGTAGGTATGGTACGATTGGCAAAACAAGGATAAAAGTATAGACAGCGATAGAGAGTGAGCGAGAACGCATGCGAGCGGACGCCATTTACAGAACTCATTTCTAATTGCGCACGTTATACCTAACCTACCCAATGCAAGCTAAAGTTCAATAGGTACTAAGTACATTACCTATATTTTATATAACATTTATATTTTTAATTTCCGAAATGTATTATTTGACGACCTCTGTGGCGCAGCGGGCGAAGGTCTGCTTGCGACGCAGGAGGTTGCGGGATCGGAACAAAAATTTGTACGATCTGCAGATATTTATTCCGAGTGTCTGGGTGTTAATAAATAATATCTATCTATGTACATATGCATAAAATATGAAGTATATCAGAAATCTAGCACCTGTAACCAAAGCTTCGAGCTTACCACGGGACTAAATGTCGCTGTGGCTGTGTCCATTGTCCAGCAATTTTTATTTATTATGCAGATGATCGTATGAAAGATCTCTAGTTACTATATACCTACTCGTATACAATTATGTATATTATGGCTATTACCTAAAGCCTACCCGTCGATGGCTGCGCTTAAGTTTTTTTTACATGATCTACTTAGAATATACCTTGCCTTAGCTCTCATCGATAAATGTAGATAGATGCAATTTATATATAAACATTGAAATAATTTTTCAAATCTAACAAGTGATTCTTGAGATAACAGCGTTCAAACATACAAACAAATTATAGTTCCGCCGCTATAACAGTGCGTTCCTGACACATCGCGATTGAACTGACAATGTAACTTTGTAATGGCGTTGCAGTTACGATTAAAATATTTTTGCTGTTTGTTTAACGTTTTAACAATTGATGAGCATTAAATCTACATTATTATATCAATAATCAATGAATCTAATAATTTTGTGCCAAACTGAGTGTAAAATAACTTGGTAAACAATATTTTTCTAAATCTATATTGCGCTATTACAAGGTTAAGTCAGTGCTTTATATTTGTCGGTAGTGCTGTGCTAAAAATAACATGCAGCAACAGTATCGTTATCTGTTACGATTATTTTTTTAAAAATAATACGTTTAAGAATTTGAAAATAATGGACTATAAGATTTTATTAAATATAAAAATAAAACTACGACCAAACCGAACGCGCGAAAGAAAGAAGCATTTTTATATTTAGGTTTAAAATAATAACCCCAAATGGCGTTATGGGCCGCCATTTTGTGACGCTAAAACAGTCGGTTTCCACTTAAATTACTAAAATATAAATATTAAATGATTCCGCCAATTTAAAACGAAAATAATCTTAAAAATAACGCGGCGGTTAATTTTGGAAGAACGGTTACGAACTCATTATGTTGTGCCCATCACTAACGGGTCAAACTGACATGTGTCAGGAACGCACTGTTATAGCGGCGAAACTATATGTATTTAACTATTTATGAGTATAGATTTTTCTTCTTCTTTTTTTGTGGCGAAGGTGAGGCTATATTCTTATCATCCTTTTCCGCTTTCGGTTATTTTTATGTATGACAGTAGTCAGTCAGCTGTGCTAACAGTAACAGTTAATATTAATACAATACTATACTGTCATTGTCAAAGTCGAACTCAGTAATTTATTTTTCACGATTTTCCACAAAAAATTTAAAAGACGATTTTAGCGTATTGATATTTGATAATATACACGTTAGAGAATTTTCAGAGTACTGTGCATTTAAAAAATCTGCTATTTATTTTGCTACAGTCTCCATAGTTTATAATTCCACGAGAATGCAGGTGATTTTCAAAATAATCCTGTACAAATCGCCTTACACTATTTTGTATGTTTCCAAGGAAAACTTGGAGCTACCTGATAAGAAATACAGTAATTCCTTCAACATTGAACCTATAGAATACTATGATATTGGAATAAAAAGTGAGGAAGGGATAGAACATAGCACATTGAGATACAAGGCAAGTGCATTGTTTTTGCGGCCACTCGTGAAGTGTTTGTCTTCTAGCGTGTATAGAACTCTAGTGATTGGGCATTTGAAGAAGCTGTGTGATTTACCAGACAGCCCTGCTGTTGTCAAGCTCATACTGGAACCACCTGATCAAGAAATAATTGATTTTTCTTGGTAAGTTCCACCAAGTAATGTTTAGGTTATGTAGGTATAGAATACAAACACCTTTGAATTATTTCACAAATATTAATAAGAATATCCTTCGAACTAAAGATTCTTCTCCTGCATGTTCAGTAAGCAACATTCAATTTAAAGCTAATTTTGTAATAATGAAGAAATTTAGTTTATTTTGGTTAATTAAGCAATTACTTTAGCCTATGTAATGCAAATTAATTAGTCTTGGAGATAGTCCTCTTTAAATCATTCAACATAAACCTATATAACTTTTTAAACTATCATGGTTTTTAACTATATTAAACTCAAAAATATTTAAATCATGGTATGTTACCCGTTTCATGTTCAAATACAACATAAACCTATTAATTAATTTATATTTAATTATTGATTAACAATAAATTGAATCATTAAATAATTTAATAACATTACAGGAATGAAAAACTACTAACATTGCTCTGGACCCGAATGGAGGTTGAGAATGCATTTTCATGGTTGTCCACACTCGGCGGCGCTTACTCTGCTTTAGGAGACTATTTTCCACATTGTGTAAGTATAATGAGGTGGCAACAATGTTGTTCTGCATTCTGTACCAACTTACTAAGATCACCAACCCACCTGTTGATTATACAAATCCAGCAAAACCTATGATGGGCTGTATTGTGGAGACAAGAACACTATAGTAGGATGTATTATGTTGCTATTATGATAAAAAATACTCAGACATTTTTGGAAATACTGACCTTGATAATAATTTGATTAATATTATAAACAGCTTATAAATGTGCTTATTTTTGTTACCTTGTCCTTGTATTGTTGATATAGAATTGGCATTTAGAATGCTTGTTCAGTACATTATGCCATGGATGTGTTTGATCTATTACTGAATAACTGCATGTCACAATATTTTTAGTTCTGGTGGAAAAGCACCCTTAGGTCAGTTATTGCTATTTTTATCCGTCACAATAGGTGGTTAGTCATTGCAAAGCAATAATAAATGTAAAATGATAACCAACCTGCCTGTTTAACTGGCCGAATAAATATTTAAATAATGAGAACTTGAACCATATATATTTTTTATGCTGAAAGGTAATTATTTTAACTAAGTATATACATAACATATAATCGTTATATCAAAACCTAACTTCTATTTATCTTATTTTTCAGGCCGAAGAAGCCGGTAGAATATCAGTAAGACAATACAAGCTATCCAAAATGCTTGGGGACGACAGCCTCGCAGCTAGAAGCAAACTATACTTAGCACTAGCATACTCACAGAAAGGAAAGTTGCACACATCACAACAACTAGTGAGACATATCAATAACTATGCCATTGAAACTAAGGATAAACGTTTAAATAGAATGTGTCAGGGCGTTTGGGCTAAGCTTAAGTATTTACAACTGCTTAGAAAGGGAGTGAATGCACAAGGCGATTGGATTGTGACTAATTTGTAATGTTAATCGTTTTAATGTAATGCCCACCTAATAGTGCCTGTACACAACACCTTACTACTACATGGAATGACAATTTCATACTGCATTTACTTATTCGTGTTATTAACGTTTGTATGAATCATTCTTATTCCTGGGTTGTTAGTATCGGATATCCAAAACTGAAAACATATCTTGTATAAAAGTTTCGTACTATTTCAAATAAATTAATAAATATTGCTAGACAATTCACACAACAAAATCTATCTCATACAAATAGTTATTCCGAGGAATCGAACCCGCTACCTCTTGCGTCGCAGGCGGATCTTCGCCCGCTGCGCCACACCTATAACGTTTAAACAGGATAAACGTATACTGGAGTCTAAATAATAGCTTCGATTAAATATATCTTTAAGCATTTCTAAGCAAGTATTTTTAACGATATTCATCATTACAAAATAATGTGGTGGTCTTGTTTTTCGTCATCATTTGTGAAAGGCAATGTACCTATTGAAATGGTGCTGTAAATAAATGTTGTTATTGTTATTTAGCATTTTATTTGGTTGCAATAGACTTACAGACATCCTTATCATTAATTATTATGTAGGTAATAATGTGAATGTCATCTTGAGATTATTTTATCAAGAAATAGACAGAAAATATCTGATCGGACGTATGAATGTGAAATGTTTACTGATTAGTGTGTTGGCAGTAGGTATAGTGTGCCACAAAACAGGCTTACTGAAACCAAAATGCCTGATTACATTCCCACTGCTGGGACACAAGGACATATCTCTCTTGAGCCTGCTGTCTGATTATAAAATAAATTTAGCATTGTAATTAAAAAAAAAAATTAACTTGGTAACGTCCTTAGCATTCTGGCTCATCTGCCTTCTTGTGAAGGATTTAAATTTTAAGACTTTTATGAAATAATTTTGATTACCCTCCATCTCACATTTTATTTATTTGGTTTGTTATAGCGCGGTTTAAAATAATTATATCTATAAACATATCTATATAATTATTATAGATAATGTTCACAAGTTCTCCGCCTTTATATTGATCGATGCTTAGAGAATAACTACCTAGGTATTTTAGGGTCCAATTGTATTTCCTACACATGTTTTGTGACACCTTACGTCATATTATTTATCTTTATACATATTATGCGTTAATTTGATTGCAGAGACATTCGGGCGTTTAATCAATTTGTTTTCAGAATGACCTAATCTTGCTTTTTTATTAAATATTTTAATTATAATTTTTTAATAAATATGTTCTCAGTTGAATTTGTAAAATTATGTGGATTAACTTTCGTTTTCTTAGTAAACAAAATAGTGTGTCGAGAAATAACTAGTAAGTAAACCTTTTTGATATTCCGTAAATAAAAATAGTATTTAACTAAATTCGTACTTTAGGTAACGTAACGCAACCCTCGTGCTAGAAGCCAACTCGGGGCTAATGTCTTTTGAATTGTCTTTAGTTAAGTACATATTCATTAAATTAAAAACCTTGTAAATAAAGATATAATACTTATAGAATCTGTTAGATACAGGGATTCACCGGCTTCCTGAGCTGTTCCACTTGGACAACTACGAGAGATGTTTGACGCAGCCTCAAGGGGTGTACTGCCTCGGGACATTCGAGCTATCAGCGGAGCCTTCACACCCCTTGTTGAAGCTCATGAAGGTACAACTATGAGAATCACAATTTCTTAGTTAAACGTCTGTCCAAAGCTCGACAAACTTTACGTAGGCCCAAGACCTGTTTAAAAGTTAATAGAAATACGAATAAGCTTAGAAAGGACTTTAATTTTTTTTAACCCATACAAACAATTTAAAACAAAAACCTATTTGTTTAATTTGTATTCAGCACCTACTTGCGTGAGCGTCGTCTGGATTTTCTTTTTTAATCACAATATTTTACAGGAGCACTCCAAAGATCTGTTTAAATTCAACCGCACACAGATTCATAGAGGATACTGTGTCAGCCAAAGATGCCCAGAAATAAAGCATAAAGATCACCGAACTCAACTACGTTTAAATTCTACACATACTAGTCAAAAATGTCACCCAATACACTCAAATAATACTTACTGCAAGAAAGATGAATACGTGCACAGAAAAATTTACTACGAGCGAAAAATACATGAGTTTGAGCGTAAATTATATGACTTTGAGCAAAATGAGCGGGACTTTGAGCATTGTGTTGGGAAATTTGCTCGTCGCTACAATTTTAGCACTCGATTGAGTAAGCTAAGGTACTGCGTTACCCATGAAGAGTATAAATTGAAGCAAAATCGACCATTTGACGATAACCAGTGGATATTAATTTATGTTATACTTTTTATAATGCAATTGAATATCGTTGGGACGATTTATGACATGACTGGTTCAAAAGGTGGGTAACTACATATAGTAAAACCATTTCTAAAATGAACGCCCCTCCACCGAATTCTGTATTTTTTTTTCTGTGTATTCTGTTTTTCTGTATTTCCTCTCACACGTTGAAATCATCACGGTTTTGTGGAGGGAAGTTCATTTTTAGAATGGTTTTACTATACCTAACTATGTCTTTTCAGTACCTATTTTCAAACCTCATATGCACAAGTTCTCTCTTGTGGCCTTGTGGTCAATTAGTCTGATTGGATGGATCTGGTTTTAGACAATCTATTGACATCTATCTCTGGCACGAAAGCGTCCCGAATACCATGTATTTATATTTGCTGAGAGCTTTATAGAGTAAGGTACCAACATGAAATGTAGGCATATCATAATGGAAGTAGAGCAAGGCGAAGGAGTCGCTTCGATCGACGCTCCTGGGTGCGTCAGAGATAGAACTAAAAAGTCCTGATAATTACTTAAAATAAAACCTTATCGCTTTAGAAACAATGTGCCTAATCACAAGCAGTATTAGCCTCTATCTAGATAATCCCATATAATTAAATAATGCTGGACAATTCACACAGCAACAACTAGCCCCGTGATAAGCTCTAAGCTTAGGTTACGGTGCTATATTTCTGATATACTTATACATACCGAGACAGATATATTATATATTTCCATAGATATTGAATATAATGATGTCTATAGATATAAATGCTTTACCTTTTGTTTTGTATTAGGAAGCAGCCTGCTGTTAGCATGGTCATTGCGTGTGAACTGGGCAAGGTTCACGAGAATCGATGACAATATGTTAATGAAGAGATTAGCTCCACTGACATTCTGTCGGTATGTATCATCCAGTATCATCTCATCATATTCCCAATGCACTCCACGACCAAATTTCTTTAAACCGATATGTTCAAGAAATGTTTTCTCCTAAAGTTTATTTTGTTATTTCAGAATGGCCATGCAATGGATATGTATATACGCTCATGTATATTTGACACATTTTATGGTGTTTTCCCAGAATCCTGAGGAAATGGAGAGGGTAATTACCTTTCTCAATATTCAATCAGATCAAAACAACTAAATGGTATAGGTATTGAATAAAAACGCGCGCGTTTCCCACTGAAAAAGACTGCTCTTAATTTATAAAACATCGAGAGTTGTTCCCGTTGTTATAAAAAAATGTTGATCAGTGTTAGGTTAGGTATATACCAATTTGAGATACATGAGATATGTTAAATTTTCCAGTATATGCATGGAATTGCGGGGAATTTAATAAGAAATGGAACTTCATTGGTGCAAGTCTTCATTTTATTGGCATGTTTTCTTACCGGACTACAATTTCTACTATTTGTCAGTAAAAGTGAAGACGCTGAGTTCAACGCTATTACAATTTTTAAATGGATTTTAAAAAGATTGTTCAGGTAAATTGATGTAACAGATACAATACCTACTACATTATAAGTACCCAATAGGTAGGTACCTAAATTTAATTTTAATAAGATATTTGGGGACTCCTACGCCGCTATGGCTCTAGAAATTATATAGCTCTATTCTAGAAAATTAATCAAATGTTACATTAGATTAATAAGGTACCTGCTTTGTTATAAAAACCCTTATGCAGATGTTTCAGTACAGTTGCGCAGAACGGATTACGGATTCATTATTATATAATGTCGTTCTGCTTATATTGTTCAAGTCAAAACGTTTATTTTCAAAAGACTTTTATAATTTCCAGAATATTCCCCGTGTACGCCCTAGTGATTGTATACCAGGGCGCGTGGTGGGGCGAAGCCGCGGACGGGCCGCAGTGGTGGGTGGTGCGCGCCGAGAGCGCCACCTGCCGACGCAAGCTCTGGGCGCAACTGTTCTTTGTCAACAATATCGTTGAACCGGGGAACTTCTGTATGCTACCCTCTTGGTAATTATCGTTCTTTCTTTTATAAGTATACTAGGAGACCGTGCTTTTATCAGGCTGAACCATAAATAATAATTCAATCTAGCCGTTTAGAGAGGAGTTCAGTGACATACACAGTTAGTTAAAGGTACATATAAAGATCTATGAACTCAGCGCTCAATCTATTTTAAGCGCAATTAAAATATTTAATTAAAATATCTGATCATTGACTTTATTGAATTCTAACATCAAAGCTGACCCTTTTCACGGATTCCCTGCAGATGTTGAAGATACATTTTTGAATACTTTTTGAAAAGCGTCTCTAGCTATACCTACTAGCAGTATCTCAATAGCAAAACAATAACAATGTAGGTTTTGCCATAATCTCTTCATTTATGCTCATGCTTAAATTGAGAATTTGAGACAAATGTTAAACGCTCGTAGGCGATCTGTTAACGCATCGCAGAAAATACCAAAATGTTATACCTACCTACATATATACCTACCTATAAACAAATATTTTCACCAGGGGTATAGCCGTAGACATGCAGTGCTACCTAGTATCACTCCTCACAATCTACGTCCTACATAAGACAAAACTGAACGCGAAAAAGGTTCTATTAACCTTGTTCGTGTTGTCCATACTGTTAAACGTAGCGCTGGCGTTTATACACGGCTGGGAACCTGTCGTCCGACTGATATACCCCGAGTGAGTGTTTCTGATTTTAATACACGATCGGATTAGTTTGTTCAAGTCAATACGGACGTGGAATAGAGTTCTGTTCGGACGCAGTAAAGAGGTAGGTAAGTACAATGAATTAATCGCAACACCTTTTTTATGTGAGCCAAAGGAATCTATTCCACCAAAACTAAGCAAAGCTTCTCTTCTGTAGATGTATTACTAACAGAAAATGCTTGTTAAACTGCCACTTGATTGGATATTACCTAAACGCATCGTTAGTAGGTATCAGCATAACGTAGTTTAAGTACCTATAACCTGCGCGTAAAGAGAATTGATATATAAATGGCGTCCTCTCGCATGCGTTCTCGCTCACTCTCTATCGCTGTCTATACTCACACAGTGAAGTACGCGCTACAAAAAAAATTGTCAGTCAGGCCTAATTCGCACGAGAGCTTTTTTAACGTCCGTTAAAAAAGCGTTCAAATAGAACATTTGCATACCCAAGTACGCTTTTAGAACGCGACGCTTTTTAGGGTTCTGTAGTCAAATGAAACTAATTCTATATTCCTTGTTCTGAGGTCCGTATGTCCATCCGTCCGTCCGTCCGTCCGTCCGTATGTCATAGCCGTTTTACTCCGAAACTATAATAGCTATAAAGCTGAAATTTGGTAATTAGATGTAATCCGTGAACCGCACTATGTTCTAAGTATGGGGCCCCATACTTAGAACCGAAACTTTAAAAATTCAATTAAAATTAATTTTTGATTTAAAAACGTTCGTATGAATGATCACATTGAAGACGTTATAAAAGCGCCAACGCCGGGTTTATAACGCAAAGCTGTTTAAACTCTTTACTTTACTTTACTAAAAAAATAATTTTATTTAAAATAAGTATTTTGTAAAAAAAACTCTGTAGGGACCTAGATAAAAATACTATTTAAATAATAATAATAATACAATAATACCGTGGAAATATGCTCGAATTACAAATCATTTTGCTATTACGTTTTTATGGAAAATTCGTCGTGACGCCGGCCTGTTTGAGAATTTGTTTTGCCAACCGTACCGTACGTACCCGCCGCCATTGCCAAATATCATTTCTAATTGCGCAGGTTATAACAAGTTACCTATGATGCGTTTTGTGTTGCAGGATACAAAATAAAATTAGCTAAGCATTGACATAAATAACTAGGTAGTTATATTATAATTCTTTTTTCAGAAACCTTCGTTTTATCTTCACAAAGACCCCATCGTTTCCGTTAATACACATGTCGCTTTGGAGTAACCTACCAGCTTGCTTCTTAGGCCTATTTGTTGCATATTTCTACGTCTCTGCCACACAAAACAAACAGAAAGAAAAAAATATAATCAAAAATAATGAAAGAATTAGAGAATGCGACGTTTTACTCGAAAATAAAGATATCTTCGGACGAGATGATGACTTTTCTAATGAATTACCGAGCAAAATACAAAGTATTAGAATGGTACATACAAATGAATTGTTATTTGAAAGATTTCGTAAAAACAGCATTGAAAGTAATGTAGTTGAAGATGACTATGAATATATTGAGCAAGAAATTAATAATAATGGACATAGAATTGTAAGATATAGAGTTAAAGATGGAAAGATTTCTAAAGTAAACGATAGAGTTAATTTACTTGGAAAATTTAGTACGGAAGCTAAAAATAAATTATATCAAGAAAAGCTGACTGATATAGTACAACCACAAATAGAAATATCTAACGAAAATCGTCAAAGTGAAGGAAAATTTCAAAACGATACAGAAAAGTACCGACGAAAAGGAGTTAGTTTTCACGTACGTACCTACTGTTTTCTATTGGTGATATTTTTAAAATAATAGTATGTAAGTAATAGTAGTAGTCTATAAAATAAATATCAATGCCACTTTTTGTTGTAATTTTATAGCTCAAGAAAGGCGGGGCCGATTTAGGTGCTTTTGTTTTTAAAAAGTCGTAGTAGCCAAGGTATGGTTTAAAAGGTGATAAAACATGGGAATAAAGCGAGCGAAGCCCTAACTTCTAAAATAGGAGAATGATAAATCTAGGAAAATATATAGGTAATGTACATTAGCACAAAAACTACCAACGAAATTGGTTTGAACGAAGTCTATAAAGTAGTTTTTTTTATAATACGTCATAAACTATTTCATATAAACAATTGCTGCGGAAGCCTACATGGGTCCGACTCGCACTTGGCCACTTTTATTATTGTTAGTGTGGACCAATTAATTACTTTCTTTATTATTTCTTTCTTTAGTTGCTAAGCAACGCAGACGTGTTTGCACTACCCTGCCTCGTCATCTGGGTGTACCTCGGCGTCAACATCGTGTCCTTCGAGTCTACAGCCGCCATCGCTGTTTACGTGGGGGCCGAGAGAATCGTCTTCAGCGTACTATTTGGACTCTTATACGCGTCTTTAATAAAATATGATGGTGAGATTGAGATGAGAAACTATAGTGAAATGTAGTGTTGAATTTTGGCATATATGGGACTAAACCAGGCACGTACATTTCAATAATGAAGCTGTAAGCACAATTAATATCTAACATATTAGATAATATCGTTCCGCTGCGACAAACTCTTGAACATTGTTTAATTTTTTTTAATATATTTTCATGGCCTGGCTTTGAATGTGTTTAAAAGCGTTACTTTCGAACTAGCTATGAGCTTTTGTCTTTCAAGATTACATTAGGAAAAAAATTTTATATTCGCAGGCTTATTACGCAGATTAGTAGCCTGGAGCGGTTGGCAGGCGATAGGACGACTGGCTTACTGCCTGTCGTTGATACACTGGTGTGTTGCCTTGTCTATGGCTGCTGGGAACACACAACCCATCGAATCTACATTATTCAACGCTGTAAGTACCTATACCTACCATCTGCATTTTTAAATTAGGTAACTCATTTTGTTAACATCACTAGTCTGGTAGGTTACCTACGTTGTAATTTTTGTATGGATTACAAAAGCGCCCCTAGCGGTGAATGGTGGGACTACTCAGTTTGAATACATTTATTGGTTACTCCTAGTCTACGTAGGTTTTGTTAACAGGTGATAGAAATAGAGTTCTGAGATATAAAAATACATACCTAGCACATCTTCTTAAATAAAATTCAATACCACTTTTCGTTGTAAGTTTATAAAGGGCATAATAATTCATTATTCCCTTAGATTAATAAATTGTGCCTACCATGCATCTTCGATGGTTAAATTATGAGGTTATAATTACGAGGTACTTAAACTACTTAACCCTTTGTTAAATACCAAGCGTACTGTTAGTAATTTTAACTGTTTATTTTATGATCGTTTTTTATAATTTTTATGTACCTATATGAATGATTTTTCCAGAGCAATGACTGGTTGGCGATAATTTTCCATTCCTATCTCATAGGATTACCTGTTTGTTTACTGGTAGAGCTCCCAGCGCAAAAGTTTTTTGATATTTTGTTGAATAAGTTTATTTAAAGTACTTACTTGCCTAATTATAAAATACCTATTATATATACGATTACGGAAAAACTGTTTTTTATTTTATTCCTCTAATAGTTAGGAAAAATCAGTTTCACACGCATAGTCATGTATACGTTTAAAGTACATAATCAATCGTTTTTCCACATAAATTTAAATGTACTTCATGACGACATTGAATATATGCATATTCTGTGGTTCGAGTAACACGAAAAATTAAAATGTTAAGATTATAGCGCAATCGAGTGTCGAGCCTGGCAACATTATTCACAATTAGCCATAGACTGTAAGTATGTATGATAGATACTCAGAAGAAGGAATAAAATGAAACGTACATACCAACACAAAAAAACTGAAATCCGCCATTTTGATAGTACCGCTGTCTCTGACAGGGCCGGTCTGAAGAAAAGAATATCAATTTATTCTTTTCTTCCTGCTTTGGAGTGCTAAATTTGTGTTTATGAAGTGAAAAGTGTAACCACCAACATGGCGAGATACGGTCAAAGACCGGAAAATGCCCTCAAACGGGCTAATGGTACGTAGAAATTTCTTATCATACCACGTTGCATGTCTTGCGTTTGATGGCCTATGAAAAGTATGAACGCCTCTGAATTGTACCAATTAAACTTATAACGTACCCATAAGTGCGTAATTCTGATTATGGAGACACTTTTCCTTCAGTGTACTTTGATTTCTTTAGTACCTATAACATAACCCCAAGTAGATGTTGGAACAGGATTCACAATATGTTCAGCAAAGTTGCATAATTAATTCAATGAACATGTCCACTTCACATAGAAAGGTTATTATTATCAATTACCTACTTAAGTGGGGAGGCTGTCATTGACCATCTGTGTTGACCATAAATCTACACCATAAAGGATTTTTAAATCAATACGAAATTGGAAATGAGCCAACTTTCTGAACTTGAGGACATCCAATCTATCATAACTACTAATACTCTATGTGACTGAAGTAAAGATTTGAAGCCACAACTAAAAATCATTAATGCAAAGTTCACAAACAATAACAAAACAAATGGATAAACACTAACTATTGTTGTACACAAATCATGAGAAGCTATGAATAATAAATATGTAACATTCATGATTATAGAAATATATATTTCATTGCTTAATTTATTTAATGTAATTGGTTTTTAACCATGTTAATTAAAATAAATAAATATAATAGTAATTGTGAAAAAATGTGCCACTCAGCAAAAGCTACTATCCTTACAATAAACAAACTCAAATTTCGAAGATGTTGGTAAGATAGACAAATCTATCGTCATAATGGTTTGTTTTTTCTCTGCAGAGTTTATGGACTTGGACAAGCCGGCCCGAGCCCTCGATACACTGCAGGAAGTGTTCCGCAACAAGAAATGGGCCTACAACTGGTCAGAGTCGGTGCTGGAGCCCATCATGTTCAAGTACTTGGAACTGTGTGTGGATCTGCGCAAGTCCCACATCGCTAAGGAAGGCCTGTTTCAGTACAGAAACATGTTTCAGTCTGTGAATGTTGGCTCGCTGGAGCAGGTTATAAGGTAAATCTAATATGAGTAAATAATAGTTTGTGCCTTCAAATAGTCTTCCTGTGTGTCACTTTATGGGATTTTTATACCAGTAGATAAACAGCCGATAGTACCGAATCCTTCAATATCTTGATTCTACTAGCTAGGGAGACCCATGTCTGATAGTGGGACATAAAGGTTTATCAGAACATGAAATGGGTCACATACCTTGTTTGTGTTAAGTGAATTATGCCTCATGTTTGTGTCATTACTTTTATCATTGGAGTAATGATTTTATGCGGAGGCAGAACATATTGTTGGCTTGACGCGACAGGTCATATTGTTATCAATGGTCTGTGTTAATTTATGCCTGCACATTTAATTAAATTTATTATAGATGCCTAAAATGAACTGTAAAATTATTGGAGGTCATTTTAATTAAAACACATTACCCTTTTCTTAAATCACTATTTAAACTGAAACAAAATTGGTAAATCTAATCATCGGTATTAATGTTAAAGACGTAAATAATATGATCATTATGTTATGTTATTCCAGAGGGTACCTCCGCATGGCAGAGGAGCGCACGGAAGCGGCGCGCGCGCAGTCCACACAGGCTGTGATTGATACTGATGACCTGGACAACCTGGCCACTCCGGAAAGCATCTTGCTCAGTGCAGTGTCTGGAGAGGATGCTCAGGACAGATCGGATCGGACTATCTTGACTCCATGGGTAAGCTATTAGCTCAAGAATGTATAGTTTGATTTTAGTTTTATTTAATAAAGAGCACTCAAAAACCCTTTGTGGTCATCATCTCAAGTTAATTGGAGTCATGACCTCTCACTGACTGGACAAAATTTTTTTAGCAACAGAGTCGTTCACAACTGCAACTTACTGCCTGATGATGTTATCACTGCTTCCTCTGTAAACTCCTTAAAAAACAAGCTAGAAAACTGGTTAAGGAACAATAGCAAGAAACTTACCAAAGTTACTCATAACATAACTGTTTGATGTAGTCAGACAGGCAGCCATAGGCTGATGTGCCTACACAGACAACTATGAGTCTAGTCTGGTTTTTATGATGCAATTATATAATATAACTATTATATACGACATATAATATACGAAAAAAAATGTCCAATAATGCAATAATATTATAAACTTGTGGTATAATAATAAAGCAAATTATAAACAATAATGCCTCATGTTTGTGTCATTACTTTTATCATTGGAGTAATGATTTTATGCGGAGGCAGAACATATTGCTGGCTTGACGCGACAGGTCATTTTGTTATCAATGGTCTGTGTTAATTTATGCCTGCACAATACAAAAGGTTCACAAAACTAGACTCAAATGTTTTACGTAGGCACATCAGCCTATGTTTACGGCTGGTTGTCTATAAACAAATAATAATAATAGTAATAGTACTCAAAGTCAAAAACTTATAATGACTACTTATAAATTATTTTTAATACCATCACGAAAAATAAATATTTTACGTTTACATGGAAAAATGTTGTCTTGACAGTTTGCTTCACTGTTTTCCTGCAATTAACAACCTTCACATTTCTAATTTGTGGTGGGAGAACTAGGATCACTGAAGTCTCGCTATGGAGTGTATTTGTGCATTCTCCCCTTGCCTAAGTCAACCCTAACCAGCCTAACTCCTTGTTTCCAGGTGAAGTTCCTGTGGGAGTCGTACTGCCAGTGCCTGGAGCTGCTGCGCACCAACGCGCACGTGGAGACGCTCTACCACGACATCGCGCGCATGGCCTTCCAGTTCTGCCTCAAGTACTCGCGCAAGACTGAGTTCCGCAAGCTCTGCGACAAGCTCAGGAAGCATTTGGAAGATATCTACAAGCTTACTGTAAGTTGACTTATATTATTTGTTATATTTATTTTATAGTGATTGACTCTCACTTAAGTTTTCTAAGTTATTATAAAATGGTATGGTAAAAATTACAAGATCACTACTTATCCAGAGTTACATAGTGATCTTGTAATTTTTCCCATACCATTTTCTAATTGTTACTGTTGTTAAGCTAAGCCCAGCTAAGGCATTAATTCTCCGTTTCAAAGTATTTATATCAATAGAACCCTGGCTACAATTTAAAATGTTTTTGATAGGACATTAATTACATAAAAACAAATTTATATAAATTGGAAATTTCTTTAAAGTCTATTATATCTTCTGTGTGGTTTATATTATGAATTATCGTAACTGGATATTGAATTTTCTAAAGCCTAAGGTTAAAAAAACTTTTAATATGTTTACAGCAAAACCAAACTGGCAATGTCAGCATCTCGAAGCCAGAGACTCAGCAACTCAACTTGGAGACCAGGCTGTTCCAACTCGACAGTGCTATTCAGATGGAGCTGTGGCAGGTAAAGTGTTGTTCATTAAAATCACTTTCATATTATGAAAGAGAAAATTTATAAGTTGTAGTTTTTAAATTATTACTAAATTCTCTTACAGGAAGCCTACAAAGCCATTGAGGACATCCACAACCTAATGAACATGTCCAAGAAGTCCCCTGTAGCCAAAACCATGGCCAACTACTACGGCAAGCTTGCCCTGGTCTTCTGGAAGGCTGGCCACTGTCTGTTCCACGCCGCCGCCCTGCTGAAACTGTTCCAGCTGTCACGGGAGATGAAGAAGAATATCACTCATGAAGAGCTGCAGAAGTAAGTGAACATTGGAAATTGAGAACTAGAGAATCCCAGGACATGCAATACTTTTATGTCACTCTCGATTGTTTCTGTCAGTTCATTCTTACACTGCCACATACCCTACTGTATTTCTTACGCGCGTGTTTTTTCTGTGTGTTTTTTTCATAGTATGTATACAGTTACGAGCAAAGCATTATAGCATTATCGTATTTTCACAGAATGGCGTGCAGAGTCCTGGTAGCAGTGCTGTCAGTTCCGCTGCCATCCTTGCACCCGGAGTTCGACCGTTTCGTGGAGACTGACAAGAGTCCTGTCGAGAAGGCTCAGAGATTGGCTGTACTGCTTGGCTTGGCGCAGCCTCCTACTAGGGCTAGCCTACTGAAAGGTAACATATAAATATATTTATACTTTTGGTGCTGTGTTATGGAATTGTAGTGGCACTTTATATCCCTATGGGACTGACTGAAAAATAGAATAAAAAAAAAAAAAGCATTATAATTAGACAAAAAGATGAAGATTGGCATAAAAATAATATCACTCCAAATAGAAATCTTTTAATAAGTTGCGATTAGAAAATAGCTCAAATTCATTTTATATACTTAAGCGCTATTCCTTCAGTAAACACTGACTTCGAAATAGTATCAGTATTCATTTTCTATGTTACTTATGGGTATTGCATGCAGTATAAAAATCCGATGTTTTTTAAATGCTGGAAACCTAGCAATGACTAATAGCTTAGCTTCTAGCTGCTTTATCAAATGTTAATCTTCCCATTTGCAGACGTGGTCCGCTTTAACGTGGTGGCGCTGGCTTCACCGCAGCTGCAGCAGCTGTACTCGTGGCTCGAGGTGGAGTTCGACCCCCTCACCATCAGCCACAACGTGCAGGGAGTTATCAAGTCTCTCCAGGACGAACCCAGTAAGTAAACATTCATTCAAATCAATCATTTTTATTTCAAACCAAACAATGTATTTCATAAACACATAGAGATAAACAGTGTTACAGCTAGGTAATGCCTCTTTATAACTAAGTTACAGCTATAGATTCAATTTCGTGAATAGACTTTTCGATGGAAAGATTGTTTTCCTTCTTTTATAATCTTGTCAAATCTAGTCTTTTATCTAAACATTATTAGCGCCCATGACACGCTCGTATCTACGGCATGGTGTAGTGAAGGCATAGGCAATCAACCTGCACCGCCAAACGTGGTCATTGAATGTGCTATAAGGCTAAAAGCATAGTAGTCAAGCAACATATATAAGCATCAAGCATAGTTTCTGCAGTTTTTGCGTAAACTTTCACAGGGCCTCTGAACAAATCTCATTCTATCCACTATTTTGTTAGAATGTCAAGGGTTTGGAGGTAGACAATATTTTTAGTTTGACGCGACAGGTAGTAATAATTCTACTATCTGTGTTTTATAAGCTTGAACACATTCCATACTTAGTTTTATTCACCTTTATAAGTATACTAGCAGCCCCCGCGAACTTCGTCTCGCCATATACTTTTATTTGCAACTATCTACATACTAAATTTCATCGAAATCGAATTTTCCACGTAAGCATATATTTTCCCGTGGAAGTATGTATTTTTCCGCGGTAAAAAGTAGCCTATGTTAGGATTAGGATATATTACATTACATTGACTCCCCCCCCCCCCCCCCCACCCCCCGTACCCCAGTGACGCTTACATGGAGTCTACATCGCATGCTGGCTCAACAACCTCTAGACTTTTTTCTAATACTTGTATTTTTAAACTCGTGATATCTTCCGAATGAAATATCCGAATTGAATAATTCAAAAAGTTATAAAAAGGTATTAAAGCCGTCTTGAATATAAAGTAATTTATTTTGATAAGGATTAATACCAAGGTACAAATGAAGACCCTTTCAAGAGGCGGCATATATAAATTAATATTTTAGAATAAAATGCTTACTGTCACATAACTATAATATTTAGACATATGCTGTCGCGACATTTTTTGTAGATAATGATGAGTTCTGCAAAGTCGTAGTACATGATTTTGTTCTATCATCAATAGTTTTCGCAGCGCACGCGACGTAAGGAATTTTTCAGGTCTTTTTTTTTACACCTTATGTTACATTATTGGAGTTTTAGTAAGGATCCCTAATTTTTTTTAAATATAATATAGCCTATGTTACTCGGGGATAATGTAGCTTTCCAAAGGTGAAAGAATTTTTGAAATCGGTCCAGTAGTTTCGGAGCCTATTCGTTACAAACAAACAAACAAATCTTTCCTCTTTATATGTTATATATATATATATATATATATAGACATATGCTGTCGCGACATTTTTTGTAGATAACGATGAGTTCTGCAAAGTCGTAGTACATGATTTTGTTCTATCATCAATAGTTTTCGCAGCGCACGCGACGTAAGGAATTTTTCAGGTCTTTTTTTTACACCTTATGTTACATTATTGGAGTTTTAGTAAGGATCCCTAATTTTTTTTTAAATATAATATAGCCTATGTTACTCGGGGATAATGTAGCTTTCCAAAGGTGAAAGAATTTTTGAAATCGGTCCAGTAGTTTCGGAGCCTATTCGTTACAAACAAACAAACAAATCTTTCCTCTTTATATGTTATATATATATATATATATATATAGACATATGCTGTCGCGACATTTTTTGTAGATAATGATGAGTTCTGCAAAGTCGTAGTACATGATTTTGTTCTATCATCAATAGTTTTCGCAGCGCACGCGACGTAAGGAATTTTTCAGGTCTTTTTTTTACACCTTATGTTACATTATTGGAGTTTTAGTAAGGATCCCTAATTTTTTTTAAATATAATATAGCCTATGTTACTCGGGGATAATGTAGCTTTCCAAAGGTGAAAGAATTTTTGAAATCGGTCCAGTAGTTTCGGAGCCTATTCGTTACAAACAAACAAACAAACAAACAAATCTTTCCTCTTTATAATATTAGTATAGATTATTAACATTTTTTGTACCTATTTAATTTTGTTTCTATTGTCTAAGCCTCTTAGGAGTAACGGAAAGCCTTTACAATCATGGATTCAACAGCTTATCTGTAACGTAAAACGCTATAAAATCACCATTGCCAAATATGTAACAACATCCTGGTACAGTCAGCAAAAAAAGTGGTTAACCATATTGATCATTAAATAGCACAGAAACTTTCGTCAAAACTGATAGACCACTTTCTTGGCCGACTGTACTTTATCTGTGACTTGTAACTAAACAAGCAATGTTCCATCTTCCAGACTCCCCGCTAGCGCAGTACACGACCGCCCTCACGGACGTGGCGCTGGTGCGTCTGGTGCGGCAGGTGGCGCAGTGCTACGCGCGCGTGCAGTTCGCGCGCCTGCTGGAGCTGGCCGGCACCGACGACCTGTTCCATCTGGAGCGGCTGCTGGTCGACTGCGTGCGCCACAACGACATGCAGATACGTGTCGACCACGCCAACCAGTCAGTATCTGTTACATGTCTCATCTTTTACCGATGTCGACTAATTAGAGAGAGGTGGAGCTTTAAATTGCATAAACTCTGTGGCGCGGCGGCGAAAAACCGCATTGAGGCGGCAATATTCATGAAATAAGACTAATAAACAAATTATAAATCGTAAATCTTCTCTGAAAAAAATACCACTACAATTTATCTCTATGTAATGGCAAAGGGACAGAGGTATAGAATTCAAGGTAGCTTTAGTATTAATTTCTGTTTGAACTGTAGTATTTCTTTCAAATGGACTGTCTATAAAGCCTGGACATTTCTGACTTTTTCAAGGAACGCCTGAGAAGAGTTTTTCAAAACCGCATGTATATTATGATTATGACTGTTTGAAATAAGCCTCAGGGCCAGTTTCACTGCCTCCAGAGTTTGACAAATATTTGTACCAAAATTTGTAGTCTGGCAGATAGTTACGGATATGCTTTATCTGTAACCGGTGAAATTGACAATTAATCTTGTTGTTGTTTATAGATGCGTGCATTTCGGCGTAGAAGCGGGCGGCGGCGAGTGGTGCTCCGCGGCCGATGAAGCTTGCGGAGGCGCCATCTTGCAAGCCACGCCGGCAGAACAGGTATCTAATACTACTTTATGTAAATCTGTATTTAACTTAAAGATCTGCTGTTCCAGTTTAAAACTATTTTACTTTGCGTAGTGTGGTTTTGGGTAAAAGAAAAACGCAACACGAATGTTCGTAGATTTTATGAGCCATAGTGCTTCAGAGATGGGATTCGAGGGCTGAAAAAACAAAGCAGCCCTAGTCACACATGTTGACTGGATGTAGTAACTCCCACCTCTGTAAACTCTTTCAAAAATAAGCTCTACGGAACCATAGCAAGAAACTCTTAAAAAGTAACTCAAAAGAAGACTCAATAACTGTTTATGATAGACAAATGATAATAATATTGTGCAGTGTTGGTGTAATTTGTAACATTTGTGTGTAGGTCCGCGAGCAGCTGGTGCTAGCGGCGGAGGTGCTGTCGCGCGCCGTGCAGACGCTGTTCCCGCAGCGCCGCAAGCAGGAGCGCGACCGCGTGCGCGCCGCCATGGTGCAGCACTACCACGAGAACAAGCACACCGAGCACCACAGGTATAACCCGCGCAGATAGAAAATTTATTTGAAAATGGCGGCTGGTACGTATGGTACGATTGACAAAACAAGGATAAAAGTATAGACAGCGATAGAGAGTGAGCGAGAACGCATGCGAGGGGACGCCATTTATTAATCAATTCTTTAAGTGCGCGGCTTATATACTACATTTAATTCAAGCCGTCATATTAGCCGTCGGATGATCACTGTTGGACATAGGCCTCCCAATAATATCCAGTTGTTTCGGTCGTATGCAAGTTGCATCCACCGTGAACCAGAAATAATCCATTAAAAAAACACCTCTAAAATTATTGTTTTAGCAAAATTTTCTATTTTCAGAGTTCTGCAGAGACACAAGATCATTGAGGAGCGCAAGGAATACATCGAACGTCTCAACACTGTGCGCGAAGAGGAAGAACTCAGGTACGGATTTATTCAGTTGACTTGTTATAGCTGTTATATCTCAAGTTCTACGAAAATTCTAACTTTACTACAAATACTACCACTTGAGCTTAGCGCCGTGGCCGGTGATTATCCGTTTTTATATATGTTTTAAAGTTGGTAGATTTATATAGATATTATTTTATCGATTGTGAAAAATGTATTTTGATGTGTTTAAAGTTAATAATTATAATGATTGTTTCTTTGTATTGTGTAGGCGTCAAGAGGAGCAGGTCCGCTTGGCGGCGGCGGCGGAGGCGCGCCGGCAGGAGCAGGAGCGCGAGGAGCGCGAGAAGCGGCGCCACGAGAGCGAGCTGGCCGCCATGAAGGAGCGACATCTCAAGGAGAGGATGGCGCACATCTCGCAGACGGCGCACGGACAGAAGATGCTGCAGAAGCTGGACGAGGAGGTAACATATACTCATATCATTTCAATACTCCCTACGTAGTATATCTGTGTAAATGCCCAGTACCTTTACTAGAGTTGTCATAGTTACGCCTGACGTTACTACAGCGGTTACGTAGAGCCCGCGCCACCTTTCAAGTCTTACGGTTAATGCGGGAACTACAGTAGTAGAACCGTTAATGTCTAGCAGCACCACGTCTAACGGACTTGACTTGATACCCAACTATTCGCACGAGGCGCTGTTCAAGTTTTCATACATTTTTTTAACTGCAGTCGCTAGCGAGTGTAGATTGCTAGAACTCATGGTTGACATACTGATACACATTTAAAGTAAAGTAAATTTAAAACTAACATTCTCAAATCTTTAGTACGCTCTCATGTCATATTTGTGTTTTGCAGATACACAATTATACGTATTTTATTATTCTAGTCTTAAATTGTTATTCTCTTTGATTATTATTTTTTTATTGTTCAATAAAGCCTCCAGCACACCGGATGCGTATACGTACACGTAAGCGTAGACGTGCACGTACCATTGAGTTGTAATGTATGGGAATGTATGTGACAGGACACACTGCACGCGCACGTCACGTTACGCAAGCGGTGTGTCCTGTCTAATACATTCCCATACATTACAACTCAGTGGTACGTGCACGTCTACGCTTACGTGTACGTATACGCATCCGGTGTGCTGGAGGCTTTAACCAGCTTTAACAGTTTGTATATTTTGTAACAGGACCTCAAGAAGATGGACGCCGAAGCTATCGCTCAACGCGAGGCCGAGGAGCTGATGAAGGAACGTCGCGAATTGCAAGCCCGTCTCAAATCTCAGGAGAAGAAGGTACAACACACACATCCTAAACACCCTGATATTCATCCTAGTACCCCGACCACGACCCCCCCGACTTCACCCACTGCTGGGCCTTACCCAGTTTGCCGTATATTTTTGGGTCAAAACCTTTCAAAGAAGTCTGAATTATAGGCTAATTAATGTTCTTTAATCCAGGTGGACTACTTCGAGCGTGCTAAGCGCCTGGAGGAGATTCCTCTCCTGCAGAAGAGCCTGGAAGAGAAGCAGGTCGCCGATAAAGCCTTCTGGGAAACTCAGGAGAAGGAGCGCATTGCTCAGCTTATCGGTAAGAACAACCTAGCTATTCTATTTTATACAATAAATAGATAAATAAACATGGCCGAGACACGCTCTAGCCGCGCCCACCGGACGCGAAACGCGCACGCGGAGTTTGTTAACGTAGTAAGTCAGGTTCGTCTAGTGTCGGCCACTAAGTATGATGTGAACCAGTTGATGTGAATTGCGCCTACGAATATGAATTTAGATTTTTTTTGGAGTCGCTATTGAAAATACTTTGACAATACCCTTGGTTACAGAGTCCCGCGCCCGCGACGTGGCCACCAGCACGCGTCTGTCGCGCATGGCCAGCGTGCGGGACGCCTTCCTGCTGCGGCTGCACTCGGAGCGCGGCGCCGCGCACGAGCAGCGCCTCGCCGCCTTCCGCGACCGCCTCGCCGCCGAGCGCGACAAGCGACTGGCGCAGCGCAAGCAGGCGCGGCAGGACACCAGGAGACAGGAGGTAACAGCGGAACTAATCCAAATCCAACTGCCGAGGTCACTCCGTGAAGCCTGCGATGACCGCAGGACGAGTCTGTGCTTCTGGTCGGAGTTAGGCTGGTTACACTAGCGGACCAACCACGCACAAAGGACCAAATTTGAGTCCAATTGCGGGAAAAAGGAGTCCCTAAACTAAACTAAGGAGGTAACTTCCTGCTGCGACTGAGAGAGTTCTTCAGCAATCACTTGTCCATTGTCTTTTCTTGATATTTGAATCACCATTATCAGATGATATATATAGATAGATATAAAAGAGATAGATGAAATACGAAGAGTTTCAGATGTAAGAATTAATATGTTTGCAGTATGCGGAGCGTTTAGCCGAAAAGCGTCGCGCAGAAGAGTTGGCAGCTGAAGAGGCGCGCAGAGCTAAAGAGGAAGAAGAGCGCCGCGAACGAGAAGAGAAGGAGAGGAAGGCGCAAGAGGAGCTCGCCGCTATCAGAGAGAAGAAAGACAAGTTAGTTAACTACTAAGTCATCGTCCAAGAAAAATTGTCAAATATAGACAAAAATCCCGGAATGAGAGTTAAGCTATAAACTTGTATTAACCTTTTTTATTTTATTGTAATTGTCCTCAGGGAACACCAAGACTATTTAGCCCGCACCGAAGCGAAGGTGCGCGCTAGGGAGGCCGAAATCGAGCGTAAACTTGAGGAGTCCAAGTCCAGCGGCGGCGGCGGCGGCGGCTCCAGCTGGCGGCGCGGCGACCCGCCCCCGCGCGACGAGCGCCCCGCCGCCCCCCGCGACGAGCGCCCCGCCCCCCGCGACGATCGCCCCGCCCCCCGGGAGGAGAGGGACAGTGTCTGGCGCAAGCCCGGAGAGCGGGAGAGGGAGCCGGAGAAGAAAGATGCTTGGAGAAGCGGTCAGTATTACAAAATGGCTTACGACACCTCTGTGACGTAGCGGGTGAAGGTCTCCCTACGTAGATCTGTAAATATTTATAGTTTAATATAGTTATGGACAGTTTTCTGTAACTAAAACGGTTTAAGGTAAACTGTCCTATGACTCGAATTCTCTGGGCAGGGTAGCGGGAGCGGCGCGGAATGTCACCGTTTGACTGTATTGCTCCGCTCGCCTACCGCTCTAGCGCCCGTGTTATAAGGCCGACGCCTACCTGTATAATAACCATTTGTTTTGTTCTCCAGCCCGGCCCGCGGCGCCGCGCTCGCCCGAACGCCGCCCGGACGACCGCCCGCCACGAGATGATAGAGACGATAAGTAAGTACACGCAAACCAGATTGCATCCCTTACTACCACCAATGCTTTTGCTACCGGAATGTTAAACAACTGCCAACATTTTTTAAACTTAAATTGGCATTAGTATTCGAATCTTATTCTCGTCGACCTCTTTGCCGCAGTAGCGAAAATTTGCCTGCGACACACCACGGTGAAGTTTCTTTGTGAATTGTCCAGAAATAAATATTTACTTAATTTAAATCTTCAGACGCGACGACCGCGGAGGCCGAGAGCGCGAGGAGCCCTCCGCCTGGCGGAGCGCGCCTCGCAGGGACGACAGGGACGCCGATAGGGAACGCGACAGGTATTACCACTCTACCTATTGCATGTGATCTGACATATATTGTAATGATAATCTGAGTGCAAACTCCAAGTTTTGAACCATCTAGAATTTTTACAAATTTATATTTATTATATCCAACCTGGTAGGTTGTCTACCATGGCTATACGCACAATGTCACTACTAATATTTCACGGTTCAGGATATAGTGATTTCTTGTTAGTGTGTTAACACGTTAATAATCAGTATTTTATGTAATAGAATTAAATACATAAATAAATAAATCTAAATAATCAATATCTAAATATTATTTCCAGGCCACGTCCGTACGCCGGGCGCGTGAGTGGCGGCGGCGGTGGAGGCGCCGACGGCGGCAGCTGGCGCCGCGCCGCGCCCGCTTCCGACGCGCCGCCCGCTGCCGGTGTAAGTATACGCATACGCTCCCTATTTAAATTGCCGCAGCTGGGACACAGGTTCTTCTCTCGGGACGAAATACCTAATTCTTTCAAGGTAATTTCTCAGAACATGCCTGTAACTCACAATCGCCCATTATCCCAAGAAGTTAAATCCAGAGGTGCACCGCTTTTTATGATTCAAACCTATAAGAACTAAAATTACTTTTCCACAGGAGCGTTCATCGGCCTGGCGTTCCAAAGACGCGCCGCGCGAAGAGCGCCGTGACGTCAGACGTGATGATGACCGCCGTGAAGTTAGGCGCGATGATGACCGTCGTGAAGTGAGACGTGATGATGATCGTCGTGAAGTCAGACGCGACTACCGCGACGCGCCGCCGCGAGACCGCGACCGCGACGCGCCGCCGCGCGACCGTGACCGCGACTTCAACCGCGACCGAGACCGCTTCCCGAGGAGAGATGAACGGTTAGTACTCTTACTATTTGTTATGTTCTTGTTCTACACAGTTGGCTAGAACAATTAATTGTTTTTTTTTTCGATGGATAGCGAAGACAATTTAAGAGTTTCTTAAATTATTTTCTTGCACAGCGTGAAAAAACTTAAACATATAAATACCACAAAGTGGTTGCTGGCAAAACTTGAGCAAGCTGACGTCGACTCAAACTATTTAAATTTTCACGAGAAAGCTTTGTTTTATTTTATGATTTTGAAATATAGACCAAGAGCCTGTGATGGCCAGACCTTCCTTTAATTCACAAGCGTGAAAATTCTTTCATGTGTATGTCTAACATAGGTAAGAATAACCCCCAAACATGAAACCTGGATCGTGGTTCCTTTGGGAGATAACAGGTAAAAGGTTGTTAAGTAAAGGAAGGTCTGGCCAGACCGGGCTCTTAGTATAGACTAATAACCTGTGATGGCCAGACCTTCCTTTAATTCTGAAGCGTGAAAATTATTTTATGTGTATGTCTAACATAGGTAAGAATAACCCCCAAACATGAAACCTGGATCGTGGTTCCTTTGGGAGATAACAGGTAAAAAAAAAAAAAACATGTATTTTTTCTGAACCTCGATTGTTTTTTCAATTATTAGTAAACATTTGTTTCAGTGACGCGCCCAGACGCGACGAACGCGACGGACCCCGGCGCGACGAGCGCGACGCGCCGCGACGCGATGATCGTGACCGCAGAGGTAATTCTATAAACATATCATTATATCAATATCATATTATACACATCATCCTAAGCCTAAGCTGACACCAATATTGCCAGGCATTTGAAGCAAACATAAACCTTGTTCCGAACCTCTCCTATAAATTTGAGTTAATTAATCTTGCATTAGAGAACAGGTTATAATGAAAAGTTTTTTAAGCATAATAGATTTGGAAACAAAGTCATAATAAATAATTTAACCTTACAGAGCCACAACGCCGCAAAACGACTTTGCACAATCAACCGTTTCAAGTGGATTTCGAATGTTAGACTTACTTTGCTTCACTTATTACTTGAGTTGTAGTGTAGCTAGATAGTAAAATTTTATATATATATATATAGGAACAAGAAATCCATTTCAAAACCCAAAATGGCTGGCGTACCAAGAGTCTCCGTAACAGACAGACAGAGTTACTTTCGCATTTATAATATAAAGTAAGGATTGCTGTGTGGATTGCCTAGCAATTTAATTTTTATAACATTACAATAATAATGTTTAATTCCAGACGAGCGCGACGCGCCGCGCCGCGACGAACGCCGCCCGCCGGCGCCGCGCCGCGAGGACAATGGTGGAGGTTAAAACAAATCATTTATTTTCCACACACAAAACATAATAAAATTACAAAAAAAAAATACACCATAGATAAGGGACATGTTGAAAAAACTAGCTCTGTCTCAGCATGTGTTGAGTTGTTAACTCGTTATTTTTTATAAAGGAGTGTAAGTGCACCAAATAAAGCTGACAAAGAAACTAATAATAAAAAATACACAGAAAAAGTAGCTATTTTGAAATAGTCAAGCGCGTCAGATTAAGTTTTATATACCCCTACCACACACTAAGCCTTATGTTTGTTGCAGCTCGCGACGCGGACGCCGACGAATGGAAGCCGGTCACGCGCGGTCGCTAGGCCGCACATCTACGCTGGAACACGACTACACTGGATAAAACCTTTAGAAACTATATTATTGCAACATCTACTATCTGTAAACTACAAGATGCTAATTTTTAAACTTAAAAAAATCTCGAGGTTCTCCATTGAATAATTGAATTAATTTGCAAAATACCTATAAAATATTGGTACATGTCAAGATTGTATGTGCTTGTTTTAATAGCATCTTCAGTCATCGTAAAATTCTACTTCAAAAACTCATAAGCATAGTGCAGGACACTATCTTTTGTAAGATTTTCTATCGGTTTTGTATATGGTTTAGTAATTCACATCTAAAGTAGTTTCGTAACTATAATACAAATATTGTGCCTGGATTATCTCATATACAAATCATATGTTTGTGCATTTACAGATTTTATATAAAATAGCGTGTTATCTATTCTATCGTGTAGTTACTGAACCTATTTCTAATGTAAAGAAATCCATACTTATGAAGCATCAATTGGACTTGAGTAATTTATGACACTAATGTGATTTAGATCCTTCACACTCAAGTCAATTTTACATCATTGTTGGTCACACATGATTAGCTTAGTAATTGCTTTATATGGGGTTATGGTATTTTTATTATTAATGTATAGTTTTAAATATTGACAGAATATTATGTGTCAATTTTATCAGTTATAATACAATAAACAACAAATGGATTTGTTAAATAATACCACTGTAGAATTTTACCCGATCTAATAAATGGTTGTATCAAATTTAATTTTTTTTCTTTCGCGTTATGTAAGAAATAGATATAAAAAGCTTGGCTTGTCCAAGTAATCTTTAGGATTATACGATAATAATTGACAATTCATTGAATCCTAACTATACAGGGTGATTGGTAGATGGGTGCAAAGCTTCTAGGGGATGGTAGTGTGGACTATTTGGAACCATTTAAGCCATAGTTGTCTTAACCGAAGTCGGACTATTTTTTTTTTATGAATTTTTTACGGGATACAAGGAAAATACCCAAAATTTTACAGTTAGTTGCTAATAACTGCCAGTTTAAAAGGCCAGTTAATTATTTTTTGTTTAATTTAAGTTAAGCTATGTGTAAGCAATCTACCAAAACTTGTTCTTAGGTATCTGAGTCATTAGCCATTTATTTACAGACATTTCAAACTTACGAAAATGTTCTGCGATTTCGAAAACCATTTTTGACGTTGTTTTAAAAAAAAAACTAATGGTGCTATTTTTGTTCAAACCTTTTTAAAAACATGTGTGGTTATTACTCTTTCCTTTGGGGTATTAATTAAGAGGATATCTCAAAAAAATTTGAAATTATGATACAAAAACCAAATAGAGGCAGAAAATTTTGAGCAACTTTAATGATAAAAAGCAGATTACCGAATTACTGAAAATGGCATACACCGCGTGATACCTGGGTACCACGCGGTGTATGTGTGTATGACTCCAGATTCAACCCAAGCAGACACAATTCTAAGGTCGAGGAAGAGATTTTGGCAGCATTCTAAGCGGATCCTACTACCATCACTAGCGTAGTAGCTCAAAATCTTAACATTTCACAATAGAAGATGTGTATGTGGAGTAGGCACAAAAATGATAAGTATTTATTCCATGGCCCGGGTCTGCCAGGTTTGGAAGAGCAAGATACCGGGAAAATAATCCAATTCTGCCGTTTTCTCCTCAACAGAGACATCAACGCATCTTCAATGCGTGATTCTTAAAATCAATCTTGTGGACAAATAAAAGTAAATTTTCCAGAGAGGGCATAACAAACTTTTACAACCTTCACCAACAGGCCAACAAGGGCAGAAATCCATACTGGAAAAAGCAGGTGTCAGTACAGAGGAAATTCTCTGTCAGTGTGTGGGCTGGAGTAATTGGCAGAACATTGATTGGGCCCCACTTCTTACCAGATACCTTAAATGGTAATAATTATTTGGGATTTCTTCAAAACGATCTTCCAATGCTCGTAGAGGTGTCATAATATTTAAAACTGACCAACTGACGTTAGGATTGTGTCTGCCTGGGTTGACTCCAGATTCCACGTGGTGTATGTCACTTTCAGCAATTCGATAATCTGCCTATTTTTCATTAAAGTTGCCTTGAATTTTCTCCCTCAATTTGGTTTTTGTATCATAATTTCAAATTTTTTTGAGATATCCTCTTAATTACCCCAAAAGAAAGAGTAATAACCACACATGTTTTTAAAAAGGTTTGAACAAAAATAGCACCATTAGTTTTTTTTAAAACAACGTCAAAAATGGTTTTCGTAAATCGCAGAACATTTTCGTAAGTTTGAAATGTCTGTAAAAAAATGGTTAATGACTCAGATACCTAAGAACAAGTTTTGGTAGATTGCTTACACATAGCTTAACTTAAATTAAACAAAAAATAATTAACTGGCCTTTTAAACTGGCAGTTATTAGCAACTAACTGTAAAATTTTGGGTATTTTCCTTGTATCCCGTAAAAAATTCATATAAAAAAAATAGTCCGACTTCGGTTAAGACAACTATGGCTTAAATGGTTCCAAATAGTCCACACTACCATCCCCTAGCAGCTTTGCACTCACCTACCAATCACCCTGTATATCCTTACTTAATATGGGGCCGTCCATTAATCACGTGAGGTCGTTTTTCTCATTTTTTGACCCCCCCTCACCGAATATCACCATGGGGGACATGGTGATATTCGGTGAGGTTTGGGACCACCCATGCGAAAGTAACTCTGTCTGTCTGTCTGTCTATCTGTTACGCTTTCCCGCCTAAACCTCTCAACCGATTTTGATGAAATTTGGTACAGACAATCTTTAAACCCTGACAAAGAACATAGGCTACTTTTTATTTCCACGCGGGCGAAGCCGCTGGCGGAAGCTAGTAATATTATAAATGCGAAAGTAACTCTGTCTGTCTGTCTGTTACGCTTTGCCGCTTAATTCTCTCAACCGATTTTGATGAAATCTGGCACATACAATCTTTAGACCCTGAGACAGAACATAGGGTACTTTTTACCGCGGGAAAATATATGCCTACGCGGGAAAATTCTATTTGGATAAAATTTAGTATGGAGATAGGTGCAAATAAGTCATAAAAGTAAACTTATATGACGACAGACTTTTTACCGCGGAAAATTAAATGCTTCCGCGGGAAAATATATGCTTACGCGAGAAAATACGATTTCGATGAAATTTAGTATGGAGATAGTTGCAAATAAAAGTATATGGCGAGAGACTTTTACCGCGGAAGATTAAATGCTTCCGCGGGAAAATATATATGCTTATGCGGGAAACTTCGATTTGGGTGAAATTTAGTAGATAGTTGCAAATAAAAGTATATGGCGAGACGAAGTTCGCGGGGGCAGCTAGTCTTATTTATAAACGAATAGTTTCGTGAAATACGAAAGGTTTACACGATTTTTTTATAATTTCTTAATGTTACCTCGAAAATGGAAGATATATTTTAAACCGTTATCAAGTTAATTATTATAGTGGACATTTAGTTGTATGTTAACATCTTAACGTCACTTAAACCTATTAAATACTTGGACAGAGGACAGCCTAAGTTTCTACCAATTTACAAGCCAAGTTTTTGTAATAAAATATTTTCACTATGTAAGGTCTAATTTTTTTTTTCTGTAACATGGAAAAAATGTTGGCAATGCGTAACGTTCCATAGAACGTTATATTAATATTTCATAGTATGGTATGCTCGTTTACACTATCTATACTACAGCATCCATGACACACGCCCGGTGTGGCGACCGCCGAGCTTGTGTTATTGTTATACTAAACACTATTTTAAATTATACTATAACTATCTGAGCCCGCGGCTATGCCAGCTTTGTTATTATGTTTTCTCACATTTTTCAAAACAAAGCACCTAAATCGGCCCAGCCGTTCCTAAGTTATAAAATTACAACGAAAAGGTAGCATTGATTTTTATTTAAAAATATGAGAAGAGATAGATGTGAAGACTCTATCACCATTATCTTGTTTTCTATTACCTATACCTTTTAACCTTCCCACTAACCTACCTACTACAAATATTTCAAACAATATTCCATAACCGTTCTCGAGTTTTAGCGAGACTAACGTACAGCAATGTATTTTTTATTTAAATAGATACAACGACTGACAATGAAATGAAGACTATTATCTCTAAATTTCAGTTAATCTAAAGCTGACCTCACCTTTTCCCCAGGAAATGCATAAGAACTATTTAAAGGCCCTGGAGGACAAACAACTTTAAACTTTTAACCAAAACAACCAACAACAACAAAAACCTTTAACCTTATAAGGCTTTACCACTGATTCCAACCTCGTTCAGAAAATCTTATCTATTTATATAAAACAAAGTCGTAGGTATTTAGAACTTATAAATATAACGCGGGCGAAGCTGGGGGTCAGCTAGTTAAGAATAAAAATACAATGCAAAATTTCCGCTATAAAATATTTCGTATTAGCGGTGATTTATTCTCACTTACATTCTACGCCAAGTACCTACCTACCTTGTGAAAAATTCAAGCTACAAATAATTTTCCTGAGATGCATAATAATGAGCTACTTAAAAAGCTGACCATATCCACCAGCTTTAGTTAATGTACTTGCTACTATTTATTATCCTACGTAGTGTAGGTAATATTTAGTATTGACATGGTAATTTTATTCTAAGACTAGCTGACCCGCGAACAGCTTCGCTTGTTTTAAAAATCAGCTGGTTAGTAATCATTTATGTTGACCTCGTTTTCGATACATGTTTGAAAGAGGGGACTCTTTGAAATCAAATCATATATCAACTAATAAACCTAGTTGATTTTATAGCCTTAGCCTTCCTCGATAAATGTACTATACAACACTGAAATAATTTTTCAAATCGGACCAGAAGTTCCTGAAAAAAACGAGTTCAAACAAACAAACTCAGCTTTATAATAATAGTAAAGATTTGGCTATTATTTTTATTTGTGCAAATAGGCGACATGACCGTGACTGGCCCTGACTCGAGCATTCGTTGACGAATCGGCAAAGAGTGCGGTTAAAAATGTTTTTTATTAATTTTGTGGGTGCGTTTTTATTTGTGTGTTCTGTGAATGGGAGGGAACTCACAGGTAGGTAAAATGTGCTAAATGTAATTTAATATTGTATTTATTAAACTCACAAATAAGAGCATTAACCAGAATTAGCATTAATCTTTAAAAAATAAACCGTCTTCAATCTGCCTCTATAAAATAGGTATTAGGTACCTACCTACATAATAATGAAAAAAATATTTTCAAAAGCACTAGACGCCCGTACGATTTTTAAAGTTCTCCTCGATGTCTCTGGTCTGCCATCATCAAACCCTGATTTTCTTATCACGGGACCACCTTTAAAATGTCTACTTTTTAACAAAAAAAAAATCATCAAAATAGATTCATAAACGACAAAGTTATCCGCGAACTTACAAAAAAAGTGACCAGTAAAAAATCCGTCCCAATTGGGAATAAAAAAAAAGAGGTTTTTTGAAGTCGGTTTAAAGTCAGCTTTTTTGTGGCAATAACAAAAGCTATTAAAAAAAAATTATGCCATAAACGGCCCAACTAAGTTTCCGGTTAGTTACCCATGGGTTATACCTACCAATTAATGAATACTATCAGGTAATTTATTGCGGTACATACATTTGACGTAATATATATTTGTACACCTGCTTAGGGGCCATAAGGCTACCGAGTAGGTAAGTATATACCTAAGCCTACGACGCAGGAGGTTGCGGGTTAAATTCCCGCCTCGGAACAAAATTTGTATGATCTCCAGATATTTGTTCCGGGTGTCTGGGTGTCATATATTTTATTATTTACATACAGAATATAACATAACAGTACAAATACCAAAGCGCTATATCCATGACATACTATAACTCTTCTAGAACAGACTGTGCTTAGTCCATGAATTTCGGCAAAGTGTTGTGGAATAGTACATATATCTATATATTTATGTGTATTAAGTAAGTATATTAGTAATCTAGCACCCGTAACACAAGCTTCGAGCTTACCACGGGGCTAGAGATGTTGCTGTGTGAATTAAATAAATAAATATTTCTGGACAATTTTACACAACGACATCTAGCCCCGTGGTAAGCTCAAAGCTTGTGTTACGGGTGCTAGATTTCTGATATACATACATAGATAGATATTTTTTATTATACATACATAACACCCAGACGCCCGAAACAAATATTTGCAGATCATACAAATAGTTTTTCCGAGGCGGGAATCGAACCCGCAACCTCTTGCGTCACAGGCGGACCTTCGCCCGCTGCGCCATAGAGGTTGTCCGGCAATATTTATTATTTATCTATCGACCTGATGTCTAGATGAGGAGTACTATCAACTGCCAGAGCTGTTCCACCTGGATGACTATGGGCGGTGCCTCGTCGAGGGCGGGGAGTACTGCGTGGGCTCCGTCCGCCTCACGCCCAGCGGTGGGCTGCACCGACTAATGCAGGTGAGACCGTGGGACATCGATCAATAGGTACACTACCCACTATCTGTTCAAAGGTCGTGAGCTAGGAGGATCGTGTAGGTTTCTATAAAGAGGTTTTAAATGTTTAAAATTGGAATATAGAAACAGGCTTATAAGCGCGTTTGAAATATATTCCTATTTTAAATCGAAGATTCATCTGATTTATGACTCGTAAATCCTAATTTATAGAATGTATTAAATTAAACCCTACATTTAGTTCAACTCAGGTTATTATGATTTTAAAGGATGATGGGCAAAAATGTATGGAACTTGGGACCACCCTCCAATAGCAACAAGATAAATGTCGTTGCATAGGTCTTTTCAATAGGAACAATAATTATTATGTTGTGTTTTTCTCCGTCGCGAAATTCCGAGGTGCGCAGGCTATTGAACCCACGACCTTCAAAATGAAAGTTGAGTGTGCCACTTAAACAAACACGGCTCTTTACTCCTTACAGGAATACTCCGAAGAATACTGGACGTTCGACCGATCACTGTTGCACCGCGGCCGATGCATATCCCGCTGTGCGCACGCGCAGAACGGCAGCCAATCAGAGCGCTTCACAGAATGCGTGCGCGCAGACCTGCGGGACATGCGCGCGCAGACCGCGGAGGTGTCCTGCCAGCGCGCAGGGGAACGGTTCAAACCAACGGCCATACAGATATTGTTCCTTTGCATCGTGCTGGCCATATTGCTGGCGAATGTTGTTGGAACCGTATATGATCTGCGGACGAAGGATCATCCTAAACGTGAGTGAACTTCTAATATACATACATACATAGAAACTTAATAATAATTGGCCTTCCTTATATGGAAAATTTTGTCATACTATTAATAGGTACTATATTATTGTTGTGTCTAGCTGTATTTATTTTATAGCGATTGACTCGCACTTAAGTTTTCTAAATTATTAGAAAATGGATGGGGGGAAATTACAAGATCACAACGTAATCTTGGTCCTCGTGAGTGAACTGTTGAGTATTTTTTTTTTATTCGTTCATTTATTTTCACACACACATTTACATTCCGCATTTCAGCCATCGGACGTCCACTGCTGGACATAGGCCTCCCTTAAACATCTCCAGTTGTTTCGGTCGGATGCAGCTTGCATCCACCGTGAACCGGCAGCTTTGACTAGATCACCTAAATTAATAAAAACATAATATTTATGCACATTTATAACAAATGTATGAATGGCAAATCCTAAAAAATATAAAGGAACTTAAAGCTAAGCGTATTTTTTCAACGTTAATCTTTAATTTGATAATCAAACTATTGATAATAATTTAAATATAACTAACCAATTGTTATCTAATTTAATGTAATATATAAATTTCAATGCCACTTTACTTTGTAATTTTATAGCTCAAGAACGGCTGCATCCATTTAGGTGCTTTTGGTTATAAAGTATTCATATTCATTTATTAACAACTTTTGGAACACCAGGAATAGTTAGTCACGGCAAAAAATTATTCATTAAATTATAAAAAAAATTACCTATGTACCTATTAATTATTATAAAAACAAAAATTAATGACATGTCAGTATAAAATAAATACTTACTAGATATTAAGTCATGTCTCGGTTAATGTCAATATTTATCATGTCATTAATATTTACATGATACAAGATTTACATCTTGTAATTTAGGTAGGTACATGATTGCCAAAATGGCGATCACACAAGTAACAACTTTATAATTTTGTAAATTTATAAAACACTTGACACTGGCAAATTGTGCTTAATTTAGCGCAGAGACCATTTTAATAAACTAATAATAAGATTTACATAAAAACTTAATAATATGTAATATTAATTAATGCCGCTGTATATTTCAGTATATGGCAATGATGCATATTAATTAGCAATGTCAACGGCAACAGATCTTGAACTAGCCTTACCTATGAACGATCTATGTAGATTTAAGACGGGCGTGAAAAAAGAGGTTATGAAACTTGTTATTACTCATTTCCTTATGATTATTGTGTCAAGTGCCTAGGTTATAGGCACTTAGGCATGTGATGAAAAAACACAAATTATATTTTTTATTTAATTTTAATGTACCTACCTATAAAATGAATTGTCTCGCTAAAACTCGGGAACAGCAGAATCGATTTGGCTATTTTTAGTCTTAAACTTAATAAGTTTTAGGTTTTAATTAAGTTTGTTGACCTAAGGTCGGGAAGGTTTAAAAGTTGAGAAAAAAAAACTTGAATTGTACTTACATATTATGTGTACTTAGTAATTACCTGTCGCCAGCGTTCTGGGTAGGGTAGACCGGGGTCACTAGTAACACGGGGCAATAGTAACATTGAGAATATCTCTACTACTAGGAGACCTATCTGTGTGTGCGTTAGCCGGGGTACGCGCCTTACGTGTCCCGATTTGCTCACTAGTCGGCAGCGCGCTCGCTGCGAAACGGACGTCTGCAGGAGCTTTTTTTTGTTTTCAAGCACCCAAAGTAATTTTTTTTGCTATTTTGATTGCCCTGTCACTCAGTGGTTACTGTGTTTCATGTAATTATATATTAACCACGCGTTTACCTAGGTATCCAGTTCTAGAATTCCCAATATTGTGTGTCTAAAGCACAACAATGTTTCGAGATATTTAGTTATTTCTCCAAAATCTATACTTGGGGTCAATTGTACCGTCTTCTCTGGGAGCAATTGTAACGGTACAATTAACCCCGTGGTACAAATGACCCCTGATATAATTTACAAAAATGAGTACAAATTAGGTGAAATAGTAATTAAGAAATAGTTTCATACTGTTATTTTTAACACTCTGTCGTCTTAACAAATAATTTAGTGGATTTCGCCATCTTTGCATTCAATGTTACTGGATAGATAATGACTTTACTTAAAGTTAACTTAAAGTTTTACAGGGGCAATTGTACCAGGGGTCAATTGTAACTCCATAGAAAATGAAAACTATCAATTATTTCCAACAATTTTAGATATCTATGCTATTTGTTAACTCTCAATCAAAGCTTAGACCAAAGCGATTATGCCAAACTATAAGAATTTGCGTTATTTGTGTTTAAAGTGGAGAAAACTCAATTTAAATTTGTTTAGTTTTATCTTGTGAATTTTGTAGGACTGTTCCTGAAACCTACGTTCTTAATTATAGTGACTGATTAATAAATGCCAAAATAACAAATATACGATACTATAGTTATGATTCGATAATTTGTTTGTTTTTTATTTCCTTTTTAATTTTTGGTACAAGTGACCCAGGGAAGGGGTCAATTGTAGCACTCGCCCTGTCATCATATTTACCTAATTTTCTCTATGTTCTGTAAGCCCTACGTAAAATTCAACAAAATGGTTTGTAGCTATTGAATTTAGGTTTCTAGAAACATAACCATTATAGTAAAATACCCAAGTTTATATAGTACAATTGTCCGAAAACCAAAAAGTGTTACAATTGCTCCGGGTCTACCCTACTTTACCATCTGGAGACGGATTAGATTTTTCAGATTTTTATAATTGTAATATAAATACTTGTAATTTTATGGATAAATAATTTTTGTTATGTTTTGCCCCTAGATGTTTAGCTTACAACGGGGCTAGATGTTGCTGTATATTAGTTTCATTCATTTTTCCGGCAATATTTATTTATTCATGCGTTGATAATTTATATTCTAGAGATAAAGATTCTGTTGGTTTGGTCGTTGCTGAAGAACTGGAAGATTTTGACGAATTGCGAAGTAGACAAAGTCTCCGAAGGCCGACCCGCGCTTATGGCTCTACACGGAATCAGGTAATTTAAAAAGAAAAAATTATAAAATAAAAATTATTATTCAAGTAGTAGGTATCTATCTGGTTGTGATAAATTGGTATAACTTTTTAAACTATCATGGTTTTTAACTATATTTGAATATGAAACGGGTAACATACCATGATTTGATTGTTTTTGAGTTTTCCGATATTTCGACACTGTTGCAAGCGCCATGTTCACGGACAAACTGATGACACCGGCGGCGGCGGGTAGGCAGACCGTTATTGACAAACGAAACTCACAAATCACTGGATCGAATTGCATAACCCCCAAGTAATCTCAACAGAGAGATTCTATATACCAAGATTGGTTCAGGAGGCCATTGGGATTACCAAACACAGGAATTTTAATCGAGAGGATGGCTTCCAGTTGTCTGGAACGTGGAAACCTGTGGTGGAGTTATGCAAAAATCATAAAAGTGTATTGCCGGCCGCCCGGCCAGATACGGTGAGTGTAGTATGTCGCGATCGACTTGCATTCGTGAATGAAACAGGTGATAACAGTGACAGTGACATTCAAACTCGCAATAAAAGACTCAGGAAGAGGGTAGATCGTTTCGTTTGTCAATAACGGTCTGCCTACCCGCCGCCGCCGGTGTCATCAGTTTGTCCGTGAACATGGCGCTTGCAACAGTGTCGAAATATCGGAAAACTCAAAAACAATCAAATCATGGTATGTTACCCGTTTCATATTCAAATATTGATAAATTGGTGCCAATGATAGGAGGATTGTAGCGAGTTTTGGTAAAACAAAACACGCTTCAATCCTTGGTGGTCAAACTATAGCTAAGCATCAATGTGAAAACTATATTAGATACATCAGTTTAAAATGAAGAGGTACATATTTTTAAAATCGATTTTTTTTTCATTAAACAGATTATTTAGGTACACTCTGTATACCGAGAATTTCGTGATCTAAACACAATATTTGTACACCGGTATCGAGTTATTATTAGATATTATTTACAAGCTTATTTCCGACATATGACAAGTTTGCTTTAAACATTAGCCGGCAGTGTGAGGTCGTAATGTAGCAAACATAACCGAGTGACGCATCTACATTGCGAATTCCGCATCTATTATGTGTTAATTCTGAATTTTAATAATAAAAAATCATCTGTGAGTTACTTATATGTCGTACCTAATCTATTCTACAGTTTCTACGCTAATAAAAAATCTGTAAGGGTCGGTTTCTGTATGTAGGTATATATGTTCCGCCATAACACTTAAACCAATGATCCGAATTTGATGAATTTTGGCAGATAAGGACGTATGAGACACAGGATAAACTATTTAAATTCTTCCTAAACTTATGATAAGACGAAAAAGTATCTATGTTTGTTTATATTTTTTTTTGTATTCAGAGTATGTGTGGCGGTGACCACGTGCTTGGTGCATTCTGGTGTCATCTACTTCGCCATGTTCCTGAGCGATCCACGGGCATTGGAGAATGTGAGTTTGTAATTATAAGGCCTCTTAATAACTATAATAAATTAAGAACTCTGTGGCGTAGCGGGCGAAGGTCTTTCTTCGACGCAAGAGGTTGTGGGTTCGATTCCCGCCTTGAGACAATCATTTGTACGATTTGCTTTTTTCCGAGTGTCTGGGTGTTTTATATGTTATAATAAAAATATATATCTATGTATGTATCTATCATTAGCACCCGCAACACAAGCTTCGAGCTTACAATTGTCCAGAAATACTTAGGTATTTATATTTATTACCTAGGCACCTATTTGAAATATAGTGATAATATATATTCCTTACCATTTCCAGTTGGTCAAGAACCCCGTCGCCATGTTGGTCCAGAACAGCACGGCCGCAGAACAGATGTTCGTCGTGATCTCCGCGTTTCTGTACGCCTACTCGTTCCGCGTGTTCGCTGAAACACATCGCCTCAGCTACCGATTGGCGCCGGTTTTTGTCGCTAAGAGGATCATTCGGTGAGATAAATAGATAATAACTTGATTGTACACTTAAATAAACAAAACAATATACAGGATAATAAACTTTACTACGTTTCAGAGTGAATGAATCGCGTAGGTACATAATGTGTACTATAGGTATGTGATCTTTAGGATTTTATGGAAATTAAAGACGTAATATAGGCCATATAGCGAGGAGAACAGATGGCCGATGGGGCCGAAAAGTTCTCGAGTGGAGAACAAGGATCGGAAAATGCAGCGTTGAACACCAACAAGGTGGACAGATGATTTGGTGAAGGTGGTTGGCTGTTGGCTCGCGGTGGATGCAGGCCGCGTGCGACCGTAATGACTAGAATAGAATAGAATATATCTACTTTTTGCACACCACAAAAACAGAAACATACAAAACAAACTTAAGACTAAAACATAGACTTAAACTAAAAGTCATATAGAGTGGTATATGTCCAGCAGTGGACGTCCAATGGCTGAGATGATGATGATTATGAAAAGACTTAAATGACTGAAGAGGCTAGAAAAGAGACAGGGCTAAGGCACCTTATTGATGCGGTAGCACGGTCGTCATCCTCAGATATGCTGAAACATATCTGTAAGAAACCAAAGGTCTCCGCTACATCAAGGAGTTAGGCAGGTTAGGGCCGACTAAGGCAAGGGGACAATGCACAAACGCACAAGCACAACGTTCCATAGCGAGACGTCAGTGCAGATCCTACTTCCTCAACAAATTAGAATTAGAAGACATAAATGTTCCTTGTTCAGGCTGAGTCCAGTATACTTCCTAGTGGTCGGTTTCGCGGCGAGCTGGTGGGGTGCGCTGGGCAGCGGGCCGCTGTGGCCGGCCGTGGTCGCGGAGAGCGCCGTCTGTCGCGACAAGTTCTGGACGCATCTGCTCTTCGTCAACAACCTCGTGGACGCGGACAAGCAGTGTGTGCTGCCCACTTGGTGCGTATACACACGTCAGCACGATCAAATATCTATTATATCTACCACTGTTGAGCATATTTCAAGAATGCTACAGGTACCTATTATAAAAACTGTCGTGGTTTTGGAACGAACTGTTGACTAACAATTCAACGTCAAAAGGTGGATTGCCCGTTTATCTCAATAAGAATGCGTGTGGGGTCTGCATTCGATCATATATCTACAGAGTTTACCTACCTGCCGCCTTGCCAATTCTATCATCGGACAGTCAATATCAGTAATAGCTCCTAATATTACATGAGTAGACCTCCAAATTCACTTAATCTTCAGCTTTCTAAAATGTAATAAATATGATAAATGGCTCTATGCTTAGCCAAAATCATATAAGCCTTACGTTTCCTTACTCAATCATAAGACTAATAGATGCTCCTCTGTTTTCCAGGTACATGGCAGTAGACGTCCAGATGCACATAATCTCCACGCTGGTGCTGCTGACCGTTCTGCGCAGCCGCCGCTCGCTGCAGCTGCTGTGCGTACTGTTCGTGTGCTCCTGCGCACTCAACGCGGCGCTGGCGGGCGCCTTCCACTGGCGGCCCATGCTGTACCTCACTGTGTCTCCTGAGTGAGTTACAATGATTCTCTGTCTACTGTCACTATCACGGCACAATTATTACCTTGTTAAAATTTAAATGTTGTCTAAATAATCTAATTGTGACCTATTTTAATGGGATTGACAAATAATTTGCCTCGACGAGTTATAAATAATTTAGCGTCCCACAAGGTAGCACATTAGGTCCTTTGCTATTCCTTATTTATATGAATAGTTTATGTGATGTTAACGTAACGGGTTTGGAACTGTTAATGTTTGCAGACGATACTGTACTTCTACTGCACGAAAAGATATAACCTATAGTTTTTGCGTTAGCGGAAAAAGCTCTCGCTATTATAACACAATGGCTAGAGGATAATTTACTATCACTAAAAGCTGGGAAGACCAACTACATTTTAGCTTAGCGACGGACCTGATCACCACAAACGACAGCACATTCCGACTGAAAAGACCGCGACTAGCATCAATATGAGAAAGAATAATCTGTTTTTCCCACAGAATCGTGCGTCACTGGTTCAGAAGTGACCCGTCGTACGTGGGCCTGTACATCTCTCCGTGGGGGTCATTGTCCGCGTGTTTTCTCGGCCTCATCCTGGGACACCTCTACTACACCATGAAAGATGCACATTTCGACGTTGGGAAATATAAGGTTATTATTTGTTGATTACACTAATTAATTAATTATGACGACCTCTGAAGCGCAGCGGGCGAAGGTCTGCCGGCGACGCAGGAGGATGCGGGTTTGATTCCCAATATTATATTAAGTAAGTATATCAGAAATCTAGCACCCGTAGACAAGGTTAGAGCTTATCACGGGGCTAGATGTTGCTATGTGAATTGTCCAGCAATATTTATTTATTTTTATTTATTTATTCCAGTGGCTCCTAAACTTGGCTTGTCTGATGTCTCTGCCCCTGCTGGTGGTGTGGGTGCTACTCGGCTACTGGCTGCGAGCCGTCACCTCCCGGGTTTTCATGGTAGCCTACGCGGCGCTGGAGCGATCTGTGCTGCAGATACTAGTCATTGTCTCCTACTTCTTATATAGTAGTTTGAATGGTGAGTAAGCTAATCGATGACCATATTGGCTAAGAAGCAGACTGTAATTTCATTCCGAAGGTCGTGGGTTCAAATCCCGCTGCTCACCTCTGGTATTTTCTTCTTGAAGAATCGATGTGCGTTTTATAAACACGTGAAAGCTTAAAATTAGTTTAATCATATAAGTAATTTTATTCTTGTCATAGTCTATAACATGTTGACACATCATCATTATAATAAATAAATAAAGCAAACATCGTGAGTAAATGTCCTGAGAACTGTAAGTTTAAAGGAGATTTGACATTAACCGTGGTGAATTTTTACAACAGTTGATTGCATTAGTTTCTTTTTGTTATAAGATTTCGAGATAAAACGAGATTTCTCACTAGTACCATAGACAAATTAAATTAGTATATTTGTCTATGCTGGTGATTAAAAATGGTGGTATAATTTGGTGGTACTAGTGGGAATAAACCGATTATCTCTGGTTGTGTTGCAGGTTTGATGATGCGTATCCTGTCATGGCGCGGCTGGCGGCCACTGTCGCGGCTGTCACTGTCAGTGATGACAGTTCACTGGATCGTCAACGAGTGTCTTGTGGCGAGCGTGTGGACTACGCTACCCACATCGCTCACACAGATTGTAAGCTACTTATTAACCCACCTATAACGTATAAGTGAATTTTTCATGCAGTCCACCACAATCCCCTAGCCTGATCCCCCCGCCCGATCCCCCAGGAAACAGAGTTCACCATGATCCCCTGATGGTAAATGTATCTAAAGTTGGTTATACACTGCAGCATTTTTTTTATTATATTTTAATCAATGATTTTTTATAGTATAAATAAATATTAATAAAATATTACTGGACATTGCTGGTTATTGTGTCCTTTTGTAAAGGGTTCTTTTCATAGAAATAGGTAAGGTTAGTTCAGAGTCTGTGATGGATCTAATTATCTTCTGGACATATGTGACAGCTATACAGTCTGCGGTCTTCAAATGACAGCTATGCAGTCAGCGGCATAGAATCGATAATTAGGACATTAATTATGAAATTTTATGCTGCTGCTGAATTTACACTAATAAAATTAAAATTCTATGGCAATGTATTCTATGGTAGTTTATTGTAGACTTTACGCACCACCGTTAGTAGTTTTAAAGTTACATAAACATTAAGGCCATTGAAGTTAACCAATAAACAATACATTCCAGCTCATGTACGGGACGACCACAGCAGTATACACGTTCCTACTGGCGGTACCAATCACAGTGCTAGCAGAACTACCAATGAAGAGGTTCTTCGACGCATGTCTGAGCTCTGATTGGTCCAACAGTACACGCAAGTCCGACGAAGAGACCAGCTGTCCTGAGAGCACTGTGGTTCGCTTAGTTAGTAATAAGTGAACGTGTTCGTCGATAAATGAGGTTACTAATAAGGAGGTTTGACTGGTGAAGCAAAGGTATTTTTATAGCTGGGGAATTCAGACAATAAGTCGCGTGGTTAGCTCGGAGTTTGTGAAATACCCGTAACAAATATCTGCTCGTATAAAATTGTATATAGACGGAAATCGAACCTGCAACCTGCGTCGCAGGCGAATGTAAAATATATGTGGATACGTTAAGTTCTCCGATTTTTTAAAGCTTTTAAATAATTCACAATACACTCCAAACGGAATAATAATAGAACGTAAAAATAATAGTTAGGAAGGCTCTCAACTTTCAATCGGTTGTGAGTTCGAACCTTGATTTCTTTTAGTTTAAGAAAATGACTTGTGCCTTTAGTTTTTACATTTTAGTAAAAAACATGTAGATTTAAGGATATCTTAAATAATGGTGAATAATTTATGTGTGGGTTTTAATTCTCGTTAAATGTGATAATCTTATTTAATTGCGATTGTAATTTAAGTTAAAGTAAATTATATTTTTTTAAACAAAAGTGGTTTAAATATCTTCAGTAAGAGATATGACGGAACACTTAGGCTGCCACGATACGACATAAAATAAACAATAAATATAATTTAAAACACATTTTATTGTTCTTGACGATTACAAAAATAAAAATATACATTAGCAGCAACTTTACATTACTGTCTTATACAGTGGTAACTTATGAACACAATTGTTGACATTATTTATTATAAATATTGTATTGTCGATCTTGATAAAATTTTAATCTAGAAGCTATAATTGCTAAACAATAAAAAAATAAAAAACATTTAATTTATAATTTTGCAAGATTCAAATGTTGAGTCAGATCTCAGAATATTCAAAAACACCTCCTACATACTGTGATTTTTTTGATATATAAATAGGTACATAATTAGTATTTCGGCCAAGCTACAAAACACATGTTTTATGTTTTATTAAAGAACGAAAGGAAACCGACAATATCTTCATAAGGGTACAATTATAGTTTGACGTGGTGCTTTACATCGGCGACCATACCATGAACAGGTCGCTCAAAGAGCTATGGAGAGGGCTATGCTCGGAGTTTCTCTACGGGATCGAATCAGAAACGAGGAGATACGTAGAACGCGGGTCACCGACATAGCCCAGCTTATTATTTATTTGAAGTGGGAATGTGCAGGCCGAAACGGTTGATCAAAATACAATGTATAAAGGTTTGTGTATTGCCCGTTTAACTCAATATGAATTCATCAAACCACGGCAGTTTTTACAGTAAAAATATTGATGATGATGTTACCAGTTCAGTAAGCATTGAGATAAGGCATCGGTTACTGTGTGTTCCGTTCCTCGCAGTGCGGGCAGGCGAGCGTGCCCATGGGGTCCCAGGCCGGCAGCACCACCGCCGTCTGCTTGAACACTTCTAACACTTGTGGAGGCACGTATTTCTTATCTACTACCACCTACAAGAAAGAAATAATTTTTTTTTTGAGTTATAAAAGATCAGTGGTAAAACTTCTAATCCGCCATTTTTCTGGCCTGCGTAAACAGAATAAGCCGCGTTTATATATATCTGACGTGTTTTGTTGTGACGGTATCGGTTTCATACATTAGAAGCCGTCACAACACACCGCGCTGAATAAATCTGAACGCTACCATACCTATCTAATGTATGAAATCGATACCGTTCTGATGTATCACAACACAACACGTCAGATAAATATAAACGCGGCTTATTCTGTTTACGCAGGCCAGACTAAATTATCACAAATGAAAAGTATTCAGTGAATAACTAATCTAAAAACAACACGTGCTCTAACGGCGAAGGCAAACATCGTGAGAAAGACGAATATAATGTTCTGAGAATTTTGATAATGTTAGAGGACCTAAAAATCGTCAATTTAGTTTCAGGATCGTAAATTGATACACAATTTCTCTGAAAACGAACTAACTTACTCTATGACCGACCCATACATATTTATTATTTGTGTTGTTGTTAGATAAAAGAGTTTTTTAATACCTCAAAGACGAACTCCCTGAACCAAGGCTCGGTGAGCAGCAAGTACCCCTTGTCGTACTCCTTGTCGCTGTACGAGTTCTCCACGCGGAACCGGATCGGCTTGCCTTTGTCCTGGAACATGTAGTAATTAAGTGAATACTTTGAATTAATAATAAAATTATGCATTATGTAAAAATTAATGCTGAATTTTTCGTAGGTATTTTTATTTAAAACCGAATCATCATCCGGAGGGGGGCTTTGGTGTCTGCGACACAGTTAACCTATAACTAATACAGTCACCATCGTTTTTCTACTATGTTTCTTGTAGTAGGGGAGCCGAAGAGGGGATTTCGGGATTTACTCGAGCGCGTCAGATTAAGAAACTGGAGATAGCTAGTACCCAGATAAGTACCTCCACCAAATATAAAAAATCTATCTATGTTCGAACGTGAATTATAAGGGATCAAAATTTATTTTTGTCATATTAGGCGCATTACTTTAGATAATTGTCAGATTAAGATATGGTAGAATCAGAACATAGAGATGAACCATATACATCTAAATCTGACGCTCTAACACCTTTGGAAATGCCGATTTTTTTGTTCATATTTTTGAAAATGAGTCAAAAAAAATGAGTCGCGATTTTTATTTTTTTAACGTTTACGTACACTCACCCCAATCGTGTAAACAATCAGATTTACAAACGTATATTATCAATCATATTTCCTAAATTATTTTTAAGTATGTAAGTATGTTAAGCTGATTTTCAATTTATTGAATCTGATTTATAGAATCTATCACTAACTGACGCGCTTAAGTACGTCCATACAACAGTATTTTTTTAAATAAGTTTTTAATTATCTATGGTCGCTTCCCCCACTGATGAAACACATCGGTCTCATACAACTTTTTTCTTCTTATCATCTACCAAATGCAACCCAATAGGTCTCTTTGACGCTCGAGTAAATCCCCATTTAGCATCGTCGCCTCCCGTACTATTGTATAACAAAATGGTTCAAAACAAAGATTATTATTATTTGACATCTTATTATCATGTTTTTAATTTATTTTCATTTTATATAAATAATAATAAATGAATCACTTACATCAGTCCCCACCGTCGTGAAGACCATAGCGTGCGTCATAATGAATCACTTACATCAGTCCCCACCGCCGTGAAGACCATAGCGTGCGTCATAATGAATCACTTACATCAGTCCCCACCGCCGTGAAGACCATAGCGTGCGTCATATTGGATCACTTACATCAGTCCCCACCGCCGTGAAGACCATAGCGTGCGTCATAATGAATCACTTACATCAGTCCCCACCGCCGTGAAGACCATAGCGTGCGTCATAATGAATCACTTACATCAGTCCCCACCGCCGTGAAGACCATAGCGTGCGTCATATTGAATCACTTACATCTGTCCCCACCGCCGTGAAGACCATAGCGTGCGTCATAATGAATCACTTACATCAGTCCCCACCGCCGTGAAGACCATAGCGTGCGTCATATTGAATCACTTACATCTGTCCCCACCGCCGTGAAGACCATAGCGTGCGTCATAATGAATCACTTACATCAGTCCCCACCGCCGTGAAGACCATGGCGTGCGTCATACAGGAGTCCCCGTACATGAGCCGGTGCGCCTTGGACAGCCCCACCTGCACGTCCGTGTTGAACACCAGCCGGTAGTCGTGCCTGGAACACCATTCATTTATGTAATAAGACGTATACTTTCCGAGATATCACGTAAATAGTGTTGTCCCCCTTTTTTCAAGATGGCGGCCGACAAGGGTGGCGTCCCGACAAACTTCAGGTTAAGCTTTTATCACATGTTCCAAAAATAAAATTGCGTTCATTGAAATAATTGTCGTATTTCAATGTACTATTCTGCACCGTTCACAAAACGTCTTTAATAGATATATGTATAAGTAAGTACTTACGCGTCGAGGTCTTCTAGTCCATTTTTCCTCTCGAAGCGCTTGCCAACTTCGCAGCCGAACCACACCGCCTCGCCGCCCGATATACTGTCCTTCACCACTCTGCAAATAAACAACAAATGTATATTGCTGGACCATTCACACAGCAACAACCTTGTGGTAAACTCGAACCTTGTGTTACGAGTCTTACACATAAAATGAGCAAGCCTTTATAATTAAAACATGTGGACATTAATGGGTTATTGTGGTGAGAACTAACTTGATGAGTGTGTCGATGGGCTGGTTGTTGTATGCGGTCTGTCGGCCGCCGACCACGTTGCCGAGGCACTGCAGCGTGTACAGCTTGCCGAACGGGTTCGACTCCCGCGGGTCACTCACCAGGCATACCTGTTCACAAACAATAATTAATATTTCAAATATTTATAAGTTCACAAAACAAATTAAGTTTTACAATTCATTCTTATGATCTAGAATTCTAGATTTCGATACTTCCCACGTATCTTCGTATAACTGCCAGATACACACTTATAATTTTGAAGCATTTTTGGCATCTACACATGTCAGCCTATCATTATAACATAAAAAAAATAAAAGTCTACTCTAAGTTCGTTTTTCTTGATCGTATAACTGTCCACACTGTGTAATCTTTAAAACAACGCTCTCCTGTCAAATTTGTGTGTTGCAGATACACAACTATACGTAGGGAGTGTCGATTTTATCCAAACATATAAAGTGTTTAAACGGGTTGAATACCATATAATGTTAGCCAGATTACATTTTTTTAAATGTATTAATATTAGAGTCAATTATGCGTTTGGTTGTTTACCCGTTTCTCTAAAATGAGTGGCATCGGTTCGACTCCCACTAGAGGATCAAGGTTGTATGTTGTGATCTTATAATGTTTCCTATACCATTATCTAATTAGTGGTAGTTTAGTTATACAATACATACCTTGTCATCCACATTGAAGACGGGGCGGACATGTTCGTTGTAGAAGTCCTGCGGAGTGAGTTCGCCAAACGACTTGTAGGCCTTCTCCTTGCTGTAATACTCAAAGTTGAACTTAAGAGGCGGGGTTCCTGCAACAAAAACATATCAAATTAAATAAACTGGCTTTCCGCCCGCGTTATATTATATTTCCCGCGGTAAAAAGTATCCTATGTCTTTTTCCTGGTTCTAAGCTATCACCAATTTTCAGCCAAAAACTAACCCGACTTTCATGTAAGTATATGTATATATAGATCATTTATTTTTCACTACACTTCAATGAAAGAAAAAAATTAAATTTAGATATACATCATAACTCGCCCCTATTTCTATAAGCAGTGCTTATAAGTCAAAAGAGAAGTCCCTGTATTCCAGCAATGGGAAGCTACATCCGGCCGTAATAACTGGAAGCCATTATGTTGTTGTGATGATTTACAATTAAACAATAAACAATTTTGTTTACTAGCTAACCGGTCCGCGGATTCGCCCGCTTTCTTTCCATTCCTGGATTTATAAGAATATTTCAAGACAACAATTTGCCATTCTCGAGTTTTAGCGAGGCTAACGAACAGAAATGCATTTGTTATTTATATAAAGATGAAAAAAATGTGTTATTTATACCTAAGCATGTGGCGACGATGCCGTAGATGCAAGCGATCTGTTTGCTGATGAGTTTCTGTATCTCCGCGTCCGTCGCCTTGCTCTTAACCGCGTCCCGTAATTCCTTGGCGTATTCTCGCAACTGGAATACAAACAATTAAATTATAAGTAAATGATATAGCAAAAATTACAAGATCACGTTACCTTGATCCTCGAGTGGGATTCGAAACCACGCCTTTCAGTTTAGCCCTGGTTGCGTTAGACCTTTACGCTATCGTGGATTACATTATGAGCTCGTACTTTACTCTCTGACAAAACACGTGTTCTTACGGTTCTTACTGCATGCTATTATAATTTTAGATTTATTATTGGCTGTATGTTTCCCTAAGACTGTAAAATTAAAATATATAATGATTCATAATGAGATAAACATTCGCAGTGCACTGCGGACTGGTGAGCGGTCGTGATCCGTGTCCTTGTGCAGTGTCCTGAAGAAGTCCCACGTTTTGGGAGGAAACGGTTGACCAAACTTCAACGTAAAATATGTTTGTACTTATATTACTTCGTGGTGTACAATAAAGTGTTTTTGATTGATTGATTGATTGATAACCTTTGTCTTGATGAGCGCGTTCATGTGCAGGCTGCGGCGCGAGCTGAAGGCCTCGGGGAAGCACTTCTTGGGCACGACGCCGTACTTGTTCACCAGGTTCACTATCATGTCCCACTGACCGCCGTCGTTTATAGGATCCTACAGGGTATATAATGATGTAACCTTTGTCTTGATGAGCGCGTTCATGTGCAGGCTGCGGCGCGAGCTGAAGGCCTCGGGGAAGCACTTCTTGGGCACGACGCCGTACTTGTTCACCAGGTTCACTATCATGTCCCACTGACCGCCGTCGTTTATAGGATCCTACAGGGTATATAATGATGTAACCTTTGTCTTGATGAGCGCGTTCATGTGCAGGCTGCGGCGCGAGCTGAAGGCCTCGGGGAAGCACTTCTTGGGCACGACGCCGTACTTGTTCACCAGGTTCACTATCATGTCCCACTGACCGCCGTCGTTTATAGGATCCTACAGGGTATATAATGATGTAACCTTTGTCTTGATGAGCGCGTTCATGTGCAGGCTGCGGCGCGAGCTGAAGGCCTCGGGGAAGCACTTCTTGGGCACGACGCCGTACTTGTTCACCAGGTTCACTATCATGTCCCACTGACCGCCGTCGTTTATAGGATCCTACAGGGTATATAATGATGTAACCTTTGTCTTGATGAGCGCGTTCATGTGCAGGCTGCGGCGCGAGCTGAAGGCCTCGGGGAAGCACTTCTTGGGCACGACGCCGTACTTGTTCACCAGGTTCACTATCATGTCCCACTGACCGCCGTCGTTTATAGGATCCTACAGGGTATATAATGATGTAACCTTTGTCTTGATGAGCGCGTTCATGTGCAGGCTGCGGCGCGAGCTGAAGGCCTCGGGGAAGCACTTCTTGGGCACGACGCCGTACTTGTTCACCAGGTTCACTATCATGTCCCACTGACCGCCGTCGTTTATAGGATCCTACAGGGTATATAATGATGTAACCTTTGTCTTGATGAGCGCGTTCATGTGCAGGCTGCGGCGCGAGCTGAAGGCCTCGGGGAAGCACTTCTTGGGCACGACGCCGTACTTGTTCACCAGGTTCACTATCATGTCCCACTGACCGCCGTCGTTTATAAGATCCTACAGGGTATATAATGATGTAACCTTTGTCTTGATGAGCGCGTTCATGTGCAGGCTGCGGCGCGAGCTGAAGGCCTCGGGGAAGCACTTCTTGGGCACGACGCCGTACTTGTTCACCAGGTTCACTATCATGTCCCACTGACCGCCGTCGTTTATAGGATCCTACAGGGTATATAATGATGTAACCTTTGTCTTGATGAGCGCGTTCATGTGCAGGCTGCGGCGCGAGCTGAAGGCCTCGGGGAAGCACTTCTTGGGCACGACGCCGTACTTGTTCACCAGGTTCACTATCATGTCCCACTGACCGCCGTCGTTTATAGGATCCTACAGGGTATATAATGATGTAACCTTTGTCTTGATGAGCGCGTTCATGTGCAGGCTGCGGCGCGAGCTGAAGGCCTCGGGGAAGCACTTCTTGGGCACGACGCCGTACTTGTTCACCAGGTTCACTATCATGTCCCACTGACCGCCGTCGTTTATAGGATCCTACAGGGTATATAATGATGTAACCTTTGTCTTGATGAGCGCGTTCATGTGCAGGCTGCGGCGCGAGCTGAAGGCCTCGGGGAAGCACTTCTTGGGCACGACGCCGTACTTGTTCACCAGGTTCACTATCATGTCCCACTGACCGCCGTCGTTTATAGGATCCTACAGGGTATATAATGATGTAACCTTTGTCTTGATGAGCGCGTTCATGTGCAGGCTGCGGCGCGAGCTGAAGGCCTCGGGGAAGCACTTCTTGGGCACGACGCCGTACTTGTTCACCAGGTTCACTATCATGTCCCACTGACCGCCGTCGTTTATAGGATCCTACAGGGTATATAATGATGTAACCTTTGTCTTGATGAGCGCGTTCATGTGCAGGCTGCGGCGCGAGCTGAAGGCCTCGGGGAAGCACTTCTTGGGCACGACGCCGTACTTGTTCACCAGGTTCACTATCATGTCCCACTGACCGCCGTCGTTTATAGGATCCTACAGGGTATATAATGATGTAACCTTTGTCTTGATGAGCGCGTTCATGTGCAGGCTGCGGCGCGAGCTGAAGGCCTCGGGGAAGCACTTCTTGGGCACGACGCCGTACTTGTTCACCAGGTTCACTATCATGTCCCACTGACCGCCGTCGTTTATAGGATCCTACAGGGTATATAATGATGTAACCTTTGTCTTGATGAGCGCGTTCATGTGCAGGCTGCGGCGCGAGCTGAAGGCCTCGGGGAAGCACTTCTTGGGCACGACGCCGTACTTGTTCACCAGGTTCACTATCATGTCCCACTGACCGCCGTCGTTTATAGGATCCTACAGGGTATATAATGATGTAACCTTTGTCTTGATGAGCGCGTTCATGTGCAGGCTGCGGCGCGAGCTGAAGGCCTCGGGGAAGCACTTCTTGGGCACGACGCCGTACTTGTTCACCAGGTTCACTATCATGTCCCACTGACCGCCGTCGTTTATAGGATCCTACAGGGTATATAATGATGTAACCTTTGTCTTGATGAGCGCGTTCATGTGCAGGCTGCGGCGCGAGCTGAAGGCCTCGGGGAAGCACTTCTTGGGCACGACGCCGTACTTGTTCACCAGGTTCACTATCATGTCCCACTGACCGCCGTCGTTTATAGGATCCTACAGGGTATATAATGATGTAACCTTTGTCTTGATGAGCGCGTTCATGTGCAGGCTGCGGCGCGAGCTGAAGGCCTCGGGGAAGCACTTCTTGGGCACGACGCCGTACTTGTTCACCAGGTTCACTATCATGTCCCACTGACCGCCGTCGTTTATAGGATCCTACAGGGTATATAATGATGTAACCTTTGTCTTGATGAGCGCGTTCATGTGCAGGCTGCGGCGCGAGCTGAAGGCCTCGGGGAAGCACTTCTTGGGCACGACGCCGTACTTGTTCACCAGGTTCACTATCATGTCCCACTGACCGCCGTCGTTTATAGGATCCTACAGGGTATATAATGATGTAACCTTTGTCTTGATGAGCGCGTTCATGTGCAGGCTGCGGCGCGAGCTGAAGGCCTCGGGGAAGCACTTCTTGGGCACGACGCCGTACTTGTTCACCAGGTTCACTATCATGTCCCACTGACCGCCGTCGTTTATAGGATCCTACAGGGTATATAATGATGTAACCTTTGTCTTGATGAGCGCGTTCATGTGCAGGCTGCGGCGCGAGCTGAAGGCCTCGGGGAAGCACTTCTTGGGCACGACGCCGTACTTGTTCACCAGGTTCACTATCATGTCCCACTGACCGCCGTCGTTTATAGGATCCTACAGGGTATATAATGATGTAACCTTTGTCTTGATGAGCGCGTTCATGTGCAGGCTGCGGCGCGAGCTGAAGGCCTCGGGGAAGCACTTCTTGGGCACGACGCCGTACTTGTTCACCAGGTTCACTATCATGTCCCACTGACCGCCGTCGTTTATAGGATCCTACAGGGTATATAATGATGTAACCTTTGTCTTGATGAGCGCGTTCATGTGCAGGCTGCGGCGCGAGCTGAAGGCCTCGGGGAAGCACTTCTTGGGCACGACGCCGTACTTGTTCACCAGGTTCACTATCATGTCCCACTGACCGCCGTCGTTTATAGGATCCTACAGGGTATATAATGATGTAACCTTTGTCTTGATGAGCGCGTTCATGTGCAGGCTGCGGCGCGAGCTGAAGGCCTCGGGGAAGCACTTCTTGGGCACGACGCCGTACTTGTTCACCAGGTTCACTATCATGTCCCACTGACCGCCGTCGTTTATAGGATCCTACAGGGTATATAATGATGTAACCTTTGTCTTGATGAGCGCGTTCATGTGCAGGCTGCGGCGCGAGCTGAAGGCCTCGGGGAAGCACTTCTTGGGCACGACGCCGTACTTGTTCACCAGGTTCACTATCATGTCCCACTGACCGCCGTCGTTTATAGGATCCTACAGGGTATATAATGATGTAACCTTTGTCTTGATGAGCGCGTTCATGTGCAGGCTGCGGCGCGAGCTGAAGGCCTCGGGGAAGCACTTCTTGGGCACGACGCCGTACTTGTTCACCAGGTTCACTATCATGTCCCACTGACCGCCGTCGTTTATAGGATCCTACAGGGTATATAATGATGTAACCTTTGTCTTGATGAGCGCGTTCATGTGCAGGCTGCGGCGCGAGCTGAAGGCCTCGGGGAAGCACTTCTTGGGCACGACGCCGTACTTGTTCACCAGGTTCACTATCATGTCCCACTGACCGCCGTCGTTTATAGGATCCTACAGGGTATATAATGATGTAACCTTTGTCTTGATGAGCGCGTTCATGTGCAGGCTGCGGCGCGAGCTGAAGGCCTCGGGGAAGCACTTCTTGGGCACGACGCCGTACTTGTTCACCAGGTTCACTATCATGTCCCACTGACCGCCGTCGTTTATAGGATCCTACAGGGTATATAATGATGTAACCTTTGTCTTGATGAGCGCGTTCATGTGCAGGCTGCGGCGCGAGCTGAAGGCCTCGGGGAAGCACTTCTTGGGCACGACGCCGTACTTGTTCACCAGGTTCACTATCATGTCCCACTGACCGCCGTCGTTTATAGGATCCTACAGGGTATATAATGATGTAACCTTTGTCTTGATGAGCGCGTTCATGTGCAGGCTGCGGCGCGAGCTGAAGGCCTCGGGGAAGCACTTCTTGGGCACGACGCCGTACTTGTTCACCAGGTTCACTATCATGTCCCACTGACCGCCGTCGTTTATAGGATCCTACAGGGTATATAATGATGTAACCTTTGTCTTGATGAGCGCGTTCATGTGCAGGCTGCGGCGCGAGCTGAAGGCCTCGGGGAAGCACTTCTTGGGCACGACGCCGTACTTGTTCACCAGGTTCACTATCATGTCCCACTGACCGCCGTCGTTTATAGGATCCTACAGGGTATATAATGATGTAACCTTTGTCTTGATGAGCGCGTTCATGTGCAGGCTGCGGCGCGAGCTGAAGGCCTCGGGGAAGCACTTCTTGGGCACGACGCCGTACTTGTTCACCAGGTTCACTATCATGTCCCACTGACCGCCGTCGTTTATAGGATCCTACAGGGTATATAATGATGTAACCTTTGTCTTGATGAGCGCGTTCATGTGCAGGCTGCGGCGCGAGCTGAAGGCCTCGGGGAAGCACTTCTTGGGCACGACGCCGTACTTGTTCACCAGGTTCACTATCATGTCCCACTGACCGCCGTCGTTTATAGGATCCTACAGGGTATATAATGATGTAACCTTTGTCTTGATGAGCGCGTTCATGTGCAGGCTGCGGCGCGAGCTGAAGGCCTCGGGGAAGCACTTCTTGGGCACGACGCCGTACTTGTTCACCAGGTTCACTATCATGTCCCACTGACCGCCGTCGTTTATAGGATCCTACAGGGTATATAATGATGTAACCTTTGTCTTGATGAGCGCGTTCATGTGCAGGCTGCGGCGCGAGCTGAAGGCCTCGGGGAAGCACTTCTTGGGCACGACGCCGTACTTGTTCACCAGGTTCACTATCATGTCCCACTGACCGCCGTCGTTTATAGGATCCTACAGGGTATATAATGATGTAACCTTTGTCTTGATGAGCGCGTTCATGTGCAGGCTGCGGCGCGAGCTGAAGGCCTCGGGGAAGCACTTCTTGGGCACGACGCCGTACTTGTTCACCAGGTTCACTATCATGTCCCACTGACCGCCGTCGTTTATAGGATCCTACAGGGTATATAATGATGTAACCTTTGTCTTGATGAGCGCGTTCATGTGCAGGCTGCGGCGCGAGCTGAAGGCCTCGGGGAAGCACTTCTTGGGCACGACGCCGTACTTGTTCACCAGGTTCACTATCATGTCCCACTGACCGCCGTCGTTTATAGGATCCTACAGGGTATATAATGATGTAACCTTTGTCTTGATGAGCGCGTTCATGTGCAGGCTGCGGCGCGAGCTGAAGGCCTCGGGGAAGCACTTCTTGGGCACGACGCCGTACTTGTTCACCAGGTTCACTATCATGTCCCACTGACCGCCGTCGTTTATAGGATCCTACAGGGTATATAATGATGTAACCTTTGTCTTGATGAGCGCGTTCATGTGCAGGCTGCGGCGCGAGCTGAAGGCCTCGGGGAAGCACTTCTTGGGCACGACGCCGTACTTGTTCACCAGGTTCACTATCATGTCCCACTGACCGCCGTCGTTTATAGGATCCTACAGGGTATATAATGATGTAACCTTTGTCTTGATGAGCGCGTTCATGTGCAGGCTGCGGCGCGAGCTGAAGGCCTCGGGGAAGCACTTCTTGGGCACGACGCCGTACTTGTTCACCAGGTTCACTATCATGTCCCACTGACCGCCGTCGTTTATAGGATCCTACAGGGTATATAATGATGTAACCTTTGTCTTGATGAGCGCGTTCATGTGCAGGCTGCGGCGCGAGCTGAAGGCCTCGGGGAAGCACTTCTTGGGCACGACGCCGTACTTGTTCACCAGGTTCACTATCATGTCCCACTGACCGCCGTCGTTTATAGGATCCTACAGGGTATATAATGATGTAACCTTTGTCTTGATGAGCGCGTTCATGTGCAGGCTGCGGCGCGAGCTGAAGGCCTCGGGGAAGCACTTCTTGGGCACGACGCCGTACTTGTTCACCAGGTTCACTATCATGTCCCACTGACCGCCGTCGTTTATAGGATCCTACAGGGTATATAATGATGTAACCTTTGTCTTGATGAGCGCGTTCATGTGCAGGCTGCGGCGCGAGCTGAAGGCCTCGGGGAAGCACTTCTTGGGCACGACGCCGTACTTGTTCACCAGGTTCACTATCATGTCCCACTGACCGCCGTCGTTTATAGGATCCTACAGGGTATATAATGATGTAACCTTTGTCTTGATGAGCGCGTTCATGTGCAGGCTGCGGCGCGAGCTGAAGGCCTCGGGGAAGCACTTCTTGGGCACGACGCCGTACTTGTTCACCAGGTTCACTATCATGTCCCACTGACCGCCGTCGTTTATAGGATCCTACAGGGTATATAATGATGTAACCTTTGTCTTGATGAGCGCGTTCATGTGCAGGCTGCGGCGCGAGCTGAAGGCCTCGGGGAAGCACTTCTTGGGCACGACGCCGTACTTGTTCACCAGGTTCACTATCATGTCCCACTGACCGCCGTCGTTTATAGGATCCTACAGGGTATATAATGATGTAACCTTTGTCTTGATGAGCGCGTTCATGTGCAGGCTGCGGCGCGAGCTGAAGGCCTCGGGGAAGCACTTCTTGGGCACGACGCCGTACTTGTTCACCAGGTTCACTATCATGTCCCACTGACCGCCGTCGTTTATAGGATCCTACAGGGTATATAATGATGTAACCTTTGTCTTGATGAGCGCGTTCATGTGCAGGCTGCGGCGCGAGCTGAAGGCCTCGGGGAAGCACTTCTTGGGCACGACGCCGTACTTGTTCACCAGGTTCACTATCATGTCCCACTGACCGCCGTCGTTTATAGGATCCTACAGGGTATATAATGATGTAACCTTTGTCTTGATGAGCGCGTTCATGTGCAGGCTGCGGCGCGAGCTGAAGGCCTCGGGGAAGCACTTCTTGGGCACGACGCCGTACTTGTTCACCAGGTTCACTATCATGTCCCACTGACCGCCGTCGTTTATAGGATCCTACAGGGTATATAATGATGTAACCTTTGTCTTGATGAGCGCGTTCATGTGCAGGCTGCGGCGCGAGCTGAAGGCCTCGGGGAAGCACTTCTTGGGCACGACGCCGTACTTGTTCACCAGGTTCACTATCATGTCCCACTGACCGCCGTCGTTTATAGGATCCTACAGGGTATATAATGATGTAACCTTTGTCTTGATGAGCGCGTTCATGTGCAGGCTGCGGCGCGAGCTGAAGGCCTCGGGGAAGCACTTCTTGGGCACGACGCCGTACTTGTTCACCAGGTTCACTATCATGTCCCACTGACCGCCGTCGTTTATAGGATCCTACAGGGTATATAATGATGTAACCTTTGTCTTGATGAGCGCGTTCATGTGCAGGCTGCGGCGCGAGCTGAAGGCCTCGGGGAAGCACTTCTTGGGCACGACGCCGTACTTGTTCACCAGGTTCACTATCATGTCCCACTGACCGCCGTCGTTTATAGGATCCTACAGGGTATATAATGATGTAACCTTTGTCTTGATGAGCGCGTTCATGTGCAGGCTGCGGCGCGAGCTGAAGGCCTCGGGGAAGCACTTCTTGGGCACGACGCCGTACTTGTTCACCAGGTTCACTATCATGTCCCACTGACCGCCGTCGTTTATAGGATCCTACAGGGTATATAATGATGTAACCTTTGTCTTGATGAGCGCGTTCATGTGCAGGCTGCGGCGCGAGCTGAAGGCCTCGGGGAAGCACTTCTTGGGCACGACGCCGTACTTGTTCACCAGGTTCACTATCATGTCCCACTGACCGCCGTCGTTTATAGGATCCTACAGGGTATATAATGATGTAACCTTTGTCTTGATGAGCGCGTTCATGTGCAGGCTGCGGCGCGAGCTGAAGGCCTCGGGGAAGCACTTCTTGGGCACGACGCCGTACTTGTTCACCAGGTTCACTATCATGTCCCACTGACCGCCGTCGTTTATAGGATCCTACAGGGTATATAATGATGTAACCTTTGTCTTGATGAGCGCGTTCATGTGCAGGCTGCGGCGCGAGCTGAAGGCCTCGGGGAAGCACTTCTTGGGCACGACGCCGTACTTGTTCACCAGGTTCACTATCATGTCCCACTGACCGCCGTCGTTTATAGGATCCTACAGGGTATATAATGATGTAACCTTTGTCTTGATGAGCGCGTTCATGTGCAGGCTGCGGCGCGAGCTGAAGGCCTCGGGGAAGCACTTCTTGGGCACGACGCCGTACTTGTTCACCAGGTTCACTATCATGTCCCACTGACCGCCGTCGTTTATAGGATCCTACAGGGTATATAATGATGTAACCTTTGTCTTGATGAGCGCGTTCATGTGCAGGCTGCGGCGCGAGCTGAAGGCCTCGGGGAAGCACTTCTTGGGCACGACGCCGTACTTGTTCACCAGGTTCACTATCATGTCCCACTGACCGCCGTCGTTTATAGGATCCTACAGGGTATATAATGATGTAACCTTTGTCTTGATGAGCGCGTTCATGTGCAGGCTGCGGCGCGAGCTGAAGGCCTCGGGGAAGCACTTCTTGGGCACGACGCCGTACTTGTTCACCAGGTTCACTATCATGTCCCACTGACCGCCGTCGTTTATAGGATCCTACAGGGTATATAATGATGTAACCTTTGTCTTGATGAGCGCGTTCATGTGCAGGCTGCGGCGCGAGCTGAAGGCCTCGGGGAAGCACTTCTTGGGCACGACGCCGTACTTGTTCACCAGGTTCACTATCATGTCCCACTGACCGCCGTCGTTTATAGGATCCTACAGGGTATATAATGATGTAACCTTTGTCTTGATGAGCGCGTTCATGTGCAGGCTGCGGCGCGAGCTGAAGGCCTCGGGGAAGCACTTCTTGGGCACGACGCCGTACTTGTTCACCAGGTTCACTATCATGTCCCACTGACCGCCGTCGTTTATAGGATCCTACAGGGTATATAATGATGTAACCTTTGTCTTGATGAGCGCGTTCATGTGCAGGCTGCGGCGCGAGCTGAAGGCCTCGGGGAAGCACTTCTTGGGCACGACGCCGTACTTGTTCACCAGGTTCACTATCATGTCCCACTGACCGCCGTCGTTTATAGGATCCTACAGGGTATATAATGATGTAACCTTTGTCTTGATGAGCGCGTTCATGTGCAGGCTGCGGCGCGAGCTGAAGGCCTCGGGGAAGCACTTCTTGGGCACGACGCCGTACTTGTTCACCAGGTTCACTATCATGTCCCACTGACCGCCGTCGTTTATAGGATCCTACAGGGTATATAATGATGTAACCTTTGTCTTGATGAGCGCGTTCATGTGCAGGCTGCGGCGCGAGCTGAAGGCCTCGGGGAAGCACTTCTTGGGCACGACGCCGTACTTGTTCACCAGGTTCACTATCATGTCCCACTGACCGCCGTCGTTTATAGGATCCTACAGGGTATATAATGATGTAACCTTTGTCTTGATGAGCGCGTTCATGTGCAGGCTGCGGCGCGAGCTGAAGGCCTCGGGGAAGCACTTCTTGGGCACGACGCCGTACTTGTTCACCAGGTTCACTATCATGTCCCACTGACCGCCGTCGTTTATAGGATCCTACAGGGTATATAATGATGTAACCTTTGTCTTGATGAGCGCGTTCATGTGCAGGCTGCGGCGCGAGCTGAAGGCCTCGGGGAAGCACTTCTTGGGCACGACGCCGTACTTGTTCACCAGGTTCACTATCATGTCCCACTGACCGCCGTCGTTTATAGGATCCTACAGGGTATATAATGATGTAACCTTTGTCTTGATGAGCGCGTTCATGTGCAGGCTGCGGCGCGAGCTGAAGGCCTCGGGGAAGCACTTCTTGGGCACGACGCCGTACTTGTTCACCAGGTTCACTATCATGTCCCACTGACCGCCGTCGTTTATAGGATCCTAAAAGATATATGAGAAATTGAGAATATGTCAGAAGTCAGATGAGAAGAAAATAAATAAATATTGCTGGACAATTCCCACAGCAACATCTAGCCCCGTGGTAAGCTCGAAGCTTGTGTTACGTTGCTAAATGACTGACTAGCCGACCGCCGATAGCTTCGCTTGCTTTTTTCCATAAAATATATAAGTAATATAGCCTCGAGAAATGTACTATCCAACACTGAAATAATTTTTAAAATCGTACCAGCGGTTCCTGAGATTAGCGCGTTCAAACAAACAAGAGTTTGTTCCAGCTTTATTCTATTAAGTATATAGATATACTTAATAGTATATACATACATAGATATTTTTCTTATTATACATAGAAAACTGTACTGTTGGCTGTCCCAAAACCCCCAAGTGGGAGTTAAATAAAAACCTTATAGATATGTAATTTATTTCCATAAATCATAAAGATAACTTGGACAACTAATAGTAAAGATTACAGGTTGTATTACCTTCAGTAAGAAGTTGACGAGTCTTCCATCTAATTCCTCCCCCTGCCGCGCCGTCGCGACGATATTGTTCAGCCAGTAGTGAGAGCGCTCGATTTTGTCCCAGAAGAATAGGTAACTTTGAATAAAATAATAAGAAACATTATTAATTATAATTTAATTAAATTTCAAGATAACAAGACCAACTAAATTACTTTTTTATTTTATAGTGATAGACTCACTTAATCAGTGCTTAACTGAGATATTAGGTGTAGAATAAATTCGAGCTTTTAACGTAATCCTCAATAGCATAGTGGTAAGAGCAGCCAGGGCTAAACTGAAAGGCGTGGGTTCGACTCCACTCGAGGACCAAGGTTACGTTGTAATTGTGATCTTGTAATTTTTTCCATACCATTTTCTAGTTAGACCAACTAAAATTAAATAATATAACCACAAGTATATTAACCAGCTAACAACAACTCTACTATGTATGTTTAAACTAAGACAATTCACATCAGCAATATCTCTTATCATTTCTAGCATACCAAAGCGTCAGTTAATACCTATTCATTGTGAACTAGATTATGTCGCTCATATTTCACTGATATAAGTAATAAAATCATAGCAACACAATGCTTGATAACTAGTTGCTAAATCATTTATTTGTTAAGATATTGGATCTTTTTACGACTGTCTCGTTAAAAATGCAAATACTAAATAAGCCACCAAGTGCGACGGGGGTCTAGAATCTCTTGTGATTCATCCTTGAATTTATAAAGTTATTTATACTAAAAATTAATCACTTAATCAGTTACGATTTTTAGATTTTTTTTCTGTGTGTACCTATGTTCCGCCATAACGCTTAATCCAATGATCCGATTTTAATAAAATTTGGCAGATATACATTTCGAGGTACACAGGATAGGCTGTTTAAATTCCTGCTCCAGTAATGATACAATAAATGATAAGATGATGCCGCCATACAAACGCGAGCACCGCTAGAACTAAAAGGTGACGTGTGATGTAAGTCTTGAATCTATACCCTTATGATTCATTCTTGAATTTATGAAGTTATATTTAATAGAATATTAAACCGGCTCTTTTATAGCAGATAGACCGTCGGTTGCCCGTGGTAATTGGTGACGGGTCAGTTTCGTTCACACCCAGTCCCGTACACCCCCGGTCCGTTCACACCCGATTTGGTTTAAGTATGATAAATTAAATCAGAAGCATTTTTTGACGAAATGTACTGGCAGGCACGTAAATGTGTTCGGCTTTAGTTATATTAAAATAATGGATGTATCACCTCTGCGAGAACTCAAACTCGTCGATGCCGTGCTTCTTCATGAAGGGCAGCCGCATCACGTTCAGCGCCGCGAACAACCAGCAGCGACCAGAGTTCTCCTGGTTCGTCACTGGCTTGCCTTCAGACTCCACCTGGAAATAAATAAAATAATCTTCTTATTTATAAAAATTAATTGCTGTTCGTTTGTCTCGCTAAAACTCAAGAACGGCCGGGCCGATTTATCTAGTTTTGGTGTTCAAATGTTCGTAGCAGTCCTGGGAAGGTATAAAAGGTGACAAAATTGTAGAAAGCGGACGAAGCCGCTGGTGGATCAGCTAGTAATAAATAAATAATGCTGGACATTTCACATAGCAAATCTAGCCCCGTTATAAGCTCTCAGCTTGTGTTACGGATGCTAGATTTCTGATATGCGTCACAGGCAGACCTTCGCCAGGGTAGGTAAGCATGTTCCCACAACCTTTTTAACCTTATTGGTCTTATTTTATGTGTACTTTTTTATGGTTCACCACATCCTGTGTTGTGACTTTCTCCTTCTTTCAATATCATTTTAATCTCAACATACTTATTACGTACGCTTTAATGGTGAAGGCAAACATCGTGAGGAAACCAGCATGTTCTGAGAACTTTTTGATTGATTGATGTGTCATTCACCAACCACACTTGGCCAGCATGGTGGATTAAGACCTAATCTCTCTCGTCAAGAGAGAAGTCTCTGTGTCCCAGCAGTAGGAATGTAAAAGGGGTGTATAGGATTTTATAAAAAAATTTTACTGTGTGTTGCTGCATGCTAGCTGTAAGCTGAAATTGTTTATATTGGTATTCCCTCTTACAGGGTGCCTGTTTGAAACCTATTACCTAGATTAAGGTTTCAGACCATGTTAACAACTAGTATGCAATAAATATTTCTGTGTGATTATTATTATTTACCTTGATATTGTATGTATGGAGACTGCAGTCCGCATGCTTTCTGCTAATGGCCACCTCAAATGGATCAAATCGAGTACAGACATTCTGGGCCAACTCATTTTTAGGATCCGCATAGAAATCACTACGGAGCTTTGTCAGTCTTTCATGTGTCAGGGGCTCTGGAAATAAAATAATTTAATTTAAAATAAATTGGAACATATAAAATTATTAGTAGATTAAATTAAATATATTTAAGATTAGGTGTGTGTGGTAACTGCAGTAGGACTTTTACTACAGTTGGGTGTTTTTATTTAGTTTTCTGGTTATTTTATTGGGAATGTACCTACTGAAATAATATCCATAATAACACCCTATATTAAGTCCCACTACTTAGCACAGGTCAGCCCAATAGAACCCTTTAATCGGTGTGATAAGTAACATTCTGATTTAAAGCAAGAAAGGGTAGTACACTGTAATTAATAACTACAACCAATCTGAATACAAACCAGAAATAGAAACTGTAATAGATCTGTCTCCATCATATGGTACCTCTACCTCCAGCTTTGGTATTAACTTGTGGACTTGTCAAAGAAATCTCACTCACGTTTATGAGTAAATTTTGTGTAAAATCTTGGTTTCACACAATAGCGCTGCAACTTTAATATTTTAATCATCTCATGGTGCTGCTGAGTAGAAAAGATTCATAGGAAATGTTCACATGAATTTGCAAAACTATTTTACTTGTTATTCTGTCAATGTGACTGCAATATTGTTGTCATTGTGTCAGAATACATTAATATTGAACTTTTCTTGCAGTATTTATTTGTCTAAGAAGTATGTTTTATGCTTTCAAAATAGTTTTCTTAAAATTTATTTCTTGTGTGGTGGAATGCTTGTTGCAGGCACTTGAACTATGCAAATGTTTACAAAGAAGATAAAAGCCAACTAAACTTATCAATCTATATCTAACTATATACATAATAACAGTACCTACCCAGATGCTTTGAGGAAATAATATAGTCGCGTCGCGTCAGCACAAGTAGTGGAACATTTTTGGTTGAACATCGTAAGAATTTTACCAGTATAGGTACATTAAGTATATGTCTACTGAAAGTGTTAGTAATAAAATGATGACAAGATAAAATACTCGAGTTCATAAAAATAGAGTGCACATTCTTAATTAAAAAGACAATTTAATATTTAAAACTTACCCGTAGCCATAGTGAGAGTGGATATATTCACAATTTTACACGTCTGTACTCTCAGAAGAACCGAGGAAAATGATCTGAGCATTAACTTTGTAAGAAGCTACAGTTAAAATTGAAATTACAGAATTACCAAAATCACAGAGCAGAGCAGGCAGGCTGCAGCTGACTGAACATCTGAGTTTAACCAACCAGCCAGCCAGACAACACAACACAGCTACAAATTTTTGCCGGTCATGTCAAGTAGAGATGTGTAGGTGCCATGAGTAATGCAGTACGCGTAATATAGCACGACCGCGTACTGTAACAGTACACATAGCCCGACAAAATTAAGCATGACACATGGCATTTACCCACTCCTCCACTGTCCGACTGTCCGTGGGTACTTTAGTACCACAACCACAAACGTAAAGAAAGACCGTTAAGACCGTCAACGTCAACTGTTCATGGTACTAGAACTTAGATTATTACCAATAGATATGTTGCAAAATTGTCTATGGAATTAGTTTATAAGATGACTAAAATAAAAATGATGACATCTCTGTCTAATGTATGCAATTAAAAAGAGCCTAACTATATACACCACAGTTTCGCTTGGTTGCCAATATTTATCGTGACGTCATGCACGTGCCTTGCTTCGATGCCTTCGATATCATTTACTGTCACTTTGGATATCATTACTGTCACTTTTTGGTTTTGTTTACATCGATAGTGGTGTTCTTGTATATTGCACGAGTTATCGATATTTTGATTTTAGACTCAGGTAAAAAATTATAGACCATGTTAATTTGAATAAATGTTGATAATATATTGTGTTTTTGCAGAATAGCATGAATCGTAGAATGAAATGATGGATTAGATTTTAGGTTTTTTATACATATTATATTATTTTGAAATATAAATTATTTTGATATATTATAATAATACAATATATATAAGTATAACCTGCGCACATATAGAAGCGAATTATAAATGGCGTCCGCTCGCATGCGTTCTCGCTCACTCTCTATCGCTGTCTATACTCACACAGTGAAGTACGCGCTACAAAAAAATAGTCAGTCAGGCCTAATTCGCACGAGAGCTTTTTTAACGTCCGTTAAAAAAGCGTTCAAATAGAACATAATAATTATGTTCTATTTGAACGTTTTAGGCATACCCAAGTACGTGTTCACACGTCGGCGATTTTAGAACGCGACGCTTTTTTATCGAGCAGTGTTGCATTTTCAACGAAAAGTGCTGGTAATAGGCCGTATGAAACTTTTTATTATTATTCACACTATTAAAAAAACGCCGGCGCTGCGATTAGTACTATGAGTATTAGTAGAAATATTCCAATAATTCGTCAAATCTTGTATACTTGTCGAATCTTCGTACAGTGTCACAAACTGTTATTTTAAGTATCTCTGTTCATTCAGAGGATGTACCCAGAATGTCCTTTTTTTCTTTCTTCTTCTAGCAACATAAATCGCTATAGCTAGTTATTTAGCAAAAAAAAATTCCCACGGCTTTCTAAAGCGAGGGACGAGACGAAAGTGATTTAAAAGCGTTCGTATGAATGATCACATTGAGGACCTTTATAAAAGCGCCGGGTTTATAACGCAAAGTTGTTTAAACTCTTTACTTTACTTTACTAAAAAAATAATTTCATTTAAAATAAGTATTTTGTAAAAAAAACTCTGTAGGGACCTAGATAAAAATACTATTTAGATAATAATAATACAATAATACCGTGGAAATATGCTCGAATTACAAATAATTTTGGTATTATGTTTGTATGGGAAATTCGTCGTGACGCCGGCCTGTTTGAGAAATTGTTTTGCCAACCGTACCATACCTACCCGCCGCCATTTACAGAATTCACTTTTAATTGCGCAGGTTATAAGTATATTGTGTTTTATAATTATCTGAAACATTTAGCTTATTCAGGTCTTTCATTCGTTTAGTTATATTCCGTGGGTATATTAATTTAGTTAAAATGAACTTTAAATAGAACTCAAACTAGTTAAAATAAGGTTAAAAGTTCATTTTCACTAAATTAATATGCCCACAGAATATAACTAAACGAATGTTTGAGTTTGAGTTCTACTTAAGTATTTTTTTTTGTTCTAGTTAAAATGTTTTTTGTTTTGCTTGGTTTTATAATTCTATAACTGTATTAATTCTATAATTTAATATTTACGGACTTAATACACTATCATAAAAAAAAAGTTCAGTTGAAAACAAACTCTATCGATAAATTATTACAATATACCTACCTCGTACAACACTAATTTATGATTATCGTAGGTATACACGTTGATTTCGTACTTATGGCCTCTCCATTTAAATTCCTTGCTCTGAGTACTAGAAGGCCACAAAACGTTTCGCCCTTTTGTTTTCAAATTTCTGTTTTATCTATGCCATTATATTGTTGCCTGTCGTATTAAATGTCACTGTCAATAATTATTCTAATCTATGGTGAATTAATCTATGGTATAAAAAAATAATTATATAACAAAAAGTAAAAAAAAAATCGTACAAAAACTCAATTATTGTATTATAAATTTTTGCGGGTTCGATTCCCGCCTCGGAACAACTATTTGTATGATCTGCAAATATTTGTTCCGGGTGTCTGGGTGTTATAATATGTACAATAAAAAATATCTAGGTATCTATGTATGTATATTATATTAAGTATATCAGAAATCTAGCACCCGTAACACAAGCTTCGAGCTTACCACGGGGCTAGATGTCGCTGTGTAAAATTGTCCAGTAATATTTATTTATTTTATTTTTATAAAGTTGATTTTTAAATACGCCAATATTATTGGTAACACAACCATAAGCCTGGAGACCCCTTTTTATACCATAGGTAATTATTGGGGTTAAGTATGAAGGGAAATCAACTTTGTTAAATAAAACGTCGGGTCATGTTTAGAGTACTGCGTACTGATAAAATGCTATATGACGCGGTACCAAATGTCATGCCATATGGCATGACATTAGAGAGTACTGGTTTGCGCATCTCTAATGTCAAGTAATGCCACACAATATTAACTTTTCATACTTTACAATAGAGTTGTTTATTGTCTGAAGTAATAATATGCTATCTCTTTCTAGCGCACTCGTAAGTTCATTTGTTGACAGATGATTTTACTCAAATGGTCATTGAACTTCGCAGCTGACTTGCAGGTTCAGTTGTACACACGGGTTGTACATTATATTTAATTAATTTATGTATGAATGTAGTTTTTTTATAAATAAGCATTAAAGTAAACTGACTTATACACGATAGATGATTACCTCAAGCTCGAAACTGAACTATCTGTCTCACTCAGGCTTGAATTTTATTTTTGTACTTGCAACATTTGTACATCTCCCATATTGGCGGGAGCTTTAAATGTATGTGCATAATTTTTTTTGGAAATTTTTAAACGTCGTTCCAAGTTTGTCACAAAAATACTTTTTGTAATGATTATTTCTAGAAGTTGTTAACATTTTAAAATGCATTTGGTTAGAGTTATTTTACCAGAAATAAATGGCAAAACCAGTGCGCAGCAGTTGCTGTCAAAAGTTATCCCTTGTAAGTTGAAAATCAATACTTTCTACAACGTAGCTCACACTTCCCGACTAAAACCTTTTTAGGTCAAGGATTTCACTATTTCCTACTGTGTCACAAGAAAATAGTGTAGTCTCAGTTAAAATGTCGCTAAAAGCGTACGAAGATGCGTGTTGTAGAGCAGAATTGTTCGGTCAGCCATTACCGAATAAAGAAGAGTTTTTAGAAAAACATAAACATCTTGATGTAACGGAGTTTGAAGAAGTGGAAATAAAAACTGCAGAGGTACCTAATTAAGTAAACTAAAAGATTTCCTTCCCATCTCCTTTTTATATGTAGAAAAAAATAACAAAAAATGTGTAAATTTATAATTGATTGCCTTTTGTTTATATTTTTCAGAATACTGCAATGCTTGATGACACAATCAAAGAGGGTGCTAGTGGATTAGCAGAATTAAATACAATTTTAAACTCTACTCAAACGAAAATTAACAAATTAAAGGTAAATACTACTAGCAATTATTTAGAACTATTGCTATAATATTTTTGTAGGCGTTATACTATCGTCGGTCGACTAGTAATATAAAGATAAATAGATATAATTCTTGGGAAATTTGATAAGTTATTCATGCCCGTGTAATCCTTAAATTCACAGGGTGTCTGCGGCAGCCTTACCAACTTCTTCCGCATTAAAACCACAGGGAAAGGTAATCTATCATATTCCTCCGAACCTAGTTACGTAGGACAAACGAACTACGACAAGGATTACATACCACCTCACGCTCTCGGCTCCATTAACGAAGGACTAGGGCCTGAGGACACAGAAATGACCCCGCGCAAGCCAAACAGTTCTACGAAAGGGAACCTAAACTCAGCTCTAGAAGATCTTTCACACATGGAGGATATGGAGAACACTTCATTGATAAGCAAGGCAACAGTCGTGGATATATCGAAGCAGGTGAATTCACAGATGAGTAAGTTGGATCAGCTGATTAATCAGACTGATAGAGCTCAAATGTCGCTTGATAGTCAAAATAAGCAGTTGAGATCTTTGCGGTAATTTTATGTATGGTCATGTAAATTCAAACATAAGTGTTTGGATATAAGGGGTTATTAACGTACCTATGTACCTAATAATTTACCCCTTTTCTGCCCATTTACACCTTAGCCCAGTGGGAAGTGTAAAGATGATTTAGAAATTTAATGCTTGCTCATGTTCATAAAAATTCTGCAAATTATGGAACTATATCGAGAAATATCTAGCTTTGTGATATAAATTAATATAAAATATTATAAATCTATCTAGTAATAGGTACATTTTTAAATAAATTTGGTGCTTTCTAAATTTAACGTCAGATATTATATTCAAAAACAAATTATTTGCTGCTTAGAAATAGGAAAGTAAGTTGTTGCATACATGTATAAAGTCGGGATGTAAGGTTAGTAGGAAGTTAAAATATTTAAGATAAACCTAATTTTGTATAAAATTATATAATATGTCTTACATTTTATGTTTTTAGTTTAGCTCTGATTCCTTCTGAGTTTTTGTCGCGCGATATTTGGTCGCGCCATGTGTATGGAAAAGTTGCCTATGTCCAGCCGTGGACAAAGATTTGCTTATGATGATGACGACGATGAAATAGCATTATATTATCATCCTAAAACCTTTAACCAATACTTGGATGGCACTAAAGATAAACTGTAGTAGGCATTTTGTTACAATTTGCTTCATTGTGTACGACAATATTATAAGTATTGATAAAATAATTTAAAGAAATGTATCTCAATATTGCTTATCAAATACTGTATTTAAGTATAAGTAAGTTAGTGCATAGGAAAGAGCTACCGATTTCACATAATTAATGTTATCTAGAAGAACTTTAAAAGTTAATGTGTAGTGTAATGTAATGTTTAATTTACTACCGCGTATGTAAAACTTGGAGACTACATTTTATGTCTGAATTAATAATCTATAAATTTATTTATTTTAATATACCTAAAAATATTATAAAATACTTATTATATTAAAGATTTCAAAATATTTTGTCTTAGTTTACCTACGTTTGTTTTCAAATATGCTACGAAACCGCATCATGCTACGCTACCGCTACGTCATCTCTTTGCTACAAAAGTGCTACGTTTTGCTACGTGTTCGTAGCTATGTCAAATCTACGCTAGATGTGCATGTGTGGCATGACAATGTTGGCCGATCAGCGCTACAATTATTTATAAGATACTAACTTTAAATTTAAATTTTACAGGTTGTGCCAAAAATAATAGAAATACAATAATATTTTCCACATGTAGTCCTATCTTCTGTTTTTCATAAGTCGTAATATAATATTGTACATGTTTACCTGCTTACATTGTTATTATGTATATAGATCAAAAGATATTGTTATCATTATTAAATTGTAATAAATAAATAATAGACATACTCATAATAATACTTGGGAAATCAAAAATGTCACACGTAAAACATCGAATAAAAAATTCTTTATAATAATCATAATTATATGTACCTTGCTTTTTCACTACAAAACAGCTAAATCAATTGTCTACTCGACGACAAAACATAGTCTACTTTTTACTAAAAATCCTAGCAAGCTAATAATAATTGTGTAATTAGTTAGGCACTAAAAGTTGTGTCAATTTAGGTGAATGATGTTGTTATGAATAAATTGTTCTTGTTTTATTGATCTAAGTGGTGTATAAATTATTTTTGTATAATTTTTACGAAATAATGCGATTTTTATATGTAATTACGAACATTTGTTTTCAAAATATGAATGCTGATTGCATTATTGCATATGATCTATAAACAAAATCTGTTTAGCAGACATGAAATATTTTATTTTTAAGATATAAAGCGTCGTTGTATGAAATAAAGCTGTGATTATAAAGAGTTGTATGTGTTTTTAAACAAGCTTGTGCCAATTTGCGTCAACTACATGTTGTGTTAGCGTTAAAAAATCTCCAGTAAATATTTTCTCTGGATGCACAGAACACAGATTTAAAATATTTTTACCAAACGCATTTAAGACAATGTCGCTTTCGCAGATGGGTTGTTTCTGCAGACATGTACATATGTTTAGACGACAAAAAATAACATAAATAAATGCATTTAATCATGCGTTATAAATAATATAGACTGCAACCCAGCCGAATATTATTGTCATGCTTTAAATAAATTAAACCGTCAAGAAGAGGGACCTACCTACCTTTCTTTTAGACCCCGCAAGGATTCACCAGGAAAGTCCACACATAAAAATAAAAATATAAATAAAAACAAAGCTTACTTCCAATTACCAATAAGGAAAAAACATTTCCCTGATCAAGTAATCAATTGAATGGAGATTATCCGACATTGAACATGTCACGGTGCTAGCCACCGCACAAAAACAACGATAAACACTTCAACCGTGAAAACCAGATTATATAAACAGTGACTTGCCAAAACATGCCATTAAGAGCAAGTCAACGAAATGATACTCGCGCTATTACTACTACCAATCGTAGCCGCTAATCCATTCCACAAATATCCATATGTGTTTTTATTGGACGTGGGTAACGAAGAGCTGGACAAAGTCAACACGGAACAGATCAGACTGTCAAGTCCTGGAGGAACCGTGGCCATCAGGTACCCTGCGATTGGTGATGGAGAAGACATAGCTCATGTAAGAGTAAGTGGCATCGATTTTGGCACAGATCTTAAAGCTAATATACTAGATGGAGGTCCTGGTAGCAAGTATGTGGTTATAGTACTGGCTGGAAATCCAGGAGTTGCTTATGACGCTGTTGTGACGGTACAAACTGTCTCTAATGATATAAGTAATAGTATAGATAACGAAGAAGTCCCAGAAAGTGTTGAACCTTCGGATACTGAAGGGCAGAACACAAGCGCAGAAGAATATGATGAGATAGAAAGTAAAGCTAGTCAGACTAAATTTTATCCCAATAGTCAACAACTTTCCCAAGAGAGTTCAAATGTTTATTACGTTCAGAATGAGGCTCTAAACGGATATGGTAATGACGATGGTACAGACAACGATGAAGATGATGAAAATAATCTAGAAGAAAGTGATGATACATCAGAAGATAGTCAAAGTGGCGAAGAGGATAACAATAATAAAGACTCTAGTGTAAATGAGCCAATAGCTGAAAAATACACATCAAACTATAACCAGGATCAAGAAGAACCTATTATTGTAGATCAGAACTTGTACAATAAGTACCAAGCCTTAAAATCGCATTTCAGTGGTGTAGAAGTATATCCTCAAGTATCAAATCAAAGTGATGATCAAAATGATTACAGTCCAGGAGATAAAGAATATAGTTATGACTATTATGAAGAAAGTGTTCCGAAGAAATATGATAAAGACAATTTTGTGGATACAGATGATGCGAGTGCAGTAGAATTTTAATATAGATAGTAGAATATAGTTTCAATTGTAATGTCCGTACGGATGTCTTGCCTCAGAGAGGTAAACGAAAGATAAAAAATATTACTGATTTTAATACAGTTCCTGAAAGATTGTTATCAGGCTGAAGTCTTATCTGTTTATATTTAATAAAATGGCAATTAAAATTAATGCAAATAAATAAAATTCATACGAGTTCCTTGTTTTCCTTATTATTGTTATAAGTACATTAAGAACCAAATAGCTTTTTGGATGATACATGTCCTTCAAACTTTTCAAAGTTCTCAGAACATGCCTGGTTTCCTCACGATGTTGCCATCACTGTTAGAGCACGTGGTTTTTAAAGCGCACAAATTTATCAAGAAGAAATATCCAGAGGTGCTCGGCTGAATTTGAATCCACGACCTTTGGAATGAAAGTCGTGTGTGCTCCCTTTTAGCCAATACTGCTACAGAGCAAGCGACCAATAATAAATTGTTATCTGTAGTACCTACCTACCTACTTGCCAGAAATGTCGCGAGTAACCTGAAATGGTCTACTCGTAGTTAATTGCAACAGCTAACGTAGGCGTACACGGGTTGTGTAGGTTTTCATTGGTAGCTACTTATGTGTGTCATTTGATTGGTTTGTAAACGTGAGAGTAGTTCAGGATATAACCGTGAATTGACTACCTCATCAGATATAAAGGTTATCTTCGTAAGTCATGTGTAAGAATAGTTGATAGTGTACAGATGTTGATGATACATTCTTTACATCCATTTCACGACTCTGTGGCGCAACGGGTAAAGGTCCGGCAGACGCAAAAGGTTGCCGGTTCTATTCCCACCTCAGGACAAAAATGGCTAATAGATTGATTTAAGAGCCAGGTATATAAGTATTATTTGGTATCTGGAACGAAGCGAGGGTGAGTCGCTAGTTATCTATAATTTCGATATAGTAAAATGTATGCCTTCAGCTCTCGGCCTCTCCTATCGGCAGGGGTTAACACGAGCTCAATTTTTGTCTCAAGGCTTTGAAAAAGGTAATTTTCTCAGCATGAGATTTCTTAATGAAAATATCTTTCCTAAAATCACCCAATTTTTATAAGTACTTAGCATCAGATGTTTTGAAACACGTGTGGCAGGATTGATTGTCTATTGATAGAGCGGTGCATAATTAAGTAGATATTTTATAGGTATAAGTTAATAAATTTGATCTATTGCCTTTGTCTGTGGTATTGCTCGTCATCTTGTCTCATTCTTTGTAAGTACAAAATAGCATAAAAATTGAGAGTTTTATGAAAAAGCAAAAATTACTTTTCTGTGAGATATTTATGTACACCTACCTTGTTTATTGTTCTGTTACATTAGAGGTAAGTAATTTATTACGATTAAATCAATACAGAATCACAATTTAATATAATTCATCCATAATGTTCAATTAGATTTTTTGCGAAAAAAGAAATCGTCAAATGTATTTCCTCATAAAATATTTATTTAGTTTATGTTATATAGGTAGCATTTATTAACCTTTCTACCTCGTAGGTAGGTACTAGCGTTCCATTTTCAAATGCAATCCGGATAGCGGTTCTTCGCTCCCGACGAGTTGGCGACGTTCTAATTTTGAACAGCTATTTGAATTTCGAATTGTATGCTACCGTTTTTGTGCTAAATATGTAGTGGCCAGTGCTGTTACCGAAGGTACTGAAATTGTTTTATTTATGACGTGATAATGTATTTGGCATACTTTGATAAAATAATACTATCTACAGGATGATTATAAATAAAATAAATAAATAAATAATAGGACAATTTTACACAACGACGTCTAGCCCCGTGGTAAGCTCAAAGCTTGTGTTACGGGTGCTAGATTTCTGATATACTTAATATTGATTCTATTTTAACAAAAAGAAAAGTTGCAATTGCAGAAATCAATATTAAATGATGAATACGTAGACCTGAGGTAAGATAGGAAAGGTTAAAATCTATAACTATGAAATAAAATCGATATAACTCGTACCTACCGAAGTCCTCATATTATGTAGTACTCGTACTAGAGTGCTTCGTTGAACTCTTTTATTGCATTCTATGTAGGTACTAGACTTATAATGATAGCTCATTTATCTAGGTTGTATGTAAGGAGATTTTTTAGTAAAATAAAAAACATAGACTAAATCGCGTAGCAGCCGTTTTCTGATGTTCCATCCTCTTGTTGGTGTACATCTAATGCTGCATTTGAAAAGCCGTGATCTTAATTTGATAACTTTTCCCGCCAAAAGAAAAATAAAGAATTTAATAAATCACCATTATTTAAAATGCGCCTCTGTTTAAAATGCATTTGGGACAGAACGGTATGATTCCAAAGATAAAACAAATATCGAGACCGTTTCACGGGCTCTTTGAATATAGAACGATAGAAATTCGAAATTCAAATATTGACCGTTATAGGAGATTTTAATGTCGTCGTATGTTTAAATGATTTTAGGACGCAAACTTGAGGAATCCAGTAATTTCTAAGGCCATTTATCATTTAAAACCAACTTTTCAACCAGTATCAAATGTCAGTTTTATTCGAACTTGATAGTGAGAAAGTAAGTTAACGTTTACCAACTTGTACTGTAAAATAATGTTTCCCCTTTTTTGGCACAAGAGGTACTGTTTTGATACCATACTGATTAATAATGACAGATTTACAGCAATTACATTAAAAAATTATACTTGTCTGAATCGGGGAGAAATATTTATTAATAATTAAATAATTATTTAATTATTATAAATGTTGTTTGCGATTATTATGGGAACTATGGCGAACATCCTGTAACAAAGACAGTTTAGCCAACCTGTATAACATTACAGTATACACAATACATTACAAAATAACAGAACAGATCCAACAACTACCCAGATTTCGCAATCGGAACTAAATCAGTACTTTCCCCAGTCCACTGATCTAAATGTGTACTGCGTCCCGTGGATTTACTGCCACTTCCAGACAACTGGACGGACTAGGTATACTCATCATCATAACATTTACGTACCAATACTGGGCATGCAGTTATGTTGATAAAACGAATAAAATAAACAAAATAGATGATTGATTCATGAAAGATCTATTGACTAAAGATTGACTAAAGTCTTTTTGGGCCTTAATGACGCCTATGCCTTATAATCATCATCATTACCCCAATTTACGTTCTATCTTATGTTGCCTGAAATAAATGATTTTATTTATAATTATTATCACTGCAATCGTGCGAGGTACCTAAGCTTGGTCATTATACCAATTTTCCAATACCTACGAGTATACATATAGGGTTCTATTAGGAATACTCGTATTTGTTATTTTATAGTGATTGACTCTCAATTAAGTTTCTCTAATAATTTAGGAATACTCGTGTCTCATATTGTGAAATTCAAGTTCATTGTATTTGAGATACTGATTACGTCCCAGCAGCGATATTGAGTGAAATAAATTGAACTCTTGCGCACTAAGTTTGTCAAGATTTCCTCGTCTGCTACATTTAGGTTGAAGAAAGCTTGAGTGAAGGAAAACAATGCGTGGTAATACGCAGTAAAGATATTATTAGTTCACAAAGTGTATTAAGGGAATAAAGAAAAGTGGAAAACTTTAAATATACTCCTAAAAGTTCATCAAAGGATCTTGAAATGTTGTTTTGTTGTTTAAAAATCCGGATGTATGGTGTGGACCATAAACAACAACAGCAGTTTTTTATTTTTAAATTCCACACGGCGATGATTCAGTGAGTGCATTTATTTTTGCATTCCACCTTGCAGAATGGTTTTGATCCTTTAGCCACTTGGTACTTAAAAAAGACTTACTCTTACGTATCGGGAATATTATTAGATTTGAATTAAATTCATATTTATTGGTATTCCTTGAAGAGGCTCTGTGTAGGCTTGTATGAAAACAGTTACTTATTTATAGGTATTAAGCATTTCAATCATTAAACTTACCTTTCAAATGGAGCGATGAGTTTGACGCATAGAGTTCAGTCATATTCAATATCTAGGGCATCATTTGCGACTTTCAGACTGTGTTGTGAACCTACCTCAACGATCTCATTAATATTCGTACGCGTCGTGGCCTAGTTACAAAAATAAATAAAATAGTCTAAAGTATATAAACATTGCCTGTGACGCAACCTTTTGCGTTGCAGACGCACCTTCACCCGCTGCGTCATCAATAAACATAGGTACATAGATATTTTCATTTCAAATGGCAAGCACATAAATAAATACACCTATCTACCTAATAATTACTATCGAGCATGATGTATAGTAAGTATTATGTGATTATGTGCAATAGCTACACTAACGTAATACAGGAAAAATACCCAGGAATTGAATAGGCATTCTATTTTCAATTGAAATAACCGAAAGCATACCTGTCTACCTCAGAATGCAAGCTACGCTTATCATAACCATAGACAATCTGCTCTACAATGAATTACGTCTAAATCTTTATTGTACCTCCCGCTAAGTCTGAAGTTGACAAGTGACGTCACAATATTACAGGAGTTAAATAAATAAACAAGGTAGGTGAATTGTGAAACAACTGAAAAACAATAAAAAGTGAACATTTTTTGCAAAAGAAAAACTTCCTTATCACGCTAATTAGGTAGATACTTGTCTACCTTTTTATCGATACCTACCTATTGTCACAGGCAAAAAAAAATTAAGGCAAAAAGTTCATTTATTTGTTTCTCTTCCTTGATCATCAATTTAGTAACAGACAGAAGTACTGCCATCAGATTTAACTCGTAAAAAAAACCATTTTCCGTAGTTTTTCATACAGTAGAATCGCTTTAAAAAATTACGGGGAAAAGTTAATAGGTAAGTACCTAAGTTTAGATGTTTTTGTGCTGAAGTCTACTTATTAACTAAAATTTATATAAGTATAATTAATTCTCACTGTTTGGCTAAATATATCTTAAATTTCAGACAAAAAAGTAAGCAAAATATATTTACTTTGAGGATAAAGTTCAGATACTATTTCGCTAGCTATTTTATATCAAGTACCATTTGTAGACAATTGATTTTATCAAAGGGGAGATTAAGAACGTGTAGGATTAAAATCTTGATTTGGTCAAAAAAACAGTTTATTTAATTAATTTTAAATTAAGCTAACGTAGAACGACGCAAGCGAAGCTATGTATAAATGTGGTCGACTTGTATAAAAAAGGTTAATAAAATAAGGTAGTCAATAATAAAACATGGTTTAACATTCAATGAACTGCACAGAATATCGTGGTAAGTCGCTATCTTAATGATGTTCTATTGTTTTGATTTGAGTAGATGCCGTGACGGCCTTCCACGGTGATTTTCATTTGTTTTCCAAACTTCCTGATTGGAAACTATCAGTGATTGACCTTACTAAGCTGCTATAATATTTGATTATCATTATAATTAAATAAATAAAATAAATAAATAATGCCGGACAATTCACACAGCAACATCTAGCCCCATCATGCTATTATTCTAACATCATTCTATTATTCTAACATGGTGCTATTCTAAGACTGGCACTGCACGGCAAATAATATGAATTGGCAAACATCGTGAGGAAAGCGGCATGTTCTGAGAACTTTGAAACGTTTGAATGTGTCTTTATTCGTCAACTAGCACTAGCAGCGTGGTGACTTATTCTAATCTCTCTCGTAAAGAGTCCCTTACTTACGTAAAAAGTAAATAGGTGTGATGATGATGATGCTAACATCGATCGTTGCGTACAGATTCGGACACGCGTGATGCATCTGGCCATTATCAACATTGGAACACATCTGCTATCGCGGAGTATTCCGCGCGATTTATGAGCGGGAAAACACTGGGAAACCCGGGGTTAATGTTCATACATCTTGCACATAATGTTTACTAGCACGGATTGTAGATGCATAATTTCCATTCCGAAGGTCGTGTCTTAACATCGCGTGGTTGCCGAGGTTCTAGAGGTGGCGCGGAACACCGTTGATTTTTTCTTCTGAAAAAATATATAGAAAAAGCTGATAGTTCCATATAGATTTTTATAAGAATTTTCTTCTGTCACACTTAACTTTAAGGGGCGTTGTCGTGCCGTTTTTCATGTTGGCCGATAATCCTACACAACATTTCGTAAAAATAGTTCAAGCCGTTTCGGAAGAGTACCTATATTAACTATTATGAGAATAACACGACATTTTATAAGTAATTAATCTTTTTACAAAAAATATTAATAACTTTAAATAAACAAAAACTCAAAATCAGTTGTGAGGCAGTTGGTGGTAATATAGTCACTCATACATTATGCGCTTACATTACCTAAGCTTAATCCAAAAATTAAAAAAAATATTGATCATTCCATAGACATTTTAACCACGCCTAGTATTCACTTGTCTCTTCTCAGATTTTTATCATATTCAGCTAAAATGTCGAAACTTGCTATATTTAGATTGAAATGGGACCAAATGATTGTATTCACTATATATAGGTCGTGTTTGTTACATTATAATAATACAAAGGTACACCAAAAGTAGAGCTATTTTTAAATTCACCGTAAAAAGAAATAACACATATTCTACATCAAAAAGAAAACCTATAATTAGAAACACATAAAGAGATACGTACAATGGGCGGCTTTATCGCTAAAGAGCGACCTCTTTCAGACAATCTAAGTATAGAAAAAAGAGATATTATTAAAATAAGACAGGGGTGTACTATACTTATACGCTTTTAATAAAAAACTTATAAATGTTATATTAAATACAATGGGTTAATAATACATAACAAATTATGAAGTGCTCATTTCGAATTTTCTCCACTACGATTTGGTTCCATAGACCATCTGTTAAACGAGCTTATCCGCTCGATTATGTTAGTGTAGCTCGTTTAAAGGTTCTAAAGGATAAAACCTGAAGATCCCAAAAGACCTTGCGCTAATAACCAGTAATTGTGTCAAAGCCGTTATGGAACTCAAAGGAAACGGGTTCACGGCTGCTCTTAGAGGTGCTGCCTGTCTGTTTGTTAAGATAAGGTAACTTGGCTGTAAAAGATAAGTTTCTGTTGTGACCTTGCTTGAAGACTTTACTCAAATACTTCTGTGTAAATTAATCTGCCCTTTTGGCATCAAAAAATAAGTAATTCTAAGAAATCTTGATGGAAGATTGCTATTTATTTTTAGATAAAGTTGCTTTTCGCAGAAACTACAGCTTTACCAAAAGTTGAAAAAAGTGAAGTTGTAAAGTTATTGTTATTAAAAACTTGATGAATATTAAATATACTTAAGCATATTTATTTATTGTTTGTTTTCCTAAACAAAGAGAACCCTATTTAATATTGATTTTACAAATTTTTGATTTTTAGCTATTATGATTGAGAACGTCGTTGACATGCCCTTCTTTCAATAATATTATCAAATTATAAAACGACATTTATAGAATAATCATGTAAAATGCCCGCGCGTACTGATGTAAGAATAATTTCACTAGTATTGACTCACGTGCTTGTCCATTATTTATTGATCAGTCGTGTGATTGACCCAAAAGAGCGCTTTGTTCTCATAAAGAGGTGTTTTCATTAGTTCAATTAGTTTATAATCCGATAATTTTTGCAAAAATATCCTAAATGCCTTAAATATAAACAGCACTCAATTGTTAATTTAAGAGATTCCCTATACTTACACTTACTGTGTTTGTTCGGGGTATTATTTGACAAATCGTTTACGTCGTACCTATACATGAAAAAAGTCGTTAATTTTTTATTAGTACCAGATGAAAGCAAATTTAGTGCTGAATCGGAGCTTAGCTAAGTTAAGTTTTATTTTATTTTTTATATGTTTTCGTTAAATCACCAATTATTATTATACCACCAATATGTATCAGAATATGTACTTATTATATTAAGAGTATCAGATTATCTATTGCCCGTTACACAAGCCAAGAGCTTACCACGGGGCTAGATTGCTGTGTAAATTGTCCTACAAAATTTATTTATATTAATAGCTGTATGACTCATGGACAACGTCTTAATTAGAGGATTGCAGCTACTTACAGCTCTGGTGTGATGCTCCCAGTAAAAATCAAAGGACATTCGTCTGACCATAGAAGACAATATATCAGATGTAATGGGATCCTTAATATAAGTTATTTATTATGATAAATGAAACATCTAGACATGCGAGCGGTCAACCTCACGTTTGAAACTAGCCTCGCATCACTCATCTACACAATAGTAAAATGTTAACGTTTTTCATAAAACCTCTTTACTTTATAGATACGTATAATCGAATAAGTCAGTAATTATAGAATAGGCGCTTTGACGGAATAACACATCCGGAAACAAGTAGCTATTAAAGAACGGTAGCTTACTACGTACATTCACACAAATACGGTATCTACATTTGAGAAGTAGAAAATAAATTACTCGCAGAGAACTTACTGGAATTAAATATACCTAAATGAACCTAAATCGGCCCATCCGTTTTTATGCAAAACAGCTCTCGCGGACTTAGCCTTGTAGATGTACCTAAAGCTATAATGAATAAGTTCAAAACTAAAACACAAATAAGAGATCTCTACAAATGAATCTTTAGCACTTTTCTCCACACTAGTCCTAAACATGAGCATCGTGTTTGACATGATTATCGAAATATGTCAATGCTGTATAGTTTGTCGATATTATTCCATGCATGTCAGAATCGTTGGGAGGCGAGCCCTTGGATTACCTAACAACTATTTATAGATCTGCCATGATCCAATTTCAGAGCATTCCGACTTTTCAATTATTGCCACGCCTTCGTGAAATAATGAGATTAGAAAAGGAAATATTTATTTGTGGTATATCTTTAGGCTGAATAGACTTAGTTTCGAAGGTGCACTATCATTCATTTCCATTTGATGGTCGTGAGTTCGTTTTTGTGTAAGGGGAGCGAAACAATTATTAGAAAAGTTTCTGTGGGTACGTAAAGCCCACGGAGGTGATAGTATCAGTAGTATCACCTCCGTGGTAAAGCCTATATCGGCTTTTTAAGAATCAATACTCTTTAATTTTTATAGTATTTAAAACACCTGAATAAAAACAATCAGTTATATTCGTTACCTTGTTGGTTATACGGACTAATAGCGATTACTAACGCTAATATTTTAAAAGAATTACACCGAGCATCTGGCCTGGCGAGCGCATAAAACCCCGTTTATATGATTTCAGATTTATTTCAACATTTCATTATATTACACAATATGTTGAAAAATGAGTCACAACCGGCCCTTCGCCACAGAGGACGTCATATGTAAATTGTAAACTATGATGATGAACTACGCTGTTAGTTTTTAGTACGAGCCGGTCATTGCCCTTCGTTTACTCTAGGTATGTGATGCACTCACAACGTGATGGCACTGTGTCCAGACGAGACAGAGATGTAAAATCACTGGAAGTGATATTCATGGGGAGTAAATGCATTCAATAGAAAATGGCAACGAAAAATAACAAGATCACAACGTAACCTTTGTAAAGTGGGAGGTTATTGTTTCTATAGCATATTTAGAAAACTAAAGTAAATCAATCATTATAAAATTAAAATAATTCGTAAGTTTATACATCCGTTGCCAGGGTATTTGGTATGAAACTTATGAAATACTTAATGAATACAACACCATATCAATTAAAATCTATTCCATAAACTCTATTGCCTATGACATATAGGAAGTAAACAGCGGCAATAAGTTGTAATATTGAATTACCCTTGCCTTGGTCCAACCTTTGTCTGAGTGAAAGAAGATTGGTTCAGCTAGTGAAGTGAAGGAATTTCATCACGTTCACGATAATTATATTGCATCGACAGAAAGATCAGCACTAGATATATCACTAATAGTTGCCTTTATATTCAATAATATATATAAAAGTATATAATTTATAGACAGCCTTTCTGTAAAACAAAAATAATTCATGTCTGTCCTGCTAGCCTAGATGGTTGGTTATTTGATATCCATGCATAAAAATCTTAGCACCCGTAACACCAGCTTCGAGCTTAAAGAATTGTTTTCTCAAACGCATTAAATCCAACTTTCCTCAATCGTCTACAGTAATTTAGATTTTTCTTTATACAAAACTTTATTCCGTAATATATCGAACGTCTATCGATAAGTCCCACCTCTTATCAATAAAAGCTCCATTATCGAAGGCCACAGATTATTTACAGCTGCCAGCCTCGAGACCACTGAGACACAGCTCACAGGCTGCACTTGAACCGAAGATATCCTGGCGCCATGAAATTGCTAAATCTTGGTCTAAATGAATCTTCAGAAATCAGTAGCTTATTCCTACAAAGTTCCGTTGCAGATTCGCCCCGTATGCATAAGTTATCTTGGTTTTAATATTACGAATTTTTCAGCGCTTCGGCTGTTGAATCACTCGATAAATCCAGGTTATAAATAACCACATTAAAATACGTTGCGTAGTTATAATTATTTGCGATACAGGCTTTGCCTAGTGTGGAGTTCTATGTCTACTGAATTTAATTGTGTTATAAGATAATACATAATTTTCATTTCATTTCATTTAAGCATACATGTACGTTAGTAAGTGTTTTCTACTATCTGTTAGGCCATACAGGCAGACAGCTGGAACTTTATGCTATAATTGTATATTTATAAAAAATACGTGTATTATTTTATTATACATAAAACGAAGTAAATACTTTTTTGAATTGTCTTGTATAAATCTCACTCAAACTCTATACCTATCTTTTGCCGTTAGTACAATGACCTCGCACCCGGTGTAACCCCTGCCCCATCCATCTTCCAGGATTACAGTCAGGCTAATCCTTTCAGGAGGATCAACATTCAACACTTACCACAAAAGAGGTTGATCTCGCTTGAACCTACTAATGTGGTAATTTTCATTTAAACCTACAGATTTCTGTAGATTGTAAGAAGGATTTTTCGGCTTGTAATAAGAATATTAAAAGACTTTCGACTTTTATCAAAATAATCTTTTGGTTGATTTTTTAAAAAATAATTTAAATTTCATCCCCCAAAGCTCTAAAGAATAAATGATTTTAGATAGCTGCTCTTTTTCTTATTTTTTTCATTCTTTCTATATTATCTACTAACATAATATCTTTTATTTATAAAGTTAAGAAAGTTATGAGTAATACTTTATTCAATGTTTAAATTTTTTTTTCTGTGAGTTTCCATGATTTTGTTGATTTAATTCACTTTACTAAAACATTCGAATGATGGAATATAATAAAACACTTGAACATCGTAAATATTAACAGCGTTTCTTGCGAAATATGAGTAAAAGCAGACACCACCTAGACCTTAATTGATCTTCGATAAAAGCGATTTGTCCTACATATAGATTGGCCTAAATAATAATTATCTACGGGAGAAATTGGATGTTTTATGTTATAGTAGACAATAATTTACTTGGTTTTATCAACGTAAAATGTATTTTCAGTGGAAATAATAAAAAAAAATTATCTCTTGCTATCTTTCCATCCAAAGGTTGCCTGGAAGAGATCGCTCTTTAGCGATAAGGCTGTCCATTGTACTTGTTTCTTTTGTTGTGTTTGTTATTTTGTTTGTTTGTTTTGGTGTGCAATAAAGTGTTTTTGTATTGTATTGTTTAATAATGTTATTACATCGTGAATTAGGTAAACATAAACAAATTTATAATGGATTGTTTGAATAAAAAACTTTACGGCTCCATATCCAGAAATTACATCGATAGGTGTTAGCTTGGCGTCGAGAACTATTTACTTCCTGTTCGCTATAGAAATAGTAAGAGATAAATAACATCGTAATGTCAAAGATGTTACAACAACTGAATTAAAAGTGGTTACTAGCTACACACTTAGAGTTTTTGTAAAGACTTCTAGGACATTCTAAATACCTACATCGCGTGTCGACGGCAAATTCTATTGTGTTATGGGAAAACCTATGTCCGTGTTAGGGGTCCGTATAACTTTATCATCATCATCATAATTTTACGATCCCACTGCTGGGACAGAGAGAGTTATCTGAGAGAGATTAGGCCTTTATTCACCACACTGGGCAAAAGCGGGTTGGTGAAAGTTACATTTTAAACGTAACTACTACATATAATTTTTATTTTAATTTATGTGCGGAACCTTAAGACATTGGAATTCTATGTTTATCTATCCGATTAAAGATAAATAGGTATTCACAGTTTTCTGTTAGGACTATGAGAAACTTGGGTAATTAAGAAGATACAAATTACGGGGAATAACAAATTGCAGGATTAATTACTACAGTTAAGGGTGAAAGTCCACTTTAAAATCACATACTAGTTGCCTGCCGACAGCTTCACTTCCTTTTTTCACGTTATTAACGTTTAGTTTATATAGCCTTCCTTGATAAATTTATAAATTTATCTATATACTATCTAACACAGATATATTTTTTCAAAATCAGCATTTCTTGAGATTAGCGCGTTCAAACCGTGGTTCAAACAAACTAACAGCTTTCAAGTTTTCAGCTTTATAATATTATATGTGGAGAAATAACATCGTGGTCTCGCCACCGCTTGGTGCCGGTGTAAGAATAGTACCTATGATGAATATAATGTAAAGAGCTATGTTTTTGTAAATGGGTATAAAGGTTCAAAGGTTTAGTTAATTTCCACAGATATTATGTAGAGCCTTAATAGTTATGCCTACCCAAAATTGTACCATGTTCAAAAACCAGATATCACCGGAGGCCTAATTACTTAATCATGTTTTCTAGGTAAGATAAGATATTTGAAAACATGAGAAATTAAAATTATTTCCTATCCTTGACATATTTAAATACCCAGTTATTTAAGCCAAGGTAGAAATATTATTTCGAAGAAAATAGAAAGTTCTATCATTCTATTAACTTTTTAAAGTCATTTAATTCTTTATTTTTTACAGTTAGTTTGTTAGTTAGTTGCGCGTGCATTGATTGGGCGAAGAGTAAAATAATAATATAAAGCAATTTCAAATGCTTAAAAATAAAAGTTTTTTTAGAATGGCAAAAATATTTTTGTTTATATTTTGAATTTAATTTCCGATCCTCACTATTCCTTCATCAGATCATTTCTATAAATTTATTTTTGTTGTGATAAAGTTTTCTTCTTTATGACAATGTTTATGAAAAGTGTCGCAAGATGAAATTTCTGGCAATCATTTTGCCGTAGACCTATTTAATTTTTTTTTGTATGACTAAATAATAAAAACATTTCATTGATGATAATTTTTACGATATTATTCTATTCTCAAAATAAATATCATATGAATTATATTTTTTTCTAGATAGCTTTTATTTAACGATTGCAAATGATTTGTACCATTTGTTTGAAAATTATTTTCAAAATGGCAAATTGCGCTTATTTAAACGTAGGGTCTAATATAAAAATTTGAACTAGATTATTTCTCTCATTTATGATGTCATGCAGTGCGAGCGTAATCTTCTCTAATCGAAAAAAATAGAAAAACTAGAATTTCATTATTTATTCTAATAATATGAAGCTGATTAGTTGTTTGTTTGTTTGAACGAGCTAATCATGACACACTCTTACGCAAAATAACATGTGAAGTCGCTGCCAAGCACTAGTTCTTGTATTCATAAATCAAAGGTCAACTTTCAACATTAAAAAGCCTAGTATATAAACAAAGCTCTGAAAATATGTTTACAATTGTCAGAGCAGTATTCGTGACGATGTAGTGCCGTAACCTAAGAGCTGGCACCCAATTTTGGGTATACCTACAGAATATTTATAGAATATTGCATACAGTTGTTTACATGGTCTTAATCTATGTAAATAGCTTCAAAAAGGCACCTTCTTATATATAGGGCATAGGAATATAATAAAATTCAGCGTAGGCTTGCTTAAACATACTTGAAAGGTCATCATCATCATCATAACTAATATATAGTTCATCACACAACTGGGCACGCACCCATAATAATAGATATTTTATATTATACTAGACATCAGGTACCTACAGATATTTGCAGATCGTACAAATTTTGTCTCGAGGCGGGAATCCAACCCGCAACTTCTTGCGTCTCAGGCGGATCTTAGTCTACTGCGCCACAGAGGTCGTCATAAATGTTTTGATTTTGGGTTATAGAAATTTATTCCCTGGTCCATCACGGATACTTCTAAATCCAACGTTACCTGTCCGTCACGTATAACTCAGAGCTATGATGGAGCGAAGAACTTGACTCCTTGCCAGATGTGTCATGGTTCTTGTTTATGAATGGAGATTGCAGTTCACTGCATTCTGGTGTTATGTTGCAATATTTACTCGTGGATAGTGAATGTGCGAAACAAAAACATTTACCGGCCAACTCAAGATCGGCCTAATCGATTTGGCTGAAAATTCGTGAAGAGCTTTAAACCAAGAGAAGAACAAAGACTACTATTTATCTTTCCGCGGGAAAATGTATAACGCGGGCAAAGCCACGGAGCGGAAATCTAGTCATATATAAATAACATGATTCGATCGCTTTTCTATTTCTCATGAACTAATAATCTATTTAAAGACTATAAATTAAAGAAAAGTTTTAAAAGCTTAGGTTTTGATGACGAAAAACCATTTGCCCAGCCATAAAAAATCTATTAATTTCGAAATCAACTTCACATTTTAATTGGGTAATATTAGCATACAGATTGACCACAATTCCAGCAATATAAAAATACCCGGAAGAACAAGGAATGAGCTATTGAGTTATAAATCTACAAGGTGCCACAGAATTAGTACATAAGCGCCAGGTCTCAGCAAGACAATCTCCGCAAAACTGCCATGGTTGTCATTTTACAAATTTATTTTAATTTAGTTTTTAAGACATGTTGTTTTGTAAGATTGTTAAGAAATACTTCATTATTATATTATTCTGTTCTTATTTTTTTACATCCTTTAAATTGAGTAGGTATCTACGAATTCAATCTCCCCGTCTACCATAACAACGATTAGGTACATCCACCTATGACCCCACTTCACTTACCAACTCCGATGCACCTTGTATAAGATTGAAGAGCTTTAGCATTATATGAGCTATAAATCTGCGTAATGGCGATTGGGAGGTCAATGGTTCTAAGTAGAATGCATATGTCGGCCTTGCTGAATATTTGACATGGTAATTAGATCAAGGATTATGGCCTCAGGGTGGTTCCGGCAAGGACCTGTGGAAAGGTTTTATTGTTTGTTGACATTCCGTTTAAGGGACTAATACTTATTCTGTTCTCGGAGTTTTGTATACAATCATAATCATACAATTAATATTAATTAACAAATTAATATCAACACAGTATGATAGCTTATGTTAGTTTCATTAGGTACACATCAATTTTAAAAAGTGACACGATTGCCAAAATTTTATAACTTTGTAATTTTTTTAAACACTTGACACCGGGAAATCGCGCAGGGTCCATTATTAAAACAAGAACTAAAAGTGGCATCTATTTGCTACAAAATTCTTTGTCTACTAAAATATTTAATAATAGTCCTCGTCCGATAAAATACAATAATATCATAAATATTGTCTATTCTATTTATTCTTTAAAATCAGTTTCCTTTGAAGGAGTTGTTTGTTCGAACTAAGTAGGGACCTGACTAAAACGGATAATCCACAATATCCAACCACCACGTGAGCCTGACAGATCACGTGAGTTTTAAATCAATCGATAACCGATTGCGATACGATTAGCCAACAAGTCAATCTAACAATCGATCTTTAATCGATTCTGGAAATCAAACAAAGAACGGAATTCGGAAGATTGGCTTGAAACGCCATACTGGCAGCTGGAATTTTAGCAATTTGAATAGGATTTAAAATAAGAATAGACTTAACTCTATAGTTAGGTGGCCAATTCTAAAATTAAATTATTAAGAAGGTTTAGGATAAATGTAATTAAGGCGCACAGTATACAGAGATAGGCGTGACACATACCTAAATTTTGCATCGTAACAAAAGAAGGCAGACGGAGGCGAAGGCGAAAAGTTTCGAAAAAATTTCTATAAAGTCTTATTATTTTTTTATTACTTTTTAAAAACTGGGCTGTAGGTGCTTTATGAAACTCCAAAAAAGTTTTTAAAAATACTTGTAACATCTTCAGGCTTATTATTGTCTGTATGGGCAGGATTACACCATAGATAATATTTCTATGGATTTTTTTATTGTCGAAGAAGGTTATTATTGTAATAGAACTATTTATACCTGTGTGTAGGCGTGTAAAGATGAAAGGGAAATGTGGTGCGTATTCTATTGGCGGATCCATGAGGAAATATCGAGTCACTAATGACTTTGACATTGCCAGGGTTCAATGAATGTGCTGGCTGTGGTTCATGGCTTCTCTCGGTTTGGATGAAGCATGCAGATAATAAGCCAGGTCCTACTAAACAAACAAAAAAATATTACAAACATACAGACATTTCGTTTGGGGGATCTTACATGTAGTATAAGAATTTTAAAATAAGCAAAATTAATTTACTATCATCATTCAGTCGGTACCTACTATTTTCATTTTTTTAATGTGACTTACAAACTTTTTTTTTTTAACAAACTAGAAAATTCGATATGAATATTAAATATGTTGAAAACGTAACGTCAGATTCCACCTACACTTTCGCTAAAATGAAATGAAACATTTGGTAGAATATTCATAAAAATAGATCGTTTCGGATATTCGTATTCGTCAAGTTCACCTAAGGTGGCCATTATTATAACAACCCACGTTTCGTCCCACTACTGGGCATGAGACATTCCCAAAATAACCCAATATAGGGGTCGGAGCACTTGGTATAATCACAAAGCATAAAGTACCAAGTGTTGGTGATCACAGTAAGTTGATATAGTTGACATTGCTATAAATACCCTCAATTGTTTTAAATACTAGTCTATACTATAATATAATATATAATAATATTATAAAGAGGAAAGATTTGTTTGTTTGTTTGTTTGTAATGAATAGGCTTCGAAACTACTGGACCGATTTCAAAAATTCTTTCACCTTTGGAAAGCTACATTATCCCCGAGTAACATAGGCTATAATATAGCTAAGAAAATCGCGGGAAAGTGTAAAACGCGGGCGAAGCCGCAGGGCGGAAAGCTAGTAAGTAATAATTTGAAGAAGGGTTCTTTTTTTCAATTCTTAGCTGGCACAGCATAACGGGATTCTGGTAAGTAAAAATAACTAAACAAAAGATAATGCTGAAAATTCCTCAAACCAAAAAGGTATTGCAAACCATATCTTTCGTAGAAATGTTGGTAGACAAACCTGTGTGCCTTATCTGTATACTTTGCGCCTTAAGTGGCTTACCTGCAATATCCTCAGTTCCCGGGACATCGCAGAGACGCGACGCTCATATACTTCGCGGACGCGTTTTAATTTCTCACTAGATTGGGCCACTGAAAAAAAAACATTTAAGTGTTGACAGCAAAGATATATATACTTTACGAAACAGGTTAAAAATCAGCTAAAAAGGTCGTTGGTATACCATAAATTAACAACCAAATCATCCACGTTTATTCACGTTTTCAGGAAAAGGGAATTATCCGCTAATCCCTCAGTTCAAACCGAGCTAATGTCTTGTTGAACACGTGTACAATAGGTTTCAAGCCATTCCATTTGGAACGTGCCATAGCGTATAGATACAGATGTTATAAGGCTTAAACAAAGTAAGAGGTTAATATCTTGCTAGTACCTAAGCCATCAATAAACCTTTAATAAGGTTAATTCGTGTGTAAACACACGATCGATACGTTTCCACGTTAGACCACACCCGCCTTCCACGTCAACTAAGATCTTACTCGGTCGTACACTCTTGACCTCTAATATTCTTGGAAATGTGGAAGAAACCTTTGTATCATCATCAACATCATGCATAGTATAAAAGGGACTTCTCTCTTGACTTGAGAGAGTTAAGACCTTAATTCACCGCGCTGGCCTAGTGCGTTGTGGAATGTCACAATGTCCTTCAAACTCTTTAAAGTTTTCAGCTCATGCTGTTATCCTCACGATGTGTTGCTTCACCGTTATACCATGTGGTGAAAGTGCACACAACGGCCCAATACATGAAAACTCCTGATTGAAATTTATAGGTCTTGAGGATACTACTACCAGGTTTGACCATGCTTTCCCGGCGGGTTTGTGATCGTAGAAAGTTTAGTATAATACACAGAACGCTGTCTTCTGGTATTTAAATATACCTACCTAAGTAGGTTTAGACAACACATAAAGGAATAGATAATAGATGAGGTGCTATTATAGCACCATACGTTTTCTTGGATCTAAGGTATCTAAGGTAAATCTTAACCAAAACGGTTTATGATATGAAAATGTCCTGGAAAATGTTTGGACATCATAAACATTAATGACAATAGAACCAAACACGGTCCAATAAGGTTACCTAATTCGACACATGTTCCAGATTGGCACCCCTAAATTGCCAATTATAACACATAACAGACCTAGATATTTATGTATTTATAACTGTAGGTTAAGTTATTTCAGGAATTGGGAATTTGGTGTAATATATTGGGAACAATTACGAGTATTACCCATGTGAGGTAATGTGTGACCGATTTTGTTGAGAACTTTTACGTTTTATTCATAAATTGCTCGCCATGTGGAGAACTTTGAAAAGTTTGCAATTGGCCAGCGTTGTGAATCAAGACCATATCTCTCTCATCAATAGAGAAGTGCCTGAGTCCCAGCTGTGGGAACGTAAATCAGGGTGATGATGATGAATTAAAATATTTTTTTTAAATTGAGTTGATTGCAATACAAACTGCAAAACTATCCCACGTGTATGTATGTAAATATAAAAGCAAATCACCCGGTCATTGACTGAAACACACAATGTGTTACAATAAGGGAAGTTTAATTGGAAAGTTATATAACACAGGGGATTGAATCCATATTATGTCGACCTCCCTTGAACTGGTTATTGTAGGGTATTCTCTTGAGATGCGGAGATCATTTCTGCATGTTTTTAATTTATATAAATTCAAAACATGCATACAATGATTAATAATGCGTGTTTGCCTGTTTTGGGTGTCTATTTGTTAGTTTAATTTAAAATTTTAAACTGAAACGTTCTTTGTATTTTTTTTCAATTTATTCTTTACTTTACACTCTACATTACAGTAAAATGTTATCAATTTCAGCAAGCATGTGTAAGTATTACTCGTAATATAGGATCGTAATTTTGATGGTATTATTTGAGATCTAAAATCGATAAAACAGAGTAAGATGCATTTACAATCCATTTGAGAAGGCATCTGGATCAGCGGTCTTTGTGGAACCGCACGTTACAAAGTTGTGCTTCATTTATTCCATACAGTATTTGTTTTTGGGTTTGCCCGCGTAAAGTTACTTTACTGTTTTATTTTTCATATTTGACCCCGATTTACATTTTAGTAGATTAGACTAAAAAAAACATTTAAACTGGCTCTACAGTTTGAAGTCGGTTTTTTTTTGTAAAAATATTATTTTCATACATCAAAGATGACACAGCCTTTTAAGATTTTAGATTTTTTAAAAGATTTATGTCATTTATTTCCATAAATCCTAAAGATCACTTGGACAAGTCAATAAATACAATTAGTTTTGTGTATAAGACAGTCATGGTTAATTGAAATAATTCCTGGGGGCCTACCATGATCTCTTAGAGCAGTATTATTCTAATCTTATTTTGTGATTTCGTACCATAACCTCTTATAAACCATATAAAGTAATATTATTGTAGGCTTACTCTAAGAATGTTCGGAAACATGATAGTTTTTAAAAGATGGTGGTTGGCCCCCTGTATATTTAAATTTTCAGCCAACTCATTTTCAGTAATTTTAGCTAAGCGTGTATAAAGAACACTACTGACACACTTTCGCATTATAATTTTATGTTATAATCTATTTCAAAGTACTAAACCTAGGTACACAAAGCGATGCAAAATGCATTCTAAATTATGACTTCCACGTGTTTGCTCCAAATAATGTACACTATGGCAATCGGAAGAAACTGTCGTGATTTTTGACTTATTTATGTGCTCATCGATAGTTTAATATATTCTTCAAAGAATATTTAAAATGTAAATAACAGTTTTACGACAAGGAGTTTTTCATTTGACTTTCATTGATAAAAATATTCTCTTAACATTTATAAATTCTTTGACCATTTTATAATTGTCATTATCATATTGATATTATTATATTGGGTGATGACTGGGACCTCACGTCTAATAAAAAGCTAATCTAGCTTTATCCCTTTCAGTAATAAATTAAGACAATCTTATTAATATATATTCTTTGAAAAATCTACCTAACGCGATAAATTATGAAAAAATGTATTTATTTACGCTTACCTATATTATTTCTAAATGGTACCTACCTACATGTAGAAATTTATTCTTCGAATATGTATACCTACAAAACTTATTGTAACAAATCATTCGCGTCAATACAATTTGAAATTCAAAACGCAGCCCCCCTGTTCGAAAATCAAATTAGTTTTTTGTCTGTGGGCAGTACCTATTGTTTATTTCGTCTGTGGTTTCCAAAAAACCTATATTTCATGGTCGTGGTCAAGGTTGGTATATCTTAACAATTGGTAATGCGATCAGTTGCTGGTAGGAACCTACTGGGACGATGGGTATTACATAATTTTTATTTCAAACTAGCTTACCGCCCTCGGCTTCGTCTGCGTTTTAAAATTTCCCCGCTGTAAAAGTATCCTATGTCCTTCTCCTGTGGTACGACATAAATACATTTATTTTGATAAAATTACATTATTTATTGTTTTTTATTTATCAAATAAAATCCACAGCTTATGTGCACATATAAAATTATTCTTATAACTTAACTTATACTACCTACCTACTTTAATTGTCAATTGCATTAATTTAAATTAAAGGTCATTTTGGGAATTTAATTAAATTATATTGAAATTACGCTTACATTAAAACACATGTCAAATAGTTCGTTCATTGTATTCTAAGCCTCTCTACCGATGTGGTGCGAGCGGACGTGATCCGCGTCCTTGAAGTGCGCTCCTGAAGATGGCCTACGTACTGGGCGAACTGTTCGCCTAATTCTACGTTTAAATAAGGTTCGCAGACTTCCTGTTTATTCTAAATTGAATTCACCTAACCATGACAGTTTTTACAGTATAAAAATCCTATAGTTCTTTGTGAATCGTTGTACTGTTATGATTTATGACACATTGCTTTCATCAGGTCATTAATCAGTCAATTGATAAATCATTAAAATCAAAACTATCAATGAACCGAGGCGAAAATAAACAGGCAATTGTTTAATAAATAAACGGTGAGTCAGTGTGTACAGACAGGTCAGTGCGGTTAAATTTAACTGGCCTTATTCCGCTGAGATACTGCAGACTCGCTGCAGTCTCTGCAACACATCTCGGAGAGAATGGTTGACTTTTTATTGCTAACATTATTATCTTATTGCCTTTGTTGGGAGACTGAAGATGCAGGGTTGAAATCAACACTGGATTTTAGCATAAGCATCCTTTTCTAATAGCCGTGTTGGCTAAGTGGGAGCACACTCGACTTTCGTTCCGAAGGTCGTGGGTTCAAACCCCGCCGCGCACCTCTGATTTTTCTTCTTGAAAAATTATGTGTGCTTTATAAACACGTGCTCTAACGGTGAAGGCAAACATCGTGAGGAAACCGGCATGTTCTGAGAACTTTGAAAAAAGTTTGAAGGACATGTGTCATTCACCAACCCGCACTTGGCCAGCGTGGTGAATTAAGGCCTAATCTCTCTCGTCAAAGAGAGAAGTCCCTGTGTCCCAGCAGTGGGAACGTGAATAGGGGTGTTATGTATGTTATGTATCATTTTCTCTATGAGAACACGTGCTCACGGTGAAGGCAAGCATGCCGGTTTCCTCACGAAGTTTGCCTTTTAATGATTACTTCTGAACACGTACATACTTAGGTGCCCATAAATCTTTAAAGAAGAAAAATCCAGAGGCGGCGGGTTTGAACCCAACTTAGGAATGAAAGTCGAGTACCATTTAGCCAATAAACCTTTAAGATTACTTGGACAAGACAATTGTATTGTGGAAAAGTATGATTAAAGCCTCCAGCACACCGGATGCGTATACGTACACGTAAGCGTAGACGTGCACGTGCCACTTAGTTGTAATCTATGGGAATGTATGTGACAGGACACACTGCACGCGCACGTCACGTTACGCAAGCGGTGTGTCCTGTCTAATACATTGCCATACATTACAACTCAGTGGTACGTGCACGTCTACGCTTACGTGTACGTATACGCATCCGGTGTGCTGGAGGCTTAAAGCCTCGAGCAGACGGATGCGTATACGTACACGTAAGCGTAGACGTGCACGTGCCACTGAGTTGTAATGTATAGGAATGTATGAGACAGGACACACCGCTTGCGTAACGTAGACGTGCGCGTGCAGTGTGTCATGCACGTCTACGCTTACGCTTACGTGTACGTATACGCATCCGGTCTGCTCGAGGCTTAAATCTTGATACTTTTGGTGAATGAGATTGTATATTTCGGGCCGATACCGATCCCATGTTATTTCCTTATTTGACAGTATAATTGTCAAGGTTCACTTACGTGCATTTTTGTGATTCAAATCATGTCTGCCTGAGCGACAACCGAACCGTTTTACATTTACATTGTTTATGGCTTAAAAAAATTAGGCACGGTTTTTCTTAGTAAATTTAAGCCTCCGTGAATAGTTTCCAATTATATTATACCGAATGGCTTTAGATATTTTCCTATTTTGCTTACGATATTTGTAAAAGTTTAATGAAAATAATTTATTTTACACAATAAAATAGATAAAATTAAATATATATTCCCATACGCTATTAAAAATGTACTTGTATTGGTGATTTTTTATGTAAGTAAATAAAATTATTTATCTTGTTATCGAGTGCAATGTTGTAATGTTGTGAATTACAAATAAATTATCCCTTCAATAAAATCATTAAATACCTTAATCAAAACCAATATTTCTACTAATTCGTATTTAGGTCATACAGACCGTAAGCACACGTGATATTTAACGAACAATAGATAAGAATTGCTCAGCAAACGTGATTTGGTGTTATATTACCTACTGAAAACACCAGTATTAAATAAAATATGCATATTTAAGGAAAAATGCTGAAAGATTCTATGTTTCTGATTAAGGCGCTAAGAAAGGCCGTTTTAGGCCAAGCCTTGCATATACGTTTTGAACAAATATTATGATATATGTCGAGCCACCCCTTCACCCCTCAAATATTTACAATACCCTGCGTCAGGGATGGAAATAACCTATAAGACGTACAGGGTTATGCAAAGTTCGTTTAAAATAAAAATAAAATAAGCCCTTATTGATGTTATCTACATTAACCTTAAACTATGTACTCGTATAATTACCACTACATTAACTTTTAGGTATTTAACAAACTAACTAGATGTTTTATTTATTTATTTTGTGTTATCGGCATCGGTTGTACAATCTGTTACAGCTTGCCTTACGACATAGGCCTCCTCAAAAATTCTCTCAACTCAAAATGCATATACGCAGAGTCATATGGGCTAAGTTGTGAACTAAATATCTTGTGTTCTTAAAAAAACATTAATTTAAGGCCTATAATTGTATTTTGTTTTCTTTTTATTGTGTTGTCTGTGTTTCGAAATAAATGTTTTTTCTATTCTATTCTATTTATTCTAAAATGCACAAAGGTCTCACCAATAGAAAACATTGGGGAGTAAAAACGTAAGCGAAGCTGTCGGCGGGTCGGCTAGTAATATTATATAAAAAAACGTTGAATATATCATGCAGCCTAAGTTCTTCCTGATGTCATTGGCTTTAACCACCCGACACCAACCATTAAGTTTGCTAAATTAACAGAAAACATATTATTGGTAACATAAAACTAGACAAATACTAAATTGTGATTTAAAAACCCGAGGGAGCTCAAATTACTTAAATTTATGTTTAGTAGGTGCTTTGTAAAAGGCCATGACATTATTACACATTATGATGTAATTGGTCGTAATAATTAATTAATAATAGGAAAAAAGACATAGGAGTCAAGGCTTAACTTTAGTGCAGTATGACAATAAACATTTAGGGTTCCCTAGTTATTTATTGATTCATCATCATCATGCGACATCTCTTTTCAAGACATTAGTGGATGCAAGTTGCATCCGACTGAAAGAACGGGAAGTGTTTAAGGGAGGCTTATGTCCAGCAGTGGACGTCCGATGGCGATGAAGGAATCCTATTTAAGTTCCCACTGCTAAGACACAGGTTTTTTCTTGACGAAAGCGATGCAATGTAAGATAGTATATAGATTAGGCCTATATTCACCACGCTAGCGCTGGTCAAGTGCGGATTGGTAAATAAGACACCAAACTTATGTATATTAGGGTCTACTTGGGAGATTTGATACCTAAGACACAGAACATATAAATACTTGTGCTTAGTAGTAAAATATATGGGTAGGTACTTATGGTCTCAAATAATTTCACGGAACACGAACAAAGATCTATTTAACACGCTCACTGCGTTATGGGATCAAATTAGCCCATGCGTAACTTTCCGCTGGTGCGGCAGTCAAAATCGCGTTCTTTCACCCTGTGCGGGGGGTCACAATATTGACATTTCTATGAGTACAACAGAGACAAATATATCAAAATTCTTTTCTTTTGAAGCCTAGCTTAATGGTGTAGGAAATATCATATGGGATTGCTTCGATCCCATACGCACTAGATAGAAATGATTCACGTTCAGTGCGAAGTGAGTTCAGAACGGCCCCAAAAATTGTAGGACTCATAGCCGCACTGAGTGAGGGGCGGGCGGCGCGGGCGCCGCGTAGTGACGTGATGATGTTTCGATACGGACGGACGCTGCTAGCCAGTGCGCCCGCATTTTTTACAAAATATAAGTGAACCCCATAATATTGTTACTGTCAATCTTATTTTTTGACATTGCAATAGATGGAGGGTAAATTTGAACATTTTCCAAAATGTTTATGCTATTCTCAGAGGCAGTTCTGGTTGAAGATATCCTCTGAAAAAAATTCTATATTTTAATTGTAATCCGATCCACTTGACGAATCTTTATCACATAATATAAGTCTCTTTTTACAACGCTTATGAAAAAGACCATAATTAAAAACAAATCATATAAATTTATCGTAACTGCAATTTTGTTTTAATCCCATCCCTAGTTGAGACACAAATTGAACTTTTTTTCAGTGCGATATGAGGCATAATTGATGGCATATATATATTTTTAATTTATTAAGTACATAAATGTCATAACTCCGGGCGAAGCTAGTTTCAAGTTAAACATATATTTAAGTTTATAATGGTAAAGTTTCAAGCCAATATTGTCGTTTCTGAGCTAAATACGAGGTATTTTTAGAGACGATATTTTTTGAGGCCCAAAAGGCCCCAAACGCACTGCAAAAAAGTTTAATCTTGACTCGAAAAGGCCCCATACGCACTGGCTGAAAGTCTACGAAAAATGGTGCCGCAGTGAGCGTGTTAAAGACTTGGCTATTTAAACTCATATTACCGTATACGAACTAGTTGTTAAGTAAAAATTACAGGTAATTTTTACTTTACCTGGTCTTTACCTGTAATTAGGGTTCCGTAGCCAAATGGCAAAAACGGAACCCTTATAGATTCGTCATGTCCGTCCGTCCGTCCGTCCGTCCGTCCGTCCGTCCGTCCGTCCGTCCGTCCGTCCGTATGTCACAGCCGTTTTTCTCCGAAACTATAAAAGCTATAAAGCTAAAATTTGGTGAGTAGATGTATTCCGTAAACCGCACTAAGAATTCATAAAAAAAATGGAAAAAAATAAATTAAATTTGGGGGTCCCCATACATAGGACCGAAACTTAAAAACTTTTTTTTAATCAAACCCATACGTGTGGGGTATCTATGAATAGGTCTTCAAAAATCATCTAAAGGTTTCTAACACCATTTAATTCTAAACATAATAGTTTGGACGTGAGACTCTTCCAAAGTGGAAAACAGAGTGTCCCCCCCCCCTCTAATTTCTAAAATAAGAGGATGATAAATCTAGAAAAAATATATATTGTACATAACCATAAAAACTAACAAAAAAAATTGGTTTGAACGAAATCTATCAAGTAGTTTTTTTATAATACGTCATAAACTATTTCATATAAACAATTGCTGCGGAAGCCTACATGGGCGAGTCCGACTCGCACTTGGCCACATTTTTTTACTTTACCTGTAATGTACCTTAGGTCCATAGTTATTATGGTTTAAAATATAAAATATTATTCAAACCATAACACCTACATTATGTATAACCTACCTAAGTTATTAGGTACCTATAGTAATTACGTAATTGTAGGTAAGTATTGATTTATTATTGTGGTTAACTAAAGATAATTTAGCGACAATCTTTGAAATTACTATAACTATGATCAAAATGTGTGAATTGTCTAGTAAATATAACCTTCTTGTATTTTCCTGAATTAATGATGTGTAATTTGTGTTACAGTATCGTATTTTGAATTGTGACGCAAATTAATTCATTGAATTCACTGCGTTATTATCATGTAATTGAATACGATGACGCCCCCTATACGCCCACGTAAGTAAATAGTCATCATCATCGTCATTTCAGTTGTAAACGTGACGGTCAGTGGAACAGGGGGACAGATAGCTTAGAACCAAGAGAACATGGGATACTTTTTATCGCGGAAAAATCTAATATAACGCCGAAACCGCGGGGCGAAATGCTAGTCCCATACATAAAAAATTGTGCCACTTTTCGTTGTAACTGGGCCGGTTTTAGGTTTTAAAATAGTCGTGGTAGCCCAGGGAAGGTTTAAGGTGAGAAAACATGGGAATAAAGCGGGCGAAGCCGCGGGCGGGTCAGCTAGTAATTTATAAAACGTATTCTTTGTATGAAAATAATTAATAGGTATGTAGGTATCAAAGAAAGCACATTGGTAAATCGATCTACCAACAAAGTGAAAATACAATGGTACTTCTAGCACTTATTGTAATTTTGTTGTCAGACGGTCATATTGAAAGGTAAAATTTACAATCAAAGGAAAATTTGTGGAAAACAAAATGGAAGCCTAACTCGGATATTTGTTTTCAAAGACATTCTAACCTGTTTGTTCTGGAAATAGCGATATGGAACAATGGCTGACCGCTTCTATTGTCAACATTGCCAGGACATAAAGTATGAACTTTGAATTGTTTCATTGATATCAAAGTAACTGTAGTTAAACTAGATAATGATTTGTGACGATCTGCGTAGCAAGAAGGTTCAATTCCCGACTCGGAATAAAAAATGTGTACGGGCTGCAAATATTTGTTCGTCGACTGACGAAGTAATAGTAAACGATTATAATAGAGCACAATAGCATTGAGATATTCATTTAATTAAAGAAATATTGCTGGACAATACACACAGTTACATTTAGCCCCGTGGTAAGATCATTTCTGACAATGCTCTGTCGGCCTTCGGTTAAAGGAAACCATATTTTAAGATTTTTATGAAATGTAATTCTTTCATTACCCAAAGAATAAATTAATTTTCTTATTTGGATTTTTATAGAACTAGTTTCGTACTTTTTCATCATCATTTTCAGCCCTTATCGGCCACCTGCTGGGCATAGGCCTCCAATTTGCGCCATTCTTTGCGGTCACCGTGTTGTTAGTTCTGCGCTTAGACTCATTGAAGATCCCAATCTGCTATACTGGAGATTTTTTCATTTATTTTATTTAATTGCTCGTACTAATTGGGATGGTAAGCTAGTAATGCACAAATGTTTTGCGCAGTGCGTATAAACTACTTAAATACTAGGTTTTACTGCTCACGTGCCGTGTAAAATCATTACCTACTTGACCATTTTAGACCAAACAATCCTATTTCGAGATCCTGGTTCATTTCGGATGGAGTATGGTCGATGAGTTTGGAGCAATTATCACTAGTTGACTCGTCCAAGCTTCGCTCCCTCTAGTTTTTATATTTATTCACGTTTCAAACATATGATGAGCAATGTTCGACACCATGTCGCTTAAATATAATTATGAGATGCTGAGAATAGCGAAATAATGTTTGCGACAACCGTCATTTTATTTCGTGATATCTCTAATTCGGTCTCAAAGCGAGAATTTCCCACTTATTTGTAACCCATAAGTTTTAGTTTTTTTTTTTTAGTTTTTTTTTTACCGTTTTGTGTCCTTTATGTTTAACGCCTAGTGTTATAAGATGTTATTTGTAAGTACACAAATAAAAAAATTATTTCTTTCTTTAGTAAGTCAAAAGCACATTGGTTACGGGTGACCCTGTAACGTTCCCATTCCCACTGCTGGGAACAGGACACAAGGCCTTCTATCTTGAAATAGTATTTTTATTAAAAATCTGCATAATTTCAAATACATTCATTGAACACGAGTGAAGGCACACCCCTAATCAAAGTTTCATTTTACAAATCGTGTGCGTACGGAAAACTTTTCGTCTAAAACAGAGTTTGTTGAATCACAAAGCCTTTGTTTGAGGCATAGGAAACGATTTCCTTATCAAACACGAAATAAGGGCCAAAATTTTCCGCGCTTGTACTTAGCTTCAACAATTCAACTTAGGTATCTACTAAATTGTGTAGAATTTCCTTGTTTTAAAAGGAGTTATATACAATTAGCTATGAAGTAGTTTGAAAAGAGCTACGGTAGGAAGTTGCCTATTATGTTTAGAAGTAAAATAAAACAAACAATGTATTCCCGGTTTGCTAGGAATAAAATAATATAAAGATTATTTTGAAATCACTGTCATGTCAATTAGATTCAGACACTATTCCTATATATTCCTGTCACAGTTTAATTACAGATTCGTCTGAGTTTTAGTAAAGCGACGATTTAGGGACTGGGCAGTCAACATGATAAACTGTTCAAATGCTAGAATGTGCAAGGGTCAAAATGTAGGTACATAAAAACATGGTTTTGTCATTTGTTTACAACAATAGTTAAATAAAACCAAAAAATGAAAATAATAGGTAACCTACCACACTGACCCTCTGGAAAGGTTAAGATAAAATTCTAAAAAACAGAAAATAATTTAATAGACTCCACTGTTTCGAATACCCTTGTTATAAATAACAAATATTTTATTTCTAAACGTGTTTGGTGACCTTCGACCTCATTTCGTGTAACCCGGAAAAGGATTTTTGAAAATGGAACGCTTGAGATGGATTTACCATTCATAGAGCCCATAGACTATAGGGCATTGAACTGACCTCCTTGGAGAAGGTAAGTGAACTTGAAATAGTACATTTTGCACTTTTTATGTGATTGGCTATTTTGGTTCTCTGTGGAGTGGACGGAACAGCTGATTCTTAAGCAAAATGCTTTCACTAATACTCTAAACTAAAGAGGTGTTTAATCAATAATAAACTAATGTAACATTATGTATGTAGGTAGAATCAAAATTGAATTTAATTATTAATTCTTTTATAATAATTATGTAAATATTTTTTATTTGGATTGTATTTTTGTCATTCAACTTTGTTGCTCTTAATCTCAAGTTTTTTCATTTTGTACAACGGGAATTACTCACGTATTTACATAGGAGTTAAACAACTCTCGACGTTTCGACGCTCAAGTTTTTTTATTAAATAAGACAAAAAATCGTCTAGTCTACATTTTACTTAGCTAGTCAAAATTCTAACTAACATGCAAAATTCCAATTCAGACTTCAAAATTTCTCTAATTATGTTGGCACACCAAAATTTAAAATTTCGAATGTCAGCTGTGCCGAATAGTCAGCACATGTCTACCAACGTGATGATCTGACCACGTTGCCAACACGAGAAACCCAAATAACTAGCTGGTGCGGTTAATCTTTATTTCCGATTAAAATAATTTATACAATTAATATAAGCATAAATCATAGATGATAGGTATCTAAATCATCAGAATTCAGATCTCTAGATTTGCTAGTGCTATTTGATGTGTATTGTAATCTGTTTTGAAATGAATAGGTAAGTATTTAGTATTTTTAACACAAGGATCTGTAGAGATGGTATCTTTTTCAATTTAAAACAATTTCCATGGAATTGTTCTCAATAAAAACTAAACGAGAATATGTTGTGTCTTATTTTGACAAATTTATCTACGGTGCAGCAATACTTGGAACCTCCTTGTTTCATTTTTTCATTTTTATTCGTAGTATTTATTTGTACTAAGTAGAAGTGTTTCTAAAAATTGCAGGTGTTAAATAAATTTTATGAATTAAATCTCGTTGGAGAATCTCATAATTAAAATTTAATATAAGGTTAAATTGATTATTAAATTAATATTTTGATCTACTTGAAAAATTTGCCTGAAATTAAATTTAATCGTAACGTTAATTAATTAAAACGTAAATGGTACAAAAATCAATTTACAATAATTTACTTGTTGTTGTTTAATTTACCTACAGATTGTTGTCTGTGAATTCCGCAAATATATTTATATTAGATGAAAACCCGGTGTTTGATGAATTTCTCTATAATCCGAATTTTGCGGATATAATTATGTTGTCGACTCAAAATCAATATTATTTTATGTTTCGTTATTCATATAAGGTTTCGAACGAGTCTACCGTACCCCTTGACGAAATTATTATTATAGAAAAGGCACATTTATTCGCTAATTTGTAGTGGACGTCTGACGGCTGAATTAATGTTAGTATTTTTTTATTTATAAGACAAAGTTGTCTACGGTAGAGCACTCATTTCTTATCTTAGAGATCTTCATAAAGGAAAAAATAATCCACGTTACACCACACGTGGGCAAGTCTCGGCATGTAGTACGATTACAATTAGGTAATTGGATATTAAGACCAGGGCCGCTGTAAGTGCGTTTAGTATGGGCTCAAGTAGTGCATTAAATTAGGGGCAGAAAGTTACGTTACATTCTCAAACTAAAAAATATTATATTCATAAATTGTTGCCTATTACTTCAAATATAAAATTGATTAAATGTAAAAATGTACCTACGTATAATGAAATTACAAATAAGTTGATTATTATTAATTGTAACAATATAATGCTATATAATGTATTTGCTAAATGGGAACATAATCGACTTTCAGGCCGAAGGTCGTAGTGTCGAATCCCGACGCACACCTCTGGATTCTCCTTCTTAAATGAATGTATGTACTGTTTAAAAACACGTGTTCTAACGGTGAAGGCAAACGTGAGGAAACCGGAATGCTCTAAGAACTTTGAAAAGTTTGAAGAGCAAGTGTCACCAATTGCACTAAGTCCGGGTGGTGAATTAAGGCCTAACTTTTCTCGTCAAGAGAGACCTAGAGTACCTGTGTCCCAGCTGTGGGAACGTAAATAGGTATGATGATCAACCTACATAATGAATTGCCCCCTTCTTAACCCGGCCCTGCACCAAAGGCCCCATTAAGGACATACTTATCATAAAAAATGCAATGTAAATAGTCTTCCGCACGTTTCTGTTGCCAAAGGACTGTGTATTAATTATTTAATAGTTAATACTATGTCTCGTGTTTCTTTCGTAATGTTTTATAATAAGTCACGTGATGTTTGTGTACATTAAATCTGTAATTTTACTAATAATTTTGTTAATCATTACAATAAAAAGAGGTGCTGAGTTAAGGGGATACCTACTTAATTGATTTTTATGGTATTTTTACTTTTTTCTTTTTAAAAATACTCAATACATGTGACTTCTACATCTACTAGCTGTCATTTCATAAATCAGAACAATATTGGAAATTTTCTTACAGGAAGTTTAGGAATACGATAGTCTGTACTTATACAAAAAAAAACCGTCACCCGTACGATTTTTAAAAGTTCTCGATTTCCCCGCTAACAAACCCTGATTTCCTTATCACGAGATCACCATTGGAATGACTTCTTTCTAACAAAAAACAATCATCAAAGTATATTCTATGATTTGTGTAATGCAAAAAATAGAAATAAATGACTATGACTTATACGACGAAGTTATTCGTAAAAAGCATGTATTTGTCGAGTTAAGAAACCTCCTTTTTTGAAGTCGGTTAAAAAACGCCCACTTGCTAAATGTATCTTGGCGAAGACAAGTTTCTTTATCTATAGGTACTCCTAATCCACCGTTTGTATTAAACTATGTTGCAAGCCCCACGTGTTCACGCACGCTCGTGATAAAACACGCGACGTGAACGAGACAATTGCTTTAATTGATGGACATCACTAATTACTAAGATAGCCCACAAGTGGTCGCAACTGGTGAATTGGATTTCGGTGGGTAGATTATCGTGGGATGAAAATTATGTGGTTAAATCCAATCTGTCAATGGATAGTTTTAGGCGTTCCTACTTTGTGCAAATCCATTAAAACATTCAAGAAAAACAATTACTTACTTATTTATTACTTACATAATCGCCCCTATCAACGTTTCCACTGCTGGGATACAGGGACTTCTCTCTTGATGAGATAGATAAGCCCTTTATTAACTACACTGGCCAAATGCGGGTTGGTGAATGTCACATTTCCTTCAAACTTTTCTAAGATCTCAGAACATACCGGTTGCCTTCACCGTTAGAGCACGTGTTTTTTTTTAAACGTACAAATATTTCCATGAGGAAATTCATAGGTACGTGGCGGGGCTTGAACCCACGACCTACGGATTGAAAGTCGCGCGTGCTCCCCTTAGCCAACACGGTTCCATTAGTTCGGGGTTTACATAAATAAATGTAAACTACAGCTGTAACATCGGTATATTCCATGAGTAGCGCCACTTCACATGTCCAGACACGCTTGCGAAACCGCAATCTGCGGTGTGGCGCCGCCGACTGCAACTACATTCCCGAAATTATAGTACTGACTCATCTGCAGACGAATTTAAATGATAACTATTGCTTGTTGATATAACACATATTTACCATGATATACCATATGACCAAAAATAGTTTTCACCGTTTTAATCTAACCAAGTGTAAGAAAATATTATTGTTTAATTAATATTATTATCTTAAGTTATAACAGACAGGCAATGGTGGACATTAAAAAATATATATTTTAAAGTTATGCTTAATTTAACAATATTTATATTATGTATGGTAGATATGGATATTTTTGGCTTAGTCACAAAAGTGTTTGACTCATTCATCGAGATATCATGCGTAGGTATTATTAGTAAAATTATTAGTAGTAGGTAAAATGAAGACCGAATTATGTTCGTTATAATAATATATTAATTAATTTCAGCAGTCGGAATTCCGCGACTGTTTAGTGCGTCTATTGTAGAATCCTAGTTGTTTTAGCCCAAGCCGTGAACCAGTAGAGCCTTATCTTATAACTTTTGGTAAACTACGATGCTGCGCTTGCATTTTCCCCAATTTTTTATAATAAACTAGGGTACTTAATTATACTAATCAATCTTCATCTTGAATACCTCTACCTATTTAAAAAAACTCATCAAAATCCGCTGCGCAGTTTTAAAGATTAAACTGCCTTTTACGTGCCTGAACGCAAGCGCAATATTGGACGTTTACCAACGAGGAGACCACGTGGTCATCACTCCCCATGAACATTCCCACTGTTGGTACACAGGGATTTCTCTACTGACGAGAGAGATTAGGCCTTAATTCACCACGCTGGCCAAGTGCGAATAACACAAATGTCCTTCAAACTTTTTAAAGTTCTCAGAAAATGCCGGTTTTCTCACAATGTTTGCTTTCCTCGTGAGAGAATGTGTTTTCAAAGCTCACAAATTTTTTCATGTAGAAAAATCAAGAGTTGGGTGGCAGGGTTTGAACCAACGACCTTCGGTATGAAAGTCGTGTGTGCTCCATAAAAAACAGGGCTCGAATGAGATGGAGTGGCGTGTGCCCTTTTGGGGCCGGCCTAGGAATATTCCTAGGCCGGTCACCTTATTTAACCTTCTTAGCCAAATTCCGCTCATTAGAAGTCCTACGCTTGCCCATCAAAGATAATATTAAGTGCTTTACAAAATTAGCTTAAGAGCATTGTTTAGATGTTTGGATTTATGACCATGACGTTGAGATGTTGTGCAATAGCGCAACTTTAGTTTTCGTGACTTGTCTCCTAATTGTCTTCTCAATTAAAGTCAGTTCCTTTAAATTTTTTTTAATTTGACAATTTATCAAAATAACTTGAAAAAATTTAAAATTGGTTTTGAAGAGATCTGGCCAGTAGTTTTTATAATCATAAACTATTTCATAAAAATAACTGCTGCAGAAGGCTTCATGGGCGAGTCCGACTCGCACTTGGCTGGTTTTTTTTTTGCTACAAGTTTTCGTGTGCCATTCGATAAAACTTTACCCAAGCAATTACTCATTACCATGTTTTTAGAAGTAGATAAGCTTGTATGGTTAAACTGGTCATGGTTTTGTGGTTAATTAAAAGCGGTTATTTTTTTGCGGATGTATATGACGTGTTTTATTCTAGTTTAGATATATCCCGGAATCATGAAAATTTCAAATATTTAATTATGTCGTGAATAAACAAGGAAGTGATTATGTTAGTCAGTGGGTAGAATTTCGATGTGGCACCTATCAATCCGCGGTCCATCAAGACATAGACTTAAGTAAGGTTTACCTTACCTTTAGTCCACCCCACCTACTTACATGTAGGCATCGTAGGCTTGCTGCGGCAAGCCGAAGATAGGGGCACTTTGGCGCTCATTAGGGGAGGCCTTTGTACATCAGACGATTATGGGCTGATGATGATGAGGGTAATTATAATTTAATCGCTCTTTAATCACAATTTAATAGTGGAATCTGAATATCTTAAACTAGATTTAGCCTTTAACGGTGGCAGCTACAGTCACGTCCCAACAGAGCCTTGAATCTATTTCCAAATGTTCATCCTGGGAGGTTAAAGTCGAACCCATTAGTCTACGTTCGAGAGCACGTACACAAGACGAGTGTACGTATTGGACTGACACTATTATAGACAGAAATTTCCAAAATTAGAGGAATGTTTATGGCAGTTCAAGTTAGAAGATAACTTGCAGGAATTTTACTTATTGGATTTTTTTAAACAACGGCAACATCTAGCCCGGTGCTATGATCGAAGCTTGTGTGGTACTAGATATAATAAACGATATATACTGCATATGTATATATTGAGTGTATTGTATAGTGGAAGTATACACTTAACAGTGGGTGCCAACAAGTAAAAAAAAATATTATCATCATCATTTCAGCCATCGGACGTCCACTGCTGGACATAGGCCTCCCTATATGATTTCCACTTATTACAGTCGGATGCAACTGATATTAATCCACCGTGAACCAGCAGCTTTGACAAGATTTTTGTCCTTCTTGTTGGTGGACGTCCAACGCTGCAGTTTAAAAATTATAATGACGATAAAAAGTACAAAAAGTCTTTAGCTTATTGACTTACACTACTTTTCATTATATTGTCTACAAAATAATCCCTTATCTCATCGAACAACAAAAAGATTAAGATCACTGGATTGTCAGTTCCACTTAATGTCACACTGACGTCATCTTCTTAGAAACAGCTTCATGTATTTTAGGATGTTACGTAGAAAACTTTGAAAAATAAGTTTTGTCGAGAACTGTTTACCTAATTAATATTGACGCTCTAGAAGCGTAAATTCGAACCTTTTCTATACATGGGAACAATTCACACAGACACTCGGAACAAATATTTGCAAATCGTACATTTTTTTGTCTTGAGGCGAGAATCGAACCCTTTTGCGTCGCAGGCGGACCATTGCTCGCTGTGCCGTAGAGGTTGTAAACTAACTAAAAGGTTCCAGAGGTTTGATACCACTTTCGGAATGAATTTCAATTACTACACGTTTTTCGACCCTTATATGCATTGTATGCATAATTATGTAGAAGATTCTTGGCAGATGCAATTCTCTAACACGATTTATCATCTACATGACATTTTAATGCACCAAATCCTACGCTTGTCTATAACTTTAAGCAATATTTTCCATTCAACGCTATCTAATAATAACTAAAATTGTACATTTTATTACACACTAAAATTTTCGTTTTCATCGTAATGTCTAGCTTGGAATTTTCACTGCTGGACATAATTCATTCGGTTATATAAGTCGGAAGTAAATATAGTTCGTCCATCTTTTCTGACGTCCGACGCTGTGCATACCGCCATGCAGTCTCTCCATGCCAGACCATTTATGTCTTTATCCTTGGACAAAGTTTATTTTCAGGGTTGTTGCTTACGTTTTTGTATTATTGAAGAATTTCATCAATGATTTGAATAAGGCAAATTGTAAAAATATTTTTTTTTGTAAAAAGGATTATTAGAATGGGTTCGATTCCCGCTTCGGGATAAACGTTTACGATCTGAAGATTCGGTCCGGTGTTCTTGGCAAAAGATTACATAAATATAGTTAGTGTTTTGTATTTAAGTATATCAAACGGCAGCCCACACTTGGGCAACGTGGTGGGTTAAATAAATATATTGCCGGACAATTCACACAGCAACATCTAGCCCCGTGGTAAGTTCGAATCTTATGTGATAGTACATTTATCGAGGAAGACTAGACTATGTATATGAAGTATATATAAACTAGTATGTATATATAACTTATATGTATATATGAACTAGGTATAATATGTAGATAATATTAAAAACGCCAGCGAAGTTGTCGGTGGGTCGGCTAGTAAATGAATAAACTGTGTACATGGGAGCGCGTTGAAATCTTTTCTTTGAACTTTAAAAGATGAACAATAAATTCATGTATAACTTCACATTTATACTTGTAAAACATGTAAACTATTGTATGATAGTGTCTTAACATTTTATAAGAGTTTTTTCAACCTAAAATATATACTACCCAAAATAACAACAACCATAAAATTTTCACGACGTAATATAAAATGAGAATTTAAACATATATATTGAACACCAGTATAGTAAATATAATATATGTCAAAAAATAATCTGTAGTACTTTATAGACTGTCGTGGTTTGATAAAATCATATTGAGATAAATATACACATCAGTGCACTGTGGACCGGCGAGCGGTCGTGATCCGTGACCTTGCAGTTCATTGCAGTCCTGAAGAAGTCCCACGTTTCGGGACGAAACTGTTGAATGATTCTGTCTTTGTTTTCAATTCATATAAATCCAATAACTTATGACATTAGTGGTTGACGGTAAAATCCCAATGGCCAGTCACGTTCGCCACAATTTAATAGAAGTAGAAGAATACATAAAAAATAAACAAAGTTGTTCCCTCTTTCTATCTCCATATACGGTTAATACAAAACTACCTACGTCACAGATTTTAACGCGGTTTTAAAAAGGTAGAGTGAATCAATGGGAAGGTAGGTACATTATTATATCTAGAAAGGGTGAGTCGCTAGTAAGTAAGGCGAAAGCTTTGAGCGTGACGCAGGGCTAGATGTTGGTGTTTTGAAATATCATCATCCATCTATTAGTCATCATGCAAGATACGAGTATATATTAATTAATTGTTAACAGTTTTATGCTATAATTGTATATTTAAATTATTATTATTGCTTATTTATATTTGTTTATCCTTATTTATTTAATATTAGGAAAACTAACAGCACAATACATACAATATATAAAATAACTAGTTACATAATGGCCAATAAAAGTTTTCACGAATAGTTCCAAAGTAAGCTATAAAAAATGAGACAACATATCGACGGAAGAAAGCGGAAATGTCGTATCTTATAAACCCAGGTTTTCAGTAGAGCCAAAAAACCTTTTTGAAAATTCATAACTTTTTTATTATAAGAGATAGAAAGGTGAAACTTGGAATGTATCTATACTTTTTTAAAAGCTACTTAATAATTTTGCTCAAATTACCGTAAAGTTAGTGCAACATTGATTTGTGACAAGTTACGACAATTCATGTTTCAATTTCAAGCAGCAGAAATGTCGTATCTCTGAGATGAATGTATGGCCAACTGAAATTACATTATATTCTTGAGCGTCAAATTTGTTGTATCTTTGTTCATTATATTAAACTATATCTATATTTTGTTTTAACTTATGAAAAGGCGATGAATGTATCAAAATAAAAAGCTTTATAGTTTTTATTTAGTTGAATCTAAAAAAATTATTGTGTTTTAAAGAATGTTTTGACAGCAAAATTAAAAAAATGTTGTCTTCAACTCTTCCTTCCATCGTTGACGTTTTGCCATCTGAAATCAAGTAACACGAGTGGTTAAATACAAAACAGATCTCCATTTATAGTTTGTGAATAAATACATAACTATTAGCAACATGTGTCAAACTGTTATTTAGGTGTATTTACATTTACAACACCTACTTGTACAGATAATTAGGTATATAGGTACTACACAGAAGGACGCCCCCGCCCATCAATCTGCCTTTCCTTTAGTTGCCTTTTACAACACAAGTGGGTGTAAAGTGTGACCACATTATTTGTTCAGTAGCGAATACAGCGAAAATATAAAATAAAACTTATTGGTAGATAATGTGGCGTAGATGTTCAAAATGTAAAAAATTCAATTTCAAGTTGTATTTATATTAGAATTAAAATCGATATGCAGACAAAACAAAATACAGTAAAGAAACGTTGAATAATAAATAACTCATTGAATGAAAATAGTTCCACTAAGTAGTATTAGTAGTGCATTGCGGACCGGCGAGCGTTCGTGATCCGTGTCCTTGCAGTGTCCTTGATCCTGAAGATGTCCCACGTTATGGGACGAAACGGTTGATCAATAGTCTACGTAAATAAGGTTCGTGTATTGCCCGTTTATTTCAATATGAGTAGTTCCACTAAGTGTACCACGATATAGGCGACTTCAGTGTGATGATATCCTACTCATACTCTCTCCCACAAGGTCGCTGCTGCCCATCTTTTGATGTTCCTTTAGGCACCTTTTACGACACCCACGGCCATGGCAGGAGATGGGGTGATACTATATTAAGATGGCAGGCACCACACAATGTGCCAGAGACCAACAATTACTTTATGCAAAATCCAGACAAAACAAAATCCTAACTCATCATTCTTATAATATGGGCTCCAGCCGGGAATCGAAACCGGGACCATCAGCACGATGGCAACGTTGTCTACCAAGGAGGTTAATAAACCTATGTATTTACCTTACGTTATGTATGATTTACATAAACCTAGATGTTGGTAAGTACTCACCGTTCAAAGCTAGATGTCTAGCTCTGGGAGCGTTCGCTTATGGTCTTCTAGATGCTGGGGCTGCTCCCTAACACCACCTGAAAATTAAAAGTATGTTACTAACTAGCTAAGAAGTACCAATATGTACTTTTTAATTGACTATACAAAAAAACTACCTATTAAAAACTTATAAAGGACAATCGTAAGCTTTTTGTTAATAATGTAATATAAGTACCTACCTATCTTTACAATCTTATTCTTCTTATTGTTCATTTTAAGTAAAAAAGTTACAAAACCGCGCGATTACGCACGAAGAGGCAAACAAATTGTGTTTTGCAGGTGTTATTTGTTTACCAATATCTCCCTGAACAAATAATTTTATTAAATTAAACGTTTTTAAATGTTACTATTTTCCAACCACAGCGCATACAAAAGGTACTTTTCTACAATATTCAAATAACTAACTAACAACGGCTTACTGTCCTGACAATTTTATAATAAAATCATATTGACTCGAAACATGCAAAAAATAATTTAATTTATTATTCCAATACTTACCAGAACTCTTGGAGGTATATTAATTATCCTCTTATATTTTTTCTTGCATTTGAAAACTTTTGCACAAGCAGCGACAAATTTGCTTTCTTACATTCGCACTCACGCATGTACTGAATCGCGGTCAAAACGTTGTATAAGGCTCGTTACTTATCTCTTCAGACAAAACATAGCTCTATTTTTTTGGTGTATAAGTATGATATTGACATAATATTGATTGTTTAAAATGTGTTAACTGTTTCATATGTCTGCATTAGTAGGGGCAGAATTGTCGTATCTCGGTCACCGTCAAATTGTTGAGCGGCAGAAATGTCGTATCTTATTCGAAGCAGTTTTAGTGATTCATAAACAAAGTAGTAACTATTTTGTGTTCTTGACGTGAGGGCGTATCTGTTTTATTTAAAAAAACAGCCGATTTTGCTCAAGTTACGACAATATTTCTTACGATCTGTACCAAAACAAGGAAAAATCTATGGTCGTATCTGATTGAAAAATCATCGTAGGAAAACGTGACATAGACCATTCGACGCGGCTTTTTTTTCTACGTCAGATAATGGCAAAATTCAAAAAGGTCAAAATGAAGTTACGACATTTCCGCTTTCCACCGTCGATATAAGACATGAAACTAAGAAAAATACAAGATAAATATTGAACATTAACACTGAATAACATATATAAACACAAAATACTGATAGATATAGCTTATAATACCTTTTATCGCGAGAGAATACGAGGGCAAAGCCGCAGTTTTGTTTGGTTTAGTTCGGGCAAGATAATTATAACAAAAATTATAATATCTAATCTTAAATAGGTTCTCACGGATATAAAATGTTTACAATATTGAACAAATCGTCTATACTCGTAGTTAATTTTTTATTCAATTCGCTTATTCAAAAACAACTTAATTGCTTGAGCTGCGGGAATTCACCTGGCTATTAAAATATTTAGGAAACTTTTGAAAGTTATAAATAAAACTTTTATATGGTGCCTTCATTTTTTATGCGTCATTTTATAAAGTTATTTTAGTCGGAAAACGTACCTATATTTAGATGATGTGGTATTACGGCGCTTAACAATATAAAACAGAAGTTTCCTCATACCTTTAAAGGGAAATTAAAATACAGAACGAGTAATCCAAAAATAAGCCGATAGGATAATTAATTATACATCGATAATGCCTAATAAGGCTTCAAGGAAATAAAAGGGATTTTGTTCCCAGAATTATCATTGAACAAGTTAAAACCAAGACATGTGTCATTAAAAATATTAATAAATAAATACCTTAGTACTAATATTATGGCAGATATCTACCTACATATATATACTAATATTATAAAGTTACGCTTATCTCAGGAACCGCTCTGGTTCTGTTTGAAAAAAATATAACATTATAGTACATTTATCTAGACATTTATATATAAACTACCAGCTGGCCCGCCCGCGGCTTCGCCCGCTTTATTCCCATGTTTTCTTTCTTTAAACCTTTCCTGGGCTACTACGACTATTTAAAAACCAAAAGCACCTAAATCGAACCCAGCCGCTCTTATGTTATTAATTACAACGAAAAGTGGTATATTTTTTTATACACAGTTAAATCATATCTTTTCGATATGATTCATCTCATTTAATTCTCATCTAATCATTACATACCATTTATTTATAGTAGTTTGTTAACACATTCGTCCTTATGTTTTACTAAGTGCTGTATGTGAAAATATAAAAAAATTGTATGAGAATAAGTTTGCATTAATAAACCCGTCATTATAATTCTAGGAGTATCACGCTAGTAGGCCTAAAATATTCAATTGTTATGTGCTACAATTTCCATCCAATAAGAATCAAACAAGCCTCAATAAAAACACAGGGAGATCCCATTCTATAATATAGAGCTTAAGTACTCGTAAGGTAGGTTCCCATAGCAATGTCGCGAAGGCACAGAATACGGCATAGTCAGATGTGCCACGCGCGCGAAGCGAGCCCAACGCTCGACTCGCCAGTCGACATCAGACAGTCAACCGAGAAAGACGCGGTCACTCGACCGAGCGTGTTCTCAAAACTTTACGCGACAAACAACTGCAGTGAAAACAAAACAAGCTGAGAGTGTTTCGTTGTGTAGTGTTAGTGATGACAGTTTTGTGGGACCTCCTTTCGTGTCTCCTGGACAAGCGTTGATGTCAGAGGGGATGGCGAGGGATCGACTTGTGGAGGAGATCGTGCTCCTGGTGCTGTTCGTGGTCTCCACCGCGGCCAACTCCTTGGCACTGCTGGTCTTCTGCAGACGACCAGGACTAAGGACTATTTCTAATCGGTAAGTGAATACTTTAGCCTCAAGATGAACGCAACAATTCAAGGCCTCATTTCGAAATTCGCAAACTCAATAGACTTCGCTTTGAAGACGTTTCGACAGAGAGAGCTAGGAATATAAGTCCTGAACCACTAAAAGGGAAAGTATTAACTTTCAACACGAATTATGTTGATAAATTCAGGGTTAATGCAAAAAGTTTTCACAATCGTGCAATAAGTAATGAGTGCACGGACAATGTAGACAATGCTTATTGTGAAGAGGTTTTTTAAACTACAGTTTTTTAAGTAAAGTTTGTGGTGGACATCTCATTGGGTTGTAGCCAAAATACACAGTATTATTAGACTATAAGTGTCGCTCGTCATTTCTACCTGAGATTTTATGATTCTTCAATAACTTACCATGGTTTATGACCCATCCTCAACATTTTTCGGTGCGCTTATAGTTTAGACTTCATTGTAGAATTCCTTGACTTTAACGATGGAAATTTTACATGCATGAGATGGTAAGCGTGAAATTGGTAACGGTATTGCGTTATTGGCGATGACTTTAAATTTTAGCTGGAGAGCTTATGGCGGCGCCGTGCCAGAGATAGCAAATCTGTCAGTCCTTCATTAAATCATAATTATTCAGTTCTCACCATTTCACTGGCTTACGAACCCATGTGTCTATCAACGGAATTATTATCATATGAAAACTTATCATAATTTTAATCAAAGTACAGTCATTAGGTACATATTTATTTAACATTTCCGGATTCAAAATATTATTGGATCGTAAAATAATTGATTTGTGATGACTCATCCAATCAAAATCTATCAATGACACAGTTAAAGTAATTGTTCCAAAGCTTAAGCTCAATTATGTTTTAAAATGATTTTCTACATTTTCCGGTTTGAGTAATTAATTCATTGTTAGTTATTTCAAATATCACATGGATGGCGTAATTCTAATATCTTTGTGTGTGATATCTTTTTAACGTGTGCCAGCGTTAAAACTATTATCATCATTAGTCAGTGGTCTTAGTTCAATTTTTTATCAATCGTAGACACTGCCTATCCTACATAGATACGATTAAAGTAATCTTAATACCTCATAGCCACAATGACTTTACACAAAGTCATTGGTTTTTTCCTATTCTATATTTAAGAATTTTTTGTTCCAATTAATCCTCTACTAGTTTTTTGTTCTTCTAAATATAGATTAATTTACAAAACACGCAAAGTAATTTAAATGCGTTTCGTTCTTAGTGAATAGATGTTTATTTGCAACGAGACCATAGTAATTTTATTGAATCAAACTCAATGTGGTTTAACAAGCAATTGATTGTTCAATGAATGATAAAATTGTGAAACGTGGTACCTATTACCATGGTTATTGCAACGTATAAATTGATGCAATAAGGTTTAATGAACACTAAAATACAGATAACTCTACATGATCAAATTATAAACTGGCAATGGTATCTTTAATCATCTATGTTTTTTTCTAATGTTCAAAAGGTTAAAATTTTCGTTTTAATGGTAATGAATTTAGGTATATATATACAGATATCTATAAAAAGCATCAAATAATAGACAATATCTAGATGCAAATTTAGCCTATGATTCATGCTTGTGTCTTATCCATCAGAAAATACCTCGAGATTAAATGGACGCAATTATTGGGTCAGAAACCTCTCTTGAGACTGATAGCGTTCTATCATCTTTATTAGATTTCTTTACTTTGACAATAGTATTTCTGCTTTGTACTCTGTCTCTTTTATTCTTAAATTATCGCCAGTTTCAGTGTAAATAATTAATTGTTTCATTTTAAAGCAAATTTTCATGATGTAGTGTGCAGTTGGAAACGACGTTAGTTTGTTAAATAGATTGTTCTTAAGTTTTTCAATACCTAGTTAGTAAATAGGGTTTTTAATTATCTTTATTTACGTATTTTAGTAAATTTTAATCATTATTCAGGTGTATATTTGGCGTCATTAATTTGCATTGCTTTTATTTTCCTTGAATTTTGTTGTAGGTAACCTAACTACTTACTGAAGTGTATAATTTTCATTCAACATAAAACTCGTATCAAAATAAAGTCAGTTTCCATACGTGGACCAAACGTATGTATATGTATTAAAATATATAAGTTGGTGTACCAATTTAAATATCAAAACCAAAAGGAAAGAATAAAATTCTAATCATCATCATCATGTCAGCCCGTTGACACTTTTCCCTTTCTTTTCCCGGCGTTCCGCCAATTCGCTCGCCCCTATAAGAACCGCATCCACTGCCATCCTGCAGTTAAAAACTTATACGAAATAATATATAAAATTAAATATTGTATAAATCTATAAATACGATGTACGATCGACCAAAACGGCCCCAGTTCTAATGATGTCATACAACCACCTGCAAAAACGTTAGATCCAAAACAAGATTGACTAGAAAGTAGAGTTTACCAGTTTTGTGAAACATTCAAACTGATTTACAACCAAATTTATTGCTTTATTGAAGATCTGTAAAACCTGTTTTTGTTTTTGCACTTAACAGCAAATAGTGCAATCAAGCGTGGTGGTAACAAGTTACTAGTAAATAAATAAATTAATATTTCAGACCGCCATTGCATCGCCTCGGTTATCTAATTATACAAATAGTAAACCTTCTTCTTGAATCACTCTACCTAATTTAAAAAACTGCATCTAAATCCATTGGTTGTTTTAAATAGTGAAGACAGGGGCCGCGACATTGTTTTATATTAGGTAGTACGCAAATAAGATACATATATCTTATTTGCGTATACCACCAACTTAGCTAAAAGGTCCTGAGAAATAAAAAACATCTCTTGAACATCGATTTGTCAAATATGTGAATTATGACGAAATAATAAAATAGGCAACTTTTCTTGTAGGTACTATAATAAATGGAATATATTTTGATAATAATGTTATTGTAGATAAGATGGGAAAATACCCATCTGGCAACGCCTGCCATTATCAGACCAATGATTTGGTTTCTAATGTTTTCGGTTTGGGATCTTTGCGAAAATGAAAACCAAAATTCCGTCGCTATTTACATTATTCAAACCATTATCAATCACTATTTACTAAAATTTTATATCGTAGAATATTTAAGTTCAATTCAATTTATAGATTCTACTACCTACTAAGTATATTAATTAGTTATAATCCGGATAATTCTTCGACTCAGACAATATGGCGACAGTTAATCCGGTTTTTTAATTATTTATTAAGTGTTTTATTTTTTGGAATGTCGTTAAAGTTGTTTGGAATGTTTTTTAAACTAAATAAAGCATCAAAGTACTAAGTAAATATTGCTGGAAGATTCACATAGCAACAGATTGTGTTACGGGTGCTAGATTTCTGATATACTTAATATAATATACATACATTGATAGATGTTTTTTATTATAAATATAACACCCAGACACTCGGAACAATTTTTTTTGTCCCGAGGCGGGCATGGAATCCACAACCTCTTATGTTGTTATGATGATTATGAAGGTTAGCGTTATTAATAGAATATGTTTTTCTGATAATCCCATTCATTAATATCAACGAATCAATCAAACACTTTTTTATCCTCACTCATCCTTTTATTATCTGAAAGGAGCTTTTTATACGATTACTTTAAAATAACATTTATAAATAACTTATTATTTTCAATGCAAGACTCGGAGTTGTTTTCCTATATTTAATATGCAATTTACAATGTGTGTGTTAATTATCGCAATTGATGTTCTTGAACTGATGTTCGGTCACCAGATTGCGACGGGTATATTCCACTCCTTATCTTATAACTAGGCCTGTGCATCTAGATAATAGCTTTATGTCATCGAGAAACAGAACCCATTATAGGTTTTAGGAGTTCGATATAACCCCTCATAAGCGAGTCATCTAAAGCGCAAAACATCAAAGTAGCATAAGACCTTAAACGCTTATTGTCATGAGGGGATATAACCACCACGCTTACCAGGCGAGTTGGGAATTGCAAGTTGAAAGGCAAAGTAAACAGAACAACGTTCTTGTTCATCTTTTGGAAAAAAAATCTGATTAAATCCTGTATTTAGTTTGACTTTCACATGGCGTATGTAATGTTAAATATCTTATCTTTCAATTTATGATCCGTATTTTATTTTAATCTTTCCATGTTAGTTAACTTGTCAAAATCGTATTGATTAAAAAGCAGCTCGTAATTTATGTCTGCATGGAATTTATAATGAAGAAAACGGATTGCATCGTTGAATCTTACATCATTATTATCATTATTATTAACGTATTTAAAAGTGTTGTTGCGTTCTATTTCACAGTCCTGCGCAAGTCAAAGGTTATCGTTCATTTGTTTTCTAAGTGACGCATATTACCCAAATAGGAAGCAGTGTTATCAACGGTGGAATTTTTTGCAAAACCCTTGAATTCGCAAATCATCATCAAGGCATTTTATATTACGTCCCAATACCGCTAGCGTCTCGTCAATAGCGTCCATTACCTACTGATGATTATACAATCACAACGCTTCCAAGGGATTTGGTGATTGTAGTAAGTTGGTACATCCAACGTCACGACACTCCGGTTTTCGCGTCGATTTTAATAAAATTTTTACATACTAGAAGTATACAAATCTATTAATTTATTGAAGTCGCGAGAAGTCAAACTTACAAACGAAGAAATATCAAATTTTACAAGCTGTGATTAAGATAACATTCAGGAATCTAAATTAACTCATGTTTATCGATGGGATTGCGTACTAAACGTGACTTAATGTGTATTTCAGTTGAGTAATAATAGTACAAACTCTGTTGCAAGGTAACAATCATTTTGGATAACCTTGATCTGGGGTCTCAAGTAAGATTTGAGAGAAGGGGTCTGCTGTGCCTGTCGTTATACCCGGTTCTGACGCAAAAGGATGAAAAATTGATTGATAATCGACAAGGTCATTACTTTTTCTGGCTAGTAGAACAGACCAGGGAATTTAAGGATATAATGTCCTTACCGATTTCGGTCATAGAGACTGAAACTAGATAAATTTCAACACCAATAGCCTGTTTTTCTATCAAGTAGGGGGCGGATTTTCCCTCTCGTGTGCTTTTTGGTGACTAGCATACCAGAGCCTGTGGCTTAAGGTTCGAGAGCACCTAGGTCATGTCCAACCGCTAACATAATTAAAGGATATTGAATTGCTTTGTATTGAATAAGGATATAGCAATGAAATACTTAAAAAATAAGGTCTACCAAAAGATTTACAGGATTTTTCGTGTACTGTGTCAAAATTCTGCGAACATTGGTATAATCATGTTGGTGATTATACCAATTCCCCAAAGTCTTTTAGGTACATACCATTGCCTTGGGACGTAGTTTGGATTGAAATGATTATGGATAAAACGGAATTGTAAATATTATGTTGTCTGCGTTTAGTTGTAGATAGATATCTACATGTTTACCTACTCTATTTTCATTCTATACATGAAGTACTTAGTCAAATTAAAGGTGACAAAACCGTGACTGTTAATAAAATCCATCAATATCATTTGAGTTCTTAGAAATGCGTTGACAAATGTCTATCAATATGTTGGCCTAAATACATGTAATTTACCTGAACAATGTAGAATGGATGGGATGTCGTATTTTAGAGCAACACAAATGTCTATATAAAAGATAACTAAGAAGTCGATATTTGTGTATTTGTAATAAGTGGTATTAACTGCTAATTAATAGGCTATTATGCATACGAGGGATACTACCACATACCGTCAGTTTAATAAATGAACCTTTAGTTAGCCTGTCTTTTAGCAACAATTTAATAGTAAAGTTAATGGCAATTTTATAGATACCTTTTTTATATATTATTATTATTATACTAATATGTACTTATATGTATATAAACGGTGATTTTATTGAACAAACATGAGTAAGAAAACCGATGAAATTAAACCAACATTATGTTCATGTTTAAGATCCGGTTTATTAAGGTATATATATTTTATATACGTTTGAAATATCCACTTCTATTAGCAATGGAAATAGGCATTCGGTTTATCCGTGAATGCAAATAAGTCAGTCGTAATTTCTTTTTAAACTAAGGCGGCGTACATAGTGGTTTTGCTTTTTTCTTCATCCAGATTATTCTTACAAGTTCTTAATGCAAACATTGGAAACATAATTCTGAGAATATGCGATCTTAGGCTTAGGACAAGTTTAGGATATCTCCATACAATACCGTTCGTTGACTCTCATTTTTGAGTCAGGAAACCCATAATAGAATTGGCTCATGGCTAACTCTTGGCACAATCATACTTTTCTAATCCGATAATGCAACCAAAAAGAACCATTATCTCTATGTATTTACAAACCTATTCATCAAGTCTATGGACTGCGCAGTCGCCCTTACAACATTTTATGTTGTGCAACCAAATGACAGTAAGTAACTTTCTAAGGCATTTTCACTCCATCGTATCTAAATGGTTACCTACCGTGGAATGGAACGTAAGTGATATACTAGCTGGAACCGATATGTTAATGTAAAGCCATTTCAAAAGTAGAACGCTAAACAACAGATTAAAAAAAGTCTCTGGCAGAGCGCTAAACGAGGTGTTGATAGATGGAAATTCTTTGGAAAAGTTTATGTTGTTAATTTTTATTACCCAAAAAAAAATCTTAGGAATAAAGTTTTGTTATTATCATAAATTACGAATACATCTGTTGGTAATTAATTATCGTTTTCACGGACGCTCATTCATGTAAGAGAATCGAGGATTGAAATTTTAACAGAAATTATTAGACTGGCTGGCGCCGCCGGAAATTTGTTTTGGTTTAGTAACCTTGACCAAAACTATCATTGAATAAAAACTTTTATTTCGCACCTTCTTATTGTAAAAAGCAAATGTTATAGTAATACTGACGTTTTAAAAAAAGAGTTATTGACCAAAATAACCAAAATAATACTCTGATTTATCATTTACGTACTTCAGTCCTCCGAAACTTCCAGAAAATGAGATCATTCGTGTTTTTGTGGAGACATAAAAATAGACTTTCTCAAATTAGGTTTTTAATTAATTTTTTGCAGTGCGTGTCACCTATGGCAACCATCCAGGTGACTTTTACATATTTTGGCATCGGAGTTTAAAAAACCCAGATGTAAAAATATTGTATCCACAACTTTGTTGCAATAAAATCACAATAAAAATAACACAAATAAACTTGTACTGTCCTGACATATTTCTATATCTTAATCTTACTTAAAAATTAATCTAGTTGACAGGAAATAAGTCATATTGTGCATAAGCAATATTTGACTTTCTTAAAATAATATAAGTAATTAAGTATCAGGCAAGGATTTAGATTATACCTATGGCTGATAATCTTAATAGCTCTGGTTTAGTGGTTACACAATCGAAGAATTCTATTTCAAACGGACATGATGGATGAGTGAGTGGCACATTGTTTAAAAAGTTCCTTTCTTTTTTATTCTAATTTTAAATACCGGCAAACAGCCAGTAGGTTTATAAACGTCATTTTGACATTGACGTAACGGTATTCGAATTACTTTTTATTGTTTTAGTTTTTATAACTATAGTACACTTGTGAATTCAGAATACAATTATCTAGTATTAATGTATGGTAAGTAACTAACCTAATAATCAAATCTGGGACATTATTGTGCCTTATCGGTAATTGTTAGTAAACATTAGCATTTTAACTATTGTTTAATTTACTAGATAACGTACGTTACTTCTGATATTAATCGAGGTACCTACCTAGGAACTTATTACCACTAACAACTTATAATATCAATAACTCATTTCTGCTGTGCGAATTGTCCAGCAATATTTATTTATTTATTAATTGCCTACTTTCTAAGTAGCTTAATACACTCAGGTATACCTTAAATTATTAGGTAAATACTGAGAAAAGGCTTATAATCAAACATTTTATTTTATTTAAACATCTAAGTAATCATTTCATGAATTAGGTATATATAATATACATTTTTCGATTATATCACAAACTCACAACAGTCCTATTCTAAACAGATATTTTACATCTTTTGGTAAAACAGCGGTCTTGGGCATTGAACCTTTTTGGTCGTTGTTTATTTTTTCGTGTAGGCAACGAAATTGGCCCGATAGGCATTAGGCCAAATCCCACGAATTCTCGATCGCATGACATCCATGACTCATTCGCTAGGTTATTTATAAACCAGTTTTGAGCCAAATTGGACTTTTATATCATAAAATCTAACTAATGTTTGATATAGCTAGCCGACCCGCTGAAAGCTTCACTTGCATTTTTTATGTTACCTGTATAAAGAAGCTTTTATTATATGTATATAGCCTTCCTACGGAATAGACAATTCCTTAGCCACAAAACTGGTCTAGTTGATTTTGTGTTCACAAGTCTAGCTAAACTTTATGCCGGATATAAACTGGTTTTCTTTAGTATCATAAAAGTCATTGGCTTAAAATTAAAAATCGATCTGTTATATACTCGTACCTAGTTCCGGCAACAAAAACTTTCATTCTTTTTTCAAACTCTAGAGATGTCACGCAGAGTTTAAAAGAACATCGCATGGCATTCGATCGTTTGAATTTGGATTAATAAATCAATGTTGCCATCTTCGATAAAAGCTATTTTAGTGTGACCTTGGGGATTATAAATTTGGTAGAGCTATAAAACATTGTTACTTGTCAGTACGTAACTAATTATGTAAGTTTTTCTGGCATATTATTTATTAATAATCTTTTATTTATTCTGCAAACGTCGGACGTCCAACAACAAGATGGACACACGTTTCAGTACAGTTCACAGTTCCGCGCACATCTCTTAAAACAAACTGCAAAATATAAAAATCCATGTTCAAAAAGGACTAGATAACGTAATTAGAATTTTGAATCGAACTAGTACCTACTAGATAAATTCATATTGATAGTACTTGATACTGGGATTGCTGTGACACACATATTGATATTAGTATATAATAAAGAGTAGGTAGAAATTATAGTTTCTTGTAAATAAAAACCTAAATAATGTTGAAAAATACAAAGATTTAATGAAACAATGGCTTCCACATTCATCATTAGTATCACGTTTCTTTTTTTTAATCAAACGTGACCAATCGGCGACATCATTTCAAAGATTATAGAGTGATGACATTAATGTATTTGCGTGCCGTCAGAACAGGAATCAAGCCTTTGTTTATACTTCTCATGAAAAAAAAAGATAATTGTTCTTGGTCTTACGTTAAACAAGCTTAATTAAAATGTCTTTCAAATTAAAAAATAAGTCGGCAACATGAAAATAATTTATTTCATGGAATGATGTTTGAGTTTCCGACTCTATGACGCAAATATTATCAAAAATTTAATTAAATGGCTTGATTCACACAGCAATATCTAGTCCCGGTAATAATCTTCTAGTTGGCAGTGTAAAATAGTTTTTGGTTGTCAAAAGACAATAATTTATTTTTGTCTATAGTCATTTTGATTACAGTTTCAACTTACAGAATGCTAATAAACTGAAATTATACGCTAGCAACGTCGGTACAGTTCATTGCTGATTATTCTAAACATTATGTTTCGTGAGAACTTGATGTATTATTTATATGTTGCCATGTGATTTGCACTGTAGATCAGTTTTCAATGTTGATTATGTTTAAGTAGGAATAAAATCTTAGTTTACTGAGTACTTTTTACTTAATACTTTCAAACTTTTCAATGAAATGTTATGTTTTTAAATAACATCTTTATAAAATACAACTAAAAGGTTACGAAACGTAACAACCTTCTTCTCTTGCATCATGTAATAAATGTTTCTACTGACGAACTAATACTGAAAGCATAGATATTTTTTTAATTTACCTGCCTCGTCCATAAATTATAGAGGTTGAAATTAGGTCACAGCTGACTACATTCATCTTACTAGGTGAAGGCTAATGCATTTTTATTCCGTGGAGCTTGGGTACAAAGTACACAAATAATATTATCAAGGTTAATCAAGAAATGTATACTTACAAATCATATTTCTAATTCAAAGGTGCTTAAAATACATTTACCAATTTCTCTCAGACCTATTATGTGTTCTATTTGGTAGGCCTTCGTTTAGTAATACCAGATGATAATTATACTCAATCTAACACATAGGTATATATTTATTTTAAGTTACAAGCATTGGATATTATAACGTTTTTAAACAGAAAAAGTAGTTAAAAAAGGACTAGTTTTTAATTAGTTTTATTGTTAACATTTGCTAGTTAGACTAAGAGCTTAGTGTTAATATTTCCTGAAGCCATTTTCTGAGCTGGCACAAATAGTCCACAGCTCTTAACACGAAATAGGTCAACAGGCACCGTGTCATACGAGGTTAGTCAACTAATAGTGTGGAAGATATGATGAAACTAATAGCAAAAGCACCCATATTTATTTTTTTCTGCTGGGACACCGGTACTTCTCTGTTGACGAAAATGTGAGCCATGTTGCCAAATCTATTTGGCCAAATGGTAAGTTAATGTCAAAAGTTCAAAGTACCAGAACAGGTCTACTATGTTTTACTTAATAATTATTTTGTCCTCATACTGTTGAGGCTACTTCACCTTTGTAAACTGGCCTTCTTGGCTCACTTTCGATAATGATGCCAATTTTATATAATCTAGTAGTAATTATTACCATAGATAATGTATGCCGTTTTGTCTTTGTCCTTCAGAATGTCAGTAAATGTAACACGTAACGTTATACAAATTAATAATAAAAAGTTTAAATTGTATTAAATGAACTGCCGTTTGTTTTCTAGGAATCCTGCAAAACTGTGCATATATTAATATATAATATTTTACATAGAGATTCAATCTTAAATATGTCTAAAGTTATTATATATACTAATATTATAAAGCTGAAAGTTTGTTTGTTTGAACGCCTTAACAGAAACCGCTGCGCTGGTCCGATTTGAAAGAATATTTCAGTGTTGGATAGTTAATTTTTCGAGTAAGTCTAGGCTATATTATAGTATATAAACTATATAATAAATAAATAATGTTGATAAAAACGCAAACGAAACTGTCAGCAGGTCGACTAGTTAGAAGCTAAAGTAGTTTATTTACATGGGTAGTTCTATTCTTAGGCCGGCACCATACTGCGTTATATCATATCTGAGTAGCATGCAGTGATCACGAAATTAAAAATGCTTCAAACCACTTCTACCTGAATACCGATGGTACTACGCAAACACTATTCAGGTATCAGACAAGCACTTAGTGTTCAAGTGTTTGTAAACCTTCAAATTCCTTGCGATTTGACGCCTGCTGCTTACAATGAAATGACAATGACGGCTAGTCTGATAAATTATAACAGTAGCCAATCGGACAGTCTAACGTCTTCTTAGATCGTCGGTTGCGGGTTCGATACCTCGGGACAAAGATTTGTACGATCTGCAAATATTTGTTCCGGTTGTTCCGGGTTGTTTTTGCATAAATCGGTATAAAGATTTGAATGATTGGCAAATATTTGTTTAGGGTGTTCCGGGTGTTTTGCATAATAAAAATTATCTCTATGTTATCAGAAATCCAGCTCCCGTAACACAAGCTTCAATGGTGGATTGTCCAGCAATATTTAATAAAATTAATAACTGAACTTTAGGATTGACTGGAATTAAGGAATTAATTTTGAACTTTAATCGTGGGAAATTTAGCATGAGACTGTTACTGGTTTTTAATAAATAAATAATCATTACGCAAGCAAATCATAGCGGGCTAGTTTTGAGTATTTCACAATTCAATAGCTTTTAAAATATTAATAGTCGTGTGCATTTGTCCTTTCACTGTGTGCGTGTTTATCGCTGAATAATTACCGTACCTTTGCGTTTCTTCCGCCATTCAGTTTTATTGCATACTTAAAGGTCAAATTTCATTTTTGAGCCTAGTTTGAAATTCATTTTGAATATAGATTATGAGGATAAAAAATCTCTATTAGGTATTATATCACCCAATTATAATTTCCAGGGGAATTTGTATTAATCAAATAAATTATGAAAATTATATTATATTATAGAAATTTCAAACTATATTTCAAAGATTTTAATTATTCTTAAATTTTCTTTCTGATTTGCATAAAACATGTTTTTTTTGTAAAATGACTAATATTGATTTGAAATAGAAAATTATGGAAATTACATCACCATTCATATGTAGTTGGCTCGTTCGTGAAAAAACTAATTACCTACATTACCTATGGTTAAATGTCAAAAGATCATTTATAAATAGACAACACAAAAAAGCCAGACAGTATTCATTTCAGGCAGCAACCGTCTTCAAATCTACCAGGCAAATCTTATCCTCAATTTTTGAGACGCCATTGTTGTATCTACACAATTGATTATCTTTGCCACTTCAAAGGCGCGTACTAAGTATTCGATGAAAGATATCGGTACTTTACCGGTAAAATCACATTAGTATCTACATATGTCATAGCTGGCATAGGAGATAGATGAAATCAAACATTTAAAATTGGAAAAGTTTCAATGGAAAATAAGTTTTGCTAATGAGAAGATTATTTTTGTTAATTGACTAGAACTCGTTCCGAGCGAGAAGGCAATAAGCTGTTCTGTTCTTGAATTTTTGTAAATCATAAGCAGAATATTTGAACCGGCGTTCTTTATTCAACGACAGCAAAAAAAACAGCGCCTATTGTTTGCTAGCCAACATAATAAAAAAATCTATAATATGTATCTATGTACCTAATAAAAACAATATGTCAATAGATACTTTTCTAGGTGATAATCTTTTTTCTAAGGACATCAAAATCATGATTTACAACATAAAACTCAAAGAACGAATAGGTCCGTATATAAATACACTTGTATAAATACTAAAAGACAATACATTATGTACCTACTTTGTTCGCTATAACTATAACATTATAAGTACACGCGTTGAAGTCGTGAAATTAAATACGCAGATGTACTTATATGTATGAGTTTCTTTGAAATCCATTAGGATTGATACCATAGCAACAATTATAATGGCGATTTTATATAACTATATCCATTGTTCGTTACATCATCACGTAGTCTGGATGTTATTTGCATTATGAATCGTCAAATTTATGGACTCTTGAAGTGACTAAAGTTATCTTTATGTAAACTACCTACCACGCTTCTAATGTAAAAAGATCATCTGTCTGTATAATACTTACTAAATTATAGTTTGTTACTCGTGTGGACACCATACTGAAGATACATAGAAAATTTATATTATTAGATATTTTATCGATTGATTTATAATTTACGACACGCAGTTCTTTGTCAAAGTCCAAGTTAAGTAATAATCCAGATACATTATTCAATACAAAGCGTCAAAAGAAGGCCGGCGTCGAACGTCGAATATTTATTTGTATTCAAATAAGAATAAACTTTGGTCTTACTTTGATAAGTATTTTATTTGACGGTCGCTTAAGGCCGTGTAGTGCCGGCCTTAGAATAGTACCACTTTACCTTTTCCCGTGGTTTTAGTTGGGGGATATTAGAAGGGATTTATGTACCTAAGTACCAGAAATGGGCAGCAGCGTCGTACTATGTACTGTTACAAATTAAGGCTAAGGTACTATTTTAATTGGTAATTCTTTATTGTTGGATATGTTTATATTTTAGTTACGAATATTTGACGGGTGGACCGATTTTTGTTTGCAATACTTGTTGTCTTTACTGTCAAGGGAAAGACCACGTAGTCCTTCAATTCGCCATTATAATTTGACATTTCATTCGATTAGTAAAAGCGAAATCCTTTCTAAAACCTTAACTTTATTCTGACCTACTGCAGAAAGGAACTTTAATAATTTCCGAGCTATTAAATAATGAAAGTTTCCTGGGGAAGTATACAACCACATTGTATAAAAACATGTCAATTATTTCCATTGTCGGATAAATCCTCATCAATAAAAGTATTATTTATTCTCTCTGGTCAATTAGTGGAGTCGTTGACATTTTGTAGGTTTTGTTTTCTTTCTAACTTCAATGTCAAAATAATTTACCCGACTTCAATTTATTTGTTTAATTATTTACGTTCCAATATTTGTTTCACCTCAGAAATCTGAGAAATAAATACTTAATAAAAAACAACCCGTAAATGAAGCAACAAATACTGAAGGAAGAAAAACTACGTTTATGTGTTTGTATGTTTATTAATCGTTTACGGCCTTAGGTATTAATACCTATAATGTAGTCTTTATTTACAATAATAAAGTTACTACTTTACTATAAGCTACGTATGTCTTTAGTATATATACCTATCGATACTTATAATTATGGCGTAGGTACCTAAGCGTCATCCTCATCATTTCATCCATCGGACGTCATAGGTCTATGTCGTATTACGTCCGAAGAAAGATTTACAGTTCTCTCAGTCGGAAATGACTTGCATTACCGTAAACCAGTAGCTTAATCATTCTTACATCTTGTTCCTGGACGTCCGACGCTGCGTTTGTTGCGTGGCGTCCATTTGAGAACTTTTCAGCCCCATCTCTTATCCGTTCCACGTGTAAGGCCTTTTATGGCCCAATGCCGTTTATCCGTGTATGTATAATTTTCTAATAAACCGATAGCTATCAATCGATAAGCTTGTTCAAATCATAATAGGAATCATCAATTGTCTTTATTTTATGGGTGGTTCTTGTGATTAACCACTTAGGGCTTGGCCATAAGGGCGCAGTTTACGAGTCCGCGAGGTTTACCAAGAAGTCCCAAGGTCATGTCCAACTTACCTACATAGTGGAAACTTCTTGGATAAAACCGTTCGTTTTATTGTTTATCGAATGCAATTGTTACATTTGAGGTTTTTTAGGAATTTACGTGCTAATTAGTTGTTTCGAAATGTGGTTACCTATATTTAAAAACAAAAACGTTAAGGTTACGAATTGATACTGAGACACAATTCTGTTTTAAACTCAAACTGTGAAGAATTAGGTTTGTGTTGACAATACTTTTCAATTCATTGTCTGAGCCAGAGACAATTTATATTATCTGTGGCCCAAAACATAATAAAAGTGGAACGGACAGTCTTACAATACTGTTCTTTGTTCAAAATTGTGGCAAAACCGTTGATACAGAACCTTTTTCTCATCGTATTGTTACATTTCTCACGTGCTTCTCGCAATTAACGCAGGATATAACACTTTATGTACATATGATTAAAATTCAAAATTACATAAATTTAAGGCCACTGCAAGTGCAGGAAGCTAAGACAACACCATAAACGTAAAATTCATTAAGAAACAATAGGATTTAGACATTGGAAACTGGTTGTTTAACAGTCCATAGTAGTACCTACCAGTGGGTGGTTAAGGTTGACTGTTTTTCATGGACTAAATTAGCTGTGCCGCGTGGTTTTGTTGTACTTATTTTTTCCAAGGGGATAATGTCATAAAGATTCTAATATGAAGATTTTGATTCTAATTATGAAAAATTTCCGCTCTGATATGTTCTTTCCCGGCTCAAACTGTCTCCATACCAAATGTCATTGAAATCGATTTAACAGTTTGCCATTTTTGTTGTTTTGCAAAGAGCAACAAACATTTGAACATCCAAACCTACATTGTTTCACCTCAACGGATGTAGGTAGGTATGCATAACAAGTTTTAACTTCAATATTAAAGTAAAGACTTGTTATGCATCCGTAATCCGATAATCAGGTAATTATTGTTGTCTATGGTAATAAAACAATTCTATGACGTTATGGCACGCCTTCACCGTTTCATATTACATATTTTCCGCTTTTCAAAAGGACTTATTGATTTCCTTTAAGGAAATTGATAGATTGGTAATTTACATATATAAAGTGCTTAAAATATAATCTTAGAATCAAAATAATTATGACAACAGCGTTGTTTTTACTGTACCTACCAACTAACCGCCTGATAAATTTGGTGATTATACCAATCCCCAAAAATCTTATTAAACTTTATTAGGAAGCTGATTTCCTAACTAAGGATGTTGGTAATATGGGTTAATATGATGATAAAGAAATACAAGTACTTAGTTACTAAGTTAGAAGTGATTGAAATGATTAATTGCTGAACACATGGCGACAATGACAAAATGACGTCAATATTTCTCAAAATGGCCGATGTACACGGATCCAATCCAGCAAAGAATTAGTCGTTAAATTACCATTAAGTACTAACTAGTTACACGTGGAAAAATACAGAGACGCGATATGAATTGAAATACTCATTAATTAATTATGTTTTGTATAAATAAAACATTAAATACTCATTTGTTGGTGAGAAACGATAGCCTAGATATAACATGTCTTCAAAATATTTTGTTAATGAACTATATTGAAATGTAGAGCTCGTATGAATGTAGAGCGTTAATTAGAAAAAAGATACGAGAAAAGGTGCTATTGTTACTTTTCGTAACTTTAATATCTAATAAGTTTATTTACATGCAGTTCATAAAACTAAAAAAAAAACAGGTATATATTTTGGTATAATAACTAAATTACATCATTTACTAGATATACTTCCTGTTACATGCTTCTTTATTTTTTTTGTTCATCATAAATAAAACGAATATTCTCTCATATCATGACATTTTTATTAAGACATCAACATGACTTTTCCCGAAAATCTGCAATATTTCAATGTCATCGATAACTACATCTTCATCTCGTCATTTCCGGCCATGAATCAGCCACAGCACGTTTGACACGCTAAAACGTTATTGGCAAGATTTTCATGTTGTGTATTTCAGGAATAAGGTAATTTGATCTTGTTAGGTAAAACAAATCTAAAATATTAAACCTTCATAAGTCGCGTAGACTTCCGTTAGTCAGTTTCAGTATAAAATAACTACTAGGTATAAAACAAATAAAATGTTAACTAATTAGGTTAATAAGTAAACTTGAATTTAAATCTTCCATTCGAAATTTAAACGAGCTCATTGTAATTGTAAATGACACGGAAACTATTTTTTTATGCAATAAAACATACTGATTCTATTTTTGAAACTTTAAACGAAGCTTGCTTGCTAATGTCATTCTTTTATATTTACGATAAATGGGCTATAAGATCATTACCCTCTACACTACAGAGTGGTGACAAAAAGAGCATTCGGTAGTGTCATGCAAGCTATTTAGTACAGGAAACAGATCAATTGGTCACCATCCTCTATCCCGACTTCCTCATTCTGATTTTGAATTAGGCGTTATTTCACACAGAACGAGTAAATGAACGATTTCAAGTACTCATTAAGCATAGATCATAAAACGCTCTAGATACTTTTTATAATAAATCGTGGCTTTCATAACTTTGTAGTCGGTATCGGTTAGTTTATTTTTATACTTGCAAAACAATAGTGATAATAAATGCACTAAAGGCCATAATATTGAATTGGTTACGTTACCAAGTAGGTAAACCAATTATGACAGAAAGATAGACAATGTTTAACGATCAAAGAGATACCTACATCAAGATTATAAAATATTTATAAAACATTGTAATAAATAAACTATAATTATAAATCGTATATATAATTATAGGATGGTTAATTTGTTTATAAGAAAATGAGAATGAAGTGAAATGTTTAACCTACTTAAGAATATCTGTTATCTGAACCGCAAGGTAAATATTTACACAAATATGCAAATTAACTATTGCACAGATTGGGTTTCCCCGACCTTGTCCAAATTGAAACTAAATTGTGAAGGTAATGTCCACTTAATTGTCATTTACATATATTATTCATTTTACACTGTTTTGTTTAACAATAATAGCAATATATAGAGTTATTAATATCTAACACAACGTTACAAAACATTTAAGTTAAAGCATACCTACTGTTTGTCTGTCTTTCACGGCAAAACGGAGCGACGAATTGACGTGATTTTTTAAGTGAAGATAGTTGAAGGAATGGAGAGTAACATAGCTACTTTTTACCGCGGCAATAAAAAAAGCGGGAAAATGTAGAACGCGGGCACAGCCGCGGGCCGAAAAACTAGTAAGTTTATAAATAAAGGAACGAATGAGAATTCAAATGGAATTAATTATAAAACTATTCAAATTCCTTTCGTTCCGTTCTTATTACGAATCTCTTTCCGTCAGTTAAAAAGAAAACATTCGTTGTTTAGAAAACTCATTCTTCTAACGGTTTATTTATCTCAAGTTCCTTCGTAATCTTAATATAAATAGGAAAGACCTTTACGTAATTTTAAAAGCATTTTATCATGGTTGTAAACCATGATCTTGTAACGACATACACGAATTTGAATAGTCTGCGATAATTTTTTAATATATGACTTTAAAAATCAGAAAAGTAGTCTAGAAAGTAAAATTGGTAGAATAATATTAAAAGTTGTTGGTTTTCGAATCGACGCATCTTTCTTCTTTCAATTTTCCGAATGATGATAAAAATGTTAAATTGTACATAACTTTGTATTTATATGACTTGAATAAAAATGACATTTACGATTTTCTTTTCAGTATTTTCCTCTTGAACTTTTCCGGAATTTTCCACGAATTTAATTTTCAATTCAACGAAAATTACCCAGCTCTATTTATTACTAGTATCGTTTGAGTTAGCGTAATAAAATAAATAAATGACCAAGGATATCATAAAATAAGAAAATCGTAAAGAATTCTCAGTATCTTGACATACTTACGAGTTCTCCAGATGTCTCTATTTAGATTCACACTAATATAAAATGTGAGTTTGTTTGTCTTACGTTCGCAACTAAATAAATATAAAATAATAAATTATGAAATAAGCAAACATTAAATCATTCACATTTATTTTTTTAAACTTTGGTCATGTGGTGTCAACCTAAGAATAGAACTGTGGGTTTTCAAACCGGCTAAGAGATTTATATACCAGAAAACAGGCAGGTGATACATATTATGGGTTGTTATGATAATGATGATTACTAAATTGTCAATTCTTATGAAATAAATGCTGATAATTTCGCCATTAAACAAACAGATCTAAGGTGCATGTCACATTGCAGCGAGATTGTGAAGAAAGTTTAATTAATGCAAATAATAATCGATGTTATTTAAGTAGCACATTACATTTGACACAAAGCTTTTGCATATAATAGCTACCTACAATATACTAAAAATATATAAATATTGCTGGATAATTAACACATGTCATCTAGCCCCTTGGTGAGCTCGAAGCTTGTATAACGGGTGCTTTACACAAAAAAACAGAATAATATTTTAAGTATAATGGTATTCAATTACCAAAATAATATACTTACATAGATATCTGCGTAGCTTTCACGACGTAATAGTGTGGTGTGACCAACTCTTTGGCCAATTTTATGTCAGTCAAGGTTAAAAGTTACAACTAACATTATGCTAACTTAAATTATCTAAAATTACGACAAGGCCACAACATTAAAATTTATTATCTTTCAAGTTATTCAAGAAATATGTGCGTATTTATATACAAAAAAAAACTGTATTTATATCTTTACTCGATTGTTTGTTTGGAACAAAATGTATAAATCCCAAAGAATAAAATAGCGTATTTAAAAAACTAGGGCTTCAATAATATAAACAACAAATAAAAATTAATCCTGTTTCTAACTCCCTTCGTATTCATATATGCAATTTGGAATCGCATCCGCATATTATATGCGTGCATATATTGCATATAATGCCATATAAATGCAACATTTGATTTTTAAATCTACATTTCTTATGCTTGAAGGTCTCAAAAGCCAATGTCACAATATATATTTCTGTATATCAAGGGCATATTTAACATATATGCATCTGGAGTAGGCTGGATGGGCATATCTAACGATGGCCCGAAGGTTAGGGTGACTCTATTTGCATAGTACTTAGTGATCTAGAAAATTCTGCGACATACTTATAATTCCTTTCGATAAGTACCTATTTATTTCACTTTCCAAATTTTCGTGAGTTACCTACACTATTCATTTTATAACGGGAATTACTCAAGTATTTACAAAGGAGTTCAAATACTTGACGTTTCATCCACAACAAGAGCAGTCTTTCTCGGGACGAGTGGGCGCTCCGCCGTACTCCGTCCGTCGTCTTGGACCTACCTATCTGTAAAATAAACCTAACAAATGTTCAGATATTTGGATGTTAGAAACTTATATTTATTCAATTTAGATTACCTATAGTGTTAAAAATAATGATGAATTTAAATCATCATTAAACTCACACTTTGCCTCAAACGAAATTATTTCTGCAAAATATTAGTATAATGTGGTTTAACTAGCTTTTTTTTTCATTTGGGTACATATATTTTCTCACTGAAAATCGCTGTGAAATTAAAAATTGGTTATTTCCAAAATTATTATCTGCTCTTATTAATAATACTCTTACTAGGCACCAATAGGTACAAGTACATACAATAGGCTAATTAATTTACCTCAAACATTAATACTAAATATATATTAGTAGATAGATTAGTCACATAGTATTACGGACATTCAACATACTAGTTCTTATTATAGATTTCCGAGTAAATTATGTTTCGTATCTTAAATAGTAGACCATTGTTCTCTATAATTAATAGGTTTATTGGTATTGGAGTGTATACTGCATAGTTACTTCTCATTATTTTATCATTTTGAGCAAATGCCTCTCTGGATTTTAATATATTTTTCAATAACAATTACTAATAATTTAGATTAATAAAAGAAACGTATTTTTGTATAAAATATTGCTTTTTAGTTAGGTACAAAAGTTTATCATTGATTTTACATAAAAATTATGTAGTAAAAAAATATAATTATCATTTTGATATTTATAAATTAAAACCTTGTTAAACAGGTCATGGTTTCGAGAATTAATAGAAATGACATAATAAATCCTGACCATAGAGTAAATTTTACGGGAATAAACTGACAGTTAAATGTTAACGGTGTGTTTAATCTTCTGCCCTTTTAACTATCAATAGTTTAACCTTCTCCCTTCCCTTGGGAAAAGGGAATCTACACCTGGTAACATTGAAATTAAATAAACATTTTACTTTTAAAAGGTCGTGCTTTGTAAACAAATACCTTAATAATTTGTGTAGCCATTATAGCTGCAATGATTGAAGGAATGGAGAGTGATTATCAAGGTTTTAAGAATCAAGGTAAATTAAAAATAATTAGAGGATTTTCGTTCGGATTTACAACAATGTTAAGGTTAATGTTAGATCTGTGGGACAAGTGTATCTGTCTTGTCGGTAAACCAGAAATTAGGTTTAAAGAATATTCTTTAAAAAATACATTTCAATTAAATATCTAATCAATTTAGAGGTAGTTTAAAGTAGTTTTTTTCCTTATGAAGATTACTTTCGGTACGAATATTTGCAAATCGTACAAATAAAAAATATCTGTCCCGAGGGAATCGAACGCGCAACCTCTTGCATCGCAGGCGGATCTTCGCCCGCTGCGCTAGAGGTCATCATATTATATGAGTAGGTAATTAATTAGAGGAAAAAATACCATTGTTTTAAAAAGATACTGCTGTGTTTGCAACATTATTGATAGTGGAATAAGATTTCAGTGACGTTCGGTTTTTAACGATGGAAATTTCTAACGTGTAAGATCAATAACACTTAACATCAATTGCTATCTACTAGAAAAAAGTATGGTAATGAAACATGCATAAATTGAGAGTATATAGCCAATAGATCAATTCTGATTTGTTAACGTTCATTATACTTTATTGAAAATTTATGACATATAGGTAAATAAAATAAATAAAACTTCACAAATATTGGATAATAAATGTGAGTTCAAGAGTGTATCAGCAAACAAATTTACTAAGCCTCTTTTGAAAAGAAAACTTTTTTTTCAACTTTCAAGTTTCACTAGGTACCTATGTCACTTTACTTGGGTTTTGTAACATTTGAAAAATCGAAATAAAAAATTCTGACGTATTCACCTAGGTATTGCTGGACAATTCACACAGCAACATCTAGCTGCGTAAGCTCGAAACGGGTGATAGATTTCTGATATACTCAATAGAATACACATAATTCTTATCTAATGTGCAACAGTGACCTTTAAACAGACCTACAGTAACAAGATTTATATTATACCTGTTATGATCCACTAAACTGCGCCAAAAGTCATGAACGATCATCATAAATCAAAACTACAAATGGCCATGACTGCCGCCATATTTTGCCAATATTATGTCGGAAACACAGTTTCGTAATCGGCCTCTAATTTGAACCGGTGTAACTTCCGAATGTAAATTCCAAAAATTATTTTATTTCACGCTTATCCGTCATGCCTTGCAATAGCTTTGTTTATTTTTAGCTGACTTAAAAAGAGGTTCAACACGGCAATTCTAGTATGTAATATTGTAAGCAAACTCAGAACATATGATCGTAAAACAATCATTTTTTATCAAGGCAAATAATTATCGATATCATCTTAAATAAAATTGACGTAAAATTAAAGAAAACATTGTTTTAAAATTGAATTGTCCAGTGATCTTTAGTAAGTATATTATGGAAATAAATGACATAAATCTTTAAATCTCTTTAAAAAAAGTTAATAAAATAAATAAATTGCGAAATATAATCAGTTTAATAAACAACTGATCCTTTATGTAAAAAAACCCGTTGAATTTATTGATACCATAGACGAAAATAATGGACGGGTCATTAATTAGTTGGCTCAACTCCAAATCAAACTAAACTTTACTTACATCAAAATTAATATTACAAAATCAATTAAAATATTTTAACAATAAAATTAGCTTCTTATTACTCTATTATCAAATATTTGTAGGTCTACATAATTATAAAAACGATAACAATTATTTGGATTGAATAAATTATTACCTACGTTTAATCTGTTGCATATTAATTTCTAAGTCTATTTGAAAAAATATTGTCTTAAGACAAACGTAGCATTAGTTCTACATATTGTCTATTTGATAGTTCGAAGGTTAAATGGCTGACCTCTTTATTGTTCTTAACACAATGGTTTGATATTGAACAGGGTAAACTTAGCTACTGGTAACTTAACAAGAGATTGGCCACCCAACGTTATTGAAAACCTCATTAAATTTCAAAAACGCTTTAATAATTAATCTGATTCCTAGCATATTTATTAGATTCAGATGTTTCTTCGCGGAAATCAGTAAAACTTTCATTTACTCTATCGATCACCCGCTATAGAATGACAGCCAAAGTTGAACTCATTGTTAAACTAACATAATAAAGGCAAATTATCACCTAATTAAGTTTAAATACTGTCTTTACACAAAGAGATAGAAACAGTATTTGGACAGCTAAGTGTAAAGATATTATTTCCTTTGTCGTAGGTATTTGTTTTCTGAAGATAGAACTTTTGACAGCAATTACTTGTAACATTGACACTATATTAGTAAAATTTAACTATCTCATTCAGTGAAAATAATTAAACAGATTGCATTTGTTATATTAGAGGACCACCATACATGGTTACTGCGTCGTGCTTCACTCTCACAAAGTAAACGATACTATCTCTACATCTAAGTTGAGACATAAAAGTGTGGAGTAATGGGCACTTACGCAAAACATACGCAATGAAAGGAGGGCTCGGTGTGCCCACACCCTCGTGCTGTTTGCTCTGCCCACAGGTCAGGGCTCGAGTACGTTCCAGCAAACAGCATAAACACAGGTTAACCCGATCGATGTCACGCTCGGCCCGAAATAACGCATTACCCCGTACCCAATGCAATGTTTTGGAATTCGACGTTCAACAAGCTCGTTTTGATTTCCGTCCAATAAAACTGTCCTTTCAATCATAATCCGCTTAGCAAACAGTCAAGGGAGGCGGCCTTGAAGTTGACGCGTAGTATGTGTTTACGTACCTAATATCAAATATACCCTGGTCAATATTATTGTGTGCTAACGGCATTCTCTGTTGTTGCAGGTTCGTGATAAACCTACTGGGCACGAACGTGCTGACGACCTGCCTCCTCGCGCCGGCGCTGCTGGGCGAGCACTGGGCGCCCGCGGCGGCCAACGCACGCCTCTGGCTGCAGGCAGGCGACGCGGCCGCCGCCGCCTGCAGCCTCGCCACGCTGCTGGCCGTCACGCTGATCGCGCTGGACCAGCACCACGCCGTCACCGACCCGCTGCGCTGCCACATGCGTCTACTGCAGCGCCGCCCCGCCGCGCTCTGCGCCCTCACGTGGCTGGTGGCCGGCCTCGCCGCCGCCGTACGCGCCGCCATCGCCCTCGCCGGCTCCTTCTACCCGCAGGAGGCCGCGGTGCAGGGCGTGGAGTTCGCCTACTATATCGTGTACTTGATCCTCGGCGTGCTCGCGCCGTCTACCGTGGTGTGCGTCATGTACGCGCGCATCTACCGCGCCGCGCGCTCCTCCGGGCTGCGGGCGCGCGCGCACGGCGCCAGCGCGCTACAGCTGCACGAGCCGCCGCCGCTGCCCGAGCTCGTCGAGGAGGCGGACGGACTCACGCTGCGCATCGACGGGGCCGAGGGCGACCGCAAGTTTGGGCCCTTCCTGCTGCCCCCGGAGCGACCGATCCGCTGCCCCTCCGTCGCCAGTCTGCGTCACGCCAAGAAGGAGGCGAAGTCTAGCGAGGATCTCAGGAGAGGCCTGCCGGCGGTGAGCTCCGCGCCGTCGCTGGCGGCGCCGCTGCTGGCCGTGCAGAGGCCGTCGCCGCAGCCGTCCCACAACGGGTCGCGGATCACGTCGATCCGTTGCCGGATCTCGAACGCATCGCTGTTCCGATACCGGGAAGAATCCCGCGCGGCGCGCGTCGGTCTGCTGGCGGGCGCGCTGGTGGCGCTGCACGTGCCGCACGCGGCGGCGGCGGTGTTGGGCGCGGCGGTGCGCGGCGCGGGCGAGGAGGTGCGCACGCCTGCGCTGGCGCTGCTGTTGCTAGCGTCGGCGGTGTCGCCGTTCCTGTTCGCGCTGCGTTCGCGGCGCGTGCAGCGCGAGGCGCGACGCCTGCTGCTGCCGCAGAAGAGCGCGTGGGAGCGGCAGACGGCGGCGGCGGCGGCGGCGGACGGGCAGCGGGCGCGCGCGGCGCTGGAGCTGCTGCGCACGCTGTCGCCGGGGGAGGCGGGCGCGGGGGCGGGGGGGTGCGCGGGCGGCGCGGCGGCGCGCGGGTCCTTCAGCTCGGGCGGCAGCACGCAGCTGTCGTCGGCGTCGGACGAGTGACCGGCGCCGGCCCGCGCGCCCGCCGCGCCGCGGGCCGCACGCCCAGCGCGTCCCACCGCACTACTCATCTGTGATACTAGGCTAAGCCGCAACGCGCTCGGCGCGACCGTTAGACTGATTTAGTATAAGATAATTTATTGTCCGCCGTACCTTACCCGCCGAGCGGGTACCTGATAAATGTGTATTATATTATAAAATAATGAAACAGTTATTAAATTCGTATCGAAGTGATATTGTTGTTTCTTTTCATCTCCACTATCGTCAGATGCGTTCAATAATCTTTTTACGCAAGGTTGTGGAGTAAATTACAGGTAAACCTTGCTAAAGTTAACTGGCTGATCGCAGGTAGTCTTCTAGGTAGATTGAGCTGACTTTAACAGTCGTTCAATAACACGCGTCACGAATAGTTGCCATGCTAACTAATTACTACTAAGTTTATCATAACTGATTGACCTTTGTACAAATTATATACCTTAGGACCTACATTTGGAAGCGGCAAATATATTAATTATTCGAGATTAGTACCTATTTATTTATTACCAGTTCGATTACGCAAGTAAACTAGAGAAACCCACTACTAACCTTTGATTAATTGTAATAAGAGAGTTGGACCTAGTGACAAAATACAGCATTATCACAAGTGAACGAAGGTACCTCCCGGAACAACCATGGAACATCATTAACTAGTAGGTAATTAAGGGATATTATAACTGTGCGACTTTGAATCAGCTTAAATTTTTTGTTAGGTGTTTGATACTCTTGTTTTGATAACTTAAATGCTAACAAAGTTGTAACCAGGAATCAATTATTTTGCATTAAAATACTCTAAGAAAACTACAGTTCCGATATCTGTAATCTTTCAAGATTTCTGAACAAAAAAATGGAAACATCTTCCACCGGATGAAGAGTTCCTGAGTCTACGTGCTTCAAAAGAACGAAGTACCTAGAAGAAGAAAGTGTATCAGGGTATAAGTACCTATATATTAAATACAGATTAAATAACTACGAAAGATTTGGCTCTTAATGATATTGACAACTTTACATAGGTAGTACTGTTTATACTATTGTGGAGGAATGTACTAATTCTAAGGACGTCCATACCTACTCATTCTCTTGTAAACTTAGTACTCGTAGATAGGTACATTTAATAGTTTTATCTATACTGTATTATCGGTTCGCATTAAAAATGTGTAACCCAATAATGTAGGTAAGCTATAGCTCATATAAGGCGAGAGTTCTAACTCAACATCTATCTATGTTACTAAGTGAAACGTTTTGGCCGAAAGGAGTCAAGTTTCGAAAGTTCATCGCCTGCAAGTGGACACGGGGTATCATCGATAGCTGGAATTTATACACGTAAGTATAATATTTGTATGTATGTTCATCTGAAACTACTTATGTTAGATCTTTATAGCTTCAAGACACAGGCATATCACGCCTAGTTTGGACATAAATGATAATAAACACTGTACGTATAAACTGAGCGAGTAAACATGTAATTTGTAATAGCTTATGGAACAAAAATTATTATTAGTCTCTTTATTAAAATATAAACACATTAAAATATTTTTTTCATACTCGCAATAGATAAAAAAATAAGTAAATAAAACGAACTACTGAAAAAATAATATAAAACGGATAATCACCGGTCACAAAGCTAAGCTCAAGCGGCCGGTGACTAGGAGTGCAGCAGAGAGAGGAACATTCTGACAATGCGTGCAGAGTCTAGGAGTACCGCCTTCTGGATCTGGCCCTTGATCCGACTTCCAGTGAGAGCCTCTGGAGATGTTGGTGGAGACTCTTCGCTATTAGGCCGTTAACGGACACAACTTATTTATTTATTTATTAACTATTGGGACGATAGTCGCTGATTCCACTTATCATTATAATTGTTTGTTGTTTGTAGTTTTCTTTTGCCCCATACTCAGTGATGGTCCACCGCTCCTAGCCTAGAAATGCACCATAATTGGCAACATTCATGTGTTGCCAATTATGGTGCACACATGAAAATCGAGGTTAATAGGTAAGGCTGGTTCCTCGTTACTTAACGCAATTACTAGATAAGAGAATGGAACGGCTTGCTACGGATAATGAAGGCATCAGAAACAATTGTTCTATTTATATTAATTTGTAGCAAAACTTAAAATAACTACCTGATACTATTTTTTTAAATACGAAATATGCTGGACTATTCACACAGCAACATCTAGCCCTGTAATAAGCTCGAAGTTTTTGATACGGGTGCTAGATTTCAGATATAATTTATATAATATACATACATAGATAGATCTTTAACACCCAGACACTCGGAACAAATATCTGCAGATCCTACAAATTATTGTTTCGAGGCGGGCATCGAACCCGCAACCTCCTGCGTCGCAGGTAGACCTTCGCCCGCTGCGCAGAGGTCGCCAATAATTAAATAATATAAATTAAAATAATGTAGTCCATTCTTACAAAACTTAAATCAAATCGTCGACTATCTGTTATCTATGCCTTCAGTAATAACTTTGATTAACCACATCCTTATTATTATAATAACGTCATTAAATTACCATATGATTATAATGATTAATTTCAATACATTTAGATATACTAATTTAATATACGATTCGAAGAGATCAATAAATAAATCATCAAATAATATCAATATTTAATAATAACACTAAAATAAGTATGATAGTATAAGAAACCAGCATGTTCTGAGAGCTCTGAAAAGTTTAAAGGACATGTGACATTCACCTACCCGCACTTGGCCAGAGCGCGGTGAATCTTTATCTCTCTCTCTTTTTAAAGAGAAAAGTCCATATTTACCAGCAGTAAATAGGGTAAATAATAAATAGTAAGTAGTAAATAGGGGTGCTTATGCTTATAAAAAGTTAGATGGGTCGATGAAATCAATGGTCAATTGACCCTACTACCATAGTGGTGGCACATAATGAAATAATGAGAGTACCTACTATCAATCAATCAATCAAAAACTCTTTATTATACACCACAAAAGGAACAAAAATAACTATTATTATCGCTGAAGAGCGATAATGCCACCATTGGATGATAGAATAGAAATACATTAATATCAAGGCAGTGGTGTACTAACATGAGTTAAAAATAAATATAAATATTGCTAAACAATTCACACAGCAGTATTTAATTAAATCTTTTATTCAATTCAATGCTTTAATTACGTCTTAAATATATCATAACAAGTCAGGGCCTTTTAATGAGTTAAAGAAGATTTCCGATCGTTTAAATAGTTTAAATGATACAAATAAAATTAGCATTTCTAGTTAAATATTAATAGATAATTTTGGGATTACCTTGCACGTGGTAAGTTATGAAAACATGTTGACAAGTTTAAATCTACAAGGTACTTATGGTTGTGCTAAGTAGGTTAAAATTAAGTAATATTTTATGTAAACTTCTATTTTCAATGTTATCCTATTTCAGTATATTTTACATTATACATATAGAACACCCAGACACCCGAAACAAATATCTGCAGATAGTACACATTTTTGTTCCAAGGCGGGAATCGAACCCGCAACCTTCTGCGTCGCAGGTAGACGTCACAGGTTACTAGGGTGAAAATAAAGCAATAAGGAATATTGGCGCCCACCATAACCAATAAAGCGATATTGATGTGGTAGCACGGTCGTCATCCTCAGATGTGCTGAAAAATATCTGTAAGAAACCAAAGGTCTTACTCCGCTACATCAAGGAGTTAGACTGGTTAGGGCCGACTTAGGCAAGGGGACAATGCACAATACGCTCCATAGCGAGACGTCAGTCAGTGCAGATCCTAGTTCCCCCACAACAAATTAGGAATTACGAGTAGAATAAGAACCAATAAAGATTGTCAAGAAGAAAACCATTGCCAAACAATGTAGGTAACTGTGGCACGATTGACCTCGATGCGTTTAATTAATTACCGCATAAAATGCCAACTAATTTAACAATTGGGGCTCACTGACTTTTATTGTAAGACGAAGTAATTTACTTAATTTATTTAATGCTACGGTAGTCTGAATATGCCATGTATTTAATTTTAGATTAATCTTCTTGTGGAAATTACCTAATATCTAGTTCATCATCATCATCTCAGCCGTCGGACGTCCACTGCTGGACATAGGCCTCCCTTATAGAACCAGCAAATTATACCAATTCATCCGTCCACCTAATAGGCGCTGCGTTTCCCAATCCATGTTCTCAATAACTTATCGCTCCCATCGGCCATCCGTTCTCGCTATATGGCCTGAACCCTGAACATTGCCACCTTCAAAATAAAAGTGAATATAAATGACATTATACAAAGTAAATTTTGCCAATAGGCAAGACATATTAATGATTATGAAACTTTCGTATCAATAATCATTTCGAGTTCTATTCTCGCTATCTCGGGGGCACGACTACTCGTCACGCCATTCATGATGATGTGATTACACCGAGAGTAAACAAGTTGTATTTACATTGTAGTGATAACAGTGATAACCACATTCAAACGTAGAATCGCACTGTGACGCGAAACACGCGCTATTGAAAATAATCGTATATTTTCGACAAGTGGGGCGTAATGTTACGTCAGCTGGTTCAATGATTTGGTATCGAAAAAGCGTTGTGATGTCATAAAAAATATCTAGTATGTTTGTTAAATAAGTATATCAGAAATCAAGCTGCCTTGTCATCTATCAGAGCTTACCACGGGGCTATGTTGCTGTGTGGTTTGTCCAGCAATATTTTAATAATCAAGACTCCGAACAAAGTTATATCGAGTAGCTAGTTCATAATAACAATGAAACAATAAGATGTGGTGGGTAACCGCATTGTACTTGGTGTCCGTTTCTGAACTTGAGGTGCACCTTATATAACCTGAGATGACGGAATGATCTAGAAAAAATAAAATATTACATAAAACATAGGTAGGTACTATAGCATGGGCCTTTTCAAAAAAGGTATTCTGAAGCATAAAAAGCAAAGTAAATGCTTACAATAAAATATGCTTATCACGTGTAGATGTTTTCCTTCACCATTCTATTTTTAAACACACGTTATTTTTAAACTTAAAAAAATCTGAACCCGGAACAATCCTAGAAACAACACAGTGGAAGTCGAACCTACAACCTTGCGTTGAGCTGTGGACCTTACACTCGCTGTGCCAAGGTTGTATCATCCTTTGTTTGATAAACCAGGATTTTAACAAGGCATCGATTTATTGGTTGGCCTACTCTACAAAACTGAAACGATAATAAGATGAAACAACATTTATTTGGGATAATTTTACATCATAGACTCCCATACCACTGCAATAAATTAGTGTTAAATTATACATTTAAAAAGTATTTTCATATTTTCTAGATAACCTGCCTGCAGCTTCGCTCACTTTCTATGGTTTTCTTACCTTTTCATTCTCCCCTGGACTTTTACGAATATTTCAAAACAGCGGAGTTTATGCGAGACTAACGAACAGCAATTCATTTTTATATATCGGATAGATATAGATAATTTACGTATTATAAATATTAACTCTCGTATTTTTTTACAGAGTAGTATTTTTTATACAAGTCAATTTAACGATAATATCTACAAACCACGATCCATCTTTACGAAATTAATATCTCTTATTAAATTATGAATTCCTGGTGTTCTTCAACAAAGAAAGATTATTTATCACAACAAGGACTCAATATTAAGACATCCTGGTATGGACAATTATTTTTATGAGCTTGTTTAATTTAAGGCTTTGGTAAGCAGAAACATTATTTAAATTATTAACTAGCTTACGCCCCGCTCTAACCGTGAAGGCAAACATCGTGAGGAAATCGGTATGTCGTGAGAACTTTGAAAGTTTGAAGGACATCTGTAATTCATCAACCCCGCACTTGGCCAGCGTGGTGAATTAAGGCCCAATCTATTTTGTCAAGAGAGAAGTCCCTGTGTAAAATATAACAGCATACTAACAGCATTATAATCATATTAACAGCAGTGGGAACGTAAATAGTAGGTGACAATGATGATGATTAAGTTTAATTCGTTAAGCAATTGAGCATCAAAGCTGTCAAATCAAGTGTTCATGTTAACTAATGTTTTAGGTGTTAGGTAAACATGTAAGGTTTTTAGGTCACGGCTTAGGTCGATTGGCCAAAACTTTCCACGGAGCACTGAATCCATAAATTAGGCATCACAAGGGTGTGTGACCCCTCTACCACTGATCAGGGTCCGACTGATTCGGAAAGTAAGTTCATAATATAGATAATAATTTGTTAATAATTTAGCGGATGAAGCCGCGGGTGGAAGGTTAGAAAGCTCATAGAGTAGATACAGTAAAACATATTAATTAACTTAATTATTATATCTTCTTTTCAGTAAATATTATATAGCTCATGCGTGAAGGTCAGTCTTCAAAAACTTTTTGATGGAGTTTTTGATGGGACTGGAATAATATGGGTTGTTATGGTGCGATTAGAGAGAGATGAGAGTAGTCGTGTTGGGCTAAGGTTTGCCGAATCAAGCGTCCCTGAATCGCTGGTTAGGTGAGAGGATTCATCGGTTAATTTTTGTGCACATAATCGTATTGTACTCACACCTATAGCATATACCTGTGTAGGTAGACTTTAGGATGTCATTAACATCGGCAGGCACTAAGTGGAAACTTTTGTTAGAAGCTTGTAACCAAAGTCAACGACATTAATATAATTCAGAAAAGGGGCAAATACCAAAAGGTACTAATATAATAATAAATAATACAAGCTTAAAGAGTTTAAATACAGTAGGTACCTACACAAATTTATTGATAACTTTATAGTTACATCATGTTACATTTTGTTTCTTCAATGTTTTCACCTTCACTGTTTGAGCACGTGTTTTTCAAACGCGCATATTTTTTTGCTAGTATAAAAATCTAAATGATCGCGACGGGATTTGAACCCACGACCTTCAGAATAAATTCGAGTGTCTCGTCCTACCACTTAGCCAACACAGCTCGGTACGGCACGGCACGTTTATTCTGATAATTATCTGAATATGTAAAGTATAAAATTCTTAATAACGAGGATGACCCAAGGAATAATAAATCTGTAACTAGGAAACGACAGAACAACAGTTTCGTATCCAAAAACAACGAAAGCATATTTTTTACAAGAGAGTATTGTCATGTCAGGCAAGAAAAGCATCCTTCAAGATATTTATTTCAATTATGTTGCGGCGGTGAGGGCAAAGAGTAGACAACAAGAGTAGGTACAGACTACAGACATGGCATAGAATAAGTTTCGAAACTGACATATTTTTTACGTTTAAAAAACCTTATTTTCGCATACAAATCGTTATTTTACTATGAAATTAATTAAAATGTAATCGTTAATTTACAATGAAATTTTAAAGTTATTAAAAAATGTTATGGGAAAAATTACAAGATCACAAAGTTACCTTGATCTTCAAATCCTGAAACTGAAGATGAGAGTCAATCACTACAAAAATATATATAAGAAATCAAAATTATTCAAATAACTTTCATGCAGCAACTAAGAAATTAAGTTATTAAAAAATATTCTATTATAACAACAATTTAGTAGTAATACCCGAAAAATTACGCAGAATCGAAATTATATTGTGACAACAATTAAACTAATATTATAAATTGAAAGTGAATATGCGTGTCTGTCTATCCGTTTTCCACGGTAAAACAGATGGACCAATAATGAAAATTTTTGCCCGGCAGTAGGATGATAAAAGTAAGTAAAAAATTATGGATATGTTTTATGAAACGTCTGGTCCATTCTATTTTATATTCTTTGACCCAGCCTTCGATGGCATCTTCAAGTAATTGAAGCCATTCTTCACCCGTCCTGACATTTTACACTCGCAAAGATTTATCGGTCGTGGATATTGAGTTTACGTACCAGTATTGTGACATAAACACTATTATCTCGATGGAAATAATTGGGGAAAAAAACAATATAAGCTGACCCATCGACAGCCGACTAATAGGTTTGTACACAGTACCAAATTACTTCCAAATGCACTCGGTAGGCGTAGTGATTACACCAACTCTCCCAAGACCTATAGACCCATTTTCCCATTTTCCCAGTTCTTAGGGAGACCCTTACAAAATCACCTATTCGATTACATTTCCACTGCTGGGACACAGGGATTTCTCACTTGACGAAAGAGATTAGAAAATTCCGGTTTCCTCACGATGTTTTCCTTCACCATTAGAGCACGTGTTTATAAAGTACAAAGTGAAAACCAGAGGTGCGTGGCGGGGTTTGAACCCACGACATTCGGAAAGAAAGTCGAGTGTGCTCCGCATAGCCAACACCAAAGACCCACTATAGAAAATTCTGCAATATCTATGGACAGCCATAGATAATGCAGGATTTCCTCTAGTCATCATGATAACCATGCAACTTATCTTTGACTTTAACCGTCTATTGTATGCAAGAGACGATAAAAGTACTTACCTGTATATTATTTCCTAATACTTCCTGTATTAAGTAATAATTACTGAAACCGGTCTGAGTGTTAGTATAATTAAAGTTGTAAGAAATTAGTAATAGCCTTAGGTAAGTTACTACTGTATATATGGTATATCTGTAACATCTATACTTATATTATAAAGCTGTAGAGTATGTTTGATTGTTTGTTTGAAACCAAAAGGATAGCCGTCTCTATAGTTCTTTGAGCGACTCTGAGCAATGAGTGTGAATTATCGGTAATATTTATTTATTTATTAGCTATGTTTTTGTTAATAAATATCTTTATTATACTTACTTTTTGTATCAAAAAGGTACGAAAGTTGAAACACGCTGCATACGGCATAATCTTTACTTAGAAGGTTTACCTGAAAAATTAACATCACTTCTCAAGCGCGTGATGGTTTATATAACAATGTTACAAGAAGTATAGTTTACACGATTCTACAATAAAACACGGTTAATAAAAATAAATTATAAACTATGTAAATGTAGGTAATATGTACAGTCTTAGGTGTTTCTTGCACTGACGTTATGTTGGCATAATTGATTCTTGCCGTACCGTAGTGCAAGCGATAACCGCCTCTAAGGTGACGAACCTTTTCATTCGTCGACTGTACTTTAAATGAAAGGTTAGGTGACTGTCAAAGACTGACCTTGTACATATATATTTTTTACATATACTAACTATTACCTACTGTATTATATTATGCTAATAGAATTTCGCATGTGGATTCTATAGCGGTTTTCAGAATAAGTTTTTTATGATATGTTATTAGACAAATGTAATTCTAAATTCCAATTAGATACCTATAGAAACAAAAATGAGGAGGTGCGCAAAATAACGCGGCTTACCGACATAGCCTAGCGGATTAGATCTTTGAAGTGGCAATGGGCTGGCAATATGGTGAGGAGGACGGATGGCCGATGGGGCCAAAAAGTTCTCGAGAGACAACGGATCGACAAACACAGCGTCAAATGTCCACACAAAGTGGACAGATGATGGACGTCCGATATGGCTGATGATGATATAATACCAACAATTTTTATTATTGAACGTAATATACTGTACTTTATCTACAAAACTCAAAAAAATATTCATACTCGATTATATCTCAAAAATTAGAATAATAAGCAAAGTATTTAATAAAATAAAGTCTCTACAACCTACACAAAAACGTGTAACAAAAACATGATGAATTATCAATTCGCCTACGTAATTATGTGATCTAAATCCAAATAATATTCTTCTCATTCAACACACATTTTATTTAGATCACCGCCAAAAATATGACAAGTGACCTTATTTCAAGAATATTGAGTTAAATTAAACTTATTGGAAAACAGTACTGTATATTTTGAAAGATTTGTCATTATAGGCAGTTAGCAGGCAAATATCGTGTTAGAAGATAGGGTTTAAATACTTTCGAAAAGAAAACGCGAATTGGTAAGTTCACCATTTTAAATTGCTCGTATTAACTAAAAATGTTATAATGAATAGTGCCTAGTTTTAAGTAGTTTTTGCTTCAAACATCATGATTGTATCAAGTAAATACTATTAATACATAATAATAATACATAGTAATACATAATAAGCTACCAACTAAATGTTATATAAGTAAAATGAAACGATATTTTTCTTATTATTACTAAGGGATATTTCGGTCTATAAATACATTTATATTTTTCGTAGATCTTTCGTAGCAAACGTCTACGAGGGTCTACTTCGTAGACCTCAAATATTCTAATCGTAGCTTGCACTGTGTAGTGTATTAATCTATATAAGACACTGAGGTGTGTGTGGTGTCGACCTTAGAAAAGTACCACACCATATATCCGTAGGAATCATGCATTATTATTTACCACATTATTAATAGAAGACATTGCATGCCCAATGCATTGTGAAATTCTATTCTGCGATATGAACTTTTAGAAGATGTATGTAAAATTATGATTGATAAATAAAAATTAATTGCTGTACGTTTGTCTCGCTAAAACTCAAGAAAGGCAAAACTGTTAAGTCCACAATTATACCATGTAACGAATAATTATCTCAAGCCATAGCAACATATAGACCAAGAGCCCGGTCTGGCCAGACCTTCCTTTAATTCACAAGCGTGAAAATTCTTTCATGTGTATGTCTAACATAGGTAAGAATAACCCCCAAACATGAAACCTGGATCGCGGTTCCTTTGGGAGATATTCTTAAGAAGGTCTGGCCATCACGGGCTCTTAGGTTAATAGGTATGACAATGATTTTAGCTGACAGAAAATATGATTCGACAGTTTTTGTAGGCTGTTCTAAAAATAAACTAATTACTTCGTGTAGCACAATTTAAAATCCGGGTCATCTTAAAACTAGTTTTTATTTTATTTTATTTTCTGATCATCATCATCATTTGACGGCCTTTGTGGGGCAGTGGGCGAAGGTCTGCCTGCGATTTCAGTTCCGAGTGTCTAGATGTTATATACATTATGTTTAATAAAAAATGTAAATATAACTATCTATGTATGTATCTTATATTAAGTATATCAGAAATTTAGCACCCGTAACACAAGCTTCGAGCTTACCACGGGGCTTGATGTGAAATGTTCAGCAGTATTTATTTATTTATTGGATCGGGTTAACCATGTGGATGATTCTGTTTTTCCCTGTTCCATTTTAATTTGGATCATTTCGGACAATTGCATCAATGTTAAAATCATATAAGTCCAAAATTAGTGGCAGTTTGTGTAAAGCCAGTTTTTTTTCTTAAAAATACTATCGAGTTGTCTTGTTCTTTTAAAATCAATACTGTTTAATGCAATCTCAGAAAGTAACAATCTAACAAAATTTTCCATATTATCCATATTTAATTTTCCACTTGACATAAAAATTGTAGGTTTAATATTGGTAAATGTAGGTCTTCGGTTTACGTAATAAACCTCAGAAAAGCTAGATTATGATGATCGTGAATATGTGGAAATGACCAGTCACTGTAAGATTCCTAATGACGCCATCATACATAATCCTTGTGTGTCTGAAACCACTCGTGTATGACTCGACGGCTTAAGTATAGTATTCAGGAAGCAGGGACGAAATCAGGACTGGCGTAATGGAGTGAAATCGTCGCCCTTGTGGCTAATCATCTATTCCCTTCCGTCAACAGAAAAATGTTTTTATTTATTTCGAATAGACAAGCCTACCCTTAATACAAATGGTAAAAATATAATTTACAATTTAATATCAACAAAATATTTGCGTGTTGGAGCTACGAACCATACCTAACTACGTCCGCTATTTTATTTAATGAAGGTACAAATATAATAAATTATTGGTGTTAAAAAACCTTGAGGAAGGTTTCACAAGATAATGCAATAAGTAATGGAAAATTGTTTTAAATTAATACTTGTGAAAATGCTTTGAAGTACTTTACGATCGACAGAAGAATGATATGAAAATTTAATTTGTAATAACAATAAAATAAAAATAACTGGCTCACCCTCCCGCAGCTTAACCCCTCTATTACCATATCTTCTCACCTTTTAAACCTTCTCTGGGCTACTACGACTATTACAAAACAATGAAAAAGGGATTCCTTTTTGAAGTTCTAATAATCTTAAACAATTCTTATAAACTACATATTAGAAGATTAAACTAAGATTATCCATCTTATTCATAACAGTATATAGTTTATTAATACGTATTACGCTTTCTGTGACTTTTGTCCTAATCTTTGACATTTGTGTTGGTTAGAAAGTGACAATATTTTAGGCTAGAACGTGCATGCTATTTCTATTATGCAAGAGTGTGTATACATCTCAAAATAGCCACTGTTGTACATGAAATCATAAATTACGAGTATTATTGTTATGAGCAATGATCGATACACAAAGCATCCGGATCCAATACCTAAAACAAATATAATGAGTCGCATACTTGAGACGATTTTCAAAACATTGTAAGTATACAAGAATTTGCCCACGTGTTGTAGGTTTTCTCGCGGAGAGGTGTATCAGTAGGTAGTATATAATACCGTCTGTAATGTTATATTGTGTGTGTGTGTGTGTGTGTGTAAAATAAAAATACCGGCGACTTCTGTGGCTCAGCAAGTTTTGCCTGCCACGCAAGAAGATGCGGGTTCGATTCCCGCCTCGGGACAATTATTTGTACGTTCTGTTTTATTTTACTGCGCTGTCGTTTGTCTTGTATATCTAAATAAATATTTATATAAACGATTTGAGTTTTACTGTAAAAACGGTTAACCAAATCCAACATATAAAAAAAATTCTCGAATTTCCGCTTATATGGAAACTATTGTATTTTATATAGACGAAATAATCTTAAATATCCAATGATAAAGAAATCCATAGCTCAAACAGTTTACAACTCGGCACGGGCCGGTTTCGTAACTGCCTTGTTATGGAAACCAAATAAGTAATCCGTGGAAACGAGACAATAGAGATTTGTAGTTAGAATTTCCAGCTAAAGTACTTTTAATATTGATTTGTTGTGAAAATTACCTATATAATGTGGAAAATAGAAATAACGTAATATAATCTTTGACAACTGAAAGGATACTAAATACGATATCTTTTACTAAGCTACTTGAAAGAAAATCTTTATTTGTAGATTTAGAACTCATAATAATTATACATAGGACACTTTTAACAACGGGAAAATCTAATATAACGCGGGCGAAGCCGTGGGGCGGAAAGCTAGTTAATAATAATCCATGTAGCGAGTGACTAAGTGGGTAGTTCTATTGAATCAGTTGCTATAACTACTGATTTGAAATATTCCTATTTAGGCGTTACATAAAATAACTTATTATAAAATAATGAATTAGAATACGTTAAAGATAATAAAACATTTCTATTTGCAGAAAATTACAGTAATAAAATAATCACTCTAACACATTCTGCCTTGTCATGGCATTTATTTGTTAATAAAAATAACACAGATGACAGCACAAAACAACAATAAGTAAGAATACAATATTTATTGTAGTTGTTTACTAGGTATTATTATAATTATGTATTATACATACAATACATTATATTAGTACTTTTCCACGAGGTAGGCTATGTTGCTAAGTCTTTTCCTAGGAACGAAAATAGGTTTTTTCTACATCATGAAATAAATTTATGGAAAACTAAATAAAATCTAATAGAAACACATAGAAAATCACCATTTTCTATGTGATAAGATGCTTTTAACGAACGGTGTGTATCAATATTCATATTCAATGTTCATTTATTTTGGAAACACATGTAGGTACACTTAGTTACAATGGGCCCTTTAGGCGTGCCAGGACAAATTGATTTTAATATGTTTTCTATTTCATTGTACTTTGTCAATAAATTGCAAGTTCCAAGGAATAAATAGTTCAAACCTTCGGACAAAGTTAAGATTAACTATTAATCCAGTTAAAGTTGAACTGACCTGACCTCCGCTCGGCAAATAAAGCACTGACTAATCGTTCATGGGCTGCAATTACACGGACTGAAACAAAAAACAAAGTCATTTTATTTTCAGCCGGCCGACCCGCTGACAGTTTAGCTTTCGATTTTTTTTATCTACTAATAGTTTTTATAATATAGTCTTCCTCTATAATCGATAAATGCACTATCCAACACTGAAATAATTTTTCAAATCAGACAATTGGTTCCTGAGATTAGCACGTTTGAACGCGCTTAACTTGAGTAAGAGAAAGATCTAAGAGTTTTTTTTAATGACGGATGGGCCGATTTAAAATAATCGTAGTAGCTAAGGGTAGGTTTAAAAGGTAACATCAGCATTTATTTTAATAATGAATTTTATAAGTGCTACCATTAATAAATAAATAAATATTGCTGGACAATTCACACAGCAACATCTATTATTACCTCTGCTACAATACCGGTGTAACTGAGGTCCAACATAGAACCTCTAAGTGTCAAACGATTTTATTACCACAATCTTTAACAATTCTGAAGTCCACAGATTTATCTCCAATTCAAGGATAGTCTTAGAGGCGTCCAAGGCAAGTTTTAGGCCTTCAATCGTCCTAGAAAAGGAATACCTATCTATTTGACTGACGACCTCTGTGGCCTAGTGGTTTGAACCCACTACCTTCGGAATGAAAGTCAAATGTATTTCCACTTAGCCAACACGGCTCAAAACTAAGTAATTACAAAATAATATAACAGTGTTCCCTTGACCGACTTGCAAACAAAGAGCGATGCACGGTGATTGCTATCTCATTGCATCCTAAATCATACATAGCTGCCTAATCGGACCATCTTGATTGTCCTTACCTCATGTTTCTTTACTCTGAAGATCAGGGCTTGATTATGTAAGTGATTCTGAACCGATCTCAAAAAAAATGCACGAATACTATTGTATTGTTATTAGATGTTGGAAAACGGTATTACAAGATCACAACGTATTATTGGTCCTCGAGTGAGAGTCGAACCCACGCCGTTAAAGATACCCTACATATTTTCTAATATTTAGTTTGGTTTTCTTGAATAGGTTTTTGTAGGCATTTTATATACTTACTTCTTTTTCGTTTGAAAATTTAATTTTATCTTTTAGTTAATATTCAGCGTAATTGTTGTTGTTCGTCAATAATTTCACGGTACCATTCGAAATCTCTAAAGTTGCAACTGATACCAATTACCAATCAGCTTAGTTAATTAGGCTCGGATCTTGCATTGTTTAACTTCCCGTTTGGTTTCGCAATGCCAATGTCATGATCTATCATGGATCGTCTGAGCTTCTCGTGCATAGCACGTGTTAAACAAGTAAGTATAAAGGAAAAATTAATATTGCAAATAAACTAAAGGAGTTGATTTTTTCTGCCAAATGAGAGCATACTAGTTTTCCACCAACCCTCACTTGGATAACATTGAATTGGGACCTTCTCTCTCACCTTAAAAAATAAGTCCCTGGAAAGAGATCTCGCGGCTTAGTTTGCATGTTAATGGCCTTTCTCATGTAAATTTTAATGCGTAAAATACAAAATATTGTTGTTAAAAACTATGACGGAGTTAACCGAAATCTTGTTAGCAAAGTTTGCTGCGATTTTAACGCCTGCGGACGACTCGAAATGCGTCACGATTATACCAGGCGATCAGAAGTTGTAAGGAGTTATAGCGTAGATATTTAACGTTCATAGCAAAAATAGGCTTTAAAATGCTGAAAATAAGGTGCCACATAATGGATAGATTTAGTACGGAAATATAGAGCAAGGTAGAGCCGCAGTTTCCTTTTGTTATGGAGAGTTTGCCCTATGCTAAAATTCTATGGTCACTACCATAACATAAACAAATGTTGTATCAAAGTTTATGTTAAAACTGCGTTTTAAACGTATATAAGAAGGTATAGTAAAACCATTCTAAAAATGAACTCCCCTCCACAAAACCGTGATGATTTCAACGTATGAGAGGATATACAGAAAAACAGAATACACAGAAAAAATAATTTCAGGATTCGGTAGAGGGGCGTTCATTTCAAAAATGGTTTTACTGTACGTGTTTACTGAAAAAAAAATACTCAAAATAAACATATTCAAAATAATTTTCAGTTATTATCAATCATTGTGTCAGACTATGCAAAATACCTATTGGGTAGAAAAATCTTGGGTCGAACGGGTAAGCACTCAATTTAAAATCCTCAAAGTTCAAAAACAGGTATGGTACAGTTGCAGATACGGGGATATGTCCCAAACATCCCAAGCGTCCCAACATTCAGACACGGAACGAAACTCCATGACCGGGCTACCAGGCGCACAGAAACCATCAGGAGTTTACAGTACGAACGACGCCAAGTGTGATTAGTTAGACTACATTTCCTACAATAGAGTTCATATTATTTGAAAATGGAACACTATGTACCAGTCGCAGTATGTGTCACCCAGTGATCAATTGGTATAATTCTCAAATCACTCGATCTCATAAATACCAATATAAGAATAATCAAAATGGCATGGTAAGTAACTACGTCATGAATCACTACAAAACTGGGAAATGTAAGATTATGTAGTGCCAACAGTATCAATGCGTTTGAGTTTTCGAACTTTACTTTATTTTTTTTCAGTTGATATTTATGACTCATGAATATTAAGTGTTTTTTCAGTGGTTTTGGACTCTAATACCAAGGAATCTCAATTCGGGCATTAAAGAAATCATACATACTCGTAGAATATAATTATCATTACCAACTAGTTGTCCCGCCCGCGGCTTCACCCGCTACAATGTTTTCAGGACCAAAATTAGCTTATAAGCCTGACCGTTATCTAGTAAAAATAATAGATGTGGATGCTGTGTGAATTATCAAGCAATTTAATTTATGTTTTAATTTTGGAAAAATAACAAAGTCAGAAAAACTGAGATAAACCAACGAACGAGGCGACAAATCGTGTGGTATGCAATGCTAAAACGCCGCTACGAAGCGATACTCGTCGATCTACCAGGCAAACATAACACATCAGAACATGGTGTAGTTCCAAAGAACATCTGACTGAAACATGGATTACTCCGATAGTTTTTGTTTATATGGAGACGACACGACGATAAAATACCCTTATATACCCTACTAGCTGACCCGGCAAACGTTGTTTTGCCATATAAATATTTTATAAAAAAAAAAATTTAGGGGTGGACTACCCCTAACATTTAGGGGGATGAAAAATAGATGTTGGCCGATTCTCATAGATACCGGATAAGCACAAAAAATTTCATCAAAATCGGTCAAGCCGTTTCGGAGGAGTATGACAACGAAAACTGTGACACGAGAATTTTATATATTAGATAATAAAATAAAATGTAGCATTGATTTTTATTTATAAAGAAGAGAATAAAAAGATAGATGGAATGGTAGTTATGATAGTATATTATTTATTCGAATCTAAGAATGGTAATTAATTAATTTTCTTAAATGAACTATGTATTGGATTTGATATTCATATAGTCAGTTAGTTAGGCTTAGAACTATATTTTGTGAATCTATCAAGATTTATCTATTAAGCAATATTCCTTTCCCGGGAAAGAAAGACAGGAAGTCCCGGATCAGCCCGTCTACAGACCATCCCGATCCCGACCCTCTTTGGGACAAAACTCACCAGGAACCCATAGATTCTAAAGAGCTCGCAATCCTGTCAACTATTCTCGGGAATAGGAAGAACATCACGCCATTTCAGTCTTTATTCTTATCGCGTAGAGCCTTTAACTCCATGAGCTTATATTTCAGGAAGAAACTGGTTGCCGGTAACAGAACAGGGATATAGGTTTAAAACTGAGGAGTTAGAGTTCATTATCGCGTAGAGCTTCAGCACTTGAGTCCTTTTACAGTCTCCTTAGCAATTATGGGTCGACGTTATGTTAAAATAAAGTGATACTTGGGTTGTTAGGAATAGAAGTCATATTTGTTCTTTGTTCCAATGCCCCCGTAGGAATGTATCTTCGCGCCAGACTATTGTGAACAGGGTTCTGTTTTGCTTGTTTTGTTGGATGTGAGTCGGGCATGTCCTGTTGGTTTATGCTAGCCTGGTAGATTTTGGTGGGTGGTGGGTACAGTTTTCTTCTTTGCGAATGAATAATCGCGGGCCGGCTTGCAATAATTTTAACTATATTTAAATAAACAAATTGTTTCAAATCGAAATTATGAATGCTCAATCAATATTCCAGAAAATGCTTAGACCAAAATAATATTTAAAAATAAAATAAAATGTAATATAAAAATTGGCACGCGTCGGCATTCGATGGTCAATATAATAATTACATAGTAGGTACTATTTTATATTATCTATCGTTTAGAGCAGCAATATGAGATATCCTAAATAATCTGAATGAGTTCTTATTTTAAAAGGCCTCTAAGGAGCTCCAAAGATATTTCTGTAACGGTAACTAAAAGTGACACCTCGTCCCGCCATATTGCGTCAACTGACCTTATGAATGAATACTGATAATGTGGTTTTCCCGGTCGCGAACTAAACTGATAAGAAGTTATTTCTGGGTTTAAAACTTATAATATGCCTGCAGCGCCATCTGCCAGGTTGAATTGGGAATCTAAAACATCCAGGGCGCCATCCAAACGCATACAACAAAATACATTAAATTCGGTCCAGCTGTTTGGAATGAGTTCAGTGACACATGGACAGTAGACTTATCTATACTATATACATAAAAGTAATTATTTACGCTATTTTATTCATTACAATACATATTTTATACGAGTATAACCTGTTTTTGTAAGATTTATAAAATCGGAGTTTTATAGATTTTTCCGTGGTATTGATGTCTATTGTATATGCTCAAATTCATGGTAAATTAAATCGTTTCAGTAGTTTTGGTGTGAAAGCCAAACAGACAGGCATAAATTTGTTTCACAAACCACCAATCGCATTTTGTAAAACAAGAGTTGAAGAAGTTCGCAATAAGAAATTCAAGTTGTTCTGTAGTTAAAAGAAAACAAATTAATATTAAAATTACAAAAGATTAGTTCCGACCGTGACAGGACTCGAACCTGCAATCTTCGGATCCGAAGTCCGACGCCTTATCCATTAGGCCACACGGTCGATGTAAGGAGACGCGAAATAGGTCAACGCTCTACGCAAAACGAGCCTTCGTGGTGACGTCACAACATGGCGTAATCCATCGGTTTTTTACCATTTCTATGATTCATGTAACTTGTAACCGTTTCATAATTGTTTATTCTTGTCTTATCTTTGGCATGTTGTTTCCATACAAAATGAGTGGTTTTATGGTGTTTATCCCCCATTCAATACCTACCAATCTAACTCTTAAAAAACAGTTTTGTAATTCATGTCATGGCTCTATTACGTTTTTTCCGCAGTCCCGCAGATTATTTTTTCCTGTAGCAGGTTTTTACCGCAAATGTGCCAGTTTTCTAGTTATCATTGTACAATTACAGCTAATTACATAAATCTATGTAGGTTGTCAAAATGTTAGTAACCTAACCTGTTTTTTTTAATTACTTAAACTAGAGAACAAATGGAATTATTGTTTGTAATCAGCATGGTTTTAATAATAATGGTCTGTTTGAAATTTTAATGATCCTCAGACCGTAATCTCGTCTATAATTTTATGCAAGGCTTAATTTTTACGGAAAATCCCTTTATATCAAATCTAATAAATCATAAAGCATATAGATATTATTGCTATATAATTTATTAACCTGCTAATTTATTAATTTTATATACCCTAAGTCTAGGAAGGAGAGTAAATAAGGATAATGAACCCATAGTGCTTAAAGTGATACTTATTTTATTTGTTCTCTGTAAGTGTAAATTAAGGGTAAAGCTAAAGACATTTGAACGGGAACGAATGAGGGTTTCCAAGAAACACTCGGTTTACACCCGAAATTATCGATAAATGGGTTAACAATGGTTTTACGACTTTCTAAGGTGACCGGAGGTAATGGAGCGATTAACTTGTAAACAAACTTTATATAATATAGTTAATGGGAAAACTTACGACTGTTGATATTAGGATACTATTTTATAGATATTAATTTATCTACTTAGGTATATATTATTTTTCTGGTGATGGTATATAATTTTTTTAAAGACCCTATTCCAACCCATTCAAATGTTCACTCATTCATATAGCTCTAAAATCATGAATAACAGCAATATCATTGAATAACAGTAAATCTATCACTCGGATTTCTTCGGAACAACCCACATTCACTCTCACTGGAACAATGTTACCATAATCGACTAAACGTATTCACGATTACGATAATCATCGGTACTCGATAGTTCTCTACTCTATGAGCGTAAAACCCACACCTGACTTAAGTGTCAAATGATTACATCGATATCGATAGAAGTAGTATTTAATACTGCGTCAGGTGCCAACATCAAGTACTTACACAGAAAAAACATACGGCGTGTCACGTTTGTAAATAAAATTTGTATAATATGTAGAAGGAACTGAATTTACAAGATAGAAAAACCAGTGATTAGCGGTCTACCCCCAGTGCCAAATTATACAGAGACATTAAAACAACTCAAATCTTAAATATGATAGTTATAAAAGTTAGGGCCTTGTTCACCGGTTGCAGATAAAGAGCCAGATTGCCTATCCGTAACTTATCTGTCAAATAATCTACAAATTTTGTCCTTGTAAAATAACTCGCCCAACGAAGAAACAATCCTATCGTAGTCGAAAAGTAACTATGATTGGTCCCAACTCTACTTAATGTCTTCACAGAACACACCCACACTCAATTTCACAGACTATACTAGTAAGTACTAGTGTAGTATTGTGTTATCTGTGGTACCGATCAGCTGTTTACAAGTTCAAGTTCTTGTTGTTGTGACTCAGAAACACTTTCTCTAGGAAATGTTCGAGAAAGGATTTCAAGGAACTAATTAGTTTAAGAAGTTGTTAATGGTTTTTGTTTGTGTTCAAAGACATTGATGATTATTCCCGTAATTTTAAGCACAAGGATCGCTTTATATAATGGGACTGGTAGCATCAAAATTTTGAAAATTCAATTATTGTGTGATCTTTCTTACTTCTAAGGGGAAGCCTTGAAGGTCGAGTCTACGTTAGTTGGAGACCTGTGTAATGCTGGGCTGGTTCTCCTTACTACCCAGCTGGTCTCGTTGAGAGGAAGAAAATAATCTATCAGTATCATCACTTTCATTGCTCACACTATTATCACAGGCACTATTGTAGCGTTTTTGTTCAACAAATCTTTGTTATAGGTCGTTTTTAAATAATTTTATGCAGGTTAAGTTTTAAAACCCCAGAAAAGACCGCATTAATTTCAATGTTATTTAAGTTATCTATCTATCTTCTATATATATATATACACTGGTGGTCACATAATTAAGAACGCTGATATTTAGGGAAGATTTTTTCAAACTAAGACGCAAAACTATTTACATGTAATTTATTTTATTTATCTCGGTATTGTAAAACGTTTCTATAATATCACCGTGCTTATTGGTATACGGGTCAAAATCACCGAGGTGGTAATTATGCTTCTGACAAAGATTTTCTTAATAAAATAGCGTGGTTTTGCTAAAATACTTGTTTCCAAATGAAGGTTATGCGCATAATTACAAGGCACTTATAATATTTATTTTATAAAGACAATATTTTATAAGATTTTAGACAATGAATGTCTAAATAGTCATTCCGGGAACGCGTCCTTATCCCATATTTCGTAATTGAGACAAGTCAAAAACAGTTAAAATTAATTCCTTAAACTTGTGTTTCTTTAAGATAATCTTTGAAAATAATTAAACTACGAAAATACGTATAAATAAAAATTAAAAGAATTCAATTTCTTCATAGTTTGATCATTTAAATGCTGTCTGACGATTATTAAATCATTTAGTGAACGCTGTGGATAACAGTCGACGTAACTTAAACAAAACGCGCTAGGTTGCGTTAGCGAATAACAGTGTGAAGTTCACTAGTCAAAGGACAAGACACGTGTTGTTTTTACAGAAAAAAACTAATTGATTTTGATTTTTTGGTGTACATTTTAATTCTGTATGTGGGAAGCGTACATCAATACCCTGTCACTACGGGAACGCTGTTTGGTGATCAGTTTTTCAACCATTTGCATACTTCTTGTCGAATACTTATGAATATTACAGCTTACGTGTCACTTATCTATAAAACCAACATCTTACATGACTGAATGAACCACAATTTGAAAATTTCATCGGAAAGTCATAGTCGGGAACGGTCATTTAGGAAACGTTCTCGTATATGATGGGCGTTCCTGAAATGACAATTGTAGGGGAAAATGACGCTTTATGGCTTTTTAAAACATATAACAATAACTTTTTTTTGTTTGAGGGAACCATTTAGTACGGATAACATGGAAAATAATAAAAAAGGAGCCAAAAACGATTAAAACATAACAAAAAACCTAAAAAACTTTTTTAAAGGGCCAAACCAACAAAAAATTTTTTTTTATAAAATTACACATAAACATAGGGAAAAAAGGATAATAAGGAAAAACTACAATTGATATATTTGATTTTAAGTATCTTCTTAAAGAAATTTTAATGAAAGTGTGGTAATACTATTTGTTCTTTATCTCTTATGTTTGTTAACTGAAATCAGAAGGATTTTATTAGTTTTTATAAGTTTAACTTTTGAATATCATGTTGCTCTTTATTCTAGTACAAATAAAGGTAATATAATGTAAACTTTTTTATTATTTTCATGCAAAAACTAGACGTTGCAGTCATTTAGGGAACGTTAATGTCATTTAGGGGACATCACAAAAACGATAAATTTCTCACTAATGAGTAATGTTATAGTTAAATTTTGCATATACAACCTAAACTGACTGTTTAACATTTGTATTAATATTATTAATTGACAACGTATTGCACAAATGTATAAAATAAATTGAAATTTTGTAACTAAATTAACACTTTTTGAAAATCTATGGAGAGTAATATAAAAAATATGTGTCTATATTATATGAATATACAAAATTACAGCATTTACCGATAGAAGGGCAGGTAAATTATTATTTAATGACGGTGATTATTAAAAGTGTTGGTTATATTATTATTTAAAAAATATTTAAAAGTGTTCCCGAAATGATGTAAGACCCTGTCATATTTTTTATTAACAGGTATAGTTTCATAAATATATAATTTTGTGCGTGGCCCTTTACAGGAAAGGTTCATTACAAATTATACAACATATTCCGCATGTTAATTTTCTTCAAAAGCTAACTTAATTTCTCAGATATTTCAAAACCCAAATTGCTCACCTCAGTGATTTTGACCCATACAATGATTAGCTAAAAATAAATTGTAAATTTTTTACGCTACTTCGAAACATAGTATTCCTATTTACTGGTTGGTCATAATAATTAAGAACGCTTAATCGTTAATTCCTTTTTTTATAATTTAAACAGAAAACACGATAGAAATTTTAACTGTTTGTATAATATTGGCAATATTTAGTGCTGTAAAAGATAAAAAGGCATTGCTTAGTTAAAAAAAATAAAGCCATTGATCTATCAACACAGGGTAGAACACCGGCACAAAAGTAAAACTTCGCCTGAAGAATTGGTATTATAAAAAGATAGACAACCATCTGTAATGTTATAAAACGATGGTTTCCGATGCTTTTGAGCATTTTACTTCGTATCACATACTTCTACGGAGTGTTCCACATGTACCTAAACAGAGAAAAACAACTCCACCAGATGACCAAAACATCATTCATATGGGCTACAAAACTTTTTAATGGGTCCAATGTGCTGAGTCAAGAATATTTTGGTGAAAACTAGCCTTCAGCTATCTCAACACGCACTGTTTGAAGACGTATGGTAAAAGAAAAATCGCACGGAAGGATATCAAGGAAGGTACTCATGTCGAAACTTTGATATAGTCAAAATCAGCTTGCACTTGAGAGAAAGTATGAAAACTGGACTTTGCCACAGTGAAAAAATTAACTTTTTTTCTAACGAAACGAAAATAACTAGGGTGTGTTCTGATAGAAAACGATATGTTCTACGTCTTCCGAATATAGCATTCAACCCTAAGTACTCGAAAGTTACATTAAATCATGGTGATGGAAATGCGAAAATTCGGGTGTGCTTTCGTGGTTTTCTATCTTAGTCTGACCAGCTAACCATCTAAATCTAGAGCCAATAGAGAATCTGTAATTTAAAATAAAGAAAAAGTATTCAAATACAGAGTGTGGGAACACAGGAGAGCTGTACGACCCTTTTTTAAAAGAATGGAACTGTATTTATCTTGCGAAATATCAAAAATTCATAGGTTATGCCTCGCAGGTGTAAAGCAGTGTTTAAAGGCCGTGGATATGTTGTAAACTCTTAATTTAGTTTAAAATGTATTAAATTACTTTTAAAATTTTCTGCACTGCATATTATTGTGATTTAGATTTAATGTAAGTGCCATATAAAACAATTTCCCAACAGTTAAATAAATCGTTCTTAATTATATGTCCAGCTTCATTACTATTAGAGAGTGTCTCATTTCTGTAAAATAAAAATTTGAGAAGTATCGTAAATTATTTTATTGTTTACTCTATAAGACACTCTGCTCCATTAGGATGGCTATTTTTAGCATAATAAGTTGTTTCTCAGAAGGTACACATCTCGGTGTATGAGAAGATTAAAATAAAAATGTTCTATAAATTCAAATCGTTCTTAATTGTATGACCACAAGTGTATATTAATCGTTAGTCTGGCTAAAACTCGAGAACTGCTGGGCCGATTGAGCTGATTTTGGTTTTAAAATGTTTATCGTAGTCCAGGGAAAACTACAGAAAGCGGGTGAAGCCGAGCGGGGTCAACTAGTTGGAAATAAAAGGCTATCTTAGATTAAAATGGATTATTTCATCGCGATTTCTTTAGCCGCTCGGAAGGTGGAAAGCTGCTACCATGTGAACCTAAAGCTTGAACCAAATCCATTTTCAAGAATTCTGCAACTAGGTTAGGTTCATTTTATTGTAAAAAGATTATTAAAATATTTTACAATAATGCATCATTCAGAATTCGTTATTCAACACTTTAGAAAATTATTCTTATCCTGTCTCTACGTTCAAATAAATCAATGACAATAGTCTACTTATACCGGTTTATTTTTCTAGAACACTAGTTCAAAAATTAAATTTCAAATTTGTTCCAGAAAAGAAACTACTGAGAAATTCAAACTTGAAATTTAAAATCTGGAATTCTAGATCAGTGTGATTGAAAACAATACAAAGCATGGTCGTCGATTTAAGGCCCAATAAACGCTATCGAACGATGTAATTTATCTTTCAGGAAAATAGGAATTTAAATTGAATGTTCGAGGTCAAATCGCAACGGGTAAATGTTTTCGGTCTAAAAAGTTTCAAGAATTTCTTTAAATTAACTCTGCTATCTAGGTCAGAGAAGTAAAGATGGTTTACATTTGACATTTCCGAAAACAGGGACCTAACATAGATTGAATGTTGTCACTAAGCGACACGAAGCGACGATTGATAAAATTTATCCCTTTTGTTTGAAAACGAAGTAATGCGTTTGAAGCGATATCTGATTTTTTTATTTTTCATATTTCATCAACCGGTCCACAAATTGTTACCTTTGTCCATCTCATTAAACTTTTAAATCTCCAGTCCACGGGGACCCAATCAGATCATTCACCTGCTATGCAATGAACCCTGCACACTGAGTATAACATAAACTGTGGCACTGTTCGTTAAACGCTTGTATTGTTATGCTCGCCTGGTACTCACAACGGAGATCGAAGACGTTTTTCCCTGGAAAGTAGGATTTTGGGAGAAAAAAAACGTTTTTACCGGATTGTGAGAAAAATGTGCTAGACAGAGATAGAGAGTGTATAGGTGTCGTTTCAATTTCGTTACGTCTGTAACGGATGATTACATAAACAGGATTTTTACCAAAATTTCAGTCTGAGAATCATAAACATAATTTCCCCACACTATTAAATTAAAATGTGAATGAGTTTGCTTATTGACAATTATACATTGAATTGTTAATATCATGATTTTATGTTTTATAATTTACCAACATCACTTGGCACTGTTTCAGACGCAATATGCATTGTTCAGGAATTTTATATTACTTATCTATTTAGTTACCGATTTTAAACATATAATATAATCTATGCGAAATACCGACTTACGCGCCTAGACTGGAATAGGGTATAATTTGTCTATGATAGCAGCTATATAGCTATTTCAGTCTTGGCTTGTTAGTTTGAAAACAGAACGAAAAAAAACGCATGAAGTAGTTTTGGGCAGAGCATGTGGTTCGAATGTAGCCAGACCGAATGGGGCGGCTCGTCACACACTGGGCAAAACTCGGCGAAATCAAGTGGAGGCCTTTGCCCAGCAGTGGGACAATGTAGGTTAACTAAAAAATAATTAGCACTCAATAAGTACCCTAGCTCTGTAACTTAACATTTTTAAAACTAAGGTTTCGTAAGTCCCAAAATATCTCTTGATCTTCGATAAGAACGCGAAGCGCTGTAATACTTTTACGCGAGTTTTACTGTATTTTCATTGACGTTGAACTTTTATCGGTATGCTTTTGGTTTTACGAGAGGTGAGTGAAATAACAAGGTTCAATGCTGGTTATTTGGCCAATGACTGAAGCTAAATGGCGGAAAAGGGACTTAAAAATCAAAATGACCGTCTTATGATATCGTTGGACATTATTATTTTTTACTTAACAGACGCTAGTCCTTTTTTATGGCCCAATAAGGGAAGATGCGGCATTTACTTTTCTTTGTATGTTTCTGAGGGCAAATTAGTCATACATAATCTTAAAAAATAAAAAAAGTAAATATTACTCGATAATTCACACAGCAACATCTAGCCTAGTGATAAGCTCTAAGCTTGTGTTACGGGGTGCTAAATTTTTGATTTAGATACTTTATTGTCTTTTTAAATAATGCTAGACTTTACACAGCTATAAATCATATAAGCTCTAAGTATGTGTTAATCTGATATCTATATTTCTCTCTTAGATGAGTATGTTTAAAATGAAATAGAAACACACATAGCTCTTGAAAAAAACTTGCATCGCAACATCGGTAGTGGACTTTTGGCTACCGCGCCTGTGAATTGTGAAAAGAGACACATTAGGGATTACTCTCTGAAAAATGTTACAATTACGTTACAACGGGTAAAAGAATACTTATAAAACGACCTATTTATATTTAAGTTTTATCCATAGATGCTAGATTGAATTATAATTACGCAGAACCCTTGTTAATCAAGGTGTCCGACGCGTACTTTCGGGATTTATTATAACCTTAACTCATAAACAAATTTTGAAATATCAAACGTTTAGTGATTCATTGTGAAAAGGGCTACTTGCAAAGGTAAATGTTCTCTTAAGGAAACAGAGACTTTATGGTACTAATATGAAGACATTTTATAGCTTCACGACAAGGAAAGCAAAGTACAAATGCTTGTTCGTAAAAATCACTTTGAACCCGAGAGATCTTTGCCCTCTGCACCGGGAGTGCATAGAATTACAGAGTTCATTACACCCTCCAACCCTATCTTTATGCGACAGTAAACGTACGAAACCAGGGAAGTCGTGTTGGAACACCTAGCTGAGGCTTGATAAAATGTCTGAAATATTTTCATGCAAGGAGAGCTAAAATTTGACATTCACCTTTTTATGCACAATTCATTCACGATTAGAAAACTAAATTCGTTATTAGTTTGTAGGAAGATATGAAATGATGCTGATGAATCCATGTACAACTGTACATTTACCGTTTTGTAGATATCTATTGTATTAATTTAGGTGTTAGTTTTCTCTAAGAAACATATCAAGGTGAAAATAATAAATCATTATTTACTACTTACTTAATTTCCTTTAATTATTTCATCATCATTATTTCAGTCATCGGACGCCACTGCTGACAAGTCTATGTCCACTAAAGATTTCCAGGAGTTTTGGTCAGATGCTGATTCCGTGATCTAGAAGCTTTTACCAGATCATCCGTCCATCTACTCGTCTTCAATGTCTCGTGTCTCGTCTTATTATGTATCTACTTTATTATGTATTAAATTATAAAGAAAATGTTTTATGTATTATGGACGTAACAAAAATAAAAGTCATCATTATAACATTATTACTAGGTACCTACATGAAATCGATTCAGTTCGTTCAACAGAAGAACTGTTTGAAACTTTCATAATCGATTCGCCATTATTATACCATCTCTTCCACCACTATGATCTCCTATCCATATTCGGCCATCGGTATCGACTTGCTGTGCTCTCAGTTATCAATGAACTCATACACACACACACACACACAATCTCCCGAAAATACAAGCGACGCACACTACCAACTAACTCGTGTCTGCTACCAACCAAACGCATCATACCTGTCTGCGTTCTATTTTACGGGAATGGGGGAGTATCGAAGTATTGATCGGTTCGGAAGAGCTCCTAGCATGCTATGGGCTCCTGGTGTTTTCCGATCAGTTGTCCATTATCGGAAATCGTCGATAGCTTGCCAATATTGGCCGAGTGACCCCTGAATTCTTAATAATCGTTGGAGCTCATCACAGTTATTTATATTAAAATCAATCAATCGGCTTTGTTTTTGGTGAATTACGTGATTATAAATCTGTGATTATAATAAATCTGTCAATAAAATTAATTTAGAATTGACTTGAGTACCTACAATGGTCTATCCAGAATAGTAGAAGACATGATTATTTAGTAAACGTTCTAGGGACAAAACTAATGTGATAATCGTGGAGATTGAAAGCTCACTGTTAAATGCTATCAAATTGTTTAAAAACGTACATTCTTAGTAAAGTATTTGTTAAATATGATGCATTTTTTCATATTAATTAATGCTGGTAGAGTCGTATAACTGAAGGATAGAGCTAGTTTTCGCGTGAAAAATAAATAATATTAGATGTTGGATATTATGTCGCAGTCATCTGGTTGAATTTCGCATTCGATTGAAAACGCATACGACATTTATTTGAATGACTAGGCCGAACGTTGAATGAACAAGCTTCACTTAACGTCCAACTACAGAGTTAGCGGGTTGTAACTTAGTCCTTTGAACAGAGAAAAAAAATCCGGACAGATTTTACGTTTAGCAATACAAGAAAGAGACAATGAAAACGGTATTGCACGACCAGGTAGATAATTCATGTACAAACAAGATCAGAATGGAAAACAGCATGCTTCGGCGATTTCCTTCACCGTAAAAAATCGAAGGGAAATATCGAAGTACAAACGGCGTTCGAACCTACGACCGTCCTCGAAACGAAAGTTAGGCATCCTACCAACTAAGTCAAGACGGGTTTCGTCGAATTAAATACTTACTCTTATTACGTGGTTTGATATAAGTAACGTAACTTGGATGATGTAATATTATCGTTTGAAGCCTTGTTTCAAATGGCGCGGTTTATTTCTGAAACTTTCAAGTAAAACGAGACAGGGTTGAATTAAGGATGTAGAGAACAAATTTTAATAATCGTCAAACTTTAACAAATGACACAAATCAAAGAGGTAAAGATAATAACTTATTAATAAACTATTATCAATATTTATTTATTTAATATAGACTTATTTATTGAGTCCGATAGCACTTGAAACATTGTCGAAATATCGGGCAACTAAAAAACATTTAATGGTAAGTATGTTTTTCGTTTCATGTTCTTTTACACATATCTTATGTTCTAAGAAAATTATATAGGTTCTTAATTATAAAAGAAGTTACGTACTTTGTGACCTCAATACGCCCTTATTATATTCAGTGCCCTAGGTAAGGTACATAAGAAGCCTTGCTAAACGAATCATAACTTGAATCTTATTTCAATTCTATTATTTGATTGGAAATAAGTTACGAAATCTTGAAGCTGAAACGTTATGAACATGACTTTGAATACAGTTTCAGAAACTTGTTACCTACCTCTTAGAAAGTCATGTTGCCCTAGTGACTGCGTGAAAGTAGACTTGATTGTCATTACTGGGCCCTTACCAAAAAATAATTTTATTATTTAAGAGGCCGGCGACACGACGAATTTTCCATACAAACGAATACCAAAATGATTTGTAATTTGAGCATATTTCCACGATATTATTGAATTATTATTATTTAAATAGTATTTATCTAGGTTCCTATGGAGTTTTTTTTACAAAATACTTATTTTAAATGAAATTTTTTTTTTAGTAAGTATTTTGTAAAAAAAAAACGCGATAGAAACCTAGATAAATACTATTTAGAAAATAATAATACGATAATACCGTGGAAATATGCTTGAATTACAAATAATTTTGGTATTACGTTTGTATGGGAAATTCGTCTGTCGCCGGTCTCTTAAGTGGTGCATGTCTGCTTTAAATTATGTTTGTATGGGGGCCACGTCTTATCATATTTAACTGGAGCAAGAATTCAAATAGCCTATCCTGTATCCCAGGCCTATATCTACCAAATTTCATCAAATTCGGATCATACTAAACTAACTTTCTCCGTGACCACCCTAATAGATTGATTATTAGTATAGAAATTGAAGATGGTGTTGCCTCTCTATATAGTAAGTAAATAATTATTTTTAATTTTCTACTATGAATGTGTTGTAAAAACTTAATATAGGACCTATATGTAAGCGTATCGAATATACCGATCAATTCAAATTCTTACATACACGTGTGAGAGAATTGTTATAATGCTCTGGAATCCACAAAGATATTTGAAACTCTCCACGCTCCGCATTAAGGCTCCCAAGCCTCCACAACTACCAGGCAATCATAGCATCCTAGCAGGTAGTCTGCATTCCGATCCGATGCCCGTAGCCTGTTTCAGAATCTGCCAGGCCGTTGAACTCAGACAAGGATGCAAACGGGACGTCTGTTTCCTTCTCGCTTTAAACTTCGAACCTGTATAGGCTTTGTGTCAAGTGAGTAAAGTTGAAAATTAATGTTCCTTTTCTGCCGTCCGTTACCTAAAAGGCGGCTAAGTGACATTTGGTCAATTTTGACTTTTAAATGCCATGATAGACAGTTTAAAATTCTCTATCGATCTGTCTAGGACACGTGTTCGTATCGCTTATAGTTTGTGGTTTAAGAAAGCGGTTAAGTAACACACAATATTAAATTTGCAACGCTAAATCACGGCTATCTGCAAATACTTAACTAAAAAGCATTTAAAGTCATTTAACTTTTTTGAGCTAAAGGAAGCCCTGCCCTGAGATGCACAGCTAAAACGCGGTTACTTGATTTTGGTAAGCTACAACGACGTTAAAGTATCATAACTTCTTTTAAGTCTTGTTTTGTTTCTTCATTATTTATTGCAGTTCTAAGCTACAAAGCGGTTATGTAGCAAATTACTACGCTAAAATGGCGGTTATGTCGCACTCCAAATTAACTATTCTACGCTATAAAGCAGTTATGTGCAAATCCTTAACTAAAACGCCGTTAAGGTATACATGGCCGCTTTATAGTCGTGTAAACTTAGCATTTTCATTAAATCATTACAAAAACTAAATGCAAAAAATCATTTTGTGAATAATTTTTATAAGAAAGATAAGTATAAAGCAAAACCATTCGATAGTACTCACGTCATTCTATCTTTCAGTGTCAAAAAATCGGTTTTACGAAAAATAGTAATCAAATGGCAGCAATTTTAAATTATTTTTTTTAGTTTTTTGCGTTTTTCTCGAAACTTATTTTTGCGACTTAGCCGCTTTATAGTTAACGGACGGCAGTTTTATTACAAAGACAGTATCCTGCTGGGAGCTATGAAATCTTGATTCGTAAATATGTTCTACTAAAAAGCAAACCTATTTAAATGATTTTAGAGTTGAAAATTGTATATCTTTCTCTTAGAATTGTTTTAAAAATGGGAATAGAGCGTGAGAATTTCGGGAATTGATCCCTTCTTTGGTACAAGGAGGACAGAGGTAGCAAGGAGATGTTTTTCTCACGATCCTTGAGAACAAATACCATTAAAATTACGGTTCATTAAGCCTTATTCGTTGGTAATTATCGACATTTTATTTCACTAACGATTTGTGTAAAATGTATGAGAAAAATTGATAAAATTACTGACTTAGGTGTTAAATAATAATCAAAACTTAATTACCCCCTTATTATAGGTAAGTAAACTTATTTATCATCCAATTAGCTATAAGATAATTTAGTAAATATCGGCAAATGAGAACAACGATATCGAATCCACCCTAATATTGAAACTTCATTTAAACGTCACACCCCAACCGATCCCACCGATGAAAAGCAATTGAACCCTTATTGCCAATCGTCGATAATCGAAAACCGTTCGAAAAGTACTAGGGGAGCATAGCACGACAGGAGCTGTATCGAACCGATCGATACTCGATACGTTATCTACCGATACCTACCCACTACCCGGTACCCACACTCGAACCCATAACTGTCAGTACTCTACACGAACAGGAAGTTACGCACACATAGATGAAACAGGTGGTTGTGACTTCGTGCAATTTTTTTCAGTTTACGCGTGGGGTCGTACTTCCGATATTCGTGAGAAATGGCAACATTATAAAGCGATCGGAAAACTTAGAAGTAAGCATTTAGGATAAAAAGGTTAAAGTGACCTATCAGAGAAAAACTAAATCAGATATATATTGGCCCAGTAGCAGTAGTAGTGTCGTGTAAACATGCCACAGTATTAACATAAACCATCCTATTTCACTTTCAAAATGTTCATGAGTTATATTATTCATTTTATACAACGGGAATTACTCACGCTCTTGTTGTGGTCGAAACGTCGAGAGTTGTTTAACTCCTGTGTAAATACGTGAGTAATCCCGTTGTATAAAATGAGTAAACCATCCTATTCTGGTTACACTCAATCTAATGAACCTTCAATGTAACAATATTCATCTACAAATACTTAAATGATTTTTCTAAAAAATATTCATTTAACTACATAGGTAAGCAAAAATCATTCTTCAAAATTCAAATCCAAATCAAAGATATTTCCAATGATGATAGTTTTATATTATTGTTTTGTTTTTTATCTCCCCTACCTTTAAAACCAGCGCTGCGTGTCCAATGGCTTGTAAGGTGCAAGCTGAAATGCAATCTTTTGACACCAAGTAGTAATCTTTTCAGTAAGAACTACTTATTTGCTCTTATTAGTGTTATTTTCATCTTTTTATCTATACTAATATTATAAAGCGGAAGAGTTTGATTGTTTGTTTGTTTGTTTGTTTGAACGCGCTAATCTCAGGAACCGCTGGTCCGATTTAAAAAATTATTTCAGTGTTGGATAGTCCATTTATCGAGGAAGGTTATAGGCTATATTACATTTAAAAAAAAGTTAGGGATCCGTACGGAAAAACCAAATATGTAACCCAAGATGTAAAAAAAAATCCTTATATCGCATGCGCTGCGAAAAGTATTCATTTTAGAAATTTACAATGTACTACAATTTTGTAGAACACATTAATATCTACAAAAAATGTCGCGACAGCATATATCTAACTATTATAGTTATGTCACAATAAGTGTTTTAATTTTCAATATAATTAATTTTAATGCCGCCGCTAGGAAAAGCTCTATATTTGTATTTTCAAATAAAACATTATCAAAATAAATTACATGTTAATTACGAATATTTCAATATCTCTATAAAACTTTTTAAATTATTCAATTCGGACATTCCATTCGAAAGATATCAGAGTTTAAAAATGTAAGTACCGAAATAAACCAGCCCTTTCGGTAAGGCATCATGCTTTGGTACGGGCACTCAGTCAGTACCTACTAAAATAAAGTCTTTAAACGAAAGTAGGTTCGTTTAAGATTGATTCACTTTTATGATAGTAAAAGTATATAACGAGAGACTTTTTACCGCGGAAAATTAAATGCTTCCGCCGCGGGAAAATTCGATTTTGAGAAATTTAGTATGGAGGTAGTTGCAAATATAAAAGTATATGGCGAGAGACTTTTTACGGCGGAAAGTTAAATGCTTACGCGGAAACTATATGTTTACGCGGGAAAATTCGATTTGGATGAAATTTAGTATGGAGATAGTTGCAAATAAAAGTATATGGCGAGACGAAGTTCGCGGGGGCAGCTAGTTTATGTATACTTACTCTTACCTTTTATTTTATAACGTCTAATTAAGTGTAAATGTAAATTATGTGTTAATAAATCTATCTAGTTTTATTCTTATTATTATGCATTATATTATTATGTTATACCTAAAGGATCCTATTCTCATTATTATCAAATTCACAGAAAGAAATCTCGTTCAAGGTGCAATAAATAAAAGTAACCGAAGCTTACAGCGAAGGCCGGGACTAGGCCGAAAAGTCCTTGATTTTAAAATAATTGTCCTTGATAGATCAGGGAAGAGACAATTTCATTAAATTTCAATGTTTTCTAACCTTTTGCCTTGAAAAGGGTTTAATTATACGCAGCATTAAGTAAAGGAAAACGGCGTGAGTAAATTTTAGTACCTAGGTCGCGGTAGATGAGCGGAACTTTATGGAGTATGGAAGTCGAAATTTAACTTTTTGTAAGCTGTCATGTTTATAGTAACATTTTCCCTCTATTCGCTATAGGACAGATTCTCTTTATGACAGATTCGCTTTTTTTTGGATTTTTTTTTCAATATTTAACTTTGCATTATGCAGGCAAAAAAACATTTTCATTCAAAGATCAAGTAAATCTTTCACATTCAAGTTCATTTGGTATCTAACAGCATGATAAGACAAGACGAATAAAAGCTCCATCGAGCAGACAATACGCTTTCAACATCCATCCATCACTCCCTAATTCCCGGGGACATTTTGACAGGTCCTGTTTACAGAGTATTATGGCTTTCAGGGCTACGACCCTGGAGGTAAGAGCCTCTGAAGGTAGTCCTTCAACACTGAAGGATCGGGGTTACCAGGAATCAGGAAGTGTTGTACCTATTGTGAGGTTTTGTTTGGGTAGATACTAGGTAGCGGAAATTGTTAAGGTAACGTTGATACCATGGAGTTATTATTAGAGGTTGATACCCTCCTACATCTATCATTTACATTTTGAACACTGCGAATCATTAATTTATATAGGGTCACTGAACACTGCGAATTATTAATTTAAAGGGAATTACTTACGTATTTACAAAGGAGTTAAAAAGTTTTTTAGATTATTATTTTGCTTGACTATTATTTTTCTTTTAATTTCAATTTAATTACAACATTTAAAAATTATTAGGTACTTTTTATTGTTATTTTATTATTTTTTCCAAATTTATTGTAACTTTTTTGTCATTTTATTAGCATTGTTATTTTAAGGTGTTTCGTTTTTGTAATAACTTTGTATATGGCTTTCTAATAAAACAAAGCAATACTTAATGTCGAGTATAATATTCGCTAATTAACTAAACTTGTACTCAAATAGTAAACACACTTTCACACTAAAACAGTATCAAATGTTAAATGTCTCCTGGCCTCCGGTTTAACCTGAAAGCAAAAAAATTACATTATTACGACTTCAAAAATACACGATGTTATCCTTTTAATCCAGAGCCTCTTCTCTCATGACGCTCTCGTCATGAGAGAAGTCCCTGTGTCCCAGCAGTGGGAACGTAAATAGGCAGGGCCGGATCGTGAATTTGTGGGGCCCTGGGCTGAACCTACTTGGGGGCATAAATCTTAGTAGGTACTTAATTTGAGTTTTAAAAAATCTACGGGTTTTCCTTCCTGGCGTATAACTCCAGAACGCGCGAACCGATTTCCACGGTTTTGCATTCATTGAAACGCTACTTCTCTATTGGGCACCGTAAGGTTTATAGCTAAGACAATAAGTAATGTTACTAGGTATGCCAAATCGCTTGAAATGTTGTATCAGTAAAGCCTGCGTGTATACAAATACACTAGTTTTTGTTTAGTTAAAAAGTACCTAGTAGTTTTGATTTTATAGGCATTCAAAGTTTCGAAAAATATCGAGTCTCGCTAACAGTCACATGAGCGCTTGTGACGTCATAGTTTAACGTCGCGCGGGCCACGGCCCGCTAAGTATCAAGTCGCCAGCAGATTATAGTAGTAGTGCAATAGCTTGCGCAGTATTTTGTTGTGTTTTCATCCGCGTATTAAGTTAATAGTGTAATAGTAGAACCTACTTAAATATTATTCGATTTATAAAATGGATGAAGATAACTCAAATAGTAGAAGTACCTACCTACCATTAAACTTTGACGTTAAAGACAATATTACCTATATGTATTAAAGTTTTGTTGCTATTGGTATTTATCTATATACTATAGGTAGGTACCGCTGTTCTTAGTAAATTTAAATAAACAATATTGATTTATTGCAAACTAGCTTCTTAGTAAATTTAAATGAACAATACATTGATTTATTGCAAACGAGTACACTTCTTATCAATCAACATCTAGAACTATACATTTTCTTAGGATTAAAAGTAGCCTATGTGTTATTCTAGACTTCGTCCAGATCCGTTCAGTAGTTTTTTCGTGAAAGATATCAAACACACCCACTCACTTTCGCATTTATACTATTCGTAGGAAGTAGGATAGATACTTAGGATGTAAATGTAGTAGCTTGAACGTTACAGATGTACTAAACCTATTTTATTAGGGTTCCGTAGCCAAATGGCAAAAACGGAACCCTTATAGATTCGTTATGTCCGTCCGTCCGTCCGTCCATCCGTCCGTCCGTCCGTCCGTCCGTATGTCACAGCCGTTTTTCTCCGAAACTATAAGAGCTATAAAGCTGAAATATGGTAAGTAGATGTATTCCGTGAACCGTACTAAGATTTCATAAAAAAATTGAAAAAAAAAATTACATTTGGGGGTCCCCATACATAGGACTGAAACTTAAAAACGTTTTTTAATCGGACCCATACGTGTGGGTTATCGATGAATAGGTCTTTAAAAATCATAACAATATTTCTTAAACCATTTAATTTTAAACTCAATAGTTTGGACGTGAGACTCTTCCAAAGTGCAAAACAGAGTGTCCCCCCCCTCCTCTAGTTTCTTAAATAAGAAGATGATATATCTAGAAAAAATATATATTGTACATAACCATAAAAACTAACAACGAAAATTGGTTTGAACGAAATCTATGAAGTAGTTTTTTTATAGGACGTCATAAACTATTTCATATAAACAATTACTGCGGAAGCCTACATGGGCGAGTCCGACTCGCACTTGGCCACTTTTATTTGTATTTATTTTACTTACAATATGCGTGAGGCCGTTTATTTTGATTTAAAACTTGTTTATGCGCTTCTATACACTTATCTATACGAATCTATACTTATAATATTATAAAGCGGAAGAGTTTGATTGTTTGTTTGTTTGTTTGAACGCGCTAATCTCAGGAACCGCTGGTCCGATTTCAAAAATTCTTTCAGTGTTGGATAGTCCATTTATCGAGGAAGGTTATAAGCTATATTACATTTTCAAAAAAAGTAGGGATCCGCACGGAAAACCCAAATATGTCACCCAAGATGTAAAAAAAAATCTTATATCGCATGCGCTGCGAAAAGTATTCATTTTAGAAATATACAATGTACTACAATTTTGTAGAACACATTATGGTTCCGCCGCTATAACAGTGCGTTCCTGACACATCGCGATTGAACTGACAATGTAACTTTGTAATGGCGTTGCAGTTACGATTAAAATATTTTTGCTGTTTGTTTACCGTTTTAACAATTGATGAGCATTAAATCTACATTATTATATCAATAATCAATGAATCTAATAATTTTGTGCCAAACTGAGTGTAAAATAACTTGGTAAACAATATTTTTCTAAATCTATATTGCGCTATTACAAGGTTATGTCAGTGCTTTATATTTGTAGGTAGTGCTGTGCTAAAAATAACATGCAGCAACAGTATCGTTATCTGTTACAGTTATTTTTAAAAAATAATTCGTTTAAGAAATTGAAAATAATGGACTATAAAATTTTATTAGATATAAAAATAAAACTACGACCAAACCGATTGCGCGAAAGAAAGTAGCATTTTTATATTTAGGTTTAAAATAATAAACCCAAATGGCGTTATGGGACGTCATTTTGTGACGCTAAAACAGTCGGTTTCCACTTAAATTACTAAAATATAAATATTAAATGATTCCGCCAATTTAAAACGAAAATAATCTTAAAAATAACACGGCGGTTTATTTTGGAGGAACGGTTACGAACTCATTATGTTGTGCCCATCACTAACGTGTCAAACTGACATGTGTCCTAAACGCACTAATAAAGTGGCCATACTATAATATCTACAAAAAATGTCGCGACAGCATATTTCTAACTATTGTAGTTACGTCACAATAACAAGCGAATGCAAGCGGACTGAGTGAACCAGACTGATCGTGCTAAACTATGACGTCACACCGTAACCGGCGGCTCGCGTCGTACGGTTACAACTTGTTTTACTTCTAAATCGGAAACTAATTGATGTATCGAAGTAATTCTTTCACAAGTATTTTTTATATTTGACATAGAATATGGAGAGCTATTCATCAAAATTAGGTAACATTATCAATTGCGGGAAAGTGCGAAGCCGCAGGGCGGAAAGCTAGTTTTTTTTATAAAAAAAACAACTACCTACCTATCATTTTTTTTAATAAATATTATTTATTTTTTTGTCTCGAGTTTCGCGATTTTCATGTATAAATTTTCCGAAAATCAGCTTTCACTGAAACTTTTTGAAATTTTCATGATGTCATCATAATTAGGGTTCCGTAGGCAAATGGCAAAAGACGGAACCCTTATAGATTCGTCATGTCTGTCCGTACGTCCGTATGTCACAGCCGTTTTTCTCCGAAACTTTAAGAACTAAAGCTGAAATTTAGTAGGTAGATGTATTCTGTTAACCGCACTAGGATTTCATAAAAAAATTATAAAAAAATCAATTTAATTTGGGAAGTATGGGGACCACTTCGAACCGAAACATTAAAAATAAAATTTCATCGAACCCATAACTTTGGGTTATGAATAGGTCTTCAAAAACCATATTAAAGTTTCTTACATTATTTAATTCTAAACTAAATAGTTTGCGCGAGGGACTCTTCCAAAGTGGAAAACAGTGTCCCCCCCCCCCCCTCTAACTTCTAAAATAACAAGATGATAAAGCTAAAAAAAATATAATATAATGTACATTACCACAAAAACTACCAACGAAAATTGGTTTGAACGAAATCTATCTAGTAGTTTTGTTGTAATACGTCATAAACTTTATTTTTTTATAACGCTTTGACAGCATCATAGTGGTCTGGCTTAAACTTTTTAACGTGAATTTTAATTTTATTTAACAATTCAACAGTTTCCTCCTATGGGTCGAAGCGAAGCAGAAAAGAAAACGTATGCAATTTTTAATCAATATTTTCTTATGACGTTGTCACGTAAAAATATCCTCTGTAAAGCGACTTTACAGATACTTAACTATTTATTTTTTGAAATTATGGCCTATTTTTTATCGGGATCTGGGGGCCCCTTGTAACCCCGGGGCCCTGGGCTGCAGCCCAATCAGCCCATAGGTAGATCCGGCCCTGTAAATAGGGGTGTTGATGATGATGATCTATTCAACGTTTACCTTCCACTGCTTATAATAGACTCTTGTTTTAATCGACGGCGTGTGACCAATTGACAAGATGATTCTAGGCTTATGATCCTAGATAAGCCTAGATTATATAGCTTGTAATGTAAACATAACAAAGCGATATCCAAATACCATCAACCGAACATCGTGGTCACAATCACAACACATGTCTGTAACGTGCTGTTTCAGTGCACATGTCACGGCAAGAAGAGTTTAGCCACGCTGCCTATTGATACGTGGTCATGTTATAAATATAATACCGCTATATATGCTTTCCGCCCCGTGGCTTTGCCCGCGTTTTTTCCTGCGGAAATATATTTTTTCACGCGGTACAAAGTAGCCTATGTAACTCTCCATACCTTTCTCCAATTAGTCAAAAAGGTCAAATTTTAATGCAAAATTGCAAGCAAATTGAGACTAACATGTGGGATGCCTTTGCAAAAAGGCTACGCTTTTTAAGTGCCGTGTAACCAGTCTAAGAATAGTACCACCTTATTTATCTCTTACCGTGGGTGTCGTCGGAATTAAAAACAAACCAAGGACATCTTCTCAACTGGTTCATAGTTTTTTAAGTAGATTAATTTTTTTAGCCATTACCTATAACTATTTGTTTACCATGTAAAATTTATTTAACATTACATCTTGTTTATATTAACTCAAAATTGATCTACTTGCCAGATAATTCATTTACTAGCTAATTTATGAAATACGCAGAACTTACAGCGCTACTGCGTTACATCTCTCCTAGGTACCTACTAAAATTAGCAAAATGTAACGTTATTTTCGCAAACCGTACGGAATTGGCACCTAAACGTCCAAATCCACCCAGAATCAGAGCTATGCCAATTAGTCAACTTATTTCAACCAGGCATGCTCCATTATTTACCCAGATTAACTGCTAGCTTAGGGAAAATGTGATTTGTAGAGTGGCCGTGTTTCTGTATAATTACCAGAGGAAGGACGTTTTTAATTGCTACGCGATACTTTATCCACAGATAATAAAAACACTCTAAACTTATTTATTAACTATTTTTGATTGTTGATTTTTGAGCAGAATTTCTACATAATTTACGAACTATTTGTGATTTGATTAATAATATAAATTTTATGTAGGTATTTTTTTTAAATAATCCTATGAATCAAATTCATAACATTACCCATAATTATATACCCCGTGGTAATTTTAATAATAATAAATTTTATAATTATTACTTCACTTTTATTTACCTTTTACCTTTTATAATTGGAAGATTTGTAATTATTATAAGTTGCCAAACGCGTAAACGGTCTCTGTGGCACGGTAACAGGTTACATTTGTTCCAGCAAATTAATTTGGTTCGGGCAAATTTGCCCAAAGAAAGGTGTTTGTGTTCGAACAGAATTGCAAAAGGTGCTAGAGGTGGGTCATTTATTTAATCTGTAACTGGGGCGAAAGAGGACTTCGAACTCTTTATTGGGGTAAGAGTGGAAATTTAGCACCTCATAGAGGCCATCTAAAAGGCCAGCTCACGTTTTATTTTTTATTTACATTATTATATATATAAAGCATTAATTTGAATTCATGATTCCGTTTTTTATTCGTAACTAGCTTTCCGTCACGCGGCTTCTCCCGCGTTAAAAACATTTTTCCGCTGTAAAAAGTATCCTATGTCCTTCTTTTATTCTAAGCCATCCCTCCACCACAATTTTCATCCTTCTGAGTTATAAATAGTGTAACTAAAACGACTTCCTTATATAAAAGATTTAGAGTGTTTTCCTTCCCGTTGGAAAGTATTTTGAAATCACACATACCTACATTTTTCAACGCGAAAAAAGCGTGCAGCGAGGTTTGAACCCACGACCTTCCGAATGAAAGACGAGTGTGGTCCACCACTATCTAACACAGGTCTAACTAACTCGGTCCTTTATTAATTCCAGGCACCCTTACCCTTTAACTCCAATTTATAATTATTATTCTTTTACAAATACTAATATCAATGTTGTGATTTGTTCTATTTTATGTTTTTGTTTCGGATTAATTAGCGTAAGTGATAGTGTATAATGTCGTGCTAATTAATTAAATAAATAATAATAATAATTAGGTTAGACTTCTCACCCGGCAGTTTACAGTTTACGAATATAACTGGACTCGCCAAAGAGGTCACTACGAGGGTCAACGGCACTTTTACAGCTGGACCCTAATAGTTGGCTATTTGTTATTAGGCCCACAGGTACCTATAGGCTTTTAGGACCAGTTTGTTTCACCCCGTGTAACCTAGAAAGGTGATATTAGATTTATTCAGAAAGCCTTTTAAATACGTTGTTATTAATGTTGTAACGTGATTTTTGCAAGCTGAGATGGGGTTGTGACTGTAACAAAGGTCGTGAGTTTGAAAACGAGTACCTACCTATTTGCATTTATTTGATCTATAATAAACTTATAGATTTTAAATTGAGTCCGTCGTACGAACCTAACGTAATATTGGTGTTTGAAATACACAATGAAATACACATTTATCATACACAACACTCGCGTGGCTATAGCCTTGTGGTGCCGGCCTAAGAACACAGTAAACTTAGTTCTCCGCTTTTAATTATCGGTAAAATAAAAACGAAACCCAAATGGTAGAAAGGTTAAACTTGTTACGGGCAAGTCATTCTAGAAAATTAAAGGTATTCCAACAATTTTATATCATATTAAACATTTCTAATTAGACCGTAAATCACAAAGCTACTTACAAGTTTATGCAAGTACATAAACGGAGATTAACGTATCGTGTAGAGATGCTGTGTCAACACCCTTGAGGGCAGAGGTCAGAGTTCTGACCCCATTCCATTGTTGGGATAAGGCTCGTGCCTATTACCTTTAAATACCGGTATATAGGTGAGCAAATACGGAGGTGTGTGGGCAATTGTATGTGGGCGGATTAAAATTAGTCAATGAATTATATTGACATCTATCAGATAAGTTTGCAAACGTGGGACCAAATGATTTGAAAACACTGAAATCCATTTATATATAAAAGAAAGTCGTGTTAGTTGCACTATACAGGGCGTCCCACGGCCATGCCACATGGAGGGAAAGTACCTTAAATATTGTAGATTGAACATTTTACTGAAAGAAGACATTATTTAAATTTAAAAAACAATTTAAACTGCATTCATAGATATTTAAATAATTACATGGTTGAACCGGGAATCGAACCTGTTACACGAGAAAAATAATTAGCCTGTAGCTTTATCATACCGATCGAAAGGCTTCATCATAAGGATTTTTTTTTTCTAAATAACATAGTGTTAAAAATAAAAGGAGGACCATGAATTTTAACATTTAATGTGAAATTTAGTCCAGGAATCAGCCAGCCGCATTGCGATGGACAAAATAGTTTACGCGTCTTTCGGGTCAGAATACGGCTCGACCTGGTTACTTTCCCTCCATGTGGCATGGCCGTGGGACGCCCTGTATATACGTAATAATTAACACTAAAATTAATAATCTGCAGATTGAAAAAAACATTCTCGATGCAGGAATTAAAAGCCTTAACCTGCGTCACTGGCGAACTTTTGTCCTGCAGTAATTTCAATACTTAAACCTTTGTAAGTAGGAAAATATGACATTACAACAAACAGATGAAGAGGTCTGCGTTAATAAAAAGTGAACTTAAGGAATACCTAGACTAGGTTCAAAAACCTTTGCCAAAAAAAGGTCTTTACACTAGAAAATTCAAAAATAATTTACATTTTTAAATTCAAAAGAAGACGTTGCATTTCAATATTAAGTTTTCCACTATCAAATTCTTAGCCAATCAACTGTCAAATACGGCCTTTTATGGAATGAAATTCTTAGAAATTTAATATTAAAAACTCTTGAAATTCTATAGTTTACCGAGCAACGGTCTTTGGATGCCATTGAACCCCAAACTGGTAGGTAAATAAAAAAATCTTGCTACCTGCCAATCAGTAAGAGAGTGCCAGAGTCACAGCCAGAGTAGAGTACACACGACTTGAGAAAGACTCGTGCAGAGAAATGGAGCGTAACAAGTTCGTATAATGATAAATTATATAACCAACCAATAAGGGTATAAAACTCCGTAGTAGGTACCTACTACGGAATAATATAGGTATTTAAAAAAAAACAAGAGCACACGCCAAAAGCTTACCTACAAAAAGATAAAGTTTTTCTACATAAGACTCTACTTTATTTATTATTTTAGTATAGATGATCTAATCTTATAGTGGGTACACACGTACGTACTTGCTCGATAAACTTGCTCGATCTCGAGCAAGTACGAACGTGTGTACCATGCATTTTGGTTGGCTTCGAGCATTTGTCTTGAGACTTGCATGGTACACACGTTCGTACTTGCTCGAGATCGAGCAAGTTTATCGAGCAAGTACGTACGTGTGTACCCACCATTAAAATGAACTCCCCTCCACAAAACCGTGATAATTTCAACGTGTGTGAGGGAATACTTATTGCATCAGTATACTTGTGTGCGTGCTACAACTTTACTGTAAACATGGACTCATCCGCGCATTGCGTTGTCAATAAGTTGTGCGACCAATCCCGTGTAGGCATTTGTATGGCGGAGAGCGCGCTCTTTGTTTGAGTGACACGTCCGTTCAGTCGCGCGTTCGGCTCATTAATGCACTAGTTGGTCGACAGATCCAGTCTTTCTTTCATAGTGACACCGTGAAGGCTAGACATTTGGCGTTCGTCGACATCGTTAGTAAAAAAGTACAAAATGTATGGATTTGACATAAACCTATTATCATTATGGTCTAAGCTATTGCCACATGTCTATGGGGCCCGTTTGTTTATACGTCATTGAACATCCAATGACAAAGATCAATTTATGTGTGTTGTATCTATACACCTTTTTGCATGTACGTGTAACCGCGGTGGAGGGGCGTTCAGTTTAAAAATGGTTTTACTATACTTAGGTAGGAACTAATTAAATAAATTAATTATATAATTTAATATTTTGTTTGTTAAAATATTAGATACCAATTAGTGTACTTATACCTTCGCCGTCGAGACTTTGCGTTCCTGACACATCGCGATTGAACTGACAACGTAACTTTGTAATGGCGTTGCAGTTACGATAAAAATATTTTTGCTGTTTGTTTACCGTTTTAACATTTTATGAGCATTAAATCTACATTATTATATCAATAATCAATGAATCTAATAATTTTGTGCCAAACAGAGTGTAAAATAACTTGGTAAACAATATTTTTCTAAATCTGCGTAATAATATTGCGATAATATTGCGCTATTACAAGGTTATGTCAGTGCTTTATATTTGTAGGTAGTGCTGTGCTAAAAATAACAGGCAACAACAGTATCGTTATCTGTTACAGTTATATTTAAAAAATAATACGTTTAAGAATTGGAAAATAATGGACTATAAGATTTTATTAAATATAAGAATAAAACTACGACCAAACCGAACGCGCGAAAGAAAGTGGCATTTTTATATTTGTGTTTAAAATAATAACCCCAAATGGCGTTATGGGCCGCCATTTTGTGACGCTAAAACAGTCGGTTTCCACTTAAATTACTAAAATATAAATATTAAATGATTCCGCCAATTTAAAACGAAAATAATCTTAAAAATAACGCGGCGGTTCATTTTGGAGGAACGGTTACGAACTCATTATGTTGTGCCCATCACTAACGTGTCAAACTGACATGTGTCCTAAACGTATTCTTATCGCGTTCAAACAATAGTTCAAACTAGAGTCACAAGTAACTAGTGAGTGAGTCAGTTCAGCGCGGCTTTCTGCGCTATAAAATGAGCTGAAAATAAACGTGCGAGGCAGGTCTGGCGATGCCCACTTAATTTCCCATAAGTTTCCACGCAGGGTGAAAGCACCCTCCTATCTCCTATGACCGATAGGTGGCTACCTACCTAGGTTTCATTAATCGCTTCAAAGGGCAGGTTTCACAGTAAATCTACTCAAAAGGAGTAGGAGTAGCCTCCGTTTATCTCAGTATAAAAGGCGCCTTGCGTTATCTTAAACTAAGACCGACAGGCATGTCTTCTCTGTTACCGTGTTAGATAGATAAGTAAAGGGTGTCCCAACAAGAACGCAAGATTTAAATTTAAAAAAAACACAGATATTTAAAAAAAACTTCGTGTAACTTTATTATATCGTAAAGTAGACAGAATGAGGTTATGTATGGAACAACATATCGGGCAGATATCCGCCTCGGCTTTGCTGGCACACACGCGACCTTTCAATGAAATTTTCAATGACCGTTTTGCATAAATGCTGCGGTATTTCATTAATGCAGCGTCCAATTTCCTCTTTTAAGGCTTGAGTCGTCGTCGGCTTATTCGCGTAAACCATCGAATTCAAAAAACCCCAAAGAAAAAAGTCTAATGGTGTTAAATCGCAAGAATTAGGGGGCCACCAAATCGAGAGATCACACGACTAGGAAATGTTTCATGCAGTAATTGCATCGTTTCTCTGTCTGTGTGGCAAGTGGCCCCGTCTTGTTGAAACCACATTGCTTCCACATCAATATCCTCTAATTCGGCTAGAAAAAACTTTGTTATCTTATCATGTCACGATATCGAGCTCCGAACTGTATGCGCTAAACTTTCATTACTTTTGAAATATTGTTTAATAATAAAAACGCGTTGATTTTTTATATAACCCGCCATTTTTACAAACCTTAAACATTCAGCCGTCAAATAGTATATTTTTTAGGGTTGCCAGCACTAAAATACAAAAATGGCGCCAAATTTAAATCTTGCGTTCTTGTTGGGACACCCGTTAGTTGATATATTATGAGCCACACACAAACAATGCACACGAAACAAAAATTACTCTTATACACGTTTAATTTTAGGCATCGTACGTAATTTCTACAACATGCTCTCAAATTAATAACTTTGAAATTTGCACATGATCACCGCTCGCATTATAAGATATTATAACGTGCGCAATTGAAAATGAATTCTGTAAATGGCGGCGGGTAGGTATGGTACGATTGACAAAACAAGGATAAAAGTATAGACAGCGATAGAGAGTGAGCGAGAACGCATGCGAGCGGACGCCATTTACAGAACTCATTTCTAATTGCGCACGTTATACTTAGGTATACCAGTAAAAATGTTCTATATTTTTGTGGTGGGACTATCTATTTTATACTCACAATATCGCTTCTTGGACTAGGTGTATCGCACAAACATGTTTATCAAAGTTCATTATATCCCTCGTATAAACTGCAATATATTGCAGAAGATGCATACAGAATAGTCTTCTCGCCTTAGTTTAATGCTCAAAGGCAAGTCTGCACAATCGACTGGCTACGACGGGATTTTCCATGCGCGAAAAATGCATGGCTAGGTGCCTGTTAGGTATTAGGGAAATGAACAGAAAATAATGGAATATTTCTCTATCGATGCGTTTTTCCAACGTTAGTTAACGATTAGGTATGCATTTATAATTAAGTTTTAAGTTGATGGCTCTCATAAGGCTCTGTCTGCTTCTCATATGGTGCGACAAAGTGAAGCAAAGCCTTTTGGTATAATTACGTTATGTACCTATATCTTAATTGTAACTTTTTTGTGTGTACACAAATTAATTATTTAGGTTCTAAGTTCTATTGAGACCCGATCCGAGATATTTATTGCTGCGATGAATTAAGCTACCTACTGTATAAAAGTTAACTCACTGGATGAAGAAAATCTCCATACTCACTTTACTAAGTGTCATCTTTGGTAAGAGTGGAATTCTTTCATCATTCTGGTTACTGTCGATATCCTTTCAAGGATTCACCCACAACCGCCTCACCTACCTGAACAGTTAAATTGGATTTGAGTCTTTTTGAACTACAAAATACTTGATGTAATATATTATAACATTAGCCCTATTTCCGTACCCACCACGGACACAGAAGTCCCTGTCTGTGTCCGTAAGCGGCAGCAGAATTATTTTGCCAATAATTTTATTGCCTTTATTCAACCGAAATTAACTAAACTATAACTTGACACGTCCAAGTAACAGTTAAGTAGTTCATTATCCTTGTTACATCAAGCAATATTCTATACTTAGTTTACAAGATATTTAATAATTCTAACGTTATTTTAATTATATGAGGGCATTTTTTTCTTTTAATAATAAGGAGGGTTGAGTAAATTAAGCAATATAGGATTTACCAGTACCTACTAGAAGTTAAGTAGGTACCTACTAAATACTACAAACAAACAATAATAATACAAACAGTTGTGTCTAATACTCGTAATAATACTTTCACATCTGTCTTCATGAACTACATACATACGAGTACACTTAGTATCTATATAGGATTACAAAATGAAACAAAAATACTATGATCATAAATATAATACTCTTAACAGTATCAAAATTCATAACTAAACATGGCTAGATAAATTAAACTTATGAATATAATAATTTATAATTTTATAATCACTGAATCAATATTTTGTATAATGTAATAGCTGTATGTATAATAATAAATATCATGATCTATTTTTTTTCTATTGTCTTTTCAAGTATACAATGATCTAAATTACAACAAGCTAATATAGCATAACTTTAGCTTAATTTCGAGAACAGCTTAATCTACTCGATTTAATATCGATATTACAATTCAACATAATCTCTAAGAAATAATCTGTTGGTTTGTACGAAGAGACTGCGATTTTCTATCGATATTGCACCAATTTAATCGATTGCCGCTCGTCAACTAAGTTGATAATCGACAACGTATCTATCTCTAGAGATTTCAACATTTTTATAACTCCAATATAACGATAAATGATTTAACATCGAATATGAATCTAAATTGATCGATCTTTGGTATATTTCTTAAGAGTTCCTAGATGTTAGCACAATAAGATGACAGATGAAGTATCTATTCGATAATTCGTTACAAGTTTAGATACGGCTAGATAAAGATAACTTAGCAAGTAACCAATGTGAACACTCCATTAAGAATATATACCAACTTAATACAACTACCGACAAATCGATTGAAACCAGCTACAATGACTCCTGTTTACATCTAGTTCAGTATTGACCGACATATGTCATCTTATATCTTATGTAATATATCCCAATCAATGATTTTTTAAAAGGCCTTCAAAATCAGTAAGTCGGTGAACATTAAATGTTCACATGCCTGGAATTATGTCCGATTTTCTCAATACCCATTTTAAAAAGTGCCTTGTAAATTTTATCTTGGTCAATACGCGGCTAAATTATGAGCGTAGAGTCGAAATATTTGGCAGATTCTTTTCAATGCATAACAATTTAAAACCTTTTTATTAACTTGCCTTAACAAAGCAGTTATCGTGGTCAATAGCCTTAACTTTGTTTATCACGGTCAATACAGGGCTAGATGTAGCAAGAGTTATTCTACAATGTTCTAGAACTAGTCTACTGTTTAGTAGGCGTGGTTGGCGACGAATAGACCGGCGTCAGCGCCCGCACCTGTCACGGATCCAGCGACGTATTTGCCCTGGGAGGCTTGTCCGTTGGCCTGTGGAGAAAAGACAAATAACAGTTTTAGCAGTTTATTTATTTTTATTTACTTATGGATTTTTATAAAATGTTTACTCTTGTTGACGCCATTTTAGCAATCAAATATTATGGAAAACATTGCTGAATACACCAACAACGAAACTAAGTTTTTCTTCACTATCACTTATTTTAACAAAATAAAACATGGCATGTATTATATGGGTTCCTAACTAGCCCAAGCTGTGTACAGTAAGTAACCAAGGCTTTGATACTAAGAAAAATGCAATCATAATGTTAAAAATCGCTCTAGATTCCGCAACCAAAATTATACGATCGGCAATATACTGTCTCCTGTTTTAAGTAAATGAATTTTATGGGACATACAGTCACATCGTAATTTTATAACTAGTTTCTATGACTCTAAACACGAACAACCAGTGCTTTACAAACAATTAGACATGCTGTATTCGCGTTTGACATCACTCTATTATTGGAGATTGGTCAGCTATTATAGCTGCATGAGTCACTTGTTGAACTCCCGTAGATTTAGTAAATTCTCTTGAGGAAAAACATCTAACGCAGCGCCTCTACGCGTGAATACGTTATGTTACGAAATTGCTACCATCCGTACTAATATTATAAATGCGAAAGTAACTCTGTCTGTCTGTCTGTCTGTTACGCTTTCACGGCTAAACCTCTGAACCGATTTTGATGAAATTTGGTACAGACAATCTTTAGACCCTGAGAAAGAACATAGGCTACTTTTTATTTCTACGCGGGCGAAGCCGCTGGCGGAAGCTAGTATAATATAGATTGCTTCAAAATGGTAAGCAGGCAAACTAAGTTCAAGTTTATCAGCTTGTGATCGTATGTAGTTAATTATTGCTGTACTAATTAACAATTATACCCTGTCTAAAAGGAAAGAGCAGAGCTTGCTGCGTTTTGCTGTTACTTTTACATTAACGTATTCGGCGTTAGTGGTTTAGTTAAAGATTTCGAGTTTGTAAATAATCATAATTTAGTACCATTTGACACCAAAGTTCAAATATAAGGTGGTAAGTATTCATATTGCCCTATATTACCTATGCAATTATGTAATAATAAATGTGTGGGAAATAAAAAAGGTGAGGGAATATGGGGAAAAATGTAATTCTAAGCCAAATGATACTACAAAATCACTACATAACATTAATCTAACTGAATTCTATTCAACTACTAAAGTCAATCACTAGTGATGATTAATGAGGGTTAATGAAACAAAAACAACATATAATTATATTTATTACACAAAATGTAAGTACGAAACGTGTGAAGCTGTTATTACGTTCAACTAATGAAAAACATGACGTCCAAGCTTTCTGATTGGCTGACAGCACGATGACGTGATTGAAACCGCTTCTCATTGGTCAGGTGTTTTTCGTTAGTTGTAGTTTCGATACACATAATGGTTAGAATTATTTATTGATTGTTATTGACAGATTGTATGCAATGCAATGAAAATTTCTAATCTAATTACTAGGTTTTAAAATGTGAGGTGTAAAATGTACACTGTTCAGTCAAAATAATAGTTAAGTCATGAAAACAACACTAATCGAATAAAACATTATAAAAAACATAATTCGAGCATGCTTAGAACACAAAAACATTATATTTAATAAAAAAATATGTATAACATAACATACTTTTGTATAAATTCATCATTGACTTTTTTAGGACAAGTAAAGTAATGTAAATGAAAATTCATCTGCTTAATATTATGACTGTGTATAATCTAGTTTGTCACAGAATTTTTACCAAATTGCCAAAGTGTAACAAGTCTTACTTACTAATTGATGTTGGTAGAAATTCTGTGTATATTTTTGCTTATAATTATGTATGTTTAGTAGGCATGTGCTTTGACAAAGTTTGACTTCGAGGCAGCCAGGGACGGAATCGAACCTGCGACGTATTTGCCTTGGGCAGCTTGGCCGTTAGCCTAGGAAACAAACGGCACAACATATCAGTCAATAGTATTTTCAAGTCTTTTGGTTTTTATGAAGTAGTTTGTCATATAGTCTTATAGTTTTTTCAGTGTAAGTGCAGGTTATGAATAAGTGCAAGACAACAACATAAAACTACAAAAGCAAAACATGCATGCGAAAGCACAGGGAATTAATTACCTGGTATAATTATGATTAATTTGCAGCAGTTGAGCTTATTCTGATTTTTTATAAATTTCCAGTATTATCATTGTAAAGTGGCGATATACTAAGAGCCCGTGATGGCCAGACCTTCCTTTAATTCTGAAGCGTGAAAATTCTTTCATGTGTATGTCTAACACAGGTAAGAATAACCCCCAAACATGAAACCTGGATCGTGGTTCCTTTGGGAGATACCTGTTACCTCCCAAAGGAACCACTCCAGGTCTGGCCATCACAGGCTCTTAGTCTACGACCTCTATCGCCAGAAAGAAACTACTATAAAAGCTTTACTTTACCAATTTGCTTTACCAATCTCTAATCAGAGCTGTTCTACGGATCCTAGTGGAACCATGGCAGGACAAAACCCTTAACAAACATCTGGTATCTTGGCAAAGAATCAGCTGCCTACATATGTACCATCACGGCTTTCTTAGGCGATTATCCCACTATTTAAACATTGTAGCTTCCCGCGCATTGACGCGTCGGCAGTGTGTTGTCTTAGGCGTGTTTTCTATATAAATTGAGGTACTACAATGTTTAAATCTGCGCCCCCGCGCTACGCGACGGGGACGCGCTGCAGTGGGATAATCGCTTTAGTCTTGATAAAAACTGTTTCTCTGATCTGTGTAGTCGAAACGTAGATGTTTTTTTATTTTTTTATTGATATATACCCAGTTGTGCATGAAAAATTTTTCAGATGTGGAGTCGAAACGTATATATTCTTTCTTTTTTGTATAATATATCTCCGTTGTTACCTTGGCGCGCTTGATGAGCTCGAGCTGCGCGTTGAGCACGTTCTCGGGCTTGCCGGCCCACGCGCGCAGCACCGACGCCTGCAGCGCGCGCCCGTAGCTGAACGTCAGCGCCCACGGACGCACCTTGGCCTCCACCGCGTTGATGGCGTTCAGGTTCACAGAGGCCTCTTCCTCAGACTGGCCGCCGGAGAGGAATGTGATGCCTGGAATAGTTTGGTGGGGGGATTCGATCGGATAAGACAAATAAGGACAAATACACATATAGATACTGTTAATAAATGTGGCAAACCAGACTAGCAGGATCCCTGCTATCCGCTAGAGGCGCTGTTCAAGTTTTCATACATTATTTGAACTGTCGTCGCTAGCGATTGTAGATTGCCTTTTAAATACTTTGTGCTATATTTGTATTAATTATCTCCACTACGGTTGCCTGGAAGAGATCGCTTTCAGCGATAAGGCCGCCCCTAGTACTTTTAAGTTAGTATTAATATTTTCTATAACTCTGTTTTTATTTAATTAAGTACAATACAGTGTCAATTCATTCAATCATTCATTGCTAGAACTCATTGTAGATACAGGTCTAGGCTTCAAACGTCAAAAATAAAACCGATATCCATTACCAGTTTGCTTAAGTGGAAAGGCTGAATGAGATCCACCCAAAACCGCAAAGACTAGAGCAAATTGGAGGAGGCTTATGCCTAGCAGTGGGCCGCTACGGGCTGAAAATGATGATGTTTATGGTCTTTAGGTGTGTTTTCTTACCGGGAACGGCAGCGGGCACGGTCCTGAGGAGGGCGGTGAGGGTGGCGCGCCCGATGTCAGAGTTGGTGTACGTCTTCTTGCAGCTCTGGCCAGCTGTCACCTAAAATATGATGGATATCTACTATTATATCAAGTAATTTAAGTCTTAGATAATCTCAGGAAATATATCCTACTAATATTATGAAAGCGAAAGTTTTGTACCTGTTTCACGCAAAAGCTACTGAATAGATTTTGATGAAACTTCTTCATAATGTAGGTTTTATAAAAGCATACTCTTCATAGGCGGGAAAGTGAATTAAACACGGAAAGTCGCAGGTGAAATGGCTTTCTTTCCTATTTATAACGACATCGATAATCGAAAGGTTATAGTGCAGTGCGAAAGTTTAGCACTGGTTTGTACTTATAATTACGATTTAAATGAATTGGAATTAGCTTGTATATAAATATCTAGATTTGAAAATAGGTGGCATCAGTTGAAAACTAAGCTACATTAAATAATAAGGATGCAAAGTTTTAACTTTACAGTTGCATTTCTCAATCAATACGCGGTGAATTTAACCTTGAACGTATCATCACGTGCCATATAAATAGGTTTCATGATCAATAGTGCATGTGACATTATGCGCAGAAATTACTCCAAGCATGTAGGAAAGCTATGTAGGTATTTCTATAAAAAGATGTTGGTATGGAGCCAAAGAAATACGTAGTAAAATTATGTAAGTGTTTAATGTTAACAGTTGACCTTGCTATTCTTGCTAACTATGCATATCATATGAATTTACATTACCTCTTTATCTCCCTATACTGGGTATGGATCTCTTCAATAGAACCCATTATAGGTTTGAGAGGGATTATAACATCTAGATTCTAGCTTACATATATTGTTCTTAGCTATCTGCTTCTCAACACTACTACAGGAAAAATTTCAACACAAAGTTTCAAGATTTTATTTTCCATTTTGTAAGTTTAATCTAATTAAGTTATTAATTTTTTTATTTATTTAAGTGTTTACAATAAAATATTACATTTCTTAGAACGTCCTGTACCTACTTAAATAAATTATAATAATGTTTTCTATTCTAACATTTTAAGATTTTCAAATACATAAATGTTTTACTATAAAAACTGTCATGGTTTGATAAATTCATATTGAGATAAACGGGCAAGTGCACTGCGGACCGGCGAGCGGTCGTGATCGGTGTCCTTGCAGTGTCTTGATCCTGATGAAGTCATCAATAGTCTACGTAAATAAGGTTCGTGTATTGCCCGTTTATCTCAATATGAGTACATAAATGTTCTTTGTATTTTTCAATAAATTCTAAATTTAAAGACCTTTTCTAAAAGTGCTGATGAATTGTTGACTAGACTTACCATGTTAGGCTTGAGCAGCGTGCCCTCGAGGTAGACGTGGTGGTCGCTGAGCGCCTTGTACACGGCCGCCAGCACCACCTCCGTCACCTTCTGCGACCGGTCCAGGTCGTGCTCACCTGAGGATAACAAATTATATCAAGAACATGTTGGATTATAACTCTGGTTTGACGCTGGCTATTTTAACTTAATATGATGAGAGAAAGTACTAGGTTATCAGAACTAACAAAAGCTCACCGTTAGACAGAACCTAAGGCTTCACGGCATGATGCGTACTATGCGTATGCTTTACTATATCACTATATAGAGAGGATATGCTCCAGTTTTGTAGTTTTATATTTTACTAGAGCAAAATATACCGGTGATGATAAACTGTGTCATTTCCTCGATTTCTCCATTGCAACAATATTGTAAAGTAGTGCATAATCTTGCAAATGTTTAATAGAAGACCACAAAATCTGTTGGGCTGACCTAAAAGTAATAGGCTATCAGAAGTTATCAAGAGATCACCGCTCAGCACTTCAGCAAGAGTCTCGGGCTTAACAAAAGTCATGTATGTAGTAGGCCAGTAGTAATAAAAACAACTGTATGACTGTGTTGAAGTTCTCAAAGTACTAGGCTATCATAAAAGATTAAGAGCTCACCGGCAGGATCTCAGGCTTAACAAAAGGCATGATCTCTAGTAGGCCAGTAGTAATAAAAACAACAATGAACTACTACGATTTGACTGCATGACTGCGTTGAAGTTCTAAAAGTACTAGGCTACCATAAGTCACTAAGAGCTCACCGTCGGGCAGGATCTCAGGCTCCACAATAGGCACGATGCGCTGGCTCTGGCAGATGGACGCATATCTGGCCAGGACGGTGGCGTTCTCCTGGATGGCCTGGTATGAGGGGGTGTTGCGGCCGATCTTGAGGACGCAACGCCACTTGGCGAAGTGGCAGCCGTCCTTCTTGTACTGGGCGCAACGCTGGGCCAAGTCGTCCAGACCTGTGGAATTACGGGATATTATTAAAACATTGAGCTTGAGCAATTTGTCGATTTTTATCTCAACTATAAATTTTACTGATAGGTATATTATTATGAGAGATTTTTAAACTCTAAATGGTTAAAATACCATTTGTTGGTTTTTAATTTCTTGAATCTCTGCACATGTTTTACTTAATTTTCCAGCTGATTTCTTTAAATGAGTTTTAAATTTAGTAATGTTTTATAATATTTGCACGACACAATTTATAGTAAGTAAATCTGATTTTTTTATTAATTTCATTCATATTTTTTTACAGTTTTATGTGCTATGATCGAGAAGGAACTTCTGTTGTGAGATAGTAGAACAGTCATTGGAAAGTCAAAACCCAATAAATCATGGAACATATCTCTGTAATCTAATGCGTTGCTTGTATCTTAAATCAATAATTTATTTAATTCTTACATTATCATACATTTTAAGAGAATAAAGAACAATGCTACCTAAACAGAAATGTAGTAAATGGACCAATTGAGTATGATATTCGTACAACAGATACACCCAGCTTAATTTAAATAAAAACAATAAGCTACAATTGAATCGCCCGACAAAAATAGATTGGACAGTCGTGACGGGTATTATCGGAGCAATGTCCTTTCTTCACCTTGAAGCTTTAAGAGAAAACTAAACAAGCTGGATTTTCTTTCAACTTTCACAAGGTGAATGAAACTGTTAGTTTTTATGTCTGGACTTGCTCAGAAAACTTAGCTAGAAATATGTTGAAAATGCTCTGCAACCAGACTATAGCGACCACGTTTATTTTTGTATCTATAATTTTAAGTTTATTAATTAAACTTTGAAGAAAATTGCCACTGCCAAAAAAGCCTTTGGCACCTGAAATTCAGTTTATTACTTAGACCAGTGCAGATCCCTTCAAAAATGGTCAAAAAAGGAAAAAATAGTAGTTACTAAGATTTAGGGCTGAGTAATCATAACATGTTTTATAACACTGTATTTATGATCAAAATCTTAATAAACTTGATTCTCATGCAACCAACTTAACACGCCTTTCGCTAGATATTATCTAAAATAGTTGTTCAATCCAAAAGGAATCTCAATATACTAAACTTGTTTTCAAATCAAACGTACAGTATCTTATAGATAAGGTCCGGTCGAGCCCCTTGCAGCGACCAATGATAAAACGGAGTCCAAAAGGTCACACATATCAATGTTAAGTAGCCTGTTGTTCAACCTCTGATGATGTTAAAATGTTGTCGAGAACCGAATTTGTTTATAAAAACAGGGAGTCATTATATCCGCCTTTCAAAAAGGACTAGCTATTAAAGGAATAAATCGGTTGATACAGAAGAAAAGAAAAACGCTGCTTAATACTTTGTTGTAGCTGCTAAGACGACTTGAATTAACTGTCTCTTTGTATTATTTATGTTTATGTGTAAAATGAGAGGGGTCGACACAACATTGTTATTCTTACTTTCTATCAGCAGTTATTCCAATACAATAATACAGTTTATCTTATCTATGACCTAAGATGAGTAAATTGACAATATAACACAAGTGTCTTTACCTACTGATTATACGGAGCGGTGTGTTTATGATAGTTTTCCACTCATGTCTACTTGTTAGAAATTGATTAAATTATTGATGATTGTCTATTAAATATCTTGTAGAACAGGTTATTTGAAGGCCTAAATTTCTAGTTTGTAGCCAACCAAATTAGCTTTATTATAGTCAAGTCTAGTGGAGCATGTATTTCTTAGATATTAAAATTAAATCAATGAATATTGCTGGACAATGCACACAGCAACGTCTCTAGCCCGTGGTAAACTCTTATATATTATATTAAAATCTAAATATATGACTCGTTTGAATGGAATTTCCAACTAAGTTTGAATTCACATAGACGAGTTATTAAACATTTCTTTCGTTATACGTTCTTTCTGGTGTATCCATGAAATAAAGGTCTTGACATCTGACTTGTGTCGAAACACAAGGCTATAAGTATGGTTACCATCAACTTGAAGTTGTATTGAACCAGAAGGCTAGCAGTATGGTTACCCTGCGTGGTGCATACTCGTCCTCGGAGCCGAAGAGCGGCACGACGCCCTTGTCCACCTTGATGCCGGGGATGATGCCGCGCTTCTCCAGCAGCTGCACCAGAGGGGTGCCGTCGTATGGTTACCTTGCGTGGTGCACTCGTCCTCGGAGCCGAAGAGCGGCACGACGCCCTTGTCCACCTTGATGCCGGGGATGATGCCGCGCTTCTCCAGCAGCTGCACCAGAGGGGTGCCGTCGTATGGTTACCTTGCGTGGTGCACTCGTCCTCGGAGCCGAAGAGCGGCACGACGCCCTTGTCCACCTTGATGCCGGGGATGATGCCGCGCTTCTCCAGCAGCTGCACCAGAGGGGTGCCGTCGTATGGTTACCTTGCGTGGTGCACTCGTCCTCGGAGCCGAAGAGCGGCACGACGCCCTTGTCCACCTTGATGCCGGGGATGATGCCGCGCTTCTCCAGCAGCTGCACCAGAGGGGTGCCGTCGTATGGTTACCTTGCGTGGTGCACTCGTCCTCGGAGCCGAAGAGCGGCACGACGCCCTTGTCCACCTTGATGCCGGGGATGATGCCGCGCTTCTCCAGCAGCTGCACCAGAGGGGTGCCGTCGTATGGTTACCTTGCGTGGTGCACTCGTCCTCGGAGCCGAAGAGCGGCACGACGCCCTTGTCCACCTTGATGCCGGGGATGATGCCGCGCTTCTCCAGCAGCTGCACCAGAGGGGTGCCGTCGTATGGTTACCTTGCGTGGTGCACTCGTCCTCGGAGCCGAAGAGCGGCACGACGCCCTTGTCCACCTTGATGCCGGGGATGATGCCGCGCTTCTCCAGCAGCTGCACCAGAGGGGTGCCGTCGTATGGTTACCTTGCGTGGTGCACTCGTCCTCGGAGCCGAAGAGCGGCACGACGCCCTTGTCCACCTTGATGCCGGGGATGATGCCGCGCTTCTCCAGCAGCTGCACCAGAGGGGTGCCGTCGTATGGTTACCTTGCGTGGTGCACTCGTCCTCGGAGCCGAAGAGCGGCACGACGCCCTTGTCCACCTTGATGCCGGGGATGATGCCGCGCTTCTCCAGCAGCTGCACCAGAGGGGTGCCGTCGTATGGTTACCTTGCGTGGTGCACTCGTCCTCGGAGCCGAAGAGCGGCACGACGCCCTTGTCCACCTTGATGCCGGGGATGATGCCGCGCTTCTCCAGCAGCTGCACCAGAGGGGTGCCGTCGTATGGTTACCTTGCGTGGTGCACTCGTCCTCGGAGCCGAAGAGCGGCACGACGCCCTTGTCCACCTTGATGCCGGGGATGATGCCGCGCTTCTCCAGCAGCTGCACCAGAGGGGTGCCGTCGTCCGCCTTCTGGTACAGAGTCTCGTGGAACAGGATCACTCCCGAGATGTTCTCCGACAGGGCCTAACAATACAATACTTTTATTAAGATAGATAATAAGTGGGGCTTCACCATCGGCCTCATGAACAGGCTCAGAGTCGCTCAAAGAGCTATGGAGAGGGCTAGGCTCGGGGTTTCTCTGCGGGATCAAATCAAAAATGAGGATATAGGTACGTAGAAGAACGCAGGCCACCGACAGCCCAGCGGATTAGCTCTTTGAAGTGGCAATGGGCTGGCCATATAGCGAGGAGAACGGATGGCCGATGGGGCCGAAATGTTCTCGAGCGGAGACCACGGATCGGAAAACGCAAGCGAAGCTTGCGAAAGGATGAAAGGACAAACAATTTATTTGATATGGTTTACAAAAAATGAATTCTGAATCAAAGTAACAAAAAAAAATTAGTAAAGTCTAATTCATAACATTTCCAATGAAGAATATAATATAATTATGGTATAATAAGATTGTATGCATAATAAGATTGATATATAATAAGATTGCACAAATTTCATCAGAATTGAGGACACGATTTATGAATCAGAGAGTAATGATGATGATGACGCATTTCGGTCAGGGAGTACGTGACTGTTACCACGAAGTTAACGGCACTGTTTGAATAGTTTTATCAAGTTGGTCACATTAGCCAGCAACGAATTTGCCTAATGATTTTATTGACTCTAATTATGGAAAGTAAATAGCATTCTAGGCAAAGATTTGAAAATTTGTTTTGAAATAAATATCGCTGGACAATTCACACAGCAACATCGGCTCGAAGCTTGTGTTACGTGTGCTAGATTGTTGATTTACTTAATAGAATGTACATAGATATTTTTTTATACATAAATTACACCCAGACACTCGGAAAAAATAATTGCAGATCGTACAAATTTTTATTCCAAGGCATAATCGAATCCGAAACCTCAACATCACAGGCAGACCTTCGTCCGCTGCGCCACATAGGTCGTCAAAGGTAACTGGTCTACTTACAGGATCAGTGTTGAACAGAAGCTGACGGTACTTGCGACGGTTCTCCTCAGTGTTCTCCACTCCGATGTCCTGGAGACGCTTGCCCATGGTTCCTGAATCACACAAGATATTTAAAATTTAAAACTATATATAGTTTTCATTCTATAAATTTTATTGGCCAGTATCTAACTTTTTCTTAAATAAAGATCAACTTGGTATGTTGCTTATCTATTTATAATTATATTATTTTATTTACATATATTTAATCTATTATTCTATTTATTATTCTATTTTATATTTTTAGACAATTGAATGAATTACCAATTTGTTATTGAGTAAGTAATGATTTACCTATTACTAAGTATTTTGTCATATCATTTGGGTTGTTTCATATTGAACTTTAAAACTGACACACAACAATAAAGATTTATGACCCCAGGATGAGCTTCAGGTCTGAGTTAGGCTGGTTACCAACCACGCACAAAGGACCAACTTTAAGTCTTATTATTAGAAAATGGTATGGGAAAAAAATATTAGAAAATGGTATGGGAAAAATGTAAGTCTTATTGCGTAAAAAGGAGTCAATAAACTATAGGTACTAACCAGTGGACTCATCGGCAGCCAAGATACCCTTGCCGGGGGCTACAATGGCCTGTGCAATCTTCTTCAGCTCCTCCTGAAGCTCAGGGGTGGGGTACTGGAAGTAGGTACTCATGGTTGCTGAAACAAGATATACATTTAAACATGGAAGAATTTTTTTATAATGTTGCTAGACTATTCACACAGCAACACCGCCAAATCTCTAGTCTAGAAATTGGTAGACTCTTGATGATAATTTGTAATAATCCTAATGGTAATTTGAAAGAATCTCTGGCATTAATTAATAAATAAATATTGCTGGACAATTCACACAGCCACATCTAGGCCCCATGGTAAGCTAGAATTGAGTATATTAGAAATTTAAAAAAATTCCATAAATTGTAGATTTATGGATAGCTAAATAAATTTTTAGATTTAAAAGTAACATATTTACAAAATGCCTAAGAGTGAACAGGAGTAGTTCGCTCCACCAACAACTATGGACTGACCAATAACAATACAAATATCCGCCTTTAAACAACTATCACTATCTTTAGACTTTGGAGTTAACCTCAAGTAAAAACAACTTATTTTACAAACAGATGAATAAGATAAGTTATTCAAACATAGATACCAGCTGACTACAAAAGTTAATTTTGTCATTCATTTCATCATAAACAAGATAATTTATTTATAAAAAGTTGTTGCTGTGTGTACAATATATTATTATGTTGACTGTTGAGTAAGTATAAACTTAAAGATCAATTACAACTTATGAGAAAGCTTGGAAATTATAGTCATGGCTGTTATTCTGGGATTTTTATTAAATTAATACTTACCTACTGGTTAGCTGTTCTACAAATCAGGCCACCGGGCTTTATGTTGCTGTATTTTATGCCAAATAATTTCTATTGGGATACCAGGGTCAATAGATTTTATTGGGAAGACCAATGTCTCATAGTGTGACACAAAAGTTATGACAATAAAGAAACATGAGCAATATGGTTTTCCTTTGGTTATGTCCATTCAAAGAACATTATTCATAATTGTAGAAAGCTGGTTTTGTTTGAGAAGATTGGATATAGGTACTTTGGGTACTGCTATTCTGTGATAATATTTATATTTAGAATAATAGACAAACCCTTGGTTCCCATCCCAGGCCACCATCCTGATTCAGGGGCTTTGCCCTTCTTCTTTCCCTTCTTTTTAGGCCCCATTTGAATTTAGTATTAAAAATATTTCTAAATTTAGTAGAATAACCTTACACTCGACATTATTTACATATTTTTCTTAACAAATAGATATAAAAGATGTATCAAAAACTCACCAAAATAAACACTGAAAGGTTCAGTCAAACACAAATTCTTTTGTTTTCATTCAACAATATTTTATTTTTTGAAATTGGAATGGAAAATCATATCCCCAAGAAAGAAAAACAAACTGAAAAATGACAGACATTGACATTGATTTTCAAAAAAAATAGTGACTTTATTTTTACTATTATGAAGGGCTGGCTCCTCACTCTCCATAACACATTTTTTTTTATTGTAGGTCAAAATGAAAATCCTAAGTTTGTGGTGCAATTTAGATGGAAGCTAGTTGAAATTCGTTTAATTTTTTTAGTATGTACCTATTGATAAGCCTAGTCTTTTTAAAAGTCTCTATTTTCCTCTTGTTATTGGCACTAGTTTTATAAAAATTAACGTTCCAAGGTTAAATCTTGCAATGTATAAAAATATCGATTTTCCGAAAATGCGTAGCTTTGTAAATTAAAAGAAATTGCCAATAATGTGATAATGATATAAATATAACATAAAAGGTACATATAACTCAAAACAGATACCTATGTTAGATAACATTTTTATGTATGGCTTTTACTTGTAAATAAAACATGAAAGTTTTATAGCTTCATTACGTAATAATTATAATAAATTGTACTAACCGACTAGGATAAATGTATTTCGTATAGACTAGGTACTTAGTTAAACCTGTGTTAAAAGTTAAAACTGAAGAACCCTACTTACATAAAATACGCTGTAATCTATGCATGGAAAAAGGATTTGGTACAAAATGCTTAAACTAATATTATATTCCTATTAATCCTAAGTTTTTTTCATAAATATAAAGGTACGTAGTTAGTTAAATGTATTAACTTACATTATTTCCAAATAAACACTGTTACACAGACACTCCCGTACTGGCTACTATAATAGCGAAACTGACAGAAGTCGAAGAGAGGACGTACAAAAAGGTCACTTGAAGGTCTTGTGATAGCATAATTACTTTCAAATAGCGCCATCTGTGTATAGTGCCAATACTAAATTAAACTAAATTTGCGCGCCACCTATTGTAATTTTACAAAACGAATTACCCAAGTGATGACACATTTATTTGTATTTAGTTTTATGTTAATATGTTAGATGACGCTGATGCTGGCTGTGACATTAAAAATTATTTAGCAACTTTAAGTTTTTAGTTAACTGTAAACAAGTCATGCGATGCATTTTAATTAGATTACCGAATACATATATAATAAAAAATGTATTATCTGATTGTTTGTTATGTCAAAAGTTATCTCAGTCTGTGATACAGGATGACAGTTCTCCAACCATATTAATATAACCTTACCTATAACTGGGGACAGTAAAATTAAAAATACTTATGATGCACTTGACTGCGCTTGACTATCACTATCTGGGTTATATTGTATACAATTTTCGAAGAAAGATGTTTGTGGTAGGTGACAGTTTGCCAATAGTTATGGTGCAAGACTTTGTGTCTTGGTCAAAAGTACCTACCGAAACACTAAATGGTTTTTTAAAATACCTTCGGAAAAATTAATGCAACGCGAAGAAAAATGTAGTAACCTACCTACATTATAGCAGCAGTGGAAGTTACCTAAACATAAATCCCGTATCATCCTGTAAGTAGGTACCTAGATAATGGTCATAAAGATAATGTTATGATCTTTGGCGCTCAGTGTCCCGCTATCTTTACAAGCGAGTACAACTTTATTGTAAGTAACATTTTATTACTATTTCATAAACCAACGTGAAGTGAATGTAGTATTCTTTAGACCCTTGAAAGTTGCAGGATGGCGATTGATCTAACTGTAACGCATCGAATTGTACTTAGTTGCGTCTGATAAAAAAAATACAGCAACCTTAAGCCTCGTTGTAAGATCTATCAGGTTTTACTATTCCGTGCATTATTTATTACACATTTACACTAGGTAAGTAAGTACATAGTTAGTTATTTTTAATTTCTTGGAACACTTTGATTACCTACCTACAAAAAAAAAAACAAAGTACCCCAGGTCTATTGCGTCGCAATCGGACCGGTACTTAGTTATAAACCACGATAGTTCCGAACTGAATTATTGTTTTAACTTTTTGCGCAACGAATAAATTCTAATCTTTCGTAAGCACAGCTTTATTAAAATCAGTTGTAGTTGTGTCAACTTACAGGAGATGACGACCTACTTCTCATACCCTGACCCGGAGCTGCAGGAGGAGTTGAGGACCACAGCTGAAGCCATAGTCGCTCCTGGGAAGGGAATCTTGGCAGTGGACGAGTCTATTGGTACGACAATTTGTTTTCTAGCCCATTTGTTTATTTCACTTTCAAAATTTTCGTGAGTTATACTATTCATTCAACGAAACGTCGCGAATTGTTTAACTCCTATGTAAATACGTGAGTAATTCCCGTTGTACAAAATGCATTTGTTTATTTATTTAGTTTACCTGCATTATTTCTATTCCACTAAAACGTTTCAAGGAGGTTCTCAACTTTTAAGTCACCGCATTTTTTTAAATTAAAGTTAAGTATATTCTGACTTTTGTATATTTTCAAATAATAATATGACAAAAACGATATAAAAACCTCCATGATACAAGATTTTTTTTGCATTTAATTTTTATATTAAAATTTGCCGACATAAAAAGGTTGACGATATGTGTTTTGGGGGTAAATGCGTCCCGCAGTCGCAATTGCCCCATAACAGCAGACGCATTTACCCCAAGAAATTAACTTACTTACATTTTACCAATAAGTTTATGCAATAAGTAAATATTTGTAGGTATCTCATCACTGTAACTGCTTCATTATTTGTAAAAAGTTTGTATGTACTTATGTATTTTACCCACTTAAATGTTTATGAGGGTTTTTTGTCGTACCCACACATAGCACAGAACATTTAATCTACGCAACCAAGTAAGACTTTATTCATATTATTGTTTTGTTTTTAGCGGGCATTGGAAGTCTCCTAGCGAAAGTTGGCTTACATAACACAGAGAACAACAGGAGAAGATATAGGCAGCTGTTATTTACCACTGACGATGTAAGTAAATAACTGTATATATTATGATGTATACTAAACATTTAATTGATAATATAAGTAGTATTTATAATGACTAACTTAACAATCAGATAATAATGATTAACACCAAATTAACACCTAATTTCACCACTCTCTGTTTGTTAGTTTAACACCTCATTATGTAATTAGGTAACAGTCCATCACTATTAGGCCGGGATCCGTAGTACATGGAAATCAAGTGATTACTAACAAGCTAATTTTTGGTGAGTAGCTTCGTTTCGATGAGACGACCAAAAATATCCTATACCCAAATCTCGATTGTGGTAGCTAACAGAGATATCAAGGATTAAAAAAATCAAGGATGTAAAACCGGGATAACGGACCACGAAATTTGTCGGACAATATGTCCGTTAGATTTTAAATATATTAATTAAGTATACAACAAAAAATCAGCTGGTTAGTAATCATAGTAATCATTTAAATTGACCTCGTTTTCGATACATTTTCGAAATGGCGGACTCTTTGATCAAACCATAGGTTTTGTAGGACAAACATGTTTTTATATAATTTAGATAATTATCTTGAGATATAACATATTGTCCTACAAATTTCGTGGTCCGTTATCCCGGTTTTACATCCTTGATTTTTTTAATCCTTGATATCTCTGTTAGCTACCACAATCGAGAGTTGGGTATAGGATATCTTTGGACGTCTCATCGAAACGAAGCTACTCACCAAAAATTAGCTTGTTAGTAATCACTTGATTTCCATGTACTACGGATCCCGGACTATACATATACGTAAACTGTCTGTCATTAAACATAAACAGAGAGTGGTGTAAAAAATGTCAAAAAATGGAATCCATTGACGTCGAGCGTTTATAGAAAACTCAATTCTGTTGATTAAACTTATTGAAACATACCAGTTTAAAATACAGCCTCAAAACACATCCTATGAAAAATAACTGTAATTGTCAGTTGGCTATATGATACTTACTTATCTACTTATAATAAATACAGAGCAATATAACGCTAAAGTAGGTAAATCCATCGTGAATGGGTGAGAAATTGCAATACAGCCCTTGGAATTTAGGGATGAATGTGTTTAATGAAAAATAGACGCCATTACATTCCCCCCCTCGCCCCCTCGTAGGGAGGGTGCGGGGATTACATATATCATGCCCTGAATATTTAACAAGGCTGTGTTACGTGGACAGTACAGTGCTAGATGTGTTAAAGTGTCTCTGTCAAAGAATTATAAATAAATAATGGCGGACAACACACAGAAGCATCAAGCTCTCGAGGATTACGTTACGGGTCCTAAATATTAGATATACCTTTTCTGAATTATAATACAGTAGGTACAATGAATACAATGTTGTTGTTTTTTTGTAAATCTAGTGAAATATTAACCTCTGAAGTGTGAAGTACTGCTTAACACCATAAGAAAAAAATATTGTAGGTATTTTTTTCTTAATATTTTGATGAAAAAGAAGAATACTAAGAAATGGTAAAATAATTTAGGTTGAGTTTAATGCAGTGTAAGTTACCTACTATATTCAACAGTCAGATTCAATAGTGTCTTTTGTTAAGTAACATACCTATTAATGCAGATTTTAGAGAGATTAGACGCTGCTACCGTCCTTAGGTAGAATGGTAGGTACTGGTTCGAGGCTGGCACATTTTTTATTGTTAGTTATTGCCCCAAATTTTTCGCAATTGGGTATCGATTTTAAGTTTCCAACAAATGTTACTCTCTCTGGATTTATCTTTATTAGAAATTATTGCATACCTTTGCGGAAAACAAAGAACAAGGTACAGTAACCTACTAATTTCGGACACACACATTTGTTAGGGAATTCCTGTCCTGAGGTGACTATGTGAGCCAAATAACTATGTACCTAAATTACACAGTGAGATAGAAATTTCACTCCATCTCAAATCTGAAGATTACAACACGCTGGATTCAGTTTATTCAGTTCGAAATCGTATTATTAAGTGTACCTAAGTGATATTTTATGTCGTGCTAATTAAGTAAGTAATTAAAAAATACAATAAATCAAAAACTACATTGCCAGTGTATTGAAGTACTATTTAGGTACATAAATAAATACATTAAATCAAAAACTGTATTTGAGGCCAGTACTAGTATTAATAGATAATAAAATAATAAATAAAATTTTTTTTTTTCAGGCAAATATAAAGACCCATATCACAATATTATGACAAAATATAAACTTAATATTAAAACTATTTAAAATTAAATATAATATATAGGTAAATTACCTAACGTTATTTTTTATTCCATGCACAGAAATCCAATGGCTATAAATGGGATTGGTCAGATACTCAGATGTAGCCTTCAAGATGATGTTGCTGGAGTGAGTCAGTCTATTCCAGAACCAGTATTGAAATATGTATTTTCCTAAGAAGCTAATAATTTCCTTCCAAGCTAAGATTCGTTCTTCTTGATTTTGTTACGTATGTAGGTAGGTACCTCAACGATCTTTCCTCCTGTCACGTGGTAGTTTATCACGGAAGCAAATTATCCGTAGCCTCGCGGGTGGCATCCATTTATTATCATCCTACGAGTGCCGATATTTTATCATTCGTTTTTCTTTCAGTCCTATTGTAATTTGTAGTTGTCTTTTCCTAGAATATTTTTGATTTAATAATTTTTCCTGTTTATTATCATTATTATCATTAGCCATGGGACAACTTTTGGACATTAATAAACTTTCTAACTTGCGACTTCGCCCGTGTTACATTAAATTATCTTGCGAAGACGTGATCCGTTACAAAATAAATTAGTCTTATGTCACTCACGAATACAATTTATATTTTAAAAGAATTCATATTTTATAAATTTTTTTTTTCATTCAGGCCCTATCAGAACACATCTCAGCAGTGATCCTGTTCGAAGAAACAGTGTACCAGCGAACTGATTTTGGGCCACTCTTCATTGACGTGCTGCAGAAGAAGGGCATCATCCCAGGAGTCAAGGTCGACCAGGATGCTGTACCCATGTTCTTGACTGAGGAGGTCACTACGCAAGGTAAGATAAATAAATAAATGGAAGCAAAATTGAACTGTATATTTTATTATGCCAAATAAATAAATGATTGATACTTAATCTTAATCGTAATTAAGTAAATTTACAGTCCATCCCTATTCTTTAATTAAACTATTGTTATTACTATGTAACAAAGAAAACCGACTCAACTAATATTAAATGATAACGGAAGAGCCAAATCCACTATCACAAGTAACTGTTACTTAAAAGTGGGTTTCAAACTACAATTATATTAACTAGGTTAAGTTAAAGAAATAAAGATTTTTAATTAATTTAATGTTTAATTGTAAAACTTTCCAGGTCTAGACGAGTTAGGCAAGCGCTGTGCAGAATTCCGCTCCAGAGGCTGCAGATTTGCAAAATGGCGCGCGCCTCTGCAGATCAGCGAGTTCACTCCATCCCCGCAGGCCATACAAGATACTGCGGCGGTACTGGCGCGGTATGCGGCCGTCTGCCAGAGCGAGGGGCTGGTTCCGATTGTGGAACCTGATGTGTTGATAGACGGTAGGTGTTGACTCAACAGTTTCAAGGTATATCACCAATTGTAAGTTTGCACAATGGGGCGCGCCTTACAAATCAGCCAGCTTATTTTTCAGATCTTACCAAATCTTTCACATGGTGTTCATAGACGGTAGGTTTAAGTTGCACACTAATTGAGTCACATAAGCATAAGTGAGAACCCTTTATTTTTATTTCTCTAGCTAGACGAGAGAGAGTATGGGATACTTATTTATACTCGTACAACACGCCAGTTTGTATTGAGTTAAACACTTGTTAATGAATACAAGTTTTAATAATCTAAATGTTTTTTTTCTTCTTTTACCAGGAGATCATGACATCGTAAGAGCGCAGAAAGTGACAGAAGTCGTGCTGGCTGCCGTCTACAAAGCGCTGAATGATCACCACGTGTATCTTGAAGGGACCTTGTTGAAGCCAAATATGGTAACATGGAAGTTTTTAGTTTTATGCCGTCTAAATGAATAAATTATTGGTTGCTTCATGCAAGTTAATAGGATTTCTGTGTGATATAAAGATAAGTAAACAACTGGTATGAAATTAAAATTGATCCTTGACGGTGCAACATTTGTATGTAGTCTGTTACTGTAACATTAAGGAGTTGGGTTGATTAGAGCTACACAGAAATACACCCAAAGAGAATACACCCAAAGAGAAGGAATTAGGACCGATCGCTGATTCCCCAATTTTAAAACGTTTCAAAGTCTAACCCAAAACAATCAAGCTATTTAGTAATTAAATCAATCATTTAAATTGGCCCGCATAATTCCCCTAACTTGCCTTACTTATCATATGCCCAAACCACCCTCATCGATCCTCCAACCACCACTGACATCGGTCCACGTCGTCAGGTAACTCCAGGCCAAGGTCACCAATCATCCACACCGACTGACATCGCAGAGGCTACGATCACCGCCTTCCTGAGAACCATACCTGCTGCGGTGCCGGGTGAGAATTACTGAATTAATTGTGCTTCTAATGACTAGTATTGTTACCTAATAAGCTACCTTAAATATAGGTTTATGGCTCACAGTTGAAATAGAAGATCCAACCTCATTTTGTCGTAACGTAAGGTAAATTACCAATATGCTACATTTCCACAGCCTGTCTGGGACTGTCTTAGAATAGTACCCCCCCCCCCCATCTTTATTTGCGGGTGTTGTCGTACCAACTAGATTAGACTTTATAAACCTGAATTCGAAAACTACAACTTATTGCTATCATTAATTTGCCAAGACCTTGAGTTATGGCTACTAATATATCTGGTAAATAATTATATCTTCCTAGTTATTTTTATTTAACAAACATCCGGAACAAATATATGCAGATAGCACACACATTTTTTTATCTGGAGGAGGACCTTCCCCAGGCCACCGAATTCGTAAAATTACACTACTTACGAGAGCTAATCATAACCCTGTATATTTCTAGGAATCGTCTTCCTCTCTGGAGGTCAGTCCGAAGAACAAGCCACGGTAAACCTGGACGCCATCAACCGTCTCCAGAGGAAGAAGCCCTGGACTCTGACCTTCAGCTACGGCAGAGCTCTGCAGGCATCCGTGTGGAAGACCTGGGCAGGGAACGATGAGAATATACCAGCAGCACAGCAGGAACTGCTTAAGAGAGCGAAGGTAGATCCCAACTATAAGCCTTTTTCCTTTTCCTATCTCAGTCGTGCCGTGTGAAAGTATAGGTAATATAGATACCTACCACCTCTTTTCGAGGGTGTCGTCAGACGAGGCATTAATTAATACCAGGATACGGTACTGCGCTTTCTGTAAGCAATATGCGTCACGCGAATTCGTCTTGCAACGAAATGCAAGAAATGTTATATTGACGACGCAGCTCTTCGCACCGCCGCGGTTGAGCGACGAATGCGCCTAAAGTACTTAACTAGGACTTAAGTAATGGAGGCTATCATGCCATCTCTTTCTAATATTGCCGACTCTCCCTATGTATTGTCAGGAGAAATCACACAGAGATATTGTTCACAGGCGAACGGGCTGGCGTCCTTGGGGGAATATACCGGCGCCATCTCATCTGCCAGCCAACAGTCAAACTTCAAGCAAAACTATAAATATTAATGTTTGTGTTGACTGTATTTTGTAAAATCGGTAGCTGATTGTTGAAAAATAGCTATCGGTTATTTTTTTTTAATTGAATTAAAAGCTGGTCTCTATCTGTAAAGTTATATAATTTTTTAAATAAATAAATAATAAAGAAAGATTTTCAACTTTATTTACAACGAAATTTATGTCAAGTCAAAAGTTACGGGGCAGTGGTCCAACTGCTCTGTCCAACTAGTTGGACCACGGGCCCTAGCAAAGGCCCGTGGTCCAACTATCTTTGCAGTTGGACCACGGGCCCTAGGAAAGGCCCGTGGTCCAACTTAAACTATTTCAAATAATACAACTGCAATTATTGTAACCTTTTTATTAATTTTAACTAAACATCTCTAAAAGAATAAAAAAGTATTTTTTAATCTATAACAAAAAGTACATTTATGGTACATCCCTATTCTTAAAACTATTGTTATTACTATAAAACAAAGAAATCCGACTTAACCTTTATTAAATGATAACCTCTTAAGAGGCCGGCGTCAGACGAATTTCCCATACAAACGTAATATTCGTTTGTATAGATAGGCAATTTGTCGTGTCGCTGGCTTCTTAAGATCATATCTGAGCCACTTACACTCGTCTACATTACACTAATACACGTACTCGTACATAACTCTGGTTAAAAAACATTACATTAAATTAAAAACAAAAAAAAAGTAAAAACCAATTATTTAATTAAAAAGGTGAGGTGGTTACAATAATTGCAGTTGTATTATTTGAAATAGTTTAAGTTGGACCACGGGCCCTTGTAAAGGCCCGAGGTCCAACTAATTGGACAGAGCAGTTGGACCACTGCCCCGTAACGAAGTCAAAATGTAAGAAGCTAAATGTCCTGTCGACACCAGCTATAGTCCAGTCAATTTAAACATAAAAATGAGGGTGAAGTTACATAAAGTCCCAACAAGCTGAATTTCAGTGAAATTGTTCAAAATAAAATTATAAACAATGTCTAGAAGTTCCCCACGAATCCCCACACCCAAAAAAATTTTATTCAAGGTCAAAGGTAAAATAAAAGAGGTTTTCGCGATTTTCAGCAAAACGGTAAGTTTTATCATAAAAGTAGGTACCTTAAAACTAATTGTAGATCTTGAAATTATCTACAAAAATGTATCAATACTTTTTTCTTGTTGTTATGATAAAACTTACCGTTTTGCTGAAAATCGCGAAAAACTCTTTTTTTTTTACCTTTGACCTTGAATATTTTTTTTTCCTTACGGGGGATTCGTGGGGAACTTCTAGGCATTGTTTATAATTTTATTTTGAACAATTTCACTCAAATTCAGCTTGTTGGGACTTTATGTAACTTCACTCTCATTTTTTGGTTTAAATTGACCGGACTATTGATATCTCGGAAACGGTGGCTCGTAAGAAAAAAATTTTGATACATTTTTATAGATAATTTTATGATCTACAATTAGTTCTAAGGTACTTTTATGATAAAACTTACTGTTTTGCTGAAAATCGCGAAAAACTCTTTTTTCTTAACTTTGACCTTGAATATATTTTTTTCCTTAGCAGGGAATGATGGGGAACTTCTAGACATTGTTTATAATTATATTTTGAACAATTTCACAGAAATACATCCTGTTGGGACTTTCTGTAACTTCATTTGTCTAACTAAATTGACTGGACTACTAGGAAAAGAGGAAATAATTAAAAGAAAATAGCTACAAGGCTAAGTAGTAGTAGGCTACTAGGAAGCATATTCTATTTATTTCGAAATTCGGAATTTTAAAATTTTACGTGCGCTTTAAAATCACGTGCTTTATCAAAGACTTATTTAATTTCTAATCTGTTCTGTTTAAAACACTATCGGTAAGCAGAGTCGCGGGTAAACGACAGTCTTGGATAAAAATACTTGTTGTAAATTCTTTGTTGTACGCTAATAGATATTGTTCAAAGACGAACCTTCTAAGTTTTCCACTCAGAAGTCTCAAAGTGAACATTATTTCCAACACAATTTAGAAGTCCCAACTTTTACCGCTGACTCGTTTAAAACTTGTACCTTAGAACTGACAATGAAATAAAACACGGGCATTTTACCGCGACATTAAGCGCGGGCACACCAAGATCAGGATACCCTACTAATATTATAAATGCGAAAGTTTGTAAGAATGTATAGATGTTTATTACACTTGTACGCAAAATTTACTGAAAGAAGTTTGATGAATATTCACAATAATTGTAACGTTGTAACGTAGATTATATCGATATATTTTATTCTGATGAATCACACAGGTCGGAAAATTCACTATAAAGCGGGAAAGTAGATTAAAACGTGGAAAAATCGCAAACAAACTCTTCAGCTTTATAATATTAGTATTACAAGTATAGATTAAATACAGTATTTAAATACTTAAAAGGAGGCTTCCAAATACTGTTGTGTAAAATGTAATCTTTGTTGAATAAAAAAACTTTATTTTATTTTTTATATTTTAGATGTGTCAGCACCCTAAAACTTAACTTCTTCTTTCTAACTTAGACGTTTGAAACTCGGGATGACATGGTCACAGCTGCCGTCTTCCCTGTATCATCCCTCATCTAAATCAACGTAAATTATGATTTCAAAATGGCGTCCTTATGAGTAACTTAACGCGGACGGAGTCGCGCGCAAGTCTATACTTTAAATAAGCCCTACTAGGGACTTCTAGGCCACGTTGAGAGGTTCTTTATTTCCTCGCAATCAGCCTGTTATACCCATGTAAACAAGATCTCAAATTCCATCCTAAATGTAACCAAATTGAATTTGGGCGTGCCACAGCGACCGTACAGTTAGTATGGAGGAGAAATGGAAAAATGAAGTGAGGATTACACTTTCTATTTGGTTTTGATGAAACAAGGAATTGGGTGTCTTACCGTTGCCATGGATTTATAGGTGATTGAATGGATTATTAAAAAGTTGAGAATAAAATATCGAATATAGTCGACATTGCGCTGGTTTTCAGTGAGGCCTATATTTGACTTTGTAAAATTGAAGGAGTAATTTACTTTGTTTATATTCATGAAAATTACAAGTATTTACATTATTGTAAAAACTGTTTTTGTTTGATGTATTCATAATATTGGAATAAAAATAAGGTACCTAATTTGTATTGGAAAGTAGTAACAGTTGTGCAATAGGTTCTATAATTTTCATTGATAGAAATAATCATTTTGTATTTTCGTATTCATGTTCTACATATACCTACCGACATTGCGCATTCCATTGACATTCAATTTAGAAAATCCAATACCCGTGACAAGTGGGCCGAAACTCAAAAGAGCGGAGATCAAATAAAATATTGCCGTACGCAAATACCTACGAGTTCGGATACAAATGTTTCACTCTATTTATATTAAAATATAATGCTGCATTATGTATAGCAACTTGCTTTTATGTATATAAATAAATATAGCTGGGCATATTTAGTATAGATAAAAATAGTTATAAATAAATAAATAAATATGGGTGGACAATTCAGACAGGAATATCTATCTCCGTGGTAAGTTTTTCTCATAAACCTATGTAATAATACATACATAGATATCTTTTATTATACATATAGAACATCCAGACACCCGCAACAAATATCTGCAGATCGTACAAATTTTTGTTCAAATATATTCCGCCACACGCTCGAGCAAACATTGATATAGGAAAGTTGTAAGTAAATATTCCGTGTATAATTTTTGGACACATACAACGCCCCAAAATCATCTAAAATTCGCCGAGAATCTAAAACAAATTCACATATTCTAACAAACGGGGATATTCAAAGGCACGGCGCTCGGAAATTTCATTAGATCCGAATACTTCGATGCGGTGGATTTTGTATTCATGAACACAAAACATATTCCTTTCGTAGGCTCGTTTTAGTTTTCTAGGTTTTAAGGAAGGTATTAAAAGGCAAACAGAAATACGTGCCAATAAAAGAGCACTGGAAAATGTCCATTTTATTATTTCATATTTATTATACTTACTTAAGTACTTAAATATTTTAAAATAATAACGTACATTTTGTAATGTAAATGATATCATGTTATATTACTTCAGAGCAACTACATAAAATGTTAAAATAGAGTAAAAATACCCTGTTAACATTTTACATTTTAGTTACGTAGTAATAAACCATTCTAATAGGTCGGGCTAAATTCCGTCTAATACAATTAAATAAGAAACCTTTGCCAAAATTCAACACAGGAACCTCTAAATAATTGGTTTTCCTTCTTATTTCGTGAGGTTACTTAAAAGACTACGTGTTCCAGAAAAAATGGGTTGTCTTTATTTAGTTTTAAGAATGTTTTTTGGGGACAAAAATCTATATACTTACTGAAAAGATTCAGGCGTGACTTTGGGGGAATCCAATCTAAATAAGGAAACACAAATATTTAAGTATTACAATTTCCGAGATATCCACGACACCTGGATAGTTTCTAAGCATCCTCCTGAAGACCACCAAGGAAAGCACGTCTTGTCTACTAGTTTTAGTATTAACCAGATTTAACTACTTACTAGTTTTGCCTCTTACTAAAACTAGTAGAATTATGACGTATATCCAAATGAAATATCACATAAATCTCGTAATTGGAAACCTAATCGCACGTTTATGAGCCCTATTTTTGTAGCAGTGCAGTTACGCGTTTCGTGAACCAAGTGATAGTCCCAATTTTTGGGTAGGCATGCTGGAAACTTAACCCGCACGACCTCTCCTATGTTAGTACATAGAAGAGTTTTAATCCAACTCGAAACTGATGCATTGATGAGTAGACCGTTTAAGATATGTTAAGATAATGTTTAAGATTGACAAATTAATTGGCTAAAACTTCCCAATTTTGATAAAGATTGGAGAAAATAACACTCGCACTGTATGCTTATTACACACTTATCTTAGACAGCACACGGATTTCTTAATAAATTATATGAAATAAATACTTTTGCTATAAAATAAATCAAATACGTAAAAAGTTAATAAATTGGTTTTGTTTTTGATTTCGTCCCGTAGTTGAGTTTAAATGCGGCGCGCGTCCCTTCGAGTACGTAGTGCTGTTACGTTGTGCTGTTACGTGTACGTGACCGATCTACGGGACAGAGGAGGCGGGGAAATTATACAGTACGTCCCGGAAATATGCGTGTCTCAATATGAGTACACGGGACATTAACTTTACACGAGGCTGTGGAAATACAAACTTAAATAAATGCAGAATAAGAAATGAATGCAGTCATTTAATTAGGTTGACAGTTTACAGCTTATTACAGCACCCGTAAGACAAGCTCCGAGCTTACCACGGGGTAAGATGTTTTGCAATATTTAAAGTTGTATTTATTATTACCTATATCGCTAATTTGAACAACAGCGTTGGACGTGGAACCTAGTATACCGTGATTATAAAATGATATATTCATATAGTTAAGCCTTCAGTTCTGGTACACCCTGTACCCATGTCATGATGGTCTCTAATAGAGTCACGGCGAACGTTAACCCCATTATGATCCGGAAGTGCACCCTAGCTCAGATTACCTTCTCTAAGTGCCGTGCCTTTATTACTGGATGATTTACAGATCAGAAATTGTTCTCTGTAAGAATTCTAATTGTCCTTGTTGGACGAGATCATTTATTGAATTGTCTAATTGATCTTTAGGATTTTATGGAAATAAAATCCGGTACCTACTAAAAGAGGAAAATATAAGTTACCTAACTATATTAGGTTGCTGATGATAAAGACAAACTAATAATAATAACCTGATTGATGGTAAGTTACTAAACTTCATCACAATGAATTGCGAATTCGCAGCCACAGCGCTAACTAATAGATAGAATCGGCAAACTTTCAAGCGCATGTCAAAACTTATGAAAGCTAAATACAAAATGGCGCCCAGCTAAGCTTTCACCGCAGTGAACTTTACCTCTCAAAGCCAGAACTCTGTTAGCAGTTCCAAACAATACTATCTCGTTACATAGAGCTACGAACGGCAAGAGTTGTTAGAGAATTTACTACGAACTTCGGTAATGATTATATTGAGCTTCGCTCAAAGATACCACCTTAACTCAATTTTACAGAACCATAAATAATAAATTTAGATTTTTGTGGAAATATTACACTTTTTATCATACAAAGCTACAGAATATAAATTATATAAATTTAGTAACTAGATAACTCTTTATAACTTGTTATAATATAATTTATTATATTCTGTAATATGCAAAGTGCCAAAGTGCTATTGAGGCTGTAACAACCACATAAGTACCTAAAAACACTTTGTGTTATTTAGAAAAAAAAAACACAATTGTCGCCTCTACAAGAACTAGCCGTAAGTACTACATTCACATTTCGCACTACCTAACTTTGTAAATAAACGAAACTTTGTAATTTTATTCATTCAGTTTCACCGGCGAAGCGTATTTTTGTATAAATTGTATCCAACTAAACTTCCAGTTTTATGTTCAGTTTTATTACAGTAAAGTTTCTATCAACTACATAGGCTAATAAAAAGTTATAAATTTTGTACCTATCAATAAAGTTACTAAAAAGTTATAATTTTTGTACGATAGAAATAAAACTATGCATGGTAGAAAAAAACTTTTTATTTTCGGATAGCTGACCATTGCTGTACAAAAGCCGTGTTGGCTAATTGAGAGCACACTGGACTTTCATTTCCAAGGTTTAAATCCCAACGCGCACATCTGAATTTTTCTTCTGGAAAAAATATTTAAAAAAATGTTTTAATAGACAGGACAAACAGCATTAAGAAACCGAAATTTTCTGAAAACTTTGAATTGGAAGGACATTCACTAACCGCACGTGGCCAGCGCGGTGATTCTCTCTCGTCAAGAGAGAAGTCCCTGTGTCCCAGCAGTGGGAATGTTAAAAGTGATGCTTATGCTTATATGTAGCTTCTTAACGATATTTCGAAGCTCATAATTATGCTTCATATCTCCGTAGTTATATTATCATAACTTAATGAAAACACCCTAAGATTTGCACATATTTCTATCGTTAATCCACCAACTCGATTTAAGTTCCATGAAAATCTACTCTATCTATCTTTAATATAAATGTCAGCAAAAATCTTCCAGATAATCTCAACTTACGGCCGTGCGATAAAGATCCCTCGCAAAAACGCAAGCTGGAAATTAATTAAGTTAGATAGTAAATCCCAAGAAAGGTTTTTGACAAAAAGCCAATATAGCCACCCTTTGGCAAAAACATGGCGCTTATGAAACGTCCCTGGTTTTATCGCAGTTAAAGAGACTACACACTCATATAAAATTCATATTTGGACTCTCCAACATACTCTCACAAAAATACACCAAAAACAAATGTACCTACAAGTAAACAACTTATATATATAGCCACTAAATATCCACATAACTTACAAGATATTGTAAGAAATAGAAAAAAAATAACTATCGCTTAAAATTTATAAATATCAGTGTACATAGCTCGATCTGTTATTAAAAATCTAAAGAATGTGTTATTTACGTATTTTCTTGATTTTTTTGCTATAATGTATATTCTCCCCAAAGTCGTAAATACTGGCAACTTTTTTATTCGTACGATAAGAAATATTCTCTCCTAACTAAAATTTATTTTAGTATGAGATATCGGTGCTCGTTCTGGTAAAATTTATGAAATTTGTAAATCCTCTCTTAAAAAACCTTTTTTATGTGGCCATAGAGTCGATTTTTATTTGATGCATAGTAAGCGTATCCTACAACTTTGTGTCATGTAATCATCTCCCAGAATTATTTTGTAAAATAATCATGTTCTCCTTGCCATATGGCGTGCCCATTATGCTAAAAGTTTATTTACAAATACAAAAAAGTTTATTTTCTTCCACAAAGATAAATTTACTCAAAAATATTTGGAGACCTTCATTTAAGTTTTTAAATACTACATAGTATTAGGAGGACACGCTCTTCCTTTTCTTACAGAATCTGTTGAGCTATGTCGATGGTCGCGTCCTACAATATAATGTTAGTTAATAGCCTAATATTATTTCACGTACAAAATTACCTAAGAAAAACACTAATCACCTAACACAATTACCGACAAAAGCTTTTTATTTTAGGGTTCCTTGGATTCTTCGAAAGCAATTACAAGTTGCAAAGTTCCGTAATGGTATTGTTATTTGGGGAACCTTTCAGTGTTATTGTAGGTTCAATGCTGCTATAAAAACGTTAGATACCCTTTAAGGCGTGGTTTAATGAACATCCATTAAAATACTGGGAGTTTTTTTATTTTTACTGTTTTTATTATGTAAAATACGAGTTTCCGTGTAATTTTGGCCTAAGAAATGTAACACCATTTTGTGGGCGTCTTTACACCCCCAGAGATAACCTTCTTGATTTCTGGGAACTCTGAAGACAAACTGCTCATAAGACAATGAATTGAACCTATGACCTTCGGATTGTCCTCCTACCATTGAGTGACGTCAAGGGTATGTTACATTAAGTATAACCTGAAGTTTTCTAAGTACACTGTTATTCGTAATAAGTGTCTGTTCTCTCCCACAATTAATAATACACGTCTAGGCCTCGCCTACGTGGCTCTAAGCTGTTGGCAGTTTGCTTATAAGACGTGAATAAACGGTAGAAATGTAGATATAAGTAATTGGGTACAATCGATATTGTTTCTGTTTCAATACGTTGAGGAATCATCATAACACCCATACAATACTATAAGGCACGGATTTTACAGATTTATCTATAAATCCTAATATTTAAACCGCTTAAGTTCATTATCAGAATAACACATAGGCTACTTTTTGCCGCGGGAAAATACATATTTCTGCGAGAAATCTATTAGGTATAACGCGGGCGAAGCCACGGGCCAGTCTGATCTGGTGAAACCTTGTTGCCTAAGTAGGAGCACAACTCGACTTTCATTCTGAAGGCCACGGGTTCAAACCAAGCCGCAAGCTCGGTGGATTTTTCTTCTTGGAAAAATGACTGCAAACATCGTGAGGAATCCGGCATGTTGAGGCATACTTATTTCATATTATCTATCTTACGTTTTGAAGTAGGTGGATTTTGTACGAAGATTGTAAAGGTAATGTGTTACAAGTTTCGGGGTGTATATTCCATTACATTACTGAATTGTAATTGAATATACACACAATATCACTCACTCTGAACTCTCACAACAAGATGGCGCCTATTTTCCACTTGACATATTCGATGATGAATGGAAGGTCTGTATTAAAGAATCCATAAGACTTTGTGAGATTGATGGATTAGTTAGAATGTGATTTTATTATTTAATGATTAAAATAATATAGCTTCACAATTCACACGACAAATCTAGCCACGCGGTAAGCAATGTAGATTTAAAATCTACAAGCTATAATACTGTAACTACTTAGTATTTTATAGGTATAGAATGATTTTTATAATAAAGCATCCAGAATTTCTAGAACACATAATTATCTTCAAATCGCAGAAACATTTGCCAAAGTTTTTGCTTAAATCTAGAAGTTTTTCGTGCAGATTTGAGAAAAGAACACTCGCACCGCATGTACCTTGTTGTCTAGGAGCTGGAATCGAATCTGCACCTCCTGCGGCGAATCGTCACCAGAGGTTTTGGAATTTGAAGTTAATAGGTAATTATTTTTGTATTAAGTTACGTAAAAACAAAAAACTTAAGGAAGTAGATAGCAACGAACAATATTATAATTAAAAGTTCTGAATAAACAAAATTAATTGAAGAATCTCCGGAGTACCCTGGATTGTTCGAGGGCATGTCCCTACTTTAATTAGTTCCAGTAATTTTATCCAAATTCATTTCTTTATTCATCCCCGCTTCGTTGCGGGTACTTGAGTGTGCTGCACGGGAACGGATTCAGGGATAAAATGTCATCAAATCATTATCACTATACCGAGTGGTAACTGAAACTTGTTTGAACGAGCTATAACATTTAAGTATAAGTACTTATATTTATGGATAATTTAAATGAAAATATAATGCCAAACGTCCAATCATAAGAGAAGAATGATAATAAACATGAGGTGCAAAATAGGTTTTTTTTTATTGATGATAGACCCTTGCTTGACCACAATCTCACCAAATGGAAAGTGTCGATGTGTGTGATGTGCGAAGTGTCGAACATTTTTCATGAAGAAAAAATCAAAGAAAGTCGAAGGTGCTCCCACCTAGCCGACACGACTCACATGGTATAACCCCCCTAACTCACAAGGTATAGTTTAATTCCCCTTAATCCGTCCCTTCAGAATGCGGGCATCAGTAATGAGGATGGTTTGAGAGCCACTAGTCGACGAGCAAAGCCAGCGAAAAGCACAACACGAGCTAACACCCACCCTATCTCAACGAACTAAGGCTCTATTTCGTTTAAACACTAATATAGGCAGAATTGAGGATTTGCTGCTTCGCGTTTTTCAATCTATTCCTATTCATAAACTATTAGATGGGCTATGTAGCCATTTGACGACCTCTGTGGCGTAGCGGGAGGTCCACACCACAGGAGTGTTTGATACCCGCCTCAGGACAAAAAACTTGTACGATCTAATACTATTTGTTACGAGTCTTCTAGGGGTTTTCTAGTGAAAAATATCTATCCGAGCAGAATCGAACTCGCTACCTCTTGCATCGCAGGCGAACAATCACGCTTCGCCACAGAGGTCTTCAAAATCTATCAGATACTTACCTATGTATTTTCCGTAACGCAAGCTTTAAGCTTTCCTCGTTAGATGTTGCAGTGTGAATTGTCCAGTAATATTATTTATTTTTTATCAATTAAGTAGTTGGCACGTCAAGTAGAAAGCGACAGAAAGTTAATTTGTTGTGATCCCACTGAGCACCCTTGTCTACGGTACAATGACGTGGACAGTTTAGGCCGGTGTCACTTCGGGACTATTGGATAAGACAGGTAGCATGTTTAGAAAAGAGGATATTATTCATCATTATCATCACCCCTATTTACGTTCCCACTGCTGGGACACAGGGAATTCTCACTTGACGAGATAGATTTGGCCTTAATTCACCACACTGGCCAAGTGCGGGTTGGTGAATAACACAAACTTTGAAACAGTTGTCATCCTTCAAACTTTTCAATTTTCTCAGAACATGCCAGTTTTCTCGCGATGTTTGCATCAACCGTTTTTTCATAGCACAATGTGTTTTCAAAGCGCACTTTAATTTTCGTTGTATTGTAAAAGTTAAGGCAAGAAACATGTTTCAGAGTTAAACCATTATAACGTGCGCAATTAGAAATGAGTTCTGTAAATGGCGTCCGCTCGCATGCGTTCTCGCTCACTCTCTATTGCTGTATATACTTTTATCCTTGTTTTGCCAATCGTACCATACCTACCCGCCGCCATTTACAGAATTCATTTTCAATTGCGCACGTTATACAACACAATACAATGTAATACAATGCAATGTAATGCAACGCAAAACAAAGCAATGCAATAAAATGCAATAAAATACAATACAGAGAATAAATATACATAAAAAAGTATTGGGACAATGGGCGGCCATATCAGTAAAAGCGATCTCTGCCAGGAAACTTCGGATGGAGACGAAGCACAAACACTAAAAGATTAAGAGAAAAATAAGAGATATTACATACTAAATATTTTCTTACATTGATTTTTTTTGATTCGGAATAAGTGCATGCGTAAGTGAAATTAATTCACTAGAAACTAATAACCAAAGCTTCCTTTTGCCAAACAAACACCCTCACGATTTCATTATCACAAGTTTCTAATAATAATGTAATAAACAAGCGATATTACCTCGACATAATTACAAATAAACCCTGTCTCAATGTAATAGAGTCCAAATTGCATCATTGGGGATGGCACTGAATCGCAAACAGCTTATAACACTTTTATTAACCACAGAATTTCAAGGAAAAATATGCCGAAAACGTATGATGTTAAGGCTGATTTTCCTTTGAAATAATCTCCTTCAAAGCCTCTTAAATCGCACAGTTTCAGCATGCGTTTATTACCACCTAATAATACCCAGACCAGCTATAGAAGAGCCCTGTTAGGGTTTAATCCCTTGTCTTTAGTATGAAGATAATGTTTTGCTTGAGTGCTTAGGTGTCGAGATATATTGGTTGCGATCAAGCTGTAATTGTGTCTGGAGTTGGATTTCAGTAGATTAGGTCATGGACCATTGGGCAGTCATCTTGATATTAGAAAATGTATTCTCTGTACATAAATAATATCTCTATACTGGCAACACTTACCAAAACATATTCACATAGCAATGAAAACCGAAATACTCCAATAACAATGATAAATAATTTCGGATTTCTAATCAAAAGCGTTTCCATTTGATCGGTCAAAGCCAGAAATGAATTTGCCATAACAATTCATTTCGATTTCATGTCCCTACCTTTTTACAGTTCGTTACACAAGCTCATTTTTGTTTCATCTATTATAGAACATCGCAGACTGGCAACTTTTAAATCGCCATTTCTTTTCAACTTATAATGTGAGTCTGGGCAGTCTACCTTCTTGTGTAATACTCGTAGTCTAAGATCAGGCTGCTGGCTGCAGTTGCTCTCAACTGTTTTTTTGTTTATAACTTAATTAATTTAAATTACGCATATTTATAATTAGGAAAATATATATCTGGTTGCCCATCAAAATGTGACCCCTCTGATAACACCTTTTTATGTTCCCACTGCTGGGACACAGGGACTTCTCTTTTAACAAGAGAGTTCACCACGCTCTGGCAAGCTCGGGTTGATAAATGACACATGTCCACTAATTTTTCAAAGTTCTGAAAACATTCCGGTTGCCTCACGGTGTTTGCCTCACCGTTAGAGCACGTGTTTTTGAGGCACAAATGTTTTTTCAATAAGAAAAATCAAAGGTGTTAGGCGGGTTTGAACCCACGACCATCGGAATGTAAGTCAAATGTGCTCCCACTTAGCCAAACGTCCGCTAGTACTTTTAGCCATTTCCAAATTATTTTTTGCAGAGTGAATCATTTCCCATTACTACCTACACCTTCTGTGCTATTTTGTTTTTCCGCCTTCAACTGGCAATATTTATGGCCTCCAAGCGCCCCAATCGGGTGGATTTGCAAGTTTCTGAAAGGTGGGTTATGTGCCGTGACGAGAGAATTGTGTATTGGATAACACCGTAACATTACGCTCCAAAGTAAGGCAGGATAAAATAAAAAACTTTATATAGTAGTACTACGGACTACATATCTAAGAGTCTACTCTCGTAGATACGTAGTTACGAACTTCGTATCTACGAGTCGTTAAAATTTAGATAGTAGAAAAGCACCCTAACATTATTAGAGTCCTTAATAAGTAGACCCTTCTGGTCCAAACTATAGGTAAAGCACCTTTATTATCCTTAGATTTATAGACATAGTTATACTCTGTCCAGACTTGGCCCAACATTTAAATTTCATTAGTGTAGGTGTAAGCCCGAGTAATAAATAGTAGAATAGGAATTTTAATTAATCCGGATTTCGGTAAATTAGTTATTAATAAAGAAGGTTAAGACTAGACTTGTTTGATTTTAAAAGTTTAGTAATCGTGTTGATTTGGACATACACTTTATTCGATAAGATGAAATTGGATGATTTAATAAAATTAGAAGATGTCCCGGAACGAGGCACAGTTGACCAAATCCAACGTAAAACAGGTTTGTGAATATCCTGTTTATTCTAATATGAACTATTATTATTATAAACCTTTTTTCTTTTGTTATTCCTTTATTAGAAACAATCGCTAAATCAAGAACTTTTTAAGTTTTGCTTAAATTTTATAAATAACATTGTAAATGATACGTTGAGAGTTAGAGGGTTATGTTTTAATTAAGTTTTTGGGTCTTATTAACACCTTGTCTGGGTGAAAGATGGGGTTCTTTGGTCAATCATTTCATTAAGGTTTCATCACATTAACAACCGACGTTATGTACTATTCTGATAAGTAGGTCAGGCTAGGGAAAGGCTAGATGTTGCTGTGTGAATTATCCAGCAATATTTATTTATGAATTATTTCATGTGGTAAAAGACCATACTGTCAATAAGTTTGTTTTAAGTAAAGTTTGAAGCGCCCTGTTATTAACTAACAAACATCCAAACAAAACCAACTTAACAAACAAAGAAATCATTAACCATAGTTAATATTTGCTCACAACGATTTGTACAGAACCAATGTTTGTACAATAGGTATTGCTTGTGACTTTATTACGAACTAGAATTCTACAAACAATAACTAAACTACATTCTACTAATATTATAACTATTTGTAAGATCTGCAAATATTTGTTCCGGGTGTCTGGGTATTATATATTTATGTATAATAAAAAATATGTATCTAAGTATGTTTATTCTATTAAGTATATCAGATATCTAGCCCCCGTAACACAAGCTTAGCTTATCACGGGCTAGATGTTGCTGTGTGCATTGTCCAGCAATAGATATTTTTTTATTTAATATATTTACTAAAGTTTGTAAGAATATATGGATGATATCATGCTATAAAGTTATTTCTTTCTACAGTTAAATCAAAGACATAAAATACTAGAAAAGGTTTTTCACGATTTCAAATTGAGAACCACGTTGGGCGCCATTTTTACAATACATATATTGTTATCAGTGTAAACAAACCTTTATGCCGACAAGATATATTATTTAGCTTCAGAAACATCAGGTGTGGTACCACATGTCGTTTCTCAAGCCATAAAGGACCTGACTTTGAAAATACAGTACGTCATAAATGTAATAATAGTGAATTAAAAAAATCGATCATTCGTACTGTGGCGACCGTGACTGCTGCACGTAAATACGAAAATTAATCTCGCAACAAAAATGGCGATTGTGTAAATTATATTTACAGTGCGAATGTGTGTATGAGAATCAGAAGCGAACTTTAGCAAGGTTTGTTTTTAAACTAAATTTTAATTGGTTTTAACATTTTATTACGTAATAGTTTTATATACATAGGGTAATTATATTATTATATAATCAATTATATTTTGTGAGATTTTTACACGATGAACCCAATGATTGCCTTCACTGTTAGAGCACGAATTTTGAAGCGCACATATATTTTTCAAGAAAAAATCCAGAGGCGCACCTCTGGATTTTTTTTTTTTGAAGGCGGGGCTCGAACCCTCGACCTTTAATTTAAAAAAGTATGTAATATATTTCTGTTACAGATGATGAATAAAGCGACCCACCAGGGCCTTGTGTCCGACTTGATGCCGAATATCAAGCTGATGCAATGGGCTGGCCATTTTCTGTTCAACTACTATGATGGTAAGTTTCATACATACATAATCGTCAATCATCTCATGGTAATGTGTTTATTTCTACGGGTTTTTGAGTGCATTGCTGTCTTACAAAAGTTTAAGAGAACGGGAATTACTCACTGTAATATATTAATTTTCTGATTCATCATTATCACCCATATTTACGTTCTCAAGGCTAGAACAAAGAGATTTCTCTCTTGACGAGAGAGATTAGGCTTTAATTCAACACTCTGGCCAATTGTGAGTTGGTGAATGACGCATGTCCTTCAAATTATTAAAGTTCTGAAAACAAGCCGACTTCCTCACGATGTTTGCCTTTACCATTAGAGCAAGTTTTTCGAGGCGCACATACATTTTTCATGAAGAAAAATCCAAAGGTGCGCGCTTGAACCCACGACCTTCAGAATGTAAGTGCTCCCACTTAGGCAACAAGGCTCCGAATTTTCTGTTTGAAGTACGATCATTCGATTCTAGACCCTTGCGATCCATCTTCGGCCACATCGACACTTTCCATATGGTGAGATTGTGGTCAAGCAAGGGTCTATCATCAATAAAAAAAATTCTAACTTATCGAACCTACACCTTTATATACGATTCTTTGTCCAGAAAATGGTGGCATGTCTATCCTCCTCCGTAAGATCTACGCGGGTGTTCACGCGGTGCTCATCTTCATCCACTTCGTGCTGATGGGCGTCAACATGGCGAAGTACTCCGAGGAGGTCAACGAACTCACGGCGAACACCATCACTGTCCTATTCTTTATCCACACGATCATCAAACTCGCCTTCTTCGCTTTGAACTCGAAGAGCTTTTACAGGTATTCTAATACTTCTTTCTACAAAAAAGACTATAAAACAGATTCTGAAGAATTGATAAAGAATTATAAAATTGTATTATCAACACAGATAAACTTTTAACCTAATAACTTTTAACGAATAACGTTTAACCTAAAGGATTTTATAGCAGAAGACTGAAGAAATTGAATGCTACCCATTTATTATACTAAATAGGTAATTTAAACCTATAATGAGTTCTACAGAAAGACCAGTGTTCAGTAGTGAGATTTAATATAGATTGTTAACATAATGGTTGAATCCGTAGTTTAGGCACGAGGAAAATAAAAGAAAACACAAGGAAAAGTGAGCAATTTGCACGAGCGCCATTTTCATTTGTAAATTTCTGTATGCTTGTGGCATTCGCTTTGTTATGGCGATAAGATGGAGGATTTCCTATTTACGTACTTGTATTGTTCGACCTGACTAAAATAATAATTTATCAAAACTTCGTATGAAATAATGGCTCGACGACCATTCGAGGCTCTTTTATTATTTTATTTATTGTTTTTTAGACTTTAGTCTAGCGTTGACAGAATTTATCCTTATTACATCCCATTCCCACCCGTGTACAGTTGTCTTCTAATATGATGCCATCAATACAATTTCATAACAAAAATAAAGAAGATTTTGAATGAAAATTGTAAATAAAACTTAAGTTGTAAACCATTCGCAGTGTAAAAGAAGTCTGTTTCAATATGAAGTTATCTAACAAAGGCTGAATGGGTAGAATTTTCTTTCATTCGGTTTATTTTAGTTGAAACTTTGTAAGAGTTTGTTAGTTTTGCTTTCGAGGTTTTTGAATGACGAAGTTTTTTTACACGAGAGACAGAGTAATAATGTTTTCTTTTACATTGATATATTTTAGTGTAGTTTATCATAAAAATTTACTATATTTAGAATAGAAGAATAGAATAGAATAAATGTATTTTTGCATATTTGTTTTTAATGCAGCAGTAGATACTCGTACTAATACGAGTACTTTTTTTATAAATCACCCCTCATACTTTTTAAGCTTAGGCTTTGAATATTACCTCTTAAATATTCATAGCAGCATAACAAAAGCGCACAGAATCCACAGCCAGTTTTCAACATTTCCACAATAAACCTACAAGAAACTTGGAACCTAAGCTCAGAAATAACGAATACACACAATAGCAATAACCTCGGTCTACTGCACTGCAAGTGTAAAATTCAACATGGTTAAACAATACGGACATTGTACTGTGTTATAATGTCTGAATTGCAGGCTCCGTCTCAATTTAAACTAAGCTGCATGAAATACTGACTCTTTTGTAACGTAGCTCATGAAGTTAATGAGGTTTCAGTAAGACAAAGGCTTTGTGAAATAGAGATGATATAAGGTTAAGTTTTCAACCAGTTTTTGTCACAACAACCTTATAGAACTTAGTTTAGGTCTTCGGGTAAGGTATACCTAATCATCACATTCGAAGACGGGTTAGTCTATCAGTATATCAGTATGTTATTACAATACCTACACAACGTCGCTTACAACGTCTTTAGTAGGTATATAAATACAATAGTCAGTTTGACGACACTTACGGAAGAGATGGTATTTTCCAAAGCCACAACCACAGGGCCGTTGTGGCTGTAATAAGAATTAATATGGTAGTTAGTGGTGATAAAGATACATATCACTTTTACCATAGACTAATTTTAATAGTCTATGCTTTTACTAAACAAAACGATTTTCTCCAGGACCCTAGCAGTATGGAACCAGTCCAACAGCCACCCTCTATTCACGGAGTCTGACGCGCGCTACCACCAGCTCGCGCTCACCAAGATGAGGAGACTGCTGTACTTCATCTGCGCTATGACGGGCGTCGCAGTCGTCAGTAAGTATCAATGACACTTCTCCAGGACCCTAGCAGTATGGAACCAGTCCAACAGCCACCCTCTATTCACGGAGTCTGACGCGCGCTACCACCAGCTCGTGCTCACCAAGATGAGGAGACTGCTGTACTTCATCTGCGCTATGACGGGCATCGCAGTCGTCAGTAAGTATCAATATCAATAACACTTCTTCAGGACCTCTCGAAGTTTGCTGGTAGATGCTGGATGAGACAAGCCGAAGATAGGGCGCATTGGCGCTCAGTAGGGGAGGCCTATGTCCAACAGTGGACTATTACGGGCTGATGATGATGATGATAAGGACCTCTCGGTATAGAACAACCTTGTGAGTACGGAGTCAAGATGAGAAGACTATTTACTTCATTATCCCCTACCATATTTCTTGCACTAAATGATTATTATGAATCACCGGTTTTTATATAAGTAGGTTTTTTTGGTGTCACTGATCAACCGTTCTACTCACTACGTTGGTCTGATCATTGCCATTTTAACGAGATAATGTATTTATGCCCTCAGACTTATATTTATGATATTTCTGATTCAGATAACAGCAACAAACTAGAAGGCAACTTTATATTCACTTTATATTATAAGTATCAAATACTTTACTTTGTCAACACTGAGAATACCTACATATTTTATCTTTATAAAAAAACCTTTCTAGATACATGATGTGTAGAAAATGATTTTAAAATCCTAGGAAGCCATAGGCATCCCCGTACGAGGCACACAATTTCATATTTTCGCTACATTTCCGAGGTTTCCTCTTGGCAACGTTATTACCTTTTATTGTGGCATTATTACCTTATAAAACAGATTTTAATAACTAAATACGACTTTTGGAGATTCAAAGCAAAAAATTTATTTTATTGTCTTCACCACTTACGTTTTTGAAGTTGTTCAATTATCTGTCTTGTTGTAAATATTAAATCCCCTATATTTTATGAGTTCTTTAATTAAAACTTGGTCCTTATGGAAATAACAAGCTAAGCTTTAAGTATATCCAATCCTCATAAAACAATAGTTTTATGCCCTATCTTTCCCTTATTGTAACCAGTGATTATGTATCTGAGACTTAAAATAGCAGTTCTTGCCTAAATAAGCAACCGTACGAAAACAGGAAAGGAACCGTGAAAATTATTAACCAGAGTAGCTTGGTGGTCACTTTTTCATAATTTTCATCGTCCCTTCTACATCTGTCTTGAATTCAGTTAAAGATTTAAAGATGTTTAAAGATTTATGTCATTTATTTCCATAAAATCCTAACCTATAGATCACTTGGACAAGTTAATAAACACTTTTAGCGCAAAAGTCAGAAAAAACACGAATCCTGAATCTCCATCGTTTGTGATCCATTAAAACGCGGGTATAGCTCGTGTAAACTTTGTAACTATTTAGTTAGTACTTAATTGATATTTATGTAAAGTAACGCATGGTTCTTTTATAGGTTGGATAACCCTTACCTTCTTCGGCGACTCAGTATACCTGATCACCAACAAGGAGACGAACGAGACTCTGACAGAGAGTGCGCCAAGGTTGCCCCTAAAGGCCTGGTACCCTTTCAACGCTATGGGCGGGACCATGTATATCATCGCATTCGTCTTTCAGGTTTGTCTTATTTTATCAAGGAAGATTAAAACAAATAGTCAATTCAATGTTAAAAAAGAAACGTAAATAATCGGAAATATTGCAAGATCACCTTCGTCTACCATCTTTGTTTCCAGTGTAGCGAAAATGGCTTCATAAGTATTTTTATTGACAAAAGACAACGCTAAGATCTCTTTCTCTCTCTACTTCTGTTTTTTATGTATTTAAAAGTCATTTTGTAAACATACCATGCAAATTATTTATGCAATTGTACTATTAATTATTCTAATCGTATCTGAATTGTCAGAATTAGTGGAGATGGGAGCCATGCGTGATGAGATTGCGAGCTCCAATTAGGGCATCTATTCACGACCAAATTACGGCAACTCTCGTCCCGTTTGCTCATGACAGATGTTATATCTGTAGATAGATCTGCATAATAGGATTGGTAACGATATAACAGTAAAATATTATTTAGCCACAATTGAGTTAAAAATAGTCGGTTTGTTTAACTCTAAAAAATATTATTTCTCTAATTTTTGCGGCTGAAAGTGGAAAACACAATAGAAATGTGGCTAAAAGGAACCAAAGAAAGCCTAAGAATAGCAGAATTTAATGCGTAAAATCTAAATATCTACCTCAGGAGATGACCCTCCTCAAAAACCCGTTAAACGACTAGCGAAATATTTTATCTCAATTATTATTTCTTCTCAGGTGTACTGGCTAGTGTTCTCGCTATCCATCGCCAACCTGATGGACGTAATGTTCTGTTCCTGGCTGATCTTCGCCTGCGAGCAGCTGCAGCACCTCAAAGCAATCATGAAGCCCCTCATGGAGCTCAGCGCCTCCTTAGACACATATCGGCCGAATACTGCAGAGCTGTTCCGAGCTTCGTCCACAGGTTTGTAATACTTGTCTCTCATGATAAAGTAGGTTGAAAGTTCTTTATAAGCAACCTTTTATCTAGGGTCTAGTGAAAACGTTTATTAAGAGTTTGATCTTCTTAAGTAAAATCTATGATAATGTAGATAAAATTCAGAAAACTACATTCCTGTTCCTGAAGTTTTTAACATAGATTTTCTATAGCTTTAAAATGGTCTTCCTTTAATTAAAAAGCTACACGTAACCGATGAGAGACAGTGAGTGAACATCAAGTTTAATCCATTAATCCAAGTTTAACATTTAGCATAAGCTTCAATCTTGAAGAAAGGGATTTGGTCTTAATTAACCACGTTGGCCAAGTGCGTGGTAAATATCACATGTCCTTCAAACTCTTCAAAATTTTCAGAATATGGCGGCCGCTATGATCAGATTTTATAGTACCTTACAAAAAGTGCTGCTGTGCTGTGAATTTCTTAGTTCTACCTTAAACAATGTAAGGTACAGTTTATCACAGGTTTTAGAGATTTACATTTTTTTGATAGAAAAGGAAAAAGTCTCCGAAGCAGTGGACGTGGACATCCGCGGTATATACTCCACGCAACAAGACTTCGGCATGACGCTGCGCGGCGCGGGCGGCAGACTTCAGAACTTCGGCACCAATCCCAACAACCTCTCGCAGAAGCAGGAGATGCTGGCTCGCTCCGCTATCAAGTACTGGGTGGAGCGGCATAAGCATGTTGTGAGGTAAAATGTGCCATTATATGCCATGTGTGTCTAATAACGGGGTTGGCATATTCGCAAAGCAAAAGGCCCTTAAATCTAGAATAAATATCATCATAGCAACGCATATTTCGTGTTCCTGGACACGTGTCTGTTAAGTAAGATTCTCTCTCTCCGTCTAAAGGTTGCCTGGAAGAGATCCTTCTTTAGCGATAAGGCCGCCCATTGTACGTATCTCTTTTTGTAACGCAGAGGAGATGCCAAAAAAGCTTATATACCATAAAATATCAGAGTATTTAGAAGATAAAACTGCATGGGATGGAATCCGCTCCAATATCTTAAAGAAACGAACAAACTAACAAATAATTGTACTAAATTCAGATATGAGCTGATTGTTCTTTATGTTTCTCAATTCAGTGCTTAAAAAAACGAAACATATTTTTATGTCAACCTTGTTTCCATTGTTTATTTTATTTAATAATGTGTTGTATTTATTGACTTGTCCAAGTGATCTTTAGGATTTTATGGAAATAAATGACATAAATCTAAAAAATCTAAAATCATGAACATTGATAACAATAATAATAACTCACTCACTGTCAGCTTACCTTATCCATTTTTCTAATAAACATTCTAAGTACCATGTTTTAAACTTTCGCTGATTCGCGAGAAAAAAAAAAAAAATTTTTGGCGAACTGTAGATTTTACACAAACACACAAACAACTACCTTTTACTAACCTCTACGAAAATTTCCACAAATATCACGATGAGAAAATCCACGAGTATCTCGTTGAGAGGATCCCTTAGTATATCGTTGATGATCCCCCGAGTATTACGATGAAAAAAATTCACGAGTACTGAGTGGTAAGAAATTCCGCGAGTGTATCGTTAGGAAGATCCCCCGAGTATAACGTTGAAAAAAATTCACGAGTACTGAGTGGTAAGAAATTCCGCGAGTACTAAGGCGAGACTTTCCACGAGGTACTTTATGAGAAATTCCTAGAGTACCTTAATAACCATGCAAGTACGTGGAGTGCAAGCATTAATGCAAAACCAATGCTTGCACTCCACGTACTTGCATGGTTATTAAGGTACTCTAGGAATTTCTCATAAAGTACCTCGTGGAAAGTCTCGCCTTAGTACTCGCGGAATTTCTTACCACTCAGTACTCGTGAATTTTTTTCAACGTTATACTCGGGGGATCTTCCTAACGATACACTCGCGGAATTTCTTACCACTCAGTACTCGTGAATTTTTTTCATCGTAATACTCGGGGGATCATCAACGATATACTAAGGGATCCTCTCAACGAGATACTCGTGGATTTTCTCATCGTGATATTTGTGGAAATTTTCGTAGAGGTTAGTAAAAGGTAGTTGTTTGTGTGTTTGTGTAAAATCTACAGTTCGCCAAAAATTTTTTTTTTTTTTCTTTTCTTTCTTTTTCTTTCTTTTGTTTGTTTGTTTTGGTTGCATATTGCTTAAAGTTTACGGTACTTGCCTAGGTAGAAGTGTTGCATGGTAGAACTACAGGATCGTATTCATCCGCCTACTCGGCCATACTGACAGGCAGTGCGCGCTCTGCATCTGCCTCGAAGAGGTCATCGTAGTGCGGAAATGACTGACAGGCGGTGGGCGCTCTGCACCTGCCTGGTCTGCAACTGTCTGTAACAAAGAGATTTGCTTTTGAGTTTGGTATCTGTTTACAACTCCATCGAGTTGCAACAAAGTTTTAATGAAGAATAGGTAAGGTCTCGGAGGGTAAGGGTTCTCGGAGGGTAAGAGTTCTGGGGAAAATTTATAAAGATGATAAACTTAACTTTTGTTTCAGTCGGAGTCTTGCTCAGGCAGTCTAGCATGGGAGGTGGATGGCACGGGCTCGCTTGCAGTAGTGTTTTGAGGGCCTAGTGCATCGTCTTCTTCCACCAACACAGCCCTACTGACAGGCAGTGCGTGCTATGCATCTGCCTCTAGGAGTATATCATCAAGTACTCGTAGTGCGGAAGTGAATCTGTAAAAGAAACTTAATTAGTTCTTGAAGAATATTTCATAGAAGGGGTTCGTAGGAATTCTCATTGGAATTTTGATCCAATTATTGATTTGCTCGGCTTTTTCCTGATCAATTTGCGTTCCATCATTTATTTGATCACTTTATAAAGATGCAGGTAGTTTCAAAACTATGATCGTCTATTGTTTATTTGCTCGGCTAAGTCCTGACCGATTTGCGTTTCATCAATTTTGTTTTCATCACTTTTTAAAGATGCAGGTAGTTTCAAAACTCTGACGTCAGTATGATCCTCAATTGTTTGTTTGCTCGGCATCTTGGTCTTGGGTCAGTTTTTGCATCATTTTATAAAGACGCAGGTAGTTCCAAAAATATGTCGTCAGTATGGTTTAACTAAGCCATCTTCTTGGTCTTAGGTCAGTTTTTGCATTGTTTTATAAAGACGCAGGTAGTTCCAAAAATATGTCGTCAGTATGGTTTAACTAAGCCATCTTCTTGGTCAGTTTTTGCATCATTTTATAAAGGTGCAGGTAGTTCCAAAACTCTGACGTTAGTATGGTTTAACTAAGTCTTCTTCTTGTTCTTGGGTCAGTTTTTGCATCATTTTATAAAGATGCAGGTAGTTCCAAAATTTGACGTCAGTATGGTTTGCCTTCTTCTTTGTCTTGGTCTTGTGGCAGCGTACAGTCTCAAGGCTATCGAGGTTCAGATCTATCGAAGTTCGGATCTCACTTGTTCAGGTCTGTTATCCCACTTGTTCAGGTCTGTTATCCCACTTGTTCAGGTTTGTTATCCCACTTCTGATGTCGTATAGAGATGCGTAGGATGTCGAGGAGTATGTGTTTATCAGGAGGGCTTCTAATTGGTTATGACGTCACCAGGTCTAACGTCACAGTCGTCTTCATGTTCATAATAAAACCACAACGAAACGTCCATTATTTATTCCAATTAACAATGTTTCGGTCAAACTACTCTGAATTTACGACTACTCGAACAAGAATACATTTTTTTACTAACAAAGCACTGTTCCGTCCAACGGCTCAAACAAGAATGTTGTGCTAGCTCGGCCGACGGTCGTATTTAAAGGAATTAAAGCGGTCTGAACCAGTTTTTCAAGTAACAGGCCCGGCGAGGCGCCTCAACCCGTAGCGCGATGCGGCCGGTACAAACCGGTTCTGAGTCATATTTCAACCGATGTTCTTGTCTGCCCCGACATATATTAGTCGTAATAATTACCTGACTTCTGCCAGCTCACATTGCTTCTTTCATCTAGTTCATGAACTTACAGAGGTTCCTTAAAACCTTCATTCTACAATTTCTAGGCTTAGGTTATAAATAGTTATAATTGTATTAATTACTTCCATGGCCGTGATCATGTTCATACGCAAATTGCATGTGAAACATCACATGGCGATCAAATGCACTCGATAATGATCTTTACGATCAAGTTGATAGAGGTTTTATACGCCTGCGGACAGACTAATGATTTTAATTCAATTTTATAGAGTAGTCCTTTTATTCGGATGTATATACTAGCTGACCCGCCAGCGGCTTTGCCCGCGGCTAAAGTTCCCGAAGATGCCGGTTTGGAATGAAAGTTGAGTGTGCTACCACTTAGCCAACTCAATTCGGATATATACACGATATATTCCGGGTCACCGCGCCTTACCAGTAACTATAACTTGGCTACAATTTTAGTCTGACTTCGATATCAATTTTACGCTGAATTATTCGGAAAATCCAACTGCATCAGTCCACTGCGCCATTCCCTGGAGTGTGTTTATAAACTTGCACAGTACAGTGTGTTTCAGCCAATTTACAATATTGTATTTCAGCTTGTTTGACTTTAATTAAAAACAAAGTAAATTTATTTTTAGTTTCATGATGGGAGCTAAATAAAAAAGTTTATGCTTTTTCTTTTTTATTTTCTCTTCTTCACATTCATTTTAAGTTTAATATTTTAAATTTAAAATTATATTTTTCCGTGAAACAGAATTTACCACGATAAATAAATAAAATTCAATATTTATCCTCTTACATCAGTATAAATAAGTACCATAATGGTAGAAATGGTATGGTACCATTATGGTACCGTGTTTAATGTAGCTACCTATAAAAATGAATTCACTACATAATATGTTTTGTATTATTTGTAAGATTTACAGTTTTACATTGTGAGTATTTCCTGTAGGAAACTCAATAAATAATTAGGCGGCTCTATAACATAATTAACCAAACATGTTTTGTGTTCCTAGGTTGGTAGCTTCCATAGGAGATACCTATGGAACAGCTCTACTCTTCCACATGCTGGTCTCAACCATCACCCTGACTCTTCTAGCTTATCAAGCTACAAAGGTAAATCATCATCATCATCATCACCATATCAGCCTTCGGATGTTAACGGCTAACATGGCTATCTCATCAATCGGATCCAGTCTGTAGGATTATAAGGCATTTCATAATTTATATACATATCAGACTCAACATTTATTTTTCGAATGTTCTAAGGCAGCTGTGTTTTATTTTCTAGATAAACGGTCTAAACGTGTACGCGTTCAGTACAATTGGGTACCTGAGCTACACTCTCGGACAAGTGTTCCATTTCTGCATATTTGGCAATCGGCTTATTGAAGAGGTGAGTCTCTAACTTACTTTCTAGTAGTGTATAATTAAAATTGGAATAATGCATTCGAAATTCCATTTTGAATAAAGAATAAGAAATCCAATAAGTCACGGAGCCGTTCTAAATTTAAACGGGAGCCCGTCCGGAAAACCGTCAATTGTCTGCAGAAAATTATGAACAAAACAAAAAGCTCTTAGCGGAAACGTCGCCTTCGCTTTTCTTTATTTGAATGGAAAAATTGAATTCTTTGTTTTGTTGCGAAAAATTATAAATATCAGAATTTATTTGGTTATATATTTCTTATACCTGCCTAACTATTGTAAAATCAAAAACGATTATTATTTAAAAAAAATGATTATTGGGTAAGGTTTTACACTAAAGGCATAGTAATTAAAATTAATAACAAACTAAAAAATAATCGGAACATTTAAAAATTCAAGACACAGATTTCCATAAAATCGAATACTTTATCATGGAAATGATTGTCTTTAATTTTTAATTCTTTCATTGTTTTCAAACGGCCTGGTCTTGAATTTTTAATTTCGCTGGTACTTTGTAACATTACACAATGGTTACTTCAAAACCTTTTTTCAAGGTGCTTCTAGTGTATAGTGAAAACCATAATTTAACTTTTAAAAATCTCTATGGCTTCTATAGTTTGAAGTCGGTTTTTGGGACTGGGACTTGTCTATGGTATCATCAACCTCTTTTCAGAGCTCATCAGTAATGGAGGCAGCCTACTCCTGCCAGTGGTACGACGGCTCCGAAGAGGCCAAGACCTTCGTGCAGATCGTCTGCCAGCAGTGCCAGAAGGCGATGAGCATTTCAGGAGCCAAGTTTTTCACGGTATCCTTGGATTTATTTGCTTCTGTAAGTTATCAAAAATAATTTCGTATTATTAAAGCACATAACACTGGCAAACTGCACCTTAATAAGTGCAGAGTCCATTTTTTTCTAAATATAAAACTATATTATTGAGGTATCTTTTGAGGTTATTTCTTTAAGGGTTTTTTTTTATAATAACCCGTATTAATTAACGTCTTAATTCCGAGCCATATGGTGCTGACCTAAGTAAAGTAACCACCTACTTTCCAGAAGAAAGGCAGCAATGTCGTGTTGTGTACAGAACCAACTAATTTGATTAAAAATTAGATGTTTTACTAATATTTTGATTTACGGGCATTATAACAGTATTAAAGTAATTAATATTCTCAGGTTCTTGGTGCTGTAGTGACTTACTTCATGGTGTTGGTGCAACTGAAGTGAGAGTCACCAGCAGGAAAAGCAATTGGAAAGAATTTATCGATAAATGTGTCGGCTTTGATACGAAACTTCAAAGCATGTCTCCAGCCGATATATTATCATATTTATGTAGAACTTTTTATCTATCATGGTTTTTAACAGTGCATGAAATGGGTTTTATGATTCTCTCCGTGAAGATGGCGCTTGAAACAGTGCCTAAATATCGGGATAACTAACTTTATTTTTTAACTTTTCAATCATAGTTTGTTTCCCCGTTTCATGTTATTAAATATTATAACTATTAGATGTAAAGTCCTATAAATAGGTACTTACCACTATAATACTGTATTTAGTAGCTTTCTTTATTAGGTACTGCTCTTTTATAAGTACATATAATGTATATATATATATTTTTAAAGTCCAGTTACTATAAAGTTAACGGTCTTTTGAAACATGCAATGATATTTTCATTATGTTAAGCGAAGTATTTTACAACGTATATTCATGATATTATAATTGAGACTTTTTAGTAGAAATAATTATATTTAGTTACCTATTTATCTAAACAAGCTCTCAGGTCCTTTAGGTAGGTATGCTTGTAGGTATAACTTTTAGTAAGATGTTTTAGGCTTTAGATGTTAGTACTTAGTATCTAGAATTGAAATACTATTTATTAGTGTCTTTTAAAGACTGTTTCGTTGGTAGCTTTGGTCTCTTTATGCTATCGAAGATTAGACGTTTAGCGATTAATTTATGTTGTTTTGAACTTTTGAAATATTAATGTGAAACAATTAATTTAAATGAATTACGCACAAATTAATTACGAGTAGCTAAGTTATATAAGCAGGTGGGAACATATTTAGGTAATTATAAATTGCACGGAGAAATTAAATGTTTGTATATAGGTGTTTTACAAAAAAATCACAAAAGTCGTTTTTTTAAATAAACAATAATGAACAAAAAGTTTTTTAATAAAGGAACATCTAGTTTTAGTTACATATTCAACACTATCAACGCGCAAGACTCACGGGCGTGTACTAGCCCCTGTGGCCAACGCATCTCTGCGAGGCATCGCGGTGTACGGGCATTGAATGTGTTAAGCTGCACCTGTAATACTTAGTAAGTGAAACATGGCAGTATAGTGGTTTCTATTCTTTGCTCCCCTATTACAATTATATTTACAAATTTTATTATCTATAGGTGTTGGCTAGCATAATTTACTTTCTTTCGTCGTGGGTTCGATTCGAACACCACCGCGCACCTATGGTTTTTTCGGGTCGTGACTCGTGGTCCCACTGTGATTGTACCACTATTTACTCGTGGTCTTACTATCCCTGAAATCGTGGGTTCGTGGTCCCACTGCTTAGTGGGACTACGAGTCATAGTTAAAATCATGGGTTCGTGGTCCCACTTTTTCTTATTGAAAATTTTGTACCATAATGGAAAAAGGTCAAAATGATGATGATGTTCATGAATAGTAGGTGAGTTTAAAAGTCAAATAAATTATTGAACAACACATTTGCATTAATATATAGATAATGTATCCGTGGAGATAAATTAATGTGATATTGGTTAAATAATTGCTGTTCAGCTTCGTGAATTTTAAACGATGCGGGCGGCTTATTGATTAGGTATGTGATAATTTGTGTACCTATTAATTATTAAAACATTGGCGACCCATTATCTGTTCGGTTCGGGTAGGTACTTAATTATACTTGAATTGTCTAAATATTGTCTAAATAAATAATCAAAAGAAAACAGTTACATAAAGATCAAATATACAGACAGTACAGTATACAGACAGCTACATCCTTTTATACTATCTAATTATGAAGCAATTATATTTGTTCAAATTCTGAGTTTTAATATTTGTTTTTTTAGTATTTTTAGGATGGTGGAAAAGCTACAGTAAAAATAAAGCTTTCTGAAAGGACATTAATAACCTTTTAAAGATTGTACTAAATTCAAGACTGAGAATGAAAACTTTCGCTACACAACATAAAACTATTATTCATTTCAACTTAACTCGGATCTATAGTACGGGAGGCGACGTTGCTAAATGGGGATTTACTCGAGCGTCAAAGAGACCTATTGGGTTGCATTTAGTAGATGATAAGAAGAAAAAAATTGTATGAGACCGATGTGTTTCATCAGTGGGGGAAGCGACCATAGGTAAATAAAAACTTATTTTAAAAAATACTGTTGTATGGACGTACTTAAGCGCGTTAGTTAGTGATAGATTCTATGAATCAGTTTCAATAAATTGAAAATCAGCTTAACATACATACTTAAAAATAATTTAGGAAATATTATTGATAATAAACGTTTGTAAATCTGATTGTTTACACGATTGGGGTGGAAGTACGTAAAAGTTAAAAAAATAAAAATCGCGACTCATTTTTTATCAAAAAAAAAACAAAAAAACTGGCATTTCTAAAGGTGTTAGAGCGTCAGATTTAGATGTATATGGTTCATCTCTATGTTCTGATTCTACCATATCTTAATCTGACAATTATCTAAAGTGATGCGCCTAATATGACAAAAGTAAATTTTGTTCCCTTATAATTCACGTTCGAACATAGATAGATTTTTTATATTTGGTGGAGGTACTTATCTGGGTACTAGCTATCTCCAGTATCTTAATCTGACGCGCTCGAGTAAATCCCGAAATCCCCTCTTCGGCTCCCCTACTACTAGAAGTTTCCATTGAGAGTATCAAAGTGGGAACTTCCGGTTCCGATGCTAAGACTACATTTCTGCATGAAAGCTTTTCCGTGAGGGATGCTGTACTATTCATAAAGGCTTGAAAGGAAGGCTGTATAGGCTGTGGAATGAGATCGTAACCACGGAGGTTAATAACGAATGGAAATAGTATACCTAACTCAAGTTTTATAGGTCTATATAATTTTTATTTTATTTTTTTATTTTTATTTTATTTTAATTTACATTGTTTTTATAGAAGCCGTGTTGGTTAAATGACGATACATACTCGACTTCGCACTCGAACCTCTGGATTTATCTTCTTGTAGACATTATGTGCGCTTTGAAAACACGTGTTATAAGACCCCCCGCTAACTACAGACTTTCTATCGGCCGATAGTTTGGTCGGGTTGGGCTGTTAGTACGTTTTTCGACCGATACCAAATCGTGTAGTATGCGGACTTGCATACATCTTCATACTGATTATAAGCCCGACCAAACTATCGGCCGATAGAAAGTCTGTAGTTTGCGAGGGGTCTAACGGTGAGAGCTTTCAAAAGTTTGAAAGGCGCAAGTGCGCCGTCAGCGTGGTGAATTAAGGCCTTATCTCTCTTGTTAAGAGATAAGTCTCTGTGTCCCAGCAGTGGGAACGTAAATAGGGACGATGGACGGAAAATATTCCTACACACATTATACAAAATAACAAAACAAATAGAGGGAATATTTATTGCCATGTTTTATAGTGTCGTTAATATTATGTCCTATTAACGATGTTTTGGCGCAAAATTTATGGAGCGAGTGTAATTGAATGTTACTGAGATCATAAACACAGAATCCAACAGACTCCGAATAAGGTTTTACATCTATATTCTAAAGTCACGACCTTTATATATTGGTAACATTTCTCAATTCATCAAAATTCAACAACGTTTATGAACAAAACCTTATCTACTTTTGTCAATTACGATTACATATTTATTGTAATAATGACTGATATTAGTAGTTTTATGATAATTATGCTGAAAGAACTGCGGATATTTGGTATTATCTACCTATTAAATTATCACATATCATAAGTAACTAGGGGAAGAAATGGTATCGTAGGTACTATTTTTAAGCCAGTACAACACTACAATCAAATTAAAAAGAAGAAAACTTAGTCTACTCGTAAACATAGTTTAGAAATAACTAAACAATAAAATAGCTTACCTACATGTAAATGCACTGTAGCGTAAAGTAGCTTAGTGTATTAAGCTTTTGAGTACTGCTGCAAGAAAGCTTACAAGCTTTTACAAACAGTTTCTGAAAGTTTTCAGTAGGTATTTTAAGTTTTATCGATTTTATCTCTGGAACACAGTTTTACTTGTGACTGCTTGCCTAAATAAATAAATAAAACTTTTATTTAAAGATACTTAATAAAAATTCACACTTAAACTTATTTCAAACGAATATAGACCAGAGAATCACATAATTTTAATGCATATCTAGGTTCTGATCTCATTTCTAATTCAATCCCTCAGAGGAACCTCTAGATTAAACTTACGCTGCCATTAAAATATTCTAATAAACTAGTACATTAATTGAATATTTGAGCACTTCACGAAACCAAAGATTAGATTTCTGTTAGATGACTGTTTGTTTGCCAACTTCAATAAAACTTTCCAAAGGTTTGCTAATTTGTTGAATAATTTCGGGTGCTTAAATCTTAGTTATTAAGTTTCGGAGTGTTTTAATTAAAAGTTGAGTTCTGCAGGGTGAATGAAGGCTTAAGAATGAAATATACCTAAATAATATTTTACATAAGGAAAAGAAAAGAAAATACATTAATTTTGCCCACACATAAATATCAGGTTTACAGGGTTAAGCCAAGGAAAACAAAAGAACAAAAAGTAGGTTTATACAATAATTGAGTAGGTTGATATAGGAACCATGTTAGAGAATGTGCCTTGAGCTGATGTGTGCCAAAAATGGGTTGTTCTCAGCTAAGTGTTACCCTGCACTGGAGAATATTTAAATGGAAGTCTGTGCTACACTATTTGTAACTCAAGAATGGCTGAATCGATTTGGCTGAAAATTGGCGATGTAGCTTAGAACCAGGAGAAGGAAATAGGAAACTTATTACAATAGGTTAATATATCAACGCGAGCGTAGCCGCGGGGCGTAATGCTAGTATAAAATAAATATAACAAATCTCAAAAAAAACTCATTCCACAATGACATCACATATCCTTTACGATCCGGCTCTATGATTATTTCGATGTGCCGCATCTAGACGAATATGTAAATGCGTCATGTTATTTACAACGAGAACCTTCATATACCTCCCAAATATCTTATGATACCCCTGAGTTCTCCCCTAGCATCCACAATTACCAGGAAAGGCTTAATGGCGCAAATTGATTGCCCAATAAAGTTTAATTTGAGTTCAGGTGAAATAGATCTGAGCTTCGTGTTCGAATCTTTGCGAGAAGAAATTAAATTACGCGATGAATTGGAATGAAAATAATTTTGAATCTGGTTGTTGACTTATTTGGAAGTAAGTTTGACTTTTATTCGGAAGTTCAAATGGAATTTGAAAGTTCAAACCCTGTCCCCCGAAAACTGAATTTTTCATTCTGCTTTAGGCAAAAATAAACATTGCGAGGAAATCTGCAGTTCATTAGCTTCCATATTCGTTAGTTATTATTGACGAGTTAAATATTTCATCTGGAAATAGTCATGCTTTAGTTATGAATAATCCATGTACAGCTAATAATGTGAACTGGCTTATGGACTGGACACATAGTTAGCTGTATGTTATGGTCTTTTGGGAAATTGGTATAATCCGTACACTTACGGCCGATAGCAGTAAATTGGCACACATAACAACTTACTTTACTTACCTACCCGAACCGTCAAATATCTAAGTCCCACATGTGCTCAAACCTCACAGCGTTAATGGGCACAATAAACCCTTAGGGTAGACTGGGTACGGTTGAAACATTTTGGCATTTATCATGCATAGCATCGGGATTTGTTATGTGAGCGATATCGGAAACATACTAAATAAAAGACCTTATATTTGTCTACAATAGGGCAATGTTATTTAAGGTCACTGTATAGTCATTTCTGAGAAAAATCAAATTAAAAAAAAACAGTTTTTTGTTTCAACCGTCCCCATGTCAGGGTCGGTTGAAACAGTGTCTGGGGTCAATTGAAACACATACAAATAATACAAAATATAATCAATTATTATCTTCTAATAACATCTTTCGAATGGTAATGGCACAGTTGACTATCACAATAGTCTTTGACTATATTTATAATCGAACATTGTTTTTAATCAGCCTTATATTAAGTACAACTTAAACTAAATTATCATGAGATGTTGGTAGCGACAATTCTTTGGCTATATGTACTTATAATCTTTCTTTTAATCAGCCTTCAGATTAATATTAAGTATAACAACATCTAATTATTATTTAGTTTAAATCCCTATGACTTGAACTAAATTTTTTTTTTTGCCATTTTTTTCTGCGGCTGTTCACATCTTCATAGGCTCGTTGGTATGCTGATATGTCGGCTTGACCTTTTATACCTTTTGTCTTCCTTTGGCGTACCCTCGACATCTAAAAAACAAGAAAGTTTAATAAATAAACTGTTTCAACCGTACCCAAAAAAATTGTTTCAACTGTCCCCACCCTCCATCTTTGTATAAAACGGTTCATAGTTAGAATGTCAGTAAATGTTAATAAAAACTAATCATACTACGATATTGGACAACCTTTAATTTAACTGTAACAAAACTATCAATACTCTAACCATAAATGAAATCTAAATAATTGCAAAAATGTAGACATCGAAATACTTACTTTGCCGTTAAAAAACACAATGGGGCCTCCTACAGACAAACACACCGCCCGAAGAGTGAAGCAATACTAAAATTCATGTTTCGCCCTGTCGCCCGCTTCGTTCTCCCCTTGTACCCCTCCCCCCATCGCGCACTATTCACAAGTTATTCACTTTGTTTCAACCGTCCACCGTTTCAAACGTACCCAGTCTACCCTACCCACAATAACTAAAGACAGTGGGTAAACAGAGATTGTTGGAGAATATGTGACCCGACAGCCCTCAATTATACGCGCTAGCGTGGCGAAGGCCAAACATAGTGGCATTTCAGCAACATCGAAAGCAACATATACCTATGAAGCCGGCTTTAGATGGTATTACATAATATTTGCCAGCGGTTGTCATAAAACTGATGAGTTTATATAACAATTCACACACTCGCTTCGACTCAGTTATTTATGCTATTAAATCACTAAATAAACGCATCAAAATTAACTAAATTTAATTAAATAAATTAACTAAGATACAAATAAAATATTATATTCTTATTCTTATTCTTAAAATCCATAGCGTAATTTTATCAGAACACACACACCTATTTTTAAATTTTATTTCTATAAAATTCCGTACACGCTTTTTAAAGATTTCGAATTCGTATAGAGTCCCGCCTTTTAAATCAGCGATCCGTTCCGTGAACGAATTCTCTGATATCTTGTAACTTTCCATCAAAGGTTACATCTCCGGTCTCGATAGGTAATTTCCTGTGCAAATACTTACAGAAATAGCAGGATTACCTGGACAAAGGTCAACCCTGTTTGCTGTCTACGGATCCAATATTTACTTAGGAAGACTTATTTAGTTATTGATTTCTTGATTTGGATCAATGCGTGTCAGGTTACAGTAACTCGGTTATACACGGATAACCTACTTAATATTGACAGGCTATATCTACTGTATTAATTTGGTTATTGTGCCTACATTTATTTGCAAGATAGGTACTGTCCAACCCAATTAGTAGAAGATAACAGTCGTACCATAATTAAGAAATGATTTTTTTATTGACATATATCGAGAACATTTAAATTATTCCTTTTAAAATCATTTAAAACACAAAAAGGTCCGTAATTAAATAAATTCTTCCAAATGACACCTAACTTATCGCAAAAAGAGCTCAGCTGTCACACTGAACGTCAAAAAGCGCGCGAACAAGCAAAAAGTTTTTTAATTTCGGAAATGGCGGCTCGTAAATCGAATCCAGTTTTATTGCCAAAAACTCAATTTTGCGGTCCAATGGGTCCATAAATATATAGCTTCAGATACAAAATTAAGTTTATTTGCCGTGAATTGGGTGATACGTTTGCTGCAATGGTGCAGGAAGTTACGGGTTCGATTTCCGCCTCGGAACAAAAATTTGTACGACCTAGATATTTGTTCCGGGTGTTCTTAAGGTATACTAGTACTAAACATATCATTCATCATCGTTCAAAACAGTTCAACCTATATTTTTACCTCTTGTGTAGGTAGGTACCTACCAATTTGTCAGGATTACGTACCTGGATATTGTGAAAGCCTTGAATCCTACATTGTAATGTGTACAGAAGGGTAGTAATTTATTACTTTTACACAGAAAGTATCGAAGCCTTTTCTGTGTGGTTTCAAGAAAAATCGTTAAATAATTTGCGTACAAAAGAACAAAGACCCTTTGTTTCGTAATTAAATTACGAATCAGTCAATTTGAACCCCTGGGGAATCATTGATGTTGTAAATGTACGACCTAAATTTAGAGCTGAAATCAGGTTTTTTTTATAAACCCACACAAGGAAGTGTCTGTTAATGTCGCCCTAAGAATAGTACTTTTTTACGTGGGTGTTGTAAAACCGACTGAAAGATTAATCTATACTAAAATAATAAAGAAAAGTTTGTTTGATTGTTTATCCGTTTGGAAAATTTCTTTGGTGTTGATAGTAGGTACATCTAGTGGTCCCAGATTTTAGTCGTTTCGTCTTGTTTCATTACCTACATTGCTACAGGTTTAGCTTAATAATTCTGTGGCTTAGCATTCTACTATGAAACCGTAGCAACATTGTAATCACCAAGTTCGTGTGTCAATACACGAACTCAGTGAGTACCTATATAGTTACAAATTGCCAATACCATACACGGATATACCATAGAATATTTAACCCAAAAATAATGTCAATTTCTTGTAAATATTAATGACACGTATCTATACTCAAATCTGTAAATCTCAACAAAATCGATTCAAAAGAGACTCAAACCTACGACCGAACTGTTAGTAGATAACCTACCAATTCTTTTAATGAATTCACCCTGAGCCCTCAAGCGGTCCCTGTATAGCTCGGAGGTGATAAATCTCTGAACTCCCGTGGTGCTTTTGACCAAAACAAATAGATTTAGCTAAATCAGGGTTAGACAAATCTGGCCCATTACTCTCTCTGTGGTTATCTGAAGTGAATAATGCTTGGATTGAGGGAATTAGTGTTGTTATAATTAGCGCGGTTCGGATTGCAGCGTTTTATCAATTGCTTCACGGAAATTTATCATAGTCGGGATGTTTTACGTTGATATTTATGTTCTCATTGCTGGGACACAGGGACTTCTCTCTTGACGAGGAATAAAAGCCTTGATTCACCGCACTGGCCAAGTGCGGGTTGGCGAATGACACATGTTCTTCAAACTTTTCAAGTTCTCAGAACATTCCGGTTTCCTCATGATGCATTTACGGTTAGACCACGTGTTTTCAAAGCGCACATTAATTTTTCAAGAAGAAAATTTCAGAGGGGCACGGCGGGGTACCCACGACCTTCGGAATAAAAGTCGAGTGTTATCCCACCTAGCCAACACGGCTCTCTTTTCTAGTTTTTCCTACCTTAGTTTAACTATTAAATAAGTCCAGCGTGCAGTTTGTGCCTGAGAGCCACCGAAGGCGCCATTTGCAGTCGCACGCTGTAGTTCATCAAGAATTCAATCACTTCAAAGATTAAATCGCTTCTAGCTGTGGGCTACTGCGAAATATCAAGTCTAAAATCATCTACCTACTCAGGTACTGTAACAAATATATTAATATAATTTACGTACTATGAGAAAGGTTTGCCTTATGTTGCCTACATAAACATACTTACTCGTATTTCACTTTAAAAAAATCGCGCGTTACAACAACTTGTAGTCGAAACGTCGAGGGTTTTAACTTCTTTGTTAATACGTGAGTAATTCTCGTTGTTATTAAATGAATAACGTAAACATAGTAACGTACGATTGTACGATCTGCAGATATTTGTTCTGGGTGTCTGGGTGTTCTATTAAGTAGATATATCAGAAATAAATGTTGCTGTGTGAATTGTCCGGCAATATTTATTAATTTACTTTTGTCTCAAAATGGCGAGTGTAAAGATCTTTCTAGAATGATTGTCTTCACGGTAGAGCTAGTGCGGGTCACGTACCTTGGAGTTCTCAATCTTGCCTGAGTTAGTCTCGCTCAGGCTAGCGCGGCGTGAATCTACGACCCAAGGGATTTGATACTAACTAATACAAATACAGAACATATTTCAAGTTTATATTATAACTCCGAAACGTATGTATGATCATAATAATAAATATATGTATATTTATAAACACGTTTAATGGCTGATGTTGAATGATTGAATGTAGTCGTATTTATCATTTTATTTACCACGGGGCTAGATGTCGCTGTGTGAATTGTTCAGCAATATTTATTTATTATTTATTTATTTTTATGTATGTATAAGGAGGAGGTAAAATCTGTATGAAACTAACTAATAGGTATACTCTCTCCGCCTATGTCCAACAGTGGACTATTACGGGCTGATGATGATGATACTCTCTCCGTGGCGCGGAAAGTGATGGTCCACCGGCAAGCTGGAGGTTGCGGGTTCGATTTTCGCCTCGGGATTGATGTTTGTATGATCTACCTATATTTACCGGATCTTCTGGGTGTTTTTACTCCCACAGTATTTATCGGACATGCCCCCGGTGACATTTAAATAAATTTAATTCCTGTCATATTATATTTATAAGAAGGATAATTAATTTCCCGAAATGTAATTTACTTTGGTAAGGCGAGTGAAAGTTCGAGGCCTACGTTAAATGGAACTCTTCGGAAATTAAATTTATTTCTGGCTGATGGTAAACTTTTAAATTCGATAATGGTTGTGTAATCACGGCTATGGAAATTTGTATCTAATGGATTGGACAGACAGATGTACTTGTGGGCTTATTTAATAAACAGAGTTTATTTTTCACATAAAACAAAACACAGAAACAGGGTTTTTTTTAATAATACTCTGAAAACAAACAAGAGAAGTGTTGGCTAAGTGGGAGCACACTCGACTTAAATTTTGAAGATACTTATCTATTATCGAACTATTTGGTAGTTTTTTTTAAGTATTTACATTTCATTTATCTTAAAAATCTTATCCCTCACCAGTCAAAATTTTTAATGTCAGGTATGTCATTTTAAATTGACATGAATAATCAAATTAACATACCAACATAATTTAACGCGGACGGAGTCGCGGGCACAATTGACATCAAGTAGGTACTTACATCTAGTAGTTGTATAAATTAGTTTTTCCGGTTTGACCTTGTTCAGCACTTTTTTGCATTGATCGCTCGTAAAATTTGATAGAAGTTGACCGTCATAAAATATTCCTAGACGACACTTATAAAATAGGATATGCCTCTGAATATGATATATCTTTAGTATCCTTTCGACATGTTTTATTCATGATATCAATTTATTACATATAAATTGAGGTCTTTTTAATGTAGGTATAATGTTTTTGAAATTTGGCGATTTTTCGCAGAAAGATACAATAAAATTTGGCGTTTATATTTTTATTTATATTTTCAGTCTGATAGCTAATGTAAAATGAGCCACAAGTAACGATCTTCCATATCTATAGATATAAGATCTTTATTGCCAACAACTTGAATAACATAGTATTAAATTAAATCGAATCTGAATTAAGAATTCGAAAAAAATTATATTATTTTTTCTGATTTTCTGATCTTCCTTATCTAACCTTTGATTTATATATATTTCACATTTTTAGGATGATGAATAATATTAACACTGGTTTTCAATAATTGTTAAAATCATGCAATTAACCTGGTTTCAACTTTACCTTTTTTAGCTTTACCTGCATTTCTCAATAAATATTCACTTTGCCGGTTCATCATATTCAAGCTCAGATCAGTCAATTTTGCCGACGCACTGCCTGTGGTTGAATCCTAGGGTTGTCCCTAAATATAGACAAAATACTAGGTAAATAAATAAATAACAAACTAAAACTTAACTTCTGATTTATATTTATTTAGATTCGAATATGTGTGTCTTATGAGTAGTACAGAACGGCTGGGCCGATTAAGGTGCTGTTGGTATATAATAGTCGTTGCTATGGGAAAATTTAAGAGGTGAGAAAACATGAGAATAAAGCTGGAAAAGCCGCGGGGGCGTCAGCTAACTAGTTAATATTACTTCAAGTAGCTTAATCAAAACTCAGACGGAAACAAAATAAAACTGATATTATGTAGAGGCACAATAGAATTTTTACTACAAGAAAAACTCAATTTAATCATCTGGCAGACAAAGCCTTCACAAAAATGTAAACGTCGCTTTGTTTCGGAAACCTGAATAGCATTCTAAATATTGTACATGCATTCTAACAACCCTACAAAACTGCAAGCGTTTTCAGCTCAAACACACTTTGACGAAACATTTCAAGGGAATCCGAGCGTTTAATCCAGAGGATTACGGGTGAAAATTCAGTGAAGGGTATTGATTGGATTTTCGGCTCTTGTTTTGAATTTCATTGACTGGGAATGGGGGTGAAAGCAGGTAATAAATGTGTGGTCTGTTTATTATCTCTGGCTGGTAGGTAAAATCGTTAACATAATTAAGTTTTACAAAATGTACCTACTGTACAAACTACGATTTTTTAAATACAAGTGTCGAAATCATCGACAATAATATTTGAGTAAACTTTAGACTTCTTCATTTGTTGTTTGGGTTTTCCACATGAAAATGTTAGCTCGAAGCTTGAGTTACGGGTGCTAGATTGCCTAGGTACCGTAAAACACTCCAACATTGCCACCGAGGGTAATTTTGCCCGAAGACCAATTTTTAAGCAAAACTTTTAATAGCAAAAATATCTGAATACTATGGTAACATTTATTGACTTTGGTAGAAAATAGGTTTTGTGTTTAGCACCACTGTCTATTGGATGTAACGCTAACGTCACTCAGTAACTTGTTGGAACTCGTCAAAGACAGAGTGTATTTTTGCGGGCAAATTTTGGTGAAAATTCAAAAGTGGATTGTGCGTGATGAAGAAAACACAGATGAGTTTAATTTATATTATGTTGTACAAAAAACTTAAGGTATTATTATACCGTTATTGTCACTGATGCAGCTCTTGTATAACTAAAGTTATAAAGGTGGGCAAAGTTATCTAGTATTTTTGCGATCTACTATTGACAACATTGCCCGCAGTCAAAATAAGCTTAGGGTTGACACATCCGAGTTTTTTTTTTTTTTTTGCTAATTATTATTATCTTGATTATTTAGATAATTTATTTTTATTATTTCTTAAAAGCAAGAACAAATCTCGAATTCGTCAAAGAAAGTAAAGACGAAAGATTGGAACCAGAATGTATTAAAAATAACACGGAATAAATGTTAATACTTGCATGTGAATCTGTTGAATCAAACATGTTACTTGAAAGTTTTTTAAATAATTCAATAGAAGATAATCTTGTTTTTTTATTAACATAAAAAGAAATAAAAAGTCAAGAACAGTTTACTGAGATGTACCAACCCTATCACTTTACTAAAGGCGAAAAGCGAATTGTATGGAAAATGCTAACAAGGTCAGGGTAATTTTGCCCAACTAGCCTAACATGGATTTTGGTAGGAAACCTGTCATGGATTCGCTTTAGTTTTAAAGTAATGGCCAGTTTTGGTCATAATTCTTCTACAGGTTTTGCTGTCAGCTGATTAGAGGCCGGAGAGGAGATATTTGCGTCAAAAATCAACGTGGGCAATGTTGGCAATAAGTCGAGATAACATTGCCCGCCTTTAAAAATAATAAAATACTTGATTTAATATTGACGAATAACAAAATCTTATAAAATAATACATGCAAAATATCCTATAGTTGCAGATGCGAATAGAAAATACTTGTGTCCCCATACAAAAAAATAACAAAAATTGTAATTATTCGAAAAATGTGGGCAATGTTGGAGTGTTTTACGGTACTTATTATACGAGTAAAACATACATATATATGTAGAAAAATAGAAAACGTCTTACCTCTTACTTGTCTTAAACTAAATCAAAATACTCATAGAATAGACATAAAAACACAGAACGTTCACTCGCTCCGACTTTACGGTTCGGAGACAATGTATTCGCAGTATGAGTATATACACCTACCTTGAAAGTAAACTGAGACACCTCTCAAAGAATTAAGCTTTCGATTTGCCTCAGGCAATATAAAGCAAAGAATTCTGTGAAGCCTGTAAGCTGTTTTTTCTGCCGCGTATTATGCCATGTTTTTTTAAGTGTTATAAAAATTTGTGCAATAATTGACAATTCTATGAGTGATATTCAAGGTATGCCGTGTTGGCTAAGTGCCTTCGTCTTTCATTCAGAAGGTCGTGGGCTCAAATCACGCCGCGACTTGCAATGACTACGTGCTCTAACGGTGAAAGCAAACATCGTGAGGAAAACGGATGTTCTTAAAATTTGGTTTTCTCTAGCCAAGAGAGTCCTTGTGTCCCAGCATTTTTGGTGATCGCAGAAGTTGGCACGGTACATAGCACGGCGTTTCTGCGTCGTAATATAAATTCAGTAAAAAAAGTTTTTCAATCATTTTTATGACAATCACACACAGACAGGGAAGATATAGAGAAGGAATCAAGGTTCTTGACGGTAATAACAATCTGTTACGCGTACTCTGAAAGATACAGAACAGATCCAAAAATATACAGAACCCTAAACTAGTGTGTGACACGCATTAATAAGAATTAGGGCAACAAAGGAAGGGTCTGAATGATCGGCATTGTGCCTGACAATGTGGACTCAATTTATTATTATGGCCAGGTTTTTGTGGTTTCCTCTTGTTTCCCTGTTTATTAATGGTAGGTACTGCCAGGAATTTTATTTTTAAATGTTTTGGGAAAATTATGGGATGTAAAATGCGATCTTTTGTATACCTACAATATAAATGTTAATTAGATATTACCGTCTATACATATTTTTTCTTATTATATTATATATTCTCTCTTATTCCTAGGCGCTACAAATATCAGCGCTGTGATAACTCTTGTTAGTTATTAAAGCACATGCTGAGTTGCAACCTTTTTTGCACAACAATTAATTAATTTTTAATATTTTTAATTTCTTTAGCTGTAAATTGTATTTTCGTTTGAAATTGTAAGTCTGTGTATTATTTGTAAGTTTATGTGGTTGGAAATAAATGCTTCTTATTATTTAATTTTAAGCTTCATAGCGTATTCGTAACGTGTGAGTGAGACGGAGCTAATCTAAAGTATTAATTAGTCTTTTCATAACAGATTTTATGTAAATCGATTCAGTAGTTATGGCGTAAAAGCCGAACGAGACTCAGACACTGTTACTTTCGCAATAAGGATAGTAATGAAAAAGATAAATTCAATTCTTATTTCACAACATCTTTTATTGCACTGATCAACATTATCAATGGAAACAATTTATTCACATAAATAAAAAATCTACATAACAATTACACTTGTGGCCACTGAATCCGAATTTACTTATTCTAATAAATAATTTTTAATTTTAATGTGCGTTTTTTTTCTAAACGTTCAATATTATACAAATACGATTTTAAGTATGTTAGGTACTGCAAGATATCTCAAAATGGCAATAAAGTGAATTAAAATTAAGGTGTCACAGGGCATGTTTTGTTCTATGAGTGTCTTAGATTCTCATTACTTCTATTCTGTCTCTTAAATATCTTTACGGAAGGTCTATTGGTTAAACCCCTTTCGTTTCATAGCCGTTTTAAAATACCTTACACAAAACATAATTAAGCTGTAAGTATAACTATAGTTTTAATAAGAGCTTCATGTTGATGATTATCCTAAAACTAGTTTCTAAACAAAGGTTAACTCAGTTTAAGTTAAAGTTTAAAAGTCTACCTACTCCCATTGAGGTATTTTTATGAACATTAAAATAATATTTAAAAACTATTAACAAACCACAACATTCACGCAGCCATAGAGATAATTTAAATTCGCAAAAACGTACGTGTCTCCTTATTTTTAGCTAAATATAGGTAAAGCATTTTGGTTACTACAACCTAAGTGTCTTCAAAAGAAGAGTGAAATATTTTAGACATCTGATTTTTTAATTAGTTGTCAGCTGTGTATTAAAATTTACAAAACCAGCTAAAGTTAAACGTTTTGAAGATATCATAGCCCTTCACCTACATAATTTGTTTAAACCATTATTACTAAGCGTTTTGTTTTTTCTAGAATATAAGAATAAGTTCTATTACTAAAACAAGAAGGAAGCACATAGGTAGAATAGCACAACACAGAGTTTTGAAGTTCACCAGAATTTCAGCATGAAACACGCTTTTATTAACTTGCAAAAAATATTAATAGGTTCTTTATATATAGGTATATAATATTGATTATTCAATATCTAGAAACGTTTTTAACAATATTAGAACGCGAAACGAAACGAAACAAATTTAAATCGTGGTTCGTGTTCTATTTAAAATCACGCTGAAATTACGGTCCTGTTAGATATTAACTACGAGTATCAAGATATGGTCACAAGAAAATACAATTATTACTTGTGTTATCGTTCAAAAGTAGCGTAAAGATTAGCTTCAACGTTTATAACAAAGTTTAGATTATCTCAAATAATATCATGTTCGTTTTCAGATATTTTAAGAAAGCGTAGTTTCATTTTCGTTAATTGAGAAATATCAATATCAAAAGACGAATAGGTAGATAATATAAAAGTGTAAATTTACCCTCGATTCAACCAAAAAATGTTACGAAAACGTTTTTGGAAGTAAATGGAAAGATTTAGTGGTATAAGTTTTTATAATTTAGGTACTTATATTTTAAAATAACGCCGTTGTATTTGCCAATATGCGTTGCACCACCGATCTTTTGAAGAAAGATTGTGTTCAATCAAGCTGTATAAACTAATTTATGAATTAGTAGCCTATTAATGACTCCCAATAATAAATTTGAATAAAAAAAGGATCAATAGTAGATAACACTGGAAGTAGCAAATATAAAGCACAGGGTCGTGGTAACAATTGGGTTATAACACGTATTGTTGAATTATCTACATCTTACTTAAACATTTCCAACAACCAACTTGTCAAAAATGTTCACTACTGAATAATCTCTCTTAATACAACCATCAAGCTTAGCTACCTACATCTAAAATACAAGATTTGTCACGCAACCGCCACATATCAGCTTTTATTGCGAAATTCATGTTCTAACTAAACTTTGGCAACTGTTAGAAAGTTTATAACTAGATTATGCTCTTAGTAAGTCCAACACGTGTTCTGAAACACAAACCTTTTGATCGAAAAGCGAGGAAGGAAGTTTCGAAGGGATCGAAGGATAACAAAATTACGAAGTTACATCGAAACGAACAGATTCACAATTACGACATTGTTGTCAGTTAAATCTCTTGGAGAGTTATAATCATACCCATTGAATATTATATTAATGGCATTAGAATAAGGAGGCATTATCTCAATAAGCAAAAAATTCAATAAACACGAATATTTTATGCATTTGCCTTTTGAAGTTCTGTCTGCGTATTATAGTTACATGATCTGATACCTCTAATAAATAGTTCCCTAAAAAGACACTGCACTAAACGTTATTTTAAAATCACTGAGCAAAAACTGTACCAATAAAGTTTCCACTCAGTACAGAACATACCCTCACCGCTAGGCAACTACACACTTATTATCATGTCCGCCAGCGCCGCCCGCGGAGGAATCTGGAGGTGGCTCCGCGGACCGTCCACCGCCACTCCACTCTATAGAGTCAATCATCTCCATCAGCTCCTTGAACACCGCTATAACCCTCCAGTTGTACTTCGCTGAGCATTCCACATACCCACACTTCCAGTGTTTCCGCACCAAGTTTACTATATTCCGTCTCTTCTCTCTGGAATCCCCACAAGCGCTTTCAGCCAACGCCAACTGTTGAAGACCACTGGCCGCGGAAGGAGTATTACTGCACAACAGATCCTGTTTGTTCCCAACGACCAGAACTGGCACGTTCCTCATATCCCTGCTCTCGACCATTTGATCTCGCAAGGTTCTTATGTACTGGAATGATTCTACGTTAGACAGATCGAAGACTAGGATGTATGCTGTAGCGTTTCGAAGGCCGTAGAACCTGTAGTGAGCCCATTCGTAGTAGGAGTTGATTGGGAAGTAAGGGATTACGGGAACGTCCGTGATTTTCACCTCGTAGAGATGCTCGTTGATGATGACTGAAGGGTAGAAGGTGTGCTTTCTGTCTGTCGGCACATACTCTTCCGAGAAATCACTCCAGACGAATTGCTGTAACAAAATTATCGAGATTAGCAACATTAGTACTTAATGTTTAACATACATTTTTGCGTATGATAATATCACAATATTAAATCTTAAAAAGGAAAAATATGTACATATTATTCGATAGAATGATTGAAGACTGTTTTAAACGAAGAAGTGTATGTACAAAAAAACCTTTACTGGATAATTTCTATATAATGCATTATCAGTTGAGATAATTTAAATTATAAACATTATTTAGATTAATAATGGTATTAATCAGCTACAACCGAATTATCTTTCAAAATATCCTCTGAATAGCGACAATTTATCACCAAAGGGATGAAAACAGATGAAGCTCGAAACATGTCTGCTAAATAGGGATGTACAAATTCATCGATGTTTTGCTATTTTTATTTTGGTTTTTTCTATGGGATGTTTCGTGAATTAAATTCGTGAACGAATCATAATATTTATTTACTCGGCTTAAAATGACAGCATCTGTTAGGCAGACGTTTGTGCGTTTTTCGCTGGTAGGTACCATATGCGTTTTTCCCGTAAGTTTAGTTTATAACAGTCGTAATGTTAATGATATTCATCAGGTAACGGTTAAAAACATGTATAAAATAACAATGAAAATATTATCAAACTAATGATAATTATAAATGGCCGAATATTATAACCTTTTTCTGACCTTACCATAAATCAAAAACCTCAAGAAAAACCGTCACAAACATTTGATATCGATGTTTTATTAAAAAAGTTGCGTCCCTACTACTAAATCTACTCCCTTTGTGGCACAAAACCAGCCGGGAAATATGGACACCCCGAATAAAGAGAACTCGTTAGCAAAAACATTTGAGAAATTCAGGTATGGATGAGAAACATTTTGATAAATAGCGTGCCTTTACGCAATCCATCAAAAGCGTCTGTCACTGGCATTTTTAGGGTTCCGTACCCGATGGGTGAAAATGAATTCCATTTACTAAGCCTAGAAGCTGAAATTTTTAGAGAATGTAAATCTTAAACTGCTACATTTCTACACGCAATTTATGCTTTGTTTCTTAGGGATGCAAGATTTTTCCAACAAAAAAAATATATTTCAACAGTCATAGCAATAAATATAATAAATAAAATAAAATTTGACACCTTATATCGTCTCCAAACATGTAAAAAAGTTATGTTGCAGAAATTGGGTTTAGTTACGGAATCCTTAGAGTATGAGTTAAGTTATTTGTACATATTGTTTTATTTAGATTTACAGACGAAAATATGCTTCTGACATGCCACTACGTCGATAGATCATTTTGTTTATGAAATATCTTAGATAAAGAACGTAGGTAAACCTGGCAAATTTATTGATTTGGGTCTGTTTGTGTAGTTTTATTTAACACTTTATTACAATAACTAATGTGTAAATCAACTCAAACGTATCAGTATCTATCTTACATGCAATACTAGATATTCCACATACCTAGTAACTTTACGTGTGTGTATAGTATAGTGAAAAGTTTGAGTGAATAGGCGATCTAATAAAAATAGTAAAAGAAAAAACCGTCTTATCACCTAAAACACTCTGAAATATACTACGTACAACTTTGATACGAAAGTTGGTTTATCAGATGTCATAAAAAGCCTTATACCTACGAGATATTCTATTAATATTTCAATGTAAGCGTAAATTCAATTTTATACATCGTCTCTCATAACTAAAGCCACATTTTCATACGCAGAGCCAACTAATACCATTAAATGTTTACAAAGTGCCTATTTCTAAAGCGGTTTGAATATTATTTATTTATTTATTTATTTATTAATTTATTTATTTAATAAATTTTTTTTTTTTTTTATTATAGCGGGCTTGCTTGCTCACAACAAACTAATGAGCAATAAGTGTGTTACATAAACTAATACCATGCAGTTCTGGCTTAAGAATAGAACCACGATATAACTAAGTACAGGTGTAGTGTAGAAAACGATTAAGGGATTTATGTACCGAAAAACCACAAGATATTTATTTATTTTGACGGTTACGGGACGGACTTAGTCAAATACCTGTGTTACCTCAGTCGACTTCATTCTGAAAGTCGTGGGTTCAAACCCCGCGATGCACCTCTGGATTATTCTTTTAGAAAAAATATGTGTGCTTTATTAACAGGTGCTCTAACGGCGAGGGCAACATCGTGAGGAAACCGGCATGTTCTGAGAGCTTTGAAATGTTTGAAGGACTTTGAGAATGACCCTCCAACCCGCTCTTGACCAGCGTTGTTAATTAGGGTCTAATTATCTCTCGTCATTAAGTTCCTATGCTCCAGTAATGTCATCATCATCACCACCTCTATAGGAACACTAGTACCAATTTCCTAAACACATTGGCATTCCGTTTGTGATTTGGCATCGTTAGTTTAGAGGAAAATGTTTAGAAATATGGCGTCATCAGAATATTCCAGAAAACGAGCACGTCCCTCCGGCATCCTGCGACGAGCAATAACCTTCAATATCCTGCCGCAAACTTCAGGTAACATCAATAAACCTTAATGTATGTGTGATAAGACCAATCATATATAAAATGAGGACATTTTCAGTACAAAGTATAAAACAAAGTCACTGTTGCTGTCTGTATGCTATATTCTTTAAAACTACGCAACGTTAAGTTATAGTAAGATAAAAGCTGAAAGCATAAATTACGGATCAGCGTTCGATTAAAATGAATCTACTTAAAGTAATTTCGTTACATCAAAGCATTTAATCAAACTCATATTATCACAAAGGCTGATCTAAAACAGTTCATCTAAAAAAACAATTTAGTTCTATGCATTTGGCAGCTTAAACATGCCTGTGGCAAGCGAATTACCCACCTTTGTAAATATATTCATAGAATATTCAAAGTAAATTGCCTATACATCGGTATTCAATACGATAGGAGAGAAAATCTACATACTTGTTCAACGAAATCAGATTTTTTTAAAAAAGGTTTTGCCTGCACACTTATTAAATTAAGAACAACTTAACCGTAAATAATAATAGATTAGTTCTTACATTTTGCCGATCCAGACGGAATAGGTCATCACCGTTCATTTATAGCCGCCTGGTAAGCGTTGTGATTATACCATAATTATTTATAATTTAAATTAACGTCATTGGTATGCAGTTCAAAGTATGTATTTTCTAAATATAGAAAATTATCGGATTTAATTAATATTAATGTATTCAATTTTATTAAATGAAAAGTTCAATTGAGCGAATTTCCATTTTCATGTAATCCGATATTCAGTTGTGTTAATGCTTTAAAATAATATTTTTCCATTATGAACGTATTGCTTAATACAAATACACTTTATTGTACACCAATACTTACAAACAATGGGCGGCCTTATCACTAAAGAACGATTTATTCCAGACAACCTTTTCAAACTTCAAAGCTGTGTTTGTATTTTTTACATTATTCCTCATTCGTAAATGCAAAATTTTCTGTATCAGAGAATAAAACCCTTTTGCCCAAATTATCCCAAAGGCCACTTTATCCGGGCCTTTCGGAAGATGAAGATCAAAATATCAAATTCAGGTTCTCGACCTTCCTTGTTAGGACCTGTGGACCCGCGGGAGCTCTCCATCATCCTTGTAAACGAGCGTTTCAAGGTAATAAGGTTCGGGAACCGAGTGTCAGGTTTCATAGACGTTACGAAAATTACAGGGTACACAACAGTTACAAGGAGAAAATTCATGAACACAAATAATTTACCATCCGCGGCTAATTCCGCTTTTTAATTAACTTTTTTTCGTTAAAAAAGTAGCCTAGGAGTTATTCTAATATAATATACTACATTATTGTGAAGTTTTATCAAATTCTTGCTGTAGTTTTTGTGTGAAAGTGTAAATATTAGTAGGATTCTGTTTATAACATTCGACGAAAATCGGACTGTTATAAATTGACGATTGACCAGTCCTCGCTTGCCCTCGGTTATTTAATTAAACATAATAAACCTTTTTCTTGAATCACTGTGTTTATTTTCAAAATGCGTAGTTTCAATAAAACCTACATAGGACAGACAGACGGCAAGCACGACTTTGTTTTATTACTATGTAGGTGTTTAATTCTACGCACCAAATCACTAGCGTTGAGGTTCTTACTATAAAAACAAACTCCGCCATTCTTTACTTTGAGAGTGAATTCTCCAATGTTTGTATGTAGATAGGACATTACTTTTACAGCTAAACTTCTCGTATATTGAAAAAGTTTTCACTTTACAACGGAAGTCAACTCAACAAAAAAGTACAGGCACTGTTTACATCGCGCAGGCTTCAGCTTTGAGGCTTTGTCAGCAACTTGTCAAATGTTCGGACACAATAACCTAACGGCAAATATTATGATTTTGGACAACAATGTGACATCATTAAATTGCAAGTTAGTGCAACTATTTTATTTTCGTGATGTTTTGAGACAAGGGAATAAGTTGATACTCCGAAGGAATAATATTGTTGTGTAGTATTAAATATCCAATATCAAGAGAGTTAAAAAAATCCATACTTGGCTGGTCAATACTTCTTACTAATTTATGGTATGAATATAGAGGACGCACGACGATTGACCACCGTTTTTTAAATGGGCATTTACTAATAGTCTTACAGGTGTTCACGCTGGGAGCGCCCTGCCTGTGAACTGGCTGATGCAGTTACCTGAATCATGCTGTTACCTGTATTGATGCTGTTACCTGTATGATGCTGTTACCTGTATGATGCAGTTACCTGTATGATGCAGTTACCTGTATGATGCAGTTACCTGTATGATGCTGTTACCTATATGATGCAGATACCTGTATGATGCTGTTACCTGTATGATGCTGTTACCTGTATGATGCTGGTCTTGCCGACGTGCGGCGCGCCGAGCAGCACCACCTTGATGAGGTCCAGAGAGTCGGGGCTGGGCTCCACGCTGGGGGCGCCGCCGCCGGTCAGGGTGCTGCCGCCTCGCTCCAAGTAATCCAGGTCCAATTCTAGGACAAAAACAGTTATTTGAGAACGCATACGATTCCGTTTTATACATTGAGAGTTCAAGGAACTTTGCGTTTAGGGATAAAGCGAAAGACTCATAGTAAAATGCATGGAACGATTCGGTCAGCCATTTTATTTATAACCGAAAGGTCTTACTCATGATTGATGTTTGATTTCGTATTCGAATATAAGATTTAATATTCTACAAATATTATTCTCGAACAGTGCTTACGTATTTAAGATGATATTCCTTGTCGAAGCTAGTTCAATGTAGATTAGTTACATATTTATAAAATTAAACAAATTTAATTCCTTGGAAACTTATGTATTACTTTATTGGGTACCTACGCCACTTTCCCCACCGCTCTCTAGCACAGGAGCGGCACGTAGACATTAGTTTTGATTTATTATGATTTATTAATAGACAAGTTTTTTAATTTTATTTATTTAAGTTCACAAAACAGTTTACAAACCAATTCACATTACAATTAGGATACAATGAAAATTTAGATCTAGTTTGTAGGTAAACAAATATGAGAACATGGAAAGATCAGTGTTGCATGCACTAAGTTAACTTACTTATTATTACTCTAAACTAGGAATGTAAACAAATGATCCTACTCGGCTAATAACTCAATCTTTTAGGATTTGTAGATAAATTAAAGAAAGCATTTATCATTAGAAACTGCAAAATAAGACCAACTTCTTCTAATGCATTTAGCTCATTGAAAGTTCCATTCCTTATTTCAGACGCCTTCACATTGCTAATGGAATTTTGCACTTTCTTCCATCTTGGTATAATTGACTAGGCTAAGTTCTTTGTTATGTTCTCGTATACATAGATATATTTCCTAGGGTAACATAAATTATTGTGTAAATGTAAAATATGATAAATATATTATTGAACATATCCAGAGGTCTAGCTCAAGTAGTTCTATTATTATTATTATATGCATTTCGTATAAAAAGATCGTATTACAAATAATTCGTTTATTTTACCTGTTGAAAAAGAATCAAAATTGTTGAAGTCGGATTATTAAAAAATCAAATGAGACTTTCATTTGATCAAAGGACCTGGACGAAGCAAAAAAATTAAATGAATTTCTTATTTAGAAGATTATTATACATAGTATAACTTTATGAAATAAAGCGTGTATAATTATGATACCACGAACAGCAGAATGTTTGAATTTAAATTAGTTTTGAAGCTCATTTCCCTTTTCTGAACTAAAATAACTCTGGCATTTTCAGTGTTAGCTGTTTGCTAACTATTTTGATCCGTTTTAATTTTGGTTGTATTTAATTAAATACAGCCCTACAGGCCAAAATTCCTGTTATAGTGCTACCAATTAACCAATACCATTCCTGTTATAGTGACCATTGTAGATAACTTTATGTAATGATAATTTATTTATCTTAACAAGTAACTTTCTCTTATTTTATATAAATAATAAAAAGCAACCCGCCCTCGCTTCGCAATTAATTAGTCAATTACTTTAAGGATAGACTCGATCGAAACCTTATATGAATAACAAAACATAAAAAAAATATTGATTGTGAGTCGACAACATACGAATGTAATATCCGCAAAATTCGGATTATGGAGAATTTCGTCAAATTTCACCCGAGCGAAGCCGGGTTTTCATTTAGTTATACGTATTTGAATCACTCTACCAACAATAAAACAAATGAAACAATTTGTTTTAAAGATTGAATGAAGTATACAAGGACGAACAGACAGCTATATAGCGACTTTGTTTATACTGTGTATTGATAACTACTCATAGTCTTACCCAAAATTTTGCTGTGTCTTGTGCAATTGCCCCTCGCATTTTTTTCATCTTCCTTGTCGCGTTTTGTTTCTAGCCTATTCATATCAGCACACAACATTCATTTGTTTTATATTTACACATTATTCTGTAGCCTTATTCTAAACAGAATCACCATCTCGGTCCAAAAAGTGAGACTTCAAAGAACATAATCATCTTAACTCTAAGATAACACACAATTTTGCTGCCATGCTGTCACATAAATTAATAATTAGGCTATGAAAATACGTAATCTCTCATTTTCAAATACGTTTAGGCTATTAAAACACAATAAAAGCCTAAAAATATCTATGTTTTGCCAATCTTTTTATAACACACCAAAGTCAATTTTAATCATTTATTTTCGTAACCAATTAGAAAATTATATTCGGCTACAATGTTCTGATAACATGTCAAATTGTTTCCAGTTGAAACTCGAATAATCCGTGGCTAATCGAAATTTGACACATCGCTGAATTTGGCGGCAATTTAGCGCAGCGAGCGCGCAACCCCCACCGCGGATTTGAAGCAACTGGCGCCTCGGGAGAAACGAGATGTCATTTTTATCCGTGAAGGTTCTATATACTAGTTGACCCGCCCGTGGGTTTTACCGCAATTCAAAGTTTTCTTATGTTGGTTCACGCGATCATAGGCTGATTTCACTCAAAAACAATGTGTAGCCAGTGATGACATACGGATTCAAAATGTGGCTTAGAGTCGCCCAAAAGGCTATGTTCTGGGTTTCTCTAAGGGATCAAATAAGAAATGAGGAGATATGTTAAAAAACGCGAGTTGCCTACGCAGCATAAATAAGTGGGATTGTTGCTAAGTAAGTATACTGAACATTCAATAGGTAGATTCTTGCTCTATAGAAACTACTGTTACCTACCTTAAAAGTTTTATTTGAATGGACTATGGGGCGACCGAGGAAAAACCGAACAGAAAACAAATACAAAATTATTTTTAGCGATTGTGGACTCACACATATAAATAGGTAGGTTAAGGTAAAATATATTTCGTAATAAAAGCGGTTTCCATCTCTAAATAGTTTCAGTCATTTGACAATCATTCAGTTTTCAAGGCGTAAATGATGAAAACTGAACTGACTCTGAACTTGATTGTGCTTAAGTGAAATAACTCTAAAGGTGAATATAATTTTTCATATATATAACTAGCTATTTATTTAACAGTTTCAGTAATATATTAATCACTGGCTCACTCATTCGCTGAACGTCTCAATAGGGTTCTCAACGATTATAGTCCAGGATCGTAAAACTATCGATTATATTTTTGCTATGATAATCTGAAAATGCGTTTTTTTTATAAACTTTCTTCGGCGTTGTATTCTGTTCGATACGGCCGACACGCACGCCTTGGCTACATATACCCATTATGGCTACATAAATACCTTGTTTAGATAATGGTCAAAATTAAAATTTTACTTGTAGAATCTACACATTAAGCTCTAAATTATTGCGTTATTTGATTACTTACTGTTGTTTCAGATGGAGTTACAAACCGCAAGAGTTCAAAATAATGACTTAATAGTGGTTTTTCTGCAGCTTCTGATAGACTATTATCATCAGGAAGTGAAACTTTTGAAGAACGATGAAGTCACGAATTTGCTAGAAAGCTTTACAGAGAATAAACTATGGGAAAAATACAATTGGTACTCAGATTCAGAGGAATTATTAGTCACTATAAAATTAATTGATATGTTACTACTAACAACCATTGATGAAAGATCTTCCTTTTACAAATCGGACTCGGTTTGGGCTATTGTTAAGAAATCTTTAAACACCATACAAAGTAAACTGAAGTTTCCTCCAGAACCGTATACGTTTCCATTAGGAAATAATTGGTATCAATTTAGCATTTCTCTTCCACGTCTCATTGTTGCTGCGACGTACTTCTACGAAGCACAATTTGGCGTAGCTGATCAGAAACTGCGTAATATTATGGAACGTTATATACAAGGCTTCTTGCCGACACCGATCGAATCTATGGGCTGGCTACGCAACGGGCCAAATGTAGTAATGATGTCTGTGCCGTATTTCGGCGCTCATATCCTGTTTGGAGACTTTTACGAGGTGCTTGAAACGCCCGATGTCAAAACTGTCCTGGACACTGTTAATTTCGATATCGTCAGCTCAGGAGAAGGACTTTATCCAGACGGTGGGTTCAGATTCCACGGTGGTCTGCGTGCTTACGGCTACATGTCATTAAGCGACTACGTACTCGTCAGTAAATTATTTAACTTCACAGCTCACACGAAATTCAACAGAGTGTTAGCAATAACGGAGCACCCGACAATTCCTCTGCATTTCGGCCCATGGTTTGGTCGCGAAATGAGCATCGGATCTTCAAGTATTGGTGCTGGCGATCTGGGCTTCCATCGAATAGACTCAATAGCGGGCATATCTTGCAAGACGAAGAGATGGTTACTCGCCTTCAACGGTCAACACTCTCAACTCTGCGCGTACGAAGCAGACAAGACCAACTTTTTACTCGCTCAGTTTTGGACATTTGCACGAATGATGATGTACGAAGATACAAAACCTGTATTAGAAAGGAGCCTGATTACCCGATACCCAGGCGTTGTCTCCTTCGACAATGAGGTAGTGGAGCTTCCCTCACGGCTACCTACAACCGATCAGTTTCATGCCGCCAACGCAATTACTTGTATCGCACAGATTGGCCGATTAATTGGTTTCTACACCAGGTTTAATTTTAGGGAGTTGAATGTAAAGGTTTGGGAGATGATATTGGTAGATGAGATTTCAGATGGTCATTACGTAATGAGTCAGATCCGGCCAATGGTTAAAACTAGCGGGAACATGATCAAATCGGCAAACTTAGGCGTTGCTGGTGTTCGCTTGGGGAAAGGGTTTTCTGCTATCTACAAATTCCCTCATGACTACACGCACATTTTTCAAGGTACGCCAAAACTAACCAGCGTGGTCGGAGACGACGGTACCAAGTACAAATCTTTACAAATCCTACCGGACAGCGGGGGTTATTTATGCTACGCGACGCTTGGAAAATCAGAGCATAAGATGCGTTCATACAATACTACCAGCAAGAAAATAGAGCTTTTAGATGTATCACTCTATTTTGATGAGGAACGTAAATGGCTGATTCTGAAGAAAGGTAAAAGTGTAAGCATCGGTATAAGTTCAGAAACTATGCCTAAGGTAATAAGTTTGAAACAAACAGACGTGTTTGCAGTCCTCGGCAGAGCCGTGACGCCCGTGAATGGAAAACTCTTCGGTAACAGCTACAAGTTTGTGGTAAACAGAGCTAGTCTCAGCGTAGAGTTTACATTTTTGGATGATGGTGCTCCGTTTTAAGGCAGAGGTATTATGAGATTATTGATCACGAACATAAAGATTTACTAAGATTCTACGATCTAATTTAAAAAGAAAGTCGTGTTAGTGACACTATAACTCAAGAGCGGCTGAATAGATTCGGCTGGAAATTGGTGGAGAGATAGCTTAGAACCAGGAGAATTTTTAAATCGTAAAAAATATTATAACGCAAGCAAAGCCGCGTTCGGAACGTGTTTCAATATAAAAATGTACAATACTTAATAACATAATTTATATGTCGAAATGTCATAAACCATGAAAAGACCATGCCTAATTTAAAAATTTAAATAGACAGCTACTGATACGATTTATAATCATGATAAATAATAGGAAGTGACTATTTGTACGGGTACCGGATGAATAATTTTTTATTTATTCGTACGGGTACTGGATGATTAGCTTTTCTTTTAAGAACGTCACTATTTGCACGGATACTGTATGAATAAATTATTATTTATTCGTACATCAATGGGGATGATTAGCTTTTCTTTTAATAAGTTTCGATAACCTCCTTGTGTTCACCAATGTGAATACAAGGAGGTTATAATAATTTTGCTTATATTTCTAGTGATTATATTCTCTTTGATTTTCTGTCATTCTGTCACTAAGTATTTTTATAATAAAATAATTCAATTTGAATTTATTTAGCTTGTTTAAAATATCTTACAAAATGGGTAAGTAATTATTAAATTAATAAAAAATATATATTAACTAGCTTTATACTAGATTTCCCGCGGTAAAAAACTACCCTAAGGGCTCTATCAATTTATGCGTTTCGTATCGGACCGCTGCAGTGCCGAAGCGGTGCGTTTGTTGTACGGCGCACGGCCGGTCGTTTGTTTTCATACAAAATGCACGGTGCGGCAACAGCGCGGCGTCCGTACCTGCTGTCGGGCGTTCGCGGAACGGACGCCACACCGCTGCGGCACTGCAGCGGTCCGATACGAAACGCATAAATTGAAAGAGCCCTATGTCCTTCTCCCGGTTCTAAGCTACCTCCCTACTAATTTTCAGCTAAATTGGTTCAGCCGTTCTTGAGTTATAAGTGGAGTGATGGGTTGTTGATGATAAATTCGAATTGATATATTAGAAAAACAGATTTATTTTTCTTCACATACATTCCATGCAAGAACACACTTGACACAATCAAACGACATCGGTGTTGCCACACCGTGTGGAATATTCTACTTAGTTTAATTTTGATACCATATCTAACATGGAGTAACTAACATGACTTTCTTTTATATAAGTATATATAGATTTCTTAACATAGAATTGTTTTTTTTATTTTAATATTGATGATATATTCTTCAGATTCAGAAGAAGAATATGAAAACGAAGAGGGCAAAGAGGAAGACCAAAACAGAGAAGAGGAGAATGATAATTTATTGAAGGAAGGTGACAAATTTGATTCTTTTGAATCGTTAGAAAAGAAAGTTAAAGATGTGGAAGATAAAGAGTACGCATTTTTTTATCATCGAGATGCTATGACAATCGAACGATGTCGCACAAAAGGAATCAAGAGGCATGTTGAAGCGTCCCTGATATATTACAGCATCCGATACTATTGTATTCATGGAGGGAAAAATTTTGCATCTACGTCGAAAGGAGCAAGAAAAGCATTCTCGTTTCAGAAAAATTGTCCAACAACTTTCAGCGTCGGAGTGGATGATACTGGCCACTATATTATCATCAAATCAATTAACATGAATCACAATCACGATAGAAGTGAAAATCTTTTTCAACACTATCCACGGAGCTTTTTAAGTTACACCATTAAAAGTTTTTGATTTTTTATATTTGTTTAAGTTATGCCTAAAAAACAAAATGGTATTCCATATTTAGTTACTTTCCTCTATGTTTTAGTATAATTTAATTAATTTTGATGTTATGAAAATGTAAGAAAATTAAAAGTTTTATAGAATTTAACTTGACTAAAAATAAGTAAATTAAATTTGTTCAATTAATTTAATCATTTTATTTCATCTTCTTCTTCTTCTTCTTATTATTATAAAAGAAAGTCGTGTTAGCTACTTCACTTATAACTCGAGAACGGCTGAATAGATTTGGCTGAAAATTGGTGGGGAGCCAGCTTAGAACCGGAGAAGGGAAAACCGCGGGAAAATCTAATAAAACGCGGGCAAAGCCGCGGGCAAAAAGCTAGTTTAATATAATCAAGAGCAATAACTATTGAATGAATGAACCGATTTCCACGCGGTTGGCAGCATTCGACGTAGTTTTTCAACCTCATTAAAAATCTATAAGTTTAAAATGATCGATCGAGGAAATTCGTCCGACTTATGTACGAACAATAAGAAATTGTTTGTCCAGTACCCGTATACCCATACCATACCATAGAGTACCCGTACGAATAAAAAATAATTTATTCATACAGTACCCGTACGAATAAAAAAAAAATTACTCGTACAGTACCCGTACGAATAAAAAAAAATTTATTCGTACAGTACCCGTACGAATAGATTCAGTCTAAATAATAATTAAAAACGCTTTATTTCTGTTTTATCTAAATAAATGACATTGAATCTAGTTGTCTTTGTTTTCTTTTTACGTAAATCCTTTTTTCACTGGTGCTTAGTTTTACTTAAAATAGCGAAAAAGCTTTTATATTCAGGATGTACATTTTTGAATAGATTTTAGAAAATGTCATTCACATATCCCCACTAAAATGACTCGGTTTAGGAATAATTGTGTATTGTTTAAAATCTTTTAATCTATTATTTATCATTATTGTTTACTTAGTTAATTATTATAGCTATTATTTACTTAGTGCTCAAAAACTATTCTGTGAAAATTTTGGCCACAATTATAATAGAGAGTGAACCAGTAGGTACAAATAACTAAGTAGGTATATATTGACCATTAAAATACTAATTGATCTGAGGTTAACATGGTCATGGAATAATTAACAGCGATCTCATTATTAAAAATGAATTTACATGAGTAAAATATTGATAAGGATGCACTTATAAGGGTTTATAAGGGTTCCGTTTATTGCCATTTAGCTACGGAACCCTAAAATCGTGCTAATAATAAATAAAGCCGAGTTGGCTAAGTGGGAACACACTCGACTTTAATTCCGAAGGTTGTGGGTTTAAACCCCACAGTGCACCTCTGATTTTTGAACTTGAAAAACTATATTATATTGCTTTAAAACATTGTGTGTGTCTCTAACTGTGAAGGTAAACACCGTGAGGAAACCGGCATGTTCTGAGAACTTTGAGAAGTTTGAAAGACATTGTGTCATTTATCAACCCGTACTTCGCCAGTGTGGTGAATTAAGGCCTAATCTTTGGTCAAGAGAGAAACCCCTGTGTCCCAGCTGTGGGAACGTAAATAGGGGTGATCATTAATAAATTTGACTTTGGGAAAAGAACCCATATCCTCTTTCTTCAAGTCAGTGTTTTAACAGCTAAGCTGCGTAACTAAAGCCAGGTAGGTATCAGTACGTAATTCAGCCATTTTAGAGGTCACTTTGGAATTATATTTTTATTGTTAACGACTATTTGTTGGAATTAAAATTATAATGAGCTTAGATAAAGCCCTTTTCCATCATAAAACTTTAATGTCCTCATAAAATTTAGGAAATTAGTTTGTAATAATGAGGTCGCTTATTATTTTAACTGAAATAATTAGCACTCCAATTTACACAAGGGCATTACTGATAAATCTGTGAAAAACTATAAAAAGTAACAAGTTTTGTGAAAAATTACCATAAAGCAATCATGAGGGTAGTCAAAGCGTTGTTTTTACTGTGTTTGGTCGGGGCTTCTGTTTGTGGTAAGTGTAAGAGTGTTTAGTAGTTTAAAATTTAATCTGTATTCACGCAATATTCACACAAAGTGCTCTTAACTTGGTGTACTAAATTATTTGCTAGATAGATTCAGCGATCCTTAACATTTTTATGTTTTCCTGGTTGTTCCAAAAAACGTTTGACGTCTTTATAATTTAAAGAAAGTCGTATTAGTTACACTATTTATAGTTCAAGAACGGCTGAATCGATTGGATCAAATTATCCGTCCTAATATACGGATCATTTTTCCATAATAAAAAAGAATTCGAAAAAAGTGGTCTGAGGGTTTTTACAATCATGCATTCATTTACCTACAACATATTTTATCTAAAAGGACAAGATTTAAATTCAACTACATATATCCTTGTTAAGGTTTTATCAGTAGGTATAATTAATTTGCAGTGTGTTTTTGGATTAAAAATAATAATAATTAACTTTGGTTTTCAAACGATTATTCTAACCCACACCACACTGAAATACCTTTCTTTCCTTTGGCACTAAACCTTTTAAAACTTTCCTTTAAAAGGATGTTATTTATATTTCATAAGTATTTAGTTGATCACTTCCATATATTTATTACTCTTTTGCATAACAACTGTCGTGGTTAAATATACTCATATTGCAATAAACGGGAAATCCACAAACGTTTTTAAAACGGTTTCTGGATTTCCCGTAAATCCCAATCAATATGTACCTACTTATCATAAATATACATTTATTAAACCACTGTAATATATCTGGAATTTCCCATAATTTGTGATACTTTACAAAGGTACAGAGTAGCAATTCCATAATGACTACTTCTACGAGTTATGGGGTTACCCGCTTATTATTGACGACCTCTGTGGCACAGTGGGCGCAGGTCTGCATTGCGACGCAGGAGGTTGCGGGATCGATTCCCGCCTCAGAACAAAAAATTGAACGCTCTGCTGATATAATTTGTTCCGGGCATTTCGGTGTTCAATATTATATAATAAAAATATCTACTTATAATAATGTATATTCTATTGAGTATTTACTGTGTAAAATGTCTAAGATTTTATTTATTTTATTGATTTTTTTATTATTTCAGCTCCCAGCAATGTGGGCATCATTGGAGGGCACCAGATAAACATAGAACAGGTCCCATTCATGGTGTCTCTGAGGGTCAATGGGACCCGCCATTGTTGTGGGGGCTCCATTATCAGCGAACGCTTTGTGCTTACCGCTGCGCATTGCATCAAAACGTAAGTATTTATCTCAAAATAAACTTTTTGGACTGGATAAATGATGAAATACTTATAGTACGTAAGTAAATTTACACAGTCCCATTCAGTTAAGCTGTTAAGTCCCACGTTTTGGGACGAAACCGTTGACCAAAATTCAACGTAAAAAGGTTCGTGTATTGCCCGTTTATCTCAATATTAAATTACACTAGTTTGAAAACTCACGGTAGCGCTGAAGCCTCCTGTGATTAAAAAAAACATACAACTCAAATACCTTCTAAATTAAGTTATAAACATTATTTATCGTTAAATAAATCAGGAGTCTTTAAATAAATAAATTAATTAAGTTTCAGCAACAGTACCTTCAAGGTTCTTGTGGGTACAGACCGCGTCGACAACGGTGGAGAATTGTACGACATCGAAAACTACATCATTCACAAGAAATATAATAGCACGACATTCAACTTCGATATTTGCTTGCTAAAGCTCGCAAAACCACTGGTGTTTAGTAAGAAGGTGGCTGCTATAAAGTTAGCCGATAAAACTGTCAAGGTGAAGAGAAACACTGAGCTGAGTGTAACGGGATGGGGATCTACTGGGGTGAGTTCGATGACCTTTATACCGTTTGCGATCTTCATAGAACACAGAGGTAACCAAATCGTACTGTTAAAAACGTGTAAACTTAAACGCATCTTAAATTTTATATCGAACACTTTGTTTGATTGAAGGGATTATAGCCCTCAGCCCAGCAGTGCGTTTATGACTGCAGTATTGTCTTATGGTAAACGTCATTTCAGACTAGCAATTATTCAACCCACCTGCTACAAGTGACCATACCATTCGTGCCAGCTATGGAATGCCAGATAAAATACTTGAACGTTCACTTCAAAGTTACGAAGCAAATGATTTGCGCTGGGCGAGAAGGCGGTGATTCCTGCCAGGTAACACATTCATTTGTTTTCAGAGGAAAGAATTACCCACGCACCTTCGGCAAGTCACTGTTCCAATGGTCACCAAGATAGAGTGTCAGCGACTGTACGAGAAATTGAAGATCACGCATCAGATGATTTGCGCCGGGAAGAAGGGAGAGGACTCTTGTCAAGTAAGATCATATACATAAACTAGCGGTGCCCGCGACTCCGTCCGCGTTTGTATGGGGGCCACGTCTTATCATTACTGGAGCAAGAATTAAAATAGCCTATCCTGTGTCACAGACCACTAAATGTATGTATATCTACCAAATTTCGTCAAAATCTGATAATTGGTTTAAAAGTAAGGCGGAACATACATTAAATATATACGTACCTACATTCTAACTTACTCCATGACCGACCCTTACAGATTTATTATTAGTATACATAGATAGATAAATAAAAATTAAGCTAATTCTTTATCAAATCATCCGTCCACCTTAGTAGGCGGATGTTGGACGCTGGGTTTCCCGATCCGTGATCTCCACTAGACAACTTTTCGGTACCATCGCCCATTTGTTCTACGAGCTATATGGCCTGCCCATTGCCCTTCAAAGAACTATGTCGCTGGGCTATGTGGGTGTCCCGTGTTCTTTTACGTAACTCCTTATTTCTTAATTTCTTATTTGATCACGTAAAGAGACCTCGAACATAAACAAAACCCTCAAGCGATTCTGTGCCTGTTCATGAGGCCGATAGTAAAGCACTGATAGATCAACACTTAATTAACTTCTGATGATATTATTAAAATAATTAGCCAGGAGACACATTTTTACTAACGACTACAAAAGGCTGCTCCGCTACTATCCCTCCCAACTCGGATCTGAGTAGTGAGAACTCAATGTGTTAATAAATAAATACATATATTTCCGGACAATTCACACAGCAAAATCTAGCCCCGTGGTAGGCTCATAAGTAATAATAATAAGTTGTGTTGTTTTTCAGGGTGATAGCGGTGGACCTCTCACGAAAGGTGATTACCAAGTTGGTATCACCTCGTTCGGTGTCGGCTGTGGAGAAGTACCAGGCGTCTACGTGAAGGTGGCCACCGTTCAACCCTGGATATTGAGGATGATGAAGAAATATCAATAACATTTTCTAAAGTGTTTTCACAGCAATAAAATAAAATTAAAATTAAAACTGAATAACATTTATTTCCAAATTTATTAACCGCTTTTACAGGTTACTCTTAAAACAGCGGTAAAATACACAACAGTCTATGAATTTTTCCAAACTGTACTGAACCTAAATCGATTTTAGTATCGACTAGCTGACACGCTGTGTTTAACTTTTTAAGACTCTTTTGCGGTCTTGAATAATCTAAAAACACTGCTTTGGACACAATATCAATGCATAACTGAGAATAATAGCGGCAATTTTCTCACCATTTAGGAATACTTAAAATTTACTCCTGCAATCATCTCGGCGAAAACAATTTTAGCGTATTAAATAAGAATTACTTAATAACTATAAATATTTTACAAGCATCTTGTTATTTAACTTGATATACGATTACAGCCAAAAAATTAAAGGTTCCCCTAAATTCAATGAAGCTGGAAATCTTCCAAGACTTCTCGACTCTTGGCAGCCATTTTGAAATACAATTTATGTACCTATAGTGAAACCATTCTAAAAATGAACGCCCCTCTACCGAATTCTGTTTTTTTTTTTCTGTGTTTTCTGTTTTTCTGTATTTCCTCTCACACGTTGAAATCATCACGGTTTTGTGGAGGGGAGTTCATTTTTAGAATGGTTTTACTATACCAGAGTTGGGTTCTCCGATTATCTCTTTGATTTATACGAGTAGGTATAGATTGTGAATAATCTACTCAGAAGATTTATGACTATTAAGTTAGCATTTAAAGTTAGATTTACCATTATTATTTTCAGGCGGAAATAATAAAACAGATTTGATTGAAAGTTTACAATACTTCACTTTCAAAATTTTCGTGAGTTACACTTATTTATTACTCACCTTTTTAGAAAAGAGTTATAGACATTATCGACCTTTCGCAGCGAGGAGAAGGAGCATGGCGGAACGCTCACTCCTCTTGAGAAAGACTGTCCTTGTTGTGGTCGAAATACGTGAGTATTTCCCGTTATACTAAAATGAAATTTAAAATAGTTTCCATGTCCATATATCAGAATAACACAAGCAAAATAACGCGAGCAAACCGAGATTGGAAAACTAGAAAATATAATATGAAGTTTAATAAATACATCTAGCAGATTAAAAATCAAATTACGCTGTATTTTCATAGCAAATATAAAAACACTCTTTGAAACTTAAAACTCGTTAAGTCGAACATCTCAAGCTGTCTCAAGTTTTATCGCTGATTTGTTTAATCGTGTTTTATTTAAATCCAAAAACTTGTAAATGATGTGAAAAGTTTTGATTCAGATAGACTGTTAATTTATTATTTATTCAAGTTGGACGAATGAACTAAATCTATATATATAAAAAATAGTGGTGTTAGTTACACTTTTTATAACTTAGGAACAGCTGAATATACATATTTGGTTGAAAATTGTTGGAGAGCTAATTTAAAACCAGGAAAAGGCATAGACTACCAATGGTAGTTGGTTTATATAATGATAAAAGCAGCTTCTGAACGAAATAACAGGATTTTTTTTAATAATTCCGTTGCCAGTTGCAAATATCCGGTGGTTGAAATGATGGTGATAGTGAACGAAGTATATAGTCGAGAAGATAAGAAATATACCGCAATTCCCCTTTGGATAACGAAAGAGCAATATATCGTAATAAGTTGCTTACTGTTTGCCTGCAGGCGCCAGACAGTCTGGCTTTTACATCCACTACTATTGTTGAAATTATCTTCTAGATAAAAAAATTAATTATATCGTGTTATTGCTATTGCCTACTTGCCTTCATTACCTACTTATCGGTTATTGAAAATTAAGGCTTCTTGATTTTACAAAAAGGAAGTCAAATGACCAAAATGGAAAAGGTTGTTGTGTAACCAATATAAAAATTGATTACCTTATGTATGATACTTTGCTTTGATTGTGACATTCGGTTGTTCTTCTATACAGTAGGTAATATCCCAAATATATAAAATATATTAATTATTTAAAATAACTAGCTGACTCGCCCACGGTTTTGTCCTATATACGTCTTTTCTTGCCGTTTATATTATAATTATTATTACTCAAGACAAATTAACCAAAATACCTATTATAGATTCATCGTTTTGTAATTTATAAATCCAGACTTTTTATTCCTTGGGCACATTTCATTACAGCTTCACTGATTATCATCAAACATAGCTAAGTACACGATAACAAATTCAATTTTTAATCAAGCAAGACACACAAAATCAAAATTCGTCCTACATTGTTTACACTTTAAATTAAATGATCTTTCTCGCATCGAGGGCAAAAACAAGAGTACAAAAAGAGAAAAATGGACGAATTACCTCAAGACGTATAATGGGTTCTATTAGGTAGATCCAAGCCCGGTAGTATGACATCATGCGGGTTTCGTGTAGATTATGGCGAACTCCTATCTTAGTGTTACAAAATGACACACATACATAACACAACAAGGCACGTTCAAAACAAGGCCTGTCTGTAGTAGGGGGTTGGCTGCCATCCAAAACCGATATGTAACTGGGAATCCCAGAGCATTTCGCAGCAGATCTGAACATACCTCGGGAGTGCCATTTCATATGCAGTATAATGGAGCTATCGAACTGGAAGATAAATATTTTATGCCTGTCTGAATTTTCTCAACATTAATAATGGATGACGTTGAGTGCTGAACGTTTATTAACTATTCTTATATGTCTGAGAAAGGACATAAAAAACTTATTGTGTTATTACTGCGGGAAAATCTTTAAAGTGAGCGAAACCGTATGGTGAAAGGTATGATGATTATTTTTTATTTATTTAAGATACCAAAACATAGTCGAAAACCTATCGAATTTTACGTATATAGAGGTATTATATATGCCGAGGTATAAAATTGCTAAGATGTCTAAAAATATGTTTTAATTTGTTATTTTCGTCGTAAACAAAAAACTGTTTTAGTAAATCACCTTTTGATATTTAAGCTCTGTTGATTGACTAAACAAGAATATTGTCTCGCCTTATTATCAGTCAGAATTATAGGGAACATTTTCGTCTTTAGCAATCAGCTGTTTTAGAAAATGGCGTGGAACTTTCTCGACCAATTAAAAGTTTGGATGGTGGCAGCGGGCGACCATTCATCTTAAAAAGGACCTCCCTAAGCTTGTTATCTCAAAGGGTTTTGTAACATCTACTTTGTGGAAAGCCAGGCTTTGAAAATTTTACGTGAACTACCTTAATACGGAGAAAAGATATTATCTTTAACTCAACTCGACACTATAATCATATATTTATATATCTCTTCTACCTAGACTCGCGACATACCGAAATAAAAAATGTATTCAAATTATTGGGGTCAAATTATTATGTTACCAGAATGTGATGTTTTTGGCTGTTTGCCTAAAGCTTTACTTTAGTTTGTTCCGAATTTTAATTTAAAGTACCTACCTGTAATCCTGCGCAATTAAGGTATTAACGTTTCTGTAAATGACTGTGAAACATGAAGTTTTTTGAGTTAGTATCAGGATCGTCTTTCATTCTGATGGTCTAGGCTTCAAACCCCGATGCCAACCTCTGGATTTAACATGTTCTTAAACACTGAAGGCAAATATCGTTAAGGAAACCGGCATGTTCTTAGAACTTTGATGACTTTGAGGGTCATGCGGACATGGTGAATTAAATCCTATCTCACCCGTCACGAGAGAAGCCCCTGTGTCCCAGCTGTGGGAACATAAATAGGGGTGCTTATGATGGAGGACGGAACCCTTCGAGTGTAATACCAAATCTTCGAACTTTGCGTTGTTTTAAAGTATAACTAATGATAATATTGCAATATTGCATGTCTATTCGTTTTTAGTGCGCAGTTAAAACCGTACCACTGTACCATTTGCGAAACAGTATGAAATCGTGTATATTGTGCATAATTATTGTGTAGCAAGATCACTTTGTTAATCAACATTTGTTGATTTGAAGCGTTAAGTTTTCGCTTTTATTTGGAATATCTATACTTAAGCCAGGCAAGCCATTTTATAAGGTAAATTTTATTTATTTATATAGAGGAGAACCAACAGCTTTACAATACAGTAAATACTTAATATAAAATATATAGCCAATAAAAGGTTCTCTCTTATAACTGGATAAAAAACAGGTGGTGGTAAACAACGTACAGATTCAGTTTAGCAATTTACAAGATGAAAATTACGAAATTAGCTCCACGTAAAAAGTTTCCTTTAAAATAAAATAACAAATAATTAATGAAATTGATATCAAATTGAATTATTAATAAAATAATAACATAATATGACAAAAATATTGAAGGAAGAGGAAAACACCTTCTATTTGTTAATTAATATCTTCTGTTTGTGTGTTTGTAAGTACTCACGTATGGTATACTTCTTGTCGGAATGCCGAGAAGTGCGTGTCGTTTGCGACGATCGCCTCTTGTAACGCATTATAAATTCTGTAACAATAGACGTAGAGTTCAATATTCATTGGCAGCCTCCGTAGCCCATTAGGCGATCGACACGGTCCGCTTACACGAGACATAAAGTTCGATTCCCGTTTAGGGACCAATAAAAAAAATACAGTATTAACACAAGCTAGATAGCAGCAGTATGGTAAGCATGAATTACATAATTTTAAAAGGTACCTATTTCATTTTGGTCAGCAAATACATAGGTACATGTAAATAAGTGATTCTAAAACTTACCACGAAAAGCCCCGCGTTTCTTTTTAATTTTATTCAACACAACCTTTTTCACAACTTTCGCAAGATATAAATATAGGTAATATCAATAACAACTTTACGTCAACAATTAGATAACAATAGAATATTGCTCCAAACACTAGATTCTAAGGTGTTATTGTACAGGTTCAGACTACTAATTTAACCCCTGATATTGTTCACTAAAGCTTAGAATTTAATTTTTGTATGGTATTTCATTTATAAAAAACACGTTTTCATTCATAATTCCATTAAAAAACCGATAATTAGGGCGAAATTATTTCGCTCCAGATTTCCACGTTTGACTTTTTAGGAAGGGTTGCCATAAAAAAAAATAACTTTTGCTGCATCGCATCTGTTTACTTCTATTATTTAATTAATTATTTAATTTAGTCATATTTTCTTGGGTAGGATTCTTTCCACATCTTCTTCTTAATGTGATCTTCAGTAATGGAGTGGTCATTACTGAAGATCGCCAGTCAACTTCTTAAGTTTTTCTTTATGATTAAGATCTATCCTGAATAGTCCTTTTGCCTTCTATATGCCAGTCCATTGCCTAATTTTGCGTAACCAAGAAGTCTTTCTTCTAGCAACACCTCTTTTTCTTGATTTCCCATCATTATGACATGCACTAGTTGATATCAATATAAATCATGACGTAAACGTGTCCGAGATATGCAACTTTTATTTGTTTAATGGTATCTAATAACAAAGTTACATCTAGCGCTGTTATTCAGAAATTTTCGCTACATTTCCGCCACCACCGTCATTTCTGGCAATACTGTGACGCATGCGCGCTACAGACCCGGGTTCGCGCCAGATGGCCAGAGCTAGGCTATTGATCTGTGCCTGTATTACCTATGATAGATTGACACCGTTTTTTATTAGAACTTTGACCTCGACCGTTTTACAGGGTTGCTAAGCAGCGACCTTAGGTATTAACTATTGGGCACAAGCACCCCTATTTGCGTTTCCACTGCTGGGACAGTTAATTCTCTTTTGACGACTCAGATTAGGCCTTAAGGGGCCAGCGGAAGACGAATTTCCCATACAAACGTAATACCAAAGTTATTTGTAATTCGGGCATATTTCCATGATATTATTGCATTATTATTATTTAAATAGTATTTATCTAGGTTCCTATGGAGTTATTTTTACAAAATACCTACTTTAAATGAAATTAAAGCCAATCGCTTTTTGCAAATTTTTTACGTTAAAAATGCATGTTTTCTTCTTATTGGTTTGGTATGAAAAACAACAATATCTTAAAAATTATTTGCATAGAAACATAGCTTATATTGTTAAGTCACCGAATAAAAATACTTTGTGAGGAATACAAAATGTTTTCAGTCATCATTTTTGGTATTACGGAACACATCCAAATTCATACCAAATTTTCAACAGCTAGTATTGCTTATCGCTCGCACTAACTCACACTAGTGCAACGCGTATTTACAAGAACGCTCGGAACTCTTTCGTCGTCAATAACCAATAAATACTCTAACGTAGTGATTATATTCTCTTTGGAGTATATTATATTTATTTTTTTCTAAACCGGTGTCTAAAAAGTTACTGTGACGTTACTGTGACTTTGGCTTTGTTTACAAATTTTGATATTTTTCTATTTTATAAATTGTAAGTCCCATGTAATGCTTTAGTGTAAACTGTTATGTTACATTGTGTGTTAAAATAAAGAATTTGTATTTGAATTATTGTTGCTTGTTATATTTTAAAGTACAACAAGTAAAATCAATCTACCATCGTACCTACTTACCTATAAAAAACTTACCCACTCAGTACCTACCTACCTACGTAGGTAAGTACTTATCTAACATGTTGTTTAGGTAATTACTTACTTATATCTAAGGATAAGTGAAGAAGGGAAGTACCTACTAGGTACCCAGGTAGGTACATGTACGAAACATTGGATTTTTCATCTATACTAATATTATAAAGAGGAAAGATTTGTTTGTTTGTTTGTAACGAATAGGCTCCGAAACTACTGGACCGATTTCAAAAATTCTTTCACCTTTGGAAAGCTACATTATCCCCGAGTAACATAGGCTATATTATATTTAAAAAAAATTAGGGATCCTTACTAAAACTCCAATAATGTAACATAAGGTGTAAAAAAATGACCTGAAAAATTCCTTACGTCGCGTGCGCTGCGAAAACTATTGATGATAGAACAAAATCATGTACTACGACTTTGCAGAACTCATCATTATCTACAAAAAATGTCGCGACAGCATATGTCTAAATATTATAGTTATGTCACAGTAAGCAGTTTTTTATTCTAAAATATTAATTTATATATGCCGCTTCTTGAAAGGGTCTTCATTTGTACCTTGGTATTAATCCTTATCAAAATAAATTACTTTATATTAAAGACGGCTTTTATACCTTTTTATAACTTTTTGAATTATTCAATTCGGACATTTCATTCGGAAGATATCACGAGTTTAAAAATGCAAGTATTAGAAAAAAGTCTAGAGGTTGTCGCTCACCGCGCTCAGCTAGCCAGCATGCGATGTAGACTCCATGTAGGCGTCACTGGGGTACGGGGGGGGGGGGAGTCAATGTAATGTAATATAATATGTAATACCCTAATCCTAACATAGGCTACTTTTTACCGCGGAAAAATACATACTTCGGCGGAAAAATATATGCTTACGCGGAAAAAATCAATTTAGATAAAATTTAGTATGCAGAAGATAGTTGCAAATAAAAGTATATGGCGAGAGACTTTTCAACGCGGAAAATACATGCTTCCACGGGAAAATATATGCTTACTTGGGAAAATTCGATTTCGATGAAATTTAGTATGTAGATAGTTGCAAATAAAAGTATATGGCGAGAGACTTTATACCGCGTAATTAAATGCTTCCGCGGGAAAATATATGCTTACGCAGGATAATTCGATTTAGTATGGATATAGTTGCAAATAAAAGTATATGGCGAGACGAAGTTCGCGGGGGCTGCTAGTTTAGAATCATTTAGTCTTAGATTCCCGCCGCGGGACAACTATTTGTATGATCTGCACATATTTGTTCCGGGTGTCTGGGTGTTATATAATGTATAATAAAATAATATCCATCTATGTATGTATATTATAGTAAGTACTTATATCAGAAATCTAGCATCCGTAACACAAGCTACGAGCTTACCACGGGGCTAAAAGTTGCTGAGTGAATTGTCCGGCAATTTTTATTTATTCTGTTGTTTCAATGTATAAGTAGGTCTTATAGCTATAGTAAATTGATTAGATTATAATTTGTATAAATATTTACAGAGCCACGACAATCAAGCAAAAACGCCTGTGGTTATCAGTTCCCAGGAAAAAGAGGTCCCTTCCCGTAAAGAAAAGAAACACACGAAAAAAAATAAAAATATGATTTTTGATATGATCGAACAAAGTGATGACATGTGATGAAACACTAGAGTTATTATTATGTTGTACGTTTTAGTATAACATTTTAGTAGGTACCTATGGTAATTGTGTAAATTTAGGTTATAAAGCACTTTGGTTGCCTGGAAGAAATCGCTTTGAGCGATAAGGCCACCAGTTCTATGAATAAATAAGTTCTATTGCTATTCTTTATAATAATGTTTAAATTAAGTTTTTAAGGTGATGAATAAAAGTATTATCTGTCTAGCAAAATAAATGTTTACCGCTAAATCCTTTCTTTTGTTCTCTAATCATAATTTTATAATACTCGTAATTTTGTAATCCTAAATTTAGTAGAAGCAGAATATACATGTAGAAGCAGAACCGTATGACGAACCTACCTACACTCCAGCCAAATTTTGAAAGAAAAAAACGCATTGGCAAACTAAACATTCACTGAGATTTTTTTAACATACCGGTTTGATAACTAACATAATCTCAACACGTATTGTTTGTGCAGCAAATGTTTCAAAAGCGAAGCCGGTGCCGTCAAACGATTAATTAAAACATTAGATATCTTTTTCTATGGTCATGACATGAAACATCAGGTGAGCTATCCTAACTACTCACGCACACAGTCAAACACTGTGGTTGACGTCATCGGCTAATAGAGATAGCGATATGCGAGCCGATTTTCGCACGCGCCTCGAATTGAAATTCCCTGCAAGCGTCACCGGGCTCTTAATTTACCACGTGCGTGCGGGTTGGTCACCATGTCCTTCAAACTCTTCAAAGTTCTCAGTTTGGTTTCCTAAGATTTTTGCATTCATCGTATTTAAAGGGAAAATACATTTTTCGATAACAATGTTTTAAATGTCCTTTGGAATGAAAGTCGAGTGTGCATGCATTTAGCCAACACCAGTTGGCTGAAATCTATATACATACATATATAAGAAAAGGCGTGTTGGCTATTTATAACTCAAGGACTGCTATAGATTTAGCTACAAATTTGTGGCGAGTTAGCTTAGAATAAGATATACCTGCATAGAATATTTTTTTACACAAAGAAAGTATAGGTCGGGATCCGTAGTACATGGGAATCAAGTGATTACTAACAAGCTAATTTTTGGTGAGTAGCTTCGTTTCGATGAGACGACTAAAAATATCCTATACCCAAATCTCGATTGTGGTAGCTAACAGAGATATCAAGGATTAAAAAAATCAAGGATGTAAAACCGGGATAACGGACCAAGAAATTTGTCGGACAATGTGTCCGTTAGATTTTATATATATTAATTAAGTATACAACAAAAAATCAGCTGGTTAGTAATCATAGTAATCATTTAAATTGACCTCGTTTTCGATACATTTTCGAAATGGCGGACTCTTTGATCAAACCATAGGTTTTGTAGGACAAACATGTTTTTATATAATTTAGATAATTATCTTGAGATATAACATATTGTCCTACAAATTTCGTGGTCCGTTATCCCAGTTTTACATCCTTGATTTTTTTAATCCTTGATATCTCTGTTAGCTACCACAATCGAGAGTTGGGTATAGGATATCTTTGGACGTCTCATCGAAACGAAGCTACTCACCAAAAATTAGCTTGTTAGTAATCACTTGATTTCCATGTACTACGGATCCCTGACTAGTATTATATAACAAAGCCGCTGGCGGAAAGCTAGTAAAAAATAAATTCGACACTAAATGGTTCGAATCCCTGAATTCAATGCCTAACAGAACTAGTCATTAAATCACCAGTAATCTCCTATTGTCTCGGCGCGGCTTTCAGCTTTCAAAGGGTGGATGGAGCTGAAAATTCATCCGGACATTAAAATCCCATTAGGGCTGTGCGGTGCGTTTTATCTCGCGAGATGCTTAACGGGTTCTTTCCTTTTTCCGGTAGCAAACGACACAGTTTCGCATATTAATGTTATTTAGAGTTTCGTTAGTCTTTTGAATGTTTACAAGGAAGTGTTCGAATAAGTTTTTAAAAAATATCTATATTTACTAAGTTTTTGTTTGATAGAAAGCGCTTATCTCAATAACCACCTGGTACGATTTGAAAATTGTTTCAGTGTTGGATAGCACATTTATTGAGGAAGGCTATATAAGCTATATAGGCTATATTATATAAACAATACTATTTTATAACTATTATAACCGCATTTTATAACCACATCAAATTCCGTTGCGTATTTTTATTTTTTAGATATTGAAGCATTAACATCAACTTTGTATTACACTTTGTAAAGATGTAGATATAAACAAAAAAGAGCGAAGCTGTCTGCGGGTTGGTTAATTTATTTATATAAATATTTTTTACAAACTTAAGACCTTTATGAAAGGTGTGGGCCTTTATATGAAAGGTTTATCTTTCCCGAACCTGAGCTGAATCAAACACCCTTCTAACACATGAAACACGATTCATGAGAACGTAAACAAATCTCAGAAACCCATCTTAGGTCGTTAGTCAGACTTACTTTGTTTAAATCTCCGAAACCCATCTTAGGTCGTTAATCAGAAATACTTTGTCAGCATTTCGCCTTTCAATAATTTCCTTTAAGTTTTTAATGTTTTGAAAATAAAATAATCATTTGGTGATTTTACAATATTCGTCATAATCATATTCACCTCTATTTATCACTAGCAACCCACATTGGTCACTCACAAACTTTCGACTCTTTAATTTATGGGTTGTTAATGATTACGATGAAAATATTATCTATACAGATCGGACTAAGTCACTAAGTATACGCTCTATATCTCGTTCACTTAGTATGCACATCGTGATCACTAATTATTTGCTAATTCCCTCCGAATTCGCAAATTACTAATTTCCTATGGAATTCTACTGTCCCTGAAATTACTGATTACGCTTTGTACCAGGTGTGCGTCTGTTAATTGCTATTTATGAGTTGTTATTGTGCTGTGATTAGGTGGGAATAGCTGTGTTGTTATTGATAGTAATTTTTTCATATAAATTATTTTCATATAATTTAGATAATTATCTTGTGATATAACATATTGTCCTACAAATTTCGTGGTCCGTTATCCCGGTCCTACATTCTTGATGTATTTAAGAGGATACAGGCGACTGGGCCCAAACATAACTAGGACCACGGTTCAGTTACCTGATCACATTTTTGAATTGGTCGACTGGGACCATATACCTAATTTGCTTTACTGTACAGTTAACAGTAAAATCAAATCACATAATCCTTGATATCTCTGTTAGCTCCCACAATCGAGAGTTTGGTATAGGATATGCGTCTCATCGAAACGAAGCTACTCATGAAAAATTAGCTTGATAGTAATCAAGTGGTAACCATGTTCCACGGATCTCGGACTATCCCGTGTCCGGAAAAAATATCGATATGTTATAAATAATTATACAAACAATTTTCATCGTATCAAAAAGCACCTCTAGTGTCAAAGTTTTCTAGTAGATACAAATTAAAGTTAACAAGATATTCCAAGATAGAGTTAAGTAAATTAAAATAACACTTGCTTTACAATTTTTAATAAGTAGATAATAGATAATCACATAAGTTACTGTAAACTTACAACCTTCGCTCTACCACTTTTAACATATCCGAATTTAGATAATTCAAGTTTGACAGTAACAATGGAACCATAGAGAAGTGAGATCTAGGGTCAAGGTGTTGAGACAAGACAATCGCCAGTCTTGCGCCGGCGCAGTGCCAGAAACACGTGTGGTATGTTTTTTATTTTTTTACCGGTAAACATCGCGTGTTAGAATAAGTGCGCGAGCTTTTAGTTTAATTTTAAGTTCTTAACTATTAAATATTCATTCATGAAAAGACTTTTATTTTAAGTTAGTTTTTTTAGAATACCTATAGATATGATCATAATTGTTTAGTCAATAAAATAAGCTTTCATACGGCATAAATATAAGTGTCAAAACCGAATTTTAATTTTTTAATGTTGAATTATCTTTATGAGTATTCGGCTAGGTACGTGAACATTTCAATACAATTTCAATATCATCAATCGATCTTCTGTCATTCGTAAATCATCTTAATTTATGGGAACCATATTGGGAGCGAATAACAAAACACGTATGGTATCGTTTAGCATAATAATATGATACGTGTTATAACAATTTTGATGCTCTTAAACAACAAGCTGCTCATTGTTAATTAATAAACTTAAATCGGCCCAGCCGTTCTTGTGTTATAAAATACAACGAAATCTGGCATTGATTTTTATATAGATATGTTTAATATATTCATGTTTGTTTTATTTTATAGAAAAATAGAAAACAACATATTTTATATTAATAAGGAAAATTGTTTTAGTTAAGGTTGCTTGCCTTATTATATTGGAATAATTAAAAATATAATATCAATGTTATTTATTATGGAATCTGTACTTATCTAATAATTAAATTTCATAAATGTGATATTAATGATTATTAATACTAGGAACAGTAATTGCCTACCAAAACATAGTTTGGTAATATGTTATCGATTATCGAATATCGATAATTGGCTTACGTCATCGTTTCCTGCACTGGGCCAGCAAAACTTCAGAAACCAATCACTAGTTGAACATAAATACTCGCACAATAGATTGCTAAATTTACATCAATAAATCAATATTGTTAAATAAATAAATCAATCAATATTCATATTATGCGGATTTGCTGTTTTGCGAATTTTGGCATCTGTTTTGGTAAATTATTCTTACTTATTATAAATCTATGAAGCGCGAAAGTAATAAATACTTATCGATATCGATAAATTTTGGTTTGCAAACGTCGGCACAACCCTAGGTGCAGGAAATTACCTCGGTCTTCGACCTTGGGGAATCGAGATTGTGCTTATGGAGATGCAAGTGGTTCTGAGAACAGGTACTTATAAGGGAACTTGTATTTTGCGCATCGTAATATTTGATAAGTCATAGTCTTAATTGATTTCCATAATTGAATAGGTAAGAAATAGTACTGTTACTTGTAATTAATACAAAATACATTTAAAAATTTATGTACCTAACTAAAAAATAACGCAAGCAAAGCCGTCGTAGGTCGGCTTGCTATTCCATAAATGTTATAATGTATTTAATTCAATATAAAATAGTTAGTTTGAAAGTAAAATTGATTATATCATAGTTATAACAATGAGGATGATTCAAATCCTTAATTCGTGTAGTACATCCGTCCGGAATATTATTTGTTTTCAATTATATTCTAACAAATCCTGCATTTGGTCAGCGTGGTTAACAAGGACGACCCTGTGTCTCAGCAGTGGCAACGTTAATACGCCTATTTACGTAGATGAACATAACGTGATGAACATAATCATCAAACTGTATCAACATAAAACTACGTAATGTTCAGATATCGCAATGACCATGAACTAATACCACATTGACAAAAATATTGACCATGATTAAGATAAGACGAATGGGGATTAACCAATCAGATTAACGGATTTATAAGCAGGATTAACATCTAACATCGTTCAGTATGTTTGTAATACGACACAGCATTTTACACATTTCAAAATTCAATATTGCTGGATTATCAACAAGCAACAAGGCCTGCTAAAAGTTTTGAACTCTACTCGTGTTATATGAATAAATAACAAATTTCCATTTATACAATGTAAGGATTATTTCTTTAGATGTAGACTTTCAAATACTTCAAATTAGTTCACAATAGCGCAGTATTCGCGTGGAATGTCAAGGGAAGCCGTTATTCGTGATAGAGCAGCATTAGACGGGCGTGCATTGTTTCGGTTGGGTTGAATGAGATATCCGACTTGTTAACATTTCTTGTATCATATACCTTTATAACGAGCAATATAAATATGATATTCTCTCGTGCCGTTTTGGCTAAGTGGAAGTTCACTTTAATTCCGAAGGTCTTGGGTTCAATCAAACACTGCCAACACACCTCTGGATTTTTCGGGAAAAATGTATGGAATGTACTTAATATACCTACTTTGAAAACTCGTGCTCTAACGGTGAAGAAATATCGTGAGGAAACCGGCATGTTCTGCCTTGAAAAGTTTGAGGGACAATGTGTCATTCACCAATCCGAACTTAATTACAACAATAATCGAATATCTCTCGTCAAGCGAGAAGTCCCTGTGTCCCAGCGTGAAAATGGGTAATGATGATGATGATGAAACATGAAAAATATAAAATTTCCCAAAGCAGATTAACCTTAATCAATTAAATTCGCAAACTTGCGTGCTCGATGTAGTTGCAAACCTCATGAAACAGTTAACATAAACTTCCTTTGTGTCGCAAATGTATGAATTTGTATGAATCATACGTATGGTTCAATGATCTTTGTGTGATGAAGTAACAGTCAGGTCATTTTTATAGGTTCTTAAAACATTTGACTATTTTATAAAATTCCACATTTTTGTCATTTTGGCAATCCTATGACAGTAGCGTTATTTCTGGCTTATGCCATATAAATCGTTATGAAACACTCACACATATAGCTTAACTGTATAGACAGCTTAATTGCTTTTTACCCATGGCTAGTGATTGGATGGTTATTTTTGGGTACCACACATATAAAAACACACATACCACGTATACCTGAAATCGAATATTAGCCTATCTACGAGTAGATATATAGCGAGTAAAGTAGTAAGTAAGAAATACTAGTTGTTATAAATCATTAGTAGTTTAGTTAAATAATTCCTCGATGTCTGTAGATAATACTTTTAAGGACTAAATCCAGTTTTTTTAATTGTAGTTGTTGTAGTATGTTAGCGTTGATTAATTAGGTTTGTGAGCTATTAAGTTTTTTTGAGTACCTACGGAAACACTAACCGTGTTTGAACTACCTTACATTTCCTTATGAAGTCACGATTTGTAGGATCACGAGTCTGGCTTTTATTCATCATTTTAGACTTAATTGCATGAAGGCAATCTATTTTAAAACATTCAAATCATATAATTTTATTTGAAAAAAATAATCACAAACTTTTTGAAATAAAAAGCATTATGTAGTTAAAAGTGTTAGATAGTAATTGTTGTTTCATGTGCATTGCTATGTGTTTTGTGTGGCGAATACATAAATTACTTATTGGACCCCAAACCAATGCGGTTTTGCGTAGAATAACGCAGACCTGCAGCCTTTAAATAATATATGTTCTACTAATAGTATTATTATTGATTTCGACCATGGTAAATGCTTAGATATGCATATATACGCCGGGACACATAACCATCATGACAAAAGCATTAACTGTAAGATACATAGTTAAGATGACTGACAACATTAAGCGTTTTTAGGGTTCAGTAGTTGCGTTTTTTAAACTCAAGTTCGCCCAATGACCTTCGGATAAGTCAACCGTTTCGGTACACTAAGCAATCGCCTTACCATTCCGACTGCGTAGGTCTCTAACTTCCTAAACCGCTTTTTATTTTATCCAATTTGTATAATTTGTGTTTTATTGCTTTACGTTTGTTTAATAGTTACCTATATGGTGACAGAATAAGAATAATAGCGCCTCCTTTGAGATTACTACGAGTGTAAATGTTGATTTTTGAATAGACTTCGAGCGTTTTTTCAGTATTTGGTTATTTATTGTCCTAGTACTCGTAATATTACTATTTAAATTATAGCCTTTAAGAAATGTAATCTAAAACTGAAATCATTCCTCAACTCGGACCCCTGGGCAGCGGGTCCTGAGATTAGCACCATCAAACAAACAAACTCTTCACCTTTATAATATTAGTAAAGATGAAAAATAAACTAAATATCCCCTTCCTTAATTCCAGAAGGATGTCATCGGCAGCGTCGTTCCCCGAGCGATGGGCCCGCGACAACCTGACCCGGGAGGCTACTCCTCATGAGCTCAGCATCCTGGGGCTGCTGCACACCACCTGTGATGGAGACGAGGTGGAGGCAGCTGCGAGAGCCAGGAGGTACTACACGGCGAGAGGACCCGGCGGCACGGAGCTGTGGCACCGGAGACGACCTGATGATGAAGAGGTTCTTTCTAGTTGTCAGGATATGTAAGTGATTTTTTAGTTCTTATGTTTTTTATAAGTAGGCCTAGCTTATGCCACATCGTTTTTATGGTTATTATTATTTTATTAAGGCCTAATCTCTCTCGTCAAGAGAGAAGTCCCTGTGTCCCAGTGGGAACGTGAATAGGGTGTTATGATGATTATGATTTATTTATGGTTATTAATATGGGGATTAACGGTAGGAAAATCAATTGGGATAACAGCGGGGTTAATGACCGGTTAGACGTACTTTATTACCTAATACCTTATACTTATTACCTAATACTTTATTACCCTGGTACTACTTTACCACCTGTGGTAGGTACTACGATTAAACTTTTGTAGCTGTGGTACCACCAGAGGTACTACTGGGGTACCACGGTAATGACAAAGTAATAGTAGTACCACTAGTGGTACTACGGGGTGTACCACGGTTTCGAAACGTAATTACGTAGAGAATAATCTTATCCTTTACTTACCTTACTACACATATGTATATGTATAGCGCATATTAATAACACTGAATTTGTTAAAATTTCAGTCAATTGTAATTTATTTATTCCATAAAGATAGGTACAATATGTAATATAATATGTACACTCGGTGAGTTGGTACAGTAACACAGAACGACCCTGCAAATTGTTTTCTGGCATAAAAATTAATAGTATGATGGACGACCACGAAACAAATGGGGCAAATGTGATGAAAGAATAATCTAACATTATTAATTATTACAATTCCAGATACATAGTGCCTCTCAAACACCGAACTGTAAGCGGCCGGCGAATGACCATCGTCCGCTTGCCAGCCCCAGCCGCTCTTAACAAACCTCTGTCCGCTAAGGCGTTCCTAGCGCGCTGGCTCATGATATTAGATATTAGGTAAGGTTTTATCTATGTATATTTATTATTTATTAATTTACACTTTTGATCATACTTGGTTATGTGGCTTGGCCTGCGTTATAATGGATATACCCATGGTTAACTTTATTTTGTGTTATTCTCTTTTATAAGTAAAAATATTACTCGTTCGTATTTTTCCAAAAAGTTGTTTTAAAAGTTCAATCCGTAGCTTTTGGAAGAATAACAAACATCCATGAATCCATCCTAAACTTTCTCGATTTAACTTTACGTAAATTGTAATAGGTATGCATGCACTTGGGTATTAATTGTTCTTAACAAACAAACCAAAAGCTTTTATAATTTCTAAAATTAATATTCGAAGCTGGGTTACCCTACTCCTGAAAATTTCCTAACAAAACCAGAGATCATTAAAACAATTTCTTCCAACAAACAATACTGTTCTAAGAAACCATTACACGAATGGTTTTGAACAAAAACAGACAACTCCTCGTATCAAGAGCACAATGAAAATAAATGGAGTGTGTCTTGTTATTCAAATACTTATTTATGCAAACAGTCGTGTTGTATTTTAGAGATGCGCATATTTAGCGGATTAGTTTAAACGGACGGAAAACCAAAAAGAGCAAAAAGTGGTGTTGACTGTTTGTTAAGGTATGATGTATTTTATGTAATTATTATTATAAAAAAATTATTATAAAATAATGTACCTATATAGTTTTTTTTTGTTTTCTTTAGCATTTATAACTACTCAAGACATAAATATTCTATTTTGTAATTAATTGTGTGCATTATTATAATGGCAAAATATACAATTTCGGCTTATAGCTTAAATAATATGTGTTTAAAATACATGCCATTCCTTAAGGATGGCTAAGATAAGATTCGAAATAAGAAAAGGTCCATACCAGACCTAATATTTATTTATTTATTGTTCTATTTTGCCAAGTTAAGTGTATGTCAGTCAATCTTTGGAATAGTGTGTGCAAAATAATTGTATTTCATTACATAGGCGTAGGTTCGTAATCTAGTAAGTACACCGGTGTGTTTTAGACGATAAACATCCGCTTGGAAGGGATATTCTCTAAATGATGTCCCATTGTCTGTAATAGGATCTGTTTCGTACGATACAAATCGCCTCCGTATTTCTGGATTGCTAATGAGTTTTACTTGTTATCGTATCAGGAAAAGTTTAAGGAAAATATTCGCGTTTCTTGGGGAAAATCCACTTGGGAATAAATTCTAAACACCTGCGTTCGTTGTACCTACGTAATTAAGTTATATACTTATCAGGGTTTTTACTTATGAAATTCGAGGTGTTTTAGTTCAATTTGGATAATAATTTAGGTACCTAAACATTTTATATGCAAATATTTTAGATGTAAGAAAGTTTCGACCTAATTATGATATTTATCTGTAGTTCATAACATAAACTGTGTTGTGCGAACTCACCGCTTATTTTTGCTTTTAAACATTATATTTTAGCTAAAAAAACTATAAAAAAAATTGTATTTTAGACGTGCTGTCAATTTATAAAAACGTACTTATTTTGTTCAAAAATGGACCCCTCTGTGACAACAGTTTACTCTTGTTGTACATTTAAATGAAATTTCTCCATTACATTCCAGACTTAGAGAAGACTCATCTCCTGGGGACGAGGTGGTCATCATAGACGTCTGTGAGCTGCAGCCGTCACACCTCAAGAACCATTTCAAAGGGAACTACTGGAAGGACTTTATTTGGTGCATTAAGGTAAACAAGATTTTAAACCGAATCGGAAAAATAGACATTGAATTAACACCGTGAAAATTGCATAACCAAGTTATGCAATTTAACTTTCACTCCACACTGTGATCCACAATCTTATTCGAAATCCATTTATATCTCCCTGTGATCTTTTCTACGTGCCCTGTCCATTAAAGTTGTGGATCTAACGATCATCTATAAAACTCTGCCTGCGCTGCCCACTAAGTACCTATAGTTTCTTTTAGCTAAGCTAGTTAACCACCAAGTTGGTACAATACACAGAACAAAGACCTGCCCGTTGGCTGACATGTGATAAAAAATAAATATTGCTGGACAATTTACACAGCGACATCTAGCCCCATGGTAAGCTCGAAGCAACACACTAACACTTACTATTTCCTTATTTCCAGAACGCATATCCTCTATACTTCTCAGAGATCCACATCATCAACACTGCCAAGCTGAAGACCATCTCTCTCTTACTCCTGCACATCGGCATGTATCCGTGGAGACGCAAGACGGTTCGATATCACGCCAATCAGGACGCAGCCCTCGTGGACTGCGGGGCTGAACTGCCCCACGAGTACGGGGGGAGGGGCGGGGGTATGAAGGACCTTAATGGTGAGTACACACATGTTGTATATAAGCCGCGCACTTAAAGAATTGATTTATAAATGGCGTCCGCTCGCATGCCTTCTCGCTCACTCTCTATCGCTGTCTATCTATACTTTTATCCTTGTTTTGCCAATCGTACCATACGTACCCGTCGCCATTTTCAAATCAATTTTCTATCTGCGCGGGTTATACAGATCAGCATCAACCAAACTGGCGGTCAACTGGGGTTCATAGTTAAGTAATAGTGCCCTTGTGTTTTCCATGGTTTGAAGCTTGGTACAGCCAGCCAAAAATGTGGTCTACCACCCTACGGTTGTGATTCTTTTGTACGTCATGAAACCACAAGGTCGATTTTACCTCGCAATAAGATAATGCCAGTGAGTATTGCTTCCTTTCAACCTTAGCGATCATTACATCTCGCAGAAACTTTTGTCAAAACTGGTAGACCACTTTCTTGGATGACTGTACCTACCAACAGACTCTGATACCAAGTTAAGGACCTTCCCATCATTAGATAAAACATATTTTACTTTTCACAGATGAATGGACAAAAAAACTCCTATCAAACTCAAAATGGCTGCTGTCAGAAGAACGGATGTTTTACAATACTGATCTCAAACCAGAAGTCAAAACAAGGACAAAACACCGGGTCATGAAGAGTTTAAAACCTAATGGATCTTATGATATTATAACTAGGACTCACTCTTGTAAATCACTGAACAGAGATGATTTAGATGACGGCTTGTACGGTGCTTATAGAACTTTGAAAATTAGTGAACGATTTTAAAAGTTAACAGAAGCGTTGAATTGCTAGTCAACGCATAAAGCAAACAAATTTTTACTCAAAATTTTTTTTATCAATCATGAATATGCGTACTGCGCATGAAAATGCCTTATTTTCTCGGGCACATAACAGCTGTGTTTTCGGAAACATTGTTTACCTTTGCTTTAAGTAAACCTTCAAGAATGTAAATTTGCCTCCATCAGGAAGGATATGACAATTTTATAGTAAAAAAAACTATTTTGTGAAAATTTAATAAATAGTTTTATTTAAACTTGGTTTTATTGACATTAATATTGAGAAGATGTGCTCATTGTGGTACTAATCTTATATGGGCTGAGATGGTAACGACAATAGGTACTATTTTATCAGCTACTACTACCCCGATTAACTACTTAAATAGATGAATGAAACATACATAAATAAATATTGCAATAACAATTCACACAGCATCATCTCTCACCGTGGTAAGCTTTGAAGCTTATACACTTAATAGACTACATAGATGCATATTTTTATAATACAAAATCAAAATATACCAGACATCCTGAACAAGGTAGAAGAAGATGATGATATGATATGATATGATCTTACAAGCCATTGTAAGATCATACAATGGCTTGTAACGAGGCGGCAATCGAACCCGCAACCCCTTCGCCCACTGCGCCACAGGAGTCGTCAAAATAAAACACTATATATGCCTCGGCTGTTCTTACCTCCAACTGTCAGAAACCATGAACTTTGAAGAGAGTTTTATATATTTTCTCACTAAAGCTTTTACCATCAGTAGTATTAATTGAATTTTCTTTCCATATCACTCATGAAATGAAATGAAATGAAATGAAATGAAATGAAATGATATTTATTGCATAAACTGTGTAGGTACAAAGATCTTAATATTATAGGGAGAACATCAGTTTGTCCATTGATTATGGACGTACAATTTTTTTCCTTAAAACTACAAATTATTGCTACAAATTATTGCATGTATTGAAATATTCTTTGATGTCATAAAAACATTTTTCTAGTAGCCACCTACGAAGTTTTGTCTTAAATTTACTAAACTGTCTTTTGGAATTCGGTTATATATTTTGACAGTCATTGTAGAGGAATTTCTCTGACATAATGCAGTTTTGTGTGTAGGCAGAATAAGTCTAGAGGGGTCTCTGTTTTTTATCACCGAGATATTTTTATCTTGGTATGTATTAAAATAAGTTCCATGTTCTTTTATAAAACAACCAACCTGAAAAATATACAAACTACATAGTGAAAATATTTTGTGTTTCTTAAAAAGTGGTTTACATGAAACTAAAGGGCCCATTCCAAAAACAGCTCGTATACATTTTTTTTGAATAATGAAAGCTCTTTTAATGTGTGTGGAATTTCCGTAAAGTAAAAGACCATACCCCAATACCGAAGCAACATACCCGTAGTATGCAGTTAGAGCAGTTTTTTGACCTGACGTTCTTCTCAGCTTTTTGAGAGCAAAAACGAAACGGTTTAATTTTTTGCCCATTTGCTCTATATGCGATTTCCAATTTAAATGTCTATCTAGTGTTATGCCAAGGAATCTTATTTCGTCAGTCTTTTGGATAATTTCATTTCTACATGTCAGATTGTTATTAATTGAAGAATTCTCAGCGTTTGGAACGATGAGTAAGTTTAACGGGAACGAAAATGAGAGAGCACAAAAATAAAACAAAATAGTATGTGCATTTTCGGTGAGTGCAATTTGACAGGGCTGTATTTAGGTAGTTACTGAGGGGTATTAATTGACTTTGTATAGTTATATTATGTGCAATGTGCAAAACAATAAAATAGTTTCATAAAACGTACTATTAAAGTACGAGATTTGACGAGACCCGACTGCGGAAATAGTGCACTCATTCAAATTTCTAGGATATTCTCTACCTTATTAAGTACTAGGAAATTATACCTAGGTTGCCTAACAAAATGGTATGTTTAATAACATTTAAAAAATTGTTGGACACAATATGCCAACGTTTTTTGCTATTTTAAGGGAAAAGGCGAAAACGTTTAATACATAACGCGGTAAAAACATGAAGCCAGAAGAAACCTATGACTTATACGAGTGAGGACGTACACTTTGCATAGAATATATAATGTGTTCCTTTAGAAAAAGAAAGAAAGAACAACTTTCATTTTAGATATAATAAGAACCAAAAATATTTATTGTAACTAAAAGTATCTTGATTACTTAGAGCGCCTTACCGTGACCTGAATCCATACCCGCCCCTCATATTCAGTGAAAGCTACATACAGACAGACATGTTGATAGCAACGCTAGCCATAAATTATAAAGGTTGGAGATGTGCCATCACGAACCATAGACAATAGCAAACAAAAATTAGTTGCCAAATTACTATTGTATGGTTCCAATTCATAACGTACCTATAAAATAAATTTATGTATGGATGGTAACGAAATTCGAACGACCCGTGTTGGTCAAGTAGATGCACATTGCACACTCGACTTTCATTCCGAAGGTCGTGGGTTGAATGAAACAGCGCTATGAAACTCTTTTCTTCTTGGAAGCCTTCCTCGATTATCGTAAGTACTATCTAACACTGAAAGAGTTTTTCAAATCGGACCAACGAATAAACTTAATACAAACAATTTTCTGTTAATATCAGTTATGTAGCATTTTTAAGGTGCAATTCACAGCGCTAATATTCAAAAGAAGCTTTCTAAATCGCAGAGATTACAAAAAATCGTGGCTACTTTTGCATAATCTTTCAGAGTGTCGGCAAAGCGTGGATTATAGTCGTTGAGTTACAGCCTTTGTAAGTTATGTCTTTGTAAGCTTTGGGAGTTAGCACCCGCTTTGAAAAGGTATTTGAATAACCTATCTTTGCGTGAATCTATAAAAATAAGTTTATTTCTTTAACTTACCCAACCTTATTAACATAATTGTGGTTTAAACCCTGAAAGGAAAAAAAAATAAGAATCTATATGAATAAGAAGAATCAAATATTTGTGTCTAATTAAATGTTCAATCATTAAACTTTTCCCGTTACTAAATTCGCCATGTTTTGTCTCAGCCAGGTTCGCAGTTTTGTGTTAAGAGTGTGTGTGTAAGAGTTTTCGACTTGCCTCGAATACCTACAGAAATTCAGGCTAGCTCTTGGACTATCTGTATCTCTTCTTTGAGTTACAGCAGTTTGCGTCTTATCTGGGTTAAGACTGGGCTTTGCTTGGATCGTGTTTGAAATGGACTGCAATGCTGTAAATTGGCAGCGGTTCAAACAATTTCTGTTACTTTATATCTTAGCAAAAAAAATAAACCAAAATAATTTTATTCAAATGTTTACACTAAGGTTCACATAAACATACAAAATTATACAACATACTATAATGTTATGTAATAAATTAATATGAGTACTAAGACCAAAGACAATTTGTAAACCGAATATAGTGAAAAGGGCACTGAATCAGCATCAAATCACCAGCAAGATTGCCAGAGTTATTCGTCATCTCGCCCGAAAGAAACTCGCACGATCGGGCGACTTGGCACCTTTCGAATTTAAATGATATTTCTTTCGACAACTCGCCCGTTTCGTATTTACCTAATATGTCTATCGTCAACTCGTACAAAGTACAGCCAGGTAAAAAAATTGAAACTAAACAAAAGGATAGCGCTATCTCTTTCTTTTTATCTTTTATTACTATTTATACTTAGATAGTATGGTCCGCCTGCGACGCAAGAGGTTGCGGGTTCGATTCCCGCCTCGGAACAACAATTTGTATGATCTGCAAATATTTTTTCCGGGTGTCTGGGTGTAAACGCTGATCTTCTGTCAGCACCAAATTCTCTGACGTCATACTATCACTTTATTTAAGACCCAATTATATGTTCTGTGACCCAGGTATATGTTTTCTCACAGATGACATAGTAAGAACTGGCTGAAATAACAAGGGCTACTAATTCTTAGTTACAAACACAATGTACCAAGTAAAATCTTATTACCAAATGAAATTAGCAAATAGAAGCGAATCTCAAGGCACCGATAAGGTTATATAGGGTAGCCAGGCCGTGAGCCAGAGGCCTGAATGCAATCAGTGTCCATGCACGCAACTTTTCACGCACTAATAAGGTATTAGGGTGACCATGATATAACGAAAAACTCAGGACTTTTTTTACTAATAATACTGTTCTTGATTTTGTCGGTTGATACATAGTTAGTTTTCTTAACAGAAATATGATATTATAAAATATGTATTAAGAATAAATTATTCATTTTGTACAACGGGAATTACTCACGTATTTACGTAAATACGTGAGTAATTCCCGTTGTACAAAATGAATAGTATAACTCACGAAAATTTTGAAAGTGAAAAAGAATAAATTATGTTATGGTATTAATATTGTAAAAGTAAAATATTGCTAGTAGGTGTGTAAGATGAATCGCGAAAAATATTTCAATGATTTATTAGCATGGAAAGTAAAGATAGGTATCTATTATTTCACATTTAAAAAATTATAATCTTTCTTCTGCTACTTTTACTGCGGCGTTGTCACCCTAAACAAAAACCACAAATCTTGCGTTATTGCGCATCCTTTAAAACCCTTACGCAAAAATAAAAACGAAATCTATCATTGTTTTTCAATATTCTTTCAGGGAATTTTATTTCCATTATTACCAAATATCTCTATATAAGCCGCTCCAGCGGTGAAGGCAAACATTGTGAAGAAACCGGCATGTTCTGAGAACTTTAAAAAGTTTGAAGGACATGAATATGTCATTCACCAATCCGCACTTTGCCAGCGTGGTGGTGTAATGAATTAATTCCTAATTGCTTATTATGTATGGAGATTTATACAATATACGCACAGTGACATAATATTTGATGATTTACTGCGTTTCTAAAGCACATGTTATTCAGGACGCTATAGATAGACTAATATATATCTATGGAAGTCAACCCATATCTCGTCCCCTACTATGTAGTTATAGGTTTTGGGGGGTTTGGTATATCTAATTACCAAACTTATCATAGAGGTGGAGCTTGGTGATGATGGTATTCGTGGTGATTAGACCTACAAGATAAGACATGGTGTCTCGCATAATGTTAGACATTGCAAATAAACTGTTACCCACAAGAAATTAAATTAGCAAACATAACGGTCTTAATCGGATACTGAGCAAGTAATACGCCACTCTCACCGAATTTGAAATTTTAATGGGGTAATTACATGTAAGTATTAATTAGTAGGAATTTGTGAGAGAACTAAAGGCTTTCATGTGTAAATTTTTTGCTAATCACTAGTTTGACCATACATATTAAATTTGCGGATATGTTTGCTGTTGTCGTTGCTATGGTAATGGGTATATTATTTATGACAATTTAAGACAATTGCTGGAAATTTGATCAAAATCTGCTTTTATTTAATTGGTTAAACTCGTAAATATAAGGTTTGGTTTGTCAATCTTATGTTTGACGAATAAGCCTGTAAATCAACGCTAGTTATCAAATTATTTCAAAACTCAAGAACGGCTGGACTGATTAAAATGTTTTATGAAAAAAAACCTTCTATCTTTCTTAGAATCAAATTAATTTAATTTAATTAGACGTCTTCTAAAATGATAAATTTTTGCATTTATAATTATGTTTTGCACAATCTAAATCTAAATTTTATGTTGAACATCAAAACACGAAATGTTTCAAAACTATAATAGTCGTGACTGTTTCCATTGTCTGGAAATCCTAGTAAAACCCAATACAAAATCCTTAATGCGAAAGTAACTATGTCTGTCTGTTCAGCTTTTGCGTCAAAACTGATGGAGATAATAAATGCCGGGAAAGAAAAAGTATTTCTGTAGTTAATTTCTTAGTTTTCTTGTCAAATTATTGTAAGCCAACGTGAAAAAAGGAGTTATTTGTTCAAACATTAATGGACCTAAGCATTTGGACTAAGAATGATCTTAATTAATTGGCTATACAATTTTATGTAGGTTATTGTATTGTCATTACGATATCCGATATTTTAAATATCGGTGCATGTAATTAGTCACAAAAAGTGTTCTTTATAAAATGGTTTAAAATTTATATTCTTTTGATAACAGTTCTGAAATTCGTCGGACAATGGAAACAGGAACATAGTATACCAAAACACAGAATCATAACGACTCTACACCGTTGATGACTCACACACACATTACAGTGACAAACAGTAGTGCAACTTCGCAAATCGTGATTACTCAAGTTCTAAATCTTATTTTACCTTACCAACGAATTAATCAATCAAGTATTAACAGAAGGTTAAAAACATTAAAGCAAGTGATATTTAACATCAAAATACTCCTCAATAGGTACACTTATTAAAGTTGGTAACTACGAAACATTCAGTTGCCAACGAAAACCGGTTTACGATACCCATGGCAAGAGATGGGAGTGCAGGGCCGGATCATGAATTTGTGGGGCCCTAGGCTGAAACTTGGGGGGGGGGGGGGGGGGTCATATCTTAGTACTCAATTTGAGTTTAAAAAAATCTACGCATATAAAAATAAATCGGGTTTCTTTCCTGACGCTATAACTCCAGAACGCACGAACCGATTTCCACGGTTTTGCATTCGTTCGAAAGCTCTCGGGCTCCGTGAGGTTTATAGCAAAGAAAATTGCGGGCGGAAAGCTAGTTTTTTATAAAAATATATATTTTTTTATAAATTTATCTAATTTTTTGTCTCAAGTTTCGCCATTTTCATGTATAAATTTCGTGCCTTTTTCCGAAAATCAACTTTCTCCACCTCACTTTCACTGAAACTTTTTAAAAATTTCATGATATTATCATAACTATTATTTAAAGCTTTGGCAGCATCATAGTGGCAAGACCATCTGGTCTGGCTTAAACTTTTAACGTGAATTTTAATTTTATTTCACAATTCAACAGTTCCCACCTATGGGTCGAAGCAGAAAAGAAAACGTATATTTGTATGCAATTTTTAATCAATATTTTCTTATGACGTTATCACGTAAAAATATCCTCCGTAAACCGACTTTATAGACAACTATTTTTTTTCTTCAAATTATGGCCTACTTTTTAGCGGGATCTGGGGGCCCCTTGTAACCCCGGGGCCCTGGGCTGCAGCCCAATCAGCCCATAGGTAGATCCGGCCCTGTGGGAGTGTACTATTCTTCTTATTTTTCTTCTTAGTCTATGGCTTGCTATTTTTAGTTTAAACAATTTAGCCAGTGTACTATTCTTAAGTCGTTGCCACACGTTATATTTTCCTACTGTATTTTATATACTGTGTTAACTTTTCGCTAAGCATAATGGTCATTGCGGTTTTCGCTTTCCGCACACTTCTGCAGTTTCGTAACCGAAATTATTTGAGCCATTGTGGTCTTAGCTTAAGTACTTAGTTATCTAACTTTATAACGATTTTGGTAACTCAGCGTCGTAAATTTGGAATGAAATTAACTCAGTTTTCTTTTATACATATTTGGAAGCGTAAATCCTGGAATCTATAAAATACATAGATTTCGGTAATACATTTTTAGAATATACCATGAAGTACGATATTAGTTTTTACGAAGAGAAAACTAAAATATCGACAGTTATTGGGCAGTTAGAATTAAAAAAAAATGTGGTAGGTACCTTCTCACTCAAATTTAGATTTTTCTGAGATTCTAAATGATTCTTTTTTTAGAATGTATTTAAAAAATACGGAACCAAACAAAAAATAACATTCATATTTTTAGTAGGGTTTCCTATACCTAATAGAAGTGAGTATTTTGGGTCTCCTAAGGATCTATGTACCTATATCTATATATATATATGGATTCTAAGTGAACAGGGTTATATGCAACCTGATCTAATGACACATACTGTAAAAAAATAATACATCTTATTTGGTAGACAATAATATCTCACCCAAGTACGAAAACGTAAAATTTCAAATAGGCAATTATTTACGTACGAGCAATTTACCTCAACTATGACTTAACAATGGATTGAAATGTCAAGAGTGACAGATGACGTCAGAGGTAATTTCTGACAGAAGTCAATCAATCATTTACTATACGACAATGTCGAGTGGAAGCAGGTAGGCAGCGCGTTTAAGTCTTTTATATGGTTCTTAATGTAAACTATTTAAAACCAAAATTGTAGATTATGAATAAACATCATTTAATTGTTTTCACGGCATTGCATACTAGCTCAATATTTTATCTCAATATTACATAAAATATTGGGCTTGATTAATAAGGATACCACTTAGCAATTAATGGCTATGCGCTGGTTTTCTATGGTACCTTTGAAAATTTAGATGGACATGACATTCACCATCCCGCACTTGTCTAGCGTTTTGAATTAAGGCCTAATCTCTCTCGTCGAGAGAGAAACCCCTGTGTCTCAGCAGTGGAAGCGTAATCGTAAATAGGGGTGCTAATCATCATTACCTATCATTTTTATTCAGATTCTTTATCTTTCTTTATCTGTGTAGAGATGTGGATCTCTTCATAGACAGATAACGAAGTAGGTATTTAATGCCCATTTAGCTCACCTCTGTTTAAAAAGCTATATTATAAAAGCAACTTTCGGCAGTTAATAGTTTCGAGTTCAATCATAGAAGTTAGACCAGTGAGTGTGTCTAGGTAGGTATGTATTTCGCATAGCTACTTTAATTTACTACCGTTAAAATTGGTCGGTAAAAACTTAAAACGTAGTGAAACAAATAATAGATCTAATACATTTATCAGATAATTTGCCTAACTGTAATAACACTAGCTATTCGTCCACGCGTCTTGCTCGAGTTTCAGTAATCTGAGATCTACCAAATAAATATTTCAAAACATTAAACGTGTTAGACATAGATTTTACTGCGTAAAGACATTCCTGCAGTAAAAAGTTATTAGTTATTTATGTTATTTGCAGACCAATTTCACGACTCATCCACTCTCTTCATACCAAACTTTATCTAATTCAAATCGTCTTGCGTGAATGATCAAAAACATAGTACATGAACCATGCAATCTTTTAATAAATACTTGTAATTAGCTTTTTATAAATTAAAGGTATTGGTTTTCTTAAATATCACAGCTATGATGACGCATACCTAGTTTCTCGGTCACTATATCTTAGGGAGCGGTGCTAGTGATAGCGGACGCTTCGTAAACACAATTTAGGATTTCAATATTAAAATTAAAACTAGAATAAAGTTTTTCAATCCATATATTGATCACATTTTATTTTATTTTATTTATTCGTCACACAAAACACTATTATCCAATTAAGTTTCGCTTAGAACCTTTAGGCTTTAGGCTTTTGGCCTATTATTAGAATCTAAACTATGGGCCTTTTAAATCTAAATTGATTGGAATTCATTGTTAAATCTACTACTTATAATTCAATAGATCAAACATTTTCTAATCATTTCTGATTTAGATATAATAAACTTGATAAATATTCTGATGTTTATAAAATAGAATTATAAATTGAATAATAAACTTCAAATGACATAGGTAGGTACATACCGGTTACGATAGCGTTATTTTACAGGAAAACCATGTAGGCCGGGATCCGTAGTACATGGAAATCAAGTGATTACTAACAAGCTAATTTTTGGTGAGTAGCTTCGTTTCGATGAGACGTCCAAAGATATCCTATACCCAACTCTCGATTGTGGTAGCTAACAGAGATATCAAGGATTAAAAAATTCAAGGATGTAAAACCGGGATATCGGACCACGAAATTTGTCGGACAATATGTCCGTTAGATTTTATAAATATTAATTAAGTATACAACAAAAAATCAGCTGGTTAGTAATGATAGTAATCATTTAAATTGACCTCGTTTTCGACACATTTTGGAAATGGCGGACTCTTTGATCAAACCATAGGTTTTGTAGGACAAACATGTTTTTATATAATTTAGATAATTATCTTGAGATATAACATATTGTCCTACAAATTTCGTGGTCCGTTATCCCGGTTTTACATCCTTGAATTTTTTAATCCTTGATATATCTGTTAGCTACCACAATCGAGAGTTGGGTATAGGATATCTTTGGACGTCTCATCGAAACGAAGCTACTCACCAAAAATTAGCTTGTTAGTAATCACTTGATTTCCATGTACTACGGATCCCTGACTAATAGTTTAAAATGAGTTATTCGTACTATTTTACGCATTGTATAATCTAGGCATAGCGCATGGCATGACACGCACGTTGTCGATTTGATTTGAATCTGAATTCACTTCTAGCCATCAAGTTACAAGTACCTACCTAACCAATACAAATAATCCGCTAGTAGTCTCCCCCAACCCTGCTCCGTAGAAACAGTGTCATACACCCCAAGTCTCCCCCCAACGCAATTGCATCGCGTTCACAGCGCGTGACGAAATCATAAAAAGTCTGCACGTACAAACCCAGCCTCATTCAGCGCGAGCAACGCGCCGCTTTACCCAAAACATTCCCGAAATTGGCCAACACGTTGCGCCGCAGTGACAGTGTTACGATTGTGGAGACTTTGGCTAGTGACTTAGTTTTTAATTTCAGAGGTGAATATTTTTATTTATTTTTATTTTACCAAGTGATTTTTTTATAGGGCAATGGGAACTGGGAACCCTGTATGGAATTTTCAAAGCGCAATGAAAAGTGGTTTCGAATTTCGAAGTGTTCGTTTTTTGTTTTCACGCGCCGAATTTTATACTGTCAATAAAATAAAAAGTTTCAGCTCTTTCGGCGGGACATTTGATTTTAGAATTGGCGATGTGTAAACTTTTTAGACGGAAAAGCGGAAAGTGCATGGCTGGATTTAAAATTCGAATTGCTCTTTTTTTATTTGAGCGAAATTCAAGAATGTTTCGTGTTTTTCGCAAATAAGTATGTTTGAGTTATGTTCAGGCTAATCTTTTATTCCGTTTAGCTGTGTGAGTGTTTGTGATCGAGTGATTGTCAATGAGGGCGTTGACTTTGAGAGAAATTGCATGATTGAGTTTTGTTTTCTTGCACGAGAAGTAGGTAGCGTCGCAAGATCATTGAGTTATTAATGAGGAAATAATGAGTTTCATAAAACAAACAACCAGAATGTCTTGACTCTCATTACCAATCCATCTTTGAGATAATATTTAGGTAGGTACGGATTCTGAAAATTGAATTATTTGATTTTTGCTGCTTAGAGAGGGTAAACGTACTTAACAATATTTGCATAATAATCATCATAACACCCTATGTCATACCTACAACTCAAAATAACAAATCAATAAACAATTTGTGTATTTTGGTACTTAAGGTTAGTATTCATCCATAATAATATAATAAATGGAAAAGTGTTGTTTTGGTTTAAAGGATGAGATTGGCTACATTTTATCTCGAGAGGATAAAATACTTCACGGGATAGAAATATTATTACGCGGGCGAACCCGAAAAAGCATAGATACTTCCTAAAGTAACTAAAATAAGTGACCAGTGAATGAAAGTGAATGAAAAAAAAAAAAAAGGTCGTGGGTGCAACCCCGCCGAGAACTTCTGATTTATCTTCTTGAGAAAATATGTGTGCTTTAAAAACTCTTTCGGTGAAGGCAAACATCGTGAGGAAACTTCAAAAGAATATGTGTCATTCACAAACCCGCACTTGGCCAGCGTGGTGAATTAAAGCGAAATTTCTCTCGTCAGGTGAGAAGTTCCTGTTTCCCAGCCGTGGGAACGTAAATCGGAGTTATTATAATCTATAAAAAAAATGTTCTTAAATTCTTGAAGCACTTAAAAACCTTCTTGCCGCTAGTCTTGATGATTGACTTCGAATCACAAAAGAATTCGCTCTAAAAAGAACATGAAAAAACTTGTGAAATCTTAGTAGCAAAATTCGTGTCCCAAAAATGGCCTGATGTATTTTAAACAACCACTTTCTTATTTCATGCTCTGTTGCTGTCACGCACTTAAAAACTGCATTATCTAACTCGCAAAAAAACCTATTAAGCACGATTATGAGTTATTTTATTTGTCTAGATACTCTATGGTCGTTTGAGTAGAAACTTCTTCAAAAGTTTAAATGTTTTGTCTATTCTTGGCAGTTGCCAAGAGTCAATAGAGATTTCTTTTATTATAGATCTAAATGTGTTCTTACAAAATTATAAATTATATATGTATGTTATAAAAACCACTTCTGATCATTTTTATTTTCATTTCGCGTACGGATATATTATTTTTAATTTTAATCGCTTCCCTAATTTTATTTAAAAAAAAACAGAAAATGGCAAATGCCCTGTGCTGAACGCCAAAAAAAATGTGTTCTTTGAGAATAACCAAGAAGATTAATTAACCTAGAAGAAGAAGAGAATATTAGTAGACATTTTGTTTCAACGAAACCAAAAATTTATTTTTCAAATTCATGCAAAAATAATATACATTTTACTTGTTGATATAATAAATAATGGCGTGTATTCAAATTAAAATCAATATGATCACATAAACAATAATACAGTTATCTTTTAGTGTGCTATTAACTGGTAAAATTAAACACTAGTCATTCTCTGCGTGCTGCGGTGCACGGGCATTGAATGTGTTATTACACTGAACGCAAGTCGATACAGCATAATTGTTTTGCAAAGCCAATAAAAATATTAGTTTTTCTTATAATATGAATAAATAAATTTAATTGAATCAGCTCAACAAGTACCTACAGTGCGTTGGCTGGCCAGCAATTTAAATTTAAAAACAAATATTGAAAAAAATCGACTTCACAGGAAGATTTCATCCATTTGGAACTTCTAAGACAAAAACATAGAAAAAAAATACAGTCGACTTTTTGTCAAGTTACAAAGGTTAAAATAAGAAAAAAGTTTTCATGAATAGACAATAATTTTCTCTTTTTTGCGCTAAAGTAATTCGTTTGGTCGTTGAAATAAGAACAGCATTTTTTTTGTTTCGCGTTCTATTTTTAAAACGGTAAATCTAAGGTAGCTTATTCTCAAAGCATTCGATATTATCAATCCATATAACCTAGAAACATACTTTCCTAATAATTGCACCTCTAACGGTGCACTGTAATGATATACCGAGGAAGTCACGTATCGCCAGTTTTGTTCGATTTGTCGAACGCCTTCTTAAGACGAAGTCGTTATTGTGTGAAAATTAGGCTAGTAATTGTTGAAAGTCGAACGATGAAATTAGATGCTCAGGTTGATTTTTTATGAACTGTTCCATTTTTGATTTATCAATAACTACAATCTTTTATTTATTGTTACAATAGAGTGAAATACTCTTAGTTAAATATAAAGCATCATGTCATGGATTTCTATTTGACTAAAATAAATAATCTGGCTTTAACGTTGTGTTAAATTTAAGTTTAGCTTTTCATTATATTCACATTTCTTGATAACTCAACAAACATTTCTTCTATAATTATTTCCTAACATTTCGTTGTATTTTCCAGAACCTGTCGAAGCAGCCAAGATGACTTTGGAACAGCCAGCCGGCGATATGTGGCAGAAGATCCGCGAGGAACTGAACGAGAATAAGGACACCCGGAACGCCGACCTCGCTCATATCAAGGAGTGGCTGAAGCAGGAGCCGCATCTACCTGATGAGTTCGGTAAGATAGAAAGGGATAGAAGATTTTCTTATTGCTAGGAGTCGCCATGACAACCACGCGCATATCATGGAGTGGCTGAAGTACGATTTGCATCCTAACGAGCTCGCTATGAGAGAAAGGGACGGAGATTTTCTTAAAACATCAGTATGACAACTCATGTGACATCACAGGCCCTAGTCTCCCTATACCAGAGATTTATTGATTTGGTATAATCACCACGTTTGTTAGGCGGGTTGGCGATCGCTGTAAGTTACAGTACACAGAATGACACAGCTGCCCACTACTCGATTTATTTCTAATGTAGGTAGAGCATAATTTCCGCTACATAACAACAGTAGTACCGGTTTTCCGTTGCGCTATGGTGTTTATTACAATATATGTATACAGTGTACACCTATAATCCTAGACAAGATTCGCCTGAGTATTGAATTTTAATCAAATCCTATGACGTTAATTTTTGTTTCTTTCATTTGTATTGTATACCAAACTATAACCTTCTCCCTTTTTGCAGATGACCAGCGTATCATGACCTTCCTCCGCGGCTGCAAGTTCTCGCTGGAGAAGACCAAGCGTAAGCTGGACATGTACTTCACCATGCGGACCGCGGTGCCAGAGTTCTTCAATGACCGTGACGTCACTCGCCCGGAGCTTCAAGAGATTCTTAACATTGTGTAAGGCATCCCTATTTACGTTCAGTTCAGTTCAGTTCAGTTCATTTATTGATAACATACAGTTACAGGTCCCACTGATCGTTCCCACTGATAGGTCACAGGGACTTATCTCTTGACGAGAGAGATAAAGCCTTCATTCACTAATTCATAAGCGAGCCAAGTGCGAATGAATTTCTCATGTCCTACAAACTCTTCGAAGTACTCAGAACGGTTTGGTATTTAACAGATTGTTTTTTTTTTTTCAGACAAATGCCACCCTTACCTGGCTTAACCCCCAATGGAAGACGTGTCGTTGTTATGAGAGGTATGTTTATTTAACAAAATAAAATAAAATGAACTCTTAAAAATCTCTTAATTCCTTTCTTATTTTAAAAATCTCATTTAGTAGATAATAATTCTGAAATTCTTATGTTATTTAACCGCCTGTTTACAAAGAGACTTCCGAATTCAAAAATTTAAATATTCGAAATCCATTAAAATGTCTCTTCTATTATTTCCGGCCAGTAAACGACTGAAGCTCTTATTCTAAAATCAAACTTCAAATTCTATCTCATTCCAGGCGTAGATAAAGACGTGCAGACCCCCAACGTGGCAGATGCGTTCAAACTAGCGCTCATGATGGGAGACGTGCGTCTAGATATGGAAACAGAAGGTGTTGCCGGTGACATCTACATTCTGGACGCCTCAGTGGCGACTCCCACTCACTTCGCCAAGTTCACACCGACGCTCGTGAAGAAGTTTCTAGTCTGTGTACAGGTATGGTATTATCATCATAACACCCTACGTCCCACTCCTAGGTCTTGGAAACCCATTATGGTTTAGGGGAAATCGTATAATAACCACGCTTTAAAACACGAGAGCCTTGTTGGCTAAGTCCCACTTAGAAATGAATTACCTACTAAATCTAAAAACGTAAATATGTAATGTCGACGGTGGAAAGGAAAAACACTTGAAGCGACACTTTGGTCGAAAATGACTTTTTTACATATTTGAAATCAGTGAATTTTTCTGCGTCGATTGGTCTTGGTTTCGTGGCGATCTGACCACTTTGGTGTCGCTTCAAGTAATGGCACTTTTAGGCTCAATTTTTTCAGACGCTAAATGAAGTGACAAAGAATTTTGGCATCTTTGGTTCATTTACCGCTTGAAGTACCGACTATATAGTTAGATTGTTATTTGATGTATTTTTCCTTTTCTGTTTCGAATCTTATAGGTTACTTAAATCGTTTTTCTTCGCCATATGAAATCCTATTTTAAACATTTAAGTTGTTTTTGCTTACTCCTATTGCGTTGGTGCCCGGTCGCTACATTTGTTTTTCCTTGCTTACCTTATATCTGTATCATGGAGTTCATGCGTTTTTCCAGCATGATTGTTATAAAATATTATGGATTTCAGTTATTTCGACAATCGCTGTAAAAAGCAGTGGTGTCGGTTAAAGTAAACATAGACAAAAATACCACATAAATATTTAAATTAACCGACATCGTCTTTTATTCCCGAATCGTCGGTTAGTTTAATTACGCTGACTTCATAAATGAAAACGATAGTCGGTTAAAGTAAGTATTATTTACGATACTGTGTATTTAAATTAACCATTCAAAACAAGTCTTGTCGCTACATGCAATGAAATTCGGTCTCTTTTGTGTAAATGGCGTCACCTATATAAGGGTATTGCACGTGACGTGGCGCTTCAGTCATCGGTGAACCGCCGTTGAGGCACGTCAATACAGAATACTAATAATACGTGTAATACAGAATTTAATGTTTTTGAAAAGTCTTAGTGAAAGTTAGTAGGTTTATAAGTTTTATGTAGGTTTGCTATACAAAAGAGCTATGTTGTGTTATAAACGACCAACACAACGTAGCACTTTTGTAATATTCATATTCATTTATATACAACTATAGGAACATCACAGAACACTTAGTCACGTCAACAAGTTACAATAAATTATAATAGTTATAATTAATAACTATGTATTATCAAACACTGATCAAAATTTAAAATTTTAATGACATGTCAAATATTACATAAAATAGAATACATTCAATTAAATTAAGTACATTATGTCTAGGATCCATTCATGTCAATATTTATCATGTCAATAATATACAAAACTTAATTAAATAATGCTGCTGTATATGGGCATTGTCAAATTAAAAGCTAGGTATTGTTTTGACATCAAAAGGAATGTCATAAAAATATAAATAATGTCTAATTATGCTGCTGTAAAGAGGCATTGTCAATAACATACACAAAACATTAACTAAACAATGAAACATACAAGTTCATCAGATGATTTATGATCTGATCAGATCACTCATAAAGATTTTGTGTGTTGCCAGTGATGACATACGGATCCGAAACGTGGTGCTTCATATCGGCCTCATCAACAGACTCAGAGTCGCTCAAAGGGCTATGGAGAGGGTTATGCTATTTCCCTACGAGATCGAATCAGAAATGAGGAGATCCGTAGGAGAACGCGGGTCACCGACATAGCCCAACGGATTAGCTCTTTGAAGTGGCAATGGGCAGGCCATATAGCGAGGAGAACAGATGTCCAATGGGGCCGAAAGGTTCTCGAGTGGAGACCACGGATCGGAAAACGCAGCGTTGGGCGTCCACCAACAAGGTGGACTGATGATTTGGTGAAGGCGGTCGGCTCGCGGTGGATGCAGGCTGCGAGCGACCGCAATAGCTGGAAGTCATATAGGGAGGCCTATGTCCAGCAGTGGACGTCCAATGGCTGAGATGATGATGATGATGATGACTCATAAAGATAGTGATGTTGTTAACAATGTTGATTAAGTTGGTCGTTTACAACACAACGTAGCGGTTTTGTATTGCGTTTGCAATGTTTATAAGTTTAATGTACGTTTGTACATTAAACTTATAAACCTATTAAATTTTATGAAGACTTTAAGAACTATAAATTCTGTATCACAATTATTACGAATCATTTCCTATTCTTATGACTTAATGACGCTTTTGTATGATTTGATCAGATCACTCAAAATAGTGATTTAGGTATCTATACTTCGCTTGAAATGGTTTTTTAAAGGCAAAATGTTAAAATACCAGAAGATTTTAATAAATAAAAGACTGTTGTATCTCAATAGTCTTGTTTTTTTGGTATCTTTGGGAAACAAAGTAGGGACTTCAGTTAAAAACATAGCTTTAAAGTATTACATAGCTAGCGCATAACATGTTTTTCTTGTACTTAGCATACTATGATTTTCTTACTTAACTGGTTTTTCCGGAACCCTGTATGTTATGCTCGATACGCTTCAGTTATTTTACCTCCTAGTTAAATCATACATAGCTTGTCGCTTAATGTGTTTTTCCTTGCGTTTGTCAGAATACTCAAGTTGCATTTAATGCGTTTTTCCGTCCGCTGTATTCACCGTTAAATAATTAAGCGACGCCTAAATCAATTTATCATGGTTGTATATTTTTCGAAGTTTAATAGTAAGGTAGTAAATAAAAAATAAAGAAACTATTTTTTTTCCTGTCGCTCTAACTTCAAACACAATTTTTTTATGATTTATTTTCGGAAAATAAAAACTTTGATCGGCTCTCCTGTAAAGTTTGAAAATTGTCGCTTCAAGGGTTTTTCCTTTCCACCGTCGATGTCTTCTTTTTAACTGCCGATTTTTGAAGAACTTGTTTAGGTTCTATCTGCTCCATAATATTGTGCCAACGTTTTAATTTGTTAAATATCCATTATTAATAACTTTTAGAAACAGAAATTGTTATTGCTAGTGAGCACTGAAGTGCTGGCAAGTAAATATAAAATATTTTAAGTGCTATGAAGAATGGCCAGACAGAATTTGATATTGAATTCAAAAATTCCATTTCATTCTGAATAATTACTGTGTCTGGCTGAAATTCGTTAAAACTTTTGAAGGTTGTTTGTCTTTGAAATAACAAAAAAGTTTTTAATTAAATTAATAAATCAAATGTTTATTTACGTAAATCTTACCTACGTCTTCAAACTTTATGGAGTTCAATTTTAGAATGCTTTATTTGATTTACTTTCTTAATTAACAAATTTCAATTGTAATTTCACTTAAATATAGATAATTATCAATAAGTAATACATAATGTTAATAATTTAAACATTTTAGAACCGAAAAGACGTAACTAAAATTTATTCATAAAATTTCAGTTGGTTTCTCCATCTTTAAAAGTTTCTTAGGAGTACCTATATATTGTATTTTGTATCATTTCATTAACATTTTATTTATACAAATTTGTTTTTTTTATAGGAGGCCTACCCTGTAAAAGTAAAGGAGGTTCACGTAATCAACGTATCGCCTTTAGTGGACAAAATCGTCAACTTCATCAAACCCTTCCTCAAAGAGAAGATTAGGGAGAGGGTACGTAAGCTTTATTCATCCTCTTAGCGGTTTGTCGAATACGTAATTCAGATTAAACTGGGTAAAGTACTCTGAAAGCTTTCACAAAACTTCTAACATATCTTACAAGACTAAAGTAACTAAAAGATTTTAAAATCATGATAACTTTTTATCAATGTTCTATACTTACATTAATAACAATTATTTTAACTATTATGTAATTTTTAATAAGGCTTTTATGTAGGTATGTCATTTTTACAATATAATACATTGTACTTTCAAGCCGTGTAGGCTAAGTGCTTACAATCTTGACCTTTATTCTGAAGGTCCTGGGTTCAAACCCCGCCGTGTAGGTACACCTAGATTTTTCAGAATTAAGGCATATTCTCTTTTGTCAAGAGAGAAGTCCCAGTGGGAAAGTAAATACGGGTATGATGAGACATTTTACAGCGTTAAAAGCACGGGCACAAGGTTTTTTTTATATGATTGTTTGTAAAAGTTTAACAATATAATATTGTTTTCAGATCTTCCTTCACTCGGACGCCAATGATCTCTACAAGTACGTTCCTAAGGAGATGATGCCGGCGGAATTCGGAGGAAATGCTGGTAGCATGAATGACCTTCACAGTAAGTTCTTGAAACATTTTATTAAATGAAAATTATCACGCAAAATTGGATCGATATGTAACTTGATAATTAAGCGATCATGCATTTTTAATTAGTAAGATTTTAGTACTTACCTACAATAATCATAATGCCCGAAAACCCACTAGACCTTTCCTAGAGGCCTAGAGGATATTTAGATTCTCTTACGGTAGAAAGCATTCCTAATTATTACGATTTATAATTTTTTTAACTTTTTTCAGATGCTTGGGTCAAGAAAATGTCAGAATACACGCCGTGGTTCAAAGAACAAGAAGAAAAGAAGGCTAACGAACAACTCAGACCAGGGAAGCCGACAAATTATGATGAACTCTTTGGAATAGATGGCTCTTTCCGTCAACTTGTCATTGACTAGGTTCTTAGCTGAGGTTCATCTGTGCTGTGTTTATCTATGATATGCGTATATTTGTCCAAAAAGGTTTTCACATATTTGAATTTGGAATTGTTTGAAATTGAACTTTGGAATAGTTTGAATTTGAACTTTGGAATAGTTTGAAATTCAACTTTGGAAATGACACGGTTGAGTGAATAGAATAGACAATTCCGTTTGTTTCCACAACCAGTTTCTGAAAGCAAAGTTCTGAGCTCAAATTTATTTGGCTACAGATAAAATAGACAATATTGTAGTAAACGTTCTGCATAGATGGTTTAATTAATTAAGACAAAGCTATCCGCTTTCGCTGACTTCGTTACCAATATTGGTATTTTGCTTAGATACCTATTATACAAGTATTTTCTACCAAAGTGATGCTCAATTTTAATTGTTTTTTATCGAACTGGTGATAAATATACTCGTTTGTTTGTAATTATGTTTTAAGCGTTTAATTAAATATTCTATAAAAATACTTTGTTTTGGAAAACCTTTATCCTGAGTCCTGTCATTATCTTATCAAATAATATGACTGTCTGTCTTAATGTAAGTAGATAGCACACCGTATTCCCTTTCTATATATTACATATAGAAAGGGATATATAAATGTTTTTAAACTTTCTTAAGAAATTTCTCAAGAAAGTTCTTAAAAATCTGTGTAAAAAATATAAAAAACAAAAATCTCTGATCTATGCTCTACATTATGAAATATCGCCGCCTTTTAAGCAGCGGTAATAACTCTGATATTGCACAGAAATAAGTAATCAGTTACCGATTTACGGTCTAATAATTGCAGTTGGTTCCGGTGTTGTAATAGGCTGGATTCGAGCATCCTACTAATTACTTAATATCTACGGAATAAAAGTCAAGTGTGCTCCCACTTAGCAAACACGGCTCCATGGTTTGTGGTAGCAGGTTTGATTCCCGCTGTTGGAACAGTGTTAGAAACTTAAACTGGAAGGAAGCTGAGTGATGTTTATCTTAACTACACTGGTCTGGTCAGTTACAGACTACAAGCTGGTTAGAGAGCTGTTTAGAACTTAGATACAGACGTGCCATAGAAAATGAGATGCCCTAATAAATAATAGATTGCAGCGTGGTGCCGGCATAAGAATAGTAATTATTACTCCATATTATGTCCTTAGAAGATAAAGACTCGTCTCAGTATATCAGTCAGCTTTATAATAATCTAATAAAAATCTGCTGCATAAAAGACTTTGGCGCCGATTTGGGTGTTTTTTTTTAAATAATCGTAGTAGCGCAAGAAAGGTTTACAAGGTTGGAAAACATTTGAATAAAGCGGGCGAAGCCGCGGGTGGGATAGCTGGTAGGTATTAATATAGATTTTAAAGCTGAAGAGTTTAACTGATTGTTTGTTTGTTTGAACGCACAAATCTCAGGAGCCGCTTTGCAACGCTGGTCTATATATCTATGTATGTTTGTCACTTTTAAAACGATTGAATGGATATATAACAATCTATTTAATATCAGGAAACGCGTATTTAAAATCTTTTGTAACCCGCCAATAAAACGGAGCAGTAAGCATGTTTATAATATAGTGCGACCACAGATTACTTCCGTGTGTCTATGACTAAATAGCCTGACAGTTACGCAAGCTACACTGGACCAGCAATTGCCCAAGCCAGCCAGATTTCAGTATCGACCCAACTTCTACTGATAGTGGTTGTGATAACATTATCTACGAGCGAACACAGGTGAGTCACTTTGTTTTGTTTGTTATTGGAATTTTCGGAAATTGGAAGTAGTTTTTATCAAAAATAGGTACTTATAATTTAGTTTAAAAAAATTATGGTTACAATGATTTTTTTATATCACTAAACATTAGATACCATTTATGGTACACTTTCAATTAATAACGAACCTTAAGAATGTTTAAAAAAACAAAATTGCGGATTGTAATTTCATTGGGCCGTTAATAAATAAACATTGTATTTTTTGTATCGTCATATTTTACTTTGTCAGTTGAACACCGCCAACGTTAGTAAGAAATATACCAAACACACGATATTTGTTGCGGGAAATTAACTTAGAACTGCGGAATGAGGGAAAATCCAATAACATCCGAATCCTATCATGTCAAGAACTCCGAACATAAACTCTCTTAGGCTTTAGTGAAAAACCACATTTTGAATCTTATAGTCATGTTTGCCGTGGTATTGCTGGCCGAAGAATAGATAGTCTACCCCTTTTATGGTAGGTATGTGTCAAAAGGTACTAACTTCAACCAGCCAACAAGGGCGTTTTGTGTAAAAACCTTAGATTCTATTGGGCACCAGGCTTCCCAACTAGTAGTAAGAAATAAAACCTACAGGTTTTTCTGATGATGATTATTCTGAATCTAGGTTTGCATAGTTAATTAAAGCATATTAAATATGATTTGCACGTAAATAAATGAGACGGATTCTGCAATTCAATATATAATCTCAAATAGTACCTACGTGTAGTTAAGCTAAGTCACATGCACGTAGAAAGCGGATTTACCGGCGTCGATTTACCAGCGCCGATTGAAGGTTGTTCATGCTAATGCTACTAAAGATAGCAGATGGTCCAACCCGAAGTTGAAGAGTCTTTCTCTGAACAAACTTACTGTGATCACCTATTATTTCAGCCATCGGACGTCCACTGCTAGACATTTACCTCCCCTAAAGACTTTACAGTTATATTGTCGTACGCAGCTTGCATCCACCGTAAGCTTTCACCAGGTCATCTGTCCATCTTGTTGGTTGACGTCCAACGCTCCGTTTCTCTGAAAACTTTTCAGCCCCATCAGCCATCAGTTCTTCTTGCTATATACAAAATACAAAAACACAATCTGATAGGCCCATCTCCCTGTAGCATCAGATATGTTAACCTGAGCGCTGCCGACTTCATAAATGCTTCCAAATACATTTTCGAACCCCTGACACAGAACTCTGCCGTGGTATGGTTAAATGAGTGTGTATGTAGAATAAGAGCTAGTAGATCGGCGCTGGTTATCAGTTTTCTAGGTACCAATCGCAGGAAAGACTTAGACGCTAGCTCCGAGCATAGAGCCGGTTATTTTGTAACACCGGCGGTAATCAGGATGTCTGGTAAGTGCACGTTTGTACGAAACATGGGTCGTTAAATATAAATAAATAGTAATTTAACAGTTATAGTAATATAATAGTTATAGTCATTTAATATATAGTTATTTAATATATTATATAAATATTACTGCTTACCGTGGTAAGCTCAAAGTTTGTGTTGCGGGAACAAGGTAATCGATCCTAGAATAAATCGATAAAAAACATAATATTTTTAGATGGGTATATTTTCAATTATTGAAAGTCAACGTATATAAGATTCGTGTATTGCCCTGTTTATCTCAATATGAATTTATTGAAACCCCTTACAACAAATATTGTCTTAATACCAAAAACAAATAAAAAACAGGTGTTTTATATGTACCGTGCACTTATTTGTGTGACAAATAAAGCAATATTGTAAATTGGAAAATTCTGCAAACAATGGGATGTTAAATAGTGCTTAAGGAGTCTTAGGTCAAGTTCAAACTCATATTATCTACTTTAGGTACCTATAGTAAGATGGGTTTACAAAAATACAGTACACAATTTTCAAGGTTAGGATCGTGCGTGATTTGTGTTTTAAATATATCAAATTTATTACTTACATACCAACATGTTTTAATTTGATAATGTACTGCCGTTAAGAGGTACATTCAATTGATTTATATTTTATTTCGAATAACATGATATTTCCACGATTTCTGTGGCGCAGCGGGCAAAGGTCCGTCTGCGAAGCAAGAGGTTACAGGTTCGATTCCCGTCTCGAGGCAAAAGTTTGTACGATTTACAAATATTAGCTCCGAGTAAGTATATCAGAAATCTAGCAGCGTTAAATGTCTTAAATTGTCCAGCAATATTTATTTATTTATTCAGTAATCCCCTGTTTAGGTATAATATGGAGCAAAGTCATGGAAAAGCATTATAAAACTCAAGTATATAAATGATAATGATTGTATAATGGGTGAAAAAAATGGTTGAAAAATGGTTTAAAAAATGGTTTTCGTAAATCGCTGAACATTTTCGTAAGTTTGAAATGTCTGAAAAAAAACGGCTAATGACTCAGATACCTATGAACATGTTTTGGTAGATTGCTTACACAATTAAACAAAAAATAATTAACTGACCTTTCAAACTGGCAATTATCGGCAACTAACTGTAAAATTCTGGGTATTTTCCTTACCTCCCGTAAAAAATTCATTAAAAAAATATAGTCTGACTTCCCTTAAGACAACTATGGCTTAAATGGTTCCAAATAGTCCACACAACCATCCCCTAGAAGCTTTGCACCTATCTACCAATCACCCTGTATGTCTAACCTAGTATAGCATAGCAACCCTTGTTATAAGGCTAAATAAATTAGTCCTTGAATCTTTTGAATCTTTCAGAACAAAATGGCGTCAGCAGCCACTCTAGTTCAGCCTCAGGGTGAGCTTTGGGACAAGATCCGCCTGGAGCTGAACGAGGATGTCCGGACCAGAGGAGATGACCTGGAACACGTCAAGGACTGGCTGAGGAAGCAGCCCCATCTACCGGATGAATGGGGTACGATTACTTACCATTACTCGGGTGCCTGCCGAAACCACATGATAGAGGAAATGGCGCGTGTGATAGGCGGTAGCGATTTGCGTAGAAGCTTGATACATTACATCTCACATAGTAAAAAGTAAAAAAAAACGAATCCATATTAACTGGAAATCTATAAAGAGAACTCTGAAAAGTTTAAAAGACAATGTGTAAGTTTTTTTTCGGTCTTACTGATCATTTTATTTACACAAATTTTATTTGTAATTTTATTAATATAATTTTATTTTTACATAAGTTAAATTATTTTCTATCTATATAATGTAAGTTGTTGATAATTATTCAACAGTCTCTAATACGCCTACAAAAAAGGCTTAGCAATTCAGCACACCATATAAGAAGTTTTGTTAAGGCGCAACTTCTTCTTACAGAAGACGACTGCCTGATGACCTTCCTCCGAGGCTGCAACTTCTCTCTAGAAAAGACCAAGAGGAAGCTGGACATGTACTTCACGATGAGGAGCGCTTGTCCTGAGTTCTTCGCGAACAGAGACATCACCAGGCCTGAACTGAGGGATTTGATGATACGAGCGTGAGTTGGATTTAATAGTTTTGGTACCCTTCAATAAGATAACCTCTTCTAGAGATAGAAGGCGCCTCAGAACACCAAAGGCCTGATACCTGTACTACTAGACCATAAACGCTGAGTGGTAAACATTTTGTGTTTAGCATAAAGGTATTACATTCAATTACTTATTGTTATACAAAAATTCGACGAATGCCAGTTGGTAGGAATTTAACTAATAGCCAGGGATCCGTAGTACATGGAAATCAAGTGATTACTAACAAGCTAATTTTTGGTGAGTAGCATCGTTTCGATGAGACGTCCAAAGATATCCTATACCCAACTCTCGATTGTGGTAGCTAACAGAGATATCAAGGATTAAAAAAATCAAGGATGTAAAACTGGGATAACGGACCACGAAATTTGTAGGACAATATGTTATATCTCAAGATAATCATCTAAATTATATAAAAACATGTTTTTCCTACAAAACCTATGGTTTGATCAAAGAGTCCGCCATTTTGAAAATGTATCGAAAACGAGGTCAATTTAAATGATTACTATGATTACTAACCAGCTGATTTTTTGTTGTATACTTAATTAATATATATAAAATCTAACGGACATATTGTCCGACAAATTTCGTGGTCCGTTATCCCGGTTTTACATCCTTGATTTTTTTAATCCTTGATATCTCTGTTAGCTACCACAATCGAGATTTGGGTATAGGATATTTTTAGTCGTCTCATCGAAACGAAGCTACTCACCAAAAATTAGCTTGTTAGTAATCACTTGATTTCCATGTACTACGGATCCCGGCCTATAAGATGAAAGCACCAACTGTTTAATATAGGTTGTTGTATGTTTCATTTTGTTTTTGTTCAATTAATATCATATTATGGTGTGTTGTATATGTTCCAGGCAAGGCCCAACCCTACCTGGACTAACTCCTAATGGCCGACGAGTTTCAATATGCAGAGGTGATTATGATACGTTATTTTAATTTAATTATGGATTTGCTGTTGAAGATAATCATACTTTCGCTACAAAAACCATAACATAACCATAACACAGCTTTACGTATAATTAGAATAATAATTATAATTTATTTAAAAACTTACAAAACAATAAATAGATATCTAGGTTAGTTCAAAGTTTGTGTTATTAAATTATAACACGACTTAACTTTTATAACACGCATAAAGCTTTAGTTATTATTTTATTAGTAAAAAACATTCTCCATTTCCAGGCCTAGACAAAAGCCTAACCCCCCACCAGCTCAACGACGCCTTCAAGCTGGCCATGATGATCGGTGACGTCAGACTGAAAGAGGAAACGGAAGGTGTGGCCGGTGACGTGTACATTCTAGACGCGTCCATCGTGGCGCCCAGCCATCTTGGAAAGATATCACCGACGGTGTTGAAGAAGTTTATGATCTGTGTCCAGGTATTATGAGCATTTTTGAATCTGCTTAGTTGATCGTGTTAATTTCAAGTTTGACGAAGTCCATGATAGTAGATAAAGAAGTGGTTATAGTCATCAGACTATGACCACTTCATAGTGGGCAGACTTCATTCGTATGAACGAATGATTTTAATGCTGATCACAGCATTAAAATCATTAAAGTCCATTAAATTAGTTATAATACGTAACAGAACGTAAACAATTAAGGATTACACATTTATCACAGGCAGCATAAATCATAAAATCAATCTTTTCTAGATGCATATTCTGATCATTTCACCTATCTGATCACATTTAAAGTGTCCACCTGATTGACCCATTTATCTACAAGTCTAAAGATTATTGGTAAAATACTATGAAAATACTTACTATTAATTTTTTACATTAGAGATATCTCTGATTTCAGGAAGCTTATCCGATCAAACTAAAAGAAATCCACGTGGTGAACGCATCTCCCATCGTCGACGCTGTCTTCAGTCTCATCAAACCATTTCTGAAAGAGAAGATCAAGAACAGAGTGAGTATAACATTATCATTATTATATCACATCACACTACTAGATTGTTACCCCTTAAAAGTGATGGAAAATTTGATTTAAGTCCCATGCTATGATCGTCAACTCGTCTGGGGTTCATAGAACCATGATTCCTACGCTATGATGCTCGCCTGGGTTCATAGTGAGTTGGTTCTGACCATAGAATGATGCTGCTGTCTTTTTTCTTGTAAAAACTTAAGTTGGTTTGAAGATCTATTAAGCCGCGTTTATATTTATCTGACGTGTTGTGTTGTGATGCATCAGAACGGTATCGGTTTCATACAAATGATTATGGTAGCGTTCAATTTATTAAGCGCGGTGTGTTGTGACGTCTTCTGACGTAGGTAAGAAATGAATGCGACCGATACCGTCACAACACAACACGTCAGATAAATATAAAATTACACCCAGAACACACAGAACATTATGCATATCGTATTAACTGTCAATCCCGACCGGAATCTAACCCGCAACCTCCTGCTGTGCTGGTATTATAGGTACTTGCCGCGCCAAACTAATTTATATTGGTCCATTTCAGGTTTACTTCCACAATGGAACAGAGTCGTTGTTCCAATACGTGCCCAAAGACATGCTTCCTGAAGAGTACGGAGGTACCGGGGTCAAACTTGATGTCATTAACGGTAGGTACAATACTTATCTTTTGCTCATATAAGAACGAATTAGTATTGCCATTCAACGTAGCAATCTTGCCAGGAAGGATATTTTGCTTTCTGGTGTCGAAAATAATTGAACTATTATAATATTTGTAATTTTATCAATAAATAAATATGTTGCTTGCGTAACTAATATCTACGTGGGTTCCGTCCATTGACTAATTTATTTGTAGTATTATTTATAATAGACTAGCTAATCTGCCCGCGGCTTTTCCCGCTTAATTCCGATGTTTTCTCATCTTTCTTTCAGACGCTTGGATAAAGAAGTTGGAAGCCTACGTTCCTTGGTTCAAGCAGCAAGACCTATTGAAGGCTAAGGAAGCCCTACGTCCTGGGAAACCCAAAAACTACGACGAATTGTTCGGTATTGAAGGCTCTTTTAGGCAGCTTGCCATAGACTAGACCTTTATAAATTATACATAAGAGTAATTTAGTATAGTTTTTAACATAAATTTTAAACGAGGTCTACTAATGGAATCAACTCGCGTGGCGTGGTTGTACATAAGTACCTAGATAATATTCTCATAATTCGTCCAAGCGGTAAAAGGCTTTTTTTTTATTGGTTACAGTCATTCCAATTTTTATTTAGGTAGGTATATATTTTTATTTGATATCTGGATTGTGCTAATCTCTGTACATAAATTATAATGTAGATACCTACTAAGAGTATTTTTGATACATTTTGTGAATTTTAATTAATCTTTTACAACGCAATCAATTAATTTTCATAATTTGCATATTTTTTTCATTTTATTGTATAAGTAATTAAATTTTTATTTTTCACAGACCTAATTTAGTTAAGGAAGTAGGTAGGTACCCAATATTATTTGCTTATTTTCGAATAATTTATTTGTTATTTTAAAACATAAACCAGCCTGATCATTATCATCAATGATTCTTTGCAAATTAAAAAGTTCAAACTTGAACTATAACTGATTTGAATATATTTTGCAATAATGAACGTGGTTTTTAGTTATTAGCCCATTCTCGTAAGGACCAAGCCACGCTGACCTGACACACGGACTTCTAGTTTACCAAATTAATCCCATTTTTATATATTAAAAAAATGAGCATAACATTTATTTTATATTGGTGTTATAGGAAAGGAATTTCAAATTTAGTAATGATAATTTCGTGAGGTGATAATTTCCGAACATAAATTACTTACTTACTTACTTACTGCTGCGGCGCAACGACCCGAAGTGGATCTTGGCCTCCGACCCTGTCATTGCAGACCAGTCATCGGCTTGCAACTCCTGCTCTAACATCAAACAGAACATAAATTAGAGATTAAAATCACACAATTGTAGGTCGTTTTATTAAAATGCTTTAGAATAGAGGTTCGTTTGTGCGACTAATATAATTAAAAAAATCAAATAAATTGTATCAAATGCCTATTGACATAATCTTCTTAAAATATTATACATAAGAATATAATTATATTTGTGCAATTTCATAATATTTTTTTTTTTCGTTTACAAGAATTTTATTTAGTTACTTATATGAAAAAAAAAATGTAATAGGTACCTAACATTATAATTAAAATCATAAACATTATACGCAATAAAAAAAATATGCAAAATAAATTGATTATAATTGACGCATTTGAATTCATAAAATTAAATTAAAATATTTGCAGAATATTTTGAAATTGGACGTTGATATGGCTTAGCGCTCAGTCAAGCAGTAAATCCGTGTGTCACAGGTAAGTCGAAGTGCATATTTCCCAACACTAGTAAGAGGTCGATTGCGCAGCAGTGCGAGTCTAGAGCCTGTGAACGACAGACAGAACAGTGATTCAAACTCTTTGTGATCGAACGTTCGGATTTTAAATGTAAGTTTTTTTATTTTTGTTTTTATTATGATGCCTGTTAAAATCTATGGTGAGATCCTTTTAACTTGATTTTTTTTTATTAAAACATAGGTAAGTCAGCTATTATGCGAATTGTGCAGTAATATTTTTTTATTTAAATAAAAATGTAGGGTAGGTTTCTTAATAAAAAAAAATCCTTTATTGAGAAACAATAATCCATTAGGTCACTAAACAAGATAGAGCTCTAACGCTCAAGTTACGAATTACAAGGCTTTGTTGACGACTATTTACTTCAGACGCGTTTAACTCAGGAACCGTTGCTTTAAAATCTTAGATTATATTTTGGAGCCGATTTTATTAAGGCAGTAAATGTTTTAGTTTGAACAATTAGGGACTCAGAAATGATACACTTAGAATTGTACGAAGAGATTAAAATTTTGTCACCGTTTAAGTTCTTCCTGGATTTCTATTCTTTAGATTTTCTAGATTCGGGATAAAAAAAATGGCCAAAATGATCATGCCCATAAAAAAATTAACAAGGCAAACGAACTCAGTTCACTTTTATTTATGCAAGGTGCTCTAAATTACGTAAGTACCTACTTACCTACCTAGTGATTAAATAAACGTCGAAAAGGTTCTAAGCTTTAGGTAGCTGTAGAACAAACATACTCATCATCCTATTTATAAATACGTCAATATTAGCAAATAAGTCATGATTATTCGATGCTACGAGTATGTTCAATTTAAATTCATCTTTAAACACAGATATCTACTGCGTCAATAAATTTTATACCTTTTAGTTGAAGATCTTTGCAATTCCATCATTATCCTTATGATAATGAAATAAACAAATATTTCAAGATGATTCAATGATCGATCTGCTCTTGTTGGACATTGCAGTAAATTAGTAAAGACCTAAAGTACCTAAGACCTTAACAGAAGGACGCTGTTTCTAGTCTTCTGGTATATTCCCTGTTGTGTGCTCAAAGCTTGTGTTACGGGTACTAGATAATCTGATACACCTAATAGAATAAACAAACATCGATAGATATTTTTTACTATACCTACTTGATGAACACCAGACAACCGGAGCAAATATCTGCAGATCGTACATATCGTCCTTCCGAGGAGGGAATCGAACCCGCAACCTCTCGGGACACTGACAGGTCTTCATCCGCTGCGTCACAGAGGTCGTCAATAAACCTTAATAAAGTGTCCATGCAAATTAAACAATAAGAAGTTAATAGTCGAGCTAGGTACTAACTAACAAGCTAATAGTCCTAGCGACCGTGCAACAAATAACAATAACTAAGTAGATAACTACTTATTAATCTAAAGTGATTCTCTCGTTAATCTCTGAAAAGAATTATTCTTCAATCTTTTCTCTAGTAGTAGTTCCTTTTACCATGGGAAAGTACCTTCATGATTTCTCAGGAAAATCGTTAAAACTCGGGCAACACCATGTGACTTATGACGGGATAGTTAATCCTTAAATAAACATGTGTTTAAACCCTGTTCTGCCCCTGCCTACTTTAGATGTGAATCACATTGACGTCAACATACAGACAAACGTGACCGACATAGTAATCACATAGCGCGCTGACACGCATCTTAAACAATGTGATTATGTGCCTTATCATAACTTGTATCAATCAGCTGATTTACTGCTCTGAACAAAAGAAAACGTGTCTTCTGCATCTATCGCTGATTTAATTGATTAGTCACTGATAAATTGTTAACAATAATCTATCTTATATAAAAATCAATTGCTGTTCGTTAGTTTCGCTAAAACTCGGGAACGAGCCGGGCCGATTTAGCTGGTTTTCGTTGGTCTTGGAAATGTTCGTAGTACTTCGTAGTAGTCCAGGGAAAATTTAAATGTAAGATTGAAAGCGGGCGAAGCTGGTTTTAAAATAGTCTAAGTAGCCCAGGTAAGGTTTAAAAGGTGAGAAAACATGGGAATAAAGCGGTCAAAGGTGCGGCCGGTTCAGCTAGTTTACTCTAAACTAAAGTATCCAATATAACATTATAATCTCCAGTTGTCGAAAATCATCATCATCATAAAATCTAAATCCACTTTGAATCGGATGTTTGTATAAATAGATAAGTAAATGACAAATCTTCTTTATATATAAAAGAAAGTCGTGTTAGTTACTTCACTTATAACTCGAGAACGGCTGAATAGATTTGGCTGAAAATTGGTGGAGAGGTAGCTTAGAGCCAGGAGAAGGACAAAGGGTACTTTTTACTCTAATATAATGCGGGCGAAGCCGCGGGCGGAAAGCTAGTAGTACCTATATACATAGATAGATGAAGTAGATTAAAACACAACAGACCTTGCTAACGGTCTTCTGATTGTAAATCCCTAAATAGACGAGATAAAGTAGAACCCTTTGTCCAGCACCACGCGATAAATTTTTGCAATTCTTTCATCTATGGAAGTATGGAGTATGGGTCCGAATCGTCGCATAGCAACCTTCGGAAACAGCAAGGTTAGGTGTTGCCTCACGTTATACGCAATGACAGAGGCTGGGCCGATCTTGGAGCCCAAGGTTGCGTGAGGCAATGATGATTCGAATGTAAGCTTTTGTGAAGGAATCATAATTTTTGTTATCATCCATATAAAAATTATACACAAGTAAATCTGTCAGTGTCACTGCCAAGTCAAGCAATCGTATGGTACCAATGATTTATGGTACCATCCTTTACTCGAAGTAGAGACATGCGGGAACTACCTACAGTATTAAAAACGTTAACATCTATGCAAGCAAAGCCACGTCTAACGGACTTGAGTGGCAGCGCGTAGTCTATGTTATTTTTGATGCTGCTACTGTATAGTAGTTTTTTAGTAGGAAGTTATCTTAGTTGATTTGTTTGTTTTCTGATTGAATACAATTGATTCGAATAGTTAGTTTTGATAGATGTTTTATTGTTGTTAATTACAATTATATCCTATAGGTAGGTAAGATTCCAAAGTTACTTTTAGCTTCGGTGGGAACCGAACTCGTACCTCCCAGTATACACCTGGTTCGCTTAACCAGTGGGCCATCGTGGCTCCGATGATATCAAGCCGTATTTCCAAGGTCGTGGGTACAAACACCGCAGCAGACCTCTTTTTCTTCCTGAAAAATATATGTGCGCTTTAAAAAAAAACACGGGACTAATGGTGAAGGCGAACATTGTGAGGAAACCGGCCAAAAAGACATCTGACATTCACCAACCTGCACATTACGTGGTAAATTGAGGCCTAATACCTCTCGTTCAGAAGTCCTTGAGTCCCACCTGTGGAAACGTACCTAAATACTAACGGGGTGCTATGATTGCCTGATGATGATGATAAGTTTATTTACTTTATTGTAAAGAGATCCATTATAGAGAATACTTACTTCAAATTATGAGGATATAATCATTGATCTATTTATTATTACATACCTAGTTAAAATTTAATATAAAAAAAAACAATTTCTGTATATTGCTAAAAATCTATAAGTACCTATCAAAAAAATATTCAAATAATTAACAAGATAAACGAACATAATGAATACCTTGTGTAAATAAACATGCTAATACTAACCAAGACCTAGGTTTATGATAGCAAGACACCTATTTCTAAAAACTTAATGACTAGATACTACAAAGTTGCGATTTACGCTTCCGTTGCGCTTGCGCCGAGCGGTCTAAAGTTAAGAAACTGTGTCAATGTCACTGTGGCAGTTATCGTGAATATTTGGATGTGGCACAATACTTTAATTACGAGTCCTTTATTGCTGTAATAAGATCTAATTTTTAAATTTTTCGTAACAATATTTTAATAAGCTAATTTCACCACTCTCTGTTTGTTAGTTTAACATCCCATTAAGTAATTAACAGTTCATCAATGTACGTAAACTGTCTGTCATTAAACATAATGTGATGTTAAACTAACAGAGAGTGGTAAAATTAGGTCTTAAGCTCTATATCTACCGTTAGGCTTCATTTTATCAAATACTGAACTTTAGAAAATGTATATTAGGTATATGATATTTGGTTGAAAGATAAGTTATTTATTCATATAATTACAAGTATTTATAATATAATGTTAATATTAAAGTAAAGGTATTAAAGGAGTTGACAAGTTCAAATAACGTAAGCTGTCGATGTTTCGTTAAATGTGCTTATCATTTCAACCGCTGCCTAACTTAGAATTTCTGTTGACTTTCTTAAAATCCTATGTTTTACAAGATTACACATCCTCATGCAAATATAAACACAATACCTACCTACATACATAAAAGTTATACACATGACGTCTGTATCACTAGTGGTTAACAAGCAAGTATAATCTATTGAATGAAGGTGCTTATAATTTATTGACAGATAACAGGTGTTTCCAGTAAATTGTGTGTAGCCTTTTTGAGGACCTTTAGGTCCTCGTTCGTTTGACGGAACCGGACGGTAATATTATAAATAATAGGATCTATATAAGTAATCATTTTATTTCAGTTATCATTTGCTTCACTGACGAAGATATATATAAGCTACGTAGAGACGGTTACAATAACATTCCCATTATGTAAAGTTTAAATACTTTAAAAAACCGTTTGGCTATAGATCTGACAAGTTTTTGCTTATTTCTACCAGTTGTTTGGAAATGTTGTGATAACCACGTTATAATACTTACAACTATTGAATATTTATAGGAATAGCATACGATCTCGTTAAGAACAGCTCATACAGGTAGGTACAGCTAGGTGCAATAGCCGATGCACTTCCCGTCTTAGTAGGTATTCTTAGTAATTACGTAATAGAAATACCAAGAATATCATCTTTACTAGTAAGTTAGGTTTATATTTTTTATTTGTAAGTTATATCTTCATTATTAGTAGATAGGTTATTGAAGTCCAATAGATAACGCACAGCTAAAACATGCGTTGGTAGAGACTTCAAACTTTCAGAGTTTGTAGTATGATCGAAAATCTATAATATACTTTTGGTTTTAAAATAGTCGTAATAGCCCAGGGAATATCCAAAAAGTGAGAAAACACGGGGACAAAGCGAGTGAAGCCCCGGGCGGATCAGCTAGTATCATATAATTGTTATAGGCATTATTTTTTGACGAGTCCTCGCTAGGATTTCATGAAAATGTTTATTCCGACAATAAACTAAAACTAAATAATTAGGTAAGTAGGTACATACCTTATATTATCATTTCCAATTTCAGTTTCAAAATGAAGATAAAGCAAGACCTGTTGATCCAGCCTTCGGGGGAGGTGTGGAAGAGCATCAGAGTGGAGCTGAAGGAAGATGTCAACACCCGGGACAAAGACCTCGCCGCTATCAAGGACTGGCTGAAGAAACAGCCCCATCTACCAGACGATTGGGGTAAATTTATATTTTTTATTAATAAAAGAGTTAAAACACTTTTTATAATACCAGAGGCCAGTTATATGTAATAATTTAGTTTATTAACTTTCTTAATGCTCACTGCTTCGAATAAAGAAGACTTCTCTTGTAAATTATAGGAAAATGGTACGGGAAAACAAATATGGACATTTGTTTCTTAAATAAATACAATGTACTAACAGGATACTATTAATAGCTCTGTTATCAATTACAAGATATATAGATATCTACTTAGGTACTCTTCCGGTCATTAGTTGCGTTACAATGTCATCCATGATGACTTTCCACAAATGTCTTTCCACCATAATTAGTTAGGTACTTACCGATGTAATTTTCCTTTGCTTGTTTCTGCATGATGCATGCTCTTACATCCTTATTATTTTAATCACATAAAAGCATAAGCACTCCTTTTTATATTCAAACTTTTAAGAAGACAGTGACTTATCTCTTGACGAGAGAGAAAGAGATTAGGCCTTTCACCACGCTAGCCAAGTGCGGGTTGGTAAAACCTCCTTCAATCTCTCTAAGACTAGGGCAACATAGGGCTTAATTATGATATCGTAGACCAAAATCTTAGATAAATTATAATCTTTATCTAAGACCAAAATATATTTAAACATTGCAAACCCTTCTAAATATATACCAAAATAACCAACACGTGACAAATCACATAGGTACTTTATTTATATTAAGTGATATAGAATTATTTTAATGATAGCTCTCAAATAGCTACACAACTTAAAATGATATGATAACACACCACAATAAAGTGACTTGTATATTTCCTGAATTGTCTCTTAATTACAAAGATCATTATTTCAATGATTATTTTAAATCATTGTCTTGATGGTACTGTTGGGGTAATTTATTGCATTTGTGGTTTCTGCATTGTTCTGAATCAATTATCATTTACTAGGTTACAATAAATCAGGGATTTTTCCTGAAGCACGTTTTGTTACTTAATCAATAACTCTTCCATCATTATACCTATTCGTAATTACCACATTTATTCTCACAATACCAAGATTTAGGGGGGATTTTGAGAATAAGCCACATTTCCCAAGCCGGTTGGTAAAGTTAGGGCTGATTTTTCAATCATCAGATAAAGGCTAACTGTTGAATAAATTTGACATTTTCCATACAATATGTCAAATTTATTCAACAGTTAGCATTTATCTGATGATTGAAAAATCAGCCCTTAGTCACGTAACAAAGCCAATGCCATAGTATAGTCGGGCTACGACTATACCTACTATAGCATCTTCAAACTTTTCAAATTTCTCAGAACATGCCGGTTTCCTCACGATGTTTGCCTTCACCGTAAGAGAAAGTGTTTATTTTTTCTAGAGGTGCCCAACGAGGTTTGAACCCACTACCTTCAAATACAAATACAAAAAAATGTTTTATTTTCAAAAAAGGTTTACAAGTTGGTTAACTTACTTAATAAGTACCTTATTAAATATGAGTTTGGTATAATATTTCCAGTAGTTTCTTAAGTTTTACATTTTGATATGCTTGACTTGAGATTAAACTTTTGTAATTCAAAGAAAATGTCTCCTCGCTCTTACTAAGTATAGAACTTGTGTTAAGATGCGTCGTCTTCAGAGTCGTGTATACCACTTAGCCAACACGGCTCAATATAATATCTCACTTATTCCAGAATCCGCTCCCATAATGACGTTCCTCCGAGGCAGCAGCTTCTCCCTGGAGAAGTGCAAGAGGAAACTGGACATGTACTTCACCATGAGAGCGGCCTGCCCCGAGTTCTTCACCAACCGTGACGTCACCAGGGCGGACCTCAAGGAAGTCCTGCTCAATAAAGTGTGAGTCAACATATCAAGTATATCAACCCTTATGCTGCGGCTACATTAGCGGTGGTTGTGGCCGGGTTTATCGTGTCATCGCGTAGTATTCGGGCGAAGACGATGTAGTATCGGGGAGCTGTAGGTAGGTGAACTGGAACCAAAGGTATTTGTCGCACCAATATTCGCTTAGGTGGCTTAAGGCGAAAGAAAAAAAGTATTTAATTTTTTACACTATGGAGTAACGAAAAAGTGTAAGAATTCATTCTATTTTATGAAACTGAGAGTATTATATGGAATTCACAATCCGGCACGATGCATCGCGTCAACTCGACACGAATCTTCGCCAGAACATCGCCTATACCTGAACACAATGTTTTCATCCCGCCAACACGAAAATACTGCAAATACTTACCTAGTGATACGGCGAATGCGCAGTTCACTTGTTTTGTCTTTTGTCGTCCATTTTCTTTTGTTTTAAAGCCAAATGGGCGCTTCTTTGCCCCATGCTTTTCTGTATATGTATATACAGAACATGTATATGTATTTACCTCCGTGATATGTATATACTTTGTCAAAGTACCTAACTATCATTAAAATTTTTATAATCGCACTTTCAGACATGGTCCTCCTCTACCGGGCGTGACACCAAATGGAAGGAGAGTCACTATATGCCGAGGTAAACATCATCATTGTAATCTACATAGGTACATTAACGCTATCTGTGCCCATGACACACGCTCGTGTTTACGGCACGGTGTGGCGATGCTGCAGCCCAACAGAGCTTAGGCATTGAACGTGTTGATCTCGTCATGCCGTTTGATACCGGCCTAAAAATAGTACCTATCATCCTGTGAATGACGTCAAACAGACTAAAGAATTATATGTACCTATACATACGAGTATTATATGAGAAGATGGGAAACGATATTAAGTATATTTATTTAAAGCGGTAGAGTGCTCATTTACAGAGGCGGCTCTAGCCTATGCTGCGCCCGTGTGCAATCAGAAACGTGGCGCCCTTCATTTATATAACTTCATATCGCTATTGATTTCAGGAATCCACCCAAACATGGACTCTCAACAGATCGTAGATGCCCTGAAGCTGGCGCTGATGATTGGAGACGTGAGGCTGACGGAGGAGAGCGAGGGGGTGGCGGGGGACATCTACATCCTGGACGCAGCCATCCTCGGGCCCAGCATGCTGACCAAGCTATCCGCTACCACCATTAAGAAGTTCATGATTTGTGTTCAGGTATGTGTTTAGTGTTTGAGTCTCGTAGTGTCAAAAAATGTACGACCCGCTGATGTCATTTATTTATTGAGCTTCCCACAGGAAATACACAGAGTGTCACACAGTAAATCTTACAAATACTTAATACAAAACGTAATAAATTCCTACTTACAGGATATAATAATTATATCATCAACTTTTTTATTTTACTGGACAATTTTACACAGCGACATCTAGCCCCGTGGTAAGCTCGAAGCTTGTGTTACGGGTGCTAGATTTCTGATATAAGTACTTAAAATAAACATACATTACATAGATACTTAATATTTTTTTATTTTATTATACATTATTATTATTAGCGTCGCAGGCGGACCTTCGCCCGCTGCGCCACAGAGGTCGTCGTCACCGAACTGAGGGATTGATCAAACAAAATACATGATAAACAATTCACCTACTTAACCCAAATGTTTCGTGTTTCCAGGAGGCCTACCCTATAAAACTGAAGGAAGTTCACATTGTGAACACATCGCCAATCGTCGAAAGATTCATCAACTTCGTCAAACCTTTCCTCAAGGAAAAGATCAGGAAGCGGGTAAGAACATGCTTTTGTTGCTTTTACATAATAAAACAAAATCGGTTGCAACGACTCCTCAGACAGACACACAGGCGACACGACACAAAGTGTTTATATATTAGTTAGGTATTATTAAATAAATCTTTAAGAATAATAAATGACTTAAATCTTTACCACAGTTTAGGTACAAAACGACGCTGCAGCCTTTCAAGATTATTATTACCACATTAAATTCAAAACGGGTCATGGTGTCTCTACTATTAAAATTAATAGTACAGTAAACAAATGCTTGAATTCAACCTCACCGCTATACTCTATCTCATACATAAATTTCCAGTTATCACCATTTACATTTCCAGATCTACATACACAAAGAGGTCAAAGACCTGTACAAGTACATCCCTCAAGACATGCTTCCCGAGGAATACGGTGGGGCTTGCGGCACCGTGGCATCTCTTCAAGGTATAAACACTACTTTTATTATACCTGTGTCTCCTAATAATTAACTGTAGGCTAACTGGGATGGTTGCGAGTTCGATTCCTGCCCAGGATTAAAATATGTTAGATCGCAGAATTTAGTTATGGAAGTTCCGGTTGTACTGGGTAAATAACTTTCTATTAAGTCTTTCAGATTATCATTGGATCGAAGCTTGTGTTTCGGGTATTGACCCGAAACACAAGCTTCGATCTTACCACGGCGCTATATTGCTGTGTCTATTGCCCTCGCGTCTAAATCACAAGTCTCAAACTTAGTTAGAGCGAGGAGTCGAAACTCAAATGTAAAATAGGTCTTTGATATACTTAACACATAACTTTGTAATATTTTATGTACTAAGACCCTTCCTGAATAAAGATATTTTTATATTTATATTGTCCAGCATTCTTCAATCAAAGAGTGGAAGGAACAAGGAAAAAAGGGAGGCCTTTGCCCAGCAGTGGGACAGTACGGCTAAATAATTATTATTATTATTCAATCACATTGTTTTAGCGCGCTTTACTTATTTCCTCATACTTCCAGAGCAATGGACCAACAAGCTGGCGGACTACCGCGACTGGTTTAAGAAGCAAGACGCCATCATCGCGAGAGAGTCCCTCCGGCCAGGCAAGCCCTGCAACTACGACGAGCTGTTCGGGATAGACGGATCCTTCAGACAACTGGCTATCGACTAGATCAGACAGACTTAGGTTATAAATAGATCTAAGACTTAGACGTAACTAGGTAATAAGGCTGGAAACGATACCTTATCAGTAGATGATTTATTCGAGCAAAAGAAGATAATTCTTACATAAATATTTTTCTACAGTAAGTTCCAGTTTACCCCAATATATTATATTTTTATAATAGCAGTATTTTGTTAAATAATGTTCTAATAATAAGATTGTAAATAACTTTGAGATAATTTTATAAGTAAAATGTATAGCAATAGCAAACATGTTTGTATGTTTGTGATCAGAATGTTATAAGTAATAAAAAATTAAAAAGGATTAGAAGTTTTTGTATTTCTGTCTATGGAAGCTACCGCAGCCTATGTACGCCTGTAGCATCAGAGATGTTACCTGCTTCAGAATGTCGATGTTGCTGTGAATTGTCCGAAAATAAAAAAAAATACCCCTTTAAATGATTCCATGTCATATATAGCCTTTAAGGACCTTAGCATGAGTTAGAACTAATCGAAGACGCTTCTGTTGCTGTTGAACTGACTGATGGTATTCACCTCGTCATCAGTGAGCCTGAAGTTGAAGATGTCGATGTTCTCTTGGATACGATTCTTGTTCGTCGACTTCGGGATGGCTACTAGGCATCTGTCAATCTGAAAATTAAACTCATTTATAGTACTGTATCTCTACCATGAGTTCTAGCAATCTACTCTCGCTGCAACTGCAGTTAATTTTTTTATGAAAACTTGAACAGCGCCTCTAGCGGATAGTTGGGTACTAAAATGCTCATTCAAAAAGCTAATTGTACAGAACAGACTGCGTATTTAGATTACGCGCCGCCACTCAAGTCCGTTAGACGTGGCGCTGCTTGTCTAGATATTAACGGCTCTAATACTGTAGTTCCCGCATTAACTGTAAGACTTAAAAGGTGGCGCGGGCTCTACGTAACCGCTGTAGTAACGTCAGGCGATTTCATTAGGACAACTCATGGTAAAGGTACTGTCAATAACTTTAAAAATGTTCAAAACTTTTGCACGTATACAGAATAGGTTCCTACTTAATTTTCACTTTTCACTAAGTATTAAAAATAGGTTTGAATATAATGTAAACGTATAACATGATTTCATATTAGAATTGTCAGTTCCTGCTATTGTAGAAAATCAAATAGGTACTCCAAGAGTTAAGGCCAAAGCCTGGATTATCACATAGATTACATTTACCACACCTCAGCTGAATCTAGTAAACAGTGTTTGCTAGAATTTATCTGAGTTGAACCTACTAGATTGTAGTTACTAGATTTATAGGTTGATTAGATATGTGTATGATAGGTGGTAAATGGTAGGTACGGTCAGCAAAAAAAGTGGTCTACCACCCTACGATTTAGATTCGTTTGTACGTCAATTAAATTATGTTAGAAAAGTCAACCATATCGATCATTACATCGCACAGAAACTTTTGTTAAAACTGGTAGACCACTTTGTTGGCCGACTGTACCCGAATGGGAATTTCAAAAAGGAAGCCGACAGGAATCGTGGTTATACCCTTCGCCACCGGTAAACACTTACCAAATATCTCAACACAACTTGGCTAGGGGTCTTGTTGTACTTCTTAGCGATGGTCTGCAGTTTGGGGTCATCTTGCTGCGGCGGGGGGACATTCTGTGACCCCCTGGACACCAGGAAGCCGAAGGGACTGTACGCCATCACTGTGACGTTGCGGTGCTGGCATTCTCGGACTAACTCCTCTTGCGTGTTTGAGGGGTGGACCTGATAATGAGGAAAGAAACATCATTTTTCAAGAAACTTCGCAAATACACAATCCCACAAACGTTTACATTTACAATATAAGGTAATAGAGATTTTACTGTCCATTACTTTTATAGAAATAAATGACAAAAAACTTTAAATCTTTTTAGGTACCTCACAAGTTACTCAACAAGTTATTCGGGACAATCGTGTGATAAACCAAAGGGTGAATTCGGGTAAAAAATCGGGTAAATTGCAAAACCTGACCCAGAATAGATGTTCTCGTAACTAACCTCGATCTGATTAACAGCGGGTCGAATGCTGCCTTTCTGTATGATGCGGTCGATCTGCTGAGTGTTGAAGTTGGAGACTCCGATGGAGCGCGCCAAGCCCAGTCTCTTGCACTCCTCCATACCGGCCCACGTGTCCAGAATGTCGATGTCTATGGTCTTGCCGTCAGCCTGGAAATTATCTTTACTGAAAAACTAACAATACAATACACAATGCAAAATTATTGCACACCGGAAATACAAAAATATATTACAAAAAAATAGGTACATTAAAAAGTGTTACAATATCACTAAATGCGATTTCATCCAGGCAACCTTTTAGTTCTTCAAAAAAAGTTTTAAAATCATTATTAATTATTTTTGAAATTATTGAATTTTGCTCTACTATGTGACCCTCTACAACAGTCATAGAATTCTTCGCGCGTTCTGTAGTTTGCGTATCCGCACTTGGCAATTTAGTCTAATTTGTATAAACTTGAAAACTAGCGCTTATAAACGAAGTTATGTAAAAAAGCAACATCAGTCTTCTAAAAGTTCTTCTATCTTACAAAAACTTACTGAACAGTCAAAGAACGCTACTAGCGTTCTTTTTTTTCTAGCCGTAGCATAAAGTAAATTTTTTTGTCAATGAATTTGATTATTATTAAATATTTTTACTTTTTCTTTTTTACTCTTAATTGGTATAGACTTACATCTTCAGCCGCAGGTGAGTGAATCAGATACAGGTCCACATACTCTAAGCCCAGCTTCGAGAGAGATTCACGGAGAGCTGGCACAACTTGGTTTCTGCCATGTTTGTCGTTCCACAGCTGAAAATATTGCGTTATCATAAAATGACTACAAATTAAGTAAGTTTTTTTTGGTTATTATGTAGTGCCAGCCTAAAAATCGTTTAGTGTTGAGACATTTCAACTATCTGATTCAAGATTTGCATCACATAATATTTATTGGATATCACGATTTAGAATAGGTCATTCTCGTGCAAACTTCTATCCTTAGGTAATATTAGTAATTCTGTTATAAATGAACCATAACATTCATCACAACCTATGGAAAAGATTTTCTATATTTCAATAAAAACCGGTCATAATCCATCATGATAATAAGTTAATTCAATCTTGCGGTGATCAATAAATGATTTATGCGGAATCGCAATTTTCCGGGTTTGACTAGATAGCGAATAGATTTATTTATTGATCTAGAACTTCCTTATAATAAACCCACCAAAAACCTACATATACCTACCTAATTGTCCAACATTATTTATCTATTATTTATTACATTTTATAGAGTTTGGTATAATCCCACATCAGAAGTCGAGTGTGTTCCAACTTAGCCAACAAGGTAAGTTGGAACACACTCGACTTTCATTCCGAAGATATTTTTTTATCATTAAAAATTAATGATCGCTTGGAAAACACATGCTCTAAAGGTGAAGGCAAACATCGCGAGGAAACCGTTGTTCCGATAAATTAAAAAGTTGGATGACTTAGCCTTTTCGCCTTTTCTTACCTTAGTCGTGACGAAAACCTCATTCCTCTTCACAATCCCTTTCTGGACAGCATCAGCTATTCCCTGGCCCACTTTGTCTTCGTTCTTGTAGAGGGCTGCGGTATCTATCAGTCGATAACCCGCTTCAATCGCCCAGACCACAGCCTCGCGCAGCTTCGCTATGTCGGGGTTCTGCAAGGCATACATTAGGACCTATATTGTTTTATTTATATGGCAATGACATAAAACTAGTTGGAAAATTAATAGTAAGGTATCAATAAAGATTGATTTTATTATCTGCCGTAGGTTAGGTAAGTAAAATATAATGATTATGTGAACGATTAGAATTCTGTAAATATTTTATAAAGTGAATTCTCTACAAAATAATAACAAAAGGCAAATCATAGTAAAAAATACTCACGCTTCCATAAGTTCCCAATCCCAGCAATGGAATACTATTGCCATCGTTCAGCCCAATTGTTGGAGCTACGTCTGCCATAGCCAACTATAAAAAATAATAATAATGATTAAAAAATTACGATACAGGTAGTGTTCATGAATAACGTGTTTTACATTAAAAATACGGCAAAAAGTGAGCAACCAATTGAGGAAAAGAATCAGAACTTTGGAATCATTCTTATACCTAATGCTTTTGTTTTTTCCTTATTAAACCCCAATCGATATCTTGTTTTATTGCCATTTTGCCGCTAATCAGACCCGGCGATCGTCGATTTTTTACGTTATCTCCTCCTGATTCGATCCCGTAGAGAAACTCCGAGCATTTCCCATAGCTTTTTTAGTTTCCTTAAGTAATTATAAAATCAATATTTGGTTAAATTTATTATTAATAAAATGTACCTATAATGATATTTATCAAATCAAAAAATCTTTATTGTACACACGAGAACAGACATTTTAAATTTTTAAACATTGGAAAAATAAAATATTTCATTCACAATGGGTTTTCTTATTATTGGGTGTTATTATTTATAAGTGCATTGTGTTTTAAGATACCTTGTCTGTTATATTGACCTTTAGGTCTTGGGCCTATCAGTTGGCTCTGTTTTGCAGCAAATAAAAATTGTTATAAATAAAAAAGATAATTTCAATTGTTTGATAACTTAGAGTCATTAATTATTTATGGCCATAATAAACTTGTTTTTGTTAACTTTATCAGTTGTCCTGTACGTAGTTAAAGGTATGAAACGTGTGAAGGAGTCCTATGATTTTTTGATTGTCTCTTTGTCGACCTCCAGAGTTTTATATGAATTTACCTATTTATTATCTATGTATCTAGGTTTATATGGTAGGGCCATCAATATTATTTCGAGGTAAGTATAAAAAAAATTCCAGTGCGTCCGAAACAACTGGCCTATGTCCAGCAGAAAAAAATAACCTGTTTTTTATATTATTGTTAATTTGTAGTTACAAAGGAACTATACAATAAATACAAAATATATCATAATATAAACAGTAATTAAGGTAACAATAATTATGTGAACGTTAACCGTTAAAAGTAGTTATATAATTCAATAGCAAATCTATACTAATCTATTATAAAGCTGAAAAGATTGTTTGATTGTTTGTTTGAACGCGCTAATCTCAGGAACCGCAGCGCGCTGGTCCGATTAAAAAAACAATTATTGTTGGATAGTACCTACATTTATCGAGGAAGGCTATATACTAATATTGTATAAAATAGTCATATAATAACCTACATTATGATAACGTAAAAAAACGTAAGCGAAGCTGTCGACGGGTCGGCTAGTCAAAGACCGGCATAGGTACTTATATAAAATAATATAACTTTGTTTACTTACATGTAAAGCGGCCAAGCAGCCGATGATAATAATCTTCATGTTTACCACTCGAATGTGCTTCTACGACTGAGCTGTTTCTGAACTTGCCTTGAAACTTTGAACTTTGCAGGCTTTTACATCTCACGACACGACTCTACAACATTTATGTAGTCGTCATAAATACGACATAATTTGACGAACTCTGTGTCGCAGCAGGCGAAGGTCCGCATGCGACGCCAGAGGTTGCGGGGTCGATTACCGGTTTAGGACCAAAAACTTTACGGTCTGAAAATATTCGTTCCGTTTTTATAGCTCCATCTTTACGGAGTAGTTAGTCGCTTCGAACTTCTTCTTCGAACCTACCTATTATTGGGTAGGTACCCGTTTCATGTTCTAATATTTTTAAAATACACGAAAGTTTTAAAGTTAAATAAACAGATAAGATTATGATATTATAAAAATCGTAAGTTATATAACTCGCTGACATTCACCTCGGCTTCTTTACTAGTCAGACAGGTTCAATATTTTGCAACATAAACTTATTTCTAGGCAAAATAAAATAATAAACATTATAGAATGGATCATTGTATTCGTCTCATGTAAATGTATAGTAAAACCATTCTAAAAATGAACTCCCCTCCACAAAACCGTCATGATTTCAACGTGTGAGAGAAAATACAGAAAAACAGAATACACAGAAAAAAAAATACAGAATTCGGTGGAGAGGCGTTCATTTTAGAAATGGTTTTACTATACATACCTCGACGCGCGAATGTCAATTGTTCTATTCGAAATTTCAGGGTTCGAAGTCGAAGGTTTTCAATACACTTAATTCTCATCATCATCATAAGTACTCAAATTTGCATTAAAATTCGAATAAACAAAGTAGGTAGGTACTCATAATACGTCACATTAAATCAAATTTATTTTTTATTACGTACCCACATAGCCTAGCCCCTAAGCCCATATAACTCTTGTAGAACCCATTATAGCTCTTGGGGAGTTTTATATAACAGTATACATAACGCTTACGATACTGTTGCTGTTGGGTCAATTTAGCTGATTTTCATATTCAGATAAACGGGCAATACACGAACTTTATTTACGTAGACTATTGATCAACCGTTACGTCCCAGAACGTGGGACTTCATCAGGATCAAGGACACTGCAAGGACACGGATCACGACCGCTCGCCGGTCCGCAGTGCACTGATTAGTAAAATTAGCTGATTTTCGTTTAAAATGTTCGTTGTAGTCCAGGGAAGGTATATAAGGTGAAAAAAGTATAGAAATCAGGCAAAGCCGCAGGAAGGTCAATAAGTTAAAAATGAAAATTTATCATAACTTTTATTTTTCTAAGTCAACAAAGGGAAAATAAGGGAAATCTTTCATCTGAATTCCATCAATGACTCTCTGGTTCTTGTTAAACGAGTCAATAGAGGTTATTTCGGACTTCGAAAGTTCGAAGTCGAAAATGTCTATGTTTTCGGAGATACGGCCGTTGTTCGTCGACTTTGGGATAGGAATGACATCGCGATCAACCTAAAAAAAAGAAATAGGTAAGCTATGAAATCTTGCGACTTATCAGATTCATACAAAGAAGGTTTTAAATATAATAAATATAAGTTAAATTAAATATACTATTTAATTTAATTGACTATGAAATAGGAATGACAGATCAACCTTGAAAAAAAAAAAAGCTAATCTATGGAATCTTGCGACTAAACAGATTTCAAAACCTATGCACCTATGCAACCTCCCGGGAGGTAAGCTAACCAGTGTGTAAAAAGGTCCTTTTTACACACTGGTTAGCTTACCTCCCGGTAGCGCTAATATCATTGCATTTTAACTAAAAAGTATTTATTGTAACATTAAACCTTCTTTATATGCAAATCATTGTTTATATGCATAGGTATGTAGTAGATATAAACAAATACTTTGCAACCTGGCTGGGAATGAGTAAATAAAATAGCGTAAACCTTAAAAGGCTTTACTTGCGTCGCAAAAGCAGCTCATGAATGATACATTGTTCCAAATGTCAATAATAAGTGTGTATAGTATGGGTGTGTATGTTTTATAAGTATGTATGTGGGATACGTAAATACATTTATTACATCTATATTCTTTAAAAGAAAGTCGTGTTAGTTATGCGACGTTTCAGCGTCACGTCAATCTAGTGTTTCCAATTTGTCCCACGACATGATAGGATTTGTTGTGTATCCGTGGCAAGGTTCTTACCAGATATCTCAGCACAATTTGTCCCGCAGTCTTGTTGTACTTATGTCCCAAAGCTGAAAGTACCGGGTCGTCGTAACGAGGTGGTGGCGTGCTTTTGTTCTTACGGGACACTAGGAACCCAAACGGACTGTAGGCCATTACTGCTATGTTCTTGGACTTGAGATGGGATATCAGTGGCTGTTGGGTCATAGTTGGGTTTACCTGGGACAGAAATGATATTGTATGAGTTTGAGCTATAAATTGATCTCTAGTTTTGACAAACGTGTGGACTAATAATGAAAAAATAACGTGTGACACTCGGAGACTGCCGCGGTATAGCTATTGCATAGCATTTTTTATTGACTTGATTGGTTATTTCTGGATTCGGTCTCCACGCTCAAGGCCCGCGATAGAAGCTACGCAATAACTTAAAAATATATTTTCAAAATTTATTTAAGGATATTGCTACCAAAACTAACACAAAATAATTTATTAGGAAATAAGGTAAAAATACTATTCAGAAAAAAAGTTCAACTAATTCTAAATAGCAGAAGATATAAGGAGCTGTCGGTGTGAGTAAAATACGGTGTTGTTTTGAGTGTTGTGTAAAACAAAATAAGTAACTTACTTCAATCTCATTAACAGCTGGCACCACTTTACAGTGGTCGAGCAGTCTATCGATCTGTGAGCTGTTGAAGTTGGAAACACCGATAGATTTCGTCAGCCCCAGAGCTTTGGCTTCTTCCATTCCCTCCCAGGTTTCCAGGTAGTCAATGTCGTCTGGGGTTCCATCCTCCTGAAAAAAAAACATTTGTACATGAAATTGGGTACAAAAGAGCTTTACCAAGTAGAACAAAAAAGTGCACGGTCGTACGATCCTTCTCTTAAAGCAGGTCATAATATCCGTCTAGGTAATGGTAACAGCATTTCGCATATCATAGACTCTAAGTTGCCGACGTTGTATAAATCATTATATTTATCTACGTAATTCAATGACTAGCTTATTAGACTTAGTCTCTTAATAATGACTTCAAGCCTTAATTGTTTTGATTGGCAAAACCTTTTGATTTCTCGAACACCACAAAAACTCAATTAGCACAACCCAAAAATTGTTTGATGCTAAAACATTACGTCTCACAGCTAGGCAGACGTGCCCTTATTATAGGCATACCTTAGAAGCCACAGGGAAGTGAATCAGGTAGAGATCTACATAATCCAGTTGCATCGTAAGCAGTGACTTCCTCAGAGCTGGCACCACTTGATCCTTCTTGTGCTTGTCATTCCACAGCTGAAACAACAGACAATCTATCTATACTAATACATATCATAATGCTTAAGAGTTTGTTTGAACGCGCTAATCTCAATAACCGCTCGTAGAATTTATTTGTGTTTGATATAGTACCTTTATCGAGTCTATAAGTATCAACGATTTATGCAGATAACGCCGACAGCTTTGCTTAGATAAGAGGCAGCCAAATTAGCAAAGTCCCTGTGTCTTTGCAGTGGGAACGTAAATAGTGCTTAGGTATGCTTCTAACAACTAGTGTTGTTTGTTACCTTCTAAGGGAGAAGACGAGCACTAAGTATTTCTGTGCACTGTAGGTACTAACTTACTGAGATAACCAAACCGCCACACCGGAAAGCGTGATAATTGTACCACCTAAAAAATTAGTCTGGTTGTGACTCTATTTGCATTATCCATACCTTATCAGTAACAAACAGGTCCTCTCTCCTCACGATCTTCTGTCCAACAGCATCGTGTATAGCCTGCCCCACCTCCGCTTCTATCCCGTACACCGCGGCCGTGTCGATGTGGCGGTACCCGGCTTTTATGGCCCAGAGCACAGCGTCGCGGACCTCAGATTTTGGAGCCTGGAGATAAGGATAGATAAGATGAAATTAATTTTTTTTTTTGTGAATGCGCCTGTTTTAATTTTCCCATATTTGCTGACCTTTTATCATAGAGCTTAACACGGGGCTAGATGTTGCTGTGTGAATTGTCCAGCAATATTTATTTATTTTAAAAATTCTAGAACTAGTCTACAAACAATAAAACCAAAATCATCTAACGACCCAGCCGATTTTACGAGACACAAAAAATGTATTTATTTAATTCTCTTTATTTCGTTCTATTCGGTTTAAGAATTACCCCCTCAGCTGCAGTTCCCCGTCCTGTACCCAGAGCGAGGATGGGAATCTTGTTGCCATCGTTCAGGGTTTTGACAGGAGCCTCTCCTAACGCTGCTGCCAACTGGAAATAAAATGTTATCAAAGTTAACAATATTTATGAAATACTAGTGGACCTATATAACAAAAATCATTTAATTTAGCCGTTAATGCAGAGTTCAGTGACAAACACACTTATGTAAAAGTGAATTTAGCAACGAATAATAATAAAATAGTAGGTGACTCTATTTTATTATTATTCGTAATAAATTAACCTACTAGCTACTAAGCTACAAAATTGTATCTGGAATTTTGTTTTATACAATTATGTAGAGTCGTCGGCGGACCGGCGAGCGATCGTGATCCGTGTTTGGTCCTGCTGACTGAAGTCCTACGTTCTGGGACGAAACTGTTTACCAAAATTCAACGTAAATAGGTTCGTGGATTACCCGATTAGGTATCTCAATATGGAGTTATGTAGAGGTTTATATTGTACCGTTTACATGAACACAAAAAAATGGATAATTTTTACTCACAAAACATGTCGCAAACAAAAACTTAAGCATGTTGCTCTACGTGAATCTTGCGCACAACTAATCTGAGTTTCTTATGTAGGTACCTACATTGTATACACATATTAGATGTAGATACTTATTACATCAATATTTGTTTAGGTATGTGGTTATTCAAGTTTTATCGTTATAGAAGAAACTTATCACATCGAAACCGGTTTTAGGGGTCCGTGTTATAGAGTGAAAACGGTAGCCAGAAATTATGAAAAGAAATAGTTCAAAGATTTAAATCATTTATTTCCTAAAATCCTAAATATTACTTGGACAAGTCAATACTAGGTACTTACCTACTATTAGACAAATATATATATCGGCTAATTTTTTCGTAAAATATTTCGTTATTTACGATTTCGGTATGGTATCTATCTACCTATCTATAACATGTAATGTATAGCATGTATGTATAGCCGATAAATAGTCTTCAAAAAATTTACTCTAAGAAACCCTTAAATGTCTTCCATAAAATCACTTTCTTCGATCATAAACTATAATAATTATCTTTCAAGCAATATGATGTCGCTTAGCCTACATAAACTTCATTTAAATCGGTTTCAATCCAAAAATGACAATCCTACGGTCAACTTTCTCCGTTGACCATTTGTCCGGTCCAGTTTAATGTAGACAAAATGTTTATACTTACAAAAGTAGCATAATACACATTATTAATTAATGTCGCTTCTATTAGGTTTCACAATAATAATAAACGGTAAACTATTTCGCTAATATTTAAATCAACACCTCGTTTATAAATAAATATTGATGTACTCACTCGTGTAAATAGGTGTAAGTATTCCTGATAAACAAATAATAAGAAAAATAAAAAGCATCAAACAACTGATAAGATCTGTTACTCTTACTTAACCTTTCTTCAGCTAGCACTAGTCTGGTTGTTTTTTAATGTCGAGAATATTAAAGAACCGGTCAGTCAAAATATCAAGTATCGAACAACCACAGTAAATCCTACATTGTCTGAAAGAATTTAAGATTGGCATTTGCTCAGCTATGCGATCGTAATCGGAATAGACAAAAACAACGAATTGCAAAGTATCGATTCACATTTGTTGAGAAATAAAATAAATAAATATTGCCGGACAATTCACACAGCAGTTGGTCCATATTATAGGTTAATAGGCTTTGTCCATATTATAGGTTAATAGGCTTTTTTTAACTTGGGAAATGTAAAATTTCAACTATAAGTTTAATAATGGGTTTGAAGTACTTACATAAAATCAAAGCGATTGCGTTCCGAAGTTTTCCACAAACATATTAGTCTCTTGTCTAATGGAACAATGGATTAGAAACACTTGGTCCATATTTAGATGCAATCATTAAAATAACTTACAATAAAATAAGGACCTAATTGGACATTTATATGCATGAAGTAGGTATGCCTTCTCATAAATTTCTTTGTTACTGTTAGTGAATTAACAAAATAAGTTACCAGATCTACCCAACTTAAGTCCAAGTTAATTTATGTTTACATAGAATTCATTATGATATTATAAATATACTTAAGTTTATATAAGAATTAAGTCGTGAGAAATGGGATGGTAGACTAATGTTAGGCCAGATACAAAAATTATAATAAGTATTATATTAATATTTTTGTAGATGTATTTTAAATTTTATATCCAAAAAAAAACGTTACTAGGCAGGTAATTTCGCGTTACAACGTAACATCGATCGTAACTTTTTATGAATTTACTTTATTTTATAAATTATTCATGAAAAATTACTACTTTTTACAGACACGCGATCATTGAAAGTGATTTAGCATGCTAGTTTTTACGCTAATTAACAATTCGCAGTACATATCGTGTTGATATAAAAATGTTAACAAAAATGTTAATGTACTATCGAGGCTTGTTATCATTTCACGAGTAGGTATGATAGTCATTCTTTTTGTTGTTTTTAATCAGATACCTATATAATATTTATCAAAAATGCATAATTATACTATATTAGCCTAAAATGGATACCATTAATAGTATTTGCTTTTTCTCGGCAAAACCACTGAAAGTTAGTGTTTTTTTTTCAGTTCACGACGTAGGTAGGTACCTACTGTAGCTTAAAAGGTGGCGCGGACTCTACGTAACCGCTGTAGTAACGTCAGGCAATTTAACTATTACAACTAATAGTAAAGGTATAGTAAAACCATTCTAAAAATGAACTCCCCTCCACAAAACCGTGATGATTTCAACGTGTGAGAGGAAATACAGAAAAACAGAATACACAGAAAAAAAAATACAGAATTCGGTGGAGGGGCGTTCATTTTAGAAATGGTTTTACTATACAGATCTCGTGATGTATAAGTAGTTATTTCACCCGGACAAACAGCGGTAATTTCAATAGGAAACCATTTGCGGTTTTGTACGGTATCTTATATCTAACCCGCAGTTCTTCGCTGTCTCCATCATGACGTGATCTTCGAGTCATTAGCACAGTGTCACACTGCTGTCACACTTTCTACGCTTGCATTCCATTATTCCTTAGAGCTCATTGACCTAATTTCACTCCTATTTGAGGCTTAGGCATGATATTTGGTTTGATCATCACTAAATTTAAGGAACTAGGGTATTTGCTTTATAATAGGTACCTACTTACCTATATTTTAAATTTTTTATTAGATTTTTTTTCTCTATTTAACATAGAACAACAACAATGTTGGCGGAGAATATAAATAAACCAATAAAAATAGATACACGCCACACTAACGCATTATAAATAGGTACCATGCAGCCTAAATTGTTCATGTTCATGATTTATGTCCAATTAGTTAGATAATATAGAGGAGTCGATAGTTTTCAGATTTCTGGGACTTGTAGCAACTTAAAAAGTGAATATCTTCGTTTTACGACGTGTGAAGACGATGTGTGCATTTAGTTGTGTGTAAATAACTTAACTAGGTACCTCTTTAAGTTACTTAGATAGCACCCAATCCGTTTAGAGTAGACTAACTTAGCATATGTAGGTATAGTAAAACCATTCTAAAAATGAACTCCCCTCCACAAAACCGTGATGATTTCAACGTGTGAGAGGAAATACAGAAAAACAGAATACACAGAAAAAAAAATTTCAGAATTCGGTAGAGGGGCGTTCATTTTAGAAATGGTTTTACTATACCTAATTGATAAATATGCGTAGAGATGTGTTTTCTCGTAAAAATGAATGGTAAAAAAATTAATAAGTATGTGAGTTTCAATGTTGTTGTAGTAAAGGGTGTGAGGTTTGTTTTGTTTTTTTCTCTATTAAACCAAGTTCACATCGATAAAGTAAATATACCCAATATTTGTCCACGCTGACGAATTATCTCGGTTCGCAAAAAAGAAACTGAGCAAATAATGAGTCTGTAATCTATAAAAAGAAATTCCTTTTCACCTGAGGCGGTCCAATACTCGATAACTGTTTCTTTACCAAACCTCCGCAGAACTGAGGTCTGTTTACATGGGACAAGCTACTTACCTACTGCAAATGGCAAACAGTGTTGCGTATGTGAACCACTAAAACGCGAACTTAAGTTAAGTAAATCTCATTTTAACTTCAAGTTTTGTTTTAAATATCCGCAGTTATTCCTGAAATACAGGATTTGTTAAAATAAAAAAAAAACAATAGGTACGTTGGCACTCTTTAACACATTCAATGCCCGTACACCGCGACCGCGATGCACCCCGCAAAGCCACGTTGCGGCCACACCCGGGTATGAACGACACGCCCGTGCGACTTGGGCGCTGATATCTAGTGTTTATAGGTTTAATATACTTAGGACTTTACAACTACACGCACTTTACTAGGCTGAAAATAACGGTTAGAAAAAGAAATAAGATTTATTTGCTTTTTTGTTCGTTAGACCTAATTATAGTAGGAAGGCCTATATCTAATAGGTACCTACCGTTCGACCTGTCAACGGGTTGTTCGATTATTGTTGTGATTTGAAGCACGGAATGCGAGTCACTAGCGGTCAAGAACTTTCCCTCAGCAAACAAACCATCGAGCACGCATACAATAGTTGCGACAGCCCCTACCGCACGCGACTTCATTCACGCTTACCGTTAGCCACACATTTGTCTCTTCACTTTCCACCTCGCGCCACGCTTATTATGCCGCGAATTTAAAAATAAAAAAAATGGCGCGTTTATTGACATTGACACTTTTCGTACTTTGCGCGGCAATTTTAACTCCTTGTGCATCTAAAAGGAGGTTGAGTTATCCCACGGAAAAACAGTTGGTGTTGCAAAGGAAGGAGACTTCGCCGGTGGGTTTCACAAGATTGGTGGTGATGAGACTGGTTTATGGTTTAGCGAAGGTGCTCGGGTTCCAAGAGCCCTTCTCTGAAGTGTTGAATGGTGCGTTTGTGCCGCCTGGAGCCGAAGATGATGATGACTATGGTGACGAGGGTGGATTATTCGGTGGTGATGACGATTATTGATTATAGGTGTTTCTATACCAAATGAACTGCATTTATCGGACTGTAATATGTGAGTGATCCTTTGTGTAAATAGGCTAAGTGTAACTGTAGAAACTATTCATTTTATTTATTCGCGGTGGTATTGCTGAGCCTATAATTTTATATTATTATGCACGTATACAATGTCATTTTCTAAAGAACACGTTCTACTTTGAACGAATGACATCCTTCGAACCTTTTTCTTTTAACCCACTTTAATGTTAACGACCGCATTAATAATATTTGGTTCTGTTTATGGTGGACAATTTATGTTTAAGTACCTACGCGTTCACAGAATAATATCGATGGGTACATACATGGAGCAAATACAAATGACAGTAGGTAAGTACTTAAAATTGTTAAATTACCTACGTAACGTACCTAATTGTAGGTAAGTACTTGATTGAATCGTAAAATCGATGAATCGTAAAAAATACCTACGTTAGGTATTTTTTACGTATTTTGTAAAACTTGTCGAATTAAGAGTTACCTCTTTACTAGAAAAAATAAATAAAAGTTTGATAGTGTTCATTTATAAATTAAGTTAACGACTGCGTTGTATGCTTTTTAAGCACTCTTATAAATTGGATTTATGTAGGTAAAATTACAATCGAATTTATGATGTAGCTAACGATTTATTCATATCTGAAATCAAGAAGTAGATATTTATAAGCCTAGTTGGACAATCAATCATTCATTAAATTTAAAGTCGACAAGCTAAAGCTCAAACAAGGTAGGTACTAGGTATAGTTAAGCCATGTTTGCCTGGGGTTTTGCGAATATTATTTTGAATTTCTGAAATATCGATTTTAAGTTTTATAGAACGTTGTGACAACTGGGCCATATTATTCAAATAATATTTAATTTACTAAGGCTTATTCATGATGTACCTGCTAGATTAAAATGTTATGCAATTATTATTATTTTCTCGATTGTATTCTGAGGAATATAACATGTTGTTTCTGTAAATAAAAATATATATTTTAATAATAAATTGTATTTTATTCATTATCAATTACTAATTATTAATCATAAATAAATAGGTACTTTTAATCATAAAACCAATAAGGGAGCTCTCGGACTTTAGCAGGACTATTCTTTTTCTCCTCAACCACTTCCATACAAACATCATCATCACTTACCCTAACATCGCCTTGACCTACCCCAAAATCATCATCACTTATCCCAACATCATCTTGACTTAACCCAACATCATCTTCACTTAACCCTCCATCTTCACTAACATCACCCACACCATCATTATTGTCATTAGTGTCATTACCCACTTTACAACCCTTCATTTTCCTAATCAGATCTCCCCATTTAAGGTTACATCCACAGAACGGGCAATCACCTTCTATAGGAACATATTCACCAGGACTTAGCATTAACTCAGCTAAGCATGTTATATGACAGATAAGTTCACAGTTGGTATTAAGGCAGGATAATTTAAGGTGGTTTATTATGTTTTTTGAGCAAAGAAGGCATTCTACGTTCGCTGGAGCGATGGGGACCGCGCTTTTTTTAAGGTTTCGACTTTTGACTGGCCCGTGGCAGATTGGCATGTGGTTTGGTGGTCTTTTCTCAATCTGCAAGGAAAAATAATGAATTAAAAAAGTCTCTAAAAATATAAGTAGATAGTTTTACCTAATATGATTTGAAAATTATTACAATGTTGACTAGTTCTTGGAAAGCAACAGACTTGAAGAGCAAAGCTTTGGGCAGGTTGGCTGTTATTATAATAAAGTAAGTTAGACAAGATTCCACATTCAAAGTAGAATTGACATTTAGCCTAGAAGTTTTTTTATGACAATTACTTACTGGAAAATCTTCCTCAAAATCTTTCTCCAGCCAACGTATCAACAGAGGCAATCTGCACCAGGGACCAACCCGTAGCATCTCACTCAGGACCCTCAGGTTGAACTTGAAGACAGTCTCCTTTCTTGGTATCTTCCGGAGATTGAGGTGTTGTAAGCGTTTTGTCTTGGCGGGATTCTGCCAAGCCCATTCAAACTAAAATATAATGTGACAGAAACATTTAAATATAAATAGTATACTAAGAGCCCGTGATGGCCAGACCTTCCTTTAATTCACAAGCGTGAAAATTCTTTCATGTGTATGTCTAACATAGGTAAGAATAACCCCCAAACATGAAACCTGGATCGTGGTTCCTTTGGGAGATAACAGGTAAAAGGTTGTTATCTCCCAAAGGAACCGCGATCCAGGTTTCATGTTTGGGGGTTATTCTTACCTATGTTAGACATACACATGAAAGAATTTTCACGCTTCAGAATTAAAGGAAGGTCTGGCCATCACAGGCTATTAGTCTATAGCTTTTTATGTCAGGATTCTGTCAATTAAACCAAAAACTCTGATCCAAGTTAAAACTGAGAACAAAACAATTTAATGGTCAGTTGAAATTATATTTATTATAATTTACTGTTTCATAGACATTCTGGGTACTTACTCTGAGTGCTGAGATGTTGTTGGGAAATCCATGCACTATTAATACCATTTTCCTAAAAATATTAAAAGTAGGTACATTGACAGAAAATACTGAGCTAGCTCATGTTCATTCAAGCTATTTATATCATTGCTTGGATATAATCACATTTATAACTAACTTTTTATATCGGGAATAACTCATGTTAACTCTGATTATATTGAGTGGGTTTTCTGTCACCTACGCTCTTAAATTAATTTCTGATTTTAAATATGAATACGTAGTGTAACTTACGTTGGATTCGTAGAGTAATTTGCTTTTAATGTAGCTAATAAACTGGTAGGTACTAAAAATTTATCGGCACTTACCAAGGTCCTCTGTTGCTTGTTCTATGGGCGCCTCCCGCCCAAGAACCTTTGTTATGCTGTGTTATCCTTCGTTTAGGGTCCCGTGTGTAGCCGATGTAGCATCGCCCTTTGTATTTAGGGTTTTCGCAGTAAAGCAGATAAACACCGAAGAAATCTTCTATTAGTTCCGGCTGAGCCATTTTTCGTACGTGGAAGATAGCTCTAATTAGAGAATTGTACCAACCAACATTAGGAAGTTTTGCTTCTTTAAACTTTTCCCTCAGAATCATTACATATCTTATTATTTTATTTTAAAACACCGCGCAAACATTATTATTTTGTTTGTTATGGGATTTGTTCCACTCCACTTTCAGTCTGTCAAATACAAATCTAAACATGTATTTTACCTTTCTTTTTCACTATGTCTAATCATTGTAAGACAGAAATCAAAATAGTTTAATGCTGTAAAACAGGGTAATAAATTGTGAAGAGTGCAACAAATTTTTTGTGCGCTCTGTCTGACAGTGTCATTGTCACCAGAGAAATCAGCTGTTGATTTGTTGACATTAATTATGTAAAAAAAAGAAATCCAGGACTTTGCCGTGCCGGTCGTGATTTTGTTTTCTTTAGAATATTTTATATGATATTTCTCTAATTTTACTGTTATTAGCCTAACGCTATGGCAGACGAGAAACCTTCAACCAGCGTCGATAAGATTTGTGAAATGTAAGTAAATTTAATTTTGAATTAAACTAACCTATAATGTATGTTTTCCACAAATATTACGAATACATTTTCTTTTACAGCTGCAATGAAAAAAGGAGCAAATATTGCTGCCCGCGCTGCAACGTTCTTTACTGTTCTCTCGATTGCTACAAGTCGGAAAGTCACGCAGACTGCTCAGAGGATTTCTATCGAGAATCCGTTGAAGAAGAACTTGCCTCTTATCACGCTGACGACGAATCCCGCCAAAAAATGATCGAGATTCTTAAGAAAATGCAAGGTGCGGGCGCCGGCGGTGATGTCGGCGAGTTATACGACGATATTGAAGCTATTAATGACTCTGATGATGAAGAAGACATCGAACTTCACGAAAGGCTCAAAAACTTGGATCTGAACAATGCAGATGCAGTTTGGGATGCGTTGACTGAAGATGAGAGGAATGAGTTCACGGCTATGGTTAGCCAGGGCGATGTCGGAGCTATATTATCCCAATGGGAACCCTGGTGGATGTACAGAAGAGAGAAGAAGCTGGTGGAAGATGTCAATAGAGAGGATGAGGAAGTGAAGAGATTAGGCGGCTGTCCTGTGCTGAAGAAGGCTCCTGAAATGAGTGTGCTCACTGTAAGTGATTTATTAGCTTATCCATATTCAGAATAATCATAGTATACCAATTGAATTTAAATATTATGTCTGTCTCCCTGCAAATTGTTTAAAATAAGAATGAGATTGTCTTACAGTTGTAGTGAGAACAATCTCATTCTTTAAAGATAACAGAACTTCCATCTGTATCAAATGATTTCTTGAATGATACAACTGTAAGACCAATGTGGATATAAAAGTGTGCATAGTTAATTTTACTAATGTCTCTACATATAAAATGATTTGCTTAAATCTTTACCATAATTACTTCTCTTTCAGAAAGTTGAGCCTTCAAAAGCGATCCGATACAACATAACAAATGTCCTGGCTTCTTATGCATTCTCTATGAGATACTTCAATGGAGAGGTTGATGCTATAGAATGGGCTATTTACTTCTTGAATATCTGTGCAAATTTGGACCAAAATGCTAACTTTGAGGAACCAGCTTTAGCAGTTGAGTCCGTTGTTCAAAAATGTCTGCAGGTATGTATTGATTCCCCCTGTTACATCTACTGTAATTTCTAATTTTAATGCTCTGGTCAGTCACCTGTAATTTGTAAATGATAAAATTTGGTATTATAGTATCATTAATAAGAATGGCATTAAAATTAATATTTCTTTCAGAGCCAGCTTGTACAAACGGACAAAGAAAGCCTCGATGTCATGAGATATGACACCTTTCTCATCCTGCAAGGCCCTAGTGAAGACAATTCTAAGTATTACTGCAAATCTGCACTGTCACACATACATAGAATACTCTCGCATGCAAGAACTGAGGCAAAATCACAACCAAAGATAACCAAAACTAACTCCAGCAAGGAGAATACATTCTCTAAGAAATTCCCAGATCATGAGATTAAGAAGCTGATGAATTTAGATGTGAATAAAGTGAAAATGTGTCTGAAAAAGCTGGAATACTATTTGTCTTATGTGGAAAGTTTTTGTATGGACTATGATGAGTAAAAATTTAATTTTATTCATTTGTTTTATTTACGCACTTGTCTTAATTATTTAAAAAAAGTTAAGGTTTCCCAACTAAAGTTGCACTTGCAGTAAGAAATTATGGGTGTTATATACAAATGTGTACGGGTGTCGTACTAGACACCCGAAACATATATCTACAGATCTTAAATATTTTTGTCCCGAGGCGGAAATCGTACCCGCAATTTCCTGCGTCGCAAGCCTTCGCCCTCTGCATTCTCAGGCATTCTATACATTTGATCAGTTTTTGTGTGTATAGGTATATTTATACAATTGTATTGCTAATTTATAATTTATTAATTTACTATTTTTATTTATAAATTTATTTTAATTAATTGACCTGTAAATATCTAAATTTTAACAATAAATGACTATCTGACTATCTATCTGCGGCACAGAGTTTTATATTTATTATTTGATTTGATATTAGTAGACCTAAAGAGTGGGGCCATTACTCTGTGAATGTGACATCTTAGCGTAAATAAAAAACTATATCCACCTCTTACCACATTATTTATTTGATCCAACAAGAATAATACACAGGAATGTCCAAATACCATAACAGCAATAATAATTTCTTATTTACAATAGAATTAAATACATTATCAACACAACACCTAAATGGTAATTCTTTACATGGTAAGTACATTATCTAGCAATTTCAATTAACAAATTCTTAAAAGGCATCGCATACTAAAGACTTTCTGACAAAAGTTTGTTTAAACTCAATTTATATACTAATTTATAACTTCTTTTTTATGTGGATTTTAATCTGAATTTAAAAGAAATACAGAACCCTAAAAAGGCACTGATAAATATATAACCAATGTAGGTATAGAGAGATTAGGTACCTATCAAATGTATTACTTTAAAATTATATATAGAAAAAACTTATAAAATAGATATACCTACTACCATAAAAGGTTGTTCGGGCCAATAGGGTTTTATATGGTATTGCCATCTAGTGAACAATTTAGTTAACAATAATATTATGCAGGTACATGTATGTATATTATGTACTAATAAGTTTATCTGAAAAATATGTCCATAGAAAGTCTGTAGTATGCGAAAAAACCTTTAACAGGTAGGAATACTCTTAAATTTCGATTAGTTATAGTTATTAATTTAGTTAAGGAAAGTATATGTTAAAAAAGACAATTATAAAATGTCAATCAATTATTATGTATTTTGAACCTTAACATATTTAAAATAAAACCCGTTTGAAAGCAACTTTTAACAGAATCTGATACGCCTTAATGCAAGATAATTTCTTATTAATACCATAGGTAACATAAATAAATTGGCCTAATATTTGACTAAATAGTTTACATACTTCACGGAACCTCGGAACTTAATTTATAATACAAACTTTCAACTTGTAGACCAGGGTTTTTAATATTTTACAAGGAAAAAAATAGTAGTAGAATGAAACCCATTAGAAAAGGAGGGGAATATGATAAAAATGAAAGGAAAAATAAATTACGGTCGATCTGAGTTCGGGAAGTGGGAGGGGGTGGGCTTTTAAGGGGAGAAAATGGTTTATCTCGATTTGCGGTGAAACTACAAGTCCTATGAAAAAAAGTTATATGGCAAAGTTGTAGGTAATAAAACGATCTACAACTTTTAATTCATAACTTTTTTACATAACGTCAAAATGTATGTGAAAATTCAAATAACTAAGTTTTTGGATTTTTATTTCTATCTTTTTCAAAAACATTTTATTTTCTACGAAATTTGGTGAAAACTTACCTATTTATGTTCTAAATCCACTATAATTTATTTGATTAAAAATATTAATTTTTACACCTTATTTTGACTTAATTACTACAAAAATAGACCAATTTTCAATCGAAAATTCACGTGTCAAAATATTAGCTTTTTTATAAAAATCGGTATGCTGTTTGTTCATTAAAATCTCTATTTCCAGATGGTTAAGAAAAATATATACATTACTTTAGTAAATTATCTCAGAAAATGCAAAACACCGAAACAAAATTTGTATCATTATGTACAATTGCATCATAAAAATGTGATTTTTGCAATTTTTATTTCATATAATTGCTTTTAATCCAACTTAATACACATTAAACAAACAGATTATTATATAATAATTATTATTATATAGTCTGAAAAGACAAAATCATATTTTTATGATGCAATTGTACCTAATGATACAAATTTTTGTTACGGTTTGGTGCATTTTCTGAGAATATTTACTATAGTAATGTATATATTTTTTTTAATTATCAGAAAATAGAGATTTCAATGAACATAAAGCATAACGATTTTTATAAAAAAGCTAATATTTTGACACGTGAATTTTCGATTGAAAATTAGTCTATATTTTTGAAAATTAAGTCAAAATAAGGTGGAAACAATAATATTTTCAATCAAATAAATCACAGTGTATTTGGGACATAAATAGGTAAGTTTTCACCAAATTTCGTAGAAAATAAAATGTTTTTGAAAAAGATAGAAATAAAAAACCAAAAACTTAGTTATTTGAATTTTTCACATACATTTTGACGTTATGTAAAAAAGTTATGAATTAAAAGTTGTAGATCGTTTTATTACCTACAACTTTGCCATATAACTTTTTTTCATAGGACTTGTAGTTTCACCGCAAATCGAGATAAACCATTTTCTCCCCTTAAAAGCCCACCCCCTCCCACTTCCCGAACTCAGATCGACCGTAATTTATTTTTCCTTTCATTTTTATCATATTCCCCTCCTTTTCTAATGGGTTTCATTCTACTACTATTTTTTTCCTTATTTGACCATTTTTGAAGCTAACTGCACTGGTCTATTGAGTCTAGAATCACATATACATGACACTACTGATATATTGCTTTAAATATAATTATTTTGTATTTTTATACAATCCGATACATATTTATTAAGGTTCAGATATCTATCACCATCTACATTTTTAGTTATTATTTTAATTATTTACGCTTGGTTCCAAAACTTCTAATAGGAATAAAATAGGTAACTTACTTTACAACCACACTCAGAAACGTAAGGGCTTAATGATATTTATTATTTGTCTAATACCTATAAAAGAAGACATATAATATCTCTGTGTGACAGTTTTAGACTAGCGACTCTGAGTAAGGCAGTAAGTGACAAAACCAACATTAAATAGCCTCCACCTAGCGAGACAGTTCCACCCAATAATCAAGTGAAATTTTAGGAATATATGATAACATGACCTTTTTACATAGACATAACACTAAATAAGACAAATTTCATAGCTGAGTTCTATTAATGCTGTTGAACTATGAAACAAAATTTGAAAATATTTTTTAAAGAAGATAAACCAAAATGAATCATCTGATAGCTTCATGAGTTTATTGGTCACTTTTATTGTCGCTAGGCATTGACAGTCTTCTTTGTATATTTTGTCTATACTATCTAAGCTTTATGGGCTTGATAACCATAAATATACATTTCAAATTACAATAAATAAATATTAAGTAAATAAATATTCTGTATTTAAAACGCGAGTATAGTGGATAATTGTATGAGTATTTGAGTCTTAATCTTCAATTATTAATTATGCAATTCCTAATAGAAACGCAAGGTCCTGTTATCATAGTATCCTTGAGAAATATTATTACAAAATACCACAGAGGTAACAAGTGACTAAGACCCGAATCCGAGTATAATTAAGTAAAAGTTCTAAAACTTTATAATGAACACGTGTTCCGTGTATTTAATCATCATCAGCCTATAATTGACCAATTATGGGTATAGGAGTTTCCAGGAATTAAGTATTATGTCCGCAGATTTGATTCAGATCTATAAATCTTTATAAGTCCAAAACATATAGATTTCGTTATATATTTAGTTATAAGTCTCAGCCATAAAATTGTCTAACAATAATGTGCACGCTGTGGCCCCCTGTAATTAAAAGAACATAAGTTTCGAAGACCTTGTGAATAATGTTTAGAATATAAATCAATGTATCTTTTGTTGGGAGTCCTTAAAATAAATAAATTTCCTGATAATATTGAAAAAATTGCGTATCCCTTTGTCAAAAAATTGCCATCTCTTTTAGATATTTCAGTTTACTTAAACAAAGGTAAGAAATGCCTAGATATAGGATACATTTACCCATGGATTAAAATAAAATTTTTCTAGATTTTTGTTAGTAAAGACATTTTAATTTTAATCTATCATCATGTTACTTATCAAATCTTCGGACAAATCCTTAAATCGGAAAACGTGTAATTCACTCTACCGCATAAAAGTAATCATGTCCTTACCAATACCGAAGAAGTTCCACAATTACTTTGATCATCATTGTAACTTTAAACTGTAAAGTGAATCCACGTTAACAAATATTCGTATACATTTAATACGGTATCTGATTCTGATAATACTGAATCATGTCATATGTCCTAGTCCTGAAGTTCAAGAATGAGTTTCGTATGACAGATAGCATGTAGGCGGCAGCTTCTTTTTCCGTGGAATTTGGCGCAAACCTGGATCTGAGCAGGCGGATGGTCTGTCCTCGGAAACAGGGCAGACCGGTGTCGAGCATCAGCGAGACCATGGATATTATCGCTTCTTGGTATGGTCTGAAACAAGTATGAAAATACATAATTATGAATCGAAGCCCGAAGCCCTGCTCTCACTGTGTTTTCACAAAACACACACATGAAACACGCCCATAAAAAGTTTATTTACTGATTTCTTTGTCGCTGAATCTAATAAGTCACCTTGCTGGCGACACTCTGAACATTTTAAGTATAAGCCTGCCCTATTTACCCCTATTTCCCCTGCTAGGAGTGCTGGGATACAAGAATTTATCTCTCTCGTACACGCTGCCGGCCAAGTGTGTTTTGGACAATTCTAACACTTCATTAGACGGTCGGGGCTCACCTGACGGCCAGGAAGGCTTGCACGCACAGTTCGCAGAACCAGCGGAAGGGCGGGGCTTCCATCTTGCCGCCCATCACCATCACCATCTCGTCCGTCAGTTTGATGTCCGGTTCAAAGCCGAGGTTGCCGCCCGGGGAGGATTCGAACATGAAGCCGAAATCTGGAACAATGGCGTACAATATATTTATTTTTAATGCATGATGAGATACATAAGTATCACTCCCTCTATTATTTTATCGTGGCCTGCCCACTGTCACATTAACAACCTCTATAAATAACTATAATGGTGACCCCCGATCTAAGAACATCCTAATTTAATTCTGAAGAAATTTAGAATAATAATAATCTATATTAATAATTTCGTCAAGGGGTACGGTAGGTTCGATCGAAACCTTATATGAATAACAAAACATAAAAAATATTGATTTTGAGTCGACAACATTATATCCGCAAAATTCGTATTATTGGAGAATTTCGTCAAATTTCACCTGAGCGAAGCCGGTTTTTTTATCTAGTTTCATTATAATCTCGAGAAATTCAGATTAAACAATAAAAGCTTATAAAGTATTACCGATATGTATAATGTGACCGTCAGTGTCCAGCATGATGTTCCCGTTGTGTCGATCCTTGATCTGCAGCAGGAACCCTATCACGCTGTACGCCGCCATTGACGTCACGAAGCATCTTCTAGCAGCCTGTGAAGAAGATAACATTACTTGTTATAAAGAGTGCAATTACATCAATCGTAATAACGTTTTCGGATAAAGTTACGGAATTCACTGACCTAGAGTACCTATTACAATGGGTTTCATTGATCAATCACGTTTTCTGATAAAGTTACGGAGTCACGCTGAACTAGTATTATAATGGGTTTTATTGATCAGCCAGGAGGTATTGGGATATAGCGATGTTAGGTAAATATTTACAGCTTGCTTGAAACACATTCCAAAAAATTAGTGCCAGCGTTCAGTTTATTTTAGGCCTTGGGTAATTAGGTATAATCAGCGCCAGGCCGTTTAGTAATCGTGAAATTAATACAGTACGCAAAACATAGCTGTCCATTTAAAAAATATATCACATATGAATGCTTTCAAAGACACCCGAGGGAATAGATTATGGTACTATTATTAGGCGTTGATTCATGTAAACAAACCTGAAACTCTCTCGTCGTCTCGTCTCCGTACTTCTTGATGAAGTACTGGTACATATCTATGTCTGTTTGTCTGCCGAGTTGATCTCTGGATTTCGCGTTCGGTACGCATTCTATCACACCACACTGAAATAATAAAATTAGGTTGGTAAAATTAAAAACATTATTTGACCCGGCCACTGTTTTATAATATTGTTAACATTATACTACAGATTACACTGAATATTCGGAAGCATTTGGATGTTCATCCAAACTTTTAAACTCAATTAGGTACAGTGAGCCAAGAAAGTGGTCTACCAGTTTTGACAAAAGTTTCTGTGAGATGTAATGATCGCTAAGGCTGACTTTTCTAATATAATTTAACTGACGTACAAACGAATCACAACCGTAAGGTGGTAGATCACATTTTTGGCTGACTGTACAATACAAAATTCTTTATTGTTACACCACATTACAAAAAGATACACATTATAATACATTGAAATAATAGGCGAGCTTTTAGCGATAAGGTCGCCAATACAACACCAATTACTGTCATTTGAAAACCCCCTGTTGAGCACATTTAACAAAAGACATGTAACACAAGCTTAGAGCGGGGCTAGATGTCGCTGTTTGAATTGTCCAGCAATATTTATTTATATTTATTTATTTGAAAACATGATGATATGTCGAGAGTTGTTTAACTCCTATGTAAATACGTGAGTAATTCCCGTTGTACAAAATGAATAGTATAACTCACGAAAATTTTGAAAGTGAAATGATGATATCTTACCCCAGGTGCTGTGGCGACCACTTTGTAAGGGAACAGGTAGAGATCCAAGCCGACCTGCTGGAACACGTTCTTGAACAGAGATATGACCTGCAGAGCCAACATGTCTTGTCTGACGTCATCTCCTACTTTAAAGATGGCGGCCTGCCATACTTCCTGTGCCATGGAGTAACGATCTTTGCCTTCCTCCTGAAAACACATAATACAATACAATACCATACAAAAACACTTTATTGCACCTACACCAAAACAAAACACACAGATAAAACACAAAAAGACATAATACATATTGTTGTATTGATGCCGATTAAATCTTAAAATTGTCGCCATGACAACCAGCCATTTTGCGCGTATTAACCACGCGTGTTACGTATTGGACGAACCTAAGATTATAAGCTTTAAAAAAAAATCATATAACGCTTTTATTATGTATGGCATTATCGAACCTGGGTCAAATTAAAAATGTCACAATAGAATTGTCTGCCACGCTTGAAGTCAGTCAGATACATATTCGAATTTCTTTGCTATTTAGCAAGGGGATGGATTTAAGTTACCGCATTTAACGGAATGGCTAGTTTATAAACAAGGTTAGCAAAGACAAATTAAAATATACTGGGTAGTCTATATACAAGTTTAGCAAGATCATAATATAAGCACCTGTGGTGGGTCTTCCCCTGAAGCAATTGCCATAGCGATGGATTCCATTTCAGCGATGCCGTATTTCCTGACTCTAAAACGAGCGAGGTAGGGCGCCTTGGCTGCACTCTGCATAGGAGTACCTGTTAACATACATTAACTGAATACTGATCCTAAGAAATATAGATGGATTGTGTGTGAGAAAGTAAGTGTAGGCTGAGAGAAATTGATGATATGTGGGGAAAATACCAGTTGATGATATGCAATACCGTGTGTTGCCGGCCTAAGAATTATACCACCCACATTTATTTCAGTGGACACCCACCAAGGTATTTATGGACATAATGGAATGTAATTTTGGATTATGATGATATCCCTTACCGAATTTATTTGCAACTAACTTGATATTATCATGTGTAACAATAGTAGAGCCATTTCTCAAACTTTATGAAAATTATAGAAGGAATATCTTAAATTCTTCAAGGACCAAACATTGATTGAGACAATTATTAACCAACCGAAGTTTAAAAATGTCACTTACCGCTCTTGTAATCTATGTCAGTGACCATAGAGTCTGGGTTCGAAGGTAGATAGCATCCAGGCTGTACCTATAGGACAATAACAAATGGTTCAATAATATGATCAAAAATGTATGGCTACTATTTTGGGCCCATTCTATGGTTCGGTTTCTAAATTAACTGAAAACCACGGATCGGCAATCGCAGCGTCGGACGTTCCAAAAAGATAGACAGATGATCTTGTCAAAGCTTACACCAGTTCACCTGGAAATAATTAAGGGAGGCCTATGTCCAGCAGTGGACGTCCGATGTCTAAAATGATGATGATAAATAAGTAAATATAACTTACGACAACTTTCTTCAGCGCCTCTAGACAAGCTCGCTTCCGCTCGGTTCCTTTGGGGAAGGGGCGGATGATGCCGCTAATGTCCGTGATCTGCTTGAAGAACTCGAACTCGCGCTCGTGGAAGGCTTGCGCCGGACCCGACAAGCTCTCCACTATGTTCTTTGTGAGGGATTCTAGGATGTCGAAGAGGGCTACTGGAAAATAATTGGCAAAATTATTAAACAGCAGGCTGGAGCCGGGATAGTATTCCACCCCGTCTTGTCGTAAAACAGGCCAAAATTAGAAATAACATTTTCAAATCCAGGATGATAAAAGATGCTTAGATAAAAGGTAAGTGCTCACCATCTTTATTATGCATTTCTTCGTCCGTGTACATATTGGTGTGCATGTTCCATATGAGCTGGTGCGCCACCACTTGCGACTTCTTCGCTAACGACTTGATCAGTTCCGCTACATAGCCCATCTGTGGAACGATGCTTATATTGAATCCTCTTTGGTTGACTGTACGTGATTTGGAATTACGAGAGATAATTGGCCAAAAAAAATTGGTTGTCTGTAAAGTCGGTTTACTGACGATAGTTGAACGTGACAACTTCTTAAGAAAATACTGATGGAATGGTAGCATTTTTCAAAAGTTTAGCAGCTGTCCACGCAGACGCATCACTCACTCACGTAGGAGAGAGACGGATGTCGAACGCTGCCGAACGCAAAAGCCGATTGTGCTTCTTTGTCGCTCGTTCCGAGCTCTCGCTTGCACTTCAAGCCTTACATGGAACGCCTCAGAGCGAGGTAACGCCGCATGAGTCATGATTTTTTGTGCGTGCAGCCGGCTCTATCGAGTTATAAGACGTCACGTCAAAAAAAAAGTGAGAAGAACCTAAGGTCAGTGTGGCCACGGCCGCCTGATTATAGTCTATAATATTATAAAGCTGAAGAGGTTGATTGTTTGTTTGTTTGAACGCGCTAATTTCAGGAACCACTGGTCCGATTTAAAAAATTCTTTCAGTGTTGGATAGTCCATTTCTTGAGGAAGGCTATATTTTATGAAAAAAAAGCAAGCAAAGCTGTTGGCGGTCGGCTAGTTGAAAAATAAAATAAAGACCTAGCTGAGACTCACCGTGTCGTGCCTCAGAGCCTGCACCAGCTGCGGTATATACAGCAGCACGGCGGAGGAGGGGTAGGACGTGAGCGTGGCCACGGCGGCCTGCGCGGACAGCGGGTGCGGCGGGTACTGCCGGCTGAAGTACGACAGCGCTTCTACGGGCGACACGCGCGCCCACGTTATCATATGGACCAGCTGAAAGGGTTAAATATCATTTATTTTGGACCAGCTGAAAGGGTTAAATATCATTTATTTTGGTCCAGCTGTAAGGGTTAAATATCATTTATTTTGGACCAGCTGTAAGGGTTAAATATCATTTATTATGGACCAGCTGTAAGGGTTAAATATCATTTATTTTGGACCAGCTGTAAGGGTTAAATATCATTTATTTTGGACCAGCTGTAAGGGTTAAATATCATTTATTTTGGACCAGCTGAAAGGGTTAAATATCATTTATTTTGGACCAGCTGTAAGGGTTAAATATCATTTATTTTGGACCAGCTGTAAGGGTTAAATATCATTTATTTTGGACCAGCTGAAAGGGTTAAATATCATTTATTTTGGACCAGCTGTAAGGGTTAAATATCATTTATTTTGGACCAGCTGTAAGGGTTAAATATCATTTATTTTGGACCAGCTGAAAGGGTTAAATATCATTTATTTTGGACCAGCTGTAAGGGTTAAATATCATTTATTTTGGACCAGCTGTAAGGGTTAAATATCATTTATTTTGGACCAGCTGTAAGGGTTAAATATCATTTATTTTGGACCAGCTGTAAGGGTTAAATATCATTTATTTTGGACCAGCTGTAAGGGTTAAATATCATTTATTTTGGACCAGCTGAAAGGGTTAAATATCATTTATTTTGGACCAGCTGTAAGGGTTAAATATCATTTATTTTGGCGATCTTTGAGTAGAAAACTTAAGACAACATGATGATGCAATTGACTAAAGAACAGAAAACAAAAGGCTCATTTACGATAATATGGCAAAGGATCATGCCGAGAAGTTCTTAGACGTGCCAATGTATGCTTGGGAATTTAAGACAGAGGGAATGAATGGATCAAACTATATTAATTCTCATCATTGATCTTCTGTAAGGCCGCCAATTGTACAATTAGTTAAGTTTGTTTTCTTATATATTGTTTTGTCTATTTAAGTGTACAATAAAGTTATTATATATCTATCTCATACCTGCCGAAAATAAGTGCACTCTCCAATTCTCGGGTTGTCTAGTAAAGCTAACTTCGGGTAAGGTGGGAGTCCTTTTATCATCTTGGGGTGGTAGTGGAATGAATGTATGAACAAGTAGAGTACTAAAAGTAGAGTTTTGGGGTTGAGTGGCATAAGCCAGTAATTGATGTGTTCAGTAAAATCTCGTTCAGTAAATAAACAAATGAACTTACTTCATGAGCATCATTGAGCAGGTTTTCAGTCGTGACGAGATATTTCAGCGCCTGCGGTATATGGGATACCGCTGTGGGCTGAGCTTGCACCTTTCGTTTAATTTCCGCTATTATACCTTCGTGCTTTAACCTAAAACAGAAATGCATAGAGATGGTGTGCAATTACTTTAATCTTAGCATAGCATCTTTCCTGGGTTTGAAAATGTTAATTCTAATTTTAACCTGAAATCAGAAGATATGACAGTATTTTAAGACTGCTGCTAAATGCTGGATGCGTCAAGCTCAAAATAGAGCGCTTTGCTTTGCCAATTCTTCTTCTAATTAACAATTCTTCAAAATTTCACAATGGGAGGCCTATATCCAGAAGTGGACTAATATTGGCTGATGATAATGAAGATTTACCTTTAGCCCCTCCACTTCGTGTTGGGTTTAGATCTCCCCCTACTTATTGAATCTATTTGTTATTAGCCATTCTATTAGCTGGCAACCGATTTTTGTCCGTTATATCATAGACTAAATAATATACAGAAGACAGATAACTTCTTACAATAAATCGAACACGGATAAATGATTGTCTACAATGACGCTAGATGCCGCTGAGTGTTCTGAATCTGCTATAAATTATTGAAATTATTTTTGAATGGAATTAGGAACGATAGGTTAGCTAACTATTTATTATTGTAGTCATAAAGCGAATAAAGAGATGGCGTTACAGTAAGATCCTACGAACGGGACATAACATTTTTCGATTACTTTGCGGCGTTGCCAGCTTGTGTTACTACAAAAGTGCGACGCGACGTTGTCAGTTCGTGCACGGAAATTATCTATACTAATATTATAAAGAGGAAAGATTTGTTTGTTTGTTTGTTTGTTTGTTTGTTTGTTTGTTTGTTTGTAACGAATAGGCTCCGAAACTACTGGACCGATTTCAAAAATTCTTTCACCTTTGGAAAGCTACATTATCCCCGAGTAACATAGGCTATATTATATTTTAAAAAAAATTAGGGATCCTTACTAAAACTCCAATAATGTAACATAAGGTGTAAAAAAATGACCTGAAAAATTCCTTACGTCGCGTGCGCTGCGAAAACTATTGATGATAGAACAAAATCATGTACTACGACTTTGCAGAACTCATCATTATCTACAAAAAATGTCGCGACAGCATATGTCTAAATATTATAGTTACGTCACAGTAAGCAGTTTTTTATTCTAAAATATTAATTTATATATGCCGCCTCTTGAAAGGGTCTTCATTTGTACCTTGGTATTAATCCTTATCAAAATAAATTACTTTATATTCAAGACGGCTTTAATACCTTTTTATAACTTTTTGAATTATTCAATTCGGACATTTCATTCGGAAGATATCACGAGTTTAAAAATGCAAGTATTAGAAAAAAGTCTAGAGGTTGTCGCTCACCGCGCTCAGCTAGCCAGCATGCGATGTAGACTCCATGTAAGCGTCACTGGGGTACGGGGGGGGGGGAGTCAATGTAATGTAATATTAACATAAGCTACTTTTTACCGCGGAAAAATACATACTTCGGCGGAAAAATATATGCTTACGCAGAAAAATTCGATTAAGATAAAATTTAGTATGCAAAAGATAGTTGCAAATAAAAGTATATGGCGAGAGACTTTTCACCGCGGAAAATACATGCTTCCACGGGAAAATATATGCTTACGTGGGATAATTCGATTTGCATGAAATTTAGTATGGATATAGTTGCAAATAAAAGTATATGGCGAGACGAAGTTCGCGGGGGCTGCTAGTAAATTATAATCTAGTGATTTTCTTCATTGCATAGTATTGCCAACAAGTTGCAATTAAAAGTGTCACATTTGACACTTTAGTACAGGCAAGACAAACTTGGGTTTTTATTAACAATGGTTAATTAGGTTTGTTTGTTATTATGTAAAATTTTATGCGTAACTAAGTTGTAATTGCCAAAAAAAAAATTGATCACTCTCTAGTTTTTAGGATATACGACTTCAAAATTAACACGATCCATCGCGGTACGGCTGTGAACACAACAAGTACGGATAAGGCAGCAATAAATATACAGCATATCATACATAATATCTGTCTTATATTATGTAGGTATGTTGCTCAATTCAGTGCTTAAAAAAATGAAACATATTTTTATGTCGCTGGGTTTCCATTGTATATTTTTATTTGATGTTCGGTACTTATTTATGTACCTATTGTACCTACTCATTGACTTGTCCAAGTGATCTTTAGGATTTTATGAAAATAAATGACATAAATCTTTATTACCGATAATGAGTTGTTGAGTTTTCAAAATGTTCCATACAACATCTTCAAACCCCTTTAGCACAAAAACAAAACCTGACACAGAGTTGGCAACACTGCAAACAAAACAGAATCTTTCTCTGTGTTTGAGTGTTGTTTGCGCCATCTATTTAAAAAACAAAACTAGTGATAGTATGCATCCTTACAATCTATCACTACGCCATCTGTCAACTGTTACATGAACATTGCAAATATTATTGACTTTGTACTTAATAGATAAAACATGTTTAGACATCATAATTTCACAATTAAAAAATAAATTATAAGTGTACGTGTTTATTTATACAAAAAATAAAGAGATATGTTGGTTTAAAATGCTAATAAAATAGTTCCCGGGCTATTTGCCAGCGCCATCTAGCAATAGCCTGGAATTTGACCTTTTTTGAAGATACGAAATTTTGTTCTACATTAGCCGTCTTCTGTATATTTAGTCTATGGTTATATGTAACACTACTCTAGGCTATAAGATGATATTTGTACACAAATACAATTTTTCTCCCTTTCTTTCTTTCTATTTCTAGTATAATATTCACCTCTCTGGTAGAAACACGGCTAAAGCGGGACTGATGTCCCAGGCCTGTTTGGCGTAGTCCCGCCAGGTGCGCTCGGTGTTGGGTTTGGATCTCCACGTGTTGATGTTGTCTTCGCCCGGCACGGCTAGTTCGGGCTTACTGTGCGGATTGTGCCACGTCACTAGGAACTCTATTTCTACTGCCTGTGGGTTGACAATTGAGCTTAGATATTTTACTTAATTATGGATATTGTAGATATCAACTATTATAGAGATTCAGATTTTTCTAATTCCCTAAGATTTTTTTTTCAATTTTTCATAAACATGAAAAAAAAGTTGAGTCTCTATAACTTAACCATGTATAATATCCTAAAAACAAAATAAATATACGTACCTATTTAGATCAGTTTATCAATTTGAAGATGAGAGTGAAAAAGGCCCAGCAATGCCCACCCATTTAACCTAACCCAACTTTACAAACTGGCCACTTACGATCTTTTTCTTTTGTTCAAATTTACAACCATTAAACAATAACAGCTTTATCCGGAACACGAGCTACGAGCTTGCTAGTTGTTCCTGTGTGAAATTGTCCCTAAATAGTTATTTATTCAGAAATCTAGCACCCGTAACACAAGCTATGAGCTTACCACGAGGCCAGATGTTGCTGTGTGAATTGTCCGGCAATATTTATTTATTATTATTATTATTTATTTATTTACTTACCATAAGCTCTAAGATGAGGTTACGTTTCTTGACATAATCCTTGACGAACGTGTCCTGTGTCTTGACGGGAGGTTTGACGCTCCTGTTCGATCGTTTACCGGCGATACTGCCGGCGCCGCTACTAAGCGTCGTCGTTGACATTGGCACCTACAGTTTATTCACAACTTTATTAACATCAATTTAGATAACTTCTACTTATTTCATTTAATAAGAGTGAGAGGTTCGTGAATTTCCCGTAGAATTAATTCAACTACTATGTACTATGTTCTTTACTATAGACACTCGGTAGAATAATTTAATTAGTACATTTTGAGTTAAGTAAGTAAGGAAGCAGTAGCACTATGATTTGTGTTACCTTTATTCATAAAGATTCGTTCGATAGCGTTCTTTGGATAGTGTCTTTACCTAGCAATGGGCTCAAACGAACTGTTATTATTTGTATTCACCTACATTGAGAGCAGCATTTCCAAAATAGGAAGATAACGCCCCCTTGTGGGCGGTGCATGCTTAGAAGGGGCGGTAAGAGACCCAGACAACTTTAGAGTATTGTCAAAAGTGGCTACTTATGGCAAACATTCAAAGTTTGATTACTTCTTTGGTAATAAAATACACAACATACATCTAAAAAATTGCAAATTTCTCTCTCCAGTATTTCTAACGATTAATTAATTTTAAAAGTAGCCAGTAGAAGTTCGTGGATTTATTGTGTAACGCGTACCGTATTAATCCAGCCCGTGGTCTGTCGGCTGCCGATGTCGCTGCTGTTGATGGACGCGCGCGTATCTGACGGAGATATAGACGTGTAGATGCTATGCGAACTGGGACCGCCCATTAGTTCGTACTCGCCTAAAATATAAAAAAAAGTTCATGTCAAACGGGCAACAGGGTCTGTGTATATCTATATTAATAGTTTTGTCAAGGGATACGGTAGACTCGATCGAAACCTTCTATGATAACAATACATACAAAAATATTGATTTTGAGTCGACAACATTATATCCGCAAAATTCGGATTATGGAGAATTTCGTCAAATTTCACCCGAGCGAAGAAAGATTTTATTGAACAATATTTACATACACATTGAAAACACGTATAAAGTATTTTTATCAATTAACTTTACTATTATTTAACACACGAAACTTAATGAGGATGGATAGATCTGTGTTTGTAATTCTCTCACCTAAAACTACATAAAAATATTTCATAAAAAATTACAACAGAGTAGCTAAAACAACAATGGCACTTTTTACCGCGTGAAAATCTATTTAAACGCGGGCAAAGCCGACAAATCTATTTTGATTATACAGTCAAAAATATAAACAAAACTAAAGTAAATAAATTAACTCACCGCCCATATCACTGCTCTTCAAATACTTCTTATCCGAATGCATCAACTGCCAGAACTTGATAAGAGATATAATATCCTCTCTCAAAGCCGCGGAGCTTTTCGAAGGGCATTGTAGTCCTCTGCAGAAGTAATCTAGACAACAGCTGTATACTCTGTCACGTAGGATGTTGCGGGCGAGCGAGCGAGGTAGGATGTCGCCTTGTAGGAGAGATAGACCGCAGGAAAGTAACCTGAAATATTCATATTAATTTATTTACAACTATACGAACATCACAGAACATTTAGTCAAATACATAAATATTGTAATGTTAGAAACTTTCTGCACAATATAATCACCGCTAGTACAGATCTAAATCAGTATTTTATTTTACAAATACAACTTCTTTGTTAGTTGCTTGCTATTAATGGAATAATGTTAAGGTTTCGCTTTAATTAAAATATAAATCCAACTCACCTAAATCTTACTCCAGCGGCATCGACGTGTCTGTTGATGTGATCACGCACATCGCCCACTGTTATTGGTAACGACCTGAAATGTTGAAGTAAACAAATAAATATTTCTGGACAATTCTAAAAGTATGTTGATCCTGAAGGCTAGTAAGACAGTGTATTAGTCAACAGGGCATTACGACTCATTCATTCAAAGTTATAAAAAAAATTTCATTCGCGCTCAATAAAATTAGGTGAGGTCAGTTTTCAAGGTAAAATAGTTTTCATTCTTCGTTGATTATTATAGAAATTTAATTCAGATCAAGTTTATTTTAGTAAGTGGTTTATTTAAGAATTAAACATTCGTTGACTTGTCCAAGTAATCATTTTAACATTTTCTGGAAATCAATGTCTTAAACTTAAATCATTATTAATTCATGACTACTTAAGTTACTAGCACAAGATTAGCACCTTGTCCTCGTAAATAATATTTAGTAATGAATAATAAGTGATGGTACGTATGATACATACACTTGTCCAGGTGATCTATAGGATTTAATGGAAACAAATGACATAAATACGCTCTCTGCACATCATTTCCTTTCCAACAGAGTTGTTCAGAATTGGAACAGACTACTTGAAGAAGCTGTGACAGCTAGCTCTACAAACTGCTTTAAAAACAGACTCGACAACTACGTTACGCACAAATAAACTACAGATGATAAGAAATAAACAATGACTGGACCTTCCAACACTATGACATAGACACATCAGCATCTAAGCTGCTCGTCTATAATAAAATAATAATAATAGATGTGTTATACCTATGCAGTAGACTGGCCAGCATCTCCACCTTCTCCAAGCTGTTATACTTGGCGGTGTCGGCCACCTCGGACAGGTGCCGGATCCAGACGGCGTGCGGCGCCACGAACGGCGGACGGGGCTCGAGTTTCGCACCTGGAATAATAACATACACAATATATTATAATAAATAAAATAAATAAATATTGCTGGGCAATTCACACAGCAACATATAATATACATATGAGCGAGATCTATATTTTATTTTGTTAGTTGACTTATGATAACTATGTTACTATAAAAACTGTCGTGCTTTGATGAATTCATATTGGGCATTACACGAACCTTTTTAGATTTAATTTTGATCAACCGTTTCGTCCCAAAACGTGGGACTTCTTCAGGATCAAACACTGCAAAGGACACGGATCACATCCACTCGTCGGTCCGCAGTGCACGCAGTGCGGCGCGCTTCAACGTAAAAAGGTTCTTGTATTGCCCGTTTATCTCAATATGGATAACTATGTTTTTATAAAAATTAACTAGGTAGTTTTAAAAGTCTTTTTTCTCTTTTCTCCTTATTTTCATGTTCATGTTACCTTCGTATGCCGCCAGAGGGCTAATCTCCTCGTGCGTCGCCGCGAACAAGCCCATGCGGCGGTCCACGGTGGACTGCCAGGCCGCAAAGATCTCCTGCAACAATCGCAGTTCCAGCTCCGGCCGCGCGGTCGACAACCACTGCCAGCACTCTACGGCGGTTGTTACTGCGTCTTCCGTGAAGATCTCCACTTGAGACCATGCTGGAAACATATAAATATATATATATTAATAAATATTCATAAAATATTATATTCCACCAACAAGGTGAACAGATAATTTGGTGAAGGCGGTCGGCTCGCGGTGGATGCAGGCCGCGAGCGACTGTAATGACTGGAAGTCATATAGGGAGGCCTATGTCCAGCAGTGGACGTCCAATGGCTCAGAAGATGATGATGATAAATATACGTCTTTTAGTACTTGTATTTCGTGTCCGTCCAAAGGTTGCCTGGTAGAAATCGCGTTCAGTGATAAGGCCGCCCATTGTAACATTTTTATGTATATTTTGTGTAATGTATTTTTCTTTTTGGTGTGATACTTAAATGTTGAATTCGCTACATTGTCGTCTCGCTCCCAGCCTAAATGGTAGCTATCCGCCGTCTCGCTCCCACTCGTTCACATACCTACAGAATGCAGCAAGCTCCGTGCGACGGGCGAGGTCTGCTGCGACTGCGAGTGATGCCTCGCGTGGACGAGCAAGGCCGTGGCCTTCCACAGCGCGGCTCGATGCGTCGTCTCGCTCCCACTCGTGCAAGCTTCGCGCAGTGTGGTGTGCAGTTTCGCTCCCACTCGCCAGAGGGCGGCCTCTCCGCCGCCGCCTTCCGCCATTACCGCGCCAGAAACCTGGAACATTGACAGATGTCAGCACGGAAAGGTTCAAGTCAATTTCTGATGATAAATAATATACAGTAGATTTTTTTTAAATATCGGGTTTTTTACTTGTTGAAGAGAAACAATAGAGCCAAAAATATTGTATGTACTCTATAAATCATCATCATTGTTTCAGCCATCGGACAAACTGCTGGACATAGGCCTCCCTATATGAGTTCTAGTTATTACGGTCGGATGCAACTTGCATCACAGTGAACCGGCAGCTTTGACAATCATCTGTCCATCGTGTTGGTGGACGTTCTACGCTGCGTTTGCCGATCCGTGGCCTTCACTCGAGAACTTTTCGCCCCATCGGCCATCCGATTTCCTCGCTATATGGTCAGCCAATTGCCACTTCCAATAGCTTATCCGCTGGGCTATGTCGGTGACCCTCGTTCTCTTACGTATTTCCTCGTTTCTTATTCGACCCCATAGAGAAACCCCGAGCATATCCCTCTCCAACTCTTAAAGCGACTTTGAGCTTGTTCATGTAGACTGTTTATACATATAACTTTAAACTATCCTGGTTTTTAACTTCGAGTATATTTAGAATACCTCTCCAGCATAGCGACTCCGCTGCGACACGACAGCCAGTAACGCGGCGGAGTCGTGTATGACGCAGGGGGGGCGCTTGTCCAGCGCGGAGCGGGGGAGGGGGGCCGACTGCCGGTTCAGTTCGGCCGCGCCCAGCAACGCCCTGGTCGCCAGGGCCAAGCCGCAGTGATGCCAGAGGGTTGAGTTCGGCACCTGGAAGAATGGACTAGGTTAGTACACTGGCTGTTTATAATACCTAGAAAACAAACCGTGATATTTTGATTGAAATGAACAGTTAAAATGTAATGATTCGCCATGTGAGCTTACTATAAAAAACGAGTTTATAGGCTTAATATATGTTACTGAAACTATATTGACGATTTTTATAATTTTTTTCTGTATGTATGCATGTATGTTCCGCCATAACTCTTAAACCAATGATCCGATTTTGATGAAATTTGGTACATACATTTAGACGTATGGAACACAGGATAGGTTATTTAAATTCTTGCTCCAGTAATAACAAGACATGCAGCCCCCCCCCCCTACAAATGCGGTGTCGCGGGCACCACTAATATATCTAAAATGGTTTTCCGTAGCGGAACGAGGCCGGATCGCTAGAATAAATAAAGATGTTTGTTACCTGATTAAGGTACTCCTGTAGATGTGATCTAGTGGACTGCGGCGCCCATTTCATGGCCTCTTGAACAATACCATCGCAGCGATCCGCGAAATCTTTCACTATACTCTGAAACATATCAATTTTATATTAAGCAAATAAGTATTGCATATTTTATTGAAACCTAAAAAAATTGTTAAAAAAACCGGCCAAGTACGAGTCAGACTCGCTCGTGTAGGCTTCCGCAGCAGTAACTTTTATAATATAAAAAAGCCACCTCTTTTTATCAGTTATTTGTGTGACTGATAATTATGACATGGCCAATTAATCTGTGTAATTGTACGGACAAAATCTGAATCAATCAATCATATAAAGTTTAAAATAAAATACCTCTCTTCCTTCCAAAGTATCTTGCAGTTGCAACGTCATATCCGTCTCTGGCACTTTCAGCAATGGCGTCTCTTGATTCGCATCCAATTCCAAACTAAAGCTTAGCACTTGTAGAATATCCAGCATTGACCATAGAACCTGCATGGATAATATATTAATATTGCTGAATATCAAATTTACTAGAAATATCTAACACTAACTGACCCGCCGACATATTTGCTTGCGTTTTCTTAAATAGAAATAGTATTCATGAAAAAAAAATTTGCTGAAATTAGTTGGAAGCACCTTGCATCTATCGTGAGACAAAAATATCTATATTTGTACATTCTATTAAGTTTAACAGAAATCTAACACACCGTTACACAAGCTTCGAGCTTACCACGGGGCTAGATGTTGCTGTGTGAATTGTCCAGCAATATTCACAATACAATATACTTTATTGCACACCAAAAACCAAAATACATTACACAAAATAGTGTTAAAATGGGCGTTGTTGCTGTGTGAATTGTCCAGCAATATTTATTTATACCTAACAACAAATACTTAAGTTCATCAAGTTCCATACCTGACAGTTCCACAACAGATGAGGGAACCTATCCACTAAACCCGCCAGCCACTTATCCGCCACCCTCCGTATCTGCTTGTGTATGTGATTGAAGTTCACCAATAGGAACTGAGCGTGACCTTCCAATTCCCTCTCTCTCGATTCGTCCTTCACTTTGAGGGACATCACGTCTAGAAACTTCTGGAATACTTTGTCACCGACACTGGAAAATATGAGCAATTGACTTATTGCTTATTGAAAGACTTTGGTGAAAGACGAAACGATTTACCAATAGTTAATGATAGAGGGTGCAATAATAGTTATTAAATAATTACCCAAAATGTTGCGGCTTTAGGTATATTTAGGAAAAAAAATAGGCATATTAGAGGTATTAGGCATATAGAGAGTAGAAAATATTACTCTTTTGCTGTTGCAATAGATAAATCGTTTTTATTTTTATTTATTTAAAGTGTTTTGTCACAAAGCGATAAGGTAGCTGTAATATAGACTTATTTCTCCTTTAATAATAAAGAAAACTAATATTCAATCTTACACGTATAAATGGAATAGGAGAGGACCTAATGTATTTACCTTGCGACACACTGCCACATGCCGGCTTTGTCTTTCTGTAGCGCAACGTCACTTAAATACTCTATGATCGGCTGTAAACTAGGCTCTGGGGAATTTGTTACCCTGGAATAAACAAAAAGTATTATCAGCATTTTAAAGATAAATTAATAGAAATTGACCTAAATGTTACATATTCAATCGCGACATTTGAATTCCAAGACATAATTATCCTAGGACATTCTTACTTCATTACATTCACATAACACACTGTGTATTAACTGCAAATGTCTTGATGTCAGCAATATCATATTTTTGTGATTTAATCACAAAAGATGTTATAATTATTTAAATAATAGTACTGAAAATATAGAAGTAACTAACCTTAAAGTCTCCAACCAATAAACGCTCAGTATATACATACACGGCGCAAACGTCAATTTGTTCACAATCACAGTTATATCAGGTTGATGGTCAAGAAGGTTCAATATCTGTGTTTTCAGTTCTTGCAGTTCATTAATCGATACAGAGTCGTTTCTGACAGCTGATGTATACTGCAGCTCACGCATTTCGGACCGTAAAGACGTTTGCGAGACAAGGTAGGGAGATTTAACAGCTATCTCTCTCACACCCGCGTACCATTCTGGCGGCCAAAGTCCTGGAAATGGAGTTTGAGTTTAGATTTTTAATTCTATTTTTTTTTCAGAGTGATATTATTTTGAGGAGATAAGTAAATTTAATGGTGTTTATTCATTAAATTGAATAATGGGGACAAATAAGAAAACAAATGACATATTAAATTATAAATTAACTGTGACATTTTTGATTCAAAAATCAAGATATCATCATCTTTGTAGGTAGTGTATGTATTAATGATATGTGAGTACTAGTAAATACTTATATTGTAAAACAAAAAAATAGATACGTCCACAAATCCAAACACTCTATCTCTATCAATCTATTTTATTATTCAGATATATCATCAAAATACTTAAGTTACTAAATTAGTAAAAAAGTCAACAAGCATAAATTTTAATCAACCCGTACAAATAAACAATTAAAGCAGCATACTAGAAATACGTCTGTAAATTAAAACACGCACTAACTATCTCACCAAAACTGTTTTAATATACTTAATTCTAACCACAACGTTGCATCGACCAGAGAAACATAGTATAAGGACATTAAATATTAAAAATTCTAATCATGAAAAAGATTTAATCAAAACGGTAATTCCTATCATTGATAATAATAATAATTTGGACAACCTAACCAAAACTGTTACCAAGTGTTTATTTATTTATTTATTTCAGGCACAGCCAACAGCACATATTACAGAGTATTTATAAATGATATTTTAGATAAATAGATAGATAATAACTTTATTGCACACTTTATAAAAGACAGAACAATACATATATAAGAACACAAACTAAACTAAATGTACAATAGGCGGCCTTATCGCTAACAGCGATCTCTTCCAAAATTTTAAATGATATTTTAATTAAGGCTATTTTCTATAACATAGGTAAGTGTTGAATTACTTCGCATAGAGTCTGGTCAATACATCAAAACTAAACACGAGTCAAACAACACACCAATCTAACTCTATAAGCCAATACTCACGCTTTCGCATAGCTACAGGCGAGGCCATAGAAGAAGAGAATACAATCAATTTATAGACATCTATAGAACAATAAAACGTTTCAGTAAGGTCAGTGAATGTCTGGATGGGGCGAGTGAAAATTAAGAAGAGTAAAAATTAGATAAGATAAGGTAATTCTTTATTACACACACCAATTATAAATATTTACATAAAAACTTAAAAACTACAAAAACGTATGCGTAATGGGCGGTCTTATTGCTTAAGGCAATTTCTTCCAGACAACCTACACATTACAAATTAGGACACAGTAACAAAAATAGTCCTGAAACTTCTTTTGTGCTTTGGTCGCCATCTTAATTACTGACAAATTACCTTTCATTAGACCCGCTGATTACAAATTAATCTTTCTAATTTTACAAATGTCAACCTGATAATACTGATGCAACAATACCGAAATATCATATCTCATTATTCTGTTTAGTGAAAGTAAGTTATCATTTTCACTCGCACCAATACCCGACTAAAGTATATCATAGAAGAGTGTGCAGAGGGTTACTCAGAAATTAGCTTATCGTTAGTTAAGCATTGATAATAATTTACCTGAATCAGCCGCCGTGAACCCCATAACTACGCAGTAGAGCCAGAAGTCTTTGAAGAGCTTGTGTAGACGAGGCTTTGGTGGGTTCTTGATTGGGGGTAGACGCTTGACTAATACCTGAAGCAATGTAAGTTATGGTAAACGTTTAACTCTAATAGTGTTTTAGAGTACTAGTCTGATTTATTTATTTATTTCACACACACAACTGGTATAAAACCGTGTTTGATACACTTAGGGATGAATTATATTAGACCGGGCCTTGTCCGGGGCGTGCCGTGACCGTGGCCCGGACGGGGCACGGATTGGAAACGTTACATACATTTTATATGAACCAGTTTATATGTCACCGTGTATGATCCGTGTCCCGTCCGGGCCGGTGTAATAGAAACTGGCCACGGACACGGCACGCCACGGACACGGCACGCCCCGGACACGGCCCGATCTAATATAATTCATCCCTAATACGTTTGATACACTTTTGGCATCTACACATGCCAGTTTATCATTATAACAGTGCCAGTATATGTCAGCTTTTCTTGCACGTATAACTGTCCAATTTCATAATGTTCCTAACATCTTCAAATTCTTTAAAACACTCTCTTGAAAAATTTGTGTTTTGCAGATATACAACTATACGTAGGTAGCGTCGGAATGTTCGAGGAGTAATTTTTAGTATGTTCGAGAAGTAATTTCTAGAAAGTTCGAGAAGTAATTTTTAGAATGTTCGAAAAGTCATTTCTAGAATGTCAGAGAAGTAATTTCTGGTATGTTCGTGAAGTCATTTCTAGAATGTTCGAGGAGTCATTTCTAGAATGTCAGAGAAGTAATTTCTGGTATGTTCGTGAAGTCATTTCTAGAATGTTCGAGAAGTCATTTCTAGTATGTTCGAGAAGTCATTTCTTGACTGTTAGTGAGCTCACCGCTATGACGGGTATGAGCACGCCCAGGTTGCCGGCGCTGGCGGAGGCCTTGAGCACGGGCGCGGGCGCGCGGTCCGTGGCGCGCTCGCCGCCCAGCCCCAGCTGCACGAACAGCTCCAGCAGCCGCGTCACCAGCTCCAGGCGAGCTGATGTTCTATAATGTTGTATAACTCACCGCTATGACGGGTATGAGCACGCCCAGGTTGCCGGCGCTGGCGGAGGCCTTGAGCACGGGCGCGGGCGCGCGGTCCGTGGCGCGCTCGCCGCCCAGCCCCAGCTGCACGAACAGCTCCAGCAGCCGCGTCACCAGCTCCAGGCGAGCTGATGTTCTATAATGTTGTATAACTCACCGCTATGACGGGTATGAGCACGCCCAGGTTGCCGGCGCTGGCGGAGGCCTTGAGCACGGGCGCGGGCGCGCGGTCCGTGGCGCGCTCGCCGCCCAGCCCCAGCTGCACGAACAGCTCCAGCAGCCGCGTCACCAGCTCCAGGCGAGCTGATGTTCTATAATGTTGTATAACTCACCGCTATGACGGGTATGAGCACGCCCAGGTTGCCGGCGCTGGCGGAGGCCTTGAGCACGGGCGCGGGCGCGCGGTCCGTGGCGCGCTCGCCGCCCAGCCCCAGCTGCACGAACAGCTCCAGCAGCCGCGTCACCAGCTCCAGGCGAGCTGATGTTCTATAATGTTGTATAACTCACCGCTATGACGGGTATGAGCACGCCCAGGTTGCCGGCGCTGGCGGAGGCCTTGAGCACGGGCGCGGGCGCGCGGTCCGTGGCGCGCTCGCCGCCCAGCCCCAGCTGCACGAACAGCTCCAGCAGCCGCGTCACCAGCTCCAGGCGAGCTGATGTTCTATAATGTTGTATAACTCACCGCTATGACGGGTATGAGCACGCCCAGGTTGCCGGCGCTGGCGGAGGCCTTGAGCACGGGCGCGGGCGCGCGGTCCGTGGCGCGCTCGCCGCCCAGCCCCAGCTGCACGAACAGCTCCAGCAGCCGCGTCACCAGCTCCAGGCGAGCTGATGTTCCACGGACGTTGGCCGCTATGTTGGCTAGCGCGTTCAGGACTGCGCCTGATACGTGCCTGTGAATACAATTCATAGAGGCATTTGTAAGTCATTTAGAGTCCTGAAACCCGACGTTAAAATGTATTTATCAGAAGACTGACAGCAGCGTCGTTGTGCCGCACGACGTGTGTGTTGTTTTACAGCCAGTGAACATTTGACAAAAGTTATAAATGTAAGACTTATAGACATTGTAACCTGTACTAGAGCTACATTCTCACTTTTTAACAAAGCTCTTAAAATAAAAATTATAAAAAATACCTATAGACTGTGAAGTGAATTTAGTAAGTATGTATGGCTCTACTAACGTCCTCATACATACACAAAACTACAACATCAACATACTTCAAGGCAAGAGTAAATAGGTACCTTCTAGACTAGACCCTTGCTATCCATCTTCGGCCACATCGACACTTTCCATCAGGTGAGATTGTGGTCAAGCAAGGGTCTATCTTCACTAAAAAAAAAAAAAAAAACTTCCTCGACTGTGTGCCGAATGTGCCGATGTAGCAAAAAGTTTCACACAAGGATCAACTTTAGGACCATTCTTCTTATCTCACCTATACTGCTTCCTGTCGTCAGTGTGGTGGTAGGCGGCGCTGGCCGCCTCCACGGTGATGACGGTGAACATTCGCATGATCTCGTCATGGGCCGGACCTTCCGAGGTCGCTAGAGCCATGCAGCCGAGCTGGTCCACTATTAGCGTGTCCAGGGATGATGGAGAACGGCATAACCTAATACATCATGATACAACTATAATAAAATATCATAAAGCTGAAGAGTTTGTTTGAACGCGCTAATCTCAGGAACCTCTGATCCGATTTGAAAAATTATTTCAGTGTTGGATAGTACATTTATCGAGGAAGGCTATACTTTATATAAACTTCCCATATGTAGATAACGTAAAGAAGAGAGAAGCTGTCGGCAGGTCGGCTAGACAAAGATTATTAATTGTTGATGATTGGCTTATTAATTTAACACTTTTTCTTTACTATTAAATTAATTAATTTATTAACACAGTAAAATTATCACTTCCTCGGGAATATTGGACAAATCCACGAGTGCAAAGAAAGATACTTGCGTTTATTTTATAGGACCATATTTCTGAAGGAACAAACAGAATGTTAGTTTTCCCAAGTTTTTTTTTTACACTACTGAAGTGTAAGAAGTGAGGACAAGAAACGCAAACAGTCTAAATATTTAGCAGAACTTCACATACCTCTGTTGAAAGAACTGTAGAATGGTATCTGTTGTCTTTGGCGTGTCTTTCAAAGCCACGGCGACGTGGCCTAACATTATCACAATATTAGTGCTGATCAGCGACGATTCACTGAAACATAAAATTAAGAAACTGAACATCATTTCATTTTTCAAGCAATATTTATTAATTATTTCAGTAGTGTATAAATGCTCATATCCCATAACACCCCTATTCACGTTCCCACTGCTGGGACACAGGGACTTCTCTCTTGACGAGAGAGATTAGGCCTTAATTCACCACGCTGGCCAAGTGCGGGTTGGTGAATGACACATGTCCTTCAAACTTTTTCCAAAGTTCTCAGAACATGCCGGTTTCCTCACGATGTTTGCCTTCACCGTTAAAGCACGTGTTTATAAAGCACACATAATTTTCCAAGAAGAAAAATCAGAGGTGCGCGGCGGGGTTTGAACCCACGACCTTCGGAATGAAAGTCGAGTGTGCTCCCACTTAGCCAACACGGCTTTTTAGATTAAGTGGAACTCTAGATAAAATAAATAAATAAATATTGCTGGACAATTTACACAGCGTGGTAAGCTCGAAGCTTGTGTTACGGGTGCTAGATTTCTGATATACTTAATATAATATACATACATAGATAGATATTTTTATAGATGTTACTATATTCTTACCTGTTTCTAATCTCAGCGGCTTCTAACGCGACGCAAAAAGTTTCTATCGCGTCTCGAAGCTTCCAGAACTTTCTTGAATGTTTGGAAGATTCTAAGATTCTATTCTAGCCTAAGCAGTGAAGAGTCGATTGCTGACAGACTCAACTAAGGCAAAACAGATCCAAAGTCAAAGCCAAAACGCGAAGCAAAAAGTTATCATCGTCTTGAAGCTTCCCGAACTTCCTAGAAAGTTCTAGATGTTTCGAAATCTCACCTGTCACTAGTCTCTGCAGTGAAGAGTCGATTGCTCACAGACCCAACTAGGGCCGGTACACAAAACGGGTCCACAGTCAAAGCGGCTTCTAACGCGACGCAAAGGTTCTCTATCGCCGCGTCTCGAAGCTTCTCGAATGGCGTAGATTTCACAGGAACGCCCGTTTCTGTAAGACCTTTCAACTCTTTGCCTTGAACTGTAATAACATGCGTTTTGATGATTAGTTTTATAGCTTGATGATTTAGTTTGCCGTCATTATGTTGGATGGAATAAGGATAAACCCGGCATTGGTAAAAATTCGGGTGTTTGACGATTAAAGCACTACATGGCATGAATCTTAAAAATAATTAAAATAGCGTTACAATGAAATGAATGATGATTTACACAAAAGCCTAAGCATAAATAAATAAATAAATATAGAATCAAGGGCCGACTAGAATCACTCGTGAAACGTGAAAAATTTAATTCTTCCTTGACCTTTGCCCAGCAATATGGCTAATTATAAATAAACCGATTGCAATGTGCCAACTCGCGTGAACTCATCTTCTGTTTTCCCGCGAGATGACGAATAATCCGAAAATAGTATGGGACGGTTTTGTTTTTTTTTTTTACGGAGTTTGGTAAACCAATACAAACTTTGATTACGTTCTAATTGCATTTGTTTCTAAGATGAAAACATAAAATGGCGTGAAAACAAACAATAGAAGCTTACGTGTGACTTTCATATGTTCCTTCCCAGATTTCTCAAGTTCCAACTTATGTAGTTTAAATAATATCGGTGATGGAGTAACTAGGAAATCTCTGAGGCAGTATATTGAGGTACTTGCTATCGACGGGAATTTTGTTGCTAATTTACCTAGCCCCTGAAAAAAAGATAATAATTACTAATATATCGATACTTCCTACGTATCTCCGTGTAACTGCCAGATACACACGTATACGTTTGATGCATTTTTGGCAACTACACATTGTTTATCATTATAACTTACAAAAAAAAAGTTTACCCTAAGTACGTTTTTCTTGCTCGTATAACTGTCCAACTTCATTATGTTCCTAACATTTTCAAATCTTTCAAACGCTCTCCTGCTAAATTTGTGTTTTGCAGATACACAACTATACGTAGGTAGTGTCGATATAATATACCTACGCTAATATTAAGATGATAATATTGCGCTTACTTACACAAGACGGCTCAATATTAGAACCGTGTAGGCTTAGTAGCATACCGATTTTCATTTCAGAGGTCGTGGATTCAAACACTGCACCTCAGGGTATTTCTTCATGAAAAAATATGTACGCTTGAAAAGCAAGTTCTTTAACGGTGAAGGTAAACATCGTGAGAACACCGGCATGTTCTGAGAACTTTGAAAAGTTTGAAGGACATGTGAGACTAACCTAACCACCCCTTAATCTCTCCCGAGAGAAGCCCCTGTGTCCCAGCAGTGGGAACGTAAAGAGGTGTGATACTAGGTTTAGGCACATGCTGATATGGATAATGAAGATTTTCCAAGTGAATTTAAAGATTTTATAGAAATAAATGATAATTGAATAATTTGAATACTTACTTCTAAACAAACCATCAGCAGTGGCATATGGGCTAAAATTAATTTATGATTATGATTCGAGTTTATCTTTTCAGTTAATCGGCCACATAGTGAATCAGCACCTGAAATAACATATTTAAAATACATAATTAAAAGGTTATTTATTTAATAAAGATTTCATATACCAAGCCAATCTCAATATGTTAGTTTATTTTAGGACTATTGAATATTTTACACAGTTAATAAGAAAATAAGTACTGGTTGTTTTTATTTATGCATTTTAAAAATATTAATATAGGCAATAATGAGGATTGTTTAAGGTGAAGGCGTCATAGATTAATTATTGTATTTTAAGAACATCGTAATAAATTAAACAAAGCTATATATAAGCCAGATTATAGGGTATTCCAGACTTATAACAATAATTTTCATGTAAAATATATAATTAAAAAAAATTACATCAGGAACTTAACGTGAGAAAAATTGCAAACAATACAGATCCGATATAAAAAAAAAAACAAAAAAAGTATAATAATATCCAATTACATTTAATCCTTATTTTGTTAGTAGGTTCCTTATTTTATATGTTAGTCTTGTTACTAGTTAACGTAAGTTTTGTTAGTAGGGTCTTAAGGGGCCACTCAAACTGAAAGAAATACCTATTATTACTGTTAATGCATTTATAAGTGCTGGCACGTTAAATTCTTCATCCACTGTGGAACCATAAGTTATATAAATACACATACATATATAATGATAATATACACTTAAATATATTAATTTTAATAAATTGCTTTATTTAAATTTCGCCAAAGGTTAAGATTACAGAAGCTTCAGAATTGTGATCGTTAATAAGCCAATTTATTATAAAAAAATCCAATATGTACTTATTTCTCACTTGCGAATATTTATACTCAAACATTTATATGGTGAATTAAGGTCTTAAAGCCTGGAGCAGACCGGATGCGTATGCGTGACTTCGACGTAACCACGTCGTTGTCACGCGCCTGCTTACGGCGTAACCCAATGTCACACCGAGCTACGGATACGTCTACCCTGACGCTTACGCAATAGAGCTGAGAACGCAACGCATGCCTCGTGCCCGGCTCCAGCAACCATATTACTGTTTTTGAAGGTGTTGTGCACTATGTGTTACGAAGATTGGGTATTATATGGAGTTCATCTGTTCTAGTAATTCATCTGTCGAGGAAGAAGCTATATTACTTCTATTGTGCCAGAATACTTCTGCTTGCCACACACTTTTACAGCCGTGTTGGCTAAGTGGGAGCATACTCGACTTTCATTCCGAAGGTTGTGGGTTCAAACCCCGCCGCGCACCACTGATTTTTCTTCTTGGAAAAATATGTGTACTGTAAAATACACATGTAAATAAATAACACGTGCTCTAACGGTGAACGCAAAACATCGTGAGGAAACCGGCATGTTCTGAGAACTTTGAAAAGTTTGAAGGACATTTGTCATTCACCAACCCGCACTTGGCCAGCGTGGTGAATTAAGGCCTAATCTCTCTCGTTAAGAGAGAAGTCCCTGTGTCCCAGCAGTGGGAACGCGAATAAATTATGACTTCTGCTTGTCCAAAAAAAAATGGGTCCATGATATAAATGAACGGAATGTACCTATATACAATGATTTGACTGTATAAACATTCATATTTATGCACAATTTCAATAAGTTTTTCTTTTTTATCGCTATTAATTACTAATCAAAACAAAATAAAAATCACTTTTTCTATATTAGATAATAATTTCGTGCAGGGAAACGAAACATAAAAAAATATTGATTCTGAGTCGACAACATATATCCGGAAAATTCGTATTATGGAGAATTTCGTTAAATTCCGACTGTAAAAATACAAATAATAAACAAACCGCCATTTTTGGTGTCAACAAACACGTTCCGTTTCCATAGATACGCCTTCATTTTGTAATAAAATACAACTGACAGTAATTTCGCACGCACTGCAAAGGTACGTGCGTGTTCAAATATGTTCGGTTTGACGTCCATAATGGCGCGCCATTGAATACAACGTCATCAATGCGACGTTGCCGCTCTGTTCTGCGTAAGGCATGGCGTAAGTCACGCAGCCTGTTTGTGTCATGGGAGCTGCATTCCGTAGGGCTACACATTACGTCTACTCGCACGTCTACGTCACGCAAGCGGTGTGTCCTGTCTCATACATTTCCATACATTACAACTCAGTGGTACGTGCACATGCACGCATAAGTGTACGTATACGCATCCGGTCTGCTCGAGGCTTAAAGCCTGGAGCAGACCGGATGCGTATGCGTGACAACGACGTAACCACGTCGTTGTCACGCGCCTGCTTACGACGTAACCCAATGTCACACCGAGCTACGGATACGTCTACCCTGACGCTTACGCAATAGAGCTGAGAACGCAACGCATGCCTCGTGCCCGGCTCCAGCAACCATATTACTGTTTTTGAAGGTGTTGTGCACTATGTGTTACGAAGATTGGGTATATGGAGTTCATCTGTTCTAGTAATTCATCTGTCGAGGAAGAAGCTATATTACTTCTATTGTGTTGTGCCAGAATACTTCTGCTTGCCAGACACACTTTTACAGCCGTGTTAGCTAAGTGGGAGCATTCTCGACTTTCATTCCGAAGGTTGTGGGTTCAAACCCCGCCGCGCACCACTGATTTTTCTTCTTGGAAAAATATGTGTGCTGTAAAAAACACGTGCTCTAACGGTGAACGCAAAACATCGTGAGGAAACCGGCATGTTCTGAGAACTTTGAAAAGTTTGAAGGACATTTGTCATTCACCAACCCGCACTTGGCCAGCGTGGTGAATTAAGGCCTAATCTCTCTCGTTAAGAGAGAAGTCCCTGTGTCCCAGCAGTGGGAACGCGAATAAATTATGACTTCTGCTTGTCCAAAAAAAATGGGTCCATGATATAAATGAACGGAATGTACCTATATACAATGATTTGACTGTATAAACATTCATATTTATGCACAATTTCAATAAGTTTTTCTTTTTTATCGCTATTAATTACTAATCAAAACAAAATAAAAATCACTTTTTCTATATTAGATAATTTCGTGCAGGGGTACGGTAGACTCGATCGAAACCTTATTTAAATAACGAAACATAAAAAAATATTGATTCTGAGTCGACAACATATATCCGGAAAATTCGTATTATGGAGAATTTCGTTAAATTCCGACTGTAAAAATACAAATAATAACGCTGTCGCCATTTTTGGTGTCAACAAACACGTTCCGTTTCCATAGATACGCCTTCATTTTGTAATAAAATACAACTGACAGTAATTTCGCACGCACTGCAAAGGTACGTGCGTGTTCAAATTTGTTCGGTGTGACGTCCATAATGGCGCGCCATTGAATACAACGTCATCAATGCGACGTTGCCGCTCTGTTCTGCGTAAGGCATGGCGTAAGTCACGCAGCCTGTTTGTGTCATGGGAGCTGCATTCCGTAGGGCTACACATTACGTCTACTCGCACGTCTACGTCACGCAAGCGGTGTGTCCTGTCTCATACATTTCCATACATTACAACTCAGTGGTACGTGCACATGCACGCATAAGTGTACGTATACGCATCCGGTCTGCTCGAGGCTTAACTCTCACGTAATATGGGTGATGATTTGCTCCGTACCAAGAACTCTCGACTTTCATATACATATAAACAAAGTCGAGTTGGTTACACCATTTATAACTTCAGAACGGCTGAATCGATTTGGCTGAAAATTGGTGCAGAGATAGCTTTGTTTTTTTGTTGGATTTTGTAATTTTTTTTTGTTTTGGTGTAGAATAAAGTGTTTTTTTGTAAAGAAAATATAAAAAGAAGATGTAGATAACATACCAGTCTCGTCCCCAATAGCCCACACTAGCAGGTCGACACAGGCCGAGTTAGCCATGACGTTAACTTTGAACTTGTTGACGGTCGCGAAGTTACTCTCTCTGTCCTCTCGCTCCGACGCGTCGTGGTGTCGACTCTGTAGCTCTGTCTGTCCGCTGAGGAACAGGCATTTTACGAATTCCTGCAAACGTTCATCATCACTAAATAGAAATAGATATGACTTTTTAAACTATCATGGTTTTTAACAATATTAGAACTTGAAACGGATAACATATTTGCTTCTGCAGCAAATGCTGAGTGGTGACCAATTTGTGTCTTTAGTTTTAAGTTTAGCTCTTAAGTACTTTATGTTCTTTCTTATTTTTTATGACACAAATAAACTTATTTTATTCTTTATTATACATTTAAATGTTTTTGGTAACCATAATTTAAATTATGGGATGTTACCCGTTTCAAGTTCAAATATCACTAAATCGATTGACGATCTCTGTGGCGCTGCGGGCGAATGTCCGCCTGCGACGCATGAGGTTACGGGTTTGTTTCCCGACTCGGTTCTGCCACACTTGTGCCTAGTTTCCGGGAGTTATATTTGTATATTAAACATACATTTACATTACATTTATTCTACGTATGTATATTATGTTAAGTAAATTAAAAAACCAGAAATCTAACACCAAGAACACAAGGTTATTGACCAAATACGCCAAGTGTTCTGTAGTGAGACATAATATTAGTTTTTATGATGTAGATAAATGATATTTAAATATACTGACCTGAACATCTTTGGTGAAGGGTCCGGGTAAGTCTTTCTGATGCTGCAGAACTTCTCTGAGCAGCGTCACCATAACCAGGTTCAAGGTTTCCGAAAACGATTTGTACGGGAACACCTGAAAATGATCATCTAAACCTGAGAAATCACTGAGAAAATGTGCCCTCAGTAAACAATCCAACATACCAGTTAAATTATTAACAATGTTTTGAAACAATACTAAAATATTTTTTTTATTTCTTTGCTCTTTTTCCTTCCAAAGGTTGCCTGGAAGAGATCGCTCTTTAGCGATAAGGCCGTCCATTATACTTGTTTCTTCTGTTGTATTTGTTATTTTTGTTTGTTTATATTGGTGTACAATAAATCGTTTTTTTTTAGTATTTGTGTATTTGTAAAACGAATTACCTGTATTTGCCCAGAAGCGTGAATATCTTCCGCCTCCTCGTCCAAAAACGCCAACAGATCTTTGGTCAACAGCTTCTTAGCCAACGACAGAATTGACTGAAGATACGTCACATAGAACTGAACACTAACCCTCTTCTCAGGAGATTCAGAGAACCTCATATAAGGGAACTGGTTAAAACTAGATCCGAATTTACTAAAGAAATACGTCGTCGGATCGTATGGCACAGAATGATAACTGTTCAAAGACCCGCGTTTGATCGTGCCGGTACTATCTATCGTATCTGTGCCGTTCTCTAATAAATGCTCGTTGTTGGGATTTAAGTTACCAGAGAGTGACCTTGGTATAATAGGACGGAATTGGTTGAACCTTCTCTTTTTGTCTAACGTTGCGTATTCGAAATTGGGTTCGGGTTCTTTCGTTTTGACAGGGCTCGGTGGCTGCGGGAACAGTCTGCAGAGTAATGGAGGGTCTACCGTGGAGTATCTACCCATGGACCTAGCCAGGCCTATGAGAGTGGGGATGGTGCTTTTGCAGAGCTGCAGTTTGGTGATATTGTCTTTGTTTTCGTGGCATTCGAGAATGGTTTTCGTTAGGTTCGACATAAGCTCTATTTGGGCTGTGATGATTTCTTCTCGGAGCGAGGGTTGTTTTGTTGCGACGTCTGAGAGTAAGGTGTTGAGGCAGAAACTGTACTTTTCTGCCATCGGTATCCCTGAAACAAAACAAATATATTGTAATATTTCTATTTCATGATGCCTTAGTATATAAAAGTACATATTATATTAAATTTCGTAAGAAAAAATATAAATAACTTAAAAATCCGAGTTCAAATTCGATTTAAAGGCAGCCATTTACATAAGTAAATTGCAAAAACAATCAAGATCTATTTAAACATTCCTAAAATACTATACTACGCAAACTAATTTGGTATTGAAAGAGTTTGTACATTACTCATAATCCAAATAAAAGCATAATAACTCGTAAATAACTTTAGATACGTTTAATTTTGGTGACGCAAATGTATAACAGCTGTGTAAAGTTTAAGTTTACTTAGTTCTATCAAATTACACGAGCAAATTTTCGAACAGTAGGTAAGTACTTGAAGGTAAATTTCTGGTTAATACAAGATGAATGCGGCTAGAACAAAATGACATGACTAAGTGGTAAATTTTTGTATATTCTCAGTTACTGTTGGTGTTATTATACAACGTCAGCAGATGGTAGTAAAACTATTCCATAATTATTTATACTATCATGCCACAAAACTTTTTCTGCGCTTTTTCTCTTTTTTCCGACTTAACATACTATGGGTCCGCGGTAAAAAGCAACATAACTTTCCATAATAAATAGAGTATCTGAGACATAATGTATTTCTTTCTGTTTCTGAGTTTTATACCTACTTAGGTACCGTATTTAAATTAACACTTACAAAATATAAATACAAAATTACTTATAGTGCACAAGGTACGTTATTTACCGTAGAACAATTAAAATAAATGCCTGTATTTAGATGTATTTTTCCTACTATTTAAATACTTCACTAAAACCTATGATTATTTTTCAGATAAAATTGTATTAACAAACGCTCGCTGATTTTACTCTGTTCAAGAAATAAACTAGTCATTTTATATTAAAGACTAAAATTCTACCCTAAAAAGCAGGCATAATAAATAGATAAGCACATTGATATTATATGTACTTATATGCAAAATTTGTTTTTGTTTCTACAAACATATAAATTTGTCACCCTTGCTGAAACGGCTAAACAGATTCAGTTAAAAAAATTAACATTGCTTATTAATAGGAACGATAAATAAATAAAAACAAAAGAAACACGGTCTCCACTAAGTTAGGACAGTAAAACAGTTTTCTGTAATTATAATGACAAAATTATATATGAAGTAAAAATTACAAGCAATGCCAGAATAACAAAGCGACTCTACATGTTTTATATATGAGTTAGTGGATTCAAAGATATAAGAGCCAATTCTAGAAAAAAATACTAAATATCAGCTTGATGGTCATATGAAGATGTCGAGAACTATGTTCATACTTCTAGTGGCAATATTAATGATAAACCAGGTGTGTAAATTTGTATACCTACTATCGAAATAACAACAAAGAAATATTTTATTATATTCTCTAAATCTTATTTGTGTATATGTGGAAAAGGGCAGCCGGATATAAAATAATCATCTTCTTATATTAGGTAGCTAGCTAATGTGGTTTCTAGATCAAATAAAGAAAGAATTAAATTGTTTTTACGTAAAGTCAGATTGTTTATTGATTAGATTGTTATGTCCCTCGACAAAAAGTTAACTTAACGTGAGGTTTAGTTAACCTATAGATTTTAAAATACATTCATTTGAGCCTTATTAAAAGGCAGAATACAGACCGCGTTATCATGCATATTGTATGAGTCTGGTATCCGAAGTCTATCTTTAGGTCGGTTTGAAGTGACTTACGACCTTGCAGATCTAATGTCGTGATATGAACAGTAAATTCCGGGCTTGTTTCAACTGCACTGCTGTGCTGTCGGATATAAGCTTATCTTGAATTACTGTTCATGTTCGGATTTTGGTTTAAGTGATATATTTTTTTTAATTATATTTTTTTCTTTTATGTCTGAATCAATTTTGAAAATATAACAGTTACGACAACACTGTGTTAATAAATAATAAAATAAATACATTCTGTGCTAAATAATTAATTTTGGAGTGTATTGAAAAGCTGTATTAAAATTTTCAAAATAACTACAATTCCACATAAAGAAACAAAACCACGTAACATTCTGATTATCTGTCTTTGATAAATTTAAAATCTTCTGAACAATTTTATACGCTTTTTTTAATAGATTTCAAGTTCAGTTCTTTTGACTCACAGATAACCCTTTTGACTATACCAGAAAGCATTTACGGCTAAAATGGCAATCAAACCTATAGAACTTTTTTGCAGAGCTCACAAATCCAAGGCTTAAATAAAATTGGTAAATTAAAACATTTTTCTCGTAGAATATATCAGGAGTAAAAGAAAGGCCGATTTAGTCGGTAATATAAAAATATATACTTAGTCAAACTTAATAAATATATTCACGAATTTTAAAAAGCTTTTATAATCAGCTTCGTTTGCATTTTTTACGTTATATACATATAGTTCATTATAGCTAATAATAGCCTATAGCCTACCCCGATAATTAATATACTATCCAACACTGAAATTTCAAATCGGACCACAGGTTCCTGAGATTAGCTTTATAATATTAGTATGGATCAAATGCGCTAGATTTTCTCAATGGGTTAGATGTTGCCGTGAGCATTGTCAGCCATTATTTACTTAAGTTTGTTTATTGTGAATTTTAGGGTTCAGCGGTGGTATCGGTGCAAATGGCGGCTTTGGTTTTGTATTCAACGCAAGCGCAGCTGGTGGAGTCACAGGGGGGACTAGTGGACAAGGACAAGTGCTGCTGAATAGCGCTAGAAAACCCTTAAATCATACACCATTGACACATTGCCACGCACTTGCTTTATCTTATAGAATTACAAACGAGCGAGAATGCGTTTTCTTTGTGCGTGCTTGTTTGAGATAAAAACAAAAAGACCACGCAAAACGCAGCGTGGTGCGTGCCAGTGAGATAATCGCCAACAAATACTAATAAAAGCATGTAATTTCAATTATCCTTTTAGATTTATTCGTTTATTAGTTATTAATTTTTGTAAGTTAAAATATTTTCATCTTTAAACGCTAACGTCAAGTATGTAGTACCTAATATACATGTTATTTTGGAATTATAAATATATACATAGCAACATATGTCACCATTTCCAAATTCGTTCCACAAAGAGATTTTAAATAGATACGAGCGAGCCAAAAAACACATGCTTGTTACATAGTGTACACAGTTGCTTTAATATTTGACGGTAATATTATATTTTGTGGTTTTCCATTATTTGCCTTGAAATATGAGTATAAAAGCAGAAAATTCGGTTAAGTAATTTATTGGAGACGCGGCTATCAAGAATTACGGTATTAAAAAGATTCAGTTATGTTCAAGAAAACGTCTTTCGTTTTTGTGATGGCGATGATGATTTGCCACGTTATGGTATGTACCAAAGTAATAAATATTATTTCGATTATAAATAAAATTACTTACTCCCTGTTTCCTTTGGCCACGAAATCACGCATTAACGGCTGGGTCGATTTAGGTGCTATTGGTTTTAAAATAGTAGACGAGGAAGGTTTAAAAGGTGAGAAAACATGGGAATCAAGCAGGAGAAGCTAGTTGAATATAAAATAAAGATAGTAATCAGAACGTGTACTCAATAACATCATTATAATAGTCTAATGCATAATTTTTCTTCAGTAATAATAAACTAATACAATAATAAATATTAAACAGTAAAGTGTATTCTGAAGTCTAGCTGAGCATGTATTTAGAGTCTAACAAGATCTTTATTTATTTCAGTGCAAACCTCTCGATGGTATACCATGCCCTATCGGTAAGACAACAAACAATAAATTATATTTAATTAATTAATTAATTAATAAATAATATTCATCATACTTAATAGTATAATACACTTAAACTTTACGGCGTTTTAAAGATTTTCCTCAGAGAAAACATACTTTTTGCGCTAAGTTATCTACTACTCTTATCTCTTGTAATAAATATCTAATAATAGTAATAAAGTATGGATGAGAGAAAATATGGAACATCCATACATTCTTACAAACTTTTGCATTTATGTAGTAAGAAAGTATAGTATGATGTTACATTATCACCGAACGCCATAAGTGTTTCATTCAAAAGCGGCACGTGTTATTTTAGTGATTATTGAAAATATTATTTTCTTGCAGAAGCAGCTAAGGATGCTCTGGGTGGTGCAATTGGGGATAAAGCTTCGGGATTAACAGGTAGGTTTATACCGAGATTATATTAAAGTTTCTTGTACAATGATGTCGCATGATCTATCTATACTAATAATAAATCTGTAAGGGTTGGTCATGGAGTAAGTTAGTTTGTTTTCAGAGATATTGTGTTTATAGGCTCGATATATGATAGGTACTGAAACTAATTTTACGATTTTTAGATATTTTTTTGTATGTTCCGCCATAACTCTTATAGACCAAGAGCCTGTGATGGCCAGACCTTCCTTTAATTCACAAGCGTGAAAATTCTTTCATGTATATGTCTAACATAGGTAAGAATAACCCCCAAACATGAAACCTGGATCGCGGTTCCTTTGGGAGATAACAACCTTTTACCTGTTATCTCCCAAAGGAACCACGATTAATAGCCTATCCTGTGTCCCTGACCTCTAAATGTTTACCGTCAAAATCGGATCATTGGTTTAATAACCTAAGAGCCCGTGATGGCCAGACCTTCCTTTAATTCACAAGCGTGAAAATTCTTTCATGTATATGTCTAACATAGGTAAGAATAACCCCCAAACATGAAACCTGGATCGCGGTTCCTTTGGGAGATAACAACCTTTTACCTGTTATCTCCCAAAGGAACCACGATCCAGGTTTCATGTTTGGGGGTTATTCTTACCTATGTTAGACATATACATGAAAGAATTTTCACGCTTGTGAATTAAAGGAAGGTCTGGCCATCACGGGCTCTTAGGTTATTAAACCAATGATCCGATTTTGACGGTAAACATTTAGAGGTCAGGGACACAGGATAGGCTATTAAAATTCTTCCAGTTATGATAAGACGTAGCCACCATTCAAACGCGGACGGTGTCGCGGGCACCACTAGTAGATGTATAAATTTAAATCTGGATGATGATTATGGGTCGTTTTATTTCTAGATGCCACAGGCGCTGCTTCAGGTTCAAGTGAAAAAGTATCTACAGCAGCCGCGACTGCACGTGAGTATTACTGATAGAAGTAAAAAATTAAGGAAATTAATATATATCGCTGGCTTAATTTTCAAGCCTCGTAACTCTAAAAATTTTCAAAAAATTGATTTGAATACCATCTTAACTAACATCTAACTAAAGAAATATTTTGCAGAATCATCTACAAATGGCGGGACATCGACTGCGGAAGCTGTTGCACGTAAGTATAATGATTAAATATATGAGTTTTAGAAAATTATGCTGTTTTAAAATTAGATAAATAGATAATAATAGCTTTTTATTATATTTTTATTGTTGCTAATTTTTTTTTAGTCCAGCCATATTTAAAAAAAAAATTGTGTTTTTGTTGCAGAATCCGCGACGCAAGAAACATCCGGTGGCGCGACAAAAGAAACTTCCGCCACCGCGACAAGTGTAACAAGTTAGTATTATGTATATATTTCATAGATATAAACAATAAGGCAACAGAAGTCACATAATCTTTTGGTAGTGACGCCACAGAAGGTGACTTATAAGGCATCAGCAGCGTCTATAGACGAATGACTAAATTTATGCACCCCCATGAAAGTGAAATCTTCGCACCAATCTGGGGATAAGGATTTTAATTAAGTTTTGGCTTCAAATATAACAATTTATTTGCACAAGGCATAGAAATGATGAACCTACTTCAAAATTATATTTGAACATGAAACGGGTAACATACCATGATTTAATTGTTTTTGAGTTTTCCGATATTTCGACACTGTTGCAAGTTTCATGTTCAAATATAGTTAAAAACCATGATAGTTTAAAAAGTTATACTTCAAAATTATTTCATCATTAGAGTCCAACATTATCACGATTATGGATTAGTATGAAAACTGAAATCTTCGCACCAATCAGGGGATAAGGATTTTAATTAAGTTTTGGCTTCAAATATAACAATTTATTTGCACAAGGCATAGAAATGATGAACCTACTTCAAAATTATTTCATCATTGGAGTCCGACATTATCACGATTATGGATATTAGTATGAAAACTGCGATTAGTTGTAAGATTACAGTAAAACTCTAAAATAGCATGAAGCTATTGACAACAGAGCAAAGTGATGTACCTACTAACTGCAAAAAATATTCCCAGGTACATCTAAGGATGGCGAGGCAACTGCAGCAAGTACGTAGAATAGAATATAATATATTAACGTCAAAGCGCTATGTGCAAAAGTCCCACTGCTGGGCAAAGGAGTCCCTCAGAAAATAACCATAACCACTTTGATCGTACGATGAAAAACGCATCGCACCATCGTACGACCGCTGCCAATTGGGACTCCACTTAGTGGCTTTTTTCACAACTTATTTTAGGGATGCGGCAGACATATTCGCTTACTTCATTAAACACTAACACAGAGAAAACCCATATACATTGGGTATTAAATAAGACGTTAAAATAACGCCACTCTAAACACTCTGCTGCAGAAGCTAGAGGCATTACTGTGGTGCAGTAAAGGAGCGAGATGCGTCTGTACCATTCTACTGCGATCACCAAGTCACCAACCCGCCTGGCAAGCCTGGGGATTACACCAAATCCCTTATAACCTTATGAGATTGCTATGTATTGTTGTTGTGTTGTGTTACCCTACTCTACTTCTTCTTCTTTTTTCCGTTCTTACAATAAAATTTAGGTGTTCTCTTTTTATTTTATGTACCTTTAGTTTATGTATTATATTGTATTGTATTGTATATAGAATTAAATGTTGTCGCAATTATAGCGACAGTTGATTTAGTTTAAGTAGTCATAGCCGACGGTCACTATGTGGCAATAGGTAGGCCTACTAGGTATAAAAAAAAAAAAAAAAAACCTTATGAGATCTATTGGGGAGACCCGTGCCTATCATTCATTTATATTTTTTTCGCAGCTTCCGTCACGAAAGAAGCTACTGCAACCGGCACAAGTACTGCAGGTTTGTATTATATCTGGATATATATACATATATAATATGTGTGTATGAATATATATATCTATGTACGACTGAAACGTGAAACTGAATATTGGTGGAGATATAATTATCTTAGAACCAGGAGATGGACATAGGGTACTTACCGAGGAGATATCAAAAATGCGGGTGAAGACGCGGGGCGGAAAGCTAGTACAACATAATTAATATTAGAATAGATGGTTTAGATTAGATGTTTTCAACTGTTTCAGGCGGCGCAAGCGCACTCACTGGAGCGAGCACTGGGACTGGGGGTCTAGATGGCGTTGGAGGTATCGAAGGGATAGCAGGTCAGTGTGTCGGTCAGCCTGGAAGAGATCGCTCTCAGCGATAAGGCCGCCCCTTGTACTTTTAACTTTTGAATAGTATTCAGTTTTGTAATTGTGTTTTGTTTTATAAGTACAATAAAGTGTTAATTCATTCATTCGCCTATACTAAAATAATATCCACACATAACAAACATAAATTGTAAAATAAAATAAATAAATAAAATAAAAAATAAATAAATAACCACCCCTATTATAAATAATGCAAGCTACACAGGGGTTTTTAATACTAAGCTGATAACAACCCTTTTTTGGCACACATCAGTATAGGGCAGACATACCATCCATCACATGATTTCCATTTCCCAACACAATGGTAATACCTACTTTTTTTCTGTTGTTTTTTTCATTTAATTGTTTGTTTTCGAAATCAATCAAATAATATTTATGTATATTAATGCATATCTAACTTTATTGTATTATTCTCAGCTAAACCGATAGAAGCGGCGAAAACGGTTATTGCAGGTAAGTTTCTTAAAATAAGGACACTAATTTATTAAATATTAATATAAATATTATGAGATCTGACTGCGGGATAAGTGCCCTTACTGTTTTTTTGCTTAAAACTAAATTTCTGCGTCAATTTATAATTAGGAGAATATGTATTAGGTTGCCTATAAAAATGTTGCCGCTAGTATTTATAAATGAATTTATATTAATGGGTCTACTACAGTGAAATGTTATGTACTAACTAATTGAAAAAGTAATAAACCTTTTTGTATTTTTTATTATTAAACCTCATTTTATGCGTACCTACTTTTGGAATAGATTTGAAGAGTTCATGATGATTTTTTTTACAGCCGATATAGAATTAAAAAAGGAGCTCGCAACAAAAGGACGTAAGTAGTTGTTTTATGTTGAAATAGTAAAATGTAGCTTTATTGGAATTTGATAAAACTGTAAAGTCACCTCAACTGTCATATGGCATGCTTCTTTTATGTTATAAAAAAATGTATCTATCAATGTTTAACTAACATATTTTTCTGTGGATTGTAAGAACAAACGAATGCTGAACGCATTTTAACTGAAGTTTAGTTTTATTCGTAAGAAAGTAAGTTTGTTCTATGGGTGCAAGATGATTAAATTTAATATGTACCTAAACTACATGATTTTGAGTAAATAGGTACATACACCAGTCGACTCGTATTTTGTATCGTCACACTGTGTAATTATTTTACCGAATAAAAATGTACAATGAGCATAAGTTTCAGTTATTATATTGATAATGATAAGATAAATGCAGTAGTTATTCTGAAAATAACTGAAATGGTTCCAAAAAAGTGGTTGTGACATACGAACGGACAGACAGACAGGCATCCCGAATCTATAAAGGTTCCGTATTTTTGCCATTTGGCTATGGAACCCTAAACACGGTAATCAATTTGACTTTTTGCAGTTGAAATCGCTGGAAGCCTTGGAGGAGGAAAGGCGGCTGTGGCTGGAGGTTAGTCTACCTATTGTACTAATACGCTAACATTTTCGAGCTATAAAATGTATCCTATGTACTTCTAGTGTTCCCACTTATTTAAATATTCTTCTTTACTTCAAACTCTTCATTGGCTCTCAACGAAAGGGTAAACGGTAAACTTGTTGCGATCACCAATCCTCGTGGAGATTATACCACCCCCAATCCGATAAAGGATTCTATTGGGAAGACTCATGCACATAAGTATGATATGACGTAATATGAGTTTTTTTATGTTGATTTTTTTCTTCACAGAAGCAATTTCGACTGCTCTTGGTGCAGCTGGTGGGATACCTAGTGTCGCTGGCGCTGGTGGGCTACCTTGTTCCACTGGTGGGCTATCAAACCCCGCTGGCGGGTTAGGTGTTGCCGCTGGTGCCGCTGCTAAAGTCATGGAAACCGGCGCGGGATTCGGAGGGCTAGGTTCCTCTCCCCTTGGAGCACTCACACCCGGCATCGCAACTTCATGAGGTTAGCATTACCTTATCATTAGCGCATATGGCGTTAGGTAGAGTACTCATAACAGGTCATTGTAAACTTAACTATAATCTACTCAAAACCGGAGCCACAGACAGCAGCCTGTGCCGGGGTTGCTTCGAGGCAGAGGAGACGGTAGAACATGTACTATTACATTGCACAGCCACTGAAGAGGCTAGAAAAGAGACAGGTCTAAGGCATCTTATTGATGCGGTAGCACGGTCTCCATCCTCAGATATGCTGAAAAAGCTCTGTTAGAAACCAAAGGTCTCCACTACATCAAGGAGTTAGGCTGGTTAGGGCCGAATTAGGCAAAGGGACAATGCACAACACGCTCCAAAGAGAGAAGTCAGTGTAGACCCTAGCTCCTCACAACAAATTAGAATTAGTGAAGTTGATATTCAGTATCTTAACAACCCGTATTATCGCGTGTTGATCATCATCATAACCACTAATTACGTTCTCAATCGCTGGCACAGGGACATCTTTCTTGACGAGAGAGATTAGGCCTATTCACCACGCTGGGCAAGTGCGGGTTGGTGAGTGGCATATGTCCTTTTTCTTTTAAGTTATCAGAACATGCCCGTTTCCTCGCGATGTTTGCCTTAACTGTTAGAGCATATTTTTTCAAAGTGCACATATTTTTTTCAAGAAGTAAAATCCAAAGGTGGCATGGCGGGGTTTGAACCTATGACCTTCGTAGTGAAAGTCGAGTGTTCTCCCACTTAGCCAACACGTCTCCTGTGGCTGGCTTGTTGATATTTTTACTAATTCATGCTATTTTGTTTCAGGTTCACCTTGTCCCTGGTTCAATAGGACAACCGAAAATACTATCAAGCAAGAAATATTAAAAGCTTCATGATAATAAAGACATTTAAATATTAACAGATATTTTATTGTACCCCTAGTTTGGAACTTGGCATCAGTTTAATTTCTATTATGGCCTTTTTTCATAACTTACTATAATATAACTTTAGTCAGATTCAACAATACTTATTTAATTAAATGAGCTTTTCAACATCTCTATTTGCTGAAGATTAGCTGAAGATTTGCATAACATATCTCATTTGTAATTTGAGCTCATAATGAAAATTCTAGCTTAGCCTTGTTAATAGCTTTGAGTGATTCTGAGCCTATTAATAAGCATTGTCACTGAAAACCTACTTGTCGATAACTTTCGTCTTGAAGCACGGATAAATGTTGGTGTATTTGTCAGAATTATAGTTTTATCTTAAGCTCAATATGAAAATTTTGAGATGATTAAAATAAATTGACCTGCTTTAAAAAAACCTAATTTAACTGTTAGTCCAAGGTGGATAAAATAAATAAATAAATATTGCTATAAAATTCACACAGCAACATCTAGCCCTGTGGTAAGATATATGTATATTGTATGTTAAGCCATGATTATAAAGTATGTTTTTCTAATGGAATTGCTTCTCCAGCATGATAACATATTTGCAAAATTATAAAAGCCATTATATTATTGCCATAATTAATTATTTTTTTACTGTAGACTTTTTAATTGATTCATAAAATGGTCCTTTCACATTTTGGACTGGTTGGCTCTGTATTGATTTAAGAGTTTATAAAAGTATGAAATAAATATGAAAACTCACTGTCAGCATTCCGGACCCGGTAAAGCATCTCCTCGAACTGTGCTTGTGGCAAGCATTTCAGCACCTTTAGGAAGTATGGCAGTAGCTTGTCTTGATGCTGCAAGCCGCTCTGCAGGAAGTATAGTCCCAGGGCTATTGAAGCCTCTTGGTTTCGAGTGGTGATTGCCAGCGAGCTTCCCGCTTGAGGGCACAGCATGAACAGTGTGTTCACCTGAAAGGGATTATAATTGTTACTTGACTTCAATTGGGATAGGAGCTAGATAAAATGATTGGTGATTACATTTAATTGTTAGACATTCATATGATTTTTAGTGTACCTACTTATTAATGTAACCCTTATCTTGATTTGACTTATTACATGAAAATAAAATATTTGTATTTATGATGCCTGATGCAAAATTTGTGTTGTTTGTTATGTTGTTGTTTGTTGAATGTTTTGTATAGTGTGTGAGCAGCAAATAAATGTATGTCTGTGTTGTAATACCCAACAGAGATGGTATGATGCAGACCTACTTTGTAAGCTACTTAATACTTATTCCTGTACTATCTCCTCCATCAAGATTAAACCTTGATTGTGGAAACTAGGAAACTTTCACTGTAACAAACCAAACAGAGAAAATATTCCTAATTTCAATGGTGAACGGCAAATCTACTAACATATTGACTGACAAATGGCTCGGAACAGATTGTAAGGCTTCATCCTCAAGGAGATGGTAAAGAAAAATATTGAGGATAGGATTTCTGTGACTAAGTTATCTGGGTGAGGTCATTTCACATATCCGTCTAAGGTCAGCTAAATATGAACAAAATTTGAGCGTTATGGAGTTGATAAAAATCTTGAATCTCTGATGCAAAGCATACAATTATAGCTGTTGATATCATCATAGAAAAACAATGCAAAATAATCATCGTAAAGTGTCGTAATTTACACCGACCTTTTCCCATGGCGTTGGGTTTATATTAGACAAACAACGGGCCAAATGTTGTACTGTTTGCTTGAAGAATTCGTGTTCATCCATTTCTGTGTTCAATTTGCTAGAAAAATCAACATTTTTGAGAATAAAACCAAATCACTTCGATCGCGAATTTCGCGATCGCGATCGTACTCTACTCGTACGTAAAACTGATGGGTGTGTTGTGTATGTGTGCCTGATTTAGGGACTGACATTGACAGTTAAACGACATTGACAGTAACATTTAAATTGTAATTTTCATATAGATTGAAAACATTTTCATTTGGTATAACCCCTGCAATTAGAAATGATATTTGGCAATGGCGGCGGGTACGTATGGTACGGTTGGCAAAACAAATTCTCAAACAGGCCGGCGTCACGACGAATTTTCCATAAAAACGTAATAGCAAAATGATTTGTAATTCGAGCATATTTCCACGGTATTATTATTAGTATTATTATTATTATTTAACAAGTATTTTTATCTAGGTCCCTCCCTACAGAGTTTTTTTTACAAAATAGATTTTTACAAGATTTGACGAATTATTGGAATATTTCTACGAATACTCATCGTACTAATTGCAGCGCAGGCGTTTTTTTAATCGTGTGAATAATAATAAAAAGTTTCATACGGCCTATTACCAGCACTCTGCGTTGAAAATGCAACACTGCTCGATAAAAAAGTGTCGCGTTCTAAAATCGCCGACGTGTGAACACTTACTTGGGTATGCATAAAGCGTTCAAATAGAACATCATTATTATTCATTTTATAAAACGGGAATTACTCACGTATTTACACAGGAGTTAAACAACTCTCGACGTTTCATCATTATTATGTTCTATTTGAACGCTTTTTTAACGGACGTTAAAAAACCTCTCGTGCGAATTAGGCCTGACTGACTATTTTTTTGTATCGCGTACTTCACTGTGTGAGTATAGACAGCGATAGAGAGTGAGCGAGAACGCATGCGAGTGGACGCCATTTCTAAATATCTTTTTTATGTGCGCACGTTATATTGTATTTTTACGGTCGTTTTAGCGGTCTAGAACGGATCAACTCGGCGTATTTATCCGAATGTTAAAAGTTACCTAGTATGTAGGTACATGTGTGGAATGTAGGCAGAAAAAAAAGTATTTTGTTTTTCTGATATGTAGCATATAACATTTGCTCCGTGGATATAACCTACCTATAGGTAGAATATGTAAAGGTGTTTTACGGCATCAGAGCAGTACCACCCTACCTTTTGAAATGTTCTGTAATCTGTGTGGGTGTCTGGGTGTTATTTAAGTATAAAAAATATCTATCTATGTATGTAAGTATATTATATTAAGTAAGTATATCAGAAATCTAGCACCCGTAACACAAGCTTCGAGCTTACCACGGGGCTAGATGTCGCTGTGTAAAATTGTCCAGTAATATTTATTTATTATTTATTTTATCTAAACATACGATTGATACCTACCTACAAGAGGTTCGACAAACAACGACATAAACGTTGAAAGTTAAAAATAAAACTTCTATAAATGATAAGTTATTTTTATATAAATATATATATTTGTACACGGTTAATTACTCCCTTGGAAGTTTGAGGGCCAGCTCTCGTAGTTTGCCTCTGGCTATTTTCAGCACGGCGGTTTTCGGGATATCTTCCTCATTCATAAAAATGACCCCACCTCGCAAATGCTGTGTTTCAGAGAAGTTATCTGAAAATAGAAATAATATGCATTTGAAAACGGAACATGAACAAATATATTTCCACTTTGGAAGAATCTCTCTTAAATCTTAGTGCGGTTCACAGAACATTTGGCTACGGAACTCAAAAATATTATTCGTATTAACAGAAAACAAACTTTCTAGCATCGATACTGCAGTCCTTACCAGCAACGAGTTTCTTGATCTGCAGAGCGGTGACGTCACATCCTGGCCGCCGCACCACGCACGCGACCGGATGTTCTCCGTCTTCTTCATGAGGAACGCTGGTCACAAACACGTCTAGGACACCGGGGTGCGTTCTGATCACCTCTTCTAGTGCGGGAGGCACGATCTGTGAATGGATACCGATTAGTTGGTGATAGGTTTGGACATTCAATAAATATTGCTGATTCATTTCATTCTTTCATTCATTCATTTTAAACTATCGTGGTTTTTAACAATATTTGAAGATGAAATGGGTGGGGTGATTTAAATGTTTTAATATCGGAAAACATTTATATCATGCTATGTTACCCGTTTCATGTTCAAATATCTGATGTGATATTGACGACATTCCTTTTTATCTCGGTATTTGTTGTATTGTACGCAATGATTTTATAAAATCATTGATTGTACGGGACTTAAACGTTCGAGCGTGGACCTTCTTAGTTGTTACATCTTATCACTTTTCACAGATAAACTGATGTCACAGAATAAGGTAGATATTCCAGAATAACCACCATTTATTCTGACGTTTTCAAAGCATTACCTACAAACGTAGAACCTTTATTTTTGTGTAGGATTTCAAAAGCGCCCCCAGCGACGAAAAGCAGAACTACAATATTTCTTAAAACTAAAATTTGTAACGGAAGTTTCGATAGACTTGAATTCAAATTTCAATTTAAATTCTTTAATATGAAGTACTTTAACTTACATGATAACTCCTGTACTTGATGAGCATTTTAATTCTTTCCACAAAGTAGTAATAATCGTTTTCATCCCTATAGAGAATATCTCCAGTTTTGAACCAGCCGTCTTCCGTGAAAACCTTAGCGGTTTCCTCAGGATTCCGGTAATATTCCTGCAAAAATAATACAAAATGTTCATTATTATTTCAGCAAGTGGACGTCTATAATAGAAAATACCTACATAATGATGTTGCTTTGTGAATTATCCAGCAATATTTATTTATTTATAACTATTCAAAACTTAAAGATTCCAATTTTATAAGCCGTTGACATTCACAATGCACATTTTTAAACTAGCATAACTAGCAAAACTTTTAAAATTTAAATGAACTCTATGTAGGATTTATCTAATATAAATAATTTGATTAACTCTATTATTACGTGCACATAAACTTTTCGGAAAGAAGGGTTGTTTCAAACCAAAGTTGAGCAACATCCCAAATTAGCGCACACTGCGTTTTAAAATTATTATCTTAAACATCGATAATCTATGTACTTATGTTTTTAATATTTTATTTATTTATAAGGTTTTCCGAACAAATAAAAAATAATAAAATGTTACATACCGTAAAACATATTCCCTTTGTCAACAGCTCACCAGGTACATTCGGATCAGTAATTTCTTTCCCGCTTTCCGGATCCACCAGCTAAAACATAATTAATAACTGATACAATTATTGAGACACATTATTTTATTAAAGATAAAATTACACTTATAAAATATAGAGAGAAGCGCCCTCGCCGTCAGAGGAAATAATTATGCTCGCACGCCGTTTCACCGCACAGCCACTCAAGTCCGATAGACATGGCGCTGCTTGCCTAGATATTAACGTTTCTAATACTGTAGTTCCCGCATTAACCGTAAGACTTGAATGGTGGCGCGGGCTCTATTTCATAACTGGACCTTCTTTTCTTTTTCTTTCCTTTTAGAATATGGACCTTTGTCGTTTAACTGTCGGCGACTGACTATACTAATTTTCACTGGCTTTACGATTCCGTTTTTTTGAAGATTGGATGATAGATAATTATAAAAAAATATGAATTTTACCTGTTAAGGAAATAGGTGGGGATTTATGCCCTCAACTAAGGCCTATTTTTTTAAAGAAAAATTATTTTAGTCCCACCTTGAGCTTGGTTTCCGGGGAAGGTCGTCCGCAATTACCCACGGGACCAAACGGCGTCGGGATCAATACTGGTCCTAGGTTTTCTGTTTGGCCGTAAGCTTGTGTCAAGAGGAAATTTGGGTTTCCTCTTTTCTGTAAATTAAATAATAATAAGTTTTAATTTCAATCTATCTAATATATAAAAATCTATGTAATTTTATAACTCAAGAACGGATAGGATGCTTTAGGTGCTTTTGGTTTTAAAATTTTCGTAGAAAGGGAAAACATGGGAATAAAGCGGGAGAAGACTTTTGCGGGTTAGCTTATATAATGTATATTTACTATTACTATTAGATAAACTATATGTAACATAAGGTAAAAAAACGCAAGCGAAGCTGTCGGAGGGTCGGCTAGTAAATTATAATAGAATAAACAATAGTCGCTCTGTAAGGCTATGATTATTTATTGCTAGATGAATGTGAAATTTGACGAAATTCTCCATAATCCGAATTTTGCGGATATAAATGTTGTCGACTCAAAATCAATATTTTTTTATGTTTTGTTATTCATATAAGGTTTCGATCGAGTCTACCGTACCTCTTGACGAAATTATGAATATAGATTATATGATTATTATTGATTTTATATGAGGGTAGAAAACGTATCATACCTTCCAAGACGTATACATATCCGAGCAGACTTTCCCTCCGCCCACGAACAAGGCTCGGAGACAGGTGAGGTCGCAGTGCCGCGGACTCCGCACGATCGCTGTTGCAAGAGAAGGTCCCAATAGAGCTGATTCAGGCTGGAAAAACAAATACATTTTTTTTAAGAGCCCTGTTAAGTTTTTGAAGTTTTGCGAAATAGGATATTTTATGCACCACGTGACCGGCGCGTCACGCGAATTCTATGAAAAATACTAAATGATCTTGATACTTCGTCGATCTAAAACATACAAATATACTAATAATTATTTTAGATCTGTAGAAAATGGCATCGAATAAATTCCATTTTATTGAGTGGATTTTTTTCAGTTTCATTCTGAAATAATTATTATATTAATGTTTTTATTTAATTGATAGGTGTTTAATATATTTTCCTAAATGCAAAATGGCGGATATTTTTATTTCAATGTTGTATTTATTGACTTGTCCAAGTGATCTTTAGGATTTTATGGAAATAAATGACATAAATCTTTAAATCTTTAAATCAATATTTGAATCAATTATGTTTTATCTTAATAATATCAATATTTATTTTAAATCTGATTGATTATTTGAAATCAATTAAGTACATAATTTTAAATTAAAACATTCATGATTAATAATTATCTATATAAGAATAAAACTGAAAATAGTCTTATTGAAGTTAAATGTCCTCATTCATCTCATCTTATGGGCTCATTATTAAACCGATTCTTCTGAAATTTGGTGTGTAGGTTTGTAATTAAATGTTTTTTTTTGTCGAATGTTGGGACTTTATGTAAGTTCGAAAGTCTAAATTGAACGGACTAAATACAAATTCTAATTATAACAAAACAAATAAATTATATTACCTATATATATTTAAGTTGCTTGTTTTGTTAGATGGTATATAAAAGTTAAATAAAAGTTTCGTTAACGAAACTTTTATTTATTCAAACACAAATATAGGTACCATGTTATTATCATTATGTTTAGGTATTATTTTTGTAGTTTCGAACTTTATATTTATTTTTATTTTATTACGAACTTATTGAAAATATTTCATTTATATATTAAAAAAACCAACCCGCACTTGGCCAGCGTGGTGAATTAAGGCCTAATCTATCTCGTCAAGAGAGAAGTCCCTATCCCAGCAGTGGGAACGTGAATAGGGGTGTTATTTTATATATAGGGCGTCCCAAAATTATGGGCCATGAAGGGGAAGTACCATATATATCGTTGATAGTGAATTTTGCTCAAAGAAGACTTCATTTTATTTTAAAAAGTAAGTAATTTAATTAATTTATTTACAAAAAATATTGTTTCATGTTTTTTATTTGATTAAAATAATTAATTTCACGTTGTTCCTTTCTTTTAAAATACTATGTTACTTAAGCAGAGTTATTATTTTTTAGCTTTTCTTTCGATTGGTATCATAAAAATCGAGTATTTTTTTTCTACATGTAAGTCGGTTCGATTCCCAGACAAAGCAAGTAATTTTTAGAAAATCAATGAATGCAGAATTACTAACTTAAAAATAAAATGAAGTCTTGTTTGAGCAAAATTCACTATCTACGATATTTAAGGTACTTCCCCTCCATGGCCCATAACTTTGGGACGCCCTGTATTTATTAGAAAGGTACATATTTAATGTTTACAATAAATAATATATTTATTAGAAAGGTACATTATTTTATGTTTACATATTGGATACTCGGTAAAAATAAGAACAAAAAATTACGGAATATTTTCTTTGTAATAAATATTATGGAAATCTATACTACAATTATCAAGCTGAGGAGATTGCTTGTTTATTTGTTTGAACGTGCTACTCAGGAACCGCGGGTCCGATTTAAAATATGATTTCAGTATTGGATAGTAAAATGATCGAAAAAGGCTATAAAACATAAACTAGTAAATAACGTAAAAACGCAAGCGCAGCTGTCGGCGGGTCGGCAAGTTAGTCATAATCTAAAAAAATCATAGGCATAATTACATTTAGTCGTTGTACGGTTTCACCAAAAAAAGTTGCCTTGTTGTTTTTTAATTAGGATAGATAACTTTAGATATGCAATCCACATCCTACAGCATAACCTCCAAATAAATAAGGTTAAACAAGATGACAATGATGTGGTACAATTCTTAGGCCAGCAACAAGTGGTACAATTCTTAGGCCAGCAACAACAATAATTGATCGTTATCATTAAAAATAACAATTGATCGTTATCAACGGATCAACTTATGTCGGTCGTAGTATCGCAATAACACATACATGCACACTAACAGCGTTTTTACAGCAATTGACAGTCCCACACACTGACATTTTACGAAATATTTCTATATTTTATTCAAGAACAACCGACTTAGGTCCGACCTCGACAAGCGCTCGCGCGGTACTAAATGGAAAAAGCCGGCGGAATGAAAAAACTACTAAATTATGGTAGTTTTATTTTATTCATAAAAAATTACCAAAACCGTTCTACAAATTAAAATTAATATTATAGTTTAAGCAAATGTTGATAAATATTTTGATATAAATATGACGTCCCATTGATTTAGAACTTCGGAGTTATTGAGGTTTGTTTCGAAGCATTTTCGGTCGATATTAAATTTGGTATATCTTTAGAATAAAAGCATTTAACGAAAATGTACTCTACTCTAAATGAAGAATAGGATATACGTAACATAATAAAAATTAGTTTGATCGCCCATATTCATTAGAATCTACAAATTAGAGCTAAGAAAACAGGTCTTCGAGCGTTTTTTACGAAACATGTATCCGGAGAATGATTATTACTCAATATATAAACAAGTTATCTAAAATGTTTCTTACTACTTTTGTAGAGAAGAAAACGAACTATTATAAAGATGTAATTGTAATATCAAACAACTAACGTAAACCATAGAATTAGGACGAGAAAACCGAACAATTTTGCGATTTCCGGTAAAAGGCCTCTTAAATCGATTCCAGACAAGTTCCACAAAATTAAAAACCATTGGCTCCGTAGGTACTAGTCAAAAGACTGAAGTGACCTAAAGCCTGCCCATCACAAATCACAATGGGCTTATCCACATGACCTTATTAGTTATTTCATTTATTTAACTTTCCAACGTCGAGAGTGTTTTAACTCCTTTGTGAATACGTGAGTAATTCCCGTTGTTATAAAATAAATAATAATAAATCTATTGATTGTAACAAACTCACCCTATACTTATTGATGATATCGATGACATGGTCTGTGCTGGCGGGCGCTGAAGACATCAACTTGGTGTCTCGAGTCAAAGGCATTGTCAATGCATTGAACAGACCTGATATCCATTGTATGGGAGATAGATTTAGGTATAATTTTCTTTGGTCGTCCGTTCTGTAAGAAAAATAATCTGTTGACCTTGAAGTATGAGAGTTTTTACAATTTATGCCTTGGTCAAGGGTCACCCCTGGTCAACACATAAGGTTAGGAGATCTTCTCTAGAAAAACATGTTCTTGTAGCTTTAAATATCGCGTAAAATTCCTGTAGTCGTGTGCCAAAGTCGGTTCTGCTTATTTTCAAAATATTTTAATTCCTACTCTGCCTTTAGATGGGAAATACCCTTATTCAGTTGCGCTCTTAGATAAAAACAACAAAGAACGCTGGATAACCCTAACGGAATGTAGACAAGCAAGAGCATTAATACAGCATAACTCAAGGCTAACCAGACGACGCCTGCTGATCCTAAAAATAATTGACCTTCAAGTCTCGATAGCAACTATCACTAAACATTTACCCTTAACAAACATTAACATAACATCGGGACTAAGATAGCCTTGCCTGACAGAAAGTTTAAGCAAAAGCAAGAAGAAATAGTTGAGGTCATTTCAGTGTCACGACATTACCTTAATAATTAGGAACCACACAGAATTCACAGAATACAGGAAAGCAACTCAAGCTCAAGGCAGTTCCTTGGGGTTAAGACCCAAGAGGACTGTGCCTCTGGTAAGATTTAGGCTGATTAAACAGCGTGTCCCAGAAACAATGAATGACCCGAAAGATGCTCGTAGGGTAGGGGAGTCCAAAACATTAATAAAATAATAATAATTTCCGGCTGGTTCAACATAATATGTTGAATCATATTATGAGAATTGATAAAAATATCAAATATACCCTTGACGTTTTTAGTCAGTTAGGTAGCTCAAAAGATGATACCTTATTGCGAAACTTATTTACCTTCCTATCAATCATTATCACAACACTGGAATTGTTTGTTATGATAATAATTATCAGCTGTTGAACATTAAAAGGTAAGTACAAATACAATGCCATATCACTCATCAAGAGCCGTCAAGTGGATAATGATCGCAAATTACAATCTATCTAGTAATTTTATAATTACGACCTACGTAAGCTCTAGTATACATATAGTAGGTAGATACATAATAATGTACATCTCTAGTAGAAACTAGATATCTACATAGGGATATTAGAACTTGCTAGCGACCCGCCTTATCGCTTCGCAGATCATGCCGGTTCCTCACGGTGTTTACCTTCACCGTTAGAGCATAAATTTTCACGAAAGTGTGCGGCGGTGGTGTGTGCGGGGTTTGAACTCACGACCTTCGGAATGAGATTCGAGTGTGCTCCCACTGAGCCAGTACCTACGGCTCTCTACATTATTAAGTATCCAAATAAAATAAAATAAATAAATTGTGATAGTGTTACAAGTGCTAGATTTCTGATATACTTAATATAATATACATACGTAGATAGATATTTTTAATTAAACATATATAACACCCAGACACTCGGGACAAATATCTGAAGATATTACAAATTTTTGTTCCGGGGCGGTAATCGAACCCTCCTGCGTCGCAGGCAGACCTTCGCCTGCTGCGCCACAGAGGTTGTCTATATCACATTTTCTTACGTGTCGGTCTTTCTACTGGAGACAGAATCAGCGAAGAACTGCATCCTCTTCATGAAGGAGCTATATGTGATAGCTGCTACCTTTAGAACTCCCGTAGTGCCGCCGGTGGCAACCAACCATATATAGGTCTTGTCTTGATCTACATTTGCAGGTCTGAAACAATAATGTTACAACATTATTTTATTATTATTTATTTTTACAAATTTTGTATGCCGTACCAGATAATTTAACATAAAATAATGAGTAAAATAAACTATACTACTAACACAAACCATAAAACAAATCATTATCATACGATCATGCAGTAGGTAAGTAGTTTGATGCTGAGATGCTTTTGTAATAAATTGTATATGTGTATGTTGAAGTATCAAATAAATATATTATCTATCTATAAATATTTGTTCCGGGGATTCTGGGTGTTTTCTTTGTATTTATATATTACAGAGGTCTATTATATATAAACTCGAAGCTTGAGTTATGAAATCAAAGAGATTGCCAGTAAAATATAATTCAGAATAAGTGATTAGGTTAACTAGTCAATTAAATCTACAGATATCGATTGATAATTATTTATAGCGGTCTTAATTATCCAATTAATTATATAAATGTTTATGTTTTGTGACATGCTTCCATATAAATCAAGCCTAGGTATTGCCTCAAATTGATAAGAATCAATCTGCTACATGTTCAATGTATTAATTACGTTATCATTATAATACGCTTTATACAACACTTTTCGCACCAGGTATTTGACAGACTTTTGGTCTATAAATCCCTTAGTCGATTCGACGGCAACCTCCGGTAGAAATGGGGTGGTACTATACACACGTTAATAAATGCGACGTCTATTTATAGACCAAAAGACTGTCAATTAGGTACCTGATAGATGGTATAGATAGAGTATAGAGGGTTTCTGGTGGTAGAAAGACCTAACCTCACCCTCTCTATCATCCGCAAGAACTTACTCTATCTCCTCTCCTTCTCCCGTATCCTCAATAAGCTGCCGCATGCTGTTCTGGTCTCCTGCGAACGTCAGCACTCTCGTGGCGAGAGACAGCTCCTCAGCAGCCGCCATGTAAGTGCCGTAAAGCTCTGAGTCACAGAACGCTATCTTCGGTTCTGTAAGCTTGAAGAATGATCGGATTTCAGCTGAAACAGGTAAACAGTAAAATAAGTGTAGGTAGGTGATGTAAGTACAGACAGGTGAAAACACAGATGTGATTTTCTACTTCTTGTCGTACGGACTACGGAGCCTTACCGACCGTAATCAACGGGTTAATTCCACTCAAACTCACGCTGTTCGATATCGCGACGTATTACAATAGCCATCTTACTTAAAGGAGTGAGCAACGTAGTACTTCTCAATGCATCTGTGCACCTGTACGAGCAAAATAAATAAAATAGTAGGTAAGTAGACATACCATGCTTAAAGAGAGGATCAACTCCAGCAACGGTCATGCTGTTCAGCAACGCCGCGTAGTAAGGTATGTGGATGTCCAAGTGATTCTGACCGCCTATAGCCATCACGTCACCCGGCCCGTAGCCTTGCTGACGTAGCCATCGCGCGAGGCGTACGACGCGACGTACTACGGACGCGTTTGTCTCTTCTTGGCCGGTTGCTGCGTCTATCTGTATCAGTTGTATATATATAAAGATATAAAACATAATATAAGTTGGTAAGTATGCCCACAGGTTATACATAGAGTTACGTTTGAGGATAAAGTTAGTCGCCTTAGTTCACATCTAGGTTTAGCTACTAGCGTAATACAGAACTAGGTATTAGCAGAGACCAGTTATACATTATAGGTATATATATACATATAGTAGTAAGAGCTCTATAAATTTTAGTTTAGTTTGTTATTGGTCCAATTGTCACAACAAAATTAATAAAATATTTAAAGTTAAAATTAATAAAAGTAAGTTACAATTACGTTACAACTTGGCCGAATAAACTGTCCGAATTGTCGGCGAGCCAATTATCAATATTAAAATGAATAAAACTTCAGACAGAAGCTACAGACAGAAAGCTAGTATATAAAACATACTTGATATATAGCATCCGGTCAATTCAGCTAGTAGGTAAGTATATAAAACATACCTACCTGGCATATAGCATCCGGTCGATTCTTCATACATCTCACAACCAACTGTCCAATATGGCCACTCTCAAACATTGTGTGACCGATCTAAGATACTGCACAAGATGCACTGACACGGCCTTAGTAAGATATTGCACAATATCTCGCGGATCTACGTCCGTCCGTGTGCTGTGGAGATTGGAAGTAATCTGACACTCGGTTACAGATGTTTGCGAGATACTTGACCACCGCATATTAAGAGGCCTATTACGTGAAATCGCGAAATTGTTCGGTTTTCTCGTCCTAATTCTATGGTTTGCGTTAGTTGTTTGATATTACAATTACATCTTTATAATAGTTCGTTTTCTCCTCTACAAAAGTAGTAAGAAACATTTTAGATAACTTGTTTATATATTGAGTAATAATCATTCTCCGGATACATGTTTCGTAAAAAACGATCGAAGACCTGTTTTCTCAGCTCTAATTTGTAGATTCTAATGAATATGGGCGATAAAACTATTTTTTATTATGTTACGTATATCCTATTCTTCATTTAGAGTAGAGTACATTTTCGTTAAATGCTTTTATTCTAAAGATATACCGAATTTAATATCGACCGAAAATGCTTCGAAACAAACCTCAATAACTCCGAAGTTCTAAATCAATGGGACGTCATATTTATATCAAAATATTTATCAACATTTGCTTAAACTATGATATTAATTTTAATTTGTAGAACGGTTTTGGTAATTTTTTATGAATAAAATAAAACTACCATAATTTAGTAGTTTTTTCATTCAGCCGGCTTTTTCCATTTAGTACCGCGCGAGCGCTTGTCGAGGTCGGACCTATGTCGGTTGTTCTTGAATAAAATATAGAAATATTTCGTAAAATGTCAGTGTGTGGGACTGTCAATTGCTGTAAAAACGCTGTTAGTGTGCGTGTATGTGTTATTGCGATACTACGACCGACATAAGTTGATCCGTTGATAACGATCAATTGTTATTTTTATTGATAACGGTCAATTATTGTTGTTGCTGGCCTAAGAATTGTACCAAATGTTGCTGGCCTAAGAATTGTACCACATCATTGTCATCTTGTTTTACCTTATTTATTTGGAGGTTATGCTGTAGGATGTGGATTGCATATCTAAAGTTATCTATCCTAATTAAAAAACAACAAGGCAACCTTTTTTGGTGAAACCGTCCAACGACTAAATGTAATTATGCCTATGATTTTTTTAGATTATGACTAACTTGCCGACCCGCCGACAGCTGCGCTTGCGTTTTTACGTTATTTACTAGTTTATGTTTTATAGCCTTTTTCGATCATTTTACTATCCAATACTGAAATCATATTTTAAATCGGACCCGCGGTTCCTGAGTAGCACGTTCAAACAAATAAACAAGCAATCTCCTCAGCTTGATAATTGTAGTATAGATTTCCATAATATTTATTACAAAGAAAATATTCCGTAATTTTTTGTTCTTATTTTTACCGAGTATCCAATATGTAAACAAAAAATAATGTACCTTTCTAATAAATATATTATTTATTGTAAACATTAAATATGTACCTTTCTAATAAATACAGGGCGTCCCAAAGTTATGGGCCATGGAGGGGAAGTACCTTAAATATCGTAGATAGTGAATTTTGCTCAAACAAGACTTCATTTTATTTTTAAAAGTTAGTAATTCTGCATTCATGGATTTTCTAAAAATTACTTGCTTTGTCTGGGAATCGAACCGACTTACATGTAGAAAAAAAAAACTCGATTTTTATGATACCAATCGAAAGAAAAGCTAAAAAATAATAACTCTGCTTAAGTAACATAGTATTTTAAAAGAAAGGAACAACGTGAAATTAATTATTTTAATCAAATAAAAAACATGAAACATTTTTTTTGTAAATTAATTAATTAAATTACTTACTTTTTAAAATAAAATGAAGTCTTCTTTGAGCAAAATTCACTATCAACGATATATATGGTACTTCCCCTTCATGGCCCATAATTTTGGAACGCCCTGTATATAAAATAACACCCCTATTCACGTTCGCACTGCTGGGATAGGGACTTCTCTCTTGACGAGATAGATTAGGCCTTAATTCACCACGCTGGCCAAGTGCGGGTTGGTTTTTTTTAATATAAAAATTAAATATTTTAAATAAGTTCGTAATAAAATAAAAATAAATAGTTTATCAAAATAAAAATATAATGGGAATTATTCAAGATGACATATGTAGATAAATGGATATTCTACATCTGTGTATGACATATGTAGATAAATGGATACCAATAAATATAAAAATAAATATAAAGTTCGAAACTACAAAAATAATACCTAAACATAATTAAAACCTTCATTAACGAAACTTTTATTTATTCAAACACAAATATACCATCTAACAAAACAAGCAACTTAAATATGGGTAATATAATTTATTTGTTTTGTTATAATTAGAATTTGTATTTAGTACGTTCAATTTAGACTTTCGAACTTACATAAAGTCCCAACATTCGACAAAAAAAAAACATTTAATTACAAACCTACACACCAAATTTCAGAAGAATCGGTTTAAAAATGAGCCCATAAGATGAGATGAATGAGGACATTTAACTTCAATAAGACTATTTTCAGTTTTATTCTTATATATATAATTATTAATCATGAATGTTTTAATTTAAAATTATGTACCTACTTAATTGATTTCAAATAATCAATCAGATTTAAAATAAATATTGATATTATTAAGATAAAACATAATTGATTCAAATATTGAAATAAAAATATCCACCATTTTGAATTTAGGAAAATATATTAAACACCTATCAATTAAATAAAAACATTAATATAATAATTATTTCGGAATGAAACTGAAAAAAAATCCACTCAATAAAATGGAATTTATTCGATGCCATTTTCTACAGATCTAAAATAATTATTAGTATATTTGTATGTTTTAGATCGACGAAGTATCAAGATCATTTAGTATTTTTCATAGAATTCGCGTGACGCGCCGGTCACGTGGTGCATAAAATATCCAATTTCGCAAAACTTCGTAAAGTCACAAGGCTCTTAATATACAACGAGCGACGACAAAAAAGACATGGCAATCATCATCAGTTGACTTTCAAAACCGTGTTGAGACTTGAGATCGAGTGAGACAGATATTAAAAAAATAGTTAGGAAACGCGTAAATGATCATACATAAGACTACGAGTATACTAAAATGCACAAGCCTTTACCATGTTTAGTTTTAAAAGTACTAAATTGAAATTAATTCACATTCTTATGTTACGTTACGAACGGTTTAGCAAGTCATGGTAATCATTGGTTATTTTTCCGTGCAAAGTCCAAAATTTGTTCTATGATGTTGTGATAACCTTGATCTTTGTCTGCATTAGTTTAGAACTTTAGACTATCCAGACATAAGTAGGTAGTAGGTAATGTTCCGCCGCTATAACAGTGCGTTCCTGACACATGTCAGTTTGACACGTTAGTGATGGGCACAACATAATGAGTTCGTAACCGTTCTTCCAAAATGAACCGCCGCGTTATTTTTAAGATTATTTTCGTTTTAAATTGGCGGAATCATTTAATATTAATATTTTAGTAATTTAAGTGGAAACCGACTGTTTTAGCGTCACAAAATGGCGGCCCATAACGCCATTTGGGGTTATTATTTTAAACCTAAATATAAAAATGCTTCTTTCTTTCGCGCGTTCGGTTTGGTCGTAGTTTTATTTTTATATTTAATAAAATCTTATAGTCCATTATTTTCAAATTCTTAAACGTATTATTTTTTTAAAAATAACCGTAACAGATAACGATACTGTTGCTGCATGTTATTTTTAGCACAGCACTACCGACAAATATAAAGCACTGACATAACCTTGTAATAGCGCAATATAGATTTAGAAAAATATTGTTTACCAAGTTATTTTACACTCAGTTTGGCACAAAATTATTAGATTCATTGATTATTGATATAATAATGTAGATTTAATGCTCATCAATTGTTAAAACGTTAAACAAACAGCAAAAATATTTTAATCGTAACTGCAACGCCATTACAAAGTTACATTGTCAGTTCAATCGCGATGTGTCAGGAACGCACTGTTATAGCGGCGGAACTATAAGTAGTCAATTATTACACAAAGTCTAATATCATCATGACCACAGATTAATAACCAACCAGATACCTCATAACAGGCGAGGACCGCGCGCCAAACATATGGTTAAACCAACCATATGTAAAGCCCCGCCTCGAAACACGGCTTTAGTTGCGACCAAGTGTCAGACCCGTGAACTTCATATACGTTTCTATAGTCTAACGCAAGTGAAGAGGTCAGCTTATAATGGCTACTCGTACGAAGGACGTTCACTTGTCTCTTTTCCGCATTGCGCTTATTGCATTCGTTGTCCTTCTCGGCGAAAGCACGTGTAACGTTAGTGTTGTAAATTCTAATCGATATCGTTAAAAATAATAGACGACGTATATTAGCGGGTCTCTCGGTATTATTGTATGTAAAAATAAATAAGTAATCCATAAACCGTTTAAATATGTTTATAGAGTACTTACTCAGTAAAATGAATTATTAGTGATAAATTTTTCTAATATCATTTTTTAATTTTTAAGTTCTACAGATTTGTGTATTCCAAAAATAAATACATATCTACCTACCTACATGATGCTATTTTCATTTTAATATGAAATTTTAAAACGAATCATCGAAATTAATTATCGACAAATTCGTTCAATGTTCCCAACCCGCGACCTAAGTGCGACCTTGAAATAGCCAATCACAACGCCTTTGTTCCAGTCCCCGCAACCCGCGCCTTCCTCCAATTTCGGTGCGTTTGAATCGGAACAAAAGTATTATAATGGACCATCTAGTGAGGGTTATCTGTGATCATGACCAAACACTTTTTTCTAATGTAAACACCTCTAAGTATTTATATGTACCTATACAAACTAACCAGTTTCAACCAAATTACTCTACATACCAACCGCTTTGAAATTCTGTTACATGATTACTGTGAAACTGAATGAAATAGCCTTTCAAATTAGGAAGGTACTCAACTATGCATCATCATCATCATTTCAGCCAATAATCTTAATAATAAAGTATCTACATATGTATGTATATTTTATTAATTAGGTCAGAAATCTAGCACCCGTAACACAAGCTTCGAGCTTTTTTCTGTTTGATTTATCCAGCAATATTTATTATTATCCTTCACTACAGCGACAAAGTAATTATAATCATAAGTTGATAACATTACAAGGACACTAAAGCCGGTCTTCTGATATAAAATCCCTTTTCTGGTATGTACCTCATGTTGAGGCATGGAGTTGAACTATTCTTAAGCCACCATAATGACATACCTACATAATTATTGTTTAGTGATTACTGATAAAATTATCAGAATCAAGTGTAGTTATTATTAATATTTGTTTATTATTATTAAATAGATAAGCAGCCTCCTTTTCATACTAAAATTAAATAAAACAATATAAATAGAATAACAACTAATTATTCTATGTTTAAAACATTTATTGCATACTTATGGCAACTCATACATAAACAACTTAAAAAACTTAATCCATTGAATGGTAAAACAACATTTATATTACAAAAGATATATTTTATGTACCATGAGAAGTTAACTTATTACAGTATTATATTGAGAAAGATGAAATAAGACCTTTTTAAATAACATTTTACATGTACAACTAAATGGAATTTTACCAGAAATCGTTATTATTCTTTGGACAGATAACATACATTTCATATTATTTCATTTTCTAAAACAGAAATATGGAAAAAGATACTGTAAATTAGGAATAAATTTATAATGTCAATATTTTCTAATGGTACAATATATACTTATTTCCTCAAGTATATTATATTTATTTTATTATTTATTATAGTTTAAGTTATGAAAAACTTTAATCTAGTCTAAATAGTATCTTGTCGGACAATAAGTACTTCTTTCTGTAAATTGCCGGATCCAATTTTGCAGTTAGTAATCTTTAATCCTTCCACACTGTAACAATGGGTTTGATTTAATAAATACATAGATACTTTCAATTACAATTTTTAACTGATCACACATATTTTATAAATAGATAGATAGATAGATAGATCATTTATTGTCATACAAGAAAACACTTAAAATACAAACATTCTTAAAATACTATTTTAGTGTACAAGTATGACTCGTCAAAAATTTTTTACAATTATAATTATTAGGTAATGTATATTAAATTAATTTCAATTTTATTATTAAAATAATAACAATATTTACAAATGTGGCTGTATAGGGGCTCAAAAATAATAATAATAGGTACACAAAAGTCAAAATTAATAATTAACAATATTTAAAATATATGAATTTAGTTTGATTAAATAATTTAATGTCTTATACATTTTATATCAAAGTTACTATAGTCATTCTCCAAAAACTCTTTGATGCTGTATAGCGTTTTGTCAATCAATAAGTCTTTTAGTTTTAATTCAAATATATTGTCACTTTCAATTTGTTTTAAGGATAATGGAAGTTTATTATAAAGTTTTTGTCCAATAATTTTAGGTAGACGTTGCATTAATTTTAATCTATGAACTACTGGCTCCAACATCATTTTATTTCGTGTGCTGCGCATACTATTGTTACCTCTGATTGAGTACTCTCCTAAGTGAGATCTTACAAATTTAACCACTTCAAATATATATACTGCTACTGAAGTTAATATATGAAGACTTTTAAAGTGGTCACGGCATGACTCCCTATATTCTGCTTTAGTCAAGATCCTTATAGCACGTTTTTGCATTTTTAGGATTCTTTCATAATCTGTAGAGCTGCCAAATAATATAATTCCATATGACATAATTGAATGTATATATGCGTAGTACATTTCTTTAAGTGATTTTGGAGATGAGAAAGATCTTATTTGTTTGAGTGCATAAATCCCCCTTGCCATTTTTTTACATGTTGTGTCAATATGCTGTTTCCAAGATAATCTGGAGTCTAATTCAAAACCTAACATTTTCACTAAATTAGAACTTATTAAAGTATGTCCATTATATAAAGTCACGGGTATTTTATTAATATTGTTGTATGTCGTGGAAAAAAATATAATGTCAGTTTTATTTTCATTCAATTTAAGACCATTCATGTCAAACCAAGCACTTAGAGATGCCACCGTATCATTTATTTTACTTATTAATTCCTCTGTAGTATCCGCTACTAAAATAATAGAGGTGTCATCTGCATATTGAATTATTTCCCCTTTTAGTTTTAAATACACTAAATCATTTATAAACAATAAAAACAATGAATTTCCAAGCGAGGATCCCTGTGGAATACCGATAGTAGAGTATTTTGGTGTTGATCTCAAACGTTGTCCTTTTATTTTGATCTCAACAATCTGCTCTCTTCTTTCCAGAAATGATTTTATAAGGTCTATACTATTCCCTGTTAAGAGCCCTGTTAATTTTTTGAAGTTTTGCGAAATTGGATATTTTATGCACCACGTGACCGGCGCGTCACGCGAATTCTATGAAAAATACTAAATGATCTTGATACTTCGTCGATCTAAAACATACAAATATACTAATAATTATTTTAGATCTGTAGAAAATGGCATCGAATAAATTCCATTTTATTGAGTGGATTTTTTTCAGTTTCATTCTGAAATAATTATTATATTAATGTTTTTATTTAATTGATAGGTGTTTAATATATTTTCCTAAATTCAAAATGGCGGATATTTTTATTTCAATATTTGAATCAATTATGTTTTATCTTAATAATATCAATATTCATTTTAAATCTGATTGATTATTTGAAATCAATTAAGTACATAATTTCATGATTAATAATTATCTATATAAGAATAAAACTGAAAATAGTCTTATTGAAGTTAAATGTCCTCATTCATCTCATCTTATGGGCTCATTATTAAACCGATTCTTCTGAAATTTGATGTGTAGGTTTGTAATTAAATGTTTTTTTTTGTCGAATGTTGGGACTTTATGTAAGTTCGAAAGTCTAAATTGAACGGACTAAATACAAATTCTAATTATAACAAAACAAATAAATTATATTACCTATATATATTTAAGTTGCTTGTTTTGTTAGATGGTATATTTGTGTTTGAATAAATAAAAGTTTCGTTAACGAAACTTTTATTTATTCAAACACAAATATACCATGTTATTATCATTATGTTTAGGTATTATCTTTGTAGTTTCGAACTTTATATTTATTTTTATTTTATTACGAACTTATTGAAAATATTTCATTTATATATTAAAAAAAGTGGCCAAGTGCGAGTCGGACTCGCCCATGTAGGCTTCCGCAGCAATTGTTTATATGAAATAGTTTATGACGTATTATAAAAAAACTACTTGATAGATTTCGTTCAAACCAATTTTCGTTGTTAGTTTTTATGGTTATGTACAATATATATTTTTTCTAGATTTATCATCCTCTTAGTTTAGAAATTAGAGGGGGGGGGACACTCTGTTTTCCACTTTGGAAGAGTCTCACGTCCAAACTATTAAGTTTAGAATTAAATGGTTTTAGAAACATTGTTATGATTTTAGAAGACCTATTCATAGATACCCCACACGTATGGGTTGGATTAAAAAAAAGTTTTTAAATTTCAGTCCTATGTATGGGGACCCCCAAATTTTATGATTTTTTTTTCAATTATTTTCTGAAATCTTAGTGCGGTTAACAGAATACATCTACTCACCAAATTTCAACGTTATAGCTTTTATAGTTTCCGAGAAAAACGGCTGTGACATACGGACGGACAGACGGACGGACGGACGGACGGACGGACGGACGGACGGACGGACGGACATGACGAATCTATAAGGGTTCCGTTTTTGCCATTTGGCTACGGAACCCTAAAAAACCAACCCGCACTTGGCCAGCGTGGTGAATTAAGGCCTAATCTATCTCGTCAAGAGAGAAGTCCCTATCCCAGCAGTGGGAACGTGAATAGGGGTGTTATTTTATATACAGGGCGTCCCAAAATTATGGGCCATGAAGGGGAAGTACCATATATATCGTTGATAGTGAATTTTGCTCAAAGAAGACTTCATTTTATTTTAAAAAGTAAGTAATTTAATTAATTAATTTACAAAAAAAAATGTTTCATGTTTTTTATTTGATTAAAATAATTAATTTCACGTTGTTCCTTTCTTTTAAAATACTATGTTACTTAAGCAGAGTTATTATTTTTTAGCTTTTCTTTCGATTGCTATCATAAAAATCGAGTATTTTTTTTCTACATGTAAGTCGGTTCGATTCCCAGACAAAGCAAGTTATTTTTAGAAAATCAATGAATGCAGAATTACTAACTTAAAAATAAAATGAAGTCTTGTTTGAGCAAAATTCACTATCTACGATATTTAAGGTACTTCCCCTCCATGGCCCATAACTTTGGGACGCCCTGTATTTATTAGAAAGGTACATATTTAATGTTTACAATAAATAATATATTTATTAGAAAGGTACATTATTTTTTGTTTACATATTGGATACTCGGTAAAAATAAGAACAAAAAATTACGGAATATTTTCTTTGTAATAAATATTATGGAAATCTATACTACAATTATCAAGCTGAGGAGATTGCTTGTTTATTTGTTTGAACGTGCTACTCAGGAACCGCGGGTCCGATTTAAAATATGATTTCAGTATTGGATAGTAAAATGATCGAAAAAGGCTATAAAACATAAACTAGTAAATAACGTAAAAACGCAAGCGCAGCTGTCGGCGGGTCGGCAAGTTAGTCATCATCTAAAAAAATCATAGGCATAATTACATTTAGTCGTTGTACGGTTTCACCAAAAAAAGTTGCCTTGTTGTTTTTTAATTAGGATAGATAACTTTAGATATGCAATCCACATCCTACAGCATAACCTCCAAATAAATAAGGTTAAACAAGATGACAATGATGTGGTACAATTCTTAGGCCAGCAACAAGTGGTACAATTCTTAGGCCAGCAACAACAACAATTGATCGTTATCAATAAAAATAACAATTGATCGTTATCAACGGATCAACTTATGTCGGTCGTAGTATCGCAATAACACATACACGCACACTAACAGCGTTTTTACAGCAATTGACAGTCCCACACACTGACATTTTACGAAATATTTCTATATTTTATTCAAGAACAACCGACATAGGTCCGACCTCGACAAGCGCTCGCGCGGTACTAAATGGAAAAAGCCGGCGGAATGAAAAAACTACTAAATTATGGTAGTTTTATTTTATTCATAAAAAATTACCAAAACCGTTCTACAAATTAAAATTAATATCATAGTTTAAGCAAATGTTGATAAATATTTTGATATAAATATGACGTCCCATTGATTTAGAACTTCGGAGTTATTGAGGTTTGTTTCGAAGCATTTTCGGTCGATATTAAATTCGGTATATCTTTAGAATAAAAGCATTTAACGAAAATGTACTCTACTCTAAATGAAGAATAGGATATACGTAACATAATAAAAATTAGTTTGATCGCCTATATTCGTTAGAATCTACAAATTAGAGCTAAGAAAACAGGTCTTCGAGCGTTTTTTACGAAACATGTATCCGGAGAATGATTATTACTCAATATATAAACAAGTTATCTAAAATGTTTCTTACTACTTTTGTAGAGGAGAAAACGAACTATTATAAAGATGTAATTTTAATATCAAACAACTAACGTAAACCATAGAATTAGGACGAGAAAACCGAACAATTTCGCGATTTCCGGTAAAAGGCCTCTTAAGCCATAAATTCTAAGTTTCTCAATCAAAAGCTCGTGATTAACGGAATCAAATGCTTTTGACAAGTCCAAAAAAACACCTGCTACCTGTTTTTTAGTCTCTAGGTGCTTCATTACGCTCTCCACCAAACAGTATGTAGCAGTAAGTGTAGATTTTGCGGGCCGATAGGCATGCTGATTATTTGATAACAACTTATTATTTGTGATATGCCTAATGATAGAGTCCGACAATACAGACTCTATAATTTTTGAAATAGTGGGGACAATTGCAATTGGTCTGTAGTTTTGGACGTTATTTTTCTCTCCTTTTCCTTTGTAAAGTGGCGTTATCCGTACTTTTTTCAAACAAGTTGGATAATGATTTGAAATTATAACACTATTTATTAAAAATAATAATAAAATAATAAATCAATGTAGTTCATAGTGTTAGATAGTAATTTTTGTTTCATGTGCATTGTGTTTTGTGTGGTAAATAAATAAATACACAAGATAGAGAATAAGATGAGCATAATCAAATTTTAGTATGAAACTGGAAGTCGTCAAAACATATCATCAAAAATGTAATATTTAATTACTTATATAAATGTATTATGTAGGTACCATATAGCGAGAAGAATGGATGGCCTATGGGGCCGAAAAGATCTCGGGTGGAGACCACGGATCGGAAAACGCAGCGTCGGACGTCCACCAACAAGATGGACAGATGATCTGATCAAAACTGCCGGTTCACGGTGGATGCAAGCTGCATCCGACCGAAACAACTGGAGATGTTTAAGGGAGGCCTATGTCCAGCAGTGGACGTCGGATGGCTGAAATGATGATGATGATGATTTTGTAGGTAAAAGCCGTGTTAGAAAGAGGGAACACTTTATAAGAAGAATACAAATTCCTATAGAAATATAATTTAACGTAAACTTACTCAGCAACGCTATCCACGAAGGTGTCGACTTCGCAGCGTAGCGGCTGTTCGGCCGAGTCTCGGATGGTGGTGTTGTTCAGTTCGACTCCCGCACCCACACACTTCTGTATCCCGACGCCGCATCGTTTTAATGTACAGTTCCGTAATTCCACCTGTGGGAAAGAAAGAAATTTCAGGTTTTAGTACTTGTCCAGCGTGGTGAATTAAGGCCTAATCTCTCTAATCAAAGGAAAGTTCCTGTTTCCCAGCAGTGGGAACGTAAAAAGGGTGATATTGAAATAGACCAACACTTCACTTTCAAAATTTTCGTGAGTACCCTACTCATTTTATAACAACGGGAATTACTTACGTATTTTTAAAGGAGTTTAAACATTCTCGACGTTTCGTCTACAACAAGTCGAAACGTCAAGAGTTTTTACTCCTTACTGCGTAAACAGGTGAGTAATTCGCATAAATAGGAAACAAACATTTTTACATAAGCAATTTCAGCTGTGGTCATTATTCTAAAATGAAAATGTTGTTTATAATTACCTGAGCACCACCATGCACGACTATTCCGGTGTAAAAGTTGTCAAACGTGCAGTCTTCCAGAAGAATCTTCGCGCCAGCCATCGCGACTATACCTTGGGCGAAGTCACTCTGTTGACAAGATACACTATTGTAGCATTCGAAGGATTTAATTTTGAAATAAGAATATATTTCCACAGATAATATATCTATACATAGACAGCGCATGAGGACCGGCGAGCGGTCGTGATCCGTGTCTTTGCGGCGTTGGTCCTGAAGAGGTCCCACGTCCTGGGATGAAACTGTTGACCCAATCCAACGTAAAAAAGGTTCGTAGATTTCTTGTTAAACTCAATTTGAATATATTTATAGACAATGTATGTATGTCATTAATGTCGTTATGTTAAATTTTATTCAAATGCTGAGGCAGTACTAATTTTTCCAACATGTCCCTTCTCTATAGTCTTTTTTTGTAATGATGATGATGATGATGATGTGTTTTTTGTGTTGGAAAAATAAAATTATTTGTTCGTTTGTTTTGTTTGAAAATGTCAAGACACTGTCAGAGAAACCTTGGGGCAGTGTTGGAGTCGTAACTATCCAACGCAAAAATTCCAAGCGCATCGCTGCTGTCCTAACATACAACTTGATAAAAGGACCACAGACCAATTGACACAATTAGACCAAAAAATGTTGTACAATAGAAAGATCTAACCATAGCCAATAGGAAACAAAAACTTACCATTAAAGCTACAGAGAGCAATATCCATTAAAGGATTACCTGTGAGCAGTGAGAGTCGTCCAGCAAGTGACAGTTGACGGCGTGCAGCGTCCCGCCGCGCATGAGCAGGACAGTGTTCACGAGTGAGCAGTGCAGCGTCACGTCCCGCAGCCGACACCGAGAGATAACTACCTGTGAGCAGTGAGAGTCGTCCAGCAAGTGACAGTTGACGGCGTGCAGCGTCCCGCCGCGCATGAGCAGGACAGTGTTCACGAGTGAGCAGTGCAGCGTCACGTCCCGCAGCCGACACCGAGAGATAACTACCTGTGAGCAGTGAGAGTCGTCCAGCAAGTGACAGTTGACGGCGTGCAGCGTCCCGCTGCGCATGAGCAGGACAGTGTTCACGAGTGAGCAGTGCAGCGTCACGTCCCGCAGCCGACACCGAGAGATAACTACCTGTGAGCAGTGAGAGTCGTCCAGCAAGTGACAGTTGACGGCGTGCAGCGTCCCGCCGCGCATGAGCAGGACAGTGTTCACGAGTGAGCAGTGCAGCGTCACGTCCCGCAGCCGACACCGAGAGATAACTACCTGTGAGCAGTGAGAGTCGTCCAGCAAGTGACAGTTGACGGCGTGCAGCGTCCCGCCGCGCATGAGCAGGACAGTGTTCACGAGTGAGCAGTGCAGCGTCACGTCCCGCAGCCGACACCGAGAGATAACTACCTGTGAGCAGTGAGAGTCGTCCAGCAAGTGACAGTTGACGGCGTGCAGCGTCCCGCTGCGCATGAGCAGGACAGTGTTCACGAGTGAGCAGTGCAGCGTCACGTCCCGCAGCCGACACCGAGAGATAACTACCTGTGAGCAGTGAGAGTGTGAGAGTCGTCCAGCAAGTGACAGTTGACGGCGTGCAGCGTCCCGCCGCGCATGAGCAGGACAGTGTTCACGAGTGAGCAGTGCAGCGTCACGTCCCGCAGCCGACACCGAGAGATAACTACCTGTGAGCAGTGAGAGTCGTCCAGCAAGTGACAGTTGACGGCGTGCAGCGTCCCGCCGCGCATGAGCAGGACAGTGTTCACGAGTGAGCAGTGCAGCGTCACGTCCCGCAGCCGACACCGAGAGATAACTACCTGTGAGCAGTGAGAGTCGTCCAGCAAGTGACAGTTGACGGCGTGCAGCGTCCCGCTGCGCATGAGCAGGACAGTGTTCACGAGTGAGCAGTGCAGCGTCACGTCCCGCAGCCGACACCGAGAGATAACTACCTGTGAGCAGTGAGAGTGTGAGAGTCGTCCAGCAAGTGACAGTTGACGGCGTGCAGCGTCCCGCCGCGCATGAGCAGGACAGTGTTCACGAGTGAGCAGTGCAGCGTCACGTCCCGCAGCCGACACCGAGAGATAACTACCTGTGAGCAGTGAGAGTCGTCCAGCAAGTGACAGTTGACGGCGTGCAGCGTCCCGCCGCGCATGAGCAGGACAGTGTTCACGAGTGAGCAGTGCAGCGTCACGTCCCGCAGCCGACACCGAGAGATAACTACCTGTGAGCAGTGAGAGTCGTCCAGCAAGTGACAGTTGACGGCGTGCAGCGTCCCGCTGCGCATGAGCAGGACAGTGTTCACGAGTGAGCAGTGCAGCGTCACGTCCCGCAGCCGACACCGAGAGATAACTACCTGTGAGCAGTGAGAGTCGTCCAGCAAGTGACAGTTGACGGCGTGCAGCGTCCCGCTGCGCATGAGCAGGACAGTGTTCACGAGTGAGCAGTGCAGCGTCACGTCCCGCAGCCGACACCGAGAGATAACTACCTGTGAGCAGTGAGAGTCGTCCAGCAAGTGACAGTTGACGGCGTGCAGCGTCCCGCTGCGCATGAGCAGGACAGTGTTCACGAGTGAGCAGTGCAGCGTCACGTCCCGCAGCCGACACCGAGAGATAACTACCTGTGAGCAGTGAGAGTCGTCCAGCAAGTGACAGTTGACGGCGTGCAGCGTCCCGCTGCGCATGAGCAGGACAGTGTTCACGAGTGAGCAGTGCAGCGTCACGTCCCGCAGCCGACACCGAGAGATAACTACCTGTGAGCAGTGAGAGTCGTCCAGCAAGTGACAGTTGACGGCGTGCAGCGTCCCGCCGCGCATGAGCAGGACAGTGTTCACGAGTGAGCAGTGCAGCGTCACGTCCCGCAGCCGACACCGAGAGATAACTACCTGTGAGCAGTGAGAGTCGTCCAGCAAGTGACAGTTGACGGCGTGCAGCGTCCCGCTGCGCATGAGCAGGACAGTGTTCACGAGTGAGCAGTGCAGCGTCACGTCCCGCAGCCGACACCGAGAGATAACTACCTGTGAGCAGTGAGAGTCGTCCAGCAAGTGACAGTTGACGGCGTGCAGCGTCCCGCTGCGCATGAGCAGGACAGTGTTCACGAGTGAGCAGTGCAGCGTCACGTCCCGCAGCCGACACCGAGAGATAACTACCTGTGAGCAGTGAGAGTCGTCCAGCAAGTGACAGTTGACGGCGTGCAGCGTCCCGCTGCGCATGAGCAGGACAGTGTTCACGAGTGAGCAGTGCAGCGTCACGTCCCGCAGCCGACACCGAGAGATAACTACCTGTGAGCAGTGAGAGTCGTCCAGCAAGTGACAGTTGACGGCGTGCAGCGTCCCGCTGCGCATGAGCAGGACAGTGTTCACGAGTGAGCAGTGCAGCGTCACGTCCCGCAGCCGACACCGAGAGATAACTACCTGTGAGCAGTGAGAGTCGTCCAGCAAGTGACAGTTGACGGCGTGCAGCGTCCCGCTGCGCATGAGCAGGACAGTGTTCACGAGTGAGCAGTGCAGCGTCACGTCCCGCAGCCGACACCGAGAGATAACTACCTGTGAGCAGTGAGAGTCGTCCAGCAAGTGACAGTTGACGGCGTGCAGCGTCCCGCTGCGCATGAGCAGGACAGTGTTCACGAGTGAGCAGTGCAGCGTCACGTCCCGCAGCCGACACCGAGAGATAACTACCTGTGAGCAGTGAGAGTCGTCCAGCAAGTGACAGTTGACGGCGTGCAGCGTCCCGCTGCGCATGAGCAGGACAGTGTTCACGAGTGAGCAGTGCAGCGTCACGTCCCGCAGCCGACACCGAGAGATAACTACCTGTGAGCAGTGAGAGTCGTCCAGCAAGTGACAGTTGACGGCGTGCAGCGTCCCGCTGCGCATGAGCAGGACAGTGTTCACGAGTGAGCAGTGCAGCGTCACGTCCCGCAGCCGACACCGAGAGATAACTACCTGTGAGCAGTGAGAGTCGTCCAGCAAGTGACAGTTGACGGCGTGCAGCGTCCCGCTGCGCATGAGCAGGACAGTGTTCACGAGTGAGCAGTGCAGCGTCACGTCCCGCAGCCGACACCGAGAGATAACTACCTGTGAGCAGTGAGAGTCGTCCAGCAAGTGACAGTTGACGGCGTGCAGCGTCCCGCCGCGCATGAGCAGGACAGTGTTCACGAGTGAGCAGTGCAGCGTCACGTCCCGCAGCCGACACCGAGAGATAACTACCTGTGAGCAGTGAGAGTCGTCCAGCAAGTGACAGTTGACGGCGTGCAGCGTCCCGCTGCGCATGAGCAGGACAGTGTTCACGAGTGAGCAGTGCAGCGTCACGTCCCGCAGCCGACACCGAGAGATAACTACCTGTGAGCAGTGAGAGTCGTCCAGCAAGTGACAGTTGACGGCGTGCAGCGTCCCGCTGCGCATGAGCAGGACAGTGTTCACGAGTGAGCAGTGCAGCGTCACGTCCCGCAGCCGACACCGAGAGATAACTACCTGTGAGCAGTGAGAGTCGTCCAGCAAGTGACAGTTGACGGCGTGCAGCGTCCCGCTGCGCATGAGCAGGACAGTGTTCACGAGTGAGCAGTGCAGCGTCACGTCCCGCAGCCGACACCGAGAGATAACTACCTGTGAGCAGTGAGAGTCGTCCAGCAAGTGACAGTTGACGGCGTGCAGCGTCCCGCTGCGCATGAGCAGGACAGTGTTCACGAGTGAGCAGTGCAGCGTCACGTCCCGCAGCCGACACCGAGAGATAACTACCTGTGAGCAGTGAGAGTCGTCCAGCAAGTGACAGTTGACGGCGTGCAGCGTCCCGCTGCGCATGAGCAGGACAGTGTTCACGAGTGAGCAGTGCAGCGTCACGTCCCGCAGCCGACACCGAGAGATAACTACCTGTGAGCAGTGAGAGTCGTCCAGCAAGTGACAGTTGACGGCGTGCAGCGTCCCGCTGCGCATGAGCAGGACAGTGTTCACGAGTGAGCAGTGCAGCGTCACGTCCCGCAGCCGACACCGAGAGATAACTACCTGTGAGCAGTGAGAGTCGTCCAGCAAGTGACAGTTGACGGCGTGCAGCGTCCCGCTGCGCATGAGCAGGACAGTGTTCACGAGTGAGCAGTGCAGCGTCACGTCCCGCAGCCGACACCGAGAGATAACTACCTGTGAGCAGTGAGAGTCGTCCAGCAAGTGACAGTTGACGGCGTGCAGCGTCCCGCTGCGCATGAGCAGGACAGTGTTCACGAGTGAGCAGTGCAGCGTCACGTCCCGCAGCCGACACCGAGAGATAACTACCTGTGAGCAGTGAGAGTCGTCCAGCAAGTGACAGTTGACGGCGTGCAGCGTCCCGCTGCGCATGAGCAGGACAGTGTTCACGAGTGAGCAGTGCAGCGTCACGTCCCGCAGCCGACACCGAGAGATAACTACCTGTGAGCAGTGAGAGTCGTCCAGCAAGTGACAGTTGACGGCGTGCAGCGTCCCGCCGCGCATGAGCAGGACAGTGTTCACGAGTGAGCAGTGCAGCGTCACGTCCCGCAGCCGACACCGAGAGATAACTACCTGTGAGCAGTGAGAGTCGTCCAGCAAGTGACAGTTGACGGCGTGCAGCGTCCCGCCGCGCATGAGCAGGACAGTGTTCACGAGTGAGCAGTGCAGCGTCACGTCCCGCAGCCGACACCGAGAGATAACTACCTGTGAGCAGTGAGAGTCGTCCAGCAAGTGACAGTTGACGGCGTGCAGCGTCCCGCTGCGCATGAGCAGGACAGTGTTCACGAGTGAGCAGTGCAGCGTCACGTCCCGCAGCCGACACCGAGAGATAACTACCTGTGAGCAGTGAGAGTGTGAGAGTCGTCCAGCAAGTGACAGTTGACGGCGTGCAGCGTCCCGCCGCGCATGAGCAGGACAGTGTTCACGAGTGAGCAGTGCAGCGTCACGTCCCGCAGCCGACACCGAGAGATAACTACCTGTGAGCAGTGAGAGTCGTCCAGCAAGTGACAGTTGACGGCGTGCAGCGTCCCGCCGCGCATGAGCAGGACAGTGTTCACGAGTGAGCAGTGCAGCGTCACGTCCCGCAGCCGACACCGAGAGATAACTACCTGTGAGCAGTGAGAGTCGTCCAGCAAGTGACAGTTGACGGCGTGCAGCGTCCCGCTGCGCATGAGCAGGACAGTGTTCACGAGTGAGCAGTGCAGCGTCACGTCCCGCAGCCGACACCGAGAGATAACTACCTGTGAGCAGTGAGAGTCGTCCAGCAAGTGACAGTTGACGGCGTGCAGCGTCCCGCTGCGCATGAGCAGGACAGTGTTCACGAGTGAGCAGTGCAGCGTCACGTCCCGCAGCCGACACCGAGAGATAACTACCTGTGAGCAGTGAGAGTCGTCCAGCAAGTGACAGTTGACGGCGTGCAGCGTCCCGCCGCGCATGAGCAGGACAGTGTTCACGAGTGAGCAGTGCAGCGTCACGTCCCGCAGCCGACACCGAGAGATAACTACCTGTGAGCAGTGAGAGTCGTCCAGCAAGTGACAGTTGACGGCGTGCAGCGTCCCGCTGCGCATGAGCAGGACAGTGTTCACGAGTGAGCAGTGCAGCGTCACGTCCCGCAGCCGACACCGAGAGATAACTACCTGTGAGCAGTGAGAGTCGTCCAGCAAGTGACAGTTGACGGCGTGCAGCGTCCCGCTGCGCATGAGCAGGACAGTGTTCACGAGTGAGCAGTGCAGCGTCACGTCCCGCAGCCGACACCGAGAGATAACTACCTGTGAGCAGTGAGAGTCGTCCAGCAAGTGACAGTTGACGGCGTGCAGCGTCCCGCCGCGCATGAGCAGGACAGTGTTCACGAGTGAGCAGTGCAGCGTCACGTCCCGCAGCCGACACCGAGAGATAACTACCTGTGAGCAGTGAGAGTCGTCCAGCAAGTGACAGTTGACGGCGTGCAGCGTCCCGCTGCGCATGAGCAGGACAGTGTTCACGAGTGAGCAGTGCAGCGTCACGTCCCGCAGCCGACACCGAGAGATAACTACCTGTGAGCAGTGAGAGTCGTCCAGCAAGTGACAGTTGACGGCGTGCAGCGTCCCGCTGCGCATGAGCAGGACAGTGTTCACGAGTGAGCAGTGCAGCGTCACGTCCCGCAGCCGACACCGAGAGATAACTACCTGTGAGCAGTGAGAGTCGTCCAGCAAGTGACAGTTGACGGCGTGCAGCGTCCCGCTGCGCATGAGCAGGACAGTGTTCACGAGTGAGCAGTGCAGCGTCACGTCCCGCAGCCGACACCGAGAGATAACTACCTGTGAGCAGTGAGAGTCGTCCAGCAAGTGACAGTTGACGGCGTGCAGCGTCCCGCCGCGCATGAGCAGGACAGTGTTCACGAGTGAGCAGTGCAGCGTCACGTCCCGCAGCCGACACCGAGAGATAACTACCTGTGAGCAGTGAGAGTCGTCCAGCAAGTGACAGTTGACGGCGTGCAGCGTCCCGCTGCGCATGAGCAGGACAGTGTTCACGAGTGAGCAGTGCAGCGTCACGTCCCGCAGCCGACACCGAGAGATAACTACCTGTGAGCAGTGAGAGTCGTCCAGCAAGTGACAGTTGACGGCGTGCAGCGTCCCGCTGCGCATGAGCAGGACAGTGTTCACGAGTGAGCAGTGCAGCGTCACGTCCCGCAGCCGACACCGAGAGATAACTACCTGTGAGCAGTGAGAGTCGTCCAGCAAGTGACAGTTGACGGCGTGCAGCGTCCCGCTGCGCATGAGCAGGACAGTGTTCACGAGTGAGCAGTGCAGCGTCACGTCCCGCAGCCGACACGCCCCACTCAGCATTAGCAGGCATGATCGCATGTCTGACGCGAGTAAAGTCGCACCTAGAATATGAAACACTATTTTATGGTACCGCTGTATAGTTTTAATTTCAATTTGATATTCGAACTGATGATGAACTAATATTGTCGGAGACCACCAATTTCGGCGCGCTCCGTCAGAAGTCAATATAAGTAAGACACGCCCCGCGCGACCCTACTCCATCACTAGCCCGACTACCAACAACACATTTGACAAATTGACACAATTTGACAAATTGACACAATTTGACCAAAGAAAATTGTACAATAAAAAAATCTAACCAAACCCAATATGAAACCAAAACTTACCATTAAAGCTACAGAGAGCAATATCCATTAACGGCATCTCCGGTAGCTCGTAACTCTTGGAACAAACGACCACCTCCTCCGGCTCCAGCGATAACGCTTCTTCTGCTGACGTCATCACGGTCAAAGTCTGTTCGTTAGACACTTTCGCGCGAAGGAACTTTGATATCTCGTCGAATTCGAAGATGGAACCCCCTTGCCATAGTGCAACAATCTGTAATGGATTTAAAGTACTTTAGTCACATATATGCCGTAGTTAAAAGGAATTAATATTGTTTTTAAAATGCAAATTATGTCTTCATTCAGTAAAATGTTCCATCTACAATATTAAAGATACTTTCCCTTCATGTGGCATGGCCGTGGGACGCCCTGTATATGTATAATACTAAATTATCTATGTATGTATATTCTATTAAGTATATCAGAAATCTAGCTAGCACCCGTAACACAAGCTTAGAGCTTACCACGGGGCTAGATGTTTCTCTATGAATTCTCCAGCAATATTTATTTATTTTAACTTGGTCAATTCCCAGCATAATACTCAATATTTCAGTGTTTTCTATAACAATAGAAGGATTAAGATACTCACATTTTTCTTCCCTTTATTCTTCTGATACTTATTTTTTGCTTTAATCATGTACTGTTCGCGTATCACAGGATTTTCGTAGAGGGTCCATTTTGACATCAGACTGTCAAGCTTGGCATTCATCTCAGCGCACAGGGATATGTAGTTCGGCGGTAGAAGAGAATCTGAAAATACATTGATTCATAAGTTAAAGCTTTTAACGTAATCCTCGATAGCGTAGTAGTTTAGCGCAGCCAGGGCTAACCTGGAAGGCGTGGGTTCGTCTCCCACTCAAGGACCAAGGTAACATTGTGATCTTGTCAATTTTTCTATACCATTTTCTAGTAAATGGTGTCCCGGAGGTACTCTACGTAGGTAGACCAAAGAAACGTTAGCGCGATGACTTAGACCAGTTTAACAACAACTGGAATAATATCGCGCCAGATAGGGATGATTGTTTATATTTATGTATAATAAAATATATCTATCTATGTATGTATACTATATGTATTAAGAGCCCTGTTAAATTTTTGAAGTTTTGCGAAATTGGATATTTTATGCACCACGTGACCGGCGCGTCACGCGAATTCTATGAAAAATACTAAATGATCTTGATACTTCGTCGATCTAAAACATACAAATATACTAATAATTATTTTAGATCTGTAGAAAATGGCATCGAATAAATTCCATTTTATTGAGTGGATTTTTTTCAGTTTCATTCTGAAATAATTATTATATTAATGTTTTTATTTAATTGATAGGTGTTTAATATATTTTCCTAAATTCAAAATGGCGGATATTTTTATTTCAATATTTGAATCAATTATGTTTTATCTTAATAATATCAATATTCATTTTAAATCTGATTGATTATTTGAAATCAATTAAGTACATAATTTTAAATTAAAACATTCATGATTAATAATTATCTATATAAGAATAAAACTGAAAATAGTCTTATTGAAGTTAAATGTCCTCATTCATCTCATCTTATGGGCTCATTATTAAACCGATTCTTCTGAAATTTGATGTGTAGGTTTGTAATTAAATGTTTTTTTTGTCGAATGTTGGGACTTTATGTAAGTTCGAAAGTCTAAATTGAACGGACTAAATACAAATTCTAATTATAACAAAACAAATAAATTATATTACCTATATATATATTTAAGTTGCTTGTTTTGTTAGATGGTATATTTGTGTTTGAATAAATATACCATGTTATTATCATTATGTTTAGGTATTATCTTTGTAGTTTCGAACTTTATATTTATTTTTATTTTATTACGAACTTATTGAAAATATTTCATTTATATATTAAAAAAAGTGGCCAAGTGCGAGTCGGACTCGCCCATGTAGGCTTCCGCAGCAATTGTTTATATGAAATAGTTTATGACGTATTATAAAAAAACTACTTGATAGATTTCGTTCAAACCAATTTTCGTTGTTAGTTTTTATGGTTATGTATAATATATATTTTTTCTAGATTTATCATCCTCTTAGTTTAGAAATTAGAGGGGGGGGGGACACTCTGTTTTCCACTTTGGAAGAGTCTCACGTCCAAACTATGAAGTTTAGAATTAAATGGTTTTAGAAACATTGTTATGATTTTAGAAGACCTATTCATAGATACCCCACACGTATGGGTTGGATTAAAAAAAAGTTTTTAAATTTCAGTCCTATGTATGGGGGGACCCCCGAATTTTATGATTTTTTTTTCAATTATTTTCTGAAATCTTAGTGCGGTTAACAGAATACATCTACTCACCAAATTTCAACGTTATAGCTCTTATAGTTTCCGAGAAAAACGGCTGTGACATACGGACGGACAGACGGACGGACGGACGGACGGACGGACGGACGGACGGACGGACGGACGGACATGACGAATCTATAAGGGTTCCGTTTTTGCCATTTGGCTACGGAACACTAAAAAACCAACCCGCACTTGGCCAGCGTGGTGAATTAAGGCCTAATCTATCTCGTCAAGAGAGAAGTCCCTATCCCAGCAGTGGGAACGTGAATAGGGGTGTTATTTTATATACAGGGCGTCCCAAAATTATGGGCCATGAAGGGGAAGTACCATATATATCGTTGATAGTGAATTTTGCTCAAAGAAGACTTCATTTTATTTTAAAAAGTAAGTAATTTAATTAATTAATTTACAAAAAAAAATGTTTCATGTTTTTTATTTGATTAAAATAATTAATTTCACGTTGTTCCTTTCTTTTAAAATACTATGTTACTTAAGCAAGCAGAGTTATTATTTTTTAGCTTTTCTTTCGATTGGTATCATAAAAATCGAGTATTTTTTTTCTACATGTAAGTCGGTTCGATTCCCAGACAAAGCAAGTAATTTTTAGAAAATCAATGAATGCAGAATTACTAACTTTTAAAAATAAAATGAAGTCTTGTTTGAGCAAAATTCACTATCTACGATATTTAAGGTACTTCCCCTCCATGGCCCATAACTTTGGGACGCCCTGTATTTATTAGAAAGGTATAGATGATCCAGACTTAAAATGAACTCCCCTCCACAAAACCGTGATAATTTCAACGTGTGAGAGGAAATACGTATTGCATCTATATATTTGTGTGCGTGCTACAACTTAACTGTAACATTGGCTCATCTGTCTGTCAAAGTGATACCGTTTGCTTATACGTTAATGAACATCCAATGACAAAGATCAATTTATGTGTGTTGTATCTATACACCTTTTTGCATGTACGTGTAACCGCGGTGGAGGGGCGTTCAGTTTAAAAATGGTTTTACTATACATATTTAATGTTTACAATAAATAATATATTTATTAGAAAGGTACATTATTTTTTGTTTACATATTGGATACTCGGTAAAAATAAGAACAAAAAATTACGGAATATTTTCTTTGTAATAAATATTATGGAAATCTATACTACAATTATCAAGCTGAGGAGATTGCTTGTTTATTTGTTTGAACGTGCTACTCAGGAACCGCGGGTCCGATTTAAAATATGATTTCAGTATTGGATAGTAAAATGATCGAAAAAGGCTATAAAACATAAACTAGTAAATAACGTAAAAACGCAAGCGCAGCTGTCGGCGGGTCGGCAAGTTAGTCATAATCTAAAAAAATCATAGGCATAATTACATTTAGTCGTTGTACGGTTTCACCAAAAAAAGTTGCCTTGTTGTTTTTTAATTAGGATAGATAACTTTAGATATGCAATCCACATCCTACAGCATAACCTCCAAATAAATAAGGTTAAACAAGATGACAATGATGTGGTACAATTCTTAGGCCAGCAACAAGTGGTACAATTCTTAGGCCAGCAACAACAATAATTGATCGTTATCAATAAAAATAACAATTGATCGTTATCAACGGATCAACTTATGTCGGTCGTAGTATCGCAATAACACATACACGCACACTAACAGCGTTTTTACAGCAATTGACAGTCCCACACACTGACATTTTACGAAATATTTCTATATTTTATTCAAGAACAACCGACATAGGTCCGACCTCGACAAGCGCTCGCGCGGTACTAAATGGAAAAAGCCGGCGGAATGAAAAAACTACTAAATTATGGTAGTTTTATTTTATTCATAAAAAATTACCAAAACCGTTCTACAAATTAAAATTAATATCATAGTTTAAGCAAATGTTGATAAATATTTTGATATAAATATGACGTCCCATTGATTTAGAACTTCGGAGTTATTGAGGTTTGTTTCGAAGCATTTTCGGTCGATATTAAATTCGGTATATCTTTAGAATAAAAGCATTTAACGAAAATGTACTCTACTCTAAATGAAGAATAGGATATACGTAACATAATAAAAATTAGTTTGATCGCCCATATTCGTTAGAATCTACAAATTAGAGCTAAGAAAACAGGTCTTCGAGCGTTTTTTACGAAACATGTATCCGGAGAATGATTATTACTCAATATATAAACAAGTTATCTAAAATGTTTCTTACTACTTTTGTAGAGGAGAAAACGAACTATTATAAAGATGTAATTGTAATATCAAACAACTAACGTAAACCATAGAATTAGGACGAGAAAACCGAACAATTTCGCGATTTCCGGTAAAAGGCCTCTTAAGTATATCAGAAATCTAGCACCATAACATAAGCTTTGAGCTAACCAGGGGGCTAGATGTTGCTGTGTAAATTGTCCAGCGATATTTATTTTATTTATTGGAGGAAATAAAGGCCTTAGCCCAGCAGTGAAACACAATTAGCCTACAAAAAAAATGGGTGATTATGATGATGCAGCTAGTTAACGATCTGCTATATCCTCACCATCATCACTAGCCAGCTCGCCCTCGCACAGAGAGGAGTCCAGGTCCCGGAGCTGATGGTGAGCGTTGATGGCGCTGTTCCGCAGCGTGGTGATGGAGCGCGCGACGCAGCTCGGGATCACGCCGTTGTGCATCTCCGACCAGAGAGTCATCCGCTCCTCTATGGTGTTCGGGAGCAGGATCTTGTCGTCTTGATCGTCCCACGGCATCCATATGTCGTTGTAGTAGAACCTACAGATTATTAGATATTTTACACAAGTTTTTGGAAAATTTATCCTAATAGAATATACTTTATTGCACACCACAAAAACAGAAACATACGATACAAACTTAAGACTTAAACATTTGGAGTACAATTGACGACGAGACTTGTCCAAGTGATCTTTAGGATTTTATGGAAATAAATGACATAAATCTTTAAATCTTTACAATGGGCGGCCTTATCGCTGTGAGCGATTTCTTCCAGGCAGCCTATGTATGGACTGGAGATATATAATTATACAGACAGTGGTGTTAGGTAATGAATTAAAAAGCTATTATTGAATATTATAAAGCTGAAGAGTTTGTTTATTAATACGCGCTAATCTCAGGAACCGCTGATCCGATTCAAAAAATTATTTCAGTGCTGCATAGTACATTTATCGAGCAAGTTTAGTTTAGTTTAGTTTGGGGACTCCTTTTTCCGCAATTGGACTCAAATTTGGTCCTTTGTGCGTGGTTGGTCCGCTAGTGTAACCAGCCTAACTCCGACCAGAAGCACAGAATCGTCCTGGGGTCATCGCAGGCTTCACGGAGTGACCTCGGCAGTTGGAGGATTTGAATTCGTTCCGCTGTTACTCCCTCGCATTCCAGGACTACGTGGGCAGCTGATTCTTCTTCGCTAAGACACCCTCTACAGAGTGGGCTGTCCGTTGCTCCGATGGTGAATAGGTGTTTATTAAGGGTAATGTGTCCCGTGATAGTGGCTACCAGGACACGTAGGTCCGCTCTGTTTAGGTTAAGTAGACGTCCGAGCAAGCCTAGATTATATAACAATATTTACCTACCTAAGTAACGTAAAAAATACACTTGGTCTCTGTTGAGCCTGTATGCTGAGGTAACAGGCGACTTGATTTCGATTAACACAGATCTTAATTTACAAACTAAGATTTTTATTAAGCAGATGGTTTGCTACTATTCATGCACAGCTAAAACAACCTATAACTAGTTAAATCAAGTGTTTACCTGAGCATATCAATAAAATCCGCTGTAGCTGCAGCATTGACACATTGCTCTCGTTGCTCCCTTGTGGGCCAGAGGTCAATGAGTGGAACATCCACCACCGTCTCCGGCAATGACATAGACTCATGTTGCACGCTGAGAACATCCACACATGCTGATAAGTTGTCAAAGTCCACCGCTGTTACCGTTATGAATGATATGCAGGGGAATCGGACAGCTGAAAATAAATTGTACATTACCAAATAATTACTTTCAGTATTATATTCTGGAAAATTATGGTTTAAATTAGAATTTCATCTCTCCAGCAATTTTTATATATAGTTCATTACTTGCTCACAAGACTTTTTTATACTTTTTATTCTGTTAATTTCTTGTAAGCTTCACTTGTTTTAATTCAAGCATCTTCAGTGTAGAAGAAGAATTTGTGGTCAAATGCAATATGGGGCAAACTTTCAAGTATAAAAATTAACAGGGAAATAAAAATCCTTTATAACCTTGATTGAATATCAAATCATAAATACCAATGATTTTAAGTCATCCAAGTGATTGAATTCAATTAGACTGATTGAATAAGAACTTAATTAAGAAAAATTAAAAGTATGTCTTAATTAGACACAAATAATATATTTTATTATTTTTATTCTTCTACTGTCAGTCAACCGGATAAACAGCAAAACCGTACTGTTTAGGAAACTTACAAAATCTCTTGCAGAAGTCCTTCGAGAGCTTCCATAGAGCGTCCCAGCCTACCGGCTCTATCAGCAGCTCAGCCTGTACTGCCCACTGCTCGCGCGCCGTGCCCTGACCACCACTGAACACCCTCATCAGCTCTAGAAGGATCTCATTGTCGTTGCGAGAGAATGTGTATACTGCTGGCATCTGAAATATTAAATTGTTATTATCAGATTAAGCTTATCTTTATTACAGTTTTGAATACAATACAAGTCAATTATATTACTCTTCACTGAACGTCACATAAATAATAAGCAAGGGTCCCCAACCGCCACGACCCACTGCAATAATAGCTTTGTCGAAAGCACACACAGGTCGAGGAGGTTGGCCTACTGCAAGCACCGCATAGGACTATTTTAGGTACATTATATCCTAGTTGACATGGACAAGGATCTTAGGTTCATAGTTAGGTGGCACATGTATTATTATTTACGTTATGTAAATTATCCAAAACTTTCAGAAATATCAAGTGACACAATGGCTAAAAAATTCAAACCATGGTGCCCATAGGTAAGTCTTGTCTTATTATTATTGTTTATTCGTAATTCCGATACCGCTAACCACTATGCACAGTCAGAGTAGAAATATTTCTAATAAGTTTTTAGAATTGACAAATTAATAACAACGGCAGAATCTTGTGAGTCATACAAGATGTAACCAGAGTCTGTAAAACTTACTTTTAAAAGCTACCTAGTTTTCGTACGTAATAAATTGTATTTGAATTTGAAATAGAGATCTTCAACACAACACAAATTCACAATTTTGTAGATTTACCGGTTGTTTTGAAATTTGAAAATTTGCTGGTGACTTGAGAAGTTGAGAATGACATGACTCTGACATTGCATTGTCAATACAGCAAAATTAGCTATCCAATTCTGACACCACTGTTAGAGATTATGGATTATTTGTGCATGTATTTGTTTGTAGAAAAAAAATTATTCTAACCAAAAAAATCATTGATTTTAACATATTATTACTACATTTTTTTATCAACTTTATTTTTGAGAACTTTTGCCTAAAAGTTTATCAGTCCCAATGTAACATAAAAAATCAACAACCTACTTAGAAATGATTAGAGGCAATGATTTTATATAGTATAGATATGTTACCTTCATATAATTGCAGTTTGAAATCTGTTCCGTGAATCCAAAACTGACATAAGATGTCAAATGTTTACTAGTTCATACTATGAACTAGTAAACATAGAGTAACATTTATATTCGTAGAGTGGACACTTGAGTAAAATGTATAGTAATAGGTAAGAAATTAAACACCTTACAAAAGTAAATCATATTTATTGAAATTGAAATAATTAATGATAAATTAGTAAAACACACTTTCTAAATACCTTCAAAAAGATTTTATTTATTTATTTTCTGTCTCTTTAAAAGTTTTTTTAATTCGGGGTTATTTTTATGTGCGGAATGGAGACGAATATTTGTGTATTTATGAATTATGGTTTTAATCAAATATACGCGATGATTAAAAATAGGTAGGTACCTGTGTTGAATGTTCGATCAGAATTTACATTTACATCGAATTTACATCGCCATCAATATTCGCATCTACACTAACTAATCTATGTCCGCGCCTCAATTATTATAATTATTTGGAAAAATAAATAATCTAAGTATCTTTGCATACTCGCATGTGATACGAGATTCCTTGTGTTTTGTTTACTTTAGCATCGTAATTGGTACACTTCCGAAACACACACGATGGCATTTTTAATTTGTTTTAGCAAGGACACAATAACCTACGGCATGTCAAGCTCGTGATTGCGCTCGACGCAGACTGACAACTAAAAGTTACAATTGGGTTTTATTTGAGTCTTTACAATGCGCGTGCTTGTAACAAATCTATACTATATAAAATCATTGATTAGAGGACACTGTTATACAAATATTTCAAATGATTAAATAGCTGCTTTTGAATCTTGTAACTGATAGTATAAATATAATATATTATAATTATGATTTAAATATAATGTATTATGATTGCGATATGTCATTCAGTGCCTTCATAATTCTATTTATTTATGTATCTACAGATTCATAATTGGTTCGCAGTTAAAAGGCGTGAACGTCAGATTTTCATAATTTTTATAATCATTAACTAAGCACAGAGGTTTCCAAACGATGTTTGTGTCCCAGCTTAGAAGAGATGCGGATGCCAAGCACGGAAGAACAGCTGACACCCATTTGACAGTTCCACCTATTTTGTTTGTAAACAAACAGCGACATCTAGTTTTCTTTGAGTGAACTTGTAGATTATTTGAAGGTAAGGTTGATCGAATAAAATATTCTAACTACCGTCTAACTCTAACTACCGTCCAAAGAATTAAGAAAAGGATATAGACGGTAGGTGGTAAATTGAAAGTTATTGCATAAATTTTGAGAAGCCGCTGGTGCGGAGTCGGTAGAATTTCGATATTTAAGTACGTAGGTATTATTTCAGCCTTCTTTACAGAATGTTTTCAAGAGTTAAAGAAGAAAAATGTCTCGAACTAGAAATGAGAAGAAGGGATTATCGCATTCACAGTTTATTCCATGAAGTGCCTCGTGAGTTTTTCTTTTGCATTATCTATAGGTATATTTATAAGAAAGTCGTGTTAGTTACTTCACTTATAACCCAAGAACGGCTGAATCGATTGCGCTGAAAATTGGCAGAGATGTAGCTTAGAGCCGGGAAAAGGGCATAGGATTTTTACCGCGGGAAAATATATAATTACGCGGCTTGATATTTATTACCTTGTATATTTATGCCTACACGCGGTAGTTGACTATTACGTGTAGGAGACCTTTTTTGTAACCTAGATCATTATACCTAAGTAATCCGAATAAGTTAGGTCATATCTACGTTCGTTGAAAAAACTATGTAGGGTATAAGATTATTAAAGCTTTATTGTTTTGTTGCTTTTGTGCAAGCCCACTAGCGTTTGCACTAGATCAATTTTTAATAAGCTGTTTTTGTTACATTTATGTTTGTGAATAAGGTTCATCGTATACTCGTATACCTACTTATTTTAGCTGTCGGACGTTCACTGCTGGGTCTATCCTATACCTATCAGTTTATTAACAATATTGAAATTAATTATCACATTTTTTTATTTAAAATAAAAATAAATAATTTTAAATTGAGCTTAAGTTTATATTTTTAAGTTTAAAATAAAAATAAATAAATAATAAATTGAGCTTAAGTTTATATTTGTAAGATTTCAAACTGGCTCATGTAGTATTTATTATCCCCAAATCACCATAATTACGGTACTTGCAGCTCTATCACCGGTACCCGAAGTAGAAGAATCTGCCTCGTCACGTTTCACACCACCCACACGGTCAGAAAGTCCTTCACGACCATTTAGTCCTCTGCCCGATCTTATCATAGAAGTCCAGCCAAAACCAAACCCGATCGACCACCCAACGGCATTCTATGAAAAACTATATAAAAAGGTTATAAAAATTTATAGAAAACTGATCGTTGAAGGCCGCAATATATCTAGCGTGTCTAATTATGATAGTTCTGATAGTAGGGGTGATTTAACAGACGTTGGCTCTGAAGATTATCATGATGAACATGACGAACATGAACAACTTGCTTTATCAGCGGATTCAAATGTTGAAGAACATGGTGAACATGTGACCCATGACTCTACAGAGGATGAAGATTTTGAAGAAATAATTTTGAATACAGAAAATATACAAAACCAAGAAAATATAATTAGAAAGCGTAGTATAGATGCTCCTTCGGAATCAGAGAGTCTTAGCTCGAAGAGATCAAGAGATTCTGGTACATATGTTATACAGAATAGTTCGATAGATACAGAAATTGATTTAAATGAAGGTATGGAAGAAAACAATATTGAGGAAGGGAATGATGAACAAGCTAGTATAGAACAACACGAACGAACTGAAGAAGAAGTTATCGATCAATTAAATATAATAGTTCAAGCACAAATTCACAGGGATGCTGAACCAAATGATGAATTGCTTCAATCAGAGGAAAATTCTCAAAGTACTGACAATTTGAATGATACAAATAGTCAGAATCATGATGTTGTGCTGGAAGATGATGGAGGTATGGCATTACATATTTAACAACTTTAGTACCTAAACAAAAAAATTATTTCTCTTAAAAACTTAGTATACCAAAGTGTACCTACATATTCATAATAAAGAACGGCTGAACCGATTCAGGTAGGTACTTACCTACTTAGGTACTTACCTTGGTTTTAATAGTCTTAGTAGCCCAGGGAAGGTTTAGTAGGTCATAAAACATGGGAATCTAGTAGGCGAAGCTGCGGGCGGCTCTGCTAGTATAATATAATTTTAGGGTGCCTACTAGTTGTTCACTTATATTATATTACATTGTATTAAAATGTCTACCTTGATATTGTATAATTTCACTCAAATTATTATTGTTTATAGAAAAAATGTATTATTACAGAAATACTTGCCACGGTGCCTCATGAGGGAAATGAAAATTTACAAAGTAATTCAAATGATGAAAACCTGATAACGGTGATGGAGACTGATAACAAAATATTGGATGAAAATGAAGGTAAGGTATAGTAAAACCATTTCTAAAATGAACGCCCCTCTATACGCAATTCTGTATTTTTTTTTCTGTGTATTCTGTTTTTCTGTATTTCCTCGCACACGTTGAAATCATCACGGTTTTGTGGAGGGGAGTTCATTTTTAGAATGGTTTTACTATACTCCTAATCATTTAAGTAATAGCTAAATAAATATAAATATTGCTAGACAATTCACACAGCGACATCTAGCCCCGTGGTAAGCTCTAAGCTTGTGTTAGGTACGGGTGCTAGATTTCTGATATACTTAATATAATATACATAGATATATATTTTTATTATACATCTAACACCCAGACACCCGGAACAAATATTTGCAGATCATACAAATTATTGTACCGAGGCGGGAATCGAACCCGCAACCTCTAATTAATCAATATAATGCTTTTATATATGTATTGACGACCTCTATGTCGAAGCGGGTAAAGCCGTCCTCCTGCGACGCAAGTGGCTGCTCCTTTCGTTGGGTTCGATTCCCTACTCGGGACTAAAATTTTAACAATGTACGTACATAAGTCAAATGTAATCTATGTCTAATAAAAAGTATTATTTTTTAAAGGAACTTATTCATATCAAACATTTTCAGCATATTTTATTTCGGTAATAATTCTAATGTATACCTCAATTTAGCAGGTCCAGAAAACACTGATAGTTTTCCCGAAGCGATGAGAACGGCAGGTCATCGTGACAGCAATAACTCTATTTTAGACTTGATTAGAGACAGTGATCATTTAGAACTGTCAGAACCAAATATGAAAACCATGGCGAGGGAAATTTCATTCGAGTCCTCACTAGAAAATACTAGCGACTCAAATGTAACAGTTGCTGATGCTGCCACCCAAACAAGCTATTGTGTATCGGTTTCTGATATTTTGAAAGATATTTTTGTGGGAGAGCCTGTAGTTTTTAGGTTGTGCAGGTGTTCTGATCATGTATGTAAATAACATTGCATTATGATTACATAATTAATAATATTATAATGATTACCTATATTGGTTCTGAAATGATGTCCAAATTAAGATCACTGTGTAGAATCATTTCTAGAATGGTAAAAAGTTACCTAATATATGCCTAATATCATATTTTGAGGATGTTTAGTTTTTTTGATACTTACCTATATCAAAATCAATAGTTTTTTTTGTTGTTTACGATATATTTTATGTTAGTTGTTGATTAAAGAATTTTGTAAACTTTTAATGTTATTTTACTCAGGTACCTTTAGATGATGTTATTTAACACTTATATAACAAAAATCCTGTATCTTCTAGGTACCTACACCTAGAAGATAACCAAAATAACCTAGATTCTAAGTGATTGTGGTGTCTATAATTTCTGATTTAGACTTGTATGATAGCACATTTCTTTTTATGAGTTTATGTTATGGCAAATCATAGATACTTACCTTCTTTTGTTCGATAGTGATCGCCAACACCAATCGCAGAACTCGCAGACACCGCCGCGGGCCAAAGCTAGTAGCTCTAATGTAATATAGTTGTCCTTACACCAGTTACTAAATAATTATTATAACTATTCAAGTCACGTACCGACAAACATCACCTTGTACCATAATCAGGGAAAATTACGAAAAGGTGATCTGTTAGCACCATTAACCTCTGTTAAGTTGCTGACCAATTGTTCAAGTGCTTATGTACCTACTTCCTTTGTAATCTAGCCATAATAATTAAACTAGCATTTTGCCCGCGTATTTGTGCATGTTAAAATTAATTTTCCTGCTGTAAAAAGGAGCCTTATGTGTTATTCTGTCGTACGAGCTATATTTAAGTGCAGTTTCGTGGAAATCCGTTTAGTAGTTTACGCTTGAAAGAGTAACAGAATACATTTATCCGCACAAACAAACTTGCGCTTATAATATTAGTAAGGAAAGGAACTACAACAGCTATAAGTACCTATATATAGGTAAGTAGGTACATAACTCTATGAATGATGTAGTAACATACCTAGTTGTAGGCTGTATTACGCGGTTAAATTAATGCAATTGTGATCTGACAATCTTAGTGGATAACTTGTGTTGGTAACTTCGATAAAATATTTTTATGTATAAAATATCTGACATCGATCTTGATTTTGAAAAAACTATGTGATTGGACCGAAACAAGTTGGTTTACTTGATTTAGATGTAATGTAAGTATTGACGTATTTTTATACGCTGGAATTAATGAAGTAAACAAAAATTTTAAAATAAAAATAGATTTTTTAGTTTAGAATATTTTTAACTTTAGAATATTGGAAGTTATTTAAAAGGTTTCACAAGAAGACTGTATTTATTTTTAATAAACTAACAATTAGGTGGACCAATTTAGACCGTGCAGTGCCATCTTAATTGCTCCCGCTCTGACAAAAACATGAATTCACATTAATGTTTTTGTCAGTTAAATTAGTTTTAAATTTAGAGGCAGTTTGAAGTTTTTTTTTTAATTGCTAAAAAATCTGAATAATGTACTACCTGGTCTAGTTATATATGAGGTATTTACCACTCATAACACAAGCCACGGTCTTGCGGCTGGTCTTGTTTCTGTATGAATATTCCAGCCATATTTTATTTATTAACTAGTACGCAGCTTCGCCCGCATTTACAAATTTCTAAATCAAAATCAGATTGTTTATGACATAAATAATGAAAAAATAAATAATAATAATAAGATAGATTAAACGAGCTAGCCGTTCTCGAGACTAACGAACAGCAATAGCTTTTTATAATAATTTTTATTTATTGCAGATAATGTTCCTGTATCTATTGTCATCTGTGTTGCTGGGTCTGCTAGGCCACTGGGTATACTGGAGATGGTCACACAGGAGGATGCTAGAGTTGGCCCAGTCGGTGCCCGGGCCTCCCGCCTGGCCCATCATTGGGAACGCGCTCCACTTCCTGGCAACACCTGGACAAACTGCTAGTAAGTTAGAAAATTGACGACTTCTGTGGCATAGCGTAAGATGGTCTGCCTTCAACGCAAGATATGTTGTTGTAAGAAAGAAATGCATAGCATAGGTATAAATATTATATATTTATGTACTAATATAATATACCTACTAGCTCTAGCTGACGCCGCCCGCGGCTTCGCATGCTCTCTACTACCCTTATCACTTAGGGGTATGAAAAATAGATAGCAGCCGATTCTCAGACCTAGGTACTAATTACAGTAATTACGCATATAAAATTTGGTAAACATCGGTAGGGCGATTCGGAGGAGTACGGTCACTAAAATTATGACATAGAAGTTTTATGTATTAGATATGTATAATTAATTATACTATACATACCTACTTATGCAACACCTAGCGGTACTTTACCGGCTTCTAAGCTACTGCTGTGCAAATGAAGATAATGAACCTAAAACTTACTAAACTTACTTATTTACTTTAATTGTTGGAATTCTTTTGCCAATGTTAATTCAATATATAAACATAAATTGGAAAGTGTGTCTGTTTATATGTTTATTTGATAAAGAAATAGTTTGAATGCCGGGAAACTACATAAGCTACTTTTAAAAGCGGGAAAATCTATTAAAACGCGAACGAAGCTACAGGGCGCACAAATAGTTCCATTATAAGTATGTATATGTATTAACTTTGTTGTGGCTTTAAAGCAATTTCAAATATGATTTATAATACTAATAGCAATGTTGTATAACGGCTTAGGAGCAACATTTCCTGGAATCGAACTAGTAATCGTGATAAGTTATTGCAAAGGTACCTACTCTGCATTAATCCTTGGCAGAAAATCTTGTGCAGAAAATCCGAGCTATTTATTTACTATTTATATAACAAATAAGGAATTTCCATGAACAGTCATCCAGTCATCGCCATAGTTGACATGTAGTAGGTTCCTACTTGTGCAATGGTAGGTAACTAAATTATATAACTAGACTAGGTTTCCGCCTCGCGGCTTTGCCCGTGTTCTATACTTTCTCGCGGATTTATCTCCATTTAAAAAATCACGTCAATTCGTCGCTCTGTTTTGTCGTGAAAGATGGACAAACAGACACACTTTCACATTTATAATATTATTATGGATTAACCACCATATAACTTGTTACCTAGGTACTAATTGATGTGTTCTTTCCGCCCAGCGGTTTCGTCCGCTTTATTACATGTTCCCGCTATATAAAATATCCTATATCGCGTTATCCGTTATAACGAGGGAAACTTTAAAAACATGCGAAATGCCGCAGGTTTTCCAACTTTAGCTTTTATATCAGAATATTATATACTAAAAATAATAATAAAACGAATAACTACTATAACGCGAGAAAGTTAATAAATTGCGGGCAAAGCCGCGGGTAAAAACTAATACTAATTATATAGCTTCGTATTAAAATATAATTGCTATTAAGTTAATAACTGAACACAATAGTGTGATGTGTTTATTGAAAGGGGTTAATTACATAGACACGTCTCTTAGACGGATATTAGTACCATAATACCGACTTAAGTGTTATGTTAATTATATATTATACAGGGCGTCCCACGGCCATGCCACATGGAGGGAAAGTACCTTAAATATTGTAGATTGAACATTTTACTGAAAGAAGACATTATTTGAATTTAAAAAACAATTTAAACTGCATTCATAGATATTTAAATAATTACATGGTTGAACCGGGAATCGAACCCGGTACACGAAAAAAATTATTATCCTGTAGTTTTATCATACCAATCGAAAGGCTTCATCATAAGGATTTTTTTTGCTAAATAACATAGTGTCGGAAATAAAAGGAAGACCATGAATTTTAACATTTTTAACACAAAATGCACTTAAATTTATAATAGGGAAATGATGCGTACTACTCAAGTTTACGGCAATGCCAGCTTTTCGGAACTAAATTTCACATTAAATGTTAAAATTCATGGTCTTCCTTTTATTTCCGACACTATGTTATTTAGCAAAAATAAATCCTTATGATGAAGCCTTTCGATTGGTATGATAAAACTACAGGATAATAATTTTTTTCGTGTACCGGGTTCGATTCCCGGTTCAACCATGTAATTATTTATATATCTATGAATGCAGTTTAAATTGTTTTTTAAATTCAAATAATGTCTTCTTTCAGTAAAATGTTCAATCTACAATATTTAAGGTACTTTCCCTCCATGTGGCATGGCCGTGGGACGCCCTGTATACTACTTACTTATTAATACTGTACAAATTCATTTATTGTATAAAATGGGTCTTGAAAAGTACTTTGCCGTAACACAGTTCAAAACTAGCGCGGGAAGTACGTCTCAAACCCCATAGTGTACCTACTCTTATTATGGATTGTAATATCTTACTCAATATAATGTACCTAGTTTTTAACACTATGGATTTTTTGTGTATGTATTTTGGTTAAATAAATTATTCTTATTCTTCTTATTCTTATACCTTTATTAATTGCATAATTGATCTTGTTAAACTACTCTAGCTATCACCATCATCTCTCTTTACGTTTCCACTGCTGGGACACAGGGACTTCTCTTTAGACGAGAGAGATTAGGCTTTTATTCACCACGCTGGCCAAGTGCGGGTCTCTTCAAAGTTCTCAGAACATGCCGGTTTCCTCACTTTATTTGCCTTCACCGTTAGAGTACGTGTTATCAAGGCACACATTATTTTTTCAAGAACAAAATCCAGAAGTGCGCGGCGTGCTGAACCCACGATCTTCGGAATGCATAAAATACCGCGTCGTGAAACTGCACGGCACAGCAGTGAATGAGCTATAAACAATCTTGGAAAAATTTGAACAAACGCACATGGAATGGAAATACCAAACCATTTGTTTACATACGGCCATGTGAACATAATGATCCATTTATCCGCTAAGTTGTGTTCATAATGCTAAATGAAACCTTCAATGTTATGTCCTAGGCCACCGTCTATGCTATCTTGCGGCCTAGCCCTCTAACAGGTAAAAAATATAGGGCCTGATTTATACTAGACTAGCGATCCGCCCACGCTTCGCCTCGGTTGAAGCTCGAATTTTATAAAAATTAGGAACTAATTTATGATTTGCCAAACAAACTTGCAACCCTTATTTCTCCCCTTAGTAGGTGAATTTCGCAAAATCCCTTCTTAGTGGATCTATACGTCACAAAATAAAGCCATGCTCCAAATTTCACTTTTCTACCGTTAGCGGTTACGGCTGTGCGTGCGTCTAAGTATATGTCAGTCAGTTAGTGAGAACTTGTATTTTATAGATATTTATAGAAGAAGATACATAGATGTGTGTTAAGGTGGCATTCCGTTCTTGATTTCCGCGATGCGCGACCGCGTTGCGTGTCTGCTGCCGGGTCGCGCGACTCACATCATATGGAATGGAGCTCTAAACAAATGCTGCGACTGCATCGCGCGACCCGTGGATTCCTATGGACCACGTTTTACTATGCTAGTTCTGTGCGTGTCTAATGACTATTTTAGTAGCAACTATCATAGTGATTTTACCTTATAATAACAAAGAAATTAATAAGTAAGATAACTGATAAGGAAAAATGCACGTTGAAAAACGACCTATAAACGATGAACTTGCAATTATGAGTCATAATTACTGTAGGATTTTAAAACAAAGAACAATCTTTATACCCAGAAGTATTAAATTAATCTATTGTTGATTATGTCGTGCTACTGTAATATATAATGTATATGGGTCCAGTAGGGGATGTTCGATGGCTGAAATGAATTCTCTTATCAGCAACATATGCTAATCTATGATCTCGCTGTGAGTAATTTATTATATTTATATTTCCAGATATTTTGGACGTTCTTGAGAAACTGACGAGCGTGTATGGTGACTACATGCGATTCTGGCTGGGTCCAGACTTGAACATCGTTGTGAAAAACCCTACTGACATACGAGTAAGTTACTTATATTATCTAAATCACAGATTCAACAGTGTCTACTATATTATTTTAATCTGGGTCTAAATTAAAAAATAGAAAAAAGTAAAAAACAACTATCTTATGCCGTAGCCGTTGACACGTAGCGTTTTGGTGTGCTACGCCGTTGCCGTAGATGCTGTAGCAAGGCGTAGAGCTTCGTAGAGTTATTGGCGTGGCACTCGAAATATGCTACGCCGTGGAAGCATTATATCTCATTCATGTTAGAATAAACGGAAAATCCACGAACCTCCCGTTTACTCCAACATGAGTTCAGTTTATATATTGTTTCATTCGTATGGTGATTTTTATTTCATAGAAAATTGCATGGCTCGGTATAATTATTTACTTATCTTCTCTAAACTCCAATTGTGTCTCCTTTTTCAGTTACTCCTAACAAGTAACAAGGTGAATCATAAAGGGCCATCATACGAGCTGATGAAGGCCTACATTGGACCAGGAATTCTTACTGGAGGTAAGCTAACCTAAAATAGTTTACTAGCTTTATACCCGCGGCTTTGTCCGCGGGGTGTAATGTTTTTTTCCTCAGTCAAAAGAAGCCTATGTATTGATAACTTTATCAAAGCCTATGTATTGATAACTTTATCTATACAGCCATATTTGCGTTAGAGCATTAAAAGAGCATAGATATAAAGATTCTAAATTTTTGTAGGATTTTACTGCAATAGATTTTTTATCCTATAATACCTAATATTGTAGAGTGTATAGCCTTATTTCCCTTCTTAATGATGAATCTATTTTAAATCAATGCAAAAGTATTCAGTATTCATTTATTTGCACAACACACACAGATATATTTTACAAAAAAAAACAATATCTTTATGCACCTATGTAGTTGATAAAGGTATATGGCAAATCCTAAAGCTAGGTTAAATTTGAAGTATCTCGTCTCTCCCATTACCAAAAATGTTCGCATGTTTTCCCCTCCATGGAAAGAAAAATATTTTGAACTAGATAAAACATAGATTTTATTTTATTGTGCAAACCATATAATAAATCTGTAAATGTAACAATTTCAGGACCCGAATGGCGTAACCACAGAAAGATCGCAACGCCGTCATACAACAAGAAAGCTGTACAGCATTTCACAGCAGTGTTCAACAGTGAGGCTGACGCGCTGGTCACTCTGCTGTGCAGCAAGGGCCAGCACTCCTTTGATGTCTACGAGGACGTGGTACGGACTACCACGCAATGTGTCTGTCGTAAGTGTCTTATCATCATCATAACTAGGTACCCATAATTATTATAATTCCAGCCACTTGACTGTCTTCTGTTTAACGTAAAGTAAAACAAAATAATTGTTCACCCGTGCAAAAACAGGAAGGGCAAAAATAAAAATGTTATTTGATAAAGATTGTTTTAATGTTTGCAGTACTGAATATTGCAGAATGCTGTACTTAATCATAATTCAAATATTTCAGAAACGCTGTTGGGTCTTTCTAAAGAGGATTCTCAGAATGTCTACAAAATGGAAGAAGTTGTCTTCATGACACAGTTGTAAGTAATTGTAAAAAGAGTTGTATAAATTATCTGTGGGACGTAGTGCCTAAGCGGGCACACACATTTGAATGCAGTTTAAATCCTATATATGCATTTAAAATCAGAATCTTCCATTAAGTTATAAATTAAGTTAAAGATTAATTTAAGTTACGAATTCCACGAGATCTATTCTCCTAATATTTCTATCATAAACTACTTTAATTGTCACCCGTTTAACGATGTCTGAAACTTATATTGATGAGCTCACTCAATTTCCAGCTTCTACCGTCAGATCTTCGACAAGATGACACTCTGGTGGCTGCAGATTCCTCTGGTGTACTGGCTTGTTGGCGGGAAGCGAACAGAGACGGAGTTTGTGAAGACTATTGATGAGTTCACTGCAGATGTACTGAAGAAGAGGAGAGAGGGGTTACGGCGGGGCGCGGGGGACGAGGAATGTAGGGGGATTGTGGACAGGTAGGTGCACTGCACAGTCGTTATCATCGTAAATCCCATATATACAGCCTTAGTACGCAATAGTGTTTTAGGTGTGGCGCCTTAAATTTATCAGCAAGCAATAAAATGTAAAGGACTGTAATTCCATTAGTGCAATCTCGTTTTAAAACAAGCTTAGGAATGTACACATAGGTATGGTATATAGGTATGATACATTTTGAAATTTTAATATAATGTTGATTTAATTATAATAACTGATGTAATAGTAGATAACCTTGAAATTTATATTTGATATTCTGAACATTAATTATTCCAGGTATATTCTGTCAGGCGAGCTGAGCGATCAAGAAATCAAATGGGAAACAATGACATTATTTACTACTGTGAGTATTATTTTAATCATAATCATTTATTAATTGCAAGATGGATGGATGAATTAGAATGCTAGGTGAATTACCACATCGGGCTTTACCACGCTATACGGGGTGTTATGGGTATGTCTAATTCTCACAACCCCCATAACGAGACATTTTTCAAATGGGATTTAGGTAATGACTCTCATAGTCAGTGCTAAAGCATATTTGGCGGAAATTTTCTTTAACTTAAACGTCACTTTTTGCTGTTTTCAGAGTCAAGAAGCATCTGCGAAAATCGCGTCGGGAGTTCTCATGTTCTTAGCGCATTTACCGGAATGGCAGGTAAAAACTAATCACAAGCTTTATTAAATAAAGGTTTATCTAAAGAAATAACAAAAGCTGCTTATACAATCAATCTGAATAACTATAGTCAATATCAATAGTCTGAGCAATTTCAATAAAATAAAGTCAAAACAAAAATTTGCCTTGGCATATTGTTACAACCTATTCTGCGCGCCACGAACTTAAAATAAAAACAACGACACGCCGATCACTTCGCTTGCGTTTTTGTTATCTACGTAATTATAGTATAATCGAGGCTTGGTTAGATTTTGAAAACTTTGCTAGCAATAGAGTCATGTAATCGTTAAAATAGCGCCAGGCTCGTTGTGAAGTGTATCAAACTTTTGACATCATCTCAAACTCCAAAGATCCCTTCAAATAGCTAATCCGATGGGCCATGTCGGTGACCCTCGTTCTAACGTATCTCCTCGTTTCTCTATTCGATCACGTAGAAATACTCCGAGCTCCCCGAGCTCTCCAAAGCTCTAAGAGCGACTCTGAGCCTATTTGAGTTTAGGATCCGTAAGTAAAATTTCTTAACATGTATTTATAATTTTTTCAGGAGCGTGTCTACAACGAGATAGTGGACATCCTCGGTCCGTCCGACTCAGCGGTGACGTCAGAGCAGCTCAAACAGCTGAGATACCTGGACATGGTGTACCTGGAGACACTGCGGCACTTCTCCATCGCCGCCGTCATCCAGAGGACGGTGGAAGAAGAGATCACCATAAATGATGGTACCTGTAGAAATCTAAATTTAAAACACCTTCTCACCAAGTCGCAGCGTTAAGTCGCGAAGAGTGGAAGGAGGGAAGGGAGTCCTTTGCCCTGCAGTGGGACAGTGCAGGCTAATAATAATAATACTCACCAAGTTTAAAAAGTTTAGCTCTGATAGTTTCGGAGAAAATGGCTGTGACATACAGACGGGCGGACATGACGAATCTATATGGGTTCCGTATTTGCCATTTGGCTACGGAACCTTAAAAATAATTTACGCCACGAGGTCGTTCTAACTATAATTATGGTATTAAAGAAAGTGCTGAAAAAATATATATTCGAATTCATCCGAAATCTAACTTTACTTCCTTCGGTCACTAGATATAATAATAATATAAATAAATATAATCTCATTTCTCTTTTCAGGTAAAATAACCCTTCCTAAAGGTACATCTTTAGTAATTCCCATTCATGAGCTGCACAGGTCAGAACGGTACTGGCCGGATCCTCATAAGGTACCTACAACAGTATTATCTATTAAACTATAATCTAATGCAATATTAAATAAATAATTCAAAATATAATAGGACAAAAGTACATAATATTAAAACACAAACACACTTATTAAGTAAAAGGAAGGAAAAATAATTAAAATATGTAAGTTTTCAAAACATTTTCTCATTGTCAATTCGTTTCTAGAACAGTGGTGAAATTATCATATTTCAAGATTTTATTATTTTTCAGGTGGATCCAGGGAGGTTTTTGCCTGAAAACGTCCGGAATCGAGACCCCAATGCATTCGTACCTTTTAGCTTAGGTTCAATGGATTGTTTAGGTAAGACATCTTGTTTCGTAATATATATATAACCTATCCATTACACGAGAAATAAAATTATTCTGTAGCTTTATCATACCGATCGACGTTTCAAAAGCTTTAGTCGCTCGTGACCACTGATGAACTCAACCAAAAGCATCATTTCTATGTAATCAGAAGCACAAGCTTCTATAGCTTACCACGGGGCTAGATGTTGTGTCAATATTCATTTTTTACCAAAAGTATAATTTCTTCTTTTTAGTTTATTGCAATCAGAAGCACAAGCTTCTAGATTACCACAGGGCTAGCCTTTGATGTGTCAATATTCCAGCAATAATTATAATTATTCTACAGGTCGAGTATACGCCACTGCTCTCATCAAGACGCTGGTGGTTAAAGTGGTCCGTAAGGTCCAGCTTGAGGGCGTCGGCTCGCTTGACGGCATGAAGCTTGACGTCGCCATTTCAGTCAAACGTGCTGACGGGTACCACGTGCGGGTCAAGCCAAGGAACTCTGGATACATACCTAATTCAATAAAGGATTGAGGATAAAACCATTTGTTTATTTTCTGTGGATTATTAAAAAACGAGTTGTTTGCCCTGCGGCTTCGCCCGCTATATTATAGAGAATAGTTTTCCCCACGGTAAAACGTAACCTATCCAGGGTGTCAAATAACTTTATTCCAAATTTATTTAAATAGCTTATGCCGTATGTTACAAAGATATACACACACACAAACTTTCGCCTTACAATATTTGTCATTATTTAGATTGGAGAACTACTGACTGATAACAAAAAAATTACTCTCGTAGCTCCAATCCACAGATAACGTGATATCTGTGCTCCAATCGCAAAAATCGGTAGAAAATCCATAGTAAAATAATTACTTAATAAATCTTTATATATCAATACTTATCTCCATAACAGTTAGATTTTGGATACCATATTATAGGATCAATTCGATTAGAAATGACCTGAACAATAACGTCTTTCAATATTCTGTACGACTTTCCCTGTAACCCTGTATATGAGCATAACGATATCATATAAGGAGAAAGAAGCATTTGGCATTGCACTCTACCTATACATATTGCTAACTAATAAGTCATGTTTTAAAGCGACTGTCTATGGAAAATCATAAATAATGTGGTCATAATTTGAAAGTGGCCTTTTTGTTGTAGACTAATAGGCTGCATAACACACATGAGTGAAAGAATCCAGACTGAAGGATATTAAAATGGAAACATAAGCTACCATTTAGCTAGTTAGTTCGTCTAGGGATAAATCTACTAGAATAGTCCCATTTCGGATTTTTGGTCCGAAAGTGGGCTAGTCCTTTAGTTTGCCGTACAAAATGGGTACATGATAATTTGAGTTAATACAAATTAGCGCTGTTTTCTCGTGGTCCCAGGATTTTGTCCCATTAATGGGACCACGAGGGAGAACTGTTTCTCGTAGTCCCATTGTTGTGTAATTACATCCTGTATATAAAAGTTTGTGGTTACCAAAAGAAACATTGATAATAAATGTAGCAATTTCATATTACTTAGGTAAGAATAACATTTTATCTAAATTTTTCTAAAAAATGTCAAAAATGTAAAAAAGGAGACAACGGATCGGCAAGAGCTGCGTCGGACGTCCACCAACAATGGGGACAGATGATCTTTTCAAGGCTGCTGGTTCACGGTGGATGCAGGCTGCATCCGACCGTAATACCTGGAGGTCATAAAGGGAGGCCTATGTCCAGCAGTGGACGTCCAACGTCTGACATTATAATGATGAAGTATATTATTTGGGTCCTTAAGTCAACATAAGGAATTCAATGATTATTCTTGAAACAGTTTAACTTTTAAACCGATTGGTGTCTAGATGACATTTGTCAAAATGACAGCTGTCAAGCTTTAAACTGCCACGACTCCGAAACGGCTGGACCTAGAGATGCCGTACTAGACGCAAATGATTAGTCTTAGAGAGAGCAACATTTTCGATGACAGCTGTCAAACTTTAAACTGCCACAACTCTGAAACGGCTTGGCCTAGAGATGCCGTACTAGGCGCAAATGATTAGTCTTAGAGAGAGCAACATTTTCGATGACAGCTGTCAAACTGTAAACTGCCACAACTCTGAAACGGCTGGACCTAGAGATGCCGTACTAGACGCAAATGATTAGTCTTAGAGAGAGCAACATTTTCGATGACAGCTGTCAAACTTTAAACTGCCACAACTCTGAAACGGCTAGACCTAGAGCTGCCGTTTGAGATAATATGGGTTAAGTTAAGCAATTCATAAAAAAATATAATAAAATTGTAATTTGTTACAAATAGTGTAGCTGCACTGTACAATAATAAATATATTAATATTTAAAAAAAAACTGAAGAACCGTGTTTAATTATGATGTTGCTTTCTCCAACACCTGTCGATTGAGCTTAGTACGGCATCTCTAGGTCCAGCCGTTTCAGTGTTGAGGCAGTTTAAAGTTTGACAGCTGTCATCGAAAATGTTGCTCTCTCTAAGACTAATCATTTGCGCCTAGTACGGCATCTCTAGGCCAAGCCGTTTCAGAGTTGTGGCAGTTTAAAGTTTGACAGCTGTCATCGAAAATGTTGCTCTCTCTAAGACCAATAATTTGCGCCTAGTACGGCATCTCTAGGCCAAGCCGTTTCGGAGTCGTGGCAGTTTAAAGTTTGACAGCTGTCATCGAAAATGTTGCTTTCTCTGACACCTGTCGATTGAGTTTTGTACGGCATCTCTTGGCCCAGCCGTTTCGGAGTTAACGCAGTTTAAAGTTTGACACCTTTCATTTTGACAAATGTCATCTAGACACCTTTATCAGTTTAAAAGTTAAACTGTTTCAAGGATAATCATTGAATTATATATATTAACTTAAGGACAAAATACATACTTTATCATCATTATTATGTCAGCCGTTAGACGTCTACTGTTGGACATAGGCCTCCCTTAATGATTTCTTTAATAATAGTCTTAATAAAGATTTCGGATGGCAAGTGTTCAGTCAAGTGACATTTATTCATCATCTAACACTTCACTACACACTCCAAAAAGTTTATCTATGCAAGAAGAATACCTATATACAGGAGGATAAATACGTTACTGAGCATAGGAATGGGACTACGAGAAACAGTTCTCCCTCGTGGTCCCATTAATGGGACAAAATCCTGGGACCACGAGAAAACAGCGCAAATTAGTTGGTCTGGTAAGGTACCGGGTAATTACCTCCATAATAGGTCTCCTCTTGTCCAGCGGTGGAACATAGTAACATAGCTTGATATAAAGATGGGATTAGTGATGTCTTAGTAGCCTGACTTTTTACAAAGCGCCGATGTCGATTCGGAACAGAAACACAGGCGGTTATTCTTCCTGACGTTTTTAAGGAAAAATAATGCTTATTTCCGTGCACATAATGAACCATTAAGAATGTGCAGAGCGTTTAAAACTTCCTACCTCTAAGGGCAACACCGAAATTACTTTTTTGAAACATTGTACATTATAAAAGGAAATGTAGGCTAAGGTAGTTTTGGTTGACAAGGTTAACTTAAAATTGGCATTCAAGGCATGATTGTGTTATTAAATGTTACCACTACCTATGTTTTCAGAATTATACCGAAATACAATATAATAACTTACACAGGTGTTACATCGGTAGGTAGATATATCTACCTAATTAAACATATTAAAGCAAGAAATACGTCTAACTATATATTTATCTTTCCAGCCCGCGATTTCGCCCGCATTATAATTTATTCTTACTGTAAAAAGGACCTTAGGGTAGACCGGGGGCAATAGTAACAATTTTTGGTTTTCGGACAATTTTACTATATAAACTTGGGTATTTTACTATAATGATTATGTTTCTAGAAACCTAAATTCAATAGCTACAAACCATTTTGTTGAATTTTACGTAGGGCTTACAGAACATAGAGAAAATTAGGTAAGAATGATGACAGGGCGAGTGCTACAATTGACCCCTTCCCTGGGTCACTTGTAACAAAAATTAAATAGGAAATAAAAAACAAACAAATTATCGAATCATAACTATAGTATCGTATATTTGTTATTTTGGCATTTATTAATCAGTCACTATAAATAAGAACGTAGGTTTCAGGAACAGTCCTACAAAATTCACAAGATAAAACTAAACAAATTTAAATTGAGTTTTCTCCACTTTAAACACAAATAACTCAAATTCTTATAGTTTGGCATAATCGCTTTGGTCTAAGCTTTGATTGAGAATTAACAAATAGCTTATATATCTAAAATTGTTGGAAATAATTGACAGATATTATTTTCTATGGAGTTACAATTGACCCTGGTACAATTGCCCCTGTTAAACTTTAAGTTAAGTTATCTTTAAGTAAAATCATTATCTATCCAGTGACATTGAATGCAAAGATGGCGAAATCCACTAAATTATTTGTTAAGACGACAGAGTGTTAAAAATAACAGTATGAAACTATTTCTTAATTACTATTTCGCCTAATTTGTAATCATTTTTGTAAATTATATCAGGGGTCATTTGTACCATGGGGTTAATTGTACCGTTACAATTGCTCCCAGAGAAGACGGTACAATTGACCCCAAGTATAGATTTTGGAGAAATAACTAAATATCTCGGAATATTGTTGTGCTTTAGACATACAATATTGGGAATTCTAGAACTGGATACCTAGGTAAACGCGTGGTTAATATATAATTACATGAAACACAGTAACCACTGAGTGACAGGGCAATCAAAATAGCAAAAAAAATTACTTTGGGTGCTTGAATACAAAAAAATGCTTCTACAGACGTCCGTTTCGCAGCGAGCGCGCTGCCGACTAGTGAGCAAGTCGGGACACTTAAGGCGCGTACCCCGGCTAACGGACACACAGATAGGTCTCCTAGAAGTTGAGATATTCCCAATGGTACTATTGCCCCGTGTTACTAGTGACCCCGGTCTACCCTACTCCTGGTTCTTTGTAGTACCAATTTTGAGCCAAACCGATTCAGCCGTTCTCAAGTTATAAAATAACACGATTTTCTTTTATATATACATACTAGCAGCCCCCGCGAACTTTGTCTCGCCATATACTTTTATTTGCAACTATCTACATACAAAATTTCATCGAAATCGAATTTTCCCACGTAAGCATATATTTTTCCGCGGTAAAAAGTAGCCTATGTTAGGATTAGGATATTACATTACATTGACTCCCCCCCCCCCCTCCCCGTACCCCAGTGACGCTTACACATGGAGTCTACATCGCATGCTGGCTAGCTGAGCGCGGTGAGCGACAACCTCTAGACTTTTTTCTAATACTTGCATTTTTAAACTCGTGATATCTTCCGAAGTAAATGTCCGAATTGAATAATTCAAAAAGTTATAAAAAGGTATTAAAGCCGTCTTGAATATAAAGTAATTTATTTGGATAAGGATTAATACCAAGGCACAAATGAAGACCCTTTCAAGACGCGGCATATATAAATTAATATTTTAGAATAAAAAACTGCTTACTGTGACATAACTATAATATTTAGACATATGCTGTCGCGACATTTTTTGTAGATAATGATGAGTTCTGCAAAGTCGTAGTACATGATTTTGTTCTATCATCAATAGTTTTCGCAGCGCACGCGACGTAAGACATTTTTCAGGTCATTTTTTTACACCTTATGTTACATTATTGGAGTTTTAGTAAGGATCCCTAATTTTTTTTTAAATATAATATAGCCTATGTTACTCGGGGATAATGTAGCTTTCCAAAGGTGAAAGAATTTTTGAAATCGGTCCAGTAGTTTCGGAGCCTATTCGTTACAAACAAACAAACAAACAAACATACAAACAAATCTTTCCTCTTTATAATATTAGTATAGATACCTATTGGTTTATATGGCTATATTAATGCTTAAGGGAGATTTTACCTAGGTTAATTAACTAGGTATTCGTTTCTTGGTATTCACAAACTAGTCTCTGTGTATGTTGTAAAGTGGAGATACGGAAATTCTTTATAAACTGGATAATAACAATGTATTCCATGTAATAGGTATAAGTACTAAAGTTCTAGCTAGATTCGTTATGGCTATGTAGTAATAATAGGTACTAAATAATAGCGAAGTAATCGATTATGTTCATAGATAGGTCTTGCATTACCTAGGTAGGTAACAAGTAATTATTCTAATAGCTTTAACGGATATTTAGTATAATCTTTATTTATTTATTTAATCGTTAGAAAACTAACAGCACAATTATTAATAGAAAAAAGAAAAAGATCCATAAGGCCAGTAACAAGTTTTCATAGAAATGTTTACCAAATACCTAACTAAAAGTTAGAAAGTAGGACTCCCATTATCTAACTCAGACGCATACTTTATGTCAAAAATACATTTATTTTGCACACACATAAATTCACAGATTAACAGACACACGCATACAATATAACTTCGAGCACAAAAAACCACGAACAAAATTAATTGAGAACAAAAAAGTTGGTAAGTATGGGAATGGGAACCATGATCATGCCATTCAATCAAAAATTGGCCAAACTAGAATAAAAGGGTTATTAGATGTTGATTAGAACCGAAATCGAGCAAACAGTACCTAAGGTAATCTTTTTGCCAACCGCCCAATGTAACCAAATATCTTGGTTGACTTACGGTTGTCAAATCATGTAAGTATCTAGGCTAAGTTCCGGTTAAGTTTCGATCTCGCTGAATTCCTTCCCATAGTTTGTTAAGCGACACTGCATACCTACCATAATTGTATCAACATAAGACGACACAAGTTTAGTTTCATTTTTATGAATAAGAATTCGCTGGCTTAATTTTCAAAACTCCAAAATTTTCAAATTAAGCCAGCGAATTGTATAGTCATACTGTATCGCTGTAAGATAACCAAATAAATAAATAATTGAAAATGAAAAAAATGAAAATGAAAATATTTATTTGCCACGACACATTTTACATACTTACTTAATTTAATTTTAAAGATACAATAAGTCTTAAAACTAGATACAAATAGAAATTTAAGTAGAATAAACAAAAACTAAATTAAAACTAATATTTGTGAATACATTTAGATAATAAATCTAATATCTAATCAACATAACATAGTACTCGTATATAGACAAAATTAAATATTCAGTGATTAACTGCTACGAGTAAGAGTGAGAAGAGGTAGCTTAGACTTAAAAGGTATATCTAGCTTACAACCTGTACCCATGATACTGCCATGTGTCGTGTCAAAAAATTGCTGTTATGGTGATTATTGTCTAGACCTGAATCGAAGTAATTATTAGGATTTTACGCTTATCGCTTAGGCTTATCGCTTAGGCGTTTCATGAGAAAAGAGGTGCAGGCCTAACATCATCTTATATTGTCAAGTTTTTCCGCAACCAGGTTTATTTAGTGAAGCAAGCAAGTCAGTTAAGTCATGTCATGCCTCGCCAGTAGGTAGGTCAAGAAATCTAGAGATTACGGAAAACGTGCAGTTAATAAAGGTAAGAAATAATGAATTATTTTATACAGTATTTTATTCAAACTTTTAAAGTAATTTTTTCAGGTTTAGGTATTTTTTTAATAGATACCTACTTAGTACGAGTTTGTCATAGTAAGATTTAATTATAATTCTATATTACCTACATCTCAAATTTAAAAATATATTACTCAGAAATTATTATTTTTGCAAAAATATATATAAGTATCTACTTATTTAGGTAAGAAATCTTGAGTTGTTTTTGATTCTTTTTATATTCAACAAAAACTAAATAAATAATCTATATACATACATAATTATATGAAAGAAAATCGTGTTACTCTATTTATTACTTATGACCGTCTGAATCTATTGTGCTGAAAATTGGTGAAGAGGTAGCTTAGAACCAGGAAAAGGACTTAGGTTATTTTTTACAGCGGGAAAATTAAATAACGCAGGTGACGCCGCAGGGCTCTAAGCTTTCGTAAGAACTTTTGATATTACTTCCAACAACATACCTATATCTGAATTGTTTCATGAATTAGAAATTAAAGTTATTTTGCACAAAGTTTATCTTATTTTGTACACAGCGCTGTAGTTGCTCATGTAGCTTCTGCAGCATAATGCTGAATTTGCCGGTCACCTATTTGAGTCTTTTAGTTTAATTATTTTAGATTTGTTCAATGATTGTACATTTATTTAGACACAAATATAAATATTTTAACTTTATTCTTTGTTCTAAAGATACCTACAAACATTCTAACTTCCAGGATGAGCTGGGTCCTCCCTCTGTTGGGTGTGGTGGTGGTCTGGCTCCTCTGGCGGCACAAGAACAGGCGGCTGCTGCAGATGGCCAGCGCCTTCCCAGGACCACCAGCTCTACCGATCCTGGGCAATGCTCTATCCTTTATGATAAAACCAGAAGGTACGTTTACAACTTTTTTTTTTTACTTATATTTATTTTATAGTGATTGAGTTAAGTTTTCTAAATAAGAAAGTCTCAATTAAGTTTTCTTAATAAGAAAATGGTATAGGAAAAATCACAAGATCACAACGTAACCTTGGTCCTTGAGTGGGAGTCGAACCCACGCCACCCAGTCTAGCCCTGGTTGCGTTAAGCTATCGAGTTATCTAGTAGTTACATAAGAGCTCGAATTTATCCCGTACATGATATCTTCAGTTAAGTGGGTTCGTGTATTGCCCGTTTATCACAATTATGAATTTAAATTGTCCAGTAAAAGTTAAAAGTTAAAGTATGAGAAATATTGAGAAATATTGTGCAGGGCGAAGCCGCGGGGGTGACATCTAGTATCTAAACGCTAGGACAATTATATTATTAGTACAATGTTATATCCTCTGTTATAATAACTACTATAGACTAGGCAGAAAAAATGACAAGCATTACTAATTACCTACTACAAGGAAGATGTTTATAAGTAGATACTAATCTACTAATGAACGTAGGTACTTCTATCTATATTTAATATTATAACGCTAAAATGTTGCGCTAATCTCAGGAACCGCTGGTCCTATTAAAAAAATCAGTGTTACATTAGTAAATTTTTATCGAGGAAGGATATAAAGACTATAATTATTATTTAAACTACTAGCTGACCCGCTCCACGGCTTCGCCCGCTTTATTCCCATGTTGTCTCACCTTTTAAACCTTCCTGGGCTACAACGGCTATTTTAAAACCAAAAGTACCGAAATCGGCCGAATCGTTTATGATAAAATTACAAGATATAGATATAGACGTAAAAAACGCCAGCGATTATTTGATTATTTATTGGTCGGCTAGTAAGGTAACTAAACTATATTAAACTTGGAAATAGTTCAGTATAGGGTGTAATTATTATAACCTAGTTCTACCTGTCAATCAAGTAATCAAGCGCATAACTGGACAAGACAACCTAGAACACCATAATTATACCATAGGCAATAGACAGTGGTAATCGATTCTCGGTCGGTCGGTCCAATAATGGTACAACCTTATACGCACTCCTAGATGAAAACTCCGGCAACTTAAAAAACCTTTAAAAAAATTTACAATAAAGTTTTCTTTATCTTTATCTTTTTTTACAGAAAAGACTTCGGCTTATGAATGGTTTCGGATAATTACTAGATATGTATTTAGAGAAAATAGATAACACGATAGTAATAATTTCTAAAACCTGTTTATTAAAAGTATTTTTAAAGTTATTCCCAATAAGTTTTATTGGGCTGTTCAATTGTTTTTAAATCTGTTAAAAAATAATTTAAAACTGAAATATTTTGCGACAATTGCGGGAGTTTTCATTCCGCGTTTATATTCATGCCGGGAAAACGCCACTATATCAGTATAGACTTTTGATTTACCGGAGTTTTCATCTAGGTGTGCAATGCGATGTAGATTACCGCAAGCGAAGCTGTCGGCAGGTCCGTTAGTATGTGATATTCTTTTCTTGAATTCTGTATGTTTTCTCGACGCAATACATACAGAACCGCTCAGAACCTTCGGCAAAGGAGTACAGTCAATCATTTCCCGAAGATTCTGAGTGGATCTGTACGCAGATTTCACGGACACAAAGAGGATTTCTGAAACAAATTGATAAAATAATTTGAATAAACAAATAAAAAAAAAGTTTCACCTGTATAGTTAGGTATAGTTTTTAATCAAATAATCAGTTTATTTTTAGGATATTTTACACGTAAATGGTACAAATTTCAAATAAAAAAATAGCAATCATCATAAAATAAAAAGTGTTATAGTCATATCACATTTTCAGTAATATTTGTGTTATTTGTTTTAGAAGTGCCTGAGATGCTCCGATGTCTCATCGTGAAATACGGTACAGCCTTCAGATTCTGGCTTGGCTCCGACCTGAACGTAGTCATCAGTGATCCTGATGATCTGAAGGTACTATCATCATTCATAATCACACTCATTACGTTCCCACTGCTGGGCAAACTTCTCTCTTGAGAGAGATTCTGGCAAAGTGCGGGTTAGTGAATGTTGTGACATTTACTAACCATTGAGGATATAACATTCATTTCATTTTCTACCGCGGCAATATGTTGCTTTCTGAACTGACTAGCATTATATATTTATTTATTTATTTACTAACTCAGCCGCGATTCTGTCCGCGTTAAATTATGTTTGCATGGGTTTCTTATTTTAGGTGGAGCCATAATTTAAATAGCCTATCCTGTGTCCCGGACGTCTAAATTTTTTTCACTAAATTTCATGAGGATCATTGGTTTAAGAGTTATGGAGAAACACACATATGATAACAGAAAAAAATCTTAAAATCGTCAAATTAGTTTCAGTACTACTTATCATTAGGTATATTGAGCCCATAAACACATTATCTTTGAAAACGAACTAACTTACTCCATGACCGACCCTTACAGATATATTATTAGTTTAGATTTATGTTTGAAGAGGAGTACACCCACACTCACCCGTTGGTTTAACACCACAGTGACATTTTTGCTTTCTTATTGCACTTATATAGCCGGCAAGTAGCTTTACATGCTAACTAATAGGTACCTTAATTTCCCAGCAACAAAGTAGAGATCGTTAACCGAAGGGTTAAATTCAAAGTAGTTAAACCCCGAGCACTCTCACGCAAATTGTTTGACACCTAAAGTTTATTATGTATTTTAATAACTTATAATAATAATAATTTAAGACTAAACCTAAAATTTTGAGAAGTACCAAAAATCCATCTACACAATCTCACAAACTTTTCGCATTCATAATATTTCTAGGTTTCCGCCCCGCGGCTTCGCCCGCATTCTACACTTTCCCGCGGAAAAATATTTTTTTCCGAAGGTAAAAAGTAACCAGATGTCACTTCAACTATCTCCACTTAAAAATCGCGTCTATTTGTCGTTCCGTTTTGCTGATGAAAAATGGACATTAGACACACAGATACACTTTCCCCTTTATATTATAATATTAGTATAGATTAGTAGGATACTAATTTGTGGGAAGAAAAGCGGGGTTACTCTAAGGCTAGAGGTTTCGCTCTACTCTAATTACGAGTAAATCTCACGCTGTAGTGATAGTGATGAATTATTCAGTAATTACTAGTGCAGTTATAGTCCAAGAGCTGGCATAATTTGTAGCCACAAAATCTACGGAAAACTGAAATAAACTTTTTTGGATCACATAAAATCTAAAACTGTATTTTAGGCAACTCAAAATGTTAACAGAGTATTTATTTTATACCTTTAAATTATATACATAAATGATCCTTAATCTGGTAGGACTTTTCACGTGCGAAACGATGTTAGAAATCATGACCTCACAATATTATACTCGTACTCATCAGGCAGGTGTAGTCTAGTCAGGAGAGTTGCGTCATAAGTTTAATACCTACCCAAAATTGGTGCTCGCTCCTTGACTATTTTGAATCCATCGTTAGATAATTACTTTTAGCCTAGAGATTGTTATTGAGTCATTAGATCTCGCTACGATTTATCATAAATTTAATTAACAGTAAAGTGCAATACGTGCCGTGGTGCCGTGTTGGCTAAATAGTAGCACACTCAACTTTCATTCCGAAGGTCGTGGGTTCAAAACCGGCCGCACCTTTGGATATTTCTGAATATACTTAACACTTTTATGATATTTTTAGGCTCTCCTCACCAATCCGAAGACCAGCTTCAAAGGGCCAGTTTACAAATTCATGGCTGAGGCAACGGGAGAAGGAATACTCAGTGGATCTGGTAAAAACAGAACTAATATTAAGTCGGTAATTTCTGATTGCACAAATATTTAAAATCAAATATTAGAAAATTGTTTTTTTTCTATCCTATTTTCTAATTTAAAGAAAAAAATTAAGAATAATAATAATAGTCTAGCTAGAGTCATTATTATTTATTACTTTAGCTAGAAAAAAATATAAATAAATGTGTAACGATTTCTTATAGGTACCTATAACAATATGCCGTTTTTATGGTAGCTCTCACTTTTCTCACCTTTCTATAGTTTTCTCACTTTTAAACCTTCCCTGGGGCGAACATTTGTAGCCACTCAAGTAACCAAAATCCTGCTAAATCGGTCCAGACGTTCTCGAGTTTTAGCGAGACTAACGAACAGCAATTTATACTTATTTATAAATAGATAAATGAATGTAATAAATGAATGCTGTGAATGTTAATATTTGTTCGTTTAAACAATTAATATTTTATTATTAAGGCTTCAGCTACAGAGTACAGAAGTAGACTACTTGTAGGTCCTAAATGGCGGAGGCACAGGAAAATAGCGACACCAAACTACGGAAAGCGAGCCATTGAAAGCTACAACAGCGTTATGAACCAGGAGATAGATCTCCTTCTGCCCAAACTTAGAAAACTGGAAGCACAACTGAACGGGCAGAGCTTTAACATTTACAAGGAGGTTGTGAAAACTACTAGCTATGTTTTCTGCCGTAAGTTTGCTTTTTTACCTAGCTCTACATATCTTATTACCATTTTATCTGATTCCATTGTTCGTCAATCGGTTAGTTGGTTCGGTTCGGATATCTAGTTCCTTGAAGTGCCATTGAGCTGGCTATATATTATAGCGAGAAGAACCGATGGCCGATGGGGCCGAAAGGTCTCGAATTGTGACCACGGATCGGAAAACGCAGCGTCTAACGTCCACCAACAAGATGGACATTATGATCTTGTCAAAGATCTTGTCTTATTTTGTCTCGATTGTATGTTTTGGCTATATTTAAAGTGATCCACTCTCTGAACTAACTGATGCTGTTTCACTTTCAAAATTCTCGTGAGTTATACTATTCATTTTAAAATAAATAACCGTTTATAAAATAAATAACTGATGCTGTTTCAGAAACCCTGATGGGACTTAGCAGGGCTCAGACTCTGCGGTTACCGGGTCTGTACGAACTTATAGAAGTTACAAATGGGTAAGTATTAGGTAACAAATAGACAATAAACTATTAATAATTATACTAATAACTGGATACAGGTACATAATATATGGCACTTTTCTTCCAGGCTATATAAAGTAGTATTCGACCGTATGACGCGCTGGTACCTACAGATCGGCCCCGTGTTTTGGTTCAACGAGAGACACAAGAAGTTCAAGCGCGGCTTGCAGCTTATCAATGAGGTCTGCTCTGCCATCATCAGGCTAAGAGAAGAGGCGTTGAGGGATTCTAAGGATTTGCTGAGTCGAAAGTAATAATCACTCCTATTTATGTTCTCACTGCTGGGACACAGGGACTTCTCTCTTCTCTCGACTTCTCGATTAGGCCTTGCTTAAAGTATAATGCGTGCGGGATGGTGAATGTCACTTGTCCTTCATACTTTATTTTTTCAAACCTTAAAGTTCCCAGAACATGCCGGTTTTCTCATGATTCACCGTTAGAGTACGTGTTTTTAAAGCGCACATAAAGTTATCAATCAAGACCTTGAAAATTTATAAGTATGATAAAGTTATTGAAAAAGTTATGCGCCTTATTTTATTCTTCTAGCATTATAGAGCTGAAAGTTTGTTTAAAGTAAACGATGATTGAAATATATAAAAAACAAAAGGGACAGAAAAACACTATAAATATACTACGCAGTTTCTGCAGCAACTTATGCTATGCTTATCTCCTCCCTGTCTTGTTCAGGAACGAGCTGATGAATTCTGAGTCTGACTCCGAGAGCGGCACTGGGCTGAGCGTCATAGACCGGTTCATCCTCTCCGGAGAGCTGTCTCCCGAGGAGCTCATTCACGAGACGTTCACAGTGTTCACTTCTGTAAGTTGTAACTCTTGAGTCCGCGCCACCTTTCATGTCTTACGGTTAATATTAGAAACGTTAATACCTATATAGGCAAGCAGCGCCACGTCTATCGGACTTGATTGGCGGCGCGTAGTCTAACTCAGAAATAAGCTGATGAATGAACACTGACTCTTACCTCCGAGAGCGACACTGAGCATAGAATAACATACCTACCTGTTCATATTATTCAAATAGTTCATTTTACAATAACGGGAATAACTCACGTAACTCACGAAAATTTTGAAAGTGAAATACCTAATCAAATTATATTTATTTCAGAGTCAAGAAGCTACAGCGAAAATTGCGTCTGCCATATTACTTATGTTAGCCTATCATCCTGAATGCCAAGTAAGTGATCACTATTATACGAGTACCTAGATATTTGTATACAAATCATCATCGTCAGACGTCAAATGTTACCTACCTACCTGTTAAAATGGCCTGACTTAGGGAATTTACACGAAAATTTCGCAGTTAATTCTCCAACTTCTCGTAATATAGGTACATAATCATTTCCTCAGGACAAGCTCCACGCAGAGATAACCTCCGTATTGGGAGATGAAGACAGATGGCTCACAAAAGAGGATGTAAACCGCATGCCCTACCTGGAGATGGTGTTCTGTGAGGCAATCAGACTGTTTCCCATCGGCGCCACGATACAACGCACGGTGAATGAAGACATTACAATTAGTAAGTATTGCACGAACACATTTAGTGTGTTGCCAGTGATTACGTTATAGATCCAAAACGAAGGGCTTTCGTACATTTATAAGCGTTAGGTAGGCCCACGGGGTAGGCCTATGGTCGCTTAGAGCGGAGAGGGCTTTATTCTAATTAAATAAGGAGATACAACTTATATATTAGAAGAACAAGGGTAATCGATTCATTTTATAACGAATAGTGTAACTCTTTTTAATCATAATTAGGGTAATCGATGTCTTGCTTATCTTTCCAGGTTCTGGAACCCTCCCCGCCGGCTGTTCTCTGGTGGTACCGGTGTATCACATGCAAAGAGACCCTCGCTTCTGGAACCTTCCAGATGCCTTCGACCCTGAACGGTTCAGCCCGGAGCAAAGCAAGCTGCGTCACCCTAACTGCTACATGCCTTTCAGTTTGGGGCCTATGGATTGTTTAGGTAAAGCAAATTACCTAAGTCACAGCATAAAACTTTCGTGGCTAAAGATAAAAAAAAATTACTTATTGTTAACGATGTAGGTACGCTCCAAGTGGAAGCCTGTTATGTATTACCTACCTATATGTCTTTATTGCCATCTTTTCTTAAACTAAAAACCTACAAACATTTCCGTAGTAAGTAGTACCTACCGACCGACATCTAAAATGTTTTACTACTCCGCTACTCGCTTTTTTAACCTACACATGCCTATTAGGTATAGGTACATAGGTAGGGTATTATAAGGTAGGTATAATCAGATTTTAAGTAACAGAGCTTTACGAAAGGTTATTTTGTTGCAGGGAGAGACATCGGCAAGAAATTGATAAAGATGATTTGTGTAAGAGTTGTGAGAGAATTCAAGTTTAGCACCATGGATTCATTCAAAGATCTCAAACTTTGTATTGCGATTTCCGCCTCTCCGATTAATGGCTATAATGTTATTATGAAACGTCGAAAATAAACTGTCAATTACTAATGAGGTTTTATTAATTGATATCATCATCTACAACAGCTAAATTTCGAGTAAAGAGGGTCTGCTGATCTACACAGCTGGGCGAATGTTTCCAAAGTATCCATCTCTCTCCTTACGTATGTATGGTACCTAGAGTTTGTCTACGAAAGATGGCCCTGAAAAACCCCGGCAAATTCAAAAAAATTTAGTATGGCAATACATTAAATAATGTGATAACTTGGAATAACATAATTTGATACTTTTCTATTATTCTAAATAAATATCCTTACATATTTTTTTTACTCCGATATAAACAAGTAATATTCTTCAGATTACCTACACGCCTAGGGTGCATCTTAGAAATATCTTAGTGTAAGTAATAAATAAAAGTCTCAATTATTTAAGTTTTTTTTTATTCATCGTAATCAAAATCAGAATTTTGAATCATAATTCATAAATTTACTTCAATAAAATGTTTCTTTTTCCAAATATGTAGTAATGCTATTTAGCTATCATAAAAGAAGGCAACAGTATTATAAAAAGAAAATAAAAGTCGAGAACCACAAAAATGGGATCAAAGTATCAAAATGTTTGTGCACTACAAACTTAGGAAATCAACCACATTATGTAAACAATCCTGTTTCTGCAGAGATTCAGCTTCTTTTTCCTGCTGCTTCTCCTGATACTTAGATATCATACAGAATAACAGCCTTCGCTCGCTACCGTTGATTGTTTGAGGCATTTTAACACGCAAAATTCTCAAAATGTATTTTTAATATCCACCAAAACATCAAGGAATAGTATTGCCACACACCGAGACCAATTTTCCCTAATCTTTTAAAGTCAAATTTTTATGGATGTACCACACGTAATTGTATATTTATCCGATTTATGATTTATAAAAAATTAAAGAATTACTTCTTGTGTTCATTAAAGTGAACTATAATTCGTTAGCAAGTATTATTATTTTTTATCACCCTGACTTTACCCCGTTATGGAGCATAATGTCCGTAGGTGGAAACACATGATGTATTGCCATGTGAAAAGTTTCGCAAAAATGCCCAGTGCCAGCTTTCGTTAGACAGACTCTACCTACATATAAGGTGTCTTGAACGAACGAACAACTAACGTTGCCGATTACCAACGTTAGTTTTTCTTCTTCTTGATTAATGGTCAAAGTCAAAGTCTAATAAATTGTTCCCTTCGCTAACTTCGCTAAGGCGAGTAAGGACGTACGTGAAATTGACAAATGTTTCGTGGTGAGAAAAGTCAACGTCACAAAAGCAGCAACTCTGTGTTGCTAGATGTTATGTAATTGGCCAAATCGTTATCAAATAAGAGTCTATGAGTGTACATTCATATTTTAGTATTTTTAGTGTATATTCATAGAAGTACATAGAACATTGTTTTGTTTGTTCCGAAAAAGAGTGAGTTTCAAAGTAATTCTCTAAAACAATATGAACTGTTTTCTTTTATTGAATGTGTAATTGAATTGTCCATCAAAGTTATTGGATCTCGCGTAATTTTTACTGCAGAACTGGCAGCACCAGGGTTGTTGATCGTGGTTTTGCGTTTGCATTGCGAGGTTATTTTTAACAATTTAAAAGTGTTTAGTAATCTTTGTGATAAATATAGCAGTGTCACGTAGTTTAATTAATGTTTAAGAATAAAAACCTTTTCTAAAATATGGCTTCTTTGTCTCGGTTTCATAAAATCGCGCTGATAAGTGTAGGCGCTGTTAGTGGAGGACTGGCATATTACAATATAAATACACCTAAAACTGAAAAGAAATTCGATGTTTATAATTCGTGGACTACAAACTACACTCCTTCCATAAAATGGGATAAAAACTGGGACCAGTAAGTATCTATTTGTAATAATATTATTATTAAAAAAAAACCGACTTCAAACTGCCGCAAATGAAGTCTCTAATGGTTTTCCTAAGGATCCCTTTGTCAGAGATGAACCAATTAAAAACAGGTCTCAATTATTTGACATGATAGACCACCAAATGATTGATTAAATGCATATTTTCCTCTTAGATATACTTCTTTCCGCATGTAATAATTTACAAAATCAGTTAAATTACATATCCCCTAAAATCTTTCAAACATTTTTCACAAATAACTTTTTACTATACCTAACATTAATACCATAGATTGATTTAGCAAGCTAAGTGGATCAAGTATAGTTTGTCTATGTCTAACTTATCTTTTTTTATTAGTTACTTATAAATTGCTTCCCAGCCATCTATTGCTTACTTATTCAAGTTTTATATACAATTTTGATTCAATTGTTTTAAAAATCCTGAAACACAAATTTATTAGTTTGTGTTCTTTGAAGGTATAAAAGGTTCAACTCATTAGCATTATCCATTTAAAATTCCCATACAAATTTCAACAATCCATTGTTGTATTGTGTTACTTAGCTTACTTCTCATCATCATCATCATTGTGCTTAACTGAGATATCATATATATATGTAAATAAATAAATCATTTATAGAATAAATTTGATCCTCAAAATCATTGTCTTATATTTAGAAAGCTTCTATATTATTTAAAACTGTGATAATTTGTTAATGTTTCAGCCGAGAACCAGAGTCTAGAGTTAAACCGATAGCATTGAACACTCCGGAAGATGAAAACAAATTCAATGAACTTAAGGAACAAGCCAAAAGCAAAGCGACCAGACACATTTTTCTTATTAGACATGGCCAGTACCATATGGACGGGAAAACTGATAAGGAGCGGATACTTACTGAATTAGGTTTGTGCAACAAATTAAAGATAGAATAATTGAATGCTGTATTAAGTGATAAATGATTTTAATGATTTAGACATGATTGAGACATGATATCATTATCAGATTAAGCTTGTAAAGTATCTTCCTTTTTCCCACTTAAAAGGTACCGAAATGGAATACTAGAGATGAATGTTCATAATAATGAAAGTATTGCGCATACATTTTGTCTACATTTCTACAATTTTGTATACCAAAATCTGCTGTATCTCTATTACTGTACTGTACTAAGAATAAGTTAATTAAGTATAGTAAAACCATTTCTAAAATGAACGCCCCTCCACCAAATTCTGTATTTTTTTTTTCTGTGTATTCTGTTTGTCTGTATTTCCTCTCACACGTTGAAATCATCACGGTTTTGTGGAGGGGAGTTCATTTTTAGAATGGTTTTACTATACATAGGTAAAATTTGATGTTTTCTTGTTGAAACATTATATATATCTTTAGCCATTTATTTTATGTTTACAGGTCGCAAGCAAGCCGAGCTAACAGGTGAACGTCTCGCGATCCTCAACATCAAATGGGATTTAATAGTAAAGTCTACTATGACAAGGGCACAAGAGACAGCTTCGCTGATCCTCAAATACTTGGACAAGAATGTGGAGGTGAAAGACTGTCAGCTGCTAGAGGAGGGTGCGCCCATACCGCCTGAACCACCAGTGGGACATTGGAAACCAGAAGCTAGAGTAAGTTACTATTTTAATTTAGAGTGGGATAACAGTGATATAATATTTGAACATGAAACGGGTAACATGATTTACTTGTTTTTGAGTTTTCCGAAAAGTGTCGAAATATCGGAAAACTCAAAAACAAGTAAATCATGGTATGTTACCCGTTTCATGTTCAAATATAGTTAAAAACCATGATAGTTTAAAAAGTGATATAATAGAATAATTTATTAAATTAAAGTAGTTAATAGTTTTGATAGTTGTTATTGCGATTAAATGCTGCATTGACATTCAATTCGCACATAATAAGAACAAGAATAAAACCATTTATTGGTTATCCACAATATTACTAATTATAATTCCATATGTACCTTCTTAATTATGTTAACTAATCGCGAAAGTTTAACAAGTTCATGTTACATGTATTTAGTTATAGACTGTTCTTTGTTTCACATTCTTGACCTAAGTGGTCTCTTTGTTCAAATGTTAACTCTGTTAGTCTTTTAATTTCAATTTATCATTATCGTTATTATAATAAAGCGTTCCTTCTCCGCCTTTTAGAGATAATATGTTTTATTCTGAAACCAATTTTAAATTGGTCACATCGTTAATAACGATGTGTTTCTTCTTAATCAGTTTGATGAATTTTGATAGATAAACATTAGACGTCTAAGAGTTCTAGGACACTATCTCGGGGATAGACTATTGAAATTCTTGCTCCAATTATGATAAGACCCATACAAACATAATTTTACGCGGACGGAGACTTGGGCACAGCTAGTCCCGACTTCCATTCGAACTAAGAAGGAGTCGCTAAACTATCACAAACATCTATCCTGACTTCCATTCAAATAAAGAATTTACTTTTTCAAATTCAAATTCGAATTCCTTCTGTAGTTTTTAAATTTGGAACGATACAAGAGTGTAACTCATCTGTGTGGTGTTGCAGCAGTTCTTCCAGGACGGCGCGCGCATCGAGGCGGCCTTCCGCAAGTACTTCTACCGCGCCGCGCCCGACCAGCACGACGAGTCCTACACCATGCTGGTCTGCCATGCTAATGTCATACGGTTCTTTGTTTGCAAGTAAGTTTGATATCCATCCAAAGGTTGCCTGAAAGAGATCGCTTTTAGCGATAAGGCCGCCAATTGTACAATTAGTTAAGTTTGTTATCCTGTATATTGTTTTGTTTATTTAAGTGTGCAATAAAGTTATTATCTATCTATTTTCCACAAATATTACTGACCGCGCCTGCACAGTCAGCAAAAATGTGGACTACCACCCTACGGTTTGAGTTCGTTTGTACGTCACTTAAATAATGTTAGAAAAGTCAACCATATCGACCATTACATCACAGAAACTTTTGTCAAAACTGGTAGACCACTTTCTTGGCTGACTGTACATAAATTAGTTTAGTTTTGTTTTTTTATACGTGAAAAATCTATAGTAACGTAATTAACGTTACTGTATTTGATCATGAAACTGGAAACTCCTGAAAAAAACTACTCTTGTTGTGGTCGAAACGTCGAGAGTGTTTTGACTCTCTTTTGTAAATACGTTAGTAATTTCCGTTGTTATAAAATGAATAGATTTAATCTAATTTAAAAGCTGGTAAAATAAATTTCTTAACTACATACCATTATTTTAAAACCTTTTTCCAGAGCAATGCAGTTCCCCCCCGAAGCGTGGCTGCGCATCGCACTAAACCACGCGTCTATTACGTGGATCTCGATCCTACCCAACGGCAACGTGGTCCTCCGCGCGCTCTCGGACACCGGCCACATGGAGCCGCAGTACATAACCAGCCGGTAAACCGCACGGTAATTGTGTTGTAGTTAGCGGTGATCGTGTATGCCTCGAGCTGATTGGATGCGTGTACGTACATGTAAGCGTAGACGTGCACGTACCAATGAGTTTTATTTTATTATAATAAAAAAGTATCGCCACTATTAATTTTGCGATGGTTTACACTAAAGTTCTGTGATCAATTATAATTAAATTACACACCAATAATTCACTACAGTACAGTACCAATGAGTTGTAATGTATGTATGTATGAGACAGGACACACTGCACGCGCTCGTCTACGTTACGTACAACTCAGTGGTACGTGCACGTGCACGCTTACGTGTACGTATGTAATACGCATCCGGTCTGCCGAAGCTCTAGTACCTACGGATTGGCAATGTCTAACTGTCAATTCAATTTGTATAATCAAATATTTGTTTCGGGTGTCTGGGTGTTATATATGTAGATAGATAGATAGAATTAATGTATTGTACACCATTAATAACATAAAATAAAAAGTGGAAAATACAATAAGTGATAATGGGACAATTGGTATAATAAAAAATGTATATCTTTGTAAACATAAATGTATGTAACGCAAGCTTAGAGCTTACCACGGGGTTGGATGTTGCTGTGTGAATTGTCTAGCAATATTTATTTATTTTAATCAGAACTAGCAAATTACGCTTCATAAGCGCTGTCCATTACACAAAGTAGTAATCTAAACTGATGACAACCCCATCTATTGTGGGATAATTTTAGTAGCATCAGTGATACCCCGTATCACCCGTATCACCCCGTATCAGTGATACGGGGTATCACGTATTAATGGACCCTATCCTATGGGTTATGAATCAAATAGAAGACGTTTATTTACAAGAAACACATGGTTATTTATATACGTAAACAAACAAATAGTTTAAGATAATATCTTGATAATATGTGGGTGTATTGAAATCAAATTTGTTAGACATTGGCAGTCTTTTTAATTAATTATATATATAAATGGTGATAGTTTTGATTCGCCCGACCTAAGTTCGTTTATACGCGATTGTTTCGCCAGATTTAAACATAAACTGAGTAAAAATAATTATATGTGTATTGTGGCGATTTAATTTCGTACGTTGACCTTTTGTTACCTGTCCTTGTTGCTATTGCGTAAATGTATTGCCATCTCGCTCTTGCGTATGAATGCCGAACTTTGGTCGCGTATTTTTGCATAGTATCTTTATACACTTACTGCAATATCTTGTGCACTTTATACTATGCTAATTTATTATTTTAATGTATTGTATTTAAATATTGATGACTTAATAAACTATTTTTATCTAATTCTATATTGCACTGCATATATTTATTTTATGAAAAGTCCAGTAAGTTCTACCGTAATTATACTATAAAGAAAGTAATCAAGCCCCAATTTATAGTCTTTAAAGTTATAGATATTAATAGCTGTGTTGTAATCAAATATGATGTCATGTATATCAATATAATATAATCATTATCTATCATATTTTTGATTATTTATATTATTTAACTAATGTAAACACTGTATTCAATATCATGTAGGTATTTTTATTTATAAAATATGCATATAAAAGTTTAAAGACAAAAGCTCAATTGAATTGGTAGCTAGATCGCATTACTGGTAAGATTGCAACGATTTGTATAGCATAATTAGTTATGTAAAAATGTAATTTTATCCCTCTATTACCTGTTTCAGTTATTTTGCCTTGAAACAACAAGATTTACAGAAGCTTCAGTGCGTTTAAGATATATACAGAATATAATATTTATATTTTTCTCGTGTGTAACTTCTTAATACAAAATAATAATAACATTTAAACTATTATAGTTTCTAACAATATTTGAATATGAGATTTTTCAAGCGCCAAGTGATGGCGCTTTGGTTTCTTATTTATAATATTAATATTAAAACTATATTTTTATTTTGGTACACATAGATAATTTATTTAGTAGCAAGAGCTTGGGAAAGGTGAAGTTGCATGTTTCAGCACGAAATGGGTTAGTTTTTGAATGGTATCTATTTAATTTATATTTTAGCGTTGACGAACAATGTAATGTTTTTTTTATTACTAAATTATGTGTTTTTTTTGTTTTGAGAAACTTTATCATCGAAAGCACTAAGTAACAACAATATCTTGAAATGGTTGAAGTATTTAAATTAGTGCATGATATTTTGAGAACTGTTCTTGTCAACATGAAAAATGCATGATTTTATGGTATAAACATAGCATTTTTAAACGAAGCATTTTTAATCAAATGAACACTGTTTGTACTTATAATAAGGCTTAAACGTAGTTCTTAATACTACTACACTCATTTTATGCTTATATGCATTATTAACACATTAAATTTATAAACATGTCGATTTAGGGCCTGTTTCACGATAGTTGATAAAATGTCAGATATTTAGCATAATAGCCTATCCGTAACTTATCTGCTAGATAAACTAGAAATTTTTGTAGCGATATCTATCAGATAACTATCTGAAGCTTTATCTGTGACCGGTGAAACAGGCCCTTAAGTTTAAACTTTTATGTTGACAGGAACTACCGTCCAAAAAATGATAAGAAAAAATCAATCAAGGAATAAAAAGGAGATTATTATAACTGTAAAAACTGTCGTCGTTAAATTTTAGCAACACCATGATAATAATGCACGTGCTGGTTGTAATATTGTCTATAATCAACATAAATATCATGTTTATGACGCCTGTGGCGCAGCGGGTGAAGGTCTGCCTGCGACGCAAGTGGTTGTGTGTTCGATTTCCGCCTCGGGACAAAAATTTGTACGATTTGCAAATATTTGTTTCGGGTGTCTGGGTGCTTTCTATGTATAATTGAATAGGTATCTTAATATCTGTACGTATATTCTATGAAGTAGGCATATCAGATATCTTGCACCCGTAACACAAGCTTACCAAAGCTTAACACAAGATTATCATTAAGAACTCATATTGTGTAAAAGCGGTATAATTGTTTCTATAATATCTTTGAGTAATAAGAATTCACTGCCTTATTAGTGCCAATTTGGTATACGTTTGTGATGAAAACGTTGCAATTGATTTATGATTTTTTGATTATGATTCTATTTATGATTATGTAATGATAATCTTTATAAAATACCTTTGAGATGTAAAATATCGGTAATTAAACTATTTGTTTTCGTGAAGGAATGTAATTTACTTTAGTTAAGCTTTTGTGGAATTTACCATTGTAACAAATGCCACTTTTGTTGTAATTTTATAACTCGAGAACGGCTGGGCCGATTTAGGTACTGTTAACTATATAATTACACCATAATTATTACGTTCTTCTTCCTTCGCATATTTTGAACTGTACTGGAGTTTCTCGTAAAAAGTCTTACAGGATAAAAGTTGTCGTCCATGACTTTGGTCAAGTGTTAGATGAACATCTAAACACGCTTACTAAACATAATATTGTATCTTCCCAAAATACCTCTGTATCCATTAACTTTATACCGATTTTATAACAATGGGAATTACTCACTTATTTACAAAGATAAACCACTCTCGACGTTTCGTTTGCAACAAGAACCGCCTTTATCAGGAGGGGTGAGTGATCCGCCGTGCTCTTTCTCCGAAAGTGGTTTAATTCCTTTGTAAATATGTGAGTAATTCCCGTTGTTATAAAACTTTATATCATTATTATATAGATTTTGTAAATAATTTACATCAATAAATTGTTTTGATAGTACTCTTTTGTTTAATTTTAGCTCTATTGGCCTATTATTTATTATACTTTGATATTTCCAAAACCAAGCCTTGCATAGACCTATTACAACAATTTTACCTTTTGACATGACAAGAAGCTAAAATTATTGATTGAATAATCTGACTTCTATATATCATACCAACACAATTTTTTGCAGGATGCTAATAATGCATCTTAGCTAAAATAATATGAATAGTAAAATGAAACAATACATTAATCATTAGAGATTTAATTACCTAATATTTGGTCTGTATTAGTTTTAAATGCGTGAAGATTATCACTTAGTCAATATCTCAGATTACGAACTAAAGGCAGATGGAGCGAATTCGTACTCTACATAAAGCATGACCTATAGAAAGAAAACCACAGTGATTTTAGGGTTCCGTAGCCAAATGGCAAAAAACGGAACCCTTATTGATTTTTAATACTGTTATGATTGTAACTCAAGGCTCACTAGTAAGTACAATTGCTTGTCTGCCTTTAATTCTGGTAGCTGAGTTAAATACAATAGTAAGATTATTTTTATAGGTAAAATCGATAGGATATGTTGCAGAGAGAAAACCTTGTATCTTGATACGTTATTAATTACAAAGTGATTTACATAATGTAAGAAAGTGTAATATTTTAAAGATGTAATATACAAATTCATTGCATGTAGAATATTGTAAAAGTTAATTTACCTACTCTTAAACTTAAATGTTATAATAATTGATATTCAAGTAAATATATAGGTATTAGAGCTTAACTTAATTACATTATGTATTTGAAATACTTACCTAACAACAAATTAATAAATTATTAATGTACCTAGTTGAATGACTGCTGTTATTATTATTTAAGCAAAGTGTAGAAATAATGTGATAGAAAAACTATCCAGATAGGAATACAAAGATTACTTTTACACTTCATACACAAATTTATCATAAATAAGCGCTTACGGTATTAATAAGATTTTTCTCTAAGTTAGATTAATGGTTACCTACTAAAATTATCTTTGGTAATTTATTAAAATTGTCAGTAGGCCTAGACATAGGATGAATTTATATTAGTTACCTTATGGAGATTAGAAAACCTTAAGATCTAGAATACACGAGAAAACATAAATACCCACCTTTAGAAATCTGCTTAGTAATAAGTTAATGTTTATATTATATGTATAAGTTAATAAAATATACTTATAGGTATTAATGTTTTTTCAGTTTTAGTCGATAGCTTTTTGGCCAAACTAGATTTAAAAACGCAGCCCTATATCTAAAAAAGTATATAAGTATAAGTATATCATCGTAAAGGAGGTTGGTATATATGTTTCCTCTGATCGTTCGATGTTTAAATAGCAGGCACGGCCCTCGGAAGGGGCAGGTCGGGTGTTTCGGTAGTTTCGTCATCATCATCATCATCCATCGCGTCCTCCGGCTCACCGAGCGCTCGCACGAACTCTGAAAGTCAAGAGATTGCTATTGAATCTAGATTTTAATATTTTTTAATTAGGTAAGTACCTACTTATTAATATTTTTTGTCTGATATAGGTACTATAATAGAAAGAAATGTAATATCTCCGAAAACGAAAACGTTCTTTTAAGAAATAAGAAGAAGAACTTACCTAAGAAATCGATACGGCCGTCACCATCGGAGTCCACTTCCTTTATCATATCTTCAACTGAAAGTAAAGAAAACAATGTTAGTATTGAACTTTTTCTTGGCTGTCTTGAAGGCGTCTATCAGAGTATCAGCCCCTTCATTCGCCACCCACTACAGTCATGTGCCACAGCTAAATGATTACCACGACATTCTGCCTGAGTGATACCGACTAAGAAGAACAAGGTAGACTACGCGCCGCCACTCAAGTCCGTTAGACGTGGCACTGCTTGCCTAGATATTAACGTTTCTAATACTGTAGTTCCCGCACACAGATCGGGGGTTATCTGTGTTCCCGCATTAACCGTAAAGCGCGTTCTACACTCGAGGCGCGAAAGGCCGCGAAAGCCGCAAAATCGCGAGCGAGTGTAGAGCGCGCTCAAGAATCGCGAGTATAGAGCGCGCTTAAGACCTGAAAGGTGTCGCGGGGTCTATAAGTAACTTACTCTCTTCCTCCGACAAGTCCTCCCCCAAGCACTGCAGCACGGCGCGCAGGTCGGAGGCGCAGATGTAGCCGCGGTTGTGCTTGTCGAACACGCGGAAGGCGTCCCGCAGCTCGCGCTCCTCCTGCTCCGCCGAGCTGGAGCCGCCGCCGGCGCCCGACATCGACTTGGACAGGATGCTCACGAACTCTTCGAAGCTCACGTTACCGTCGCCTGTACAACATTATTGATTACGAACTCTTCGAAGCTCACGTTGCCATCGCCTGTACAACATTATTGATCTTTTTGACGACTGTTTCAGCTATTAGAGATCTGCCTCACCAGGACGCCATGGCGACGTAGCCGACTACATATCCGAGCAGTTAATATTGAGTTTGGCGACTTAGCGACGTTGCCACACCGTCGCCAAGTGAGTAAGGTACATACATTTCAATATGAACTGCTTGGAGTCGTAGCCGGCGACCTCCCCGTGGAGTCCTAGTGAGCTCTTAGTGCAGACGTGTTACACTTGATCATCAACATAGCAACTTTATAATTTTTTACATACCTATACTAACCTGCGGCTTTCTATAATCCTTATCACTTATGGGTATTTAAAATATACGCCATATTCGTTTAGTCTAGTCATGAATGATTTTGGTCGATTAATTTCCTCTCCATACATTGCCGATTGCTAAAACCACTAAATTCTTGAGCTCTTACCATCACTATCAACTTCCTGCAGCATATCCTGAAGCTCCTCGACCCGCGCGAACTGCCCCAGGCTGCGCATCACCCGTCCCAGTTCCTCCTTCGTGATGGTGCCATCTCCGTCCTTGTCGAACAGACGGAATGCCTCACGGAATTCTGCAAGAGTATTTTGTAAGGTACCTACATCAGATATTTGTACATGTGTAGGTATTATACTAGTGTAAGCCTAAAAATAGTACCGCCACATCACTTCCCCAAAAGCATAACTAAAAACTTACGAGTTGACTCGTGCTCATCTACCCAATAGAACCCATTATAGGTCCTAGGTGGTATAATCAAATCACCAAGCTTACCGGTCTGGTGTAGTAAGTTGGTACAGTACCTAAACCTATGAATTCTGCGGCATTGTGGAATAGAGACTCGGCGATTGGCGTCAGGAAACTCATCTGCGCCAAAAGCGGGCGGTTTTGTGACTGTTGGTTCTATTCATTTCACTGTTGGTGCTGACTGTACAAGAGACAATGATTGGAACTGACCTTTCATCTGAGTCCGGGTGATGCCCGTGGTCTCGTCGACGATGGAAGCCTTCCGGTCCAGGGTGGTGTCGGCGGCTGGCTTCAGGAAGCTGACCTGCCGCGGCGCGCGCGTCGGCGACTGTAGATGCTGACTTTACAACAGACAAGATTGAAATATATATCTTTAAAGCGATAGATGGGTTATATTATATTTTGATATATCATGGACATAACTGGATAACTAAAGCAAAAGACCGCGACAAATGGGCGGCATTAGAGGAGGCCTATACCCAAAATCGGGTTCTTACGAAAAATAATGATACCTAATACCTACTAACAAATAAATTAATTAACTAAACTTTACTAAACCATAACACTGTACCAAACTTGTAATTCGTAAGAAATAAAAGGCTTTTTTATTTTTATTTTATTTTATTTATATCATGGACATGGATCAAAACTAATAATAACTCTGTAAGGGTCGGTTTAAACCAATAATGGTCCGGAGAGTTGACTACATCCATAGTAGGACGTAATACGGAACTTATCCCACTTAACTTATCTACCCAGAACCCAACCCAAAAATTGTCTTAGAGTGTTAAGGTTCAAGATAATCCTCAATAGAGGTAATTTCCTTGTCTACCCTTCAATTTCTCTACAAGGTTCCTAAAGGTCCTCAACAATCAAATACGATAGACAATTCGACTCGAACGAACGTTTCCTCTTAGAAGGGCAAATATTTGCAATAAAATGTAGCGAATAATTTTCTCGAAATGGAAGGAACAGTGACGGACTCAGTATCAATACTATTACCTACTAAATTACTATAGGTACCTTATAAGTTTTAGTTGATATTTATAGAGAGTTGATATATTAATCATTCAAATTATGATTTGAAAGTCAAAAGTGGATAGATAGATAGAGAACAGGTTCCTATGTTTTTAAAAATAATATTAATATTGCTGGAAAATTCACACAGCAACATCTAGCTAGACAGCTCGAAGCTTTTGTTACCGGTGCTTGATTTCTGATATACACCATAAGAATACATAGATACTTAGATTTTTTGAATAAGTACAATAAATAACACACAGAACATCCGCAACACATTATTTTAATACATTTTTTAAATGTAGACCTATAGTTATAATAAAGGTTCACAAAGCTGTATTCACGCTACATCTCTGTTGAAGCAAACGCTTTTCACAATCGATCTTATGAAAAAGCGGATTCAGGAAAAAAAGGAAAGAAATAGTATTTTTTGCTCCTCAGATTATTTAAGAAACCCGAGCAAAGGCTGGCTATTTCGTATCCCTATACCTACAGTTTTTCTGTCTGTTAGCTGTATATTTAGGGGGAGTTTATAAATCATTATTCAAACATCTTCCGTATCCACCTAAATCTTTGTTTCATACAGTAGTCAAATTTTCCAAAGCCCAGATGCCTGTTAACTTTATGACCTACTTTTGAAAGAGATGCTTGTAAAACAGGATCGTAAAATGTAAATCGGATTGAGAATGTTTGATAACGTATTTTTAACCTCATCCTTACAGCCTCGATCACGGGGTTTCAATGGGGTGAATATCGGTTTAAAATTAAATTTCTAAGAATTAGAGCACGCTCGTGGTGCCTTCTTAAGAACAGAACCACCCCCATCTCCCCATCTCTTCCCGAGTGTAGATAGTGCTTTTGCATAAAAAATACCCAAACACAATATATCCGGAACAAATACCTGCGGATCACACATTTGCTCTCCTCTCACGGGAGGAGATGGTGTAGATAAGAGTTGACATCTTCATAATTTTGAATATTAATAATACAGTTTGAGTTACCTTTCAGATGGACTTATGGCTAATGCTGGAGGCTCCCTGCTGGAAGGTCGTGAGGACTCCACCGGAGGGCCGGGCTCCCCGCCGCTGCTTGTTTGTCGAGTCTAAGGAAGGTAAGTCAAGTTTACGTACTGATTGACAACACATTATAATGTTAACATTTTTTAATAATTATTATTGCTGGATAATTCATACAGCAACAACGTTTTTTTGAGTGAACCAACTCCGTGGTAAACTCAAAGCTGTATTACTGGTAATAGATATCTGATGATCTCAATACACTAAATACTTTTTTGTTCATTTCCAAAATCCAGAACACCCACTAGTATAGATTGTTGTGGGTGTTCCTTCCAGGATTCCGTAGTCATCAAGTATAGATACAGAACGCAGAGTCCAGATGTACGATTTAATACGGCTTATTATGATGATTGATATCATCATAATGATATTGTTTAATGATGATTATCTAATCTTAACTATAAGATGGTCGTAATATAGAATGTAGTACAGTTACTAATATACAGGGCGTCCCACGGCCATGCCACATGGAGGGAAAGTACCTTAAATATTGTAGATTGAACATTTTACTGAAAGAAGACATTATTTGAATTTAAAAAACAATTTAAACTGCATTCATAGATATTTAAATAATTACATGGTTGAACCGGGAATCGAACCTGTTACACGAAAAAAATAATTATCCCGTAGCTTTATCATACCGATCCAAAGGCTTCATCATAAGGATTTTTTTTTTGCTAAATAACATAGTGTCAGAAATAAAAGGAAAACCATGAAAAACATTTAATGTGAAATTTAGTTGAGAAAAGCTGGCATTGCCGTAAAAACAAACAACTGACATTCACCACTTGAGAAGTACGCATCATTTCCCTATTATAGTTTAAGTGCATTTTGTGTTAAAAATGTTAAAATTCATGGTCTTCCTTTTATTTCTGACACTAAGTTACTTTAGCAAAAAATAATCCATATGATGAAGCCTTTCGATCGGTATGATAAAGCTACAAGATAATTATTTTTCTCGAGTAACGGGTTCGATTCCCGGTTCAACCATGTAATTATTTAAATATCTTTGAATGCAGTTTAAATTGTTTTTTAAATTCAAATAATGTCTTCTTTCAGTAAAATGTTCAATCTACAATATTTAAGGTACTTTCCCTCCATGTGGCATGACCGTGGGACGCCCTGTATATACATGACAAACAGCAAGCTTTTAGACATATAATATAATTTTTTTCACCGTTAGTTGTGTAAACAGTAGGTAAGTGAGTCATGCAGAGACCGACAAACCAATCTTTCGGGCAAACAGAACGTCTGTAAATATAAATTAATCCAAGCTAAGTCTTGATTAAATATCGATCTGAAGAATCTCGCTTACGTTTCAAAGATAGACATTATAGGTATACTTGAATCATACGAGTAGAATATATAGACCAGGGTTTTTAATTTTTTACAAGGAAAAAAATACTAGTAGAATGAAACCCATTAGAAAAGGAGGGGAATATGATAAAAATGAAAGGAAAAATAAATTACGGTCGATCTGAGTTCGGGAAGTGGGAGGGGGTGGGCTTTTAAGGGGAGAAAATGGTTTATCTCGATTTGCGGTGAAACTACAAGTCCTATGAAAAAAAGTTATATGGCAAAGTTGTAGGTAATAAAACGATCTACAACTTTTAATTCACAACTTTTTTACATAACGTCAAAATGTATGTGAAAAATTCAAATAACTAAGTTTTTGGTTTTTTATTTCTATCTTTTTCAAAAACATTTTATTTTCTACGAAATTTGGTGAAAACTTGCCTATTTATGTTCTAAATCCACTATAATTTATTTGATTAAAAATATTAATTTTTACACCTTATTTTGACTTAATTACTAAAAAAATAGACCAATTTTCAATCGAAAATTCACGTGTCAAAATATTAGCTTTTTTATAAAAATCGGTATGCTGTTTGTTCATTAAAATCTCTATTTTCTGATGGTTAAGAAAAATATATACATTACGATAGTAAATTTTCTCAGAAAATGCAAAACACCGAAACAAAATTTGTATCATTATGTACAATTGCATCATAAAAATGTGATTTTTGCAATTTTTATTTTATATAATTGCTTATAATCCGACTTATTGCACATTATACAAACAGGTTATTATATAATAATTATTATTATAGATTATTATTATTATAGTCTGAAAAGACAAAATCATATATTTATGATGCAATTGTACATAATGATACAAATTTTGTTTCGGTGTTTTGCATTTTCTGAGAAAATTTACTATCGTAATGTATATATTTTTCTTAACCATCAGAAAATAGAGATTTTAATGAACAAACAGCATACCGATTTTTATAAAAAAGCTAATATTTTGACACGTGAATTTTCGATTGAAAATTGGTCTATTTTTTTAGTAATTAAGTCAAAATAAGGTGTAAAAATTAATATTTTTAATCAAATAAATTATAGTGGATTTAGAACATAAATAGGCAAGTTTTCACCAAATTTCGTAGAAAATAAAATGTTTTTGAAAAAGATAGAAATAAAAAACCAAAAACTTAGTTATTTGAATTTTTCACATACATTTTGACGTTATGTAAAAAAGTTGTGAATTAAAAGTTGTAGATCGTTTTATTACCTACAACTTTGCCATATAACTTTTTTTCATAGGACTTGTAGTTTCACCGCAAATCGAGATAAACCATTTTCTCCCCTTAAAAGCCCACCCCCTCCCACTTCCCGAACTCAGATCGACCGTAATTTATTTTTCCTTTCATTTTTATCATATTCCCCTCCTTTTCTAATGGGTTTCATTCTACTACTATTTTTTTCCTTATTTGACCATTTTTGAAGCTAACTGCACTGGTCTAATATCTGTATAAATAAAAACTAATTGATGTTCTATAGCCGATTTAGCTGTCTTTCGTTTTGAAATGTTGGTAGTAGAATACGGAATATAAAATAGTTCAGGGAAGGTTTAGAAGGTCAGATAGAAACTAGTGTATACCTAATATTTACATGATTAGTGTGGCTTTTAGAACAAAGAATCTATCTATATAATTAATACAGATTTTCAGATTCGCATGTTAATCAAAATTAAATAAGTAATGTTAAACACTCAAGAAACAAACAGAACATCACTTACTGAATTTTTCTGACCCATATCGCTGTTTTCTTTTCACAACTGTATATTTAAATAAATTTACGTTCATTATAAAAATATACCTTAAGATTATCGGAGACTAGAAATCTTGACTTTTATTACTTCAAAATTATCAGGAATATAATTAGGTATATACTCGTAATACAAATAAATATTATTAGCATAAATCCTAACGTAACTTTTTTACCATGGGAATCGAACCCAGTTTAAGCAGAAATGTTAGATTATGATCGTAATTCTTTAAGGTTTAGCGAAACCAGAGACTGAAAATCATAACTATGTACTTCAAACTTACCATGATCCCTTTGAGCTGATTCACCAGAGGCGAATCAGCGAAGAAGTTGTTCACCGCTGAGAATATCTTGGTACTTTTAATGGACTCCTGCTGGCCGGCGTTCCCACGCCCGCCTAATTTGCCTGTAAACAATAAAATAAGGTACACATGTAAAGCATAAATGAATCAGGAATATGGAAACAATAGAATCTCTAAAACATGATGATACCACATTAGATAAATTTACTAGCCGACTTTTAGGTTACATACTCATATCTTATATATCTCATATTTTAACTCTAGAACGGCTGACCTGGTCCCTTAACGAAATCAGGTTATAATATCGTCATCTCGCGTGGAACAAAAGATAATTCGTCGCTTCGTTTTGCCGTGAAAGACACACACTAATATTGGTATAGAAGTCTAGATATACAATACAATACAATACAAAAACACTTTATTGTACACCAAAAATACAAATAAAGCATGAATAAAAACACACAAAAAGACACGTACAATGGGCGGCCTTATCGCTAAAAAGCGATCTCTTCCAGGCAACCTTTGGATGGAAAAGAGAGATGATATATAAATAAGACAGGGGTGTACTAATACTTAAACACTTACAAGAAAATAATTATATAAGAATGTATATAATTAATACTATAGATAATATATATAATACTTATATAATATACATACATACATTATAATTAAATACATAATAATACCATATAGACTAAATAATATAGTAAATAAATATATAGACAGATAAAATATACTTATAGCTTGGATAGATAAAATTCCTTAATAAGTCTTTTGAAAACTGGTAGCGATTTAGTTTTTCTCAGATACTCAGGTAATGCATTCCACAGGCGAACAGCCTGTACAGAGAAGGATTTATCATAAAATGATGTGTGATGGGAGGGAATATTTAAAAGAAGATTATCTGACGATCGGAGGATTCGGGAATGATTAGAATGGGAAGCATGGAGGAAGTCAAAGCACTTTTTTAGGTAAGGGGGAGTAAGAGGATCAAAAAGGATATTAAAGAGAAGAGAAAGGATATGAGTGTTCCTACGATAACGTATAGGAAGCCACTGAAGCTTTTTTCGAAACTCTGTTATGTGGTCAAATTTTCGCAAACCAAAGACAAAACGAATACAGACGTTTTGGAGACGCTCTAATTTATTAAGTTGTTCTTCAGTAATGTCGAGGTAGCAGACATCGGCATAGTCAAATATCGGCAGAAGCAAAGATTGAGCAAGGGTAATTTTGGTGGCAATAGGTAGAAAGTTGCGCAATCTTCGCAAAGCAGCAGCAGAGGCAAACACCTTTCGACTCACTGTATCCAGCTGCTGGTCCCAAGACAAATCACAATCCAGAATAAGACCTAAGTTTTTTACGCTGCTACTGAAAGGTACTCCAACGCCATCGAACATAATACTAGGCAGAGAAAGCCAGTTTACTTTAATAGCCGTCCGCGAGCTACCCAGAACTATAGCTTGAGTTTTGCTGTGATTTATCCTAAGACCATGAGCTGTACTCCAGTTGCTGATTTCAGCCAAATCTTGGTTCATTCTCCCAATTGCACTACCCAGCTCATTGACTGGTGCATGGATGTAGAGTTGGAGATCGTCGGCATAGAGATGATAGGAAGAAGTAAGATTTTGTGATATAGTGTTGATAAATAATGCAAAAAGAAGAGGAGATAGCACCCCGCCCTGAGGTACACCAGCAGAGGTACAGCACCACGAAGAGAAAAGATCATCAACACGTATCCTCTGCCGGCGACCTTGTAAATAGCTACGGAACCAGCCGATTGCTGGTGGAGATATGTTTAAAGAGAGCATAAGTCCAAGAAGAATGTCGAAATCAACAGTGTTAAAAGCGTTGCTGAAGTCGAGTAGAGTAAGGATAGTGAGACATCCGGTTTCCATACCCAATCTTATATCTTCAGTTATTTTAAGAAGTGCAGTCACTGTACTATGGCCTGTGCGGAAACCGGACTGAAAAGGATTCAGAAGATTGTGAGTAGAAAGGAAGGAATGAAGTTGGCCATGAACAAGACGTTCAAGGACCTTAGAGAGAAAAGGAAGGATAGAAATAGGACGGTAGTCAGAAAAAGAGCTAGGCTTAGGTTTTTTAGGAAGAGGAATAACATAGGCATCTTTCCACACAGTCGGGACAGTTTGAGAAGAAATAGAAAAATTTAAAATATGACATAAGGTGGGGAGAAGCTGGTCAATAATTGGAGTAATCATATTACGACCGACGCCATCACCACCCAGGGCATTGGAAGAAATGGACATTATGCATCTCTTAACATCACACGGAGCAAAAGAGCTAAAAACGAATGAAGGATGAACTGGAGAAGGCAAGCTAGAAAGATGGTTGAGTGTTTTAATTTTGACAGCCATATCCATGTTGGTTGTCGACGAGAAGTGAGAATTAAGAGAATTTATATTAATGTTACTGGAAAGACACGTTTCTTGACGCGGCTTGCCTATACCCAGAGTTTTCAAAAATTGCCAAGCTTTGGCTGAGTCAACATTGGAGAGGGAAGAGTGAATAAATCGGCGATAAGCATCTCTACACGTTCTATTGCAGATATTCCTTGCTACATTATACTTTTTTCTATTGATATCATTGTCGCAAAGTTTGAATCGCGCTTTGGCAGCTACCTTCTTACGCATCAAAGACTTGATTTCATCCGTGATCCAAGGAGAAGGCAGGTGCTTCATTTTGACCAAGCGGATTGGCGCGTGAATATCAAAAAGATTAGTTATTATAGTATTAAAAGCTAACAACTTGTCATCGGCTGTGTCAGCTGATGTCACTGGGGACCAGTCAATATCAGCAGCATCTAACCTGAGTTTATCCAAATCCATGCCACCAAAATTACGTTGGAGAAGAGTTTTATGTTTAAATTTAGGGGGGCGAAGTTTATACGAAAGGAAAATAAGATCGTGATAAGAAAAAGCATCTGCAGAACATTGACCATGCCTGGCAACATACTGTATAGAAGAAGTGAGAATTAGGTCAAGAAGAGAGGGAGAAGCATTAGGAGAATGATGCGTTGGATCAAGAGGAAGTATATGTAAGTTACAAGATTGAGCAACAGATTTAAAAGAAGACGTGCGTGAGTCATTTTTGACGAGGCACGTGTTGAAATCGCCCATGATAATGAAATGAGGGTACACAGGAATAAACGTATGAAGAAGAGATTCGAAAGAGGGGAAGTAGTTTATCCGTAAAGAAGGGCAATAATAAACTCCAAGTAAAATTTTGGAGTGAGCGAGGGTAATTTCTACGAAAAGGTGTTCACCAGCATTACTGGGTGGTGGCTGGACAGATGAGCTAACAACAACATACGAAATGTCAGAGCGTAAGTAAATTGCCACGCCGCCACCCCGACTACCCGTGCGATCATTACGAATTAAATTGAAGCCAGGTAGAGAATAGGGAGAAGAGGGTAAACAAGGTTATAATATGAGAGCTGTGTTGTTTGCTAGGTGCTAGCACACTTGGTTTTCATTCTGAAGGCCGTGTATTCAAACCACGCAACCCGCACCTTAAAAATACGTGCTTTAACGGTGTATCATGAGAAAACTGGCATGTTCTGAGAACTTTGAAAAGTTTATAGACGTGTATACCAACCCGCACTTGGCCAGCGTGGTCAATTAAGGTCTAATCTCTCTCGTCAAGAGAGAAGTCCTTGTGTCCCAGCAGTGGAAACGTAAATAGGGATGAATCGACATAAGTTTCCGGCAATATTTCTGTCCGTGCTTTCTAAGTGTTAGGAAAGTACCCATCGGTTACTCACACTCTGACTCAAACATCAATAAATTTCTCATAACCTTCGCTTTAGGTAAGGAGTCTATTAATGGTATATAGAGTAAACAAACAGACATATTAGGCAGACGTTCCTAGAATTACAGATGTTATTTCTGTATTTTTATTGGCCTTATGTATCTTTTTATATTTTGTATTATTTTGTTTGTGCTGTTGGTTTTCCTTAGACTAAATAAATAAATTACTCTAATTTTTATATGGTACATTCTGAAATCCAGCATTATTTAATTTTACAAATAGGTACTATTTATTACCATTTATCAGAAGTCTAGCACCCGTAACACAAGCTTCGAGCTTACCACGGGGCTAGATGTCGCTGTGTAAAATTGTCCAGTAATATTTATTATTATTATTTATGAAAGGCATACATATATCTAGGGAAAACTCGTGAGTAAAGGTTTTTCATTTTTAGTAACATAACTCATTCAGGAATCAGAACATCAACATTTTTCTATTGAAAATGTAAGTAATTTCCTTTATCGATTATGGTGATAAAGATTGCGTGTCGACATGTATGAGTTAAATAATAACGTGGTAATAATGGTTGCAGATAGTTTTCTATCGTCAATAACACTGTGGATTTTTCCGCAGTTAAAATATAAGTATCGTTGCCCACAAGGAAATGGAGACCTATATACAGGGTATATACTGGAATACCTACATGGTATATTATATGTACCTATACAGTGGTTGTGGAGAATTATGATGAAAATGTAACAAGTAGCACACAAGAACTTTGAAACAGTTGAAACGTAGAGAGTTTATTAACTTAGCTCTAATGAACTTCGTAATTATTCATGAAAAACGTCCCGGACGAATGTGGACTAAATCAAAAGAATACTGGTTGATAACGTTGCATTCTCTAAGGATGCCTTAGTTTAAAAAAAACTCTATTTATAATATCTACCTATGTATATAAAAATCAATGCCAATCAATTTTCGTTGTAATTGTAAAATGTACGCCATAGCTAACTATGGCCCGACACGCACTTAACTTTTATTTCCTATGTTCACTCATCAAGATAAAACGTCACTTAAAGGAAAACCTGAAGAAAATAGGTCAGTAATTATTCAATGCCTTAGAAGTCTTAATTACCTTCTCAGAACTTGAGCCCAAGTTTAATTAAACGTTTAGAAAAATAGGTAGGTAACTCCATTGATTTTTCCAGGACTTAATGCTGCACTCTCTCTCTCTCTCTCTCTCTTTCTATTATATTTGACTATAGAAAATAACATATGTATTTTATAATTGGGGATGATTTTAAATACTTTGTTGAAAGGGGTTTACAATGTGTGAATTATGGAGAATGTTTCGTAAGATGAAGTGAATTACGTAGTTAGCGTGTTATGGATATGACATTGTAATAAGCAAGGATGAAAATCATGCAACGAAAAAAGTGTTGGTGCCTTAAATGTGGATAAATATAGAGGGGTTGACCCACATCCTTCGAAATGAAAGTCGACCTAACCTAACACGGCTTTCAAACTGCACGGCTAAAGTGTAATGTTTTATGTAACTATGCCGAATTAAACCCCGACAATAGCCTAGGAATCCCAGGATTATAAAGAACACTAGTTGTTTTTTATTAGCAATAACATTCTGGATTATTTTAAGAAATCGCAGGTAATGCTTGCGCACACAAACGTCAAGCGTGTTTCATGTTTCCGTTTGTTTTCATTCACGCCTCTCATTCGGAACTTAAATCAACAGAGTTTTATTTGAAACTAAACTGTTCTACGGGGCGTCGCTCTAGCTAGACAATAATACGCATCAGCCTGTTCAACTGCCAACAAACTAGGTATAATAACGTTAAAATCTAATAAAACCTTCTAATAGGATGAATATTTTTAAATCTAGTTTTTGTCCCCAGATTTTATAAATCATAAGTAGCTATTTATATTTGATTTCAGTTATGCCATTAAATTATTTTATAAAAGTAACCATAATTATATGTACCTAGTACCTACCCCTATAATTATTTGTGCGCTTAACTTATTCGAAGAAGTTATAAGCATAATTCTGATGACAATAAATAATTTTTATAAAGAAAATACCTAATACAAAAATAAAATTGTAGGTAGAGATCACGAACGTAATAAAAATAAACTACGTCTACGTAATTCCATCAAACCCTCCCTTTATTTATTTATACACACGAAAGCCAATTTCCTCCCATAAGAACCGACATATTAATTAATTCATTTCCTAACATCAAGGGACCCATCTTCTATTTAATAACTCAATTTGGTATTCCATACGATTATACCAGCCCTAAACACACCGCCATAAAACTTTGATTAAACCTTGGAATAAACCCACTTACCACATTTCGTATAAAATATGATTACCGTGGTTTCACATAATCCATATCTACTAATAAAAATCTGTAAGGGTCGGTCATGGAGTTGAGTTTGTTTTCAGAGATGATTGTGTTTATAGGCTCAATTAGGTAAATAATAATTTATATGATAAAGAAACTAATTTGACGATAATATGATCCTCCATAAATTATAAGATTTATGGAATCAATGATAAGATCCGACTGTGATGAAATTTGTTAGATACACTTTTGACGTCTGGGACCCAGGATAAGCTATTTAAACTTTTGCTCTAGACCTCTAGTTATGATAAGAGAGGTGGCCTCATACAAAGTATACAAACATAAATTAACTCGAACGGAGTCGCGGGCATAGCTAGTAGTATTTAGTCTATGCTAGTATTAGGAAATAAATCAAACATACATATGTATATGTAAAAGTAAATACCACATCGAACTAATCGAATCGAGGCAAACCATTTCAGTACATAATTATTTTCTAACAAAGCAAGTTAACATACAAAATTCTGTCTTTTGGTCAAGAGAAGAGAAAATTCAATTCAATAAGAAAAAATAAAAATGTGAGGTAATGGATTTGCTCTGGAAATTTTATTTCATCCTGCAAAATATTTTAATCATCGTGTCATTTGTTCTCAAATCTCTACATAAAAGCTGAAGAGTTTGTTTGAACTGGCTGGTCCGATTTGATTAAATCTTTCTGTGTTGGATTACATTTATCGAGAAAGGGCATACTATATGACTTATGTTAACGCGAATTTATGATTGTTACTAATTCATGCAAAAGCTACCAAACGGATTTTAGAGAAACTCTACCTACATCATTAATATAGCTTATTCGTCAGAATAACCCTTTGAATACTTTTGCCGGGAAAATCCATTCATGCCAGCAAAACCTGGTTCGGCAACCTATATACTAGTACCGAAATAAATATAAATATTCCTAAGTACCTATCTATATATCAGTCAAACATTCCTATTCCCGATTTTCCGCATAGATCAACTGGTGAAACGTTCATCCCTGATCCCATATTTATTTAACTTTACAAATTATCGATATAAACAGTATTCGTCAAATTCCCGTATAATTGATGTAATACCGAGTAATAATCACTGAACAGTTGTCAATTTATGAATGCAGTCCTACCTTTGTCAAAGATGATGGGAGTTACCGAGCAGCAAGCTGCCCGCGCGATGCTGACGAAAGCTCGACCACAACTGAGGTTCTAACTGAGCCTGACCTAGCATCAGGTTCGCGCTTGCGCAGTGACCAGTGGATTGAAGTAAGTAGCGAATCTTGGACTCAGTTTTTTGAGATGTGCAGTTTTAAAATTAGAACAGTAAGGATGCTATCAGATATTGTTTCATAATGCTGGAATAATCTCTTAGCTACACCTTATTTCGTAACGCTCGTACTAAAGCTAATTTTAAGAAAATGTCGAATAAAGGACGCTAATGTAGAATCTTCTGTATAATATTCTGCTTAATCTATTTTAGCTCAAATGCAGTTAGCCTTAGCCTAAGAGGTCAACTATGAGGTGGGGCGGCTAGGATGTGGTTCTGATTTGTCAACATGGTTTTATATGTGCTTTTACGAAATAATTGCATGTAAATTTAAAATTATTTCTGTATTCCTAGTTTCAACTTTAGTAGCTGTAGGGATATCCCTTGTGTTACGGATATAATAAACAATTATTTTTCAATATGCACCTGCAGATCGTACAATATTTGTCCTAGGGGCGGGAGTCGATCCCGATACCTTCTGCAACGCTAACGTGGACCTTTGCCCACCGCGCTACAGAAATATTCAATTGCTCCCTCCCTAACTCTACTGGGTTATGTGCAAAAAGGGTTTATCCGTATTACACATTCAAAGTATGTGTGCCTTAGCTATTTTACCTTCTTCATCAGGATGTGATGCACGTGAGCTGAGTATTATCTCCTGCTCAATAGAATCTCCTTCATCAGAACCTCTTTGCTTCCAATTGAAACAGGAGACAAAAGAGCGACGCTTTTTCTTCTTTCGCGCTAAACACACAGGACATCTGTCATTGTCTATTGCTTTCAATGAACGCATTTCTGAAGTTTCCATTTTTAAATCTTCGTCTCTAGTAATCTTGTTTGAAGTTGTAATATTTTTATCAGCTCTGGGTTAACGGAAATAATTTGGGGATTTATGTAACTCAATGATTTAATTAAGTTAGTATCACAATATGGACCATGACTTTTTAAACTACAACGCTAGAACTTTACACAGAAACACAATTTTTAAATAACAAAATAAAGTACCTTCCTAATGAATCGTAAAAAAATGTTTCACTATTATTGTTTTAAACACTCACTAATACAACTAGGCAGGTAGCAAAATTTTTCTAAAGCGAATTAAATCACAATTATCTTAAAAACACATTATTCGTGAACAAATCACAATAAAATGCCGCAAACGATGAAATCACTTGAATGACCAATACCGATGATAAGATTATGATTAATCTTTCCAAAAATACGATTGGTAGGTGTAGGTTGATAATGACCCCTCCTGTTAATCGATAGTGATAGTATTGTAATCGATAGTAATTGTACTAATATGAACGTAGCATAGCATGCACCCTTATTAACGTTCCCACTGGCGAGTAACGGTGACTTCTTGACGATAGAAATCTCATTCTTTCAACATTGTCAAGACTTGTCACTTGGGCACAGAATGTGTTAAGGCCTTAACACATTTTATGCCTAAGCACGGCGATGCAGCTCGCTAAGCTGTTCCGGCCACACCGCAGGATTTCCTTCGATTTCAACCATTAGACCCTGACTTGGTCCAATAAAGCCACTCTGAAAGCACCTTTTCGATAAAGATGAATTTATAAATCACTTCACAATTGACGGAGAAATCGATAAACATACCTATATGTATAAAAATTTAACCTATAGTTGATTATAGAATCTCCTTTTTTGAACTCAGTAAATAAAACAATCCTGCATATCATATGAAACTCATGGCTCATTAGTATAGTTATTACTATGGTAACTGGATGTTAAGTTAGGTTAGTCATAATTAGGTACCTATCTAGGTGAAATTAACTCTCAGCATATGAATGATGGATTTCGATACCTAGTTTAGAATTTTTAAGTAATTTACTATTTCTTAGGTAATACGAGAGTTAACATAAAAGGATAACATTTAATTATGTCCCATAAACCAGTCTTTTTCAGTATTAACATAAATAGTGACCAATAAAATAATTATCTAGTGGCTCTGTAACGGAGCCTACGAGCTTTTTAATAGCAATAGTCTCATAACATTCATATTTATTACTAGGGTACCTACTTCGTGTTTTAGGAAAAAAATAGCTTAACGTTATATAATGGAATTTAATTGCGGAAAATCATAGTTTTTTTATGCCAGAATAGCCTAACCTTCCGTAAATAATATAAATATAAACGATTTTTTTTTTCCTATTTAAAATTCATTTTTCATTTTGAAAATAATTCATATCAACAGTCTTAACAATTGGACTTTCTTCTTCGATTGGTTGGTTTATATTATAGGTTTTTAGGTCATTTAGATTTATTATTACCCAATTAAAATTAAATATTTAACATTAAAAGGCTACTAAAAGCTCTATATATATATATATTATATTTATTTACTATAATTTTCGCTTTTCAAGGGTACTTCAATTATTTCATTTCTTTCGTTCCCGCATAATCCATACAAAGTCAACGGAGTCTGCGCGAAAATGAATGATCCGCTCAGTCGCTCATGTTCAATTGTTCATTCTCAAAGTGCCGGTTCGCGTTCGCGGCAACGGCACCTCATTCTGCCTTCAGCCGGCCTAGCAGAAACTTGTATTCATTCCAAAAGTAAATTTAAAAATTAAAAATGGAATTCGTCGGCAAGAAATACAAGATGACCACCTCCGAGAACTTCGACGAGTTCATGAAGGCTATCGGTGAGTCTTTTCTTGTGTATTTAGTTGAATTGCAATAATTTAGGCAAAATGCCGGCCGGTATTCGCGCTGTGGTGCGTTGACCACGCGCGCCGCATCGCGCCACCCTACTTTTTTGTCGATTTTTCTTTGGTTCGCTATTGTGGACTTTGAAAGGGTAATTATTATTGAACGTTAACGATTGTATTTGATATGTTGAAAACTCTAAAATCGGTAAGTGTTAAGTACTTATAGTTACTGACTTTTACCTTTGTGTGGTGTTACGGTGAAAGTATCATGACCTTATTTTAACCATGGCTAATACCTATTTAATGAGTTCTAGAAGTTGTTAGTCCAAAAGTTCTATAATATTTTTTGATTTGATTCAGTAGGTAAAAAGATGATAAGTAGGTACTACAATTAGTGAAACTAATTTGATCTGTATCAATTCAATTAACTTTTAACTTCACTTTCAGGTAGGTACGTCTGAAAATTGTTAGCAAGCTTGTTCTGATTAACTGGGATATCCCTTTAGGGGACCGTTTATTATAACTGCATACCTAAGCCCGTTTATCCAGTTTTTTTTATACCGGACTAGAAACTTTATCTATCTAACTTGTATGTAGGCCCTGTAGGAAGAGGTCACTTTGCAAAACCATTTGCGCAAAACACACGCAATACCTACCTATTTATACTTTCAATAGAAGATCGTTGATAGTTGCAGGTTTCCGATCGTGTTCTTCTTTTGAGATATCACAACTAGGTACCTAATATAACAAACGGTATAGGTTATGTTAGTTTTGTACCCACCTTAATTCATGGAAGCGTTGAACCATTATCAGAATTACACATTCACATACCTACCTACCTATAGGTAAGTAACATACATTATTGCATGCAATATAATGGATATTGGAAGGATTATGGCAATCCATTCTATTTTTAGATAAGAATAACTAAGCCTTGATAAATTTTATTGTCATAGTCGGCACCTTTGTATTTTTTTCAATAAGTTACTGATATAAGTTCTGTTAGACTTATAACGGACTTATATTTTTGAATTTTACGGACTTTTTTTGATTTGCGAACATATCAGCCCCGTAGTACAAAACAAGCACAAACTTTACCAAGAATAACAAATACCATTGAAACCTACCAGTGGATAAGATAATAGACGGTGTACCTACATATTAAACCTAACTCACGAGAACTAAAGATTAATAATTTCTACCTACTTATAATTTCTTATTTCACTTTCAAAGTCAAGAGAGAAGTCCATGATTCCCAACAGTGGAAACGTAAATAGATATAAAATATATATAGATGTAAATAGATATTGTAAATAAATAGATGATGATGATTTAATTAGGTACTTAGTTATATTAATTCCTGGTTATTTGTGGTAGAAAAACAAAAGGATACCCAATTACCAATACAAACAAACAATATTCATTCATTCAAAATTGTCAGAAGGAAGAAGCAAAAATGTATAAAGGTATTTTTACCTACTACGAGTATACTCGTATCTTGGAATAGAACAGTACCTATATTTCCTTTTCGACATAATAACTTTAGTATCGATATGAGGATTTCGTTAATACCGATGACATACAACACAAAGAATACTCGAAAAATGACAAAATGTAATTAACCTTTGAAAAAGTTATAATGCACATTTCATTGAGATAATGCAGTCTTGTTTAAAGTTAGGTATCATTATCAGTATACAATGAACCTCTGTGGGAGAACCTTGAGATAAGAAGTGAGTCATAGATACTCCTCTGTACTTTCACAGGACGATTTGGATTGCACTTATCAAAAACATTCATTGTAAAAATTTATCAACAACACATATCTAACCTAATTATAATGTAAATATAATAGTTATATTTTACCAAATATATAATACTAAATACTTTACCAAATATATAGGTATTTTACACTTCACAACAATTTTTCACAGCATTTGGAAAGTTACGTTTAATTTTTTCAATATTAGAACGCGAAATGGGTAACATAAAATGATTTAAATTACATATTACCTATGTTCCAATATTAAAAAAATACTTAATGGAATGTTTTCTTCAAAAATATAAAAAGAACTATAATTTTAAAGAATACTTAATGGAACAGACAAAATAATTCTAATTCAACAACACCTTATCTGAAGAAATACATTTCTTAGAAATAATATTGATGCAGATATGAATTAATTCTCTAACATATTTTATACTATCCCGCTGCGATTTCTATGAAAAATTTGCTGCTGATTATGTTAAGTTACATTCTTACTTTTTTTGGAAATCTGAAGTAAGCACGAACAAAATAATATTTTGTTTTAATAAACCTTAAAGATTATATTATAATCTTTAAGGTTTATTAAAAAGGGTCATCTTAATTTTTTTTATACAATATAACTTGTTTTGAGAATGCTGTGTGTTCGCACACTGTAACTATATATACACTGTATTATTGTTTTAATTTGATAAGGTGGTTGAATGAACTGTGCACAGATCTTTTAGACACAGCCACGTAATCCAAGGTCATATCTTAAATTGTTAACAAGCAACGGATACAAAGTTGGTACACTTTGTACATGCCTAGATCTTTTTTGTTTTCTTTTTAAATCTTAAGGGTCAGCTAGTGTATAATATAACCTAAGATAGCCTAACATAACATAGGTTCCTAAGCTGTTATTATAATATCAGAAGTATTTTTTAATTATCATAGCACCGGTAAAAAAATAGTGTACTGCAAAGATGCATGCCAAGATGTCGTTTATTAAATGCGAATGCATAAGTCTTAGTTTCGCAATTTAGAGAAGCACATATTTTTAATTAGAAAAAAATAACCTTCATAGCTCTTCTTTTGTTTATAAAAAAACAAAAACGGCAAATGACTTCCTATAAATAGATATAAGGTATGTAATATGAAATTACTGTAAAGACCTTGTACTCTTGGACTTTGTCTCTGAAGCCGTAAATTTAGTTGCATTTTACATAATTCATGTATTGTTTATTCATTTACATATAAGACTTTGGTATTGTTTTGTTGATTTTATTGACTGCTCACTTATTTAAAAGTAAGACAAGAATTAATGATCAAGCGTTACGCTCCGTAACGTAACATCGCGCTAATAGTAGTAATAAAAATACGTCAATGTTTGTGTAACTAATAAGTTTGATATATGCATATAGAACTGCAGTTTAACGTTATTTTTAGCTTTGTATATAGCACTTCGACCCACATAATTAACCGGTTGTGGTCAGTGATTATATTACAAGGAAATGCCTTCGCAAGCTGATACTAAGAAACGAGATCAAAATCCTTACGACATGTCTACAGATCATTTTAGATGCCATTCCTATTTGGCATAATGCACCTTAGACAAAAAAATTAAGAAGAGCAAATTCATACATACCTAACTAACGATTAATGTGATCGACATGATAAAACCTAAAGTATTACCTATTAGAATCCAGCATAGCTATAATATTACATTACACAGGCGTGTATAGACTTTTTTGTGAAAGCAGATAGTTGGAAGGTTAGCTAATATAAAATATTATGAAAGCATTATTCACTTCAATACGCTTTTATTCTCAGTAAAATCAAGTGCATAGGTCTTTTATACTTAAAGTCGATGAGCCGTGATAATAAGTTGCAGCGGGTTTTCTAGATAGTTCCAGCACAGTGCACAAATTCATTATCATATTTACGATAATCTCGTCCTAGAGAATAACTTCACTGTAAATAATTTGCGTCTTATCATGGCTGGAGTTAGACTTATACCTATTGGCTGAAGTTAGGTCAAGCCACCCATTATTCAAAGTTATTTCGTAATATTACTAAATAAAATAACACTTAATAATTATAAAATAATAAGTATTATACATTTTACCACTGCAAATCAAATTTTCCTTTTATTTATTTTTCTGTATAATTCAAATATTTTTATTGCTTCTATGTTCAATGATAATATCAAGTGTATTGTTGAATCTCAAATATTGGGCGGGTTATGGCACTACAATATTTATTTTACGACATTGTTGAATTTGTTGATCAAAGGCCTGCTGCCTTTGTCAAAACATACCTGATAAATTGCTACCTAAATTCATTATTAAAGATCGATATTTGAAAACCAATAGGTACAGAACCCATTTAATAGTTAAATCAACATTGGCATTTTAATGTAATTTGGGCTCAAAAATGAACTAATATACAAATCTCTCAACAAATCAAAATGCGGGTAGTTATGCGGGAAGTACAAAGACCCTCCACAGATCCTATCCAAAGACCAATTAGGTAGATCACATGTGAATATCCCGGCATGTAGAATCGGCCCCAGTGGTCCAATTGTCGTAAAATGGACGACAATCAGGTTCAATTGTCATCAATATAGCCGAGACAGCCACAGACGTTTTCTATCACGATATACGTTGCATGATCAATTTTCTTTTTGTGTGTGACGCATGGATAGTAATTTGGTCGCCAACTCTTAGTTGGTTGATTTTGTCAATGATACCAAATAGTTTCTAGTAGCTAACAGGAATTTCAAGGATTTAAAATTATGTTTATCACTAAAACAAAGGCTACAGAATCGCAATGGCATTGTTTTGTTGAGTAAAAACGGTTTAAATTAATTCTTTACATTTAATGAATAGTATAATTTATGTGGAATTTTTATTAAAATACAAACGCCATTGTATATTTTTTCACAGCACTGTGATTAATTTCAATAAATATAAAAAAATATAGATAAAAATGTATTTATATTACCTAAATAGCATTATAATCATCTTTTCAGCCGTCCGACAATTGCTGGACATGGGTCTCCCAATAATATATCACAATGGAATATTTATAAAATATTCATATCCATATTAAATTCTAATTTATAGTTGGGTAAATAACTAAAGGGAAAGGCGAATCATATAGCATTAAATTAAGACCTAAGATTCCCCCTCTCATGATCTAAATACCTATCAGCAATTGACGACAATTGAGTCATTGGTTCCTGCAGGATGTGTGGGCATTGTGCCCACGCCTGGACATAATCTGCATCAATATATCCATTAAGCGGACGTTGTTGGTAGTACAGTGATATATTAGGGGGCATTAAGATGATTTGTTGAGACGAAATGTGATTTAGTGTTACCATATGAGTTAGTTTAAAAATAGTGAATGTGGTTATGAGAGGAGAGGATGGGAAAGAAAAGATGGATGGACTGTGTGAATGATGACATGTAAATGTAACATGTAAGAAAGGAGTGAGTGTAGATATGACGGCTGACAGAGGAAAGAAAATGGAAAGAAAAGACATGTTGTGCCGACCCCTTGTAATGTGGGAAAAGGACAAGAGAATGATGATGAAATAAACACGTGAAAAATACAACTTTAATAACTTTATTGAACTTAACTGAGCTGTGATCATACGTTTTTAAGAGTTTAGTTGATATTTCCAGCGCAGTACCGCAGAAATATGTATTAAGCCTGCATGATGCATATCCATCCTATTCATATCCTATTCATTTCATAACACATATAATTTAAACAATATACAGAATTGACTTACCTATATTAAATAATAAAGCCTCGAGCAGACCGGATGCGTATACGTACACGTAAGCGTAGACGTGCACGTACCACTGAGTTGTAATGTATTGATTGATTGATTCAGATTTTGTCCGTAAAATCACAAAGATTAACTTGGACATGTCATCACTATCAATCACCCCCCTTTTTTTTTTTTTTTTTTTTTTTTTTTTTCTTCCCCTGAATTTAATAATGAAAGTTCCCATGCATTATTATCATTTAAATAATCTGAAATTCTATAATAACCCTTCTTACAAAGATTACCCTTTACAATTTTCTTGAATTTATTAATTGACAGTTGGTGAAATTCTTTTGGCACTTTATTATAAAAGCGAACACAACATCCCTTAAAAGAAACTTTAACTTTACGTAGTCGAATACGGGGCAATGCAAGTTTATCTTTATTTCTAGTATTTACATTGTGATAATCACTTTTCTTAGGAAAGTTACTTAAATTCTTGTGAATGTAAACTAAGCATTCAAAAATGTACTGGGAAGCTACTGTCATTATATTTATTTCTTTAAATTTTTCTCGCAAAGATTCCCTTGGACCCATATTATACATAGCACGTACAGCCCTTTTTTGCAAGACAAATATACTATTGATAAGTGCGTCAGCAGCACATCCCCACAGCAGTATACCGTAAGACATTATACTGTGAAAATAGCTGAAATACACCAATCTAGATGTTTCGTGATTAGTCAAAAAACGAATTTTTTTGACAGCATATGCCGCAGAGCTTAGTCTTTTAGATAATGCGTCTATGTGTGGACCCCATTGAAGCTTGCTGTCCAAGGTTAGGCCCAAAAATACTGTACTTTCAATAGGCTTCAATGACTCTCCCTTGATATTAACATTTACTGGTACCCCGTTCTTTACATTAGGTAAAGTAAATCTAATGCATTTTGTTTTCTTTTCGTTCAGCAATAGGTTGTTTGCGCTGAACCAATCCACGACTTTATTTATAGCATTATTTACATTGTCAAAATCATTATTACGTCTATTTAACTTAAACACTAAAGAAGTATCGTCAGCAAATAATACTATGTCGTGATTTTTCTTAACAAGATGGGGCAAATCGTTAATGTAGATCAAGAATAGAAAAGGACCAAGTATGGATCCTTGCGGTACACCCATTGTTATCAAAGACCCCTGAGACCTTTTACCATTTACCTCAACTCTCTGAATTCTATTACTTAAGTATGAGGTGATAAGGTCCAAAGATACATCTCTTATCCCATAATGACATAATTTGCTTATTAATGTTCCGTGATGTACGCAGTCAAATGCCTTAGACAAATCACAGAAAATTCCAAGAGCATCCTGCGAATCTTCCCAAGCATCGTAAATATGCGTTAGTAACTCGATGCCAGCGTCGGTAGTAGACTTGCCTCTAGTAAAACCAAATTGTTTATCGTGTAAAAGCTTATTATTGTTGAAATGTTGCAATAATTGAATTAAAATAAGCTTTTCATAAATTTTGCTGAAAGTAGGCAATATTGATATCGGTCTAAAGTTTGTCGGATCTAAAGTAGAACCAGCCTTGAACAATGGTATTACTTTACTATGCTTCATCAAATCTGGAAACACACCACAATCGATGCAGTTGTTAAAAATCAAAGCTAAATCAGATGCTAATGTATCTATAAGTGACTTAAGAATGTTTACTGATACACTCCATAAGTCCTTTGTTTTTTTTACATTAATTAATTTAAAAGCTTTTTTGATGTCTAAGGCATCTACATATCGAAATTTAAATTCATTTTCACATATTGGTACGCATTCTTTAAGTAATGATTCGGCGTATAACTGGGACGAATTTAAAGCTTTTGTTGTAGTAGTTGGGATATCAGCAAAGAAGGTATTAAAAGCCTCCGCTACGTCAACATCTTCCTTTACTATATTATTATTTATATTTAATTTAAATGAACTACAATGATTATCTGTGGCTTTTCCCGTCTCGTTATTGATTATTTTCCAGGTTGTTTTTATTTTATTCTCACTATTTATTATTTTATCACTAATATAATTTGATTTTGCAATACGACAAACTTTTCTGAACAGTTTAGAATAATTTTTCAATTTTTTTTTTAATGTATCACTAAAATTGTACTGTTTTTCACTATATAACTCGTACAACTGTTGCCTACTTTTGTGTATACCAACCGTTGCCCAATCACTGAACGCACACTTGTTTGTGATCATCTTTGACTTCATAGTGAATATTGAGTTAAACAAGTTATTAAATTCATTGAAGAATTGGCAATATGAATCATTTGGGTTTACACATGAGAGTGAGTATGAAGAATCTGTTACCCAATTAAACTTAAATCTTTCTATTCTATTGATGGTTACTGGTACATAATTTATTTTCCTCTTAACATTCAGCTTCTTTATTTCTATTTTTATGTTAATTTGTTGACCCAAATGATCTGATGGTATATTACTAACAATACTTCTGTGTATAATCTGTATTTTAGGATCTATAAATATATTATCAAGACATGTTGAAGAAGTTTCTGTTATTCTGGTAGGTTCATTAAACAATGGTTTCAAATTATATGAATTGAATAAAGTTAATAATCCAGTACTTCTTGAATTTACTTCTAATAAATCTATATTAAAGTCACCGCAGACAATGACTTTCTTTTTATTATTAATTGTTTTATTTAAAATTTGTTCTACTACTTTTTCAAAAATATCAAAAGATGCAGAAGGCGGACTGTAAATACAGATTAGGATACAATGCTCAACCTCAATACAAGCCAATTCAATATTACATTCAACAGATAAACTAGTGATGTCTTTACGTTCTTTGAACTTAAGATTATTTCTCATCAATATTAATGAACCACCTCGGATGGCCTTAGATCTACAATAGGCACTACAAATCCGGTGGTTGCTGATATTTAACATATTCATTTCATGGGTTCTAAGCCAATGCTCTGTATGGGAACGTATTAGACAGGACACACCGCTTGCGTAACGTGACGTGCGCGTGCAGTGTGTCCTGTCACATACATTCCCATACATTACAACTCAGTGGTACGTGCACGTCTACGCTTACGTGTACGTATACGCATCCGGTCTGCTCGAGGCTTAAATGTGTATAGTAAATGTTTAGTTGTAAGCTAGTTTCTAGTTGGCACAGCCACAACTAGTAACCAACAGGATGGACATTGAACTTCTAAAAATACATGGATCTTCCATTGATGCATTTCTGTCTCTTGAATTATCTTTCCGCCCGCGGCTTTGTCTGCGTTATAACGAGTCTTTTCGAGTTAAATTGTCCAAGTGTTTCGGAATGAATGTCGAGTGTGCTCGCACTTAGCCAACACGGCGGTTGCATTGTACTTTGTCCTATTAGCTATAAAAATGTAAGTCAAAGTCCAAATTAAAAGTACAAAGGCCGAGTTGTAAAATTGGACAAGATAACAAAATTGTTACTTACTCCTATTTATCTTATCAATGCACAACCCACCTTATATTTCTTGTTAACATTGCTAGATGGTGTTAAGCCCTACGATAATTTTGACAGAAATACAATTCTGAATCTTATCTGATGTCACTTTATTGTCCGAATGTGACACATTGCTGATAGTAGTTTTTCGCCTTATCCCGCCCAGAAAATTACTAATGTTACTTTTTTGTAAAGGAACTTCTAAACGGGCTATATTTTACGACAATTTGTTGCAAACATTTCCCAGCCATCAAAAAAACATTTTATGGCTGAGCAATCAATTGCAGGCAGCATGTTGCAATATGGCTGCAATATAATTATAATACTTAAGTATATAAAAAACATTTAGACATAAAAAAATATATGTGGACACAGGCAGGTAATGTAAAGCCATCCTTAAAATATTGCATAGCTTGGCTGGTATTGCTAGCAATGTTGCTGGTTGCAGTATTGCAGCCACAAATTGTCGTAAAATATAGCCCGTTTAGACGCCCCATTATGTATCTACCTAAGTAAATTAGCTCAATGTTTAATGGATTTCTTGCAACTGGCAACATTCAATATCCTTAAATCCAGATAGCGCAAAAGCTAAGTCCAAAGGCGATTCCAGATGTCAATGTCCTTAAGGGGCCGGTGACACTTGCAGGGAATTTCAATTCGAGGCGCGTGCGAAAATCGCCCCGAATATCGCTATCTCTATTTAGCCGATGACGACAACCACAGTGTTTGACTGTGTGCGTGAGTAGTTAGGTTGTATTAGGAATTTTGGATAGCTCACCTGATGTTTCATGTCATGACCATAGAAAAAGATATCTAATGTTTTAATAATCGTTTGACGGCACCGGCTTCGCTTTTGAAACACTTGCTGCACAAACAATACGTGTATCTAATAAAACTATAAGTAAAACTAGGTTTTATTTTTAATTTCAGAATTTGGCTGGTCTGTAGGTAGGTTCGTCATACGGTTCTGCTTCTACTATGTATATTCTGATTCTACTAAATTTAGGATTACAAAATTACGAGCATTATAAAATTATGATTAGAGAACAAAAGAAAGGATTTAGCGGTAAACATTTATTTCGCTAGACAGATAATACTTTTATTCATCACCTTAAAAACTTAATTTAAACATTATTATAAAGAATAGCAATAGAACTTATTTATTCATAGAACTGGTGGCCTTATCACTCAAAGCGATTTCTTTCAGGCAACCAAAGTGCCTAAATTATATAACCTAAATTTACACAATTACCATAGGTACCTACTAAAATGTTATACTAAAACATACAACATAATAATAACTCTAGTGTTTCATCACATGTCATCACTTTGTTCGATCATATCAAAAATCATATTATTATTTTTTTTCGTGTATTTCTTTTCTTTACGGGAAGGGACCTCTTTTTCCTCATTTCCTGGGAACTGAACACCACAGGCGTTTTTTGCTTGATCGTCGTGGCTCTGTAAATATTTATACAAATTATAATCTAATCAATTTACTATGGCTATAAGACCTACTTATACATTGAAACAACAGAATAAATAAAAATTGTCGGACAATTCACACAGCAACTTCTAGCCCCGTGGTAAGCTCGTAGCTTGTGTTACGGATGCTAGATTTCTGATATAAGTACTTAATATTACGGATATTATTTTATGTATAACACCCAGACACCCGGAACAAATATTTGCAGATCATACAAATAGTTGTCCCGCGGCGGGAATCTAAGACTAAATGATTCTAAATGAAACATCCAATGTTTCGTACATATACCTACCTAGTACTTCCCTTCTTCACTTATCCTTAGATATAAGTAAGTAATTACCTAAACAACATGTTAGATAAGTACTTACCTACGTAGGTAGGTAGGGACAATTACTGAGTGGGTAAGTTTTTTATAGGTAAGTAGTTACGATGGTAGGTTGATTTTACTTGTTGTACTTTAAAATAAAACAAGCAACAATAATATAAGTTAGGCACTTACTGTGAGATACACTCCAACGTTCCGAGTCCATTATCAGCTACCAAACCGTAATTCAAATACAAATTCTTTATTTTAACACACAATGTAACAGTTTACACTAAAGCATTAAATGCGACTTACAATTTATAAAATAGAAAAATATCAAAATTTGTAAACAAACCCAAAGTCACAGTAACGTCACAGTAACTTTTTAGACACCGATTTAGAAAAAAATAAATATAATAGACTCCAAAGAGAATATAATCACTACGTTAGAGTATTTATTGGTTATTGATAGACTCCTTCCCTCACGACGAAAGAGTTCCGAGCGTTCTTGTAAATACGCGTTGCACTAGTGTGAGTTAGTGCGAGCGATAAGCAATACTAGCTGTTGAAAATTTGGTATGAATTTGGATGTGTTCCGTAATACCAAAAATGATGACTGAAAACATTTTGTATTCCTCACAAAGTATTTTTATTTGGTGACTTCACAATATAAGCTATGTTTCTATGCAAATAATTTTTAAGATATTGTTGTTTTTCATACCAAACCAATAAGAAGAAAACATGCATTTTTAACGTAAAAAATTTGCAAAAAGCGATTGGCTTTAATTTCATTTAAAGTAGGTATTTTGTAAAAATAACTCCATAGGAACCTAGATAAATACTATTTAAATAATAATAATGCAATAATATCATGGAAATATGCCTGAATAACAAATAATTTTGGTATTACGTTTGTATGGGAAATTCGTCCTCCGCCATACTCTTAAGGTCACGCCATATCGTAGCACCAATGATATCGCGTCGCGCCTTCTTGTCTTATTATTTAGATTTATCTCGGCTCAGACCTTTCTCGGGCAAACAAACAAACCACGTGACCAGCTGAAATAGGTGCAACAGGCAATCTTCTTATAAGATTTATAATTTAATTATTTAATTAAAATGGGTGACTTTATTTGAAGTTATTCCATCGAATTATATTGGTACCTAGCTTTTATAACCTATCGTTATATCCATAAATATTATCATAATAACTGCCTACTCATTATTAATATTGTGAATATGTTGTTATATTATTAGGTTGGTAGATAGTTGATATGTACTACAGTTGTTGATATACCTATTAGATATAGGTATTCCCTTGGGATGAACTAGCTCATAAGGAATGCTGTGGGAGTTGACAGGATGAATGGGATTCATTCTTCCGGTCGATGCGAATTGAATGATCAATGAACCTGCTTCATACATAACTATCATCAAACCATATCACTAAGATTAGATTTTTTTTTTAAGATTTATGTCATTTATTTCCATAAAATCCTAAAGATCACTTGGACAAGTCAATAAATACAACACATTATTAAATAAAATAAACAATGGAAACAAGGTTGACATAAAAATATGTTTCGTTTTTTTAAGCACTGAATTGAGAAACATAAAGAACAATCAGCTCATATCTGAATTTAGTACAATTATTTGTTAGTTTGTTCTTTTCTTTAAGATATTGGAGCGGATTCCATCCCATGCAGTTTTATCTTCTAAATACTCTGATATTTTATAATATGATTTTGAAATAAGATGTTTTTTTACCAAGTTTTTAAATTTAGTGATAGATAATTCTTGCAATTCTTTGGGAATCTTGTTATAGAAGCGTATACATTGCCCCTTAAAAGATATATTAACCTTATGTAGCCTAGTAATATGTAAAGCTAGTTTTTCCTTATTTCTAGTATTAAAATTATGTCTATTACTTTTCTTAGGAAAACTATTGATGTTTTTGTGGGTATACATTAAGACTGTATAAATATATTGACAGGGAATTGTCAATATATTTATGTCCTTGAATGTTTCACGCAAGGATTCTCTTGGGCTCATTTTATAGATAGATCGAACAGCTCTTTTCTGAAGCACAAATATATTATTCAGTCGTACATCTCCAGCACTCCCCCAGAGTAAAATGCCATACGACATAACACTGTGAAAATAACTGAAGTAGACCAGTCTAGATGTAGTTACATTAGTTAAATAACGGATTTTTTTAACAGCAAAAGCCGCAGAACTGAGCTTTTTCGATAACTTATCTATGTGAGCGTCCCATTGAAGCTTACTATCTAGTGTTATGCCTAAAAATACAGTACTTTTTACTAACTCTAAGTTTTTATCCTTTATTTTAATATCTGCCTTAACTTGTTTAACATTTGGTAATGTAAATCTTATACATTTGGTTTTATTTTCATTAAGTAACAAGTTATTAGAGTTAAACCAATGAACTACTTTCGAAATAGCGTTATTCACCTTGTCATAGTTATTGGTACGTCGATTCATTTTAAACAAAAGAGAGGTGTCATCAGCAAATAACACTATTTCGTGATCATTCTTTACAAGATGGGGTAAATCATTTATGTATATTAAAAAGAGATACGGGCCCAAAATTGATCCCTGCGGTACACCCATTGAAACCAAAGACCCTGGGGACCGCTTACCATTAACATCAACTCTTTGAAGCTTTAAATCCCAGGTTGATTTAAACCTCTCAAATCGGTTGGTAGTGACCGGTACATAATTTATTATCTTTTTGACATATTTTGGTCTATCTTTTATTTCAAATTTTACAAATTGCCCTAGGTGGTCTGATTTTAAGTTACTGATTATTTTTTTCTCAATTATATTTTCATTTGGGCCAGTGAATATATTGTCTATACATTTTGCTGATGTTTCAGTTATTCTTGTTGGTTGGGAAAACAATGGAAACAAGTTGTAAGAGCTGAATAAACTACATAACCTAGTACTTAATGCATTAACTTCTAATAGGTTAATGTTGAAATCACCGCATATAGTAATACTTTTACTTGTATTGCATATCTTCAGTAAAATGTGGTCCATGACCTTCTCAAATATCTCATATGAGGCCGAAGGGGGTGTATATACGCTTACTATAAGACTCCGCTCCAACTCTACACATGCTACCTCAATTTGGCTTTCAACTGACAAGGATGTAATATCTTGTCTATTTTTAAATTTTAATGTCTTATTGACTAATATCAAAGAGCCTCCTCGGATAACATGTGTTCTACAAAATGAGCTACCAACCTGGTGATTGGGGAAGTTAAACATGAGCTCATGGTCTCTAAGCCAGTGCTCTGTAATACATATTATATCAATATTAAAAGAGTTTAAATACAATTCTAATTCAAATAATTTACTATTTAATCCTTGAATATTTTGATGCACCAAGTTGGTATAACATTTTGCATTTTGTTTACAATTATTTATTTTATTGTGTTTTTTGTGATTCATACTATTAGATATTTTCTCAGAATTATTATTACTTCTATTTAATTGAATTAATTGGCAAGAGATTTCCTCTTTTGTCTTATAATCTAATTTAAAGAACTTGGATAAAATTCCAAGGACTTTACTATATTGCTATGCTCAAAAGAAGCATTTTTTATAGCCAAATTATTGGCTGTTATACTTAAATAATAACTTAGCGAATCAGCTAATTGTCTTGTGTAAAAGTGTGGTAGGTAATAATTACCATTGGTCAAATAAAATATATTACTAACTATACTGTTAGTATCAATCACATGTATTACAGGGTTATTGCATGAAATAGTATGCAATGTCATGTTAAGCTTATATCTAATATTATTTTCTATTTGTGGCAACTTCTGACTAAAAGGAAATGTATAGAATACAATTTCGCCTAGTTGTAGAGAAAATAATTCATCCACATAATTAATTAGGTCGGACTTCTTTACATTTCCCCTATTTCCAATCATAATTATTAAACTTGTATTTTTAGTCAAAGAATTATCATTTTTTATATTTTTCATGATTTGATGCAAATCAGAGTTAGGGAAACAATTATTTATTATAGAATGCTTCATACCAATGTTCAAAAACTTACCAATGCTTTTTCCAATTTCATCACAGTACATAACTGTTTGTTTACAGGGTGTAGTTGGATTTGTTGTTATGGTTAAGGATGATGCTGCAACCCTGGACAGATTAGGTTCCTCATGGTTTTGGCTAGAGAGACTAGCCGGACCAGATTTCTCATACCAGCATTGCAGCAACAACCAGCCATAACCCTGGACTCTAGACTGACCTGGCTATTAAGAACAGCATCCATTGCTAGACTGAGTTCCCGAATTTCATTTGTAGACTTTTGATATAAAAGACTATAATGGTTCATAGAACGTTCTGCGGAGCTTAGTTTACTCATGAGATTTTGTATGTCATCTTCATATTGAAGTTTGTTACTATTAAGCTGATTTATATACATTTCTAATTTATTTAATAGTGTTCCATTTGTTCTAGATCTAATAACAGCTTTTTTATGCATTTTTAACATTGTTTTGGTTTTTTTAATGATTTTATTAATTTTAACATATTTTTTTAACTTATTGCTACTTTGCATGTGTATTTTGCCTTTACTAGAAGCGACCACATGACCTACACTATCATCTTTAGTTAAGTCAATTGTTATCAAGGCGGGGTTCATGTCATCGCTTTCAGTAAAAACTTGGCCTGATGTAGTATACGGTAATAATTCACTGTATAAAGTTTGTGTAGACTCTATGGCAGAGCTTTGGGCCTTATCTTCCAACTGTGTGATAAGGTGATGTGCATCACACAGTTCTCTCTCCAGCAAAGATGTCCTGCGCAGGGCTGATTCAAACTCTATACCACAATTCTGATCAAACCTATGAATCATTTCCTGTAGCCTATCACGCTCTTCAGTAATGGACGCATTTAGGGAATGTAGAACCGAAAGTTCACTCTTCAACTTTTTATTCTGTTCTATTGAGTCCATGAAAATTTTCTCATTCTCATCTATTTCTTGTAGTAATTGTGCATTCTGATCCTTGGATTTTTTTAGCTCCAACAAAACTGTTTGAAGCTTTGTAAGTTCGTCTTGACGAGACAAACCTCTGCGGGTCATCATTGTTTAGTTTTTATGTAAAATTAACAAGTTTCAAAATACACAGTGTCTGGGGTGTTTTGTTTCAGAAGTGGTTGTACTTACGTGGTGTAGTTGTTGGTACTTAATAGAAATAAATAGTATTCTTATGGCTAAGAACTCACGATTTAGCACAAATACTTGTAAAACACAAAAACCCAGCCAAATAACTTTAAAATTTCTAACCGAAAACGTCAAATTTAGATTGGCCAATACACAATTATTATAACACTTTTCTCACTTATAACTACTTAATTATACAGATTTTACGTTTATTATGCGATGAAATTGGAATACAGAGCGTAAAACTAACTAAAAACAATTAAAATTTAATTATTTTGGTAGGAAAGGAAGCAAATTTGAACAGCTGACGCTTTGGGGTTGCCAACCCAAAACTCACTAGTAGGTACCTACTCACTACTAGGGGTCTTACCAATACAACCCATTTGGTATTGAGGAATTTGGTTTTTATACCAACGCTTAGGTACCTACCTCAGTCAGACTATAGATTTAAATACTCCTCAGACACTAACACGCACCCACAGTACGACGCTGCTGTCCGTTCTCTGGCGTAAAATAATAAGTTAAGTAACTAAAGTAAACCTTACTAACTACTTTCTGTGTATTAGGTAGGTACAACATAATTTTTTATTAAGGAAATTTGTTTTTATTATGCTATTATTTATCAATATATTTTTACGTCAATCAGTGTTTCAAAATAAATGTTTTATCCTTTCCTCATAAATTCTATCCTTCCTTATAAAATACTTGATGTAATTTCCTAACTAAGGGTTAGGGATATTTATGTTAGTAATAAAGACGTAATTGTAGGTATAAGGTCAACCGGGGCAAATGCGTGGTATTTCTCGATCACTTCAAGTTAGAGCCTCATTGTGATCAAATGTATGGCATTATCCACTTTTTGAAACTGTAGTCCAATATTATGGCTATTTCTGCACAAAGTTTAATAAGCGATATCTTCCCTGGAGCTTTACAGATGTTTCAAATTGGCTATTTATTTTAAATTGGAATTTTAGATGCATTTGCCCCGCTTTGGGAAAATGCGTCTTTAGTGAATAAAAACTTTATTGGTAAGCTTTTCGTGATAATAACTAGATATAACTTTTTGGTTCAAATTTCTTTGCAATAGTATAATAGTTAAACTACTCAAAAATAATAATTGACGCGTTTAGAGACAATTTAGTAAAAATTGGGGAAATGCGTCTATATTTTGATAGACGCATTAGCCCCTTGTCAAATCCAGATGTTGTCAACATTTTATTTGGGTACGGACAAACTATCAAAACTCAACAAAAGTCTAAAAATAACAAATTTAAGTAATACGATGGGACGATAGTAGACAAATTTCTACGCGTGAGATTTTGATAGAACCGTAGAACAATACAGATTATAATAAAACACAAATTTGAAGGCTACACCGCATTTTTTAAATTAAAGTTAAGTATATTCTGACTTTTGTATATTTTCAAATAATAATATGACAAAAACGATATAAAAACCTTTATGAGTCAAGATTTGTTTTGCATTTAATTTTCATATTAAAATTTGCCGACATAAAAAGGTTGACAATATGTGTTTTGGGGGTAAATGCGTCCCACAGTCGCAATTGCCCCATAACACCAGACGCATTTACCCCAAGAAATTAACCCTAACCTTATAAATGTAAACATTATTATTTCTTTAAATAAAGCTATTTCACTAAAAATAATTGTCTGGGTTGGTAGCCCATAGTTTATTCCTTACAATGATTATTGAATAAAATCAGTTAATTGAAGAAAACTAATGACTAACATGGATTTAGTAAGACGCCTCACGCAGTCAAAATTTGTTGAGAAACGTGCAATTTTCAAAATGGCCAATTACTCGAATATGAGAACTGCCACGCCATCCACACGAACTGCATGTTCTGTATTTAGTTCAAACAAATGCAACTAGTAGTAGTAGTAGTCAACGTATGTTGAATAGTTCTCGAATAAATTCAAAAAAACGCATTTACCCCATAGACGCATTTAGACTGGTTGACCTTACATTAATTAGTGATAATTGGGTAATAATCATGCTTCTTGTTGTAAAATAAAAATTAGGTATGTGGTAAGAGTTGGTAATACGTTCCATTTACTGGTAACAGAAAGGGACAATAATCATCTACTTTAAGGCGTAGATATGCGTGAATTTGGTAAATTTGGGTTCAGCAGAAACCATTTATTTCCTTGTTCTTTAACGAAATTGCTTTGAAAAAATTACACAATAATCTATGCCATATAAGGCATCATCTCTTGAGGCCGAAATTTTATTTTTTTTATTTTAAGTACCTGAAATAATAGTGTAAAATACCGTCTACTTTTTCAGCAAGAACCGTTTAAATCCTAATCTATTAATCATAAGATTTTTTAATTTTCATCACCATATAGAATAAAAGAATACCAATCATCTCCTGAGCTTACTTTTTCGAAAAAAAATCCCAGCGATTTTTAACGAATTTTTTACGTAAAACGACACACGCAATGCGCGATCTTCCCCTTCGCGGGCCCTTCAATTCAGTGCGGGGCGAGACGTTGTGCTGGACGGACCTATGACAATTTTCTCCGTGCGCCGTACTAACTAATAATATTCTGTGCCGGAACCAATTTTATAAGTAGTTTGTCATTTATAACTAGCTGCCCCCGCGCGACTTCTGCTCGCCGTATACTTTTATTTGCAACTATGTATCTCAATACTAAATTTCATCTAAATCGAATTTTCCCGCGTAAGCATATATTTTCCCGCGGAAGCATGTATTTATCCGCGGTAAATAGTCTCTCGCCATATACTTTTATTTGCAACTATCTCCATACTAAATTTCATCTAAATCAAATTTTCCCGCGGAAACATGTATTTTTCCGCGGTAAAAAGTATGTTCTTTCTCCCCTGAGAAAAATCTCTAAAGATTGTATGTGCCAAATTTCATCAAAATCGGTTGAGAGGTGCGGGAAAGCGTAACAGACAGACAGACAGAGTTACTTTCGCATTTCAATTTTGTATATATTATTTGACGTGTAAAAATTTGACGCATTGCTTCAGATTACAATAATAGTGTCTATTGTATCACAGATCACCGAAACTAGATTACCGCATTAGAATACTTTTGTTCCGATTCAAACGCACCTAAATTGGAGGAAGATGCGGGTTGCAGGGACTGGAACAAAGGCGTTGTAGCAAATAGCATCATGTAGGTAGGTAGATATGTATTTATTTTTGGTATACACAAAACCTGTAGAACTTAAAAATTTAAAAATAATATTAGAAAAATTTATCACAAATAATTCATTTGACTGAGTGAGTAAGTAATAAACATATTTAAACGGTTTATGGATAACTTATTTATTTTTACATACAATAATACCGATACCGAGAGACCCGCTTATATACGTCGTCTATCATTTTTAACGATATCGATTAGAATATTCATCATTAACGTTACACGTGCTTTCGCCGAGAAGACAACGAGTGCAATAAGCGCAATGCGGAAAAAAGACAAGTGAACGTCCTTCGTACGAGTAGCCATTATAAGCTGACCTCTTCACTTGCGTTAGACTATAGAAACGTATATGAAGTTCACGGGTCTGACACTTGGTCGCAACTAAAGCCGTGTTTCGAGGCGGGGCTTTTCATAATGGTTGATTTAACCATCTGTTTGGCGCGCGGTCGTCGCTTGTCATGCGGTATCTAGTGGGGTTTATCTATGATTGTAGGCTACACAACTAATTCTGGTTAGCGCTGCGCGTAATATTTTCGATATGCCAGCGCCACGCGGGGCACGCGGTCGCTGTTGTCAACTCTCGTAGTCGTTTCTGCCGCGATTTTCACTGCATTCTCGCTCTTAAAACTACGAATAAGTTTGTAGTATCGATGGTAAAAAACAATGAAAAAACTAAAAACATAATATGTCATACAGTGACTTATTATGGAAACTACTGTGACATATGTATATCTAAAATAACTGTAATTTCCCAAATAATCCCGAAAAACGTGAAAATGTATCCTTGTTGGGAAGGAAAACAATATAAGCTTATATCGACGGAAAACTTCGATAATTTTCTGAAAGCTCTTGGTTAGTTAAAAGTGTATGAAACTTTCAGTTTTCAGTACACATTCAGGACGAAATTATTTTTGTAATTTAAAAATCGCCGTGTTTATTTCAGTAGTTTATTCCAGTTGCATGTAACCCTATCTCTTTCCGCGGGAAGGTGTAAAACCGACTGATTTCTATATTAGGTAAATAAATAAATATGTAGGTAATAAATATCTACCAGAAGAAGAAGACAGTGCATCTTTCCATGTAGGTAAAAACTGCACTCAATGCCCCCCTACATGCCCCCTACTGGTAAATGACATGGGGAAAACAGTGCCCAGTGGGACGTAATAAATAATAAATTCTAATGATGAGAAGTTTAAATTTTTAAATAAATTTAATAAAAAAAAATATATTTCAGGCGTTGGACTCATCACCCGCAAAGCAGCTAACGCTGTCACTCCCACGGTAGAGCTGAAGAAAGAGGGAGATGGCTACAACCTCGTCACCTCCTCCACCTTCAAGACCACTGAAATGAAGTTCACACCCGGAGTTGAGTTTGACGAAGAGCGCGCGGACGGTACCAAGGTATGTTCATCTCTTTTACTCTCGTTGGTTAGTTGAAGAAGAATTATTGTATCTAAAGAGAAGATAAATCTAAAGATTTAAAGATTTTAAAGATTTATGTCATTTATTTCCATAAAATCCTAAAGATCACTTGGACAAGTCAATAAATACAACACATTATTAAATAAAATAAACAATGGAAACAAGGTTGACATAAAAATATGTTTCGTTTTTTTAAGCACTGAATTGAGAAACATAAAGAACAATCAGCTCATATCTGAATTTAGTACAATTATTTGTTAGTTTGTTCGTTTCTTTAAGATATTGGAGCGGATTCCATCCCATGCAGTTTTATCTTCTAAATACTCTGATATTTTATAATATGATTTTGAAATAAGATGTTTTTTTACCAAGTTTTTAAATTTAGTGATAGATAATTCTTGCAATTCTTTGGGAATCTTGTTATAGAAGCGTATACATTGCCCCTTAAAAGATATATTAACCTTATGTAGCCTAGTAATATGTAAAGCTAGTTTTTCCTTATTTCTAGTATTAAAATTATGTCTATTACTTTTCTTAGGAAAACTATTGATGTTTTTGTGGGTATACATTAAGACTGTATAAATATATTGACAGGGAATTGTCAATATATTTATGTCCTTGAATGTTTCTCGCAAGGATTCTCTTGGGCTCATTTTATAGATAGATCGAACAGCTCTTTTCTGAAGCACAAATATATTATTAAGTCGAACATCTCCAGCACTCCCCCAGAGTAAAATGCCATACGACATAACACTGTGAAAATAACTGAAGTAGACCAGTCTAGATGTAGTTACATTAGTTAAATAACGGATTTTTTTAACAGCAAAAGCCGCAGAACTGAGCTTTTTCGATAACTTATCTATGTGAGCGTCCCATTGAAGCTTACTATCTAGTGTTATGCCTAAAAATACAGTACTTTTTACTAACTCTAAGTTTTTATCCTTTATTTTAATATCTGCCTTAACTTGTTTAACATTTGGTAATGTAAATCTTATACATTTGGTTTTATTTTCATTAAGTAACAAGTTATTAGAGTTAAACCAATGAACTACTTTCGAAATAGCGTTATTTACCTTGTCATAGTTATTGGTACGTCGATTCATTTTAAACAAAAGAGAGGTGTCATCAGCAAATAACACTATTTCGTGATCATTCTTTACAAGATGGGGTAAATCATTTATGTATATTAAAAAGAGATACGGGCCCAAAATTGATCCCTGCGGTACACCCATTGAAACCAAAGACCCTGGGGACCGTTTACCATTAACATCAACTCTTTGAATCCTTTCACTTAGGTAAGAAGCAAAAAGATCCAAAGAGCTGTCTCTAATTCCATAATGATGTAATTTTCTGATTAATGTTTCATGGTCTACACAATCGAATGCCTTCGATAAATCACAAAAAATTCCTAAAGCATCTTGCGACTTTTCCCACGCATCATATATATGCGTTAGCAACTCTGCGCCAGCATCAGTAGTGGACCTGCATTTGGTGAAGCCATATTGCCTATTGTGTAATAAATTATTATTATCAAAATGCTGGGAGATTTGTAATAAAATAAGTTTCTCAAATATTTTACTAAACGTAGGCAGTACCGATATTGGCCTAAAGTTAGTCGGATCCGTCGTAGTACCAGATTTGAAGAGAGGTACAATTTTGCTGTGTTTCATTAAATCAGGAAATACACCACAGTCAACGCATTTATTAAAAATGTAAGCTAATTCAGATGCAAATGTATGTATAAGTGATTTAAGTATTTTTACCGAGATACCCCAGAGATCTTTGGTTTTCTTTACATTTATAGTTTTGAAAGCTTTTAAAATGTCTTCTGTGTTTACATATTTAAAGTGAAAGTCTACTTTACAAATGGGTACATTTTCTTTTAATAATGACTCTGCAATGCTATATGATGAGTTTAATGTTCTAGTAGTAGACACAGGGATGTCAGTAAAAAAGCCTTCAAACGCCTTTGCTACATCAAGATCATTTTGAATAACAATATCATTTATTTTAAGTTTAAATTCTGTATTAGAGTTTAGAGTTCTACCGGTTTCATCATTAATTATTTTCCAGGTAGTTTTGACAATGTTACTACTATTTTTAATTTTTGAACTAATATAATTTGATTTAGCTATTTGACAAACAGTTTTGAAAATTTTAGAATATGACTTAACTTTATCTCTGAACTCTTTACAGAAGTTAAACCGTTTTTCATTATACAATTCATATAATTTTTGACGGCTTTTATGTATACCCACAGTTGCCCATTCGCTAAAGCCAGGCTTGTCGGACACTACCATTGACTTGGTGGTGAATATTGAACTAAAAATATTATTGAAATTATTAAAAAATGTACTATAGAGTTGACTGGGATTACTGTTACTGTAATCAAAAGGAAGCTTTAAATCCCAGGTTGATTTAAACCTCTCAAATCGGTTGGTAGTGACCGGTACATAATTTATTATCTTTTTGACATATTTTGGTCTATCTTTTATTTCAAATTTTACAAATTGCCCTAGGTGGTCTGATTTTAAGTTACTGATTATTTTTTTCTCAATTATATTTTCATTTGGGCCAGTGAATATATTGTCTATACATTTTGCTGATGTTTCAGTTATTCTTGTTGGTTGGGAAAACAATGGAAACAAGTTGTAAGAGCTGAATAAACTACATAACCTAGTACTTAATGCATTAACTTCTAATAGGTTAATGTTGAAATCACCGCATATAGTAATACTTTTACTTGTATTGCATATCTTCAGTAAAATGTGGTCCATGACCTTCTCAAATATCTCATATGAGGCCGAAGGGGGTGTATATACGCTTACTATAAGACTCCGCTCCAACTCTACACATGCTACCTCAATTTGGCTTTCAACTGACAAGGATGTAATATCTTGTCTATTTTTAAATTTTAATGTCTTATTGACTAATATCAAAGAGCCTCCTCGGATAACATGTGTTCTACAAAATGAGCTACCAACCTGGTGATTGGGGAAGTTAAACATGAGCTCATGGTCTCTAAGCCAGTGCTCTGTAATACATATTATATCAATATTAAAAGAGTTTAAGTACAATTCTAATTCAAATAATTTACTATTTAATCCTTGAATATTTTGATGCACCAAGTTGGTATAACATTTTGCATTTTGTTTACAATTATTTATTTTATTGTGTTTTTTGTGATTCATACTATTAGATATTTTCTCAGAATTATTATTACTTCTATTTAATTGAATTAATTGGCAAGAGATTTCCTCTTTTGTCTTATAATCTAATTTAAAGAACTTGGATAAAATTCCAAGGACTTTACTATATTGCTATGCTCAAAAGAAGCATTTTTTATAGCCAAATTATTGGCTGTTATACTTAAATAATAACTTAGCGAATCAGCTAATTGTCTTGTGTAAAAGTGTGGTAGGTAATAATTACCATTGGTCAAATAAAATATATTACTAACTATACTGTTAGTATCAATCACATGTATTACAGGGTTATTGCATGAAATAGTATGCAATGTCATGTTAAGCTTATATCTAATATTATTTTCTATTTGTGGCAACTTCTGACTAAAAGGAAATGTATAGAATACAATTTCGCCTAGTTGTAGAGAAAATAATTCATCCACATAATTAATTAGGTCGGATTTCTTTACATTTCCCCTATTTCCAATCATAATTATTAAACTTGTATTTTTAGTCAAAGAATTATCATTTTTTATATTTTTCATGATTTGATGCAAATCAGAGTTAGGGAAACAATTATTTATTATAGAATGCTTCATACCAATGTTCAAAAACTTACCAATGCTTTTTCCAATTTCATCACAGTACATAACTGTTTGTTTACAGGGTGTAGTTGGATTTGTTGTTATGGTTAAGGATGATGCTGCAACCCTGGACAGATTAGGTTCCTCATGGTTTTGGCTAGAGAGACTAGCCGGACCAGATTTCTCATGATCCAGACCAGTATTGCAGCAACAACCAGCCATAACTCTGGACTCTAGACTGACCTGGCTATTAAGAACAGCATCCATTGCTAGACTGAGTTCCCGAATTTCATTTGTAGACTTTTGATATAAAAGACTATAATGGTTCATGGAACGTTCTGCGGAGCTTAGTTTACTCATGAGATTTTGTATGTCATCTTCATATTGAAGTTTGTTACTATTAAGCTGATTTATATACATTTCTAATTTATTTAATAGTGTTCCATTTGTTCTAGATCTAATAACAGCTTTTTTATGCATTTTTAACATTGTTTTGGTTTTTTTAATGATTTTATTAATTTTAACATATTTTTTTAACTTATTGCTACTTTGCATGTGTATTTTGCCTTTACTAGAAGCGACCACATGACCTACACTATCATCTTTAGTTAAGTCAATTGTTATCAAGGCGGGGTTCATGTCATCGCTTTCAGTAAAAACTTGGCCTGATGTAGAATACGGTAATAATTCACTGTATAAAGTTTGTGTAGACTCTATGGCAGAGCTTTGGGCCTTATCTTCCAACTGTGTGATAAGGTGGTGTGCATCACACAGTTCTCTCTCCAGCAAAGATGTCCTGCGCAGGGCTGATTCAAACTCTATACCACAATTCTGATCAAACCTATGAATCATTTCCTGTAGCCTATCACGCTCTTCAGTAATGGACGCATTTAGGGAATGTAGAACCGAAAGTTCACTCTTCAACTTTTTATTCTGTTCTATTGAGTCCATGAAAATTTTCTCATTCTCATCTATTTCTTGTAGTAATTGTGCATTCTGATCCTTGGATTTTTTAAGCTCCAACAAAACTGTTTGAAGCTTTGTAAGTTCGTCTTGACGAGACAAACCTCTGCGGGTCATCATTGTTTAGTTTTTATGTAAAATTAACAAGTTTCAAAATACACAGTGTCTGGGGTGTTTTGTTTCAGAAGTGGTTGTACTTACGTGGTGTAGTTGTTGGTACTTAATAGAAATAGTATTCTTATGGCTAAGAACTCACGATTTAGCACAAATACTTGTAAAACACAAAAACCCAGCCAAATAACTTCAAAATTTCTAACCGAAAACGTCAAATTTAGATTGGCCAATACACAATTATTATAACACTTTTCTCACTTATAACTACTTAATTATACAGATTTTACGTTTATTATGCGATGAAATTGGAATACAGAGCGTAAAACTAACTAAAAACAATTAAAATTTAATTATTTTGGTAGGAAGCAAATTTGAACAGCTGACGCTTTGGGGTTGCATGTCCTATAAACTTGTTCATGTTCCATGTTCTAAAAACTATAGATTATACTAGATTAGTCAAATTTTAAGGTATGGAATTAAAATCGGCAATATTCAACCTTCCGTCTATCGTATAGTATACCGAATATTTGCAGCTACATTATCTATCCAAAAAAAAATCATCTGTGTGTGTGTGTGTGTCACATTAAAACTTTACATACCTACCTATTACCAAACACAATTACATCAGGGTTAGATTTTGTTTAGAAAAGACTTACTCATTTGCCCGGTTTATTTATTTCTACTATTAATGCACATTTAAAGAATATTCCAATTGTCTATTTCAGGCCAAGAGCACATGCTCTTTCGAAGGCAACACCCTGAAGCACGTGCAGAAGGCCGCTGATGGCGTGGAAGTCACCTACACCAGGGAATTCGGAGCCGACGAGATGAAGGCTGTGAGTTTCTATCTAAATACTATTTCTATGACTCGTACACTAACATAATCTATAAATTTAGTTTTCAGTAGGGCCTGAAAGGTCTCCGTGAGGTTTATAGCAAAGAAAATTGCGGGAACGTGTAAAACGCGGGCGAAGCCGCAGGGCGGAAAGCTAGTAATACCCAAATATTGCTGGACAATAATTGTCACAGCAACATCTAGTGCCGTGGTAAGCTCTAAGCTTGTGTTACAGGTGCTAGATTTTTGATATACTGATATAGGTACTTATGAATTATGTAACACCGTAAGACCGTGATATTTTTATCGTCGTTCGTCCTATAATAGCTATTACTATTTTTATTTCAGGTGATGACCGCCAAAGACGTGACTTGCACCCGTGTCTACAAGGTCCAATAAGCACAAGACTGCGAGCAGACCTATTCCTAAACCTATAGCACTTAAATTATGTTTATTTAGGACTCATACTACATGTACTTTGGTTCATTATGTATCTCGAAAGTTTATTTTTCTACGCTAAAGTGTATTTTGCCAAAGTAAGCAATACTTTCGTTGTATAAGTTTTTCACGCATTAATAAATCTTTTTGTATTATGTCGGTTTTTTTATTTCTCAGATATTTATCAGTTATCATTTTTACTGTTATCAGCTAAACCTAAATTAATAAAGATTTTTAAAAAATGATGCTGCGTCCTTCAGGTAACATAATCATAGAAATAGTTATCGATTATACAGGGTGATTGGTAGGTGAGTGCAAAGCTACTAGGGGATGGTAGTGTGGACTATTTGGAACCATTAGCCATAGTTGTCTTAACCGAAGTCGGACTATTTTTTTTTTATGAATTTTTTACGGGGTACAAGGAAAATACCCAACATTTTACAGTTAGTTGCTAATAACTGCCAGTTTAATAGGCCAGTTAATTATTTTTTGTTTAATTTAAGTTAAGCTATGTGTAAGCAATCTACCAAAACTTGTTTTTAGGTATCTGAGTCATTAGCCATTTTATTACAGACATTTCAAACTTACGAAAATGTTCTGCGATTTACAAAAACCATTTTTGACGTTGTTTAAAAAAAAAACTAATGGTGCTATTTTTGTTCAAACCTTTTTAAAAACATGTGTGGTTATTACTCTTTCTTTTGAGGTATCAATTAAGCGAATATCTAAAAAAATATTGAAATTATGATCCAAAAACCAAATTGAGGGAGAAAATTCAAGGCAACTTTAATGAAAAAATAGGCAGATTATCGAATTGCTGAAAGTGACATACACCACGTGGAATCTGGAGTCAACCCAGGCAGACACAATCCTAACGTCAGTTGGTCAGTTTTAAAAATTAGGACACCTCTACGAGCATTGGAAGATCGTTTTGAAGAAATCTCAAATAATTATTACCATTTAGGGTATCTGGTAAGAAGTGGGGCCCAATCAAAGTTCTGCCAATTACTCCAGCCCACACACTGACAGAGAATTTCCTCTGTACTGACACCTGCTTTTTCCAGTATGGATTTCTGCCCTTGTTGGCCTGTTGGTGAAGGTTGTAAAAGTTTGTTATGCCCTCTCTGGAAAATTTACTTTTATTTGTCCACAAGATTGATTTTAAGAATCACGCATTGAAGATGCGTTGATGTCTCTGTTGAGGAGAAAACGGCAGAATTGGATTATTTTCCCGGTATCTTGCTCTTACAAACCTGGCAGACCCGGGCCATGGAATAAATACTTATCATTTTTGTGCATACTCCACATACACATCTTCTATTGTGAAATGTTAAGATTTTGAGCTACTACGCTAGTGATGGTAGTAGGATCCGCTTAGAATGCTGCCAAAATCTATTCCTCGACCTTAGAATTGTGTCTGCTTATCTTATTATCTCTGAATCTGGAGTCGTACACGCATAAACCACTTATTTATGCCACTTTCAGCAATTCGGTAATTTGCTTTTTTTCATTAAAGTTGGCTTAAATTTTCTCCCTCAATTTGGTTTTTGTATCATAATTTCAAAATTTTTTGAGATATCCTCTTAATTAATACCCCAAAAGAAAGAGTAATAACCACACATGTTTTTAAAAAGGTTTGAACAAAAATAGCACCATTAGTTTTTTTTTTAAACAACGTCAAAAATGGTTTTCGTAAATCGCAGAACATTTTCGTAAGTTTGAAATGTCTGTAAAAAAATGGCTAATGACTCAGATACCTAAGAACAAGTTTTGGTAGATTGCTTACACATAGCTTAACTTAAATTAAACAAAAAATAATTAACTGGCCTTTTAAACTGGCAGTTATTAGCAACTAACTGTAAAATTTTGGGTATTTTCCTTGTATCCCGTAAAAAATTCATAAAAAAAAAATAGTCCGACTTCGGTTAAGACAACTATGGCTTAAATGGTTCCAAATAGTCCACACTACCATCCCCTAGAAGCTTTGCACCCATCTACCAATCACCCTGTATACTAGAGTCACAGAATATATCTAGAGTGTAATAAGTAACATTTCAATAATCATGATGTGTGACTTTCTGTAATTGAAAGAGCACTAGTCTTAGAAATAACTGAATTAATTTTAGTTAAGTAGGTATACCTTTTGTTGGAGGTACCTACTAAATAAGTATCTATATAGATGGTTTTCAAGGTTCATGATAATGGTATAGCGTACCTATATGTATATTGTCTACCTCAGAAATCAACAATATAAAAAATTCATAGTTCACCAATTTGTTATTCACTCAAAACATTACAGTTTACAAATAAGTCTACCTACATTTCACTTTCAAAATTTTCGTGAGTTATACTATTCATTTTAAAAACGGGAATTACTCACGTATTTACACAGGACTTAAACAACTCTCGACGTTTCGACCACAACAAGAGGAGTGAGCGTCCCGTCGCGCGCGCGGTTCTCAGTGAGAACCGCGCGCGCGACCTGAGAGGAGACGGGGCACGGCGGGACGCTCACTCCTCCTGATAAAGACTGCTCTTGTTGTGGTCGAAACGTCGAGAGTTGTTTAACTCCTGTGTAAATACGTGAGTAATTCCCGTTTTTAAAATGAAGTCTACCTACAATTTACAAACTTATACAAGAGTTTACGATACGCCAGCGCCATCATGCGCTCCTAGTTGTCAACTCTCGTAGTCGTTTCGATAGGTAGCCCTCGCCCCGGGAACAGAACAAGATAGCGTCTGAACTCTGAAGCCTGCCCATCACAATGGGCTTATCCACATGACCTATGGGTCGTCATCCCTAGAGTTGAAGCCGAGGTAAAGAGGCCTAGCCTCGACGCCTCTCTCGGTGTCCTCGCAAGGGGCCTGAAAGAATACTCGTCGTTTTCACGATTTTAGCGACTCAACGCGCCTTACTTACTTTATATCTCTTAGCGACATCTATTATATTTTAGTGAATAAAAATTTTGAACCCATCTAGAACCACAACCCAGAAACCTTTTGATTAGTTGCGCTATTCAACACTAGATGGCAGTACTTTTGTATACCATTGGAAATTATTGGCTTGATGTTATAAACTGAGCGTTGGTTGACAGTTTGATCGTTGCAAGCCTACTAAATTAGAGTGTCTTAAATTTAGTTCTAAGAATTTTAAATGTTTTCATATATTTAAATAAGTCGTATAATATACTGCGGGCGTTTCTTTCGCCTAACTTCAAGCAAGTTAGCAGACTGTCAATGTTGCTTGGATTCGGTTCTAGTTTTGTGCGTTCATCGTTTCGTGTTGTGTAGTTTCGCCGATTCTCGATGTATGTCTGTACATTTTTGAGAATCGACAACGCGTATAAAATTCCCGACAGCGTTGCATATAAAATAGGATTTCGGTGCTCTGTTTACAGTGAAACTTCTATCGAATTGTGTGCTAATTCCGATCCTTGTTATTATTTAGTTTAATTTTACTATGCGGTAAAACTGTGAATTATGTTCGGAATTTGTGTTTTGTTTTGTGTGTAGTGCTATCTGGATTGTACATTTGTTCAAATAGGAATAAGCCCATGTAAGTAAATATTCATATTAGTATAGTAACTGTCCGCGTGATTGCTACAGTGGGTAGGTATATAGATATTTATAATTTAAACGTGGAAAATTATTGACTACGACCTATTCTTGATATTCTAAAATACCTACCTTTATCCATTTTCCTTTGCTAGCAGTATACATACAGGTACTATCAATATTATTTTACCTCATATGGGTTTTACATGGCTCTGATCTAATAATAAATAATCTAATCTATATATCAAATACATTTGTTCATCATTCATAATTTGTTACAGTCAATAGAACAAGTCGGTCAAAAAAATCAGTTTATTTTACCTACCCTAAACTGTACAATATATATAAAATAAATAGTTGTTTCATTAAATAGTATTCAATTCAGATAAATACCTACTAATAAGATAATCAAAAGTATAGCGAGATAAAAAAAATGTATTGCTTGTACCACTTTCTAATATTTCTGGTTGTAATTAACTTTAAAATTAATTTAATTACAATTTCATATAATGATAGATAAACAAATTAATAACTGAATAAATGAATTTCCGACATACCAGCATAAGGTAATTTAATTAAAATTAGGTTTAATGATATGTCAACAATGTTGACTCAACATGTTTTGTCATAATATTTACAACACTGTGTAATAATTTGATGTTAAAAGTACTTAATATTTATTATCAATAATTGTAGGTGCTCTAGTAAAAGAACACTTAAGTCTATCATCTATCTATATAGGTACAATTATGGAATTTGATATTGAAAGGTTATCAAGGTCAATTGCAATCAAGCCAAAAATTTTTCTTTCTGAAGTTATGCCAAAATCACAACATCTACTTATAGATAAAAGGTGCTTGTCAGTTATCTCTATTATGTATTACTAGCTGACCGCCGACAGCTTTGCTTGCTTTTTTTTTCATAAAACATAGCCCTTCCTCGAGAATATACTATCCAAAACTGAAAGAATTTTTCAATTAGGACCAGTGGTTCCTGAGATTAGCGTGTTCAACAAACAAACCTCTTCAGCTTTATAATATTAGTATAGATTATTATCTACATAGGTAGTTAGGTACCTACTTAGTATAGGTTTAATTGTGACACCATTATTTGGTAAAATACCTACGAGGAAAAATGCAGTATGATGTACTATCTACATCTATTTCGCCGAGGTCATCAAAATTGATTAAGGCACATAATAAATATAAATAATCTTTAGTACCAACAACCTAGTCAGCTGCTTGTCAATGTAACTCCATTATCAGTATTATCAACCAGCAACAGACAAATATCTGCATGCAGTGCAGGAGGTTCAATACCCGTCTCATGACGGTTTACTAATTTAGTTAGTGTAATGTACTAATAAGGAAATATCCTATAATCGATATAATAAAAACAATGCTACATTTCGTTGTAATTTTATAACTCAAGAACGGCTGCGCCCATTTTGCCAATAATGCTTACGGTTGAAAAAAAGTCGTGGTAGCCAAGGGAAAGTTCTGAGAAAATATGGGCAAAGTACAACTACGTTACGTAGTATCAGATTAAATCTAGTACTCGTAACACAGACTTCGAGCTAACCACATTCAAGAACACATAGAACAATGCTGCTGAAATTCTCTAGCTTAATCCCGACGCTTTGACACTCTGGAAAGACAAGGTTAATATTGACACACTCTGCCTAAGAATAGTACCAACCTAACCTACGTGGCTTGGTACTTTATCTTTACAAGTCATCTACCCTTTACCTTCTATGTTGCTTAAGTCTCGCCTTTGTAGGTTCTCGCGTTTAGACAAATCGATAGTACGCCCCGACAGCTGAACTTGACCCTCTTGCTACGCCATTTTAGTCCTTATATCTTTGCACTTTAGCATAATTCTGCCGTAACGGATTGTTAATCAATTTTCGGCATGACATTCGAAATGGTTTCGGATATCACCACTTAATTAATTAATTTTAAGACTTAAAAGTCCTTCGTCCTATTTTAAAATTGTTCATTTGAGGAATATTTAGATCTGATTTATGCTATTTACAAACCAACGATTAAATTAAGCAAGTAAGTCACTAACTATTTTCCCACATAACACAACCATAGTGCCTATTCTAACACCACGCTCGTATCTACGGCACTGTGCGGCGAAACTGCACCCTCTCAGGCATTTACACCAGGCGCTGCAAATCTAGACTCCGTTTAATTCGTTCAGTTTTAGTTTATCTCTATTCAATATACATACTTGGTAAACTTAGTCAAGGGTCGAGCTCGATAAATCTACCGCAAATATAGCTTTAAGAATGCTGTACCTACACATTAATGTATAAATAGCGCTTAGTTTTTCTGATGCCTAAAATGCGTTTGCCGGCGTTAGTTAAAACGACTGGTTTCATACATTGAATGAACGCTTGTAGGTATGTATGTTGCTTGGCTTGAAAGTCAAATTCCTCAGTCGAAGACACTCCTCTCGTCCTGACTAGATGGTTACAAAATAATTTGACCCCGAATGACTTGGAATATGTCAACATAGATCAGTGCAGTTAGCTTCAAAAATGGTCAAATAAGGAAAAAAATAGTAGTAGAATGAAACCCATTATAAAAGGAGGGGAATATGATAAAAATGAAAGGAAAAATAAATTACGGTCGATCTGAGTTCGGGAAGTGGGAGGGGGTGGGCTTTTAAGGGGAGAAAATGGTTTATCTCGATTTGCGGTGAAACTACAAGTCCTATGAAAAAAAGTTATATGGCAAAGTTGTAGGTAATATAAAGATCTACAACTTTTAATTCACAAGTTTTTTACATAACCTCAAAACTTATGTGAAAAATTCAAATAACCAAGTTTTTGGTTTTTTTTATTTATCTTTTTCAAAAATTGTTATTTTTCTACGAAATTTGGTGAAAACTTACCTATTTATGTCCCAAATACACTGTGATTTATTTGATTGAAAATATTATTGTTTTCACCTTATTTTGACTTAATTTTCAAAAATATAGACTAATTTTCAATCGAAAATTCACGTGTCAAAATATTAGCTTTTTTATAAAAATCGGTGTGCTTTATGTTCATTGAAATCTCTATTTTCTGATAATTATAAAAAATATATACATTACGATAGTAAATATTCTCAGAAAATGCACAAAACCGAAACAGAAATTTGTATCATTAGGTACAATTGCATCATAAAAATATGATTTTGTCTTTTCAGACTATATAATAATAATTATTATATAATAATCTGTTTGTATAATGTGCAATAAGTCGGATTATAAGCAATTATATGAAATAAAAATTGCATTTTTATGATGCAATTGTACATAATGATACAAATTTTGTTTCGGTGTTTTGCATTTTCTGAGATAATTTATTATAGTAATGTATATATTTTTCTTAACCATCAGAAAATAGAGATTTCAATGAACAAACAGCATACCGATTTTTATAAAAAAGCTAATATTTTGACACGTGAATTTTCGATTGAAAATTGGTCTATTTTTTTAGTAATTAAGTCAAAATAAGGTGAAAAAATTAATATTTTTAATCAAATAAATTATAGTGGATTTGGGATATAAATAGGTAAGTTTTCACCAAATTTCGTAGAAAATAAAATGTTTTTGAAAAAGATAGAAATAAAAAACCAAAAACTTAGTTATTTGAATTTTTCACATACATTTTGACGTTATGTAAAAAACTTGTGAATTAAAAGTTGTAGATCGTTTTATTACCTACAACTTTGCCATATAACTTTTTTTCATAGGACTTGTAGTTTCACAGCAAATCGAGATAAACCATTTTCTCCCCTTAAAAGCCCACCCCCTCCCACTTCCCGAACTCAGATCGACCGTAATTTATTTTTCCTTTCATTTTTATCATATTCCCCTCCTTTTCTAATGGGTTTCATTCTACTACTATTTTTTTCCTTGTAAAAAATTAAAAACCCTGGTCTAACATAGCTGGTACAATTTACTATTATGAATAAGCAATAAAGTTAACGCGTTTGATTCATTGTAAGTATGTATATTTTTCTCAAAATGACGATTGACGACCTCTGTGGCGCAGCGGGCGAAGGCTCTGTGACGCAAGAGGTTGCGGGTTCGATTCCCGCCTCGGAGCAAAACTTTGTACGTTCTGCAGATATTTGTTCCGGGTGTGTGGGTGTCTATGTATAATAAAAAATATCTATATATTTATATTAAGTATATCAGAAATCTAGCACCCGTAACACAACCTTCGAGCTTACCACGGGGTCAGCTAGATGTTGCGTTGTGAATTATCCAGCAATATTTAATTTAATAAGGATTCTCAAACTAAATCTAATTTCATCTGAACGGGTTCAGCGGCTTTAGCTACAAAAATGCATTAAAAATAATAGCATGTTTGATACATACATTCATTAGATACTTAAAGATCGTTGTCTCACTATTTACTCCATGTCATAATGCTGCAGTGTGCAACATGCTGTTAGCACAACGGCTGTTTGCGATGACGTCATCACATTCAAGAAGGACTCTACTTCGGTGCACGTGCACTGAGAAACTCGCCCGGTGCACCGCACTGCATCGTGAATCCAATCCGGAATGTATAAGCCGCGCACTTAAAGAATTTGTTGCGAATAGGCTCCGTAACTACAGGATGGATTTGAAAAATCTTTCTGTATTGAAATTCTATTTAATCCCTTTGGACGTAGGTTAGGAATATTTTTAAGCATTTTAGGCAGCCATATAAATACTTCTATAATGTAACTAAATTATTTTTTTGCTCCTTGGTGAAAATAAAATTCTCGCTTACGCTGCGAATACTTGACGGATAATTGATAGAGCACAAAGTGATGCTTGTCAAGCATTGTTATAGACTATAGAGCTTATGATATCCAGTTTCGCAACAATCTTAGAGGTAATTAATGTACCTTTTGTATCGTTCCTACTGCTGGGACACAGGGACTTCTCTCTTGACGAGAGATAATTCACCGATCGCTGGCCAAGTGGGGGTTGGTGAATGTTCTTCAAACCTTTTCAATGTTTTTAGATTTGCATTAGGAGTTTGTATCAGGATTCTCACTATTTCTCATGTAGCTGCATATTGCTTGGTTTACACGGGCTTCGTAGCTAAGCGCTTAGTACTTGTCACTAATACTAATTCCTCGTTTGTAAACATGCTGATTAGTGCTTAGTATTAGTGTTTGTGAATAGTGCAAGTGAATAGAAATCGATCCTATTTACTTGTCTTTAGTAAGCGACAAGTCGATACCCCCACCACGATTTACTAAGCACTTGTCGCTTGCTGACCGCATGTAAACAGCTCGACAAGTTAGTTAGTGACAAGACAAAACACACTGCGCAAAATCAGGCGGCGTCGTTCCATTTCGAATGTCTGGTCACTAATGACTTCTACTGGCTCCAACGTGTAAACGGTTACTTTTCACTTGTCATATTGAGGCTTAGTATAGTGACAAGTACTAAGCGCTTAGCTACGAAGCCCGTGTAAACCAAGCAATATGCTTGGTTTACACGGGCTTCGTAGCTAAGCGTACCAGGCATATTTCAGTTGACAAAGCGTAACTTTCCCGTTCACTCGGCCACAATGCGCATTGCAGTGTTGGCCTGTCTGATTGTGAACGTGAATTGTGAATGCAGACTGGAAACAGCTTAGTCACGTTTCATATTGCACTTAAACAGGACTACTTTAGCTTTTTCATCTAGTTTCGACGATTTAGCCGTGTGGTGCCGGCTTAAGAATAGTACCAAACATTTTCCGTTGATGTAGTCGGACCATAGACATGTTAACCACGTCAAACCGATTGTAAGGGATGTATCTAATAAAACAAGATGTTTGTAGCATCGTTCTGTGTATTGTACTATATTTGTTTATGTATGGGTGTGTTTGTTAATTCTGTGTATTTATGTTTATGCGAAATGAGTGTATTTTCTTTCTTTACTATATAAATGCGATCAAGAACTGGCTTAGTAAGAGATTATAATACCAAATCCCCCTATATACAGGGTGATTGGTAGATGGGTGCAAAACTTCTAGGGGATGGTAGTGTGGACTATTTGGAACCATTTAAGCCATAGTTGTCTTAACCGAAGTCGGACTATTTTTTTTTATGAATTTTTTACGGGATACAAGGAAAATACCCAAAATTTTACAGTTAGTTGCTAATAACTGCCAGTTTAAAAGGCCAGTTAATTATTTTTTGTTTAATTTAAGTTAAGCTATGTGTAAGCAATCTACCAAAACTTGTTCTTAGGTATCTGAGTCATTAGCCATTTTTTTACAGACATTTCAAACTTACGAAAATGTTCTGCGATTTACGAAAACCATTTTCGACGTTGTTTAAAAAAAAAAACTAATGGTGCTATTTTTGTTCAAACCTTTTTAAAAACATGTGTGGTTATTACTCTTTCTTTTGGGGTATTAATTAAGAGGATATCTCAAAAATTTTTGAAATTATGATACAAAAACCAAATAGAGGCAGAAAATTTTGAGCAACTTTAATGATAAAAAGCAGATTACCGAATTGCTGAAAATGGCATACACCGCGTGATACCTGGGTACCACGCGGTGTATGTGTGTATGTCTCCAGATTCAACCCAAGCAGACACAATTCTAAGGTCGAGGAAGAGATTTTGGCAGCATTCTAAGCGGATCCTACTACCATCACTAGCGTAGTAGCTCAAAATCTTAACATTTCACAATAGAAGATGTGTATGTGGAGTATGCACAAAAATGATAAGTATTTATTCCATGGCCCGGGTCTGCCAGGTTTGGAAGAGCAAGATACCGGGAAAATAATCCAATTCTGCCGTTTTCTCCTCAACAGAGACATCAACGCATCTTCAATGCGTGATTCTTAAAATCAATCTTGTGGACAAATAAAAGTAAATTTTCCAGAGAGGGCATAACAAACTTTTACAACCTTCACCAACAGGCCAACAAGGGCAGAAATCCATACTGTAAAAAGCAGGTGTCAGTACAGAGGAAATTCTCTGTCAGTGTGTGAGCTGGAGTAATTGGCAGAACTTTGATCAGAACTTTGATTGGGCCCCACTTCTTACCAGATACCATAAATGGTAATAATTATTTGGGATTTCTTCAAAACGATCTTCCAATGCTCGTAGAGGTGTCCTAATATTTAAAACTGACCAACTGACGTTAGGATTGTGTCTGCCTGGGTTGACTCCAGATTCCACGTGGTGTATGTCACTTTCAGCAATTCGATAATCTGCCTATTTTTTCATTAAAGTTGCCTTGAATTTACTCCCTCAATTTGGTTTTTGTATCATAATTTCAAATTTTTTTGAGATATCCTCTTAATTAATACCCCAAAAGAAAGAGTAATAACCACACATGTTTTTAAAAAGGTTTGAACAAAAATAGCACCATTAGTTTTTTTTTAAACAACGTCGAAAATGGTTTTCGTAAATCGCAGAACATTTTCGTAAGTTTGAAATGTCTGTAAAAAAATGGCTAATGACTCAGATACCTAAGAATAAGTTTTGGTAGATTGCTTACACATAGCTTAACTTAAATTAAACAAAAAATAATTAACTGGCCTTTTAAACTGGCAGTTATTAGCAACTAACTGTAAAATTTTGGGTATTTTCCTTGTATCCCGTAAAAAATTCATAAAAAAAATTAGTCCGACTTCGGTTAAGACAACTATGGCTTAAATGGTTCCAAATAGTCCACACTACCATCCCCTAGCAGCTTTGCACTCACCTACCAATCACCCTGTATTACGTTCAACGACTAGACACAGGTTCTCATCAGAACTCAGTATAGGTTTTGGATGATCACACATACTTAAATAAGCACCTAACATGTATGAATCTATTATTTGATTTGCAACAGCTACATGTTGAAATGTATATTTATTAAGCTTGCATCACATGACTAATATTTACTATTATGCCTCACCTCAACACACATTGTTCATAGCCAAACTAATTTCAAAATGGGTCACAAGTAACATAACTCATATCTATCACCTGTTCGGCAACACTGCCAGGATGTGCTAATTAGGCTAGTTCTAGTTGTCCTAGTTTTGCGGTGCAATGGCCTTTATCACGTCAGCGGTTATCAAACTATGCAACCCATTGTCTAAATGTAGGGCATACGCGAATCTGACTCATGGATTTTCACAACATCGAGTTGCAGATTGTTCAATCATATCAATGTACTTAAGTGAGTGTTAATGCTGTTCTTCCGTGTTCATTTATCGGTCTGGAGACGTTCAGACTTTGGAGAAGTGCTTATTTATTTGTTTAGTTGTACTCTTGCATAATGCTTACAGAGTACTAGTGTAGGTAGATGCTAGATGTATCGTAATTTTATCGTTAAGCTTAAATACAATTGAGTCGTTTTTGCGCGAAAGAGTAACAATATTAATAAGGATTACACTGTATTTTATAATAAGACTAAACACTACATGCTCTCTCAATAAAAATAAATAAATAATCGGACGCTATCACAAAATAATTGACAAACCAACAGCTCGAAACTCGTGTTTAGGTACTAGATTTCTGAGTTACTTAAATTTTCTAATTTGTTTCTTTCGCATTACTTTTGTGATCCTAGTATACCTATAACCTCATTCTAGCTTATATATACGAGTATATAAAATACATCAGTGTCAAACACTCGATTTACCAAAATCCAAAATCCGTTTCTGTATAATGCGAAACAATTTACATACTACACACAGTTATAATAGTGAGTCATCACTTACGACGTTCCGTTTACGACTTACATAGGCTTACGCATTTTGCTGACATTGACCTTGTCCTTAGTTTGACTCCTGTGCTACAATCTATATTGGATTTTACGATAACCATAATACTCGAAATTTTTAATTTTGTTATTAAATTTGTTCCGCTGAAGATTTTTGCTATCCTTCTTTCGTGTAGAGCGCTACCGTTCAACACATTTATCGATTGTTTCTTTGTTTGGTTAGCTTGTATTATATACTGTGCCCGCGACTCCGTCCGCGTTTAACTATATTTGTAGGGCGCCACGTCCCCGCTTCAGTTATGATATAACTGAAGCAAGAATTTAAATAGCCTATCCTGTTGTGTCCAGCCAGACGTCTAAATGTTTATCTACCAAACTTCATTAAACTCGGATCATTGGTTTTTTGGAGTTATGGACGCTGAAAACAAACTAACTTACCTACTCTACGACCGACCCTTAGGTATAGATTTATTATTAGTATTAGATACCTACCTACTTAACTTCATTAGCATAACTACTTACCCACTAACTCTTCATTAAAGTTCGCACGCACCTGCCACGCTATGTAAATTTTGTGCCCGTTCTCATCTCATACTTTTGGCATTTGTGTTTTTACCGTTTTTCGCTACCTATACAGCTTTCCACTTCATTCTTTTATTCATTCTGGTATTGTTTTTAGTAATTAATTAGCACTTTCTAATCTGGGTTAAATTCTTGTTTTGAGAACGGTTATAAATTTATCTACAAAGGTTTTAAGTGAATCAGCCGCCATAGCGTTAGAGAAAGGTTTGAACTTCGCCCCTACTACAGTACGCATTCCATATGAGAGCATCATCGGAAACATCGAGGAAGTTATTCGAGCCAATAAAATACCCTCAAATAACGCAGAGTGCCTTAGACAGGATGTGTCGGGAGTGCTCAGGAGGGCTAAACCGCCTAAGCCTAATATTACCCGGGAGGAGCTTAAAGCGTTAAGGGACCTTCGTAACGATGATGAACTTCTGGTTTTAAAGGCTGACAAAGGGAATGCCACAGTAGTTATGAATGTCACCGACTACAACAACAAAATTCAAGGCTTATTGAACGACACTAGCACATACAAACCGGTTTCTTACAACCCCACTGCACGTACACAGCGTAGTACTCGGAGCCTAATAAAACAATGTGAACACGCCATCGGGGATGAGGTCACCAAGTACCTATTGCGACCCAGGAACGTTGATCCTCCTAAGTTGTATGGCCTTCCGAAGGTACACAAGCAGAGTGCTCCGCTAAGGCCAATCGTGAGTCAAATTAACTCACCTACTTATGAGCTAGCAAAACACGTAGCATCTGTGTTACAGGCGACCGTAGGACATACATCTTCTTTTGTTAAAGACTCGCGACATTTCGTTGAAATACTGGAGCGGACACAGGTGGAAGAGAATGAGGTGATGGTCAGTTTTGACGTAGAATCCCTCTTCACTAATGTTCCTGTCGCAGAGTGTATAAGTGTTGTGGAGGCTATTGTGAATAGTAAGGATATCCCCAAGGAATACGTGGAGCTGGTACGTCATATTATTTCCACTAATTACTTTATATACAGAGGCCAATACTACCTCCAAATTGATGGAGTAGCCATGGGAAGTCCAATTGCCCCGGTTTTGGCTAACATTTGGATGGAGTATTTCGAAAACATTGCCATCATGTCAAGCCCTGTCCAGGTCAAGTTGTGGAAGAGATATGTGGATGACGTTTTCTGTGTTTTGGGAGGAAACAGTTCGGAAACTGAACTTATGTTAGAACATCTAAATGGCATACACAGCAAGATCCGGTTTACATATGAGTTAGAGAGCAATAGATGTTTACCTTTCTTGGATGTCATGGTGAGTGTGCGTGGGGACGGAAGTTTGGGTCACAGTGTCTATAGGAAACCGACACATACAGACAAGTACCTCCATGCAACTTCACACCACCATCCGAGACATCTGAACTCTGTGGTGACGTCGCTAACAAACCGAGCGTACGACTTATGTGACAGTGGGTATTTAGCCGATGAACTGGCTCACATTAAAGAGGTCCTTGAACGAAATGGCTACAAGCGACGTGCACTACCTCCACGGTCATCCCCCGGAGTGCGCAGGTGTATGGTAGAACGTAGACCAGCCTTTCTACCATATATCAAAGGTGTGACGGACAGAATAGCAAATATTTTGCAGAAGTCGTCCGTAAAGACAGTTTTCACACCACTGAAAAAGATATCAAATTTCCTGCGAACACCTAAAGATAGATTCCCACTGGATAAACCGGGTGTATATAAAGTTGACTGCAGTTGTGGAAGTTCGTATATAGGTCAAACAAAACGAACTATTGCCTGTCGGATAGGGGAACATATAAGAGCGGTAAAAAACGCAGACGTCCACAAGTCAGCTATCGCTCAACACCTATTAGAGTCGGGCTCAAATCACTGGATCGAATTGCATAACCCCCAAGTAATCTCAACAGAGAGATTCTATATACCAAGATTGGTTCAGGAGGCCATTGAGATTACCAAACACAGGAATTTTAATCGAGAAGATGGCTTCCAGTTGTCTGGAACGTGGAAACCTGTGGTGGAGTTATGCAAAAATCATAAAAGTGTATTGCCGGCCGCCCGGCCAGATACGGTGAGTGTAGTATGTCGCGATCGACTTGCATTCGTGAATGAAACAGGTGATAACAGTGACAGTGACATTCAAACTCGCAATAAAAGACTCAGGAAGAGGGTAGATCGTTTCGTTTGTCAATAACGGTCTGCCTACCCGCCGCCGCCGGTGTCATCAGTTTGTCCGTGAACATGGCGCTTGCAACAGTGTCGAAATATCGGAAAACTCAAAAACAAATAAATCATGGTATGTTACCCGTTTCATATTCAAATATAGTTAAAAACCATGATAGTTTAAAAACTTCATTTTCTTGTTATTCAATTTACAGGTCTTTTCTTTAGAGAAGTTATAAGTTGTATAGTTTCTTTCTATCTTATTTTAAAGAGCTATTGTCTATGTTTATATTTTCTTGGTTCTCGCGGTATAAAACCTGTTGTAAAGTACACCTCTGCTCTGTTTTTCCCATCCAAAGCCCGTAGTAAGACTTGCGTGTCGGGATCAATTTTACATTGTGGGAAAGTTATTGCTGTATTGAACACCAAGGACACCAACATAATGAGTGCTATTATTATCAACTGTTATTGTTTTGTTTCTGTTCTATTTCTATATTAGACCTCCTTTTATGGATGCATCTCGCACACAAACTCAGAGCACGTTTCGTCCTTAATTGAGTTGAGTTTATGGAGTAGAGTCTATTTAGAAAACAAGGTTTCTAGATCTTTGTTATCAGTTTTATTTACAACTGTATAAGTAGCTCTTTTATTTACATATACGAATTAATTAAGTTCGATTAGTATCAGACTATGAATATTCTAATATTATTTGATATAATGACAGTAGCTCCTCGGTTTCAATTATAATTTGGGTCCGTAATGTTTCGTTTCTCAAACAAATCTGTTATTCTTCCAAATTATGGAGTTTTACTTAACTGTCCGTTAAGCACCGTTGCCCAGAATCTACAGTCATGAATATATCTACAAACAGCGAAGTAATGTTCCAAATTGCCAGAAGCCTCCAAACATCCTAACTTCCTCTCTTCCGTACCACAGATTACGTTACACTCGCGATAGGACATTGACCCGTGCATGGAATAAACAACAGTTGGTACGGACGTGATAGTATGGATGGACCAGCTGTGCGGATGTAGAAAACTACGAATATCATACTCTGCCATTGTTTTTCATTATGTCCTTTTAATGTAAGCAAAAGGGTCCATTTGAAGAAATCCATTGACTTCCTGTCCTGCCCTTTCCATACTGTTCGATGTTTTAATAATAAATAGAACTTTGTTCTTCGGTATTTTATAACTTAGTTCCTACTTAACTTATTTTTTAACGATCGCCAAATGTAGAAATTTTCAAACCTTGAAGGGTATGAACCCAAAAAATATTTTACACAATATGTTTTTGCACATGACATCTGTAAATAGAGAATTTGGAATGAGTTCTTGATATTCTTCCTCTCCAATAAATCTAGATTATTTCCTAGAATTCAAAGTCAAATTAAGTTAAAAACAATAGGATTATACGACCCCATTTCCCATGTTAAATCACCCCTTGCGCTCCAGGTGGGCGCCCGTATAAAGCACCCATTCAATAACTAATGATAGATTCATACAACGGCCAATTTGCAGGGGCTAGCATTGACAAGCTTAATTTGTACTTTTGACTATTGGACACGTTCCGTTTACCGGCTATTAAGTTATCAGATTGAGGCGGATGTTGTTTTGACATGCTATTAGATGAGTTTTAACATTACCTGTGCCTTACTGCACGGTGTGGCGGTGCTTGGCCATTGAATGTGTTCATTATAACTAATAGGCGATTTCAAGTATGCACTAAATATAAACTTGGCAAATAAGAAATGGCAGCTATGTTTGGGTTTGGTGTGTTCGTAATAACTTAAGTAATTTTATGTTTAAATCCATTTTCCCCAGTACTTTCTGCTATTTATTAAATTTTTATATAAAGCAAGGTAAAATATTGTTACAATTACTTACAGTAGTTTAGAACCTGTCGTGATCTTCAATAACAGTACCTTCGTAACCGTATCATTTGTAATCTTGCGGTCGTGTAATGTCTCTCTTAATTGTTTCAAAAGGCAACTTGAAGTATACAATGGAAGTCCATTGTTTACTACGAAACGGTCTCAAGAAACTGTTGTACTACAAATGATTTTATTATTTTATGTTTGATTCACGTTGACTGATATTTTAAAGTTAGCCTTTAAGGCCGTGATGGCTAACTTAGTTAGTTCTAGTTCTTATATTGGATCCTGCGCTATTAAGCGCTTTAACATTTAAACAGCGTATATCTTCTGACACATTACTAAGATAAAACTATCGCAGTGGCGATTTCGTATGTTTAAAGTCATTACTTGGTACAGGTTGTTTTTTCGCACCACAATCTATCGCCCGAAGTACCGTGGCCCCAAGTCAATTGCGTAACCAGGTGATTGAACCTCTGCGTGGAACAGAACACTCGCCGTGCGTGTTACTGTTTGTTTGTTTGTATGCTATTGATGGGATTGTGAAGAGCATCTTTGTTGATCTTGAGAGAATGTCTGATCTTACGCGTTGAGGGTATGAACGTTTGATGGTAAAAGTATCTGTGTTATCTTCACTTGCATGCTTGCATTGCATCGAATAGTTTGTGTTTATCATTTTATTGATGTTGCTCTGTGTTTTTTGATCAGGAATATTTATTATTAAGAATACGCATAATGGACCGCCTTTGAGTCTAAATTCGGAAAACTGAGCCATTCTAACCTACTATTAAGATTACCTAACCTACCCAATTCTAATATTTATTCATCCAATTCATTTTAAGTAATTATTTCTTAATAAATTAACCGAATAGTTTGACTCTGAGCTTCCTCTTTTAAAAAGCTATCTATGTAGATAGAGAAAGAAAAAAGTTCTGATTAATCTCATCTTACGATATTCATCATGTTCAAACGTCATTAAAAAGTTCTAATACAGTTTAATAAGTACTTAATGTACGTTGAAATAGATGCGTACGTTATGCCGCATGCCGCCGACATAATGCGATCAATTAGCCCAAACTGAACCCACCGAACTCAAGGTTGACCTACACTTGTGTTTTCCACTTTGGTTACCTGAAATCCCGGCATACAGAATACAGATTGTACCCGAGTATTTTCCAGTCTGACATAACACTCATGACACGCAATTAAAGCGAGATCTGGTTACTTGCGCCCGCGCCGCATTCCACGCCATTGTCATCGAGACGTGTTCGGTCGCACGTGGCATAGCAGGCTCTACAAACAACCATACGTACTGCTTACAGCATTATCGATAGGTGTTTCCTTGAGATCAGAGAGTGCTTTAAGTTAAAGAGCGACACACACATGCGTAGAATACCTACGGCTGATAGACAGCATTAACGTAAGCTTTTTCTTGAGTTAAGAAAGCAATAAGGTTTTTGATTCAAAGAACCTTATTGCTTTTCTTAACTCAAGATGAGACATTTTGTTACCATAGAAACAATACTAATACGTAAAATTATTTAACTAAGTAGTACGTAATTTATTTACAAAAGTTACCTATTAAAATGGCCTGACTTTAAGGTACTCAGTGAGTACAATGTATTCTGATACTCTCAAAGAGTATAAGAATACACGCATCGAGAGGTTGTTGACTCATTTTAGCGGGTGTCATTAAGAATTCACGTGGTGGTACGTGCCGACTTGTCGTGATCAGAATTTATCGAAGCCTAAAAGTTTTAACAATGCTTTTTATTGAAATGATTCAGGATTTTCAGAACCAGACATCCTAAATTATGTTTTTCTATATTTATACTATCTATCTTATAGTGCAGCTATTCAAGAATTATCCTGAATTATAGCGAACAGCTATTGAATTTCTTTAATATAAATAGTTAGATAAATGTTTGTATGATTCGTGAGTATCATTATTGAGGGAAGGTTGCCAATTTCAAGGTTGAGCAGACAACATAACACAAAAATTTTGCCATGCTTAGGACTAATCACTTTTTGCTTGTCTTGTTGATTTATGTACTTACTTAATGTGTTTTTTTTGGCCTTTACGTTCTCATAGTAGGTACATATTTAAGTATAGTTTATGTTGAATATCCCACGAAGCTTTATATGGTTCAATGTGGTTATTTTTATAGGCTCCTGTAGGTTTGCTATTTGTATTTAATGGAAAAAGTATTTTTAACTTCCGAATCGCGAATTGAGGACGTTGTATTAAGTAGGTAAGTTACGTATTAGTTAGTTCATCAGTTCATCACACATAAATCTTAAATAAATACGTAGTAGTTCATTATCATCTGATTCATCATATGATTTCATTTATTTATTGATATCGTTTGCGGCATTCTTTGGAAGTGAGCGCGTGTCAAGTATTCTCATACAATACCAGCTCATTAACCCATACAAAAACGTTGGATAATTGAATGGAACGCGCGAATGTTTTTATAACAATCGTATTTTGTTTGTCATCGGAGATCAACTGAGGCTTTTAAGCGAATTTTATGTTTACGAATTTTTGTGAGATCGCTCTGTAGGATTTAGTAGGACATTTTAATAAATAGATCAAGACAGTAATGGCTATTTCACCAGTTACAGATAAAGCTTTAGTTAGATAGTTATCTGATAGATATAGCAAACAAAATTTGTCGTTTATCTGGAAGATAAGTTACGGATAGGCTATCTGGCACTTAATCTGTAACCGGTGAAACAGGCGCTAAGCATCTGCCTATAACTTGAAAAAATATCTGTATGCAATTTTGTGTGTGAGAGAAACCCTTTCACTCCCTCTTTCCTTTCACTCACTATCTATATTATAACGTAAGTGAGAATGTAAATCCTTGTCGCATTCTCTAATATTCCGGTGATAAAAGTCTAGTAAAACCATTTATGTATGTTCCGCTGGTTTTGCTAATATAAATCCCTTAGTCGGTTAGGCGACAAACTAGGAAACCGACGGTGTGGATTCATAAGCCGTATGCCGGCTAAAGAATAGAACCACAACAATCTCAAAGTCAAAGTCTGATTCTGACTATAGTATGTAATTTTCAAGGAAGTCAAATCAATCCGACTCTGGTCCATAGTGACTGTCATCGTTATGTGAATACCATGTATTTTATTAGTTCCTTTAGTTCCCATCCCATGTTGTTCTATTTCGATCGCGGCTATCAATATTGACATTAATTTACCGGCTCAGCTTTGAGCAGCTAATGCCACAGTAGTTGGGCTTCAGCACGTGACTATTGACATCAAACCTATTCACTCGATCACCTTTATGTGTGTTGTGGAGTTGTGATATCTTTATGAGATTTCTAAGTATTTTCCTGTTTATTGGCTTGTAGTGTTAATAGTTTTTAGTTGAAGCTGTTGTTGGGAGGTCAGTATTTGTTATGACCTTTGAGTTGTATCTGATTGTTTTATTATTTGTAAAGTAAATAATTATGATACCTCGTCATATAAACGAGTCTGTAAATGGTTCTCGTTTGGTAATATCGAAAGAGGATAGTCAATTTTAAAGCTCGCAGTAAACTTAGTTCCGTAGGTTTCTGTATGTTTATTTTTGATGAACAAGTCAAACAGGTCCTCCGTAAATATTAAGCTATTTTGTGGTAAAACATTTTTTACCGCTCCAAGTACCGTTGCTATCAAAATTGTTATCGTATTGCTGGCTGTACCTTTATTTTCTTCTAAAGATTTAAGTAATTATGAACAGATTTATAGAGGTGAAATTACTATTTATGTTTGTACTCAATTAAGAACTACAGTTAAGATTTATCTTTCTCGAAATTATCTACCCATACGCATAATCGCATCAACATCGTATTAATTATCAGTACACGTATAAGCCCATATTTTCAGTAAAGATGCAGGCACACTAAATAATCCTTTTATTTAGTGTAGTGCCTGCATCTTTTCTTATGACATGACACCCTTGACCTTAATTAAAATTAATATTTACATTATTAAATCTTATGTTTATAATATTTAAATGCTGACCTTTTAATATCATATTATTGAAATGACTCATCGATATTTTTACAGCTAGCGTCATTGACGAAAAATGCATCCTTCGAAACTGCACTTGTTGTGTTTGTTCGGTAACTTTTTGAGCTTGCGCCAATATCCTGTGAATAATGCTTCCTTTGACACCGAAATAAGGTATCGTTATGGTTCTACTCTACCAACGTCGTTCTTTCCTACCATTTTTTAATTCCTTCAAGGAAGATACTCCTTTATACAAAACCACTGTAACTTAAGTATTTATATTGGCTATAGCTAAAAATAGATGTTATGCATATTGAAATCCAGCCAAGGTCTATTTATCTAAACTGTGTTTCGAATCGCGCATTTATCCTTTAGCTCTCCCATCACGTACCACTGATCCTTTCATTGCTATCTAATCTCATTTGCGCACTGCTGAGATAGCACCACTTATGCATCCCTCTAAGTGCACAGCAATCTGTACCCGTGAAACGTATAAAAGTATCTTTAGGTATAAAATATTTTATTACTTTCCATATGAAACACGAAAGAACGAAAATAGTTAACGTATTAGTTTATACACACGAGCTGTAGTATAAACAAACTTAATTAAATCATAATGATATGGGCCAAAGGACCTGACTCAGCATAATGTCGCACCATACGAGGAGCTACACTGGTTTTCTTTCAGACCCTTGAGCCACACGAACTTAAAACTAGTTATAATATAAAAAAAAAGTTATCTATACTAATATTATAAAGCTTAAGAGTTTGTTTGTTTGTTTGAACGCGTTTCTCTCAGGAAAGGAAATGTATGGGAGGCATGTTATAGGCTATATAATTTATACATAGGTATGTAGATAACGTAAAAAAAGCAAACGGAGCTGTGGCTACATATTCATAGAAGTGATATGGAAAGTATTAAATATACTTTCAATGTCGCTGGATCGATAATGCTGGATTTATCAGAAGTAATTCGCTCGCTTCATTCGCTTTCCCTTTTAACGGTGTTATCTGTTGTTCGCGTAAGTTGTATTATGGTTCTATTAAATCTGCTGCAGGATATTGCCGGCAATTTCACCTTCATTATAGCGTTACATTCCTGTTGATTTCCGTCTTTGACAGAATGGTGTTTCCTGGTTGGTTGTTCAAGCTAAGCGAAGTTCTGAAGTGTTTTTTTGGCTTTTCTAGAGGACTTAGGTATGCATCCAAGCTTGGGGACCTAAGCATCTTATATTTTGGAGACTCATGGAATAAATATTGGGTATTGGGTAGTTTCGATGATGAGGAAACTGGTGGTCTGTCTCTGTTCGTGGCCTCTAATACAATGTTAGCATTAATTCCTGTTATTACAGATAACACTTTGGATAAATCGGAATATTTTATCATTGATATCCGATTAAGTTCGTATATAAACTCGCTCACTACCTCGTACGGTACTCTGACAATAGCACGCAATTTGTATGCAGGCTTATTGTCGTTTAATTCAAAGCACATAACCGACAGTTAGTTTAGATGGAAACACATAGTAACGGTGCTTTTGACGCTTGCTTTGTCATCGATGTGTCTTACTTATCTATGTGATCTGTTTGAGGTGGTAACTTGAAGTAAGTTGAGGATTCTTAACCGACTTCAAAAGAAGGAACAGGTTCTCAAGTCGACTGTGTTTTTTATGTTTTTTAAACTCACGATGGGATGAACTGATTTAGATGATTCTAGTTTTTATTTTAAGGTTTTTTATGTAAGTTTAATATCAGTTCCATTCCCACTACTGTTGGTACTATTCTTAAGCCTCACACGGCACTCTTATCTAAATCACGGATCTAAACATGAATAATAATTCAAATAGATGTATTGAAAACAATCAATAATTAGCGAATAGCTAAACAATATACATTCAAATTACGTTATTCCATTGCGTGATTCTTGTTTGATAACTCATTTCATTCATCATTGATTGTTACGTCTATAAATATTGATGTAGGTCGGATTGAAGTATTGAATTGATTTACATTCCGATATCGATAAAATTCGATCAGTGTGCTAACTTATTACATACTATAGACAGGTAAAGAAAAGTAGGTGGGTACTTCAACTACCTTATTACATGCAGACATGATCTTACGGAGGGGATTGTTTTAATCAGATAAAATCTGTATATATCAGGCTCTAGATACTACTGAGTGAATATAAAAGCAGCAATATAAAAAAAGAACAATTTATTCGAACAGTTTGATCTGTTTGATTCTGCAAAAAAGCAGGATTCAGTCTCACATGAGACAAAAATTAACCCTTTCGTATCATTATAGACTTGAGTGTTCATTTTGCTTTAATCGTCATCATCATTTTAGACTTCGGGCGTCTTCTGGGCATAGCCCTGTCTTAAACATTTCCAGTTGTTTCGGTCGAATGCCGCTTGCATTCACCGTGTACCGACAGCTTTGACAAGATCATTTTGTCCATTAAGCGTCAGATTACCTGTAATTTCCTGTTCAGAGTCATTTGTTCTTTTCAGCCTTGTAATTTCCTATTCTGATATTCATCTGTTCTTTCCAGCCCCTCGCCGCCATGTTCAACTTCATGAAGAAGTCCACAGTCCTGGCGGGCGGCGACGCGGGCACCCTCGAGGAACGGGACGGGGACAAGGAGAAACGAAAACGGGAGAAGAAGGAGCGGAAGGAGAGGGAGAAGAGAGAGAGGATTGCGGCCGGGCTGGAGGAACCCTTGCGGTTGGAGGAGGTAAGATTATCTCGATATACAAGGTGTGCTATAATTGGTGTATGAAGCCGAGGCGTGTTGCCCGCTGCGAACAGGATACAACGCCGAAGAAAGTTTTTACAAAGACGTATTTTTAAATTTTCATATTTAATGAAGTAGTTCGGTAGTTTCACTATTATTTGACTGTCTTGGTTTTTCTCAATTCAACATCATGTTTAACCCATAAAAATTACCATTAAACAAATGACCGAAATGACGATGATTTATTATAATAGCTTTTTCCTAAATTACTCTTCTGCTATACATATTCGGTTCAGAAAATGTCATGGCTTATCTGATGTATATAACTTAGGTATTATTCAAGTGAATATAGCTACTATATATTCTTGCTTATATTTGTACTATAAATTTGTGCACAACCTCAATCACATTTTCCATCGCTAATGTCGCTTATAAGTTAAAGCTTAAAGTAAGTTTATAACAATTCTACTAAAATTGCCATTTGCTCAAATAACTCCGCAGTCAATGTACATTGCAATGGTCGGAACGTTGAGCCGTGGTGTAACCTCTTGCGGTTGACCTATCGCCGTTGCAACAGCATTCGAGATCAAAAAGCTGGAAGATCGATGAGGTATTCTGACATTTGCTTCATTATTTGAGGATTAGGAAGAACTGGAGCAGGCGTTACTAATGTCCCGTGACCGCAGAGTATGGCACGGTTTCAAAAGAGTTCTTGAATAGAAGATTTTCTTAAATATGAAAAGCATATCTTAATAATTTTAATGAAAGTGCCGACCTAAGATATCCTTTCGCTTCCATACAAGAGTTTATGTTACGCCTTTGTATCGAGGCTACGAGTACGCGTAAGTCAGCACTCTTTCGCTGTAACGTTTTGTGGACCAACTTACTGCGATCACCAAACAGCCTGGTTAGCATCTTGAAAACCAAATCTCACAAGACCTATAATTGATATTATGGTTATCCAATACCAATAAAAGGTATTGGAGTTATCCAATATCAATAATAATAATAGGTATTGTTTGTGTGGTGCATTAGTGAGACGTAACATGGCTTGTTATGGTGAATGACACAACATTGCATTCTACCAATCTATCAATTAATGTTTTGGTTCATTTCAATGATCAACCAAACAGCTCAATTTAAAAACCATCAAACAATCGCTTTAATACAGTATGACACAAATAGCTCACTCTGCAATTAAATCTTAACATAACAGTCATAACATATCATAGACATTCTAGCCAAGCTTTTTTCGATTCTACATAACTAGCGACCCGCCCTAGCTTCGCATCGGGTAACTAATTATACTTACAAACATTCCTCTTAATTACTCTACCTATTGAGACACAGCCGCATTAAAATCCGTTGTTTCCAAGTTTTTCTGATTGAATTATATATAGGGCCGGACATACAGCGACAGCGTTATTATTTACCTACTAGGTAATTATGTAGTGATGAACTCATTTGTAGAATTGCCTAATAGTTGTTGTTAGCAATATTTACGTAGGTAATTATCGAGTCAATGACCTTTAGAAGGAAGCGTTAATTGCTTTAAAGGAGGTAAAGATTTTATTATTTCAGATAATTTACTTTGAATAACCAAAGCGTGAGTTACATTTTAGTTAGAGTAATATTAAGTGTAATTAGTTGCGGTTGTTAGTTTCTATTTAATATGTGAAAATGGCGAAGATACACAGTAAAGCACTGCAGTAGATACTGAAGAAGAAACTATAATTTTATTGAAAATAAAAACGAATGTAATGTACACAATCTACGCTCCATATGAGGTGTATTAAAAGTAATAGTTTGACTCTTTTGTCATTAATAATTAGTATTTAAGATTAAAATATCTAGATGTAACTATTAATACCTATACCAAATATTGTTGTACGCTCCAAGTGGGCAGACTGTTGATACTACCTAAATTTAAGAACTTTATGTAAGTACCTACACAGTTTTACAATAAATAATTCTTTATCTTTATCTTTATCTCCATTATACTCCATTATACTTTGTACATCAATTCAAAAGCATGCTTAAATTCTCCAGGCTAACACTTCAATTCATTTGGAAATAAATGTATCGTTTGATTTGGCGATTGTGAATTTTCTGTCATTTCTTCAACCGAGTGTAGATTACATTACGTTAAGTCTTAATGCGCCTTCCATCTTGTAATGTGGGAACATTCGTTGCGGTTACAGTATTAATATCATTGTATTGTATGCCAACGTCCCGTGTCGACAGAGTTGACCTACGTTTGACACCTGAATAGGTTTAATACGTTTTCTTAATAAATTTTCTTTTATGTCTATATAAAAAAATATTCCCTATTTCCCTTGATTACACGTGAACGGCTGGGCCGAATTAGCTGCTATTGGTTTTATAGTCGTAGCCCAGGGAAGGTTTAAAAGGTGAGAAAACATGGGAATAAAGCGGGCGCAGTTGCGGGCGTGTCAGCTAGCAAAATATATTAATGAATCTGTTATTTTATAACCCTTATTATTAATAATCTTTACTTTATTGTCAACGCGAAAATTTACTGTATTATCTTAATTTTCAAAACTATTTCTAATGTTGCAAATTCAAATACAAAATGACACACCACGCATTAATTCATCTATTCTCTATCATTGCTAGATAAAAACTTACTCAAGGCTAACTCTAAACTTTCTGTTGTCCGGTCGATTATTGAGTTAATCCACTTGTCTTCAATCCTCTTAATAAACTTCCTTGTTTGTTTGTCAACAGTTTAACTGCAACGCTAAACAATCAACTTTCATTCAGTCAGTCTGGGATTAAAAGTTTGGTGAAATGGACTTTTTATTAATTAAAAAGTTTTGTCAGTCTTGGTTTCGGCATTCATCTATGTTATTATTTATATTATTAGTCATCTTTACTATTTATGTTTGTATTCCGACAAAATCAATATTGATCTGTTTTATTTATCGTTTATATTTATAACATTATTGTTTAGTTTGAATTGTGTCTTGGTACTGCATATTCAATTTTGCGCTTACCTAAATAAACAATTTTATATCGAATACTGTTATTTTCTGTTTGCATTTCCAGGCTCATAAATGTTGATGATAATCAAGAGACGGTTAAATAACCTTCGATCTTTCGTTAAAAACGTCAATAACTTCATTATTTATCTAGTTCTTGCATTCCGGCTTTGCTTGCGGTAAATTTTATTTAGTTTATTGTTTTTAGGTTTTATAAAAAACATTCAAAAGTTTCCGCGGGAAAGAGTACTTAAATAAATATTTATAAAATGTCGTGTGTTACTGGCCTAAGAACGGTACCACCCCATCTCTTCCTGTGTGTGTTGTCATGGTGACCGGGATTTATACCGCTTCGTCACCCCAAATTCGTCGTTTGCCACTACCTTTCCAAAAGTAGTGCCTTAGTCACGTAAAGTGAGAATTCTCAAAATAGTTAAAGTAATAAAGGGAAAACCATTTATTTGATTTAAAAAAATATTATTTCCATACATATGATAGATCCATACTACTCGTAGTATTTTCCCCAGAGAACCAAGGCAAACCTAAGTAGGCTTCTATATGAATACTCAAATGGCCTAGATAACAAGCAGACCGCCTAGATAAAAATATCTAATTATACATGTAGGTATATGAATTGAACAACAAATTCTTTGTTTTAATTAATCGGAGCGGCAATCTGCTTCCGATTGCATTTGATATGACTGACATGATTTCAATAGTACCCTGTCTAATTAAGTAATATTTTACATTGACGAAATTACTCAAATACATCATAACAACTAATACAATTTATATCCTCTCACTACAGGGCACTTGGATTTGGTATACGTTTCCAAATGGTTTTGTATTATTGTAAACTATATAATTAGGAATCTGTGTTCGTATCACAAATTCCTAATAAAGCACTGAATAGTAACCATCATGATGTTTGCTATTGTGATCTGATTTTATTTAAATACTTATGCAAGGGCATTGACTGACCCATTTCTGATTCGATCCCTAGAGAAACCTCAAATAATTAAACGAGCCAATTACGTGACTCTTCTAGCGACCCTCTAAGCCTTTCAATAATCTATCTAGAATATGTTCTTTACTTGTCTAAGTGAGTGTGACACTTATTCAATTATAAACTCCACGTAACAAGTTTACCGTGTACTTGAAAGCTATTTAAAGCATAACATATTTTATTATTAAGATGTTAAGTAGGCCAGTGCAAGATTAAGTCTTTTAATTCGCCAATTAGTGTGGACCATTTACCTGGTTTTGCCAACGGGATTTGTGTCCGACCGGTTTGATACACTTTCGTTGGTCGCGTTTTTGCGCACTCATCGTGTGGAATGCATTTTTCGCAACACAAACTGGCCCCTACTTCAGATTTACTAGGGACTTGGTATTTCCACATCTAGTAGAATCTAGTTTCCTTAGTAAATTTAGTTAAAATACCCACCAGTTTAGTTCTATAAAAATCTTTTTTTATTTATTAATTTTACTCACATCTTTTCAGTATTTGTTGTATTGTTTATCTTACCCTGAATCATTCTTGACTTGACATATATTAAAACTCTAACTTTTATTATGATAAAAAAAAACTGACGATGATTTGATCCGAAAAGCAGTTTACCTTGATTGCATAATAAATGTTATTTTTCTTAATTTATTGCCTATTTACCTTAAATCGAATCGCAAATGGAGCTGAGAAAGTGACGATTAGCAGTCTGGAGTTTCATTAATTATTCTCTAATTTTGCTCTATTCTGTCGATAAAAAGCGTTTAGATGACTTGCTAATAGCTCGACTCGAAAGTTAATGCTTTGTATTTTCATTCTTGAATGAAGAAATAAATGAAACTAACAAACTGTTGATCCTTCTTCCAATAAGAATATTTATATAGCGGTCGTTGTTGATGACTGCTCTTTACAAATTCTGCCGTTTCTAAATTCAAAATAGCCTGCAGCTTTCTAACCTATTTATTACCAATCAATCATAGGTATATATACCTTCGCCGTCGAGACTTTGCGTTCCTGACACATCGTGATTGAACTGACAACGTAACTTTGTAATGGCGTTGCAGTTACGATAAAAATATTTTTGCTGTTTGTTTACCGTTTTAACAATTGATGAGCATTAAATCTACATTATTATATCAATAATCAATGAATCTAATAATTTTGTGCCAAACTGAGTGTAAAATACCTTGATAAACAATATTTTTCTAAATCTATATTGCGCTATTACAAGGTTATGTCAGTGCTTTATATTTGTAGGTAGTGCTGTGCTAAAATTAACAGGGAACAACAGTATCGTTATCTGTTACAGTTATATTTAAAGAATAATACGTATAAGAATTTGAATTTGAGATTTTATTACATATAAAAATAAAACTACGACCAAACCGAACGCGCGAAAGAAAGTAGCATTTTTATATTTAGGTTTAAAATAATAACCCCAAATGGCGTTATGGGCCGTCATTTTGTGACGCTAAAACAGTCGGTTTCCACTTAAATTACTAAAATATAAATATTAAATGATTCCGCCAATTTAAAACGAAAATAATCTTAAAAATAACGCGGCGGTTCATTTCGGAGGAACGGTTACGAACTCATTATGTTGTGCCCATCACTAACGTGTCAAACTGACATGTGTCCTAAACGCATTCATAGAGCGGTCATACTATAATCTCCATTCTCAGACGGTTGACTACGTAGTAACCACTAAAATTTTCTTTATCTTTCGCAGGTTCGCCGATCTCTGAAATTACGGGGCAGACGCAAAGAAAAGGAGAAACTGCCCTCCGGCATCACTGCTGACTATACAGCCTCGCTCTTCGCACATCTGGAGCAGGACTCTAACTATTCCAACTATCCATTGATTTCTACCTCAGGATCTAATTCCAACCTCAGCGACGAGAATAACCATCTCTCCCCGAGCTATTCTACAACCCACACATGGAGCAAAAAAGAAGGCATTCTGCAGTCTGATAGCTCTGAAACGTCACTGAACTCTCTCAACAATCCCAACGCGAACACGAGTCCTCGACAACCGCCAAATCTACCTCCGATACCTCCGCGGCCCCCCAAGCGAGGGATCCTCAAAGGTCCTCGCCTAAGCAATACTAGCTCTAATTCCATAGACAGTAATGTCCCAAGTTGCGACACACCTGACCACGTAAATGGACAAGATACAAATTTACTGGCGCGGAACACGCAACAAAATGAACATATTTCATACGGCATTCCACCATCTAAAAGCACTTCGTCGAGCGATGATTTACAAGTGCAAAACTTCACCAAAAAAGTTATCCATTCACCGGTTGATGCTCAATTCAAAAACTATAAAAATGGAAACCCCACTATTACCACGCAAGATGTGGACGAACCAAAGACGAATGGCAGTTACATTGGTATCACATCCACATCCCCGAGTGCTGATTCCCTAACAGATACCACCACCAACTCATCATTCGCTACCCCCCCATTTTCTACCTCACCTGTTGGAGAATCTCAAGGGTTCCATAGATGGTCCAGAACGAGTAATTTCGAAGATGTTTACTTACCATTACCTGGTCTCACTCCATTACAACTGCCAAAGCCTAGAATCTTGACGATTCAACGTCAAAAAGCTCCTAGGAATGATTTTGGCTTCAGCCTTCGCCGTGGTGTTATTCAAGACCGTGTTTTTATGGGTGAAATCAATGGTCATGGGGATACTCTTAATGGTGATAACAAAGGAATTGAGATTCGAAGTATGGATAGCAAATTGACCTTTAAATCTGTGATACTAGCTGAGCCTGGGTCTTATCCTGGGTGTAATGAAGCGGGGCTTTTGCCTGGTGATAGATTGATTGAAGTGAACGGAGTTAATGTGGAAGAGAAGAGCAGAGAAGAGGTTATTGAACTTATCAAAGGGAGTCAAGAATTCGTCACTATAAAGGTAAGCAACTCAGTCAATATTTTTTATAATAAGTTTATTTTCGTAACATGTTGGTCTACTTTACATATTATTACAAATTTTAGTTTTCGACATCCAGGTCCCATCCCAACGTTACGTCGAATTTGTTTTATTCCTGATATTTATTACTTCATGCAGAAAAAGAAAATAACTCCACAATTAACGAGCAACTTTGGTGCTGTCTCTAATTGTTAGTAACACGTTAATAAGTCGTAATCATTTCTCATTATGTTACGACCGGTTGGACACATAATTAACTATAATAATGGGTCCTACAAATGGTATTGTGAGCAAACAAAGCTTGAGAGACTAGAATAATGCAGATTCAATAACAGCGTACCTATTGGACTGTAATTAGACTATTTATTTACTATCACAAAAAGCTATTGACGTAAAAGATTAATAATAGACCTAATTGTTTTATGAAATGTTTTTAATTAAAAAGATGCTTGTTCTTGATATAGAATAATTATGATTTATACGATAACTTTTGTTGGTTGTTTAATAACATCTTAAATACTTCTATAACTGATTCCCAATTGACCAAATTGAATAAAAGTAGTTTCTCAATCGGCTGTATCATCAGCCCCTATGATGTATCTACACTACATATATCAAAAGGTAAACCTCACAGGAAACCGCAGACCTGAAACGATTTAGCGCTTCTATCTGTTGCAGTTTAATTAGGATCTAATTAAGACATCATTCATAATCGTGACGGGCATGTGAACAGAACACGCAATGAGGGCGAAAGTGCTCTGAGCGCCGGACATGAGAGAAACTGAATAGGCACACGGTTTCTTTCGTTATTTATATGAAGGTTTTCTTTTATTACTGTGCGGTTTACGACCCTAGTTCAAATTGTTCAAATCGATCTTATAATGACAAGCATACCATTTTCTAGAGCTTAGCAAAATATGTCTGTGTATCTGACACGGCATTAAGATGTCGAGGTAACCTTTAAAGTAAACAAGCGTTTTTGACATCGTTGGTCATCGTTTATTTGGTTCATAATAAGATTATAGGAGTTAAAGAAAGAATCATAAAATGTATGTTTTCAAATAGGCGCAAGTATGAAATTTAATTGTAGAGTGTGATGTTGTGAAGATGACATAAATACAGCTACTGTTAATGACAAAACATTGTGCATTGTTGTGATTTTGATAAAGAACCGAATGGCGCCAAATGGTAGATAGATTCCGAAGTATAGTGCCAACTATTTCGTAGGTAATATCAAGCACCGTATACGCCAAGACGAGAAGACCACTCTTACAAAACCTATGCTATCTACACTTGCAAAGATAACAACAAGCAAAATCTTCTGTTAACTGCCAATATATTACCTTGAACATTAGTAAATATTTCCAGGTGCAACCAATAGCAGAGCTGTGTGAGTTGTCGCGCAGGCGCGCTGCGGACGGCGGCGGAGACGTTGAGCTGGATGACAGCAACGTTCGAGGCGGCACGCTCAGCAGGTCGGGCAGTCGGCGCTTCAATGCTACTCAGGTCAGTCTTGAACACAGACCCTTCTCTCAATCGAAAGATTTAAACAAATCTTTAAATCTTCATATTGCTGAATAACTTATGACTCGAAGACAAGACGTGTACCTATACGAATTCAAACCTAAAAGCCAAGACCTTACAATTTAATTAGGTTTACAGGGTTACGGTACATTTGCAGGAACTCTTCGTCATTATGCGCTTCTTGGTTGGTGATTGATAGACACACTTTGCCATAAAAAGCAATAGGTATACCTATTTCTTTTTCGAGTTAGGAGAGGCCTTTGCCCAGCTGTGGGAAAACACAGGCTAAGCAAAAAAAAGTTAAAAATTACACACACTTATAAGTACTCGTAATACACTATATAAACAAAAAAATAGGTACCTTTATTATGTAAACACACCATCTTATGAATGGTTTCTTACGAATTGGTTTATTATTTAATTGTGAAAAGCCTACGATATTGTTTCTAAATCCTGGTCACCAATAACGATATAATAAACACTATGTAACTTTTTTAGACCTAACAAATTTACATAGAACAAGTAGTTCATTTATTTATTCCTAAACCGATCAAAGAGAGATTTATTACAATTACACAGATGCACACATAAGTACAATTATTAACTGTATTAATAATGATAAATCTTTAGATAATCTGACAACCTTAGTTAGTAGTACAATTAAGTGATGTAAATATTAAACGGTCAGAAGTAATTAAACTCATTGAGCTCTTGTTGGACAAGGTAAAAAATAACCTTAATAAGTTAATAATATGTGCTTTTCCATACTCAAAGTCGTTGAGTATTGAAAAAAATAGAAGAATTAGTAACATAAATTTACTTATATACAATTTGACATGCCGTCATAGTGACGTTTTGTTTTTAGACACTAATATTTTTATTAGTAATAGTATTTTGATAAGAGATACTTTGTATCTTAGTAAACGAAATAAAATGATTCTTGCTAAGTTATTAGCATATAATATTTGTGACTCTGTTATAAATTATATAACAAGGACATCTGACCAGCCTGTACAATTAGCTAGTTATTCTGCTAATCAGGGTGTAGAACAAATAATGTCAGTAGATCATAGTTTAAACTGACTTTGCAGACAATAGAGGAAGTCTCTAGCCAGAATTTTTTAGATATGATTCAGTTAGCCCCCACCCATTTGAATAAATCAAAATGTATAAAGTTAGTTCACCAAAACATGCAAGGGATTAATAGTAAATTATTAGAGCTTGAATTATTCATTGATTCTTTCAATATAGACATTCTTTGCCTTACAGAGCATTGGCTTAGAACCCATGAACTAAACATGTTAAATATCAGCAACCACCGGATTTGTAGTGCCTATTGTAGGTCTAAGGCCATCCGAGGTGGTTCATTAATATTGATGAGAAATAATCTTAAGTTCAAAGAACGTAAAGACATCACTAGTTTATCTGTTGAATGTAATATAGAATTGGCTTGTATTGAGGTTGAGCATTGTATCCTAATCTGTATTTACAGTCCGCCTTCTGCATCTTTTGATATATTTGAAAAAGTAGTCGAACAAATTTTAAATAAAACTATTAATAATAAAAAGAAAGTCATTGTCTGTGGTGACTTTAATATAGACTTATTAGAAGTTAATTCAAGAAGTACAGGTTTATTAACCTTATTTAATTCATATAACTTGAAACCATTGTTTAATGAACCTACCAGAATAACAGAAACATCTTCAACATGTCTTGATAATATATTTATAGATCCTAAAATACAGATTATACACAGAAGTATTATTAGTAATATACCATCAGATCATCTGGGTCAACAAATTAATATAAAAATAGAAATAAAGAAGCTGAATGTTATGAGAAAAATAAATTATGTACCTGTAACCATCAATAGAATAGAAAAATTTAAGTATAATTGGGTAACAGATTCTACATATTCACTCTCATGTGTAAACCCAAATGATTCATATTGCCAATTCTTTAATTCATTTAATAACATGTTTAACTCAATATTCACTACGAAGACAAAGATGGTCACAAACAAGTGTGCGTTCAGTGATTGGGCAACGGTTGGTATACACAAAAGTAGGCAACAGTTATACGAGCTATATAGTGAAAAACAGTACAATTTTAGTGATAAATTCAAAGAAAAATTGAAAAATTATTCTAAACTGTTCAGAAAAGTTTGTTGTATTGCAAAATCAAATTATATTAGTGATAAAATAATAAATAGTGAAAATAAAATAAAAACAACCTGGAAAATAATCAATAACGAGACGGGAAAAGCCACAGATAATCATTGTAGTTCATTTAAATTAAATATAAATAATAATATAGTAAAGGAAGATGTTGACGTAGCGGAGGCTTTTAATACCTTCTTTGCTGATATTCCAACTACTACAACAAAAGCTTTAAATTCGTCCCAGTTATACGCCGAATCATTACTTAAAGAATGCGTACCAATATGTGAAAAAGAATTTAAATTTCGATATGTAGATGCCTTAGACATCAAAAAAGCTTTTAAATTAATTAATGTAAAAAAAACAAAGGACTTATGGGGTGTATCGGTAAACATTCTCAAGTCACTTATAGATACATTAGCATCAGATTTAGCTTTGATTTTTAACAACTGCATTGATTGTGGTGTGTTTCCAGATTTGATGAAGCATAGTAAAGTAATACCATTATTCAAAACTGGTTCTACTTTAGATCCGACAAACTTTAGACCAATATCAATATTGCCTACTTTCAGCAAAATTTATGAAAAGCTTATTTTAATTCAATTACTGCAACATTTCAACAATAATAAGCTTTTACACGATAAACAATTTGGTTTCACTAGAGGCAAATCTACTACCGACGCTGGCATCGAATTACTAACGCATATTTACGATGCATGGGAAGATTCGCAGGATGCTCTTGGAATTTTCTGTGATTTGTCCAAGGCATTTGACTGCGTACATCACGGAACATTAGTAAGCAAATTATGTCATTATGGGATAAGAGGTGTATCTTTGGACCTTATCACCTCATACTTAAGTAACAGAATTCAGAGAGTTGAGGTAAATGGTAAAAGGTCTCAGGGGTCTTTGATAACAATGGGTGTACCGCAGGGATCCATACTTGGTCCATTTCTATTCTTGATCTACATTAACGATTTGCCCCATCTGGTTAAGAAAAATCACGACATAGTATTATTTGCTGACGATACTTCTTTAGTGTTTAAGTTAAATAGACGTAATAATGATTTTGACAATGTAAATAATGCTATAAATAAAGTCGTGGATTGGTTCAGCGCAAACAACCTTTTGCTGAACGAAAAGAAAACAAAATGCATTAGATTTACCTTACCTAATGTAAAACACGGGGTACCAGTAAATGTTAATATCAAGGGAGAGTCATTGAAGCCTATTGAAAGTACAGTATTTTTGGGCCTAACCTTGGACAGCAAGCTTCAATGGGGTCCACACATAGACGCATTATCTAAAAGACTTAGCTCTGCAGCATATGCTGTCAAAAAAATTCGCTTTTTGACTAATCACGAAACATCTAGATTGGTGTATTTCAGCTATTTCCACAGTATAATGTCTTACGGTATACTGCTGTGGGGATGTGCTGCTGACGCACTTATCAATAGTATATTTGTCTTGCAAAAAAGGGCTGTACGTGCTATGTATAATATGGGTCCAAGGGAATCTTTGCGAGAAAAATTTAAAGAAATAAATATAATGACAGTAGCTTCCCAGTACATTTTCGAATGCTTAGTTTACATTCACAAGAATTTAAGTAACTTTCCTAAGAAAAGTGATTATCACAATGTAAATACTAGAAATAAAGATAAACTTGCATTGCCCCGTATTCGACTACGTAAGGTTAAAGTTTCATTTAAGGGATGTTGTGTTCGTTTTTATAATAAAGTGCCCAAAGAATTTCACCAACTTTCAATTAATAAATTCAAGAAAATTGTAAAGGGTAATCTTTGTAAGAAGGGTTATTATAAAATTTCAGATTATTTAAATGACAATAATGCATGGGAACTTTCATTATTAAATTCAGGGGAAGAGAAAAAAAAAAAAAAAAAAAAAAGGGGGGGTGATTGATAGTGATGACATGTCCAAGTTAATCTTTGTGATTTTACGGACAAAATCTGAATCAATCAATCAATTGCATTTAGATCGATTACTAATCGATCATTTAACATATTCATTGATGCTAAATAGGTAATCCTATGTTGCTGAACTGCTAAAGCACGGTACACTATGTGAGCTTTACGAATGCAAGGCACGTAATGAAAGTAGATTTACCATGTAATATGCAAAAGGGTTCTCTATCTAGTCTCTATGATCCTTGGACTATTTTAATCATAAATGGTCTGTCTGATGTAGCTTCGGACGTTCACCAATAAGATGGACAGATTTTCTTTTCAAAGCTGCCAGTTTACGGTGGATGCAAGCTGCATCCGACCGCAATACAAGGAAATCAGGGAGGCCTATGCCCAGCAGTGGACGTCCGATGGCTGAAATGATGATGATGAATATTTACTGCAGCTCAGAAAGAGGTTTAAAAGATCATTCCTCAGATATAAATGGCTCTATTTATACAAATAGCTATCATAACAGAGACCTTTGCCTTTGTCATTTCGTATTGAACAGATAAAAAACCATAGTCCGGGATCCGTAGTACATTGGAATCAAGTGATTACTAACAAGCTAATTTTTCGTGAGTAGCTTAATTTTAATGAGACGCCCAAAAATATCCTATACTCAACTTTTGATTGTGGTAGCTAACAGAGATATCGAGGATTAAATATGTCGATTTGATGATCCAAAAAAATTGATAAGTAACCGGTTGTTTTTTAGTTATATCGTAAGATAATGATCTAAATTATATGAAAAAATATTTGTCCTACAAAACCTATGGTTTGATCAAAGAGTCCCCCATTTCCAAAATGTATCGAAAACGAGGTCAAAATAAATGATTACTAACCAGCTGATTTTTTGTTGTATACTTAATTAATATTTATAAAATCTAACGGACATATTGTCCGACAAATTTCGTGGTACGTTATCCCGGTCCTACGCCTAGACATTGTTAATACCACAAGACCAATTATCTCATTAGTAACTGTAGGACAAAAATATTACTGAATAGGTTAGTGTGTTCCTTGCCCAAATGTAACAATGTCCTACAAAAAAACAGGTAGGTATCGCTAGTCCGACAAGAATTGTAATTTTTAAGTTTGCCTATTTGTAACATAGAAAGTTAAGTCGGCGTCAGTGTAACAACACACCCGCAATAAAATATAATTTGTAATTATATCGAAGACATATTTCGTCTGTTATCGCATCTACTCAGTTGGCGTAATGGCAAGGATCGAACTCCTGTCACTGACTGGTGACTGTGCGTCACCGAGTTCGATCCTCCGAAAGAGAGTTCTTTTTGTGATTATGGATAAGATAGTGATTTTTTTAAATTTAAATAACTTTATTTTATAGTTATCTAGGTAAAAAAATATTGTAGGTATTAAGTATTTATATATTTATTTATAGTATTTATATATATATATATATAAGGAATTGCACGCTTATTGGGCGGTAATTTAGACATAATCCAGGTATTGTTTGCTAATAGAGATTTATATTCTTCATCCATAGCCTCTTGCCATTGCTCTTTATCGGTACTAGACATCGCTTCTTCAAGCGTTGCAGGGTCAGTTAACTGTATGGCACACATTTAATTACATTGCTATCTTCAAATGATGAATTCATCGCATTCCGATTTATTCTGTGTGATCTCAGAGTAATATTTGAATGAGATAAATTATTGAAGAAACTTTCATCAGTTGTATCCGGATGATAACTGTCATCATTATCATTAATACAGCTGTCAAAAGAACCAGAACTCTGTGGTGACAAGGTGCTATCAGTTTGTTCTGCTTAGGAAGAAGTATCTGTAACTGAAACAATGTGTTCATTATCTGATTCAGGACTATTATGAATTATATCAACGTTCTATGTTCTCATTTTCCATAAATATGACATCTCTACTGATTGTCATCCGTTTATGTTTTATATCATATAATCGTTAGCCTTTAGTGAAATAAATGCTGTTGGAAACTTCAATATGATTTTTAAAGACCTTTTCATAGATATATAGTTTAATAAATATTTTATTTAAAATCTTAGTGCGGTTCACACACTACATCTACGTAACAATTTGAACAGTTTAGCTTTTATAGTTTCGAAGTAAAATGGCTGTGACATACGGACGGACGGACAGACGGACGGATGGACAGACATGACGAATCTATAAAGGTTCCGTTTTTGCCATTTGGCTATGGGACCCTAAAAATAAGTTATTATGACTGGTTGGTAATAATCTATTGTGACCTCGTTTTCGATACATTTTGGAAATGGGGGACTCTTTGATCAAACCATAGGTTTTGTAGGACAAATATTTTTTCAAATAATTTAGACCATTATCTTACGATATAACTAAAAAACAACCGGTTAGTAATCATTTTTTTTGGATCATCAAATCGACATATTTAATCCTTGATATCTCTGTTAGCTACCACAATCAAAAGTGGGGTATAGGATATTATTGGGCGTCTCATCGAAACGAAGCTATTCACGAAAATTCAGCTTGATAGTAATTATTTTTACATCGAGGATGTGTACTACAACTTTGGACCGTAGGACCGGGATAACGTACCACGAAATTTGTCGGACAATATGTCCGTTAGATTTTATAAATATTAATTAAGTATACAACAAAAAATCAGCTGGTTAGTAATCATTTATTTTGACCTCGTTTTAGATACATTTTGGAAATGGGGGACTCTTTGATCAAACCATAGGTTTTGTAGGACAAATATTTTTTCATATAATTTAGATCATTATCTTACGATATAACTAAAAAACAACCGGTTACTTATCAATTTTTTTGGATCATCAAATCGACATATTTAATCCTCGATATCTCTGTTAGCTACCACAATCAAAAGTTGAGTATAGGATATTTTTGGGCGTCTCATTAAAATTAAGCTACTCACGAAAAATTAGCTTGTTAGTAATCACTTGATTCCAATGTACTACGGATCCCGGACTACCAATGATCGGGGCGTAGATACGAACTTGATTGTACCTTGCAACCTTGAAGTGTTCAAATAGTTACTCAAGCTTTCTTACAGTACCTACATACAAACATGGTCTTGCGTCATTGAGTTGTAAACGGTTCGAAGGTCGATAGGAATTTGTAAATACAATGTATTTGCCGTTCTATACGTATTGCTGGCTTAAGAATAGTACCATATTCTCGCAGGTGACGTCAGACCGATCAAGGAATTTGTACTTATACTAGATGACGAGCAGTAGCGTCGTTCTGATTGTACCAACATACCGCGATCACCAACCCGCCTGGTACGCGAGATGATTATAATTATTTATAATATTATAATACTAGTTCTCGAAGACCTTCATCATCAACCCTTTTATGTTCCGGGATACAGGGACTTCTCTCTTGGAGAAGAGTCTAGGAAATTAGGCCGAAAGAAAGTTACGAGAGAGATTTGGCCCTAATTCACCACGCTGGCCAAGTGCGGGTTGGTGAATGTCACATGTCCTTCAAACTTCTCAAAGTTCTCAGAACATGCCGGTTTCCTCAGGATGTTTGCCTTCACCGTTAGAGCACGTGTTTTCAAAGCGCACATGAACTTAGCAGGAAGAAAAACCCAATTACTTATTAAGTATAGAATAGAATCGAAATGTATTTTGCACATAAACTATTAACAAGTTTGAAATATTTTGTTATCAACATCGAACAATGACATTATAATTTGATCGCTTCCCTGATATCACCACATGTGGTCGTGCGCTGACCCGAAGCGTCATTGCACATTGATTTGACGTAAATCAATCCACTCACCACATGTAGGTACGCTGTAGCATGTAGCTGACACATGTATTATATCATTTCCTATGGAGGTACATATTTTCACTTAATATTACTGGACAATTCACACAGCAACATAATAGCCCCGTGTAAGCTGGAATGTAGCGTTACTGTACTAGACGATTTAGTCCACATTCGTCGGGGACGTTTTTCATGAATAATTAAAAAATTAATTTACGTCCCGCATTCCGATTGTTGGCATATCTGATAAATACATACTTAATACTTAATAGAATAATCATAAAAAATATTGCCACGATTTCGTAACATACAATGTATGTTAACAAATCGTGACAATATTTTTTATGATCGCACATCGAGGTTTTGGTCTTTACGATCTTTATCGTACCTATACCTTCACCTATACCTATGCCTTCACAAATAGACCAAGCCTTTGCTTGGTCTATTTGTGAAGGCATAGGTATAGGTGAAGGAATTGCTAAAGTTATTTACATCTGTAATTTTTTTTTTTCTGATACTTATCACATCTATAAATTGAAAAGACTCCATCAAAGTCAGGTAAAAATAAGTTTTCCCTTCTAGAAATAGTTGCTTGTTATATAAATACGTATAGCTCTCTTAAACAGGATGATGTAATGTATTGTACCCGGCGCGCGCGCATACCGTTAAGGAAACTATAATGTGCATTATTATCTGACATGGCGTAAACAGCTGATAGAATTGACGACCTCTGCGGTGCAGCAGGCGAAGGTCTGTCTGCGACATAATGATGGTTCGATTCCCACCTCGGGACAATTTTTTCTTCAAAAATGAGATTCTTAATTCTAGCCCATATGATTTTTATCTATTAAGATTTCGAAGTAGGTAAATAAGGTTTTATGTATTCAGTGAGTAATAATAATATTATTATAATTTAAAGCAGGAAGCTGCTCTGTATAAGTTGTTTATCCCACTTTTATATTGTAATTCTTTTGAGATAATATATATCTTTAAGTAACATTATTATATCCCTTAGTTGATTTCACGACACCAACTCGCAACGGGAAAAGAGAGGGAGGTACTACTAATAGATCTGCGAAATAAAGTTGCTATTATGGCTTCAGTTCCAAGGTGGAACTGAAGCCTCCCTAAGATGGAAAATAACGAGTAAATACATAATTTCTTACACATATACTACCTACACCCATTACCATTATTTTCACAGCCAACCTTCTATTTGCGCAACAATTTCAGCTTGTTAGGCGTTAGCAAGGAATGGCGAGACATAGATAACAACTTGGGAGTTACTTACTTTACTTCCTACTGATAGCCATTATTGAATCCTTGTTTAGGGTTTAGATGTTCTTAACTCCTTGTTTATGACATAAGATGTGCTTGTGCACTAAGTATGGTTCTTAATGAAGTTGGAAGTATGAGATAGCCGCAAGTTTTTTCGCTTTTTATTTATTTTTCCATGCGAAGACATGATTATTTATATATTTTACCCGCGTTATAATAGCCCATAACTTATGTACAAACGGGATTTATAAAAAAGTAATATGATTTATACAAGTTTATATGTATACATCCAACTAAATCCATTGGGTTTAACGCGAGCTAAGTCAGAAGCTAAGGAAAGCAAGAACTTATAATTTTTGGTTAGTATATTTTCGTTTGCGATAGTACAGCTATAAACAATTCGAAAATTGTGGCCCTAGAAATTATTAAAAACACCATTACTTAAGTAAGTCAACAGAAAGTAGAACTCGATATTGCTATTCGATATTTCGTCAGAACATAATGTTTTTCCCCAGTATAATAGTAGCATTCAATTGGCAAGGGTCCATTTCGATTAATGGGCGTCTCGAATCGATCGGAACCACCCGAAATTGTAAATGGAAACACAATTTCTATTCGTATGATGGCCTAGAGTGGTCTTGTGTAACTGCAATTGAACCCATTGGCATCATTATATCAAATTTCGTACACTTTGTACTTATTATTATATAAAAAAAACTTATAAAGGAGAAAGTCGACAAAGTCAAACCCAGACCCATCTTATCGTATTATAAGGTACAGTACAGCCCTATTTCCTATACTGTATCACTGCTCTATATTTACAACTACTTAATACTAATTTGTTACGTCTTGACGCAAAAACTACTGAACAGATTTTAATTTAACTCAACAATAATCTATACCAGTGGTTCTCAAACTTTTTTAATGACGGAACCCTTTTGGAAAGCAAAATACTTGATGGAACCCTACAATAAAACAATTGTTTTTAACAATAAAAATTGTGTACGTACATATTTAGGTAAAATTATAAGTTCTGTTGTCACACGCATTCCACAGACCGGCAAACTTAGAGCGAACGGGTTGTACAGGTATAAAATTGTTGAATACCAATTTTATGAGATATTAGCTACCCATAGACTAACGTTCATTCCTGCCGGAATGAACGCCAGTGTATTTGCAATAGCGGAAATAATGACGGTATTATAACACCGCCACCCTTCACGTCGTGTTTTATTTTATCCCGTCGCTTATCTGTACACGGGATAAGTCGGAAGGAATGAACGTTAGTCTATGGGCCGCTATTGTACCAGCTATTGTACCTAACACATGTTTATACAAATGAATAACATTCATAGCGTTTTGTCTCCGCGCGGTCGCGGAGTCCGTGCAGCCGCGGTGCGACCAGAGATGTGTTTTGATTTTTTTTTCTTAATTCTTGCGGAACCCCAACAGATGTATCACGGAACCCTAGGGTTCCGCGGAACACACTTTGAGTATAGCTGATCTATACTATGATTATAAAGCTGAACAGTTTGTTTTGGCCTATTTGAAAAATTATATCTAGAAATGCAGATAACTTAAAAACACGCTAGCGAGGCTGTATGCGGTTCGGCTAGTACTAGTATAGTACACATCCAGTATAGCTTTATAGCGCGCTAAAGTCGCGAGCAAAAGTTAGCTAAACTTTTGCTAATATTATTATGCTAATATTAAGTTGTCAGCCAGGCTTATGGAGCTTTTGTAAAACCTCATTTGCAGAATTGAGGCATTCCCCTAAACCAACTATTCCCCTCAAGGTTTACGAGACATTGTTGCGACCCCACAAATACCTAAAACAATGAGTCATTCTGTCGACTTCTATCATACTGACGGCACGATATGGTTCATGTATCAGTTAGGAAGCTTCTTACTTTGATCTTAGAAGATTGTATTAAAAGTTTTTTTTTAAGAAATTAATATGAGCTGATTATGCCATAAAATAGCTTTAATACATTTTTTAAATAAATAAATTTTAAAATGAATAATATCATCGATTACCTTGTAGATGGACCACAAACTTTAAATAATATTAGAAATTACATTTTACACATTTCATATTTCGCAATGAGAGTGATTATCTGTGAGTTGATCTACTGTTACTGTCACATATCTAAGAGCCAAGAGCCGGAATAGTCTGTGTGTTGGGGTCATTTCATCCTATTTGCGGGTAATTTAGGTATTAGCCCAATCGGCTTGCCGTGTTGGTGTAGGTTAGTTACCGTTGCAGCTCTGCTATCGGGTTTTAAGCGGATTAGCGAAGGAAGAAACTATTGATTTCGAATATGTTTGGAAGAGACGCAACATATTTGAGTTATATTATAGCACAGACGAGAAATATTACAAACTTTAAAACGGCTTTTATCTAGAATGAATCTGGTGCTTTACCGGATCACTTAAAGCAACGCTGCAGTTGCCACAGGCTCTTTTCGAGAATTTTTCGTCCTTCGACTTATTATATGCTTCAAAACTACGCAACGGATTTTGATTTTTTAAAAGGTAGAGTAATTAAAGAGTAAAGTTTATAAGTAGGTATAATTAGGTACCCTAGGCGAAGCGAGGGCGGCTGTCAAGTCTGTTTATAAAATATTCTCTTGACAAATACCTGAGACTGAGATCATAATTGACGGAATTGTTATTAGACCGAACAAAACAAGTATTGATTTGTTTGCTAATAGCAAGACCATAACATTCAAATACTTCACAACTACCATCACAACTTTACATACATGTAGAGTCGATGCAATATCACAACTGCTAACAACCTCTCACGTCCCATTCAATTCAGTCTGAGAGCTGCGAAGCCCTAGGCCTTTGAGGATTGAAGTGTGGAATTATACAGTCGTAAATATTCTCCCGCACTTTATGTTACGCTGAACTGTGTTTTGATACCGTTGTCTTTATAGACAACCAATGAAGGTGTTGCAAACATTTTATAGAACTTCTAATTAAACTGACTGCAAAAAGGCAAATTAAATGATTTTTGCGTTTCACGTTTGGCGATTTTATATAGGTACATAGTTTTAGTGTCATTGTTTTATCTTAGTTACTGAAACTATTTTGCCTATATAATTTTTATTGCAAAAGTCTCTCCTTGATTTCGCCAGTTTTCGCAATTTTTTCAGATGGTTTACCGGTTAAAAAGCAATTTTACAAATCTGGACAAAATGTTATTGCGCAAACTACCTCGTCTAGACGCCACGCCTTTTTAATAAGCTACCCTGCAAACCTATATGCTATATGTATAGACATCAAAGCCACCTGCTGCAGGTAACCCCTGTAACTCCCCTTTCAGACTGCGCTAGTTGTAAAACTAACAAGCATATTACACGACACGAAATACTTTGAATAAAAAAGCTAAAATTAAACATTGCAAACAAGCTTTCCACCCGTAGCTTTGCTTACTTTTTCGTGGTCTTCAACGTGTTATTAGATTTTAACTGACGCCGAAAAATATATCTTGATAGCTCCTGTTATCAAAATCCATTGTGTAGTTTTTACGTGAAAGAGTAACCAAACAACCATATATTAGCATGCCGGCCTTTGAACGAAATCACAGGATTTTTTTAAGGGATGACCAATATGACCATGTCCAGTAATAGACATCTGAAGGCTGAAATGATGATAATTATCTAAAAAGATCCTTTAAAAACACGATTCCTATGTTGAATCTTCTGGGCTCAAACAAATCGAAACATTTAAAACGTTAATGTAGAAGGTAGGGGACCCTCACCTATTTTAATAATTCAGAACGTGAACCATCCAATAACGGTACCTACGCTAGGAAGAAATCTTGACTATGGTTTCGAAGGGGAGGGAAGATGTTTGGTTTGGTAGGGAATTTATTTCCCCTGGGCGTAATACGGGCTTCGTAAACTGGTGTTTGCATCTTTAATTTAATAAAAAATATGTTAGTATTATCTACTATACATATGAAGGGTTGCCCTTTATACTTAGTGCAGATTTCTTACCTCCTACCACCATATTAATTCCCACTACTAACCAAAGTACTAGTCAAGACATAGATTTATTTTATTCTGGATTCATGTTTTAAATATGATTGTAACATTGAAAAGTCAGTTATTTAAACCTGACTTTTTGGCTAAAATAGACACAGAAATTTAATTCTATGAACCTGACGGGCAGTTTCCATTTTCCTACGCAAAAGCTTTTACTGTGATTGAAATGTTGATTTAAAAAATCCGTCAATTGATGCTATTTTGAAATTCAGAATGATTCATCACTGGCGTTACAAACATGCATGGTACACATGTGTGTAACATGCGTGTACACAAAATGTGTAGATAATTAGTAACTACTCTCTCATCAAATTATACCGATATACGTATTACATCCCACAACGAAAGAACTCTAGTATACTTACTAATTTTACCTCGGTTCCACACTGCTAACTTAACTACTACTGAACTAAAATAATATTACTTTGAATGTTCCACTGCTGGGCACCTCTCAAGTCATTAGAACATTAGTACCTATCGGGTCTGTTATAACAAAACAAATCCTCAATTGAATTTAAAAGTGCCTCACAATACTGACCCGGTACGTACTTAAGCACAATACCAGACCATTATAATCGTAATCCCATACAACAATGCATTATGACCACATGTGGGGGAGTGGACATCAATTTTAATTAGCGCTTCAATGCGTCGTCCGCTTTACATTGTTCCTCTGACATATTCATGAGAGTAATGAAAAAGCGCTGACATGCACTGAAGCACTTCATTTAATGAATTAAGCGAGTTTAAAATAGCGCCGGGTTCGTATTAATTTAGGCTTCCGTTCTCAAAAAGGATATATGGTAACGGTGTATAGAACATGCCAAATTATTACTGGTAATGTTATGTTATCCATCTTATATAGCACTAGCTGACCTGTCGACGGCTTCGCTTTCATTTTTTTTACGTTATCTACATATAATTTACATAATATAACCTTCCTCGATAAATGTAATATCCAACACTAAAATAATTTCTCATATCGTACTAGCAGCGGCTCCCGAGATGAGCGCGTCTAACAAACAAACTCTAAAGCTTTATAATATTAGTAACTATAGTTTAGTTTCACAGTTTATAACGATATTGTACCTACTTTTTATTGATAAATAAATACAAATAATAAGATCTAGGAGAAAACTTGACGGATTACTAAGTGTCAAATGTAAGAAAAGAAATAAGACAAAGGAATTAAGATCAACTCGTTATCAATAAATCAAATTGTTCATACTGAGTATGCTATTATTATAATATTCAGTATTCATTCATTTATACATTACCAATCAAATTTATCTGTACAAATAATATTTTAGTTATTGCTGTTTTGCGATCCTTAATTTCTATAATAATACATAATTAATAATTTTAAATGGAAGAAAACGAACATATATCTATTATATTCATTGAAAGTATAAGGCCTTTGATTTTATATGTCTCATATAAAATATTCAATAATATCTATCCATATATAAATATTAATTGAATTTCTGCCTCTTTGGATCATATCTCAAGAACTTTCCTTTAAATGACACAGGCAAATTCATAGAAGACAGAAGATTTAGCAACATGTTTTCAATTATGTATTAGTTAAATGTACATTCGAAAGTAATTAACATTATACATATTTAATTCAATGAGAACATTCTATGTTCTTTTCTGGTTTTCATCTTCGCCATTAGCAATAATTTTTATTAACCATTTAAAACAAATAAATTCTTATGAGGTTTTTGAGTCACAGTTTGCACATTAATACACTGCAAGACTTATGTATGCAATTATAATTTATTGCTACCTTAAAAGCTGCCATTTTTATCAAAACTCTGCATTTCATATTTCGCGATGACATTGCACACTTCCATCTTAACTTTGGGTATTAAACAAGGTTGTAATTTCTTTACGGTGGCTGCCATACTTCTGAAGAACACGTCAATTTCATTTGTGTGTTCCTTAAGAACTTTTTCTATGAGACTGTCTAGAACTTCTGACTTTTGTGGCTGGGGTGCTGGTGTTTTAGGTTTTTCCTCAACATACTGAATAAAGTTAGGATTTACTACCATTGGTTTAGGTAGTATTTTGATTGGCTGAAGACCGATTGGGCTAGGTAGGCTAATGTTCTTTTTTCTGCCTGGGTGCCCTTTTCGCACTTTCTTTGGTGGTTCATCTGCTGGGTCGAGAGGTGGGAGTAATATTTTTGGCGCTTTTTGTGGGATTACTATGCTCGGCTTGGGATTTTCTACCAGCATTATCTGAAAATAATAATGTAGAATTTTAGATATTATTTTTAATGTCTTTGAAGTTACGATTATTAATGTTTGTCTAAAAGTAATCATAATGGAAGTTTTATAGAAATAAACTAGTATATTTTAGCTGTCAGCGATAAGGTCTCCTATTGACCCAATGTTTTTATAATACTGTGATTGGTGTTAATAACGTGTACTTGTGATTGATATTTTTATTAAATAAATAAAATTGATTGATTTAGTTTATTGAGCTTGTCGGGGAAAATCAAGAAGTCAGTGTAGATCATTGATCCTTAAAAGACAGACCAAGAATGGGAAATTGTGGGCCAGAATTATTAGGTCCACCACAGTTATAAGTATATTTGTAATTAGCTTGCTTAGCTCATTACACCACCTACACTGTTTATCGTAAGAAGGGCAGACCTGTAGTAATACTATCCTAGATACCTAGGTAGGTACTCACTTCATAATACTCTTGTTTGTCCATAATGACTTCTTGTTCAGTCTCTATATTCTCCTCTAAGAATTCTGTTTTACTAAGAACTAGTTCCGTTTCAATCGGCTCATTCAGGAAATCTAGTTTTGTGATGAGTCCTTTTGAGAATGAAGTAATTTTACGTTCTGTGCCAAGTCTCTGTGTCTTCATGTAGCCGTCCCGTAGAGCCTTCCATCGCTTCTTGCAGTCCTCAACTGGAATTTGTGAAAAACTGTTTAAACTTTGAGATTCGAACTGAAGTTATTTGTGTAATGACAGCTAATTTTTACTAGATTTTGTATTATAAATGCTGACGTTTGACCTACATATTTACTTTAGGCATTCTCTCGTACACATACGCCAGATACACTTATCTGAATTTTCAGAAGTGAGTAAGTTTGTAAACAACGTATAGAGAAAACATTTTACCTGGTTTTCCGAGCTCCGTCGATATCTGTTCCCATGTCGCCTCTCTCGCAAGTATGTTCTTTCTCGAAGAATCTTGCACATGATATAAACAAGGATAGGGCTTCACTAAATCCACTAATTTCTCAAACTCTTCTGAATTCCAGCTGATCGCGTGTGGATTGTTTGTCATTCTAATCTAAATAATTCTTGTTCTCGTTACTCAACAAATAATGTCAAACAAAATGTCTGCCGGGCGAATCAGAAGCGTAAATAGCTTACTTCCAGCTCTAACGTCACCAGTAAAGAATCGCTATTCAATGTTTGCTTGATCATTCCGGCTCTCTGATTGGCCGTTATATCTGTCGTAGTAAAGATACGTCAGAGTTGTTACGCCATCTAGCGTCGAGTAGCAGATGTAGATAGTAAGAATGCTTGTTTTAGTGCCACCTATGGTAACAGTTAGACAACAGATACTACAAACTGTAAACAGATGGCGCTTTGGGAGCTTTACGTTACTTTCAAGCTTTTATACAAATATGCATAAAAAATTAAACTTAATTTATTTTGTAAGTAAATTTTTATCGGTATAAAAAAGTTTATATTTTTGTCCACACAAAAGACGAGTGTTCTGTGTGGTTTTTGTTTCTAGGTCGTTGCCGTAAATAAGCTCTGATAAAGTTCATAGACTAAGTTCTTGATTACATTGTACATTTTTTCATAATTACAGATAAGATAAAATTGTTTAGTTTTAATACAAAGAGAACTCTACGACATCAAGACATTTGAAATCGTATCAGGCACGCACATAATAATATGGATTAAGGAGTAACAATTGGTGTCAAAACCCAAAACACTCAGCTCCATAATATTTTACACTGAAGGTTCGTGCACAAGATTATCTGTCGCTGGAGCTATTGCTAATCTTATCTATTTTTTTTAAAGTAACTAAAAGTTGTCAACCATGACAAAAGTTCTACAAAGGCCCACCAACCAAAACCCAAAAGTGTTTTCATCATGCATTGATTGCCAACAATTTGGAAACGCGCCTTATGCGGCGCTCGAAACCCATAAATTCCCTACCTATAAATAAACTTTTAATGCATTCTGTCCTAATTATTTGGTGTAGATCTCATCCATCGGATCCGCACTTTGAAGTCGGTGCTATAAATCGTAGCTGAACTCTGAAGGTTAATGAGGAGCTCTAAACCTCAAATACTTTGATGCGGCCTGCGTTCAGATAAAGAAATGAGAACTGTTGATCTCTTAGGCTAATCGTACGCGGTATCTACATCGACCACATTCTTGAGATTAGTTCGATTATAGTATACTAGCGGTGCCCGCGACTTCGTCCGCGTTAAATTGTGTTTGTATGGGGGCTAACATCTTATCATAACTGGAACAAGAATTTAAATAGCCTTTCCTATCCACGTCCACACTTTAATTATTAATAGCGACAAACATTACCTACATAACATTACCTACATGTTGTGTACTCGTCGTATGTCTAGTTGCTCTATTCCTTGTGCCGCCTCACTTTCATCTCAGTTTGCGATCTAAACATTTTCAGACTACGATATAATTCATATACTAACTAAATTATCGCCAGTTAGCTTAGCCCGCGTATAATTTAATTGCATCAGAAAAGCATATATTATTGGAAAGTTCAGATAAAATAGTTTTCGCGTGAACGAATCCTTTCATCAAACTAAATCTTGTTTAACTATAAAGTAGGATATACATAGATTTACTACTTTCCATTGTATATTTTTATTTAATGTTAGACACTTATTAATGTATAGTACTAATTGACTTGTCCAAGTGATCTTTAGGATTTTATGGAAATAAATGACATCAATCTTTATTTAGCTATATATGAATTATTTAATTTAAGAATGTTAAGAACTTCCGCTACTAAAGCGGCACCGTTGATGCAGCTCCAAGTCTATTCCGACGGTGAGTGTTACGTGGGGTGAGAACTGATGATGTGTGGCATCCGCTGCATTTACATACGTTTATGCGGTACCAAATAAAAAAACCGTCGAGGCAACATTTCAAAACATTATACTAAATATGTATACCTAAATCTATATATGCTAATGATAAAAGCTAAGTTCAACCAAAGAGCGAAAATCAGAAACAACCGTTTTGATTTACAAGGTGCTTTGGTGTAGTAAAACATTGCATCTTTTTAACCGACTTCAAAAAAGGAAGAGGTTTCTCATTTCGACCATATGATGATTCATTTTTTGTCGGATTGAAAACATTTCAAAGTTGTCCCTTGAAAAGAAAAACTGGGTTAGATGAGAGAATTCGAGGGGAACTAAAATCATCAAAAACCGTACGGGTGACTACTCCGTTTGTAAGTTGTTTTTATTTTTAAGGCAGTTTGAAGTCGTTTTTTTTTTGGAAAATATTGATTACAAATTGATTTAGTTTTTGTTGGTCTTACATTCTTTAGACCAGCAGAAATAGCTAGCAATCTATTCTCAGCTGACCAACACGCTAATTGCACTGCTGCTTCCCATAACACTGAAAGCGACAGTGCATAATATCTAAATTACAATGTTGCCGAGCAACGCTCGTTATTCCGCTAGATAATGGAGCTGGGATGTCGCTAGAACGTAAACAGTCGAATATCGCGCCCTCAGCGTGCGCACGCGTCGATCTGTCGCGATTATCGAATCGAGTCGATACTGTTTGAATTAAGAACGTTTTTGTGTATGTTTATTTGGTTTTTGTTTTATAATTTTAATGTAATAAGGTTTTATGGCAGTGAAGTGAATATGTGGTTATAGTGCAGATCAGTTTGATTATCATAACAAAGAGAAGTTGTTTGGTAGTTTGTGAGGCTCTTAGTATATATAAATTAATTTAATGTTAGATTAGATAACGGTTTTTAAATTACAGCTTTATTGTCCTAAGAAAATCTAATCATTTCTGCTCACTTGTTTATATTCTACAAGGACATCTTGCACAAATAACATATTTTATGCAAAATACTTTCCGGAAAATTAAGAAGTATGCTAATGACGATAGAATAATCTTTGTACAGTATTTCTGAATAATATTATTGATAAATCTCACAAATATTTTAGGTTCTTTATGATGAATAAACAGCTGTCTAAATATTTTAGATACTTAACATTTTACTGTACTAAAAAACAAAAAAAAAATTATAGGTACTTGTTGCGCCGTGGAGCTTTGTGCGCGATATAGTACAGTTTCCTTCGACTAAATCAACATATCTAACTCAGATCTTACTTCTTCATACATTATATACAACATACAACACTGACCATGTTCATGTAGAATGTCATAAACATCGATACTAATATTATAAATGGGAAAGTGTATACTACGTAAAAACAGCTAAATATATTTTTATGAAACTTCAAATAAGGCTTACAAAGGCTTATCAAAGTAAAACAGTCTTATTTTCCCGCGGAAAACTCCAGTATAACGCTTGAAAGTACATTAAAACGCGGGTAAAGACGAGGTGGAAAGCTAGCATTTAATAAGTTTAACAGAAGTCATGACGACACCTAGCCGCTCATACGAAACTTGACTTGACATTTGATGACATTTGTCACCACTGTCAACCGGCTTTCAATTGTAACGTCAACTTATAATTGTCGAAACCGCAGAGTAACCGGACGCGTTTTGACACTGTCAATGTTATAATTAATTCATAACTCGGCTGGTTGATTGGGCAAGAAACTGGTTGTTTTGTCCAGATGATTAGTATTACATGCATCTGTAATCTTTACGTCTAGAACGGGTTAATAACTGCAGCTAGCTTGTTAAATTTATTTAGTCCACATTCGTCCGGGACGATTTTCATGAATAATTATAAAGTCGCGTTTCGTCCCGCATTCCGATTGCTAGCCACATCTTCGGTAGGTAATTGAAATGAATTTATAAAATTTCAATTTTTTTTTCTGGTTGTTTTTATCTTAGTACCTAAAGCATATTAGTTTAATTACTTCACTAATGAACCGTGAAAAACTTTTGTAGTTCTTTCAGATTTTCATTACTATTTTTATACTTCACAAACCATTGCGGGTGTTCGTCAACTTGCGTGAAATCAAATGGCCACAATTTTCAGGTACTATTTTTGTCGGTAACTGTTAATTAGAAAATGGTCCCCCGTTTTACGTCACCTAACGATAACGCGTTGCCACTTCTACAACTACACCTCACATGCGTCCCGGGCATTAACATGGTAATGTCAACCGTGATTATAATTACATGATAGCGATTGTGTAATTCTCCGGTTTCAACGATCTCAATAATGTAATAATGTAATTTCTAGTCTTATTATGCGGTAGATATATAGCTTTGGGATTTTTGTTTGTAAGGTTAATTGAAAATTCCGTTGAAACCTCTTTAACACTATCTGTGCCCATGACACACGCTCGTATCTACGGCACGTTGTGTCGGTGCTGCAGCCCGAAATGTTTTATATGTTGTCGGCCTTGAATCTAAAGTATCACCCTATTTCTTCAAGTGGTCATCAAACTAACTAAAGAAATTTTTATACAACTAGCGAACCGCCCTCGCTTCGCTTCGGGTTCTTCTTCCTTATAAACATTGCTCTTGAATCACTCTATTTATTAAAAAAAATATTTAAAGATTGAATCATACATTGGGACAGACAGATAGGAAGAGCGACTAGGCAGTAATAGTAAAGAAGATAGGCAGCAGCGTATTGGAATTGAGAAAACACATAATTCTTACGAAGTATTACGAACATTCATTAAGGTGAATAAAGAGTTTTTTATATAGCAGTGGAATTACACAGTCGGAGATCTTTGTATGACATTATGGGAATTATTGCAATTAGCTAATTGTGGCGTTTTTCACATTGTTTTGATATCTTGGTAGGATTGCTTCAATTTACTAGAGATCGTAAGAGCTTGTATAAAAAACATGGTTTTAACGATGATGATTTTAAGATACAGCCATGATGTTGTATCGATGTTATTCAAAAGTTATTAAATGTTATCGACAAAAGCCTGCTGTCGATAACATTTAATAACTTTTCTGCTTTATTCACAAAACAAGGATTTATTATAAAATATTATTTTTTTTAAATATCGAAATAAACTTAAAAATATTTAGAAGTGAAGTGAGATAACTATTCAATGATCTGCTTACTACATGCTACACGGCACACGGCTCACTGCCTGAATCAACTCTCTTCGGTCAGTTCAATAAAAACTGGCTGTTTCTTCTAATTACCGTGTAGCTTTTGCACAAAAGCATTCTGGCGATATTTTTTTCGATCATTTTCGTCTCATTTTTATAATCACCCTGAGATTTATCTCATACCATAGCTTAGGGTGTATGCACGTGAAAAGCTTATTACCGGCGCCGATCAATCAGCTTATCGGAAGTAAATAAGTAAAATTGAATAATCTATATTATAACTATTACCGAAAATTAATTCGTAGATTATACGCCTTTATCGTCTATAACTATGAGTAAAAACTTCAAATTTTTTTCTATTTTCTACATAGTCCGAATATGAAGGTCAACCGCAAACATTCGATATAGATCGCGCAAGCGAAGTATGTACGCAACTTATCTTCTTCTTCTTTTATATACTCGTTAAAATGTATGCCACTTTTAGTTGTAATTTTATAACTCAAGAACGTTTAGAGAATGCCTCCTTACATCTTGACTGCGTCTATTAAAGGGTTTTTGTTACTGCTAATTAATCTGCGGACCATAAGCATTTCGGTTTATTTTGGTCCACGTTAATCGCTTGGATGTAATTTTGAAAATAGCTTTTGTATTTGCGGGCTTCATCAAAATTCGATTAGTTGTCTTTACGGTTAATGAATAGGGTGCATTATGTTATTTTATTTTACAAGACCTCAATTTAATGTTAATTTATAATGTTCGTTAGCTTCTTAATTTTAAAATGATTACAACGTCATGTAAATATTTATCTTTGATCAATTTATAGGTTTTACTTAGCGGCTTAGACCGCTTTATTTCCATGTTTCCTCACCTTTTAAACCTTACCTAGGCTACTTAAATCATTACACCGGTTGTTCTTGAGTTATAAAATTACAACGAAAAGTGGCTTTGATTTTTATAAATATAGATATAATCTATAACTTAAAAGTTATAACTTTCGCACATTACCACAGATCTTATCCAAAGTGGGATATCAAAAGCACACAATCGATTGCCAACGGCATAGATCATAACCAGTAGCGGCGCGTGGGCTGACCCGCTGGTGAAATTTAAGTAAACACTGACGAGCACTTCGCTAAATGGCATTCTTACCTCTACGAGTGCACACTAATGAGATTGCAAGATATTCTTAATTAGTGAAATAGATTATTTTTATTTTATTGTGAGAGTCAATCACTATAATATAAATATTTGTATGTGTGTAATAGATTTTTTCCCCGCGGCTTCACACGCCTTGTACTTTTATGTTTTTCCTAACTTTTTCTAACCTAAAAATAAATTATTTTATTTATTTTATTACGTTGATGGTAAAACTGCGTTTCTATTAGTAAAATATGTATGGCAATACTATAAACGCTCAGATTAACAATTTAAAGCTCACTAACCTCTAATAATATTTATTTGATTAAATATGTGAATTCTTGGCCTTTGACAAATTTTACTACTTAAACAAACACAGTAGTCGTAAATATATTGAACCAGTTATCAACATTCTCGGTTTTGATTTGGGTGTTTGTTTCGTTTCGGAATGCAATTAGGTGAGCTTTTACGCAAGTTTACATTGTCAGAATTGCCACTGAATTCTAATAAGGTTTCTATTTGAATGTTTTACTCTATTACAACATTTTATTAAATATATTATTGCAGTAGCTTGAAACAATTTATCTCTGTAATTTAATTAGTTACTTGTGTAATAATATTTGTATAAATACTATGACTAAATATTGCTGGACAATTCATACAACAATTTCTAGACCCTTTGGATTTTAAATTTGGTTTGGCTTATAAATTATCATTCCGAAATATATCGCGTTACCGCGGGAGAATCTTTCTTCCCTCGGGAAAGTTAATTACGACGGACAAAGTCGCGGATAATCAGCCATCAAATGACAATTTACTGTTTATTAATGACTTTCCCTTTCATACGCATATTTTCTTAAATGAACAGAAAGTTTAATTTGTGTACAATTACATATTGGACACACTATGGCTATCAATTGCATTTTCTCTGCATCTCTACTTGTGGAAGCCATGATTTATGGTGTAACAATTAAATGGGTGAAACATAATCGCTTCCAATCAAGTTGATGTCAATCTAGTTTGCAAGTTCAAATGCTTATTACTCAGTATGAACTATCTGTATGTCTGCATGTCCTAAAAATGATTTAAATTCTGCTAATAGTGTTAATAAGAATTACTGATAAATAAATATTGCTGGATAATTCACACAGCAACATCTAGCCCCGTGGTCAACTCGAAGCTTGTGTTACGGTTGCTAGTTAATCTAATATACTTAAAAGAATATACATAAATGTAGAAAGATATTTTTAATTATTATAAAATTATTTGTCCCGATGCGGGTATTAAACGTGGACCTCTTGCGCCACAGATGTCGTCTTATCATCATGGGTTGTTATGATGATGAGTGGCTAATGGATTTTGCATTTTGCTTTAACAAAACTTGGAGAATTAACTTTGATTGGATTAATTGTGGACAAATTGACACGGTAACTGCCCACTTGTACTTGTTCACTAGATACTGCTGTATGTTGTCTTGGCAAAGTCGACTGCCGATTTCGTTGATATTCGATACAATCTTGATAAGGATTGATTTATAGTGTTAGATTCGCTACGGACCTAAAAAAGTAAAAATAAATATGACTAGTTTATTTATTCTCGACAAAATATATTACACCGAAATAACAGTTATGTTGCTATTTGGTATTTTAAACAACATTTTATTTTACTTTCCTTTATTTTCGTTTGTTAATCTAATGCTCTCCCTCTGGTCTAATTACAGGATATAAAAAATAAAGGACTTGTGTCTGTTTTTTTAAGTTTACTTGACTTTAACAAAAAAATAGGATTCCGGCAAATGACCTTGATTCTCCCATTCACTTAGTATTCCATTGGCATCAGTTTTGGCATGTAGGCGTTTGTCATTGACTGATTATTGATGGATCGATTTTATAAACCTAGATCCGTATCGATTGGCTGCGCTTGTAGCAGTTATGTAGTAATTCAACGGAGGTGCCAATTGGCTCAGGCGACTTCCGTTGTTGACAGATTTGTAACAAGTTTTAAGTTAGCTATCTACGCGGTTACTACAATCATCACAACTTATAATAACTGATATGGGTCTTGGAGTAATTTACTAACGTTGTGCCACATTTATGTGCGATATTGCCCGTCTTCGGACTGTTAGACGATGTCAACGGGAAGAGAAAGGGTTGAAATATTCTTCGACCTTACACGGTATCCTTTGTGCTAAAACCTTCCCTACTGATATAAAAACACCCACTTTGCTTTTAACTTTTTCAAAGTCTAGGAAGTTAGCTCTTATAACTATTTCTAACTTAATCAGCTTAGGAAGACTCAGTAATCATAAGTATCATAAGTACCAGAACTTCTTCTTAATCACAGGGGATCTTAATTCTTCATTCACAGGGTCTCCGTGCTTGAAATACATATATTATACTGTTTAAAAATATATTAAGACAACGAATATATTTACCGTGTCGCATCAGAACACATGTCACTTCTACAACAGTCGTCTTTAATATCCATGAACGGTGCTAATTTGTTATGCTGGAGCTGTATTGGAATGGCTCGTTTCTCATATTCAGCGCTCTGTGAAACTAAAACTTAGGAAGGTTAAGTGCGGCATATATACTAATTGTCTTTGAAGATGAAGCTGTTATTTTTATAGTTGGCTTCTAAAAGTAACATTATTAACGTGACGTTATAGGTTGTGTTCTTTCCTTCCAATGCGAAAAATCTGAAAAATTTGCTTGGCCTTTTAAGGTTTTAGGAATAAAATGTTTATATTAATTTGTACAAATATTTTTATTACTTTATACAAATATTTTTTATTACTTTGTACAAATATTTTTAGTTCTATATGTTTTTAGTTGCTATCTTATAAGGGTATAAAAAAGATTAAAGAAGGAGGTGGCATAACCTTTAATATCGTTGTATCCTATTATTTTAAGGAAAACAGCAAAAGTCATAAAGATAGTTAGATATGAGTAGACAAAGCGAAAGTGTAGGCAGTATGCGGGGGCGTTTTGTTTTCTCTTTATAATTTTTATCAATTCCCCTTGTCACTATCTATAAAATCTCTAAAATATCGCTGTTTGTATTTCTGGTTATTGACCTTCCCTCGGTCAATAATGCGTGATCTAATATGGATGTTATAATATGGCAACTTTACATAATATCATAATGTTATCATGATGGATTCGTGTTTTCATTGTCGAAGTTTGCTTTGATGTAAACAGTAAGTTTATATTTTTAAAATGGTCTGACCCTTAGTTGGTTTAATGGCACCTGAAGAAATAGATAAGATGGTTCTATTCTAAGGTCGGTACCACATTTGTATAAAAAAAGGTAATAATTAAAATAAGTTAAAAAAAGATAATAATAATAAATATATATTTACAAAGTGCCTAACTAAAGTCTTTTGCTCTATTGAAGGACGAGCTTAATATATTACAAGACCATTACTTAGACAAAGGACTAAGTACTGCTTAAGACAGGTATTTAAGCTAGTGTTGCTAGTATGTGTTGCAAAACGTGCTAAGACTGCAGCTGTGTACAATTTTAATGCAAATGCATGTTATTTGAATATTCTATTGAATACATTATAGATCTGACACCGATATATGAGTAATACTCCGTACAGTCTCCGTTCTAGGACTTTGGACCTTTGGTCCTCTTTATTGACAAGCACTCCGCATCGCGGCTTCATCCGCGTATTAATTACCCGCTGTAGCCTATGACCATCTCCTGGTTCCAAGTTACCTCTCCACTAATTTTCAGCCAAATCAATTCAGCCGTCCTAAGTTATAAATAGTGTAACTAACAACACTTTCTATGTTGATTTTAATAAATCTTACTGTACCTACGTGTGTATGTCACTGAACTCCTCAACAGCTGGACTGAATTGAATGAATTTTTTTTGCATGCGTTTGGTTTGCGTCCTGGATGGTTTTGATTCACAAATCAGCCTGGTAGATGGCGCTGCAGGAGTCCGCTAGTAAACTATAGGCATAAGTAAGTCCAAGCCGCGGTCATCAAAGTAATCAATCTTTTATAACTCATGTTGTTTAATGTATATGTCGTGGCCAGTATCTGTATTCTCGTGACCACTAAACACTAAAACAATCGGTGATTTACCGTCAAGTGTTTCGTAGAATTTAAGCGTGTATGGTTTTTTTTTGTTTAAAATTTAGATTCTGTAGATCGAAACTGCGCGAATACAATTGATAATTTGGCACTAAACACGGTAATTCATAGTAAATTTCAATTACTGTTTCATGAATTTTGAAAGACGATCTATCGATGTGTGAAAGATATTAATTCTAATTTTTAAAGACTTAATACTTCGAAGTACATTCGAACCGCGCCCTTCAAAACCGTAATCCTAAATCTGTCTTTAAATCCCAAAAGGAAACAGACTCGATTAAAATATAAGAAACAAAATGCCCGCTTCCATTCCCATTCCGAGTATTTTAAGATCTTGGTTAAATTATGGTGTTGATGCTTTTATTTGGTGTCTTCGGTTTTGTGTTTGTCTTTTTACATACTTCTGGGTTTTAAATACTGTTTATGGATTAGTTTCTAGAGAATTTAGTCTATAATTGTTTACCAGTTTGCTAACCTGTTGCGAATAACATTTTTTATAGTAGTGAATAGAACTAGATCCTAAAATTCCTAAATCAATAACCTATACTATCAACCTATAATATCATTGTCTTATATTATGATAGAATGAAAAGTAAAGTAAATTAATTTATAATCCTTATCAAAACAAAGTTCTTGGTGTAGTTTTTTTAAGGTGCTTAAAATTATATTAGTTTGTCTTTTTTATTAATGGCCTTGTTCAGGATTATTTGCAACCGCACTGTAAACCTGCAGTAAGGTGCTTTTCTATCTAAGCTATGCTACGTTGCTGCGTTTCATATGCTCCGATCATGGAGCTTCGCCTCAACTCTTATATTATTATGCAGCTAATTAGGGATTGGTCAACGGAAATGCAACAGATCACCGCTTTTTAAAAGCAATCATAGCAAGTACCCATTCGAAAACGTGTCATTCTTAACGAGAACACCCAATAAGTATAATGTACCTACCAACTTTATTTTTATTCCGCATTATTGCATTTCAATACCTTAGAAAACTTGTTTCGTCAAGGATCTTGATTATTTTAATACGACCACGAGAGTTGAAAGCTTAAATATATTCCAGTTTTCTGTTTTAATTTATTATTGAATTTATTATTTTGACGGTTGGACGAGTTTTAAGTCCATGTCGTAAAGTTTATAGTATTATGTCTTTAGTACGGCTGGCGCCTTAGAATTTAAAGGACTGTATTTTACAATTTCGGGGATTTAAGTTTTGGTAATGAAATTAATGAATCATAAATAAATAAATAAATATTGACATCAACATGATCATCTTCAAGTAGGCAGGGTGTTGAAACTACTCCTCATTTAAAAACCAATAAAATAAATATAATAAATATACGAGTATAAATATAAATAAAATTACAATAAATAATTATTTAATTTCTTTCTTTCATCAATCATAATATCTTGTCGATCATGTTCGTCGATTCGTCGTATTAGGTAGGAGCTCTTCAGAATAATTAACAATATCCCACTTCAATAAATCATCATTTTGTCATAATAATCAATAAATATTGCAACCATAAATGAGAGTACCTAATTAAAAAATTAAATTATACTAATATTTAATCATGAATTATTTGCTTAATAACTGTTAATTTACTGCTTAATCTATTCATGCTTCATATGTATAATTTAAATAACTTTGTCAAAAAATCGTTATAATATAAACTTCACTTAATTTGTTTCATAAACATAAAATATTACATAAGTTTAGCTATCAATTGTTTTATATGAGTAAGTAATATAAATTATATTTCTGTTGGTATTTTCGTAATGATAATCATTAACATTTTGATTAGTAGGTAATTACGATCGATCACTATAATATCGATTTAACAGTATGTTATAGCGAGTAATTCTTAAACGTAGGTACTCAAATTATTTCAGAAAAATAAATTATTTTAATATCGATAAATCATAATATATTTTATTGATAATAGAGTTTAGAACTGCAACATAAACAACCTTGGACCAAGATATTTATTATTCAATTTTCTCCTCAATTTCCCAATATAAAAGATTCTTAAATTATTTTAACAATCCGTTTATCAAGATTGAGTTATAAGTTTTACTAATTAGCATATTAGACAGAGTTGTAAATTTGGAGACAATAGCATAGTTTTCATTGCCATATTAAAATTGAATAAAATTGACGTTTTTAACATAAATTAATTGCATAACAAAGAAAAGAGAAAAGCTTAATTCCCCCGTTTACCTGTAGCTGTGTAATATTATAGATCGTGACGATATTATCTATGATATTATATTATTTGACAAATTAACTGCCCTCCCACGTAATACGTGATATCTTTTATAGCACATTCTGCTCTTAAGAAAGTAATATGATATGGGACATTGCTACTAGTTCGGTTTACGATTACAATCGTTTTGGATTGTGAGAAAATAGCGCTTAATGCATATCTAACGGGAATAGCAGAAAATACTAATAAAATTATCGAAAATTCTTTCGCTTGTATAAATGTTATTATCACTGGCTTATATGCATAATTGAATGAGATAACTTGTTATAATAGAGCATAAAAGTAGAAGCTTCAATTTTATGTTTATGCAATCTTTGTTCCGATACCTATACGTTTTAATACTAAAAATTTCTATGAAAATTGTACTTAATTAATTAGATACTATCAAAAAGTCAGGAATTACATCAGTTTCATATACCCAACATGACATGTAATCACTGATTTTATAAAAAAGATTAACAAACATTAAACTCTCGAACTTTTATAATGTGATTATCATGCTAGCTAGAATTATGTCACAATCACAAGATGCTACAGACTATGGTAGTGTGATCAATCAGTCAGTTTCGCAACACGTAAAGTATCTTGTACGGTCTGCAACCGCGTATCCTGATTGATATCAGTGGTAAGATGCGAGTCACGAACATACTGGTCGGCTGTGTTTGGAGTTGGACTGCGAACGCCTGGTCTATACGACATGCCCTTTTGGACTGTTATAACTACATGTCTTCTATATTATACTGTACTGTCGGTCTAACAAAAGTACTATTACATATCTTCCCGTGAATGTCTTCAGAACAAGAGGTTCAGGAGGTTGAATTCTTTTTATTTGACCTTGGGATCATAGAAAACAAGGCAAAAGCGTCTTTCTGTGTTAGATAGTACATTTTTATCGAGTAAGGCTATATGCTGTATCATATAAACTTTATTATATTAGGGAGATCCATGAGAGGTTGAAATAAAAATTAAAGTACAAGTGTACTATATTACATACTTTTTGTTTTCGTGGTGTACAATAAATAGTATTTGTATTGTATTGTATTACATACTATCCCGCCCTACTTTTGTATATTAACTATTATATATTTATATGAAGATTTGCAAGAAGCCTCTACTAATGTTTGCTTGCATTATGGCTCAGTAAACTCGCGTACTTATGTAAAGTAAATAACGTGTCTCGAGAAATGGATATTTGGAACGACGTTAGTAATTTGTTTGCATAAAATATTCATTACTGATTTGTTTGATTATGATAATGGGTTGGTAATAGTATGAAACGTGTTTCTAGACAAGCTTTGTGTTGCTGAAGCTGCTAACTATATTTAAGGATATATTATGAAGTATTCAAAATTTCAAACGCAAAATATGTCCTTCATATTAGCCTAAAATGTATTAACTATTTATACACCGGGCCGGTATCTAAATAGTTACATCAATGTTTCTAGCTTTTTAATTCTCTAAAACAAAACAATTCTGCCATACAATTTCCCTATAACGAAGTCGTAAAAATTCAAAACTCATTCGTTACCAACGCGACGCGACTACGTATTGTATCGTTATCAGAAATGGTTTTCTAGAAGACGGCCTGGATAGTTCCACTTAAGCCCATTCCTTATACGGAGATAGTCCCTATCCTCAAACACACTGAGCAAACAACTGAAGTGGCTGCTAATTCGATAAAAAAGGAAAGTGGGTGTTCCCACGATCAGGTGCTGATAGCGCTCTACCAATATTGACTGAGTGATAGCTGAAAAACTGAGTGCTTTTTCTGATAAATTCGTTTTGGTGTTTTAAACTCGATTGTTTTGAATCGAAGATTCTGTCACGTATCCATTATATCAATACTAGCCGATCCGCCGACAGCTTCGCTTTCGTTTTTTTCGTTATCTACATATAGTCAGGGATCCGTAGTACATGGAAATCAAGTGATTACTAACAAGCTAATTTTTGGTGAGTAGCTTCGTTTCGATGAGACGTCCAAAGATATCCTATACCCAACTCTCGATTGTGGTAGCTAACAGAGATATCAAGGATTAAAAAATTCAAGGATGTAAAACCGGGATAACGGACCACGAAATTTGTAGGACAATATGTTATATCTTCAGATAATTATCTAAATTATATAAAAACATGTTTGTCCTACAAAACCTATGGTTTGATCAAAGAGTCCGCCATTTCCAAAATGTGTCGAAAACGAGGTCAATTTAAATGATTACTATGATTACTAACCAGCTGATTTTTTGTTGTATACTTAATTAATATTTATAAAATCTAACGGACATATTGTCCGACAAATTTCGTGGTCCGTTATCCCGGTTTTACATCCTTGAATTTTTTAATCCTTGATATCTCTGTTAGCTACCACAATCGAGAGTTGGGTATAGGATATCTTTGGACGTCTCATCGAAACGAAGCTACTCACCAAAAATTAGCTTGTTAGTAATCACTTGATTTCCATGTACTACGGATCCCGGCCTAATACATATCTATGTATAAAAACATTACAATGTTAGAGGGTTTTTACCTGAAACGGAAAAGGTAAAATCTTTATTTACGGGATTATCTAACTCAAATATAACCAAAAACCATTATTGAAATAGTCAAATTCTAGATAATCGGTATATTATCATAGCTTCCCAAAGAGGTTGTCTATACAAAGCATTCCCGAATATATTTCTTAATATATATTTTGCTGTCACTTCATTGTCCCAATGATCCATAAATCAAAACCTAGGTTCATTTATCAGTCGCCTAGATAACAATGCTCGGGAACTGCTATCGGGAATGTGGTCAGAGTCAGTCGAATTGAATAGCTTACCGCGAAATAGTCGTCTGCCGCATCGGTAGTTTCACCACAAATGTTCTCTTACTGAGTTCTGTGGTTTTTTACAGTTTGTAGGTGAACTTTACCTACTAGTCCGCTGAGGTAAACGAACATTGGCTGCTTTGCCCGCGTTAAATTTAATTTGACGCTTAAATGAAGCCAGCAACCTATATTTCGCTAAACTACAAGACACGGTCTCCCCAGTGGAGCCCATATAGGTCCATAACCCAGAATAGGTCTTGGAGTACTCAGAATAATAACCACGCTTACCAGACCGTGATGAAAAGTATCCAACTGTTCGATTCAGCTGTTCTTGAGTTATAAATATTGTTTTAACTAACACGACTATTTTTTATATATAAATATATAGATAGATATGCCATTTAAGTCATCCGTTATAAAGTTATGTCGTTAGCGATATAACCTAAGGAATTCAGCTATTAATTTTATGTCTAATAACTTTTACTTTTAAACGATCATTAATGTTACGGATTGCAGTGTGATTTATAGACATTGCCTTACAATTACCTAACCTAACCTATGCTGTACCTTCGTATGGTTACATATTGTTTGTACAAACTGTTACGAGAGCCGCAGCATCTGTGTCAATATGTTTGTAAAAATGTCAACTATAGAGTACAAGCAATGTTCGCTTTAGAATTCGTTCATATATCGGTTTACAAATTATAGGTACTCCGAGTGTGTTGATATTTATTGAACAATTTTAGATAATGTTTTGTGATATTTTGACATAGTGAAGACTCAATCTCTGGACTCTATACTTATTTTTTCAATTCGTCGTGCAAATTTATGTTATTGCATTCTGTACTAAAGCTTTCTTAATGACAATTACTTGTTTATCAAGCTGTAATTTAAACGTTAATTAAATTTTCATAACCGTTTATGAAGTTTGAGCGTGCAGAAACGATGCATGGCTGGCGTGACCCGGCTAGCTATTTAGGATTGATCTTTATGTCCTGTACTTTAAAACTTAACCCGATAGCATTTCGTAAGAGCCCTCATAATTTACCCTTCAGACTACTTCACGATATGTTCCGCTCACGCTCCGCTGATAAATATTAACGACGTTTTATCTCGCTGATCTGCACTATAACTTAACGTTTTGTTACCCAGTGACATTCGCCATGATTGGAGCACACGAAATATAATGTAACATGCGTATGTGGAAAATACAGAATTCCTGAACGATGTTTCAAGTGCAAGGCTCCTTTGAGCAGTCGCTCCGCGGCGGCGACGAGTTGTCCCCTAGCGGCAACAAGACACTCGCAGCGCTGGCCAAAATACACAAACACTGCACCGGAAAAGCTCACGCACTAGGATGCGGAGACCACAAACACAACCCTCTCTCCAAATCAGACTCCAACGGCAGCCTTCAATCAAGGAAATCATTCCGCAACGAATGCATCATTGAAATTAAAGAAGCTGACAAGACAAATCAAGCTATTAAGAACAACGATGGACTCACTAAAAGCTTCAGTAACAGCACGAGCTCTTATGAAGGTCATAGTGATACAGACTCCGAAAGCTTGAAGTCTCGTCCTGAACAGAAGAATGTCGATCCGTGTGAACGGCTCTTCACGCAAAACACTAAAGCTTCTCTAATGAAGACTGCCCGCATGCGATACGCTGACGATACTGCCATTCAAGATGAAGTAGACGGAGACAAATCAAAACAAAATTTCAATAGGTCCCCAATGAGATCAAGCTATAGAGAAAGAAAATCAGCTGTAGTAACAATCGAAGAAGTCAAATCCGATGGTTCCAATCAAGAAGAGGAACTTGCCAATGCAGTACTTTTTGACGAAAAACACAAAACACCCACTCAGCCTAAATCAGGACTACAACGAAAAGGTTCTGGAAATAGCTTCACAAATGGCAAAACTAATGGCCCTAAACCGCCATGGAGGGGCACGTGCAAGAAAGGAATACCAGCGGAGCCTTTCGTCAGAACTCCGTCCTTTAGGGGCAGTATTAGAAAGAAAAATACCAAGGGCGATGGAATTCCATGGCGGAAGCTTTATGAACTTTCGCTTTGGAGAAAGTGTGGGGTGAACTTTATGTCTGTCGGCGCAGACACCGAGCGTGCCTTACTGCGGCCGTGGAGCGAACTGTCCTCTCAGCAGCAGCCGCCACCATTCGAGGTAAGTCAATACTCAAGCGTCAATCAAGTGCGCGCCTCAGGCGTTCTTTGATATCTCACTCCTATTTGGCAGTTGCCGATTACTGAACAGCACTCTTATCGATTGTGGGCGCACGATCTCGAATACCATTACGTCTCTATGTATCAGCTAAGCTATATTTCCAATAATTTCTCCAACTACATTGTTATCAAAAGGTTTTCATGATCCCATGCCACGTAAGACTTATAATGGTAAATGTGGCTATCTTATCGGAACGTTGAAGGTAACTTGCCTTTGTTTGTCCAAAGATAATGCGAGGCTCGTTACGGAGTTTTAATATTTGCCAATTTAAAGGATAAGTCTGAATATGGCTAGGGGTAATCTTTGCTTTGTTCGTAAACATTTTCACAGAAATTGGTTGTATAAAAGCAATTGAGTGCAATCATCGGAGCACTTTCAATTTCGAGCGATCACGATATCGCACAGGTCATGGATCGCCTCGTAACATTAGTCGTCCATATGAGGTAACGATGGTGTTGTGGCGACCGCCCGCGGTCCCATTGGGCGGTCCGGCCGACTTCGCGGGAGCCTGAGATTGCTCGCCGTAGTCGCCGTGCCATCGGTTTAATGTCGACGATTTACTGCATTTCTCTACCGGGTGTTGAAAGACCGTTTCTTATGATCATGTAGCGTGTCTCATTAAGATTTTCGGGTTTATTAAAATTCCATGCCCTGTGTTTATAGCATGCATAATTTTTTTAGTTACTTTATTATGATGTAATTTGGTAGGAATTATTATAATTAAAAATAATCAAGTACCTAAACATAGCCTCGTCTGGCGCCGAGTCATACACGTGTTAGATAACATGTTATCACAGAGTGGGAACTACAGAGGTTTAAAAAGTGAGATGAACGTTAACAAAATCTACAAACAAGGACTATAAATGCAAAAATCCAATGTTGTTGATTCGCTACAAGGCGTGCTTACATAATAAGTACATCGGCTCGGCACGGAGACATGAATACAAATAGGTTCTAGATCGCACACAGTTGGCAAAACAGCGTGGGTAATACGAAGTACAATTGATATTGAATTGTTGGGGATTATTCAAATCGTGTTGTTTAAAAGTATAATATCGGACATATGCACGGATGCTGCGATCCTTGAGATGTCATTAGCTGTTTAAGTTTATGCAAATTATTCTTTTCACTGTTGCGTATGTGTTTGCTATTTGCATAACTCTATGTATGATCCTTTATTTTGCTTCTTATTGTTGTTTTGCAAGGCAATATAGTCTTTCATCTCAATAACGCATTTTAAGCGCGTGTTCCATCTCATCTAACATCTAGATGACATTCACCAATGATATTGAAATTAAATTATCATATGCTACTGCAATTGCTTTGTTGCTCAAAGATATATGTACCACCAAACAATGGCTTTCGTAACATCTTAAAATTCATTGTTAATCTGCCGTATAATTTGTCTCCTACGTCTGTTTTCTATACTTGCGCAATATTGCTCTTAGGTATGCTACTGGATTTTTAAATCTCTAATTGGGTTTGTATTTAGCAACCATTTACTTAAGTATTGCACGAGTTCATTATCATATTTAATGTTGTCGGGGACAAAAAAAAATCAGGTTGATTTTATGTTCGATAGACAAAAGCTTTGATGCTCTATTTTCCTCATTTGCATCTTCTAAATGACTAGTGAAGACCTTGGCATTTTGTGTTGCATTGTCGTGCTAAACCATTAATTTAGAATCGATATCTAGCGTAGGCGTTTGAACACCTTTAATTATCGCATCCAAAGATGTTCCCTGCTTATTAGAACGTGCAAGGACGAACTTAGACCTCTCCTACACATGATGATTGTGAAACTGTGAAATGTAAATTGATTTTGTGTATGAGTTAGAGTCGAACGCCTTCATTGTTTAATCGTTGACAAGGTGTATATTTTTAGACAGGCTGTTATTATCTTTCATCTGTATGAATGGGAATTCCACAACATGCGGCAAATCATAAAAACGTAAAACGTGTAAAGCATTATCTGCTAGTCTGTTTGCACGAATGTTGATTTACTTTTACATACTTTGGTAATTAAATAAGTTGTTTTTTGTTACAGGTATGTATTGCAATTGCAGTTTGCAGTGTTTAATTTTGCTGATAAGAATACGTTGTGGATCTTAAATTTTGGTAATGTACAAAATAATAAAAAAATTAAGAGTTATAAATCATTGCTTTATGATGTCAAACAACTACTACTACTACTGTAATATGTTTTGGCAATATCAAGATTTCATAAAAAAACGAATCTATCCAATAGGCTGTTACCGTAAAAACTAGATTACTCCACGATCAAATCGCGTAAGTCGCAACTTATTTTTTCATCCTCGTGTCATTTAGTGACGTGTGTGGTTGTTACAATAATCCAATTAGATCCAGCTTCGAATAGGACGTTATAACTGACGTCCCTCCTTCTAGGGGTTACCGTTGGGGCGCATTCCTGCAGGCGTCGGCAGAGCTGATGACACTTGTACCGAGATCTGTAGGATAGTGACAGCGGAGATGAACTGCCAGATATGTCGGCCTGTTCAATCTTAAGGGGAGTGTTGATCGGTTATTATTTTTAACGGGTTATTCGCGATCATTATCTCAGTTATATAATTACAAGGGATAGTGGCAACTGTGGCAAGATTATATTATAGACTACTTACTTTACACGTACAAGACAATTTGGCAAATTTAACTTGTGCTGCCTTTGGAACATGCAGAGCTTATTTATCCATTTCGGACGATGGTAGCCAAAGTCGCTTTGCTTATTGCATCCATATTTATATTTATGGAATTTGAGAAGTGTTTTAATGATGATGATTTGTATACAATTACATTGGTCAATCCAATCCAATTTCCAAGAACCGTTCACCGTTTCCGAAGATTCATATAATAATATATATCGCAATAGCAATGGTACAGCGGGCTATTATCAACGCTTTAAGCAACTTGCCCACGCGCAGTTGTTTCTACATGTCATGACATATTTTAAAGTTTTGACAGCTTATGATGTGTGGTCGATAAGATTTATAGTTTGTTCGGATGAGGTTGTATTGAAATGTTATGAGGTTTATAATGTCGTATGCGTATGATAGGGTTCAGCACAGCAGGACAGAGCTTGCGAACTGTTTTTGTAAAATACAAAACATGAAATGAAACAGGGAAATCTAATAATGAATAGGTACCTACTACATTTCCCCGGCATAAATAAGCCTGTGTTGTGTCTATGTATACTGAAGTTTGACATAAATTTAGATCAAACTTATTTTAGTCAGATTACTACTACCCTTTGCCCCGCAGTTTTACCAATGTGTTTCTCTAATAAAATGAGACCCATATAAGGTTATGATAATTGAAATACATTTCTTACTATTGAAATCAGTATTGATTTTGATTTAGCCTCTACAAGCTATCAAGTTTTAAGTAGATGTTTAACTTTATTGACTGGCACGCCTTGTAAACGCGAATTCAAAATGCTCGAAAACACTTAATAATATTAATGCTGTTTCTTATATAACTATTGCTAATAAAATTCGACCTTCGATAGAATTATACCCAGGTACGTAATACTAGTAGCGAACAGCGTAATTCTATATCTATGTAATAGCCTAACTAATTGATTATTTAGTTCTCATGGCACAGTATTTAGGCACAAAGCAATTTGCAATTTCAGACCACTTTTTACTCGCGCGTAAATCATGCAATGTAGCTACTGAAATGAAAATATTTTAATACACCTTAAATTGCTGCAAATTTTTTTCTCCTCCTAACTCCCAGAACACCCGGAACCAATATTAGGAAAACCTTCACCCGCTACGTCACAGTTGTCAAAACGCTATCTGTGTAAGGACAGAATAAGTTCTGAAGTTTTTTGTTTGCAAAACAGCTAACTACACATTAAACAAAATATGTGTATGTTCATCGTATCAGACACATGTTAATTAATCGATGTAAGTAATGCTTTCGTGACAGCTGTAAGAGGCAACACATCAAAACGTAACATAATTATCACAATAATAAGAAACTCAATAAATCTCTGACACGATAAAGTTTATTCCGAGATGAGCTTAAGCCGGAATCAGACGGTTCATTTTTTGTTCATTTTCACCTTTCATTCGGTTCATTTCACTCGAAATGAAATGTCTGAACAAAAAATGAAACACGAGTGCCGAATGAATTCATTAGTGAACCGATCCAACAGTGTTGGATATTGGCATTCGGTATCTTTCATTACCACTCCGAATGAACGAGAAATGAACGGTCTGAACACTGAGAGAACGTTCATTCGGATTCGGCCATTTTGTTTCGAGTCCTGTAGCCGACGGACATCACGTTGTCGACGAAGATATATTTTTTTCTGTGTGTTATTATATTGTTTTCATGCGGCAAAATGGTGTTCATGTTCATGCACCCACCACCGTCGACGTTTTCTTTGCTTCTTTTTTGTCAACTCTTTGATTAAATGATCACAAATTAAACTAATTCCAAGACGTACGACTTCATTCGACGACATATTTAAAAGAAAGAACAATGAATGTTCATTTCTGTATAATTTCTTCTAAGCCGTGTGAACATAGAATGAAAAAAAAATGAAGCATTCACTCGAGTGAACAATCATCCGAGTGAACCGTCTGATACCACCTTTATCGAACTTATGACTCATAAAACTTGATAAAATGAAATCAAACTTGAATTTGAAGCGGACCAATGAAATGCGCGAACGGAACGCAATAGGTTTTGCAACGAGCGGCAGTGGGGAAGTCGGTAGGCTCGCGGTGAGTGTCGCCCACGCGGTGTGCGCCTCTTTCGTAAGAATACTCGAAGGGGGAGCGCTGACTGAGCGATTTTTTTACGCTGAGCTTGTGGCGATAACTAAACTACGCTATACTTAAAGGTATAGGTTTTGTATTTTTGCTATTGTCAGAGTAGGTCGGTAATGATAAAAAAGTCCCTTGTTTCTTTCATAACATTTTAATTTAAAGATTTTATAGATTTATGACATTTATTTCCATACAATCCTAAAGATCCCTCGTACAAGTCAATAAGGACATACATTAATAATACGTAACATTAAATAAATTTTATGATGAATGATTATACTGGCTACTAGGAATTTATTTATTAGACTTAACGGTAACATCTCTAATTTACGTTTAACTTAATATGGTAAAGGTTTAACCTACACACGGACCTCATACGTTGGGCGATTCCGGAAAAAGTTGACTCGTCCCTGACTGACCCAACTGACCCAAGCCTTTTCTTCGTCTTGGGTCTATTACGATTCGACCCTACATTAGAAATAGCACACCTACTTTGGCATTTCCGGCGTCGTCTGTAACCAGCCTGTCTCGTAACAGCTATCGTCCGTTTAGTCGATCGGCTGCCAATCACGACGCGACGATGGGCACCGTTTCTCGGAAGCAATCGCTCTATCGACGTGCTTTGTCTTTGTGATTATTACATTGTCTATGGTTTACTTCTGCAGATAGGAATCTTCGTTGTTTGTTTATAGTTTTGATTATTTATGTATCTGTATTTATGGACTCTACTTTGTTTTGTCTATAGCTTAGTTAGTTGATTCTGAAATAATAATTAGGGTCGACTGTAGACAACAATTCAAGACGAATGTAGATTTTTTACGAGCCGAACATCACGGGACAAATGTAGAATAAATCGAATTAGGCTTATTTGCATTGGTTTGGCTTATTCCTTTCCCATTGGGCAAAATAGGAAGTAACAATTTTGATATGTAGAACATGATATCAAATTCCTGCCTTCTTGATCCGATATCAAGCTCCAAAAACATCAAAGATCTATTTAAAAATAATCACCACCATTTCTATTTAAAATCATAATAGCAATGTTTCGTAATGTATGTGTTTATTGAACTCCACTTCCATATAGATATTAACCTCGTACCACTTATTCTATTTCTGGTTGAGTGTACATTTGTATACAAATTGATGCACCATGCAGCTTCTGTGCTCTCCAATTAAGTATATCTTCTGGTAGCGCTCCATTTCGATTGCCAATAATGTTCGATTGCAGTAATAATCACGTTACTGGTATATATCATTTAGAAATGTTTGTATCCATTGAAGACGTGTGATTAAGTACATTATGCTCTGTTACTGCATCTAAGATCATCTAATTTGCTCGTTTTATCCCTATTAGAGTTTCGTTCTTAGTTTCAGTCATATTTCATATTAAAGACAAACCTATCGCTCGAAACTAGCTTGAGTCACTTTGTAGGTGAGCGATATGTTTGTTAAGAACTAATAGTAAAATAAACATTTTATACATTGAATTTAAGATCCATTTTTATGGAGACAGAAATATCCATATCAATTTTGTTTATCTTGTTCTTTTACATTTGTGTTTGTTAGAAAGTAAAATATTTCAAAGAAAATCTATGAGAGTTATCTTTCATGAAGGAAATCTCCTTATGCCCATAAAATGTCACGAAGCATGCCACCAAACGAACCAAACATCCACCTGCCACTTCCACGGTCTAAAATCACCTCACGAATACGCGTTGCGGCTTCCTGCCCGTCCTAATATGTATGCTATATCGGTCGCGCCAGGATTAGCGATTGGACACTTTTTATAATGAAAGCATACTGCGGTGGTTATGGAATTTTTGTGAGATTTTATGATGTTTTACTGGCGTTTGAGCAGGATTTCCGGAACTTTACATATTTTATTGGTAGGCGTTTCGGCGTTAGTCTGTTTTCGCTGTCTACCTGCCTTTGTGTTCTTTACGTAGTAAATACCCTTTCTTAGTTTGTCACAGTAATAAAGAATTTACGTGCCGTTTGGTGTAGGCTTAAGAATGGTACCACCCCGTCTCTTCCAGGAGACAGACAGCTTCGTAATTCTGTATTTGTACCAACTTACTGTACCTAATCACTAACATATCTTGTAACTGTAGTGTTACTAATAATAACAAATGCAATTTATAACGTAATGAATTATTAACAATGTATGGTTTGCGTTAGGAAACACCCTGTCAAAGTAAAAAAAGTGTATTTTTTATGAATAAATATAATGGGTTCTATGAGTGAGACCCGTGTCCAGCTGTGGATCGGAATATGGGTTGTTATGATGAGTCAAAACTGTATTTGGTCAGACTGGAATCCAGTTTCCTTGTAGGGAGAGGTTTCTAAACGCATCGGGCTTAAACGACCTTGTTGAGTGAAATTCTGTAATTATAAGCTCGTGTAAAGTTGATTCTACATGTTATTGAATTTCATATTAATGGCGGCTTTGCTCTTTGATGTTTGATTATAAATAAATAATAAATAATGCTGGACAATTCATACATCAATATCTAGCCCTGTGATAAGCTCTTAGCTTGTTTCGGACCATATATCTGATTTAATGTAGTACAATGAGTGAGATATTGTGTGGAATTGATAAAAAACTAAACTAATTTGAATCTAAAAACTAAAAAAAATCTTTCTCTTTATCGACAAAACGGCTTAACAGATTTTGACGACATTTGGCATTAAAGTTGGGATGGAGCGTCTTATCTATATCAAAAGAAAATATACACCTCCGCGGTAAATTTATTTTAACTCAGGCAAAGCCGCAGGTCGCAGCTTGTTTTTCCTGACCTGCGCTTGATGATGCCAGATGTTCTCGTATTATCCGTGGACACCCGTTAAACGACCAACAATTAAGCGAGCCATAAAACGCATAGAAAAAGTAAATTGTGGCTTCGAGGGCATTTCTTTCAAATGACTTTTCTTGTAGGCGTTTCCCCGTCAATCTAACAGCAATTTTCGACCGGTTACAATAACAATGTCCCCAATAGAAGAACGGTTTACAGTTCGTTAACGATTCGTTGCCAGTAAATGGTGGTAATCGATGCCGGAGCCCTCATTCTTCGGATAAGAAATAAGCTGTTAGATTGTGCAATTAGCTTTTAAGGTATCATTGTGCGCGGTTAAGTTGTCGATAAAATTTAGTGTGTTAGTTTAGAGTTGCAATCTGTATTTTAAATTGAGAACGGAGTTTCTTTTAGTAAAACAATTAACACATATTTACACCAGCCACAACAGGCGTCACAGGCGCCTAATCCCCAAGATAATAATGACTTTAACTAAGCACAGCCACCTTATAAATACTAGTACCAGTAGCCTCGTAGTCAACAAGTATGTAGAACACTTAGAACACATCACCAATCCATATCATCACTGTCACGGAAACAAGGAGCGGCTCTCACTCAATCAACCTGTCACCTATGATAACCGGGAATTATCTCAGAGAAATATCTCCGCTGGAGCCTCAAAAGGACTAATTAGGTGCTGTATCACGTCTCGATGGTGATTCCATATCTGTGTAATGAGCTTCCTGTGTGTGTTGTGTCTGTCGGGCTTCTATTGTAAACGATTTGATTCATTGAACCGTCGATATATTTTGTTATCATTTGGACTGAAGATCTATTATAGGTAATCATGAGCGCCAAGCGACAAAAGACGTCTAACCTTTAAATATTTCGCAGATTGTACATAGGCGGGTTTTGAGAAAGTGCTGTTTTTCATTTATATTGTAATGAAATTGTGTTCAGGAACTTTGACGAAACTCTAATAGCTTTTTGAGCTTCTTGATTACATATATGTCAATGTAATTTTGTTGCACTATGCTGTCAGATCTAGTCCACGAATTTCCATACTTAGAGGCGTATATAAAGAATATTTACTTAATTAATTTGTAATCACTCTAATTAAAGGAATAGTTTGATTCGTGTATTTTCTGATAGCAATCTCTGTGATGCAATGGTCTGTGCAAGTTTTATTGCCCACAATCTATTGCTCGATGGACAAATGGTTTGTGAGCATCGTGTGAGATTTGTCTGCAATTTGTTATGGAATTTCATTGGGTAACGTTTTACGATCTTTTGTTATTTTCTATTTTATATTTATCGGTTGATCTACGCTTGATTTTATGGTTTTGATACAGCATGGAATTTTAGCACCAATGTTATTTTCACCCATACTTAAGTTATAACTATTGTTAAGTTTGTATTCGTTTTTCATTTACATTTGCGTTTTAAGTATGTATAAGGTTTTTAATATTAAAATACTAGCTCTTCGCCCCGCAGCTTAGCTCGCGTCTTAATATTTTATCGCTGTTAGAAGCATCTTATGTTGTTCTTGTTCTAAGCTAACTCTCCACCGATTATCAGCCGTAACTAACACGACCTTATTTTATATTATAGATAACAATTTCAATCCTATTCCCATAACATATTTATAAGTTCTGCGTTCCTGCCGATCCACAGTTCCATTCGCGAACTTTTCAACTGCAGCCATATTCTACGAATTCTAATGATATGCAAATGATGTAATAACAAAAGGTAAATCAAATTCGACAGATAATGATTTATGTAAGGTATAGTTCTCTGTTCAGGCCGCATTCCTCTCATTCTTCCTGTTCGCTTTCGGTATTTACTATAGGTTCTGTAAGATACAATCTGTCAAGCTGTTGCTTGTTCGTGCTTTGGAGTTATTAAGCTTCGTGGTCACAATACAAATTGTGCTAACAGAAATTGAAAGGTAACTGTCGGTTAACATGGTATGGTGATTATCTTGGGGTTTAACTTATGTCGTTGCGTTGTTTTGAACAGGCATTAATCTAATTCGTGAATGCGTAATGCAAGTAGTTATATTTTGAGAATGCACATTTATCATACAAATCTGTACATACGCTTCAATTCAATAGTAATTTTAATAAATCTGGTTTTATTTGCGAATTTGAATCAAATTTACGTTGTCGTGTTCCCATGAGCGAATACAGTAAAAATACAAGAGTATGTGGTTCTTCCTATATATATGTTGATCATAATATTTTTATTCTATAAAAATGTCTGATATACCGTTATTTACTAAGAGTTTATATGTAATACCCGTTACACAAGCATCAAGCTTACCACGGGCTAGATGTTTTTGTGTGAATTGTCCAGCAATATTTACTTATTTTGTACACAATTATACGTATGTGAGTTGAGTTATACAATCACTGCACTTGATTCATCATTCATAACACCTAACTGTATATGGAGACCTCACGACGCTAGGAGTCAGGGTCGCAAAACAATGGAGGCTAATAATGTAGGCAAATTAACTGTTGTTGTGTCATAAATATACAAAGGAATTGATTTAACTACATACTCATCTTGCATTTTGTGTTAAAAGTTGTAGCCTACTAAGGTTTAAGTCGAATATACCTAAATTTAGGAAAAAAATAATAACTGCGCAAGCCTATTTCCAATCTTTAAAACCTTATTTAAATGCTATAAAGTCTTGACCGTCTATAGGTTAGTAATCAAAAAATATATGTTGTATTCAACAAGTTAAACTCGCCTGAAACTAACATTATTAAGAATATATTTATTAACTCAATTAGTAACAGCTTCCGAAATCTATTTGCTTTGATATTTCATTCCGTAACTCGGATTTCCCGAGAAACTCGAAACCTTTCCTGTTTAACCCATTTAGAAGCGTGCTCTTGCTCTGTCTCGTTATAGTCGTAAAGGGTTATTTCTGTGCGCGTTTCGTCAGCGGCTTTAGTAGGTCGCACATCGCAAACCCATTTACAGACACACCTGGCTTCTAACCGTTTATTCATAGATTTAAGTAATGCCTAATAGATCTGTAATATATGATATTTATACAGTGTCATCTACTTCATCGTCATTCAGACATTATGTCCGACTACTAGGCACGATTCTCTTCAATAGAACCCATTATAAGACTTTGGGATTGGTGTTCGTAGTAAGTTGTTATAGTGAACAGTGTCTCGTAAATCCCCAAGTGAGTTTGACATTACCCGTAGGTAGGAAAAGGAAGGTACCGACTATTCTTAGGCCAGCACCACATGGCTGTTAGCAACTATGAACCCATGTGTTTTGATTAAAATACACTATGCCAGACGTTATTATATGTTATGATTGCTCAAGATTAGATCCATCCTTCATGGTGATAATCCTTCCCAATTCGTTTCAATTCAATTTTAATGATATAAAGGAAAATCTTCACCTCTACTAGAGCCTAGATCTAAAGGTATTGTGCGGTATAATTTAATCGCAAAGCCCCGTATATTGACCGACTCTAGCCCACGTGCCGGCAGTCCACGAGATTTAAAGCGCCGCCCTGTCAAAGGTTGAAATTTGTTTTGGAAACAGCTTTGAACTGGTTTTGTTTAAATAATCTAACATTCACGTCTCCGATACGGTGAAAGGTCGGGACTAATCGTTTGAATTTTAATATCCATTAATGCCATTGATCGGTGATAACTTGGTAAGATAAAGAATGTCATACTTCTGTTGGTAGTTCTACTAAATCAGATTTTGAATTATAGTCAACTGATCGCCTTTGATGTCGTATAAGGAGCCGGCGTTCTTTAGAAGTCACTTCGCATGGCGTTTTATGGTGGCTTCTATAAGGATTTATAAATTTGGTTTGGCGTTCTTAAAGGTTTTTTATGGAAAGCTATTTCTACGGTACTTGTTCTGTTTCTGTCTTAATGGACCGACTTTAAATTTTCGATATTATAATAACCCTTATGTACATGTATATTTTATTCAATATTAAAATCTATAAAGCCAGTCGCAGTATCCGAAAATTATCTTCGAGTTTACGGGGGGACTTTTTAGACTGTGAACTGTTACATACCCATTCGGATTCACCTATGATTATAAACGATAACACTACGAGTCTCCCAAATTAAATCCATTATAACAAGATTCTGGATAAACAGGCATCACCACGCTTACCAGGCTCTTTGGTGAATTAAAGTCTCACTACTCTGAAATGTATATATACGCAATGTTTACAGATCTTTTGCGCTTTGTTATAATGTCACCGCCTGAAAGGCAGTGAATTCTATATCGGCGGCGGCACTCGTGTTTACTGACTTCCTTGTGTGTTTGTTCTCAAGTTTATTATCCAGTTTTCATAACGAAAGCTCCAAAACTACCTATGTTATTGTTATAAGGTGTTTGAAATGTCGAAGCAAAGTTTATTACAAAGCTCAACACTAACTCGCAACGAATGTAGCCTTTATTTCGTTGCAATTGAGTCTCTTTTATCTCTCGCTTTCTATTTAACTTCTGTGTATTTCTAGCTTATCAATTACCAGTATCTCCGTCGATAACTTTGTTTAGCGGTGTTTTATCTATTCAACCAATGATTTCATTATTTAATTCTACGCCATTTGAACATTCGTTTTGTTTATCAATGACACTTGTCGGTACATTCGGTTTACCTTTTCAATTCTCATTAAAGCGGAATTTACTTTGTTCTAAATAGTTTGACGTTTGCGGTGTGTTGCTGTAATTTTGACTTGAAAATGTAATTTGTAAATTTGTCAACCGGGGTAGTTAACGTATTAGTGGTCAATACTATATAGATATCTATTAGCAGCTTAAAAGATTGTGTGGTGACTGAGCTTTTTTATATATTATTTTTGGTACCTACTCGCATATTCAAGCCACAGGTACCAACGTGTGATGGATTCCAATAGTGTCACATACTAGTGGAGGTCTTTATCCAGCAGTGGGATAATTCGGGTTGTTATTGTTAATGATAATGTTGATTGTTTGTTGTTAAGCAAAGATCAAACAACGGAAACCGAGGCGATTGCAATGATTTGTACAGAGCGTAGGATGACTTAATCTATTGCTCATTTACTTCCTTGTGGGCTTGTGTGGGTGACATTAAAGGTTTTTGCTATCCTGCGACTAAATTTACTTCCATATAAGAAATTGAGCTGGATATGGTGGTGTAATTACGGTTTCAAATAAGCTGTAGCCTGAGACACAGGTCAATCCTAGTTCGGACTCCGAGTATTAAAATCATGTACTTTTAAAATTATAAGATACTATAGCGACCAGCCCCTCGCTTCGCTTCGGCTATTAAAGTTATAAACCTTCCTCTTATAATCAATCAATTTTTTTTTATATTTATCAGTTCACAGATTAGAATAGGTAAAATCACTTACATACCACTTGAGTAACATAATTCATTCTTACGATCTAGATTTTATCCAAACATGCTATTAAAAAAACCGCATCAAAATAGGTTTTTTTTTTACTTTTTCTTCTACTTAGAGCTTAGGTAGGTATATCATGTAGCTAAATATGCTTTCAAGCTTCAGTGATTATAGATGAGCGATGATTAGATCAATCAGTCAGCTATGCTCTATTAAAGAAACTGTTTATAACCAACTATACCACAGTATAGATGGATATTACAAATTCTATAATAATAAATCCCTAATTAAATTTCTTACTGTAAGGCAAAGGAACTGCGAAGATCGGCAGAAAAATGCTCTAAATTTTTCTTTACCTAATCTTATTTTCCGATCAATTTAAAACAATTCCATAATTCACGGCTTCTAATCTTACTAATTCTAAGACAAATGTAGAGTAGTATAAATCATTGATTCTAATCTCGTTCGACCAATAATATAGATTTATACGCTAATTTATGACTTCAAATCAAATGAGAATTAAATCTAATAAAAAATAACATAAATAACACCAAACGATTAAATTTATAAAACATACTATTCGGGCCCGATATTTTATGTCTTATAATTTCTGTTATCTCAAGTAATATATATTTGTCTAATACAGAACTAGTTATACTAGAGAAATTACGGGTTGATAAATAGTTTTGATCGTTGGTATGAATGTTAAATAAGATGTTAGTTGATAGAATTAATAATAAAGTATTTCTTTTTTATTTCAAACTGGCATTGAGATTACAATTTATTCACATTCCTAATTCAATTCCAACGACGACGATATTTAATTAATTATATGTATACATAAAAGAGCATACGTTATCTACAAACTCTATTAAAGTATTAAAAAATCTAAATACACACCCTTCTATATATCTTATACGAGTGTATAACATTTCTATATCACAAGGTTAGTTTTTTTTAATTTATTTATTATTACAAAAATAAACTTATGTATAAACTAATGCTTAAACTAAAAACCAATTATTGTTAATTTAGTTACCCTAATTTAGTTTGTTAATTTAGTTTCCTACCCTAGGTACTTCTCCGAATCGGTTTACCGATTTTTACCAAATTTTATATGCGTATTCAGTAGGTCTGAGAATTGGCTACAATCTATATTTCGTACCCCTAACCTAAGTGATAACTTGGTAAGGGTAGTAGAAAACATGCGAAGCCACGGCGGGTCAGCTAGTATAAATATGTATTAAGTACATCAAGGCCTTAACAAAAGTCTCGAACAGCTCAAAATAACAAAGGTATTTGGGACACGGAATTCTCACGAATGCACTTTTAGCAAAATTCCTTCCTAACGAGATGACAGTCCAAGCTATTTACCGTTCTAACAGCTAATAGCAATGAGACAAGTAAATTGTAAGTCATAAACTCGAGGCGATCCCGCGTTGCATCACGACAAGACATGAAGTTTCAATTAGGTAAGTACTATGAATTCAATTTACTTCAAAAGGTCTTTTGTTACATTCATTTAAATGCCTCTTGAAATTCTGTCATCGATTATTTTTTGATGCAGAGGTGGATTCTGGTAGATACAGGAGAAATGAAAACAGAAAACAATTAAATGAGTATAAATACATTTTGTTGGATAATTCACACTCGGTACTCGGCACTTATTAAGAGGATCTAGCTTTGTGGCTGTTTCATATAACGATTTCCCACAACGATTCTCCAGCTGATTACACCTCTGTAACAATTCGAGGAAGCCACTTCAATCCTTTCACACATTGCAATTTAGTAGTCAAGACAAGAGACTAACCGTCCGTAAGGCTCGCAACGCAAAATAAGTGAAACTCGCGATAACATTGCTTTTTTTTTAATTTATATGTTTCACTTTTACGAATGTTTAATTAAGTCCTTAAATTAAAACACGTTACAAGATTCACAAATTACAAGCCATATTGTCATCTCAAAATTACACAAAATTATAGAAAAATGATTTGTTTCCGACTCTAATTTATTTTAAAAATATATCGATATTTAAGAAATCTAACGGAAAAGTCCCCGGCGCTCATAAAATACCAGAAGATGGTCATCTAATGTTTGACGCAAGTACGTGTGAACAGCCTATCATCAAGATCCAAGATCTTAATCACAGGTTAGGTGGCTTCTGATTAATGTTCGTGGAAGGAGCGTGACGATGTCACCGCTCACCAGGCAGCTAGGAACGGGTTACGAAGGAAATGCCCGTTCATGATGAACACACGGACGCACCTGATTGATGTCTTTATTTAACAAAATTATTTTCACGCTAATGGTGCAGATTGACCGTTATGCTGCGTGATTTCTGCTTGTAATCATCTGATTTCTACGTTATCTTGATGAAGCTAACCTGGTTTATAAATCGATGTTTATGTGTGAATTTCCACTTCTGTTTTATTCATTTTATACCTTTTGCGAACTATCGGATTTGATTTTTGTATTTCCGCTGGCGAAAGCTCGCGTGATAATCGTCATATAAATCATATAATCAAATCTTATTTACTGTTTAAACATAGTCTTAAATTTCATTGTAAGCTCCGCCAGTTTTATGCGTTAACAACGTGTCTTTCGTTGATTCATTGCTGAGCGCGACCATTCATTCTCAATCATACATATTCAGTTGTGGCTTAGGTTTCGGATTTATACCTTTACTTGACTGAGCAGTGCTGTGGCGTTTTGTGCTGGCTTATTAATTGTACCACCCTCTCTTACCATGGGTGTCGTAAATTTACTGATATACCACAAAAGGGCTTGCAGCGTCGCTCTATGTACCTACTATGGGGTCTATTCATATAACAGTTTAGTTTTCGTTTAAAGTTTTGTCTGTTTTGATAGTTAGATTAATATGCAAATACCATGTCGCTCAAGTCGCGCAAGAGATATTGATTATTGATATATAAATGAGTGAATTCTCAAGAAACGCTGCGATCAGCCACCCGCCTAGCGCTGTGATTATTCCGAATTTCTCCCTACATAAGCCTACAATACTCTGGTTTGTTGTTATGATGATTTGACTAAGCAGTGGTTTTCCCCGCAGGCGCGGTCTGAAGAGCAGTTGGCGTGTGAGAAGGAATGGCTTCAGGCGGGACACATGTGGCTGGCGCACCGCGGCGGGTTCACGGCCGTGGTGCGGGAGGGCGAGGCGGACCCCGGCCGGGCCAGGGTGCGCGTGCTGCAGACTGGCGAGCTCATTGTCGTTGATGAAGATGACTTGGAAAAGGTGAGTTTAGTAGGCGCGGTCTGAGGAGCAGTTGGCGTGTGAGAAGGAATGGCTTCAGGCGGATCAAATGTTGCTAGCTTACCGCTATTTATTAATATTGATGATTGTGGCTTTAATATTGTTTTATTGATCTGTCAATTATAACTAAAGTAAGGTTCCAAATTGTATGTATGTGTGCTTTAACAAATAACAGTTCTTTGAAGGCAGTCTGATATTTTGTGGCGTTGTGATCCCGGGCTGCTGGTTTAAATAGAACCACGGAAATTAACAAACTACTTCGAGTATTTACTCATTAAAGACTTTAAACTAAAACCTGATAACCATAAAACTGAATATTTCCAGGCCAACCCTCCCCAACTTGAACGCTGCGAAGACATCGCTTCCCTCCGCTGCCTGAACGAGTGCGGCGCCCTAAACGTGCTCCGCTCGCGCTTCGCCGCCGGCCTGCCCCACGCCCGCGCCGGTCATGCGCTCCTGGTACTGGGGCCGCCCAAACGCACCGCTCCCATCTACACTGACAAGGTGAGAGAAACAGAAAGAGAGAGAGAGTGATCGTGGACGAATGTGGGGCTAATATAAGTACTCCGCTTTAAATCGCATTCTAAATTCAGCAAGTGACAACGTCATGTCATTATAGTCTAGTTTCTGGTAACGCACAATATATCATTCTCCTGATAGGATCAATTGCGGTATTTCTCTCATGACATGCTCTTTCGAACTCCCCCTTTACCAAATCCTCCAACTGCCGAGGTCACTCCGTGAAGCCTGCGATGACCCCAGGACGATTCTGAGCTTCTGGTCGGAGTTAGGCTGGTTACACTAGCGGACCAACCACGCACAAAGGACCAAATTTGAGTCCAATTGCGGAAAAAGGAGTCCCCAAACTAAACTAAAACTCCCTCTTTACGCATAATTGTCACGCGAGTAACCGGATGCGATTGTAAAACTGTAAAAACTGCGATGAAATAAATAACAACCCTTTATTTTTGTCGGGAACTTAAAACATACCCAAAGAAACGTGAATAAGTTATTCGCAAAAGAGAGTAACTGAATTTGTTGTTTATAGGAAGTCGCCTTACAAAATAACTTGCACCCATAACTTTCTGTCGGATACTTTCTTGGACGCTAACTGCTTTTTATCGTCTCCGATGAGATCACTAACCAGCCTCCGTAAAAGGACATTTCACGAGTTATCATCCCACCTACGTTCTTTTGAACTCATTACACTCATTAGTGTAATATAGTCGTCAATTCGACAGTTTATATGGTTGTCACGTTAATATGGCTAAATTAATGTCTTATCGTGGCGGAATGCTTAATATTTTTGCCAGGTTATGGCGCTTCGCCATTTTAGGGGGTAGAGATATTGGATAAGTATTTTGGTAAGGATTTTCTTTAATTTAGTGGAGCTAAATTATGGCTATGAGTCTCACTTACAATTAAAACAAAAAGAAAAAATGTTCTCATTATTCACTAAGACAATAATAAAATACAACTTCTATTTGAACTTAACCTTTTTAAGGACCTTGCGATAGTGTTTCAACTTTAGTTTAATAGAAGGTTAAGGAAAGGTGTGATATTTTTATGGACACTTCAAGAGCGTAACGCGCTAGCAAACCCGAATGGAAATAAATAAAATGAAATAATCGTAAATCGGAATGTTCCAAAGATAGTTTTAATAACGCGATTAAATAGCTATGCTATATTATGTAAATTTCTTGATAGCCTTTTCATTATTACCCAATGTCCTCAGGTAAAAATGCTACTGGCAATATTTCTGGTTCAGCCTTTTAACGAAGGTCTTTAACATTTTACGATAGACAATATTTTACTGCTGTTTAGCAACTCGTAAAATGTATTTAAATCCTGTCCCATAGCATAGCTATATTACTTTAATCGATGCAAACATAGATCAGGAACTAAGAATTTAAATAGTTTAATAAATAAATTAATAAAATAAAAATAGACAATTCACACAGCAACGTCTAGAGTCTAGCACCGTGGTAAGCCCGTAGCTTGTGTTTCGGGTGCTAGATGTCTTATACATATACTTAATATAATATACTTTTTGACAACATACGCGGTGTAGCGTGGTACTAATCGTAGGCATGTGGCGTCTATACATGTTTTCTTTTACCTATCTATATTATAATACCAATAATCAAGCAATCATAATTGCAAGACAACAAGCTGTAAATGCACTGCATAGTTTGGTTAGGACTAGATAATGTCGATTCGATAGACATGCAATATTAATTCCATTGATTTGATTGGCAAGCAATACGATAAATAATTTTGAACATTATTCGAGTTGAGTTTGTTGTTGTCTTTTGTCCATTATTTTGCCTCGGGTATAGCACCTGGAACATAAATCGGATTGATACATATTTAGCAAATAATCTAGGTTGGTAAATCAATTTTAAGATTATGCAAGCCGACTTTATCTCGTGAACTGTAGAAGTATCTAGTTCAAATTTTAACTATACTTATATCATCAGACCCTTTAAGGTGTGAAAAAATAATAATAAACGGTGTATTGATTTCAGGCTGCTTTCCGTAAAGTATTGAAAGAAACGTATCCATATATTTTTTTCAAATAAAATCTATTATGTAATTAAATTTAAAAAGTATGAACTCAAATTAGGTTGCAATTATTTATTTATTTATTTATTTATTTATTTTATTTAAACATTTTAGAGAAACTTACAGCTAATAATAATTATAATACAAAACATATAATGCATGATGTTCATCATGCATTGCGAAAGCTAATTACAAGTTCCCGCATATAGAAACTGAAAATATTTTAAACTTAAAGTTTGTGGACATAAAAGCCAATGCAAAAGTAAGCTACAAAGCCAATGTATCAATTACACAAAATATATAACAATAATAAAGAACTACACTACTACATACATATGAATAGAAATAGAAAAATATTAATTATAAACAGTAAAAGCAAAATATAATATGTAAGTATTAATATAATAAATCTATTATACTATCTAGATTGTACTAAAAACTAAAAACTACCTTTGAAAAATCTACCACCTAAGATATTTTTAACTTTCAATGATGAAGTGTTAAAAATATCTATATCAACATCTGCAGCCCCCAGTCTGTTTAACAGGTTACTAGCGCGAATAAAGAAGGCATTTTGCCTATAATTAGTCTTGACTATAGGCACATGTAAAACATTAGGTCTTCTCAATGCAGCCCTGCTCGCACGTAAACCTAGCAGCTCAAGAAGCTCCGGGCAGTCGACAGAACCATTCGCAATGTTCAGAAGATAAGTAACATCTGCTATTTGTCTTCTTTCATATAACGGAAGAAAATGAAACCTTCGACATCTAGTTGAATAATTTGGGAGAAAGATTTGGGCTTTAAACTGTAGGTATCGCAAAAACTTTTTCTGGATTCGTTCCAACCTCGTGGAGTAGATATCGTACCGAGGGTTCCATATCTGGGACGCGTACTCCAAGTGGCTGCGAACGAATGAACAGTAGAGAATTTTAAACGTTTTTATATTAGTAAATTCAGAGCACATTCTGAAAACAAAACCAAGTGCTCGAGAAGCTTTATTTATTAAATTATTTATATGTTCATCGAATAACAATTTTTTATCAAAAAATACACCAAGATCCTTAATTGTCTCGACTCTTGTAAGCGAACAGTTATGCAACATGTAACTAAATATTTGAGCTATTGGTTTCCGTGTAAAGGTACACACATAACATTTAGATACGTTTAGATCTAACTTATTTGAGATGCAATAATTTTGGAACCTATTAAGGTCTTCCTGCAAAAGGGCGCAATCACTGAATTTATTAATTTTATATAATATTTTCATGTCATCCGCATATAATAAAATTTTTGAATTATGAAAACATGTCGAAATGTCGTTTACAAAAATAGCAAAGAGTAAGGGACCTAATAAGGATCCTTGGGGAACTCCAGAGGGTATGCACATAGTAGATGATCTGTAACCACCAAGTACAACAGTCTGGCATCTATTCTCAACATATGACACAAACCATCTAAATAAGTTTCCTCGAATTCCCATAAGTTGCAATTTCTTCAAAAGTAAAATATGATCAATTCGATCAAAACATTTGCTATAATCAGTATAAATTATATCAACCTGTGACGGTTCTGACATAGAACTAGAAAGAAACTCAGTACATAATAAAAGGTTAGAAGTAGTTGATCTACCTTTCATAAAGCCATGCTGTTCCGGTGCGAGATCTTGCCTAATGGCTGCATACAATTGACGATGTACAATTTTTTCCAGGACCTTTGCGAAAAGACATAACTTTGAGATAGGTCTATAATTCTCAATAACATTTTTGGGACCTTTTTTATGGACGGGAGTTACGAAAGCAGATTTCCAGATACCAGGTACCACACCCTCTGTCAACGAACGACGGTATAGAATGGAGAGTGGTCTGACAAGACTTCCAGCACAGTTTACTATAAGAACAGCAGGAATGCTATCAGGCCCAGCGGATTTTTTGAGGTCAAGTGATTTTAATAATTTGAATACTTCCTCTTCAATAATTTCTACCATACCTATGTCCGAGGATACCAGGGGCACATTATCTGATAAGATGTTTGTGTTCAATTGCGGACTAGAAGTGGGCGCTAAAAAAGTAGAATAGAAGTACTCACCAAACAAATTGCAGATGTCCTCACCATTATCAGCACTACAAGAACCATATTGCATAACAGAAGGGTAGGTGTTACTATGCTGTTTACTCTTCACGTAAGACCAAAATGAACGAGGGTTCTGTTTGATACAATCTTCTACGTTTTTAATGTACTCAGCATACATATCACATTCCATAATTCTCGCTCTATCCCGCAAAGTTACGAAAGAGTCATGATCATAAACGTTACCATAAATTTTAAATCTTTTCCTAAATTTATTTTTTTCTTTCAATAGTTTAATCAAGGGACTTTTATACCAGAATGGGTACCTTCGTTGCGGAATGACGGTCTTAAATGAAATAAATTTGTCTCTTAATTTAAAAAGCTGGTCATAGAAACACTTAAGTGCTTCATCTACAGAACCACCACCAAGAGTCGATTCCCAATCCAAAACGTCCAGCTCCGAACATATCGAGCGAAAATCACCACCGCGGTACTGGTAGACCGTATATGGCAATGGCTCAATAGTATGTAACTGCACAAATTCTGCCGAAACAACAATGGCGGGGTGATGGGGGTCTAACGGTACCACTGGTGTAACACAGGACTTGACGACGACGTCATGATTTGAGAATACGAGATCCAGAATTCTGCCATGGCTGTCATTTAGAAAATAATTGTATTGGAATAAGTTACATATATTTATATTATCTATAAAGTCAGTTTGGTGAGTTCCTTGCAGATTACTTGGGCACATAGAAAGCCCATCACTACTATTTGTCCAAACAACAGCAGGCATATTAAAGTCACCCAGAATTATAAACTTGTCAAGAGGGTTATCCAATACTATTTTAGTTAAATTTGCTGAAAAGTACGAGAGCTGTGACTGCATTGTGTTACCAGAATTTTCATTACAAATGTACACTACACATATATGCATTTTATATGAAGACCTAGGATTATTATTATGAATAGTCAAAGTAATCCACAAGTCTTCCGCCGAAGAGGACCAAGCACTCTGACCTACAGAGGCTAATTCCCGCTTTACCGCTATCAGAACGCCACCACCCTTATTCTGACCCGTAGCAACGTAATTTCTATCCCGTCTCCAAACTATGTACCTATCATCAAACAACTCGCTATTAGAAATACTATCATTTAACCATGATTCTGTCAGGCAAACCACATCAAAAGAATTCATACAAATATTACGATAAAATGAACTGGTTTTTGTTCGCAAACCGCGAACATTTTGATAATAAATATCAATCATTTTTAATAACATATTTATTAGCAAAAGTATAGACAAAAAATAACTGTATAACGTCATAAAACAAATCATTCGTAATAAAATATGCTGTACTGTATAACATTAGAACTTTCAAAACTTTATTTATAAATAGCATATCATTATTTATGAAAATAATATTAATATAAGTATGACGAACTGAATTTGTACGAAATAATCTTGATGTGTATTTATTAATTGATGAGTAACAATACCTACATAATAATTGTATTTCTTTGAGCTTCTGTACTTTCATAACGTTACTTATAAATAACAAATCATAATAATATAAGAAAATAATAGTAATATAAGTATGATGAACTGGATTAATATGAAATAATCTTGATGTGTATTTATTTGATGAGTTATAATACCTACATAGTAATTGTATTTCATTGTGCTTCTGTACTTTCAAAACTTTATTTATAAATAGCAATTCATAAGATAAGAAAATAATATATATATAAGTATGAAGAATACAATTTATGCTAGTTAATTTTGACGAGTAATACCTATATACAAAGAACAATAAAATACATAATAATTGTATTTTGTTGTGCTTCTGTTTATCTATAACAATATGGAATAATCTAAAGCATAACAGCGGCGTTATTAGTAGCACAATAAAACACATAACTATTATACTGAGACGACGAATTATGCACCAGGCAGTAATAAGCTCGTTTAGCAAACAAAAGAAGCAGTTAGAATGACTTGCCGATGTAGGCACCGGTATGAACTTAGCAGCAGGGTGACGCACAGCGGCCGCACTGAGCAAGTGCGCAATAAAATGCAAGGCAGTTGTTACCAATCTAGGGGCGCAGATGTTTACACAGATAGCGGGTGATAGAAAAGCAAGATGAATACTACAACTACATAAACTAACTAAGCAAAAACTAATTACACCATAAATACTGACAAAATAGGTACCTATAACTTGAGTAGATCCGATTCCGTTCGGATGACGATCACAGGTGACGTCGGATTTTTCCGAACGCAGATCTTGCAGGCTTTTACCCAAGTATAAGCAAACCCCCGTTCTTTTGCTAAAATCTTGGTTTTGTTAAGAAGTAGTTTGTTAGCCAGCGTCAAATGGTCGTTAATAAATATTTTATTACTTCCCTTCAAACCCAAGTCCGCAGGACTAGTTGTGCACTTTTTAGACATCGCGACAAAGTTCTCTTTTATATACCTACTATGTACGGCAATAATAATAGACTTATTTACTTTGTCATTGCGCGTAGGTATCCTCGCGATGTAGTTTATTTGCTCCTTGGGTATCGGACAGTTAATATGCGACCCAATTTTCTCGACAACATCGAATAAATTCTCCGCATTAGCAACGGGAACACCTTTTATCTCGATGTTATTCAATCGCGATCTCTGCTCATTTTCATTCAAATGACCTTCTATCAAAACTAGTCGCGACTTCAGATTCTCCACGTCATCCTTGGTACTCTGCAAGCACTGGATATCTTTCTCCATCTCCATCATCTTATCGCCTAAAGCACCAATTCTAGAATCAACGAATTCAATTGATTTTTTTAATTCCGTCAATTCAGGTGTGATGGTTTTGAGCGCCGCGAGTTCCATCTTCATACTGTTAATGCTCTCACTAAGCCCAGGAAGAATAGCTACTTGAACTGACAGCCGCTTTAGCTCCTCCAGCACGGCGTTCATATCAGCTGGCACGGGCGACTTAGGTAGCGCGGCCGGGTTGGGACTTCTGGTATTCTTACAAGAAATACACCTCCAGTTGGATCTCCGTTCTCCCAGACGACGATATCCATTCTCGGATATACCAGCACAAGTAAAGTCGAACTGACCAAGACACAACGAACATTGGGGTCCATCTCTGCATTCCTCCTGGCAGGTACTGCATGAGAACATTATTGATAGGTAGATAAATTATCTGCGCGGTCGAGAATCCGAAACAGTTTGAATATATACGAGTAATTACTTCGTAAACTGTAGTTAACAACTAGCGTAGCGTAGCGTAAACCGGTAGTGCAAGCGTGCGCACGGTCTGTTGTCCACAGACTGACTGATTACCCATCAACCCCAACGTTTTCATAACGATGGGTAACCAAATCTTTTGTATTATCTATTATATCTTTTGTATGACTGATTTATTAGCATGCGGAAAGAGGTTTACTTAGGTAAACCCTTTATGGGATTTTTTAACCCTGTTTCAATTATCTTCATTTGTTTCCAGGTGGCGGCAATGTTCCGCGGATGCCGCACGGACGATATGCCGCCGCACATATTTGCCGCCGCGCAGTCCGCGCACCGCTGTATGCTCGCTTCCAGGCGCGATCGAGCTATCGTGTTCCTTGGCAGGTTTGTTATAACTTTACTTTACTTAACTTAACTTTAATTAGATAAAACGGGAATTTTCCGCAAATGCCGCCCAGAGGCTATGCCGCCGCACTTCTTGCCGCCGCGTTGTCTGTGCCTCGTATGCACGCTTCAAGACGCGATGGTGCGATTGCATTCCTTGGTAGGTGTGTTACTACAATTAGATAAAAATGTAATGTTATGCGAATGCGCACGGATGTTTTTCCTCCGCACATCTTTGACGACGCGCAGTCTGCTATTGTGTACTTAACAATAATATTACTATTAAAAATAATATTACTTACCCATTAGCAAACAACGTTTATTCTTGGTTGATAAACTATTATTTAGCCAGGTGTAGAAAGTGTAAAGCAATGTTCTGATACAGGACGCTAAAAATTAAAATTTATTAAAATTATTATTAAAATATTTAGCGTAACCCGCCTCTCAAAAAATATATAATTATGCAGACAGACACATAATGCATCATTTACTAAGCAGTGACCCGCGCAATGCGGGCCAAGTTGCTACTAAAATATAATTATACACTTGCGTTACGTGTAAACCAAATAAACGCGTGCATTTAAATAGAAATGGCAATTTAAACACTATGATTATAGCTTTTACCAACACAACATACAATTATCATAAGCGTTGTTGGTAAATACCGTGTAAATGGAATTTATTAATAAATATGGAAAAGCTTTCCAATAGCGCTCCATAAAATGAGCGTCGACCAGCGCCTTTAAATATAAGCTATTAAAATGTTAATTTGATAAACATCGCGATTCCATCGATTTTATACTAAAATCGCTCCGGGGTATCGAGTTACCTTGCTAACCAGTTTCATTCTTGGTTTGCAAATAAAAATTATTTATTATGTAACCAACTAACCATAAATGTCATTTCAAAAACATTTTTTTAAATATTATATTAGGTGTAAAGACTACCTTTTCAACAATTCATAGGTCTTTTTAAAGACGTAACGGACAACATACATGACCATACCGTTTTGTATGAATGCGGAATGCTATTATATTAAAATAGAATATAGAATTAAAATAGAATATATAAATTATCTTTGTTTTTGTCTTATGATTATGTATAAGGATAAAACTATAATCTACTCACACGCCGATGTTAATTGGCGGAATGCTGACAAATTGCTTATTTAATTATACTTTAATGGTTTTATTTACCGTAAAAAGCATGTTTCGCTGTAAGGAAACTAGTAATATTGAGATAGTTTTATCCTTTTTCAGATTTGCATGAAAAACAAGTGCGCAACGGCACCCAAGTTAAAGTTGCGAATGTAATGCTTCTAGACGATGCTATTAGCTTAAAAATAATAAAAATACTTAAATAAATAATACCTACTGGACAATTTTACACAGCGACATCTAGCCCCGTGGTAAGCACGAAGCTTGTGTTACGTGTGCTAGATTTCTGATATACTTAATATATAATATACATACATAGATAGATATTTTTTATTATACATAATAACACCCGGAACAAATATTTGCAGATCATACAAATTGTTGTTCCAAGGCGGGAATCGAATCCGCAACTATTTTTCTTACAATTTACACAAGCTTACCACGGGGCTAGATGTAGCTGTATGATGACAGTCCAGCAATATATATTTATTTTATATGAATAATATTAAATCATTCTCTAATTCTAATGGTCCTCTTTACAGGTCGGGCTCCGGTAAAACGTCTGCGATGCGTCACTGCATATGGTACTTGGCCAGCGCCTACCCCGCGCAGGGCTCCAAGCTGACCCCTGAGAAGATGGACGCCGCTTTCGATGTGCTGCATTCTTTTGGATCCTCTAGGTAAGGAAACTTATTTTCTACTTGGTATAATTGTTTTCGCAATAAAGAAGAGGCTTTTAGCAGTGGATGTCTACGGGATGCCATGATGATAGTTGTTTGTATTTTAGATATTTCTACTGTGTAACCTTGGTATGTCCTGCATTAGGTCTTAGAGGAGTAACCAACATGCTTACCAGGGTTAGTGATCGTTATGGTACGATACGTAGAACGACGAACGACACATTCTGGTATATATAAACTACTTGGTCGGTTTGTCGATAACAACGGGAAGAAAAGGGGTGGCACTATTCTTTGGCCGTTACCACATGGCATTATAAAATCCTTCAAGAAGTTAGTTTTACACGCATGTATTTTTAGCTTATTGCACTATTTTAGTGACTGTATTCCTATAACCAAAACTACATATATTTTGGTTTCGCAAGTTTTGGTTGAGCGACTTTGTGTTTGAATACAAAAATATAGACAGACCCAAAACTATAGGAATAGAAGCACATAAGTTACACACACACGATTGGTCTAGGTTAAATGACATAAACTGTCATAGAAACGTTCTATTTATAGTATGCTTGTTTCCAGGACGGGTTCGAACATGCACGCCTCTCGGTTCGTGTCGCTGACGTCGCTGGACTTCGACGGCGGCGGCGCGCTGGTGTCCGCCTCTGTGCAGACCCTGCTGCCGGACTTGAAGCCCGGCCAGAGTCAGCTGCGGGCGCTACATACGTGAGGAACCACATTATAGTAGACATACACATAGACATACATTTATTTGCTACTCACATACAATACAAAACATTTAGCACAAAATTAACAAAAACTAGAAAGGAAATTAACAATAGTACAACTTCATTTGGCTATATCTTGAATTAAGAATAAGAATAATAGGACCTAAATTAAACTAGGTATAAACTTGTTTGAAAGTGAAATAGGTTAGTATAAACTTATACTAAATACTTATAAAAATTAATAAAAGACAAAGTAAGATGAACTGAATTTGCACGTAAAAACACTAAGTAAGATTTACTAAATTTGCATAAAGCGGTACCGTATTTAATTGCTGGGTTAATTGCCATGGTTCAAAAATTCACAGCTTTGTAGCCATGACAACTCAATATCTCACCTGAAACCCACAAATTATGAAATAAAAATATTTATTTTACGGTTCATGAGATATTGTGTATTTTTTTAATCAGGATTAAAAATTTTATATCTAATTCATTTTCAAGACTATTCCACGGCTGCGACGGCCGACTCCGCCGAGAGTTGCTTCTCGACCAATCACCGATCAGCACTCCGAACCCCTTCATCGCTTCAAGCGAGAAGACGGAGTCGCCCGCCGAGTTCTCAGCGCTGAAGGAAGCGCTGCAGCTGCTGAATATCACGGAACAAGAGCAAATGGCCGTGTGGAGGATAATGGCCGCCGTCTGTCATTTGGGATGGGCTGGCGCTGTCAAAGGTAACTATGAAAGAAATGAAAGAAAGAATTACTTTATTGTACGCCATTAATAAAAAAACTTAAATAATAAGTAGCTAGATACAAAATATGATAATGGGACAATTGGCGGCCTTATCGCTAAAAGCGATCTCTTCCAGGCAAGACTCCCCAATAGTACTCATTATAAGTCCTGGGAGAAGTATTTTCATCACCGCGCTTAACAGAAGTTTGGTTTCGCAGTCCGTTGGCACAGAACACATAACGACATTGCTGGCAGTTTTCTAGTAGGTACCTACTCGTATTAAATTTCTTAGTCAAATATGGGATGGTACTGTTCTCATGCCAGCACTACACGGCATAAGAATATTATCTAAACAACCTTAAACCCATTGTATGTCATAGGCTGATTAGTATAAGTCTCTCAAGCTTAATTTGATGTGGCATAATCGTAAGTCAATATAACAAAAATCATACAAGTCACTTACGATACGATATTATCATGGTTTCTAGAGTTGATAATCCTGGTGATTTAAAATATTCTATTACGCTCAATCTAATCTCTGTTTCGTACTTCCAGCCAACACAGGGTCCGGTATAAAGTACCAGTTCGCGAGTACAGGCTGCGGACAGCGCGCCGCCAAAATGTTGGGCATCTCGCCCGAAGAACTGGCCAGAGCGGTGTTCGCGACTGTACCCTCCTCGCCGCAACAGAACTCTAACTTGAGGTAAACATAATCTATAAACTGTCTGTCTGTCCGAATGCTTTAAAAATGGCTGTGAATTCATCCATCTTGTCGTATACAATATTATTGTTATACAGGGCGTCCCACGGCCATGCCACATGGAGGGAAACTACCTTAAATATTGTAGATTGAACATTTTACTGAAAGAAGACATTATTTGAATTTAAAAAACAATTTAAACTGAATTCATATATATTTAAATAATTACATGGTTGAACCGGGAATCGAACCCGTTACACGAAAAAAATTATTATCCTGTAGCTTTATCATACCGATTGAAAGGCTTCATCATAAGGATTTTTTTTTGCTAAATAACATAGTGTCATAAATAAAAGGAAGACCATGAATTTTATTTCCATTTCAAGTTCAAATATTGTTACAAAACATGATAGTTTTAAAAGGAAGATGTCTATGTCCGAATGCATTAAAATTTAAAAAAAAATTGGCTGTGAATTCATCCATCGTATCGTATACAAAATTATTGTTAAGAATATTTCTTTCAAAATATCTGAGTACCATTACATTAGATAGACTATTAGATATACCATACCTAGGCATTAAGACGCCTGTTAGGTCAGAAGTCAAAATATTTATTCCTGATAAATGAGTCAAATTCGAGATCATTATATCCATAGAAACAAAACGATTTACATGGTCACATCATAAAAAGTAATAACTGGTTAGAGTCTCTGTGTGAATACTGAAGCATGCCTTATTATTTATTTTATTTATTCATTTATTTCAGAACCCCCTCTCCATCGAACGAGCGAGAGATAAGCGGCACGGAGGCTGTGGATGCGTTTGTAACGGGACTGTACAGCGAGACGTTCAATATCGTCGCCGCGCTGGTTAACAGGTGAGAATAGAATAGATTATACTTTTTGCACACGACAAAAACAAAAATATAAGGTGTATTCTTATTACTTTACTAGCTGTGCCCGCGACTCCGTGCGTGTTAAATTATGTTAGTATGGGGGCCACGTCTTATCATAATGAGAGTAAGAAATAAAATAGCCTATCCTGTGTCCCAGATGTCTACATGTTTATCTACCAAATTTTATCAAATTCGGATCATTGATTTAAGAGGTATGGAGGAACATACATACATACTTATATAAAAAATAATAATTGAAACTCGTTAAATTAGTTTCAATATCATATATTGAGCCTATAAACACAATATCTCTGAAAACAAACTAACTTGACCGATCCCTACAGATTTTTTACTAATATAGATATATTTTTATAGTGTGCCTGCGTTACTTTAAAATTTTACTTACTGGATTATTTTCAGAGTAAAAAGTTACCATTTTCTCTCGCCAATGTATATGACGTGTTTATTTAACAATGATTTTAGGTTAAAAAAAACTTTATTCTCATACAAAAACTAACAATAATTTCGTTTACAGGAGTCTGTCTACCTCGGCCCGAACAGCCGCGTCCATTCTACTCCTGGACACGCCCGGAGCTGACAACCCCATGTGTTCCGGACAACAGAGCGGGGCGCCGCTGTCCAAACTACTCTCCAACTATCTACAGGTATATAGGCCATTATATAACGCGTAGAACAGACAGCCGTTGAGTCTAAAAGTTCTTGAACGGGGATCGTGAATCGGCTGATGGCTCAACATTTTATCAGGATGTTCAGATGTTCACTCTTGAAAACGAATCCGATATATCGTTAAATGATCGTATCAAAGAGGTAGTAATTCGATTTTGTATTTTAAGATATAAATCGGTTTAAAGTTTGGATAAATTGCCACCTTAGTATCGACCCCCTTGTGTATCGTATCTTTAATGTAAATTTATGATGAATCTTATAACATTAAAATGTGATCGAAGAGAGTTTAAACATGTGTCTGTCATTTATAAATGACAATTAATTAATAATAATAAAAATAATAATGTTTTGTTATAGGAACGTTTACAAGCGGTGTTCCACGAGGCGATGCTGGTGGCGCCGCGGGAGAGATACGCACAAGAAGGAATCACTTTGGACGATGGCGCTGAAGACGGTAAGGACACATTACATACTGATTTATTAGTATAAGTATATTAAAAATCGATCACGCGTAGTTATTAAAAATAGTAAAGGACCTAGCGTAGAACCTTGAGGCACTCCAAGTGACATATTATTCATATTGGATCTACATCCATTTACTTCCGTTACTTGCTCTATTTAAAGCAAATATTTTGATCGCTTTGTTTCTTACACCATAGTTTATTTAGAATATGTATGCGTATAACTTACTAAATCAATGTTTGTTTGTTTGGTTATAGATTGGCTGTCAGAAACAGTGAACCCTGGTCCAATGGTAGAGTTATTGGATAAGGCGCCCCAGAACACCATAGTAAGAAGTTCTCAGGCAGATTTGAGGGAGTGCGATCGACGAGGATTATTATGGTAATTATAAATGCTATTTGGGTCTCTGTGTGTATATTGTCCCAACCCCTTTGTGGATTATTATTAACATCTTCCTGTCCTTTTCCCACATTACTTTTCCAGCATTTAGTAGTTCCTATCAATCCAAAGGTTGCCTGGAAGAGATCGCTTTTAGCGATAAGGCCGCCAATTGTCCCGTTATTATATTTTTTGTATTTACCACTTATTATGTTATTTCTAATGGTGTACGGTCGGCCAAGAAATTGGTCTACCAGTTTTGACAAAATTAAGTTTTCTGTGCGATGTAATGATCGATATGGTTGACTTTTCTAACATAATTTAATTGACGTACAAACGAATCTCAACCGTAGGGTAGTAGACCACATTTTTTTGCTGACTGTACAATTAAGTTATTCCATCTCTCCATCTATTATGTGGGGTCGGTATAACATGTCGTTTCTTTCCATTTAGTCTACTATATAAAAATAAATCGGGGTTTCCTTCCTGACGCACAAAACGCAAAACGCACGAACCGATTTCCATGGCTTTGCATTCATTGGAAAGGGCTTCGTGAGGTTTATAGCAAGAAAATTGCGGGAAAGTGTAAAACGCGGGCGAAGCCGCAGGGCGGAAAGCTAGTGGAGTATAAAAAGTGATATTTCCCCAGGTTACTTGACGAAGAATCGATGTATCCCGGCTCCAACGACGACACGTTCCTGGAGCGCGTGCTGGCGCACTACGGCGCGCCGCACCACACGCACCACCTCATCAAGAAGGCGCCGCTCTGCAGGCAGTTCCATCTGCAGCACTTACAGGTACAAGAGTCCATGTACCCCGGCCCCAACGACGACACGTTCCTGGAGCGCGTGCTGGCGCACTACGGCGCGCCGCACCACACGCACCACCTCATCAAGAAGGCGCCGCTCTGCAGGCAGTTCCATCTGCAGCACTTACAGGTACAAGAGTCCATGTACCCCGGCCCCAACGACGACACGTTCCTGGAGCGCGTGCTGGCGCACTACGGCGCGCCGCACCACACGCACCACCTCATCAAGAAGGCGCCGCTCTGCAGGCAGTTCCATCTGCAGCACTTACAGGTACAAGAGTCCATGTACCCCGGCCCCAACGACGACACGTTCCTGGAGCGCGTGCTGGCGCACTACGGCGCGCCGCACCACACGCACCACCTCATCAAGAAGGCGCCGCTCTGCAGGCAGTTCCATCTGCAGCACTTACAGGTACAAGAGACCATGTACCCCGGCCCCAACGACGACACGTTCCTGGAGCGCGTGCTGGCGCACTACGGCGCGCCGCACCACACGCACCACCTCATCAAGAAGGCGCCGCTCTGCAGGCAGTTCCATCTGCAGCACTTACAGGTCGATACTGCACACGTATATTCGTGTAACTGCCAGATACACACTAAAGTCTAAAGGCTTGAGCAGACCAGATGCGTATGCATAGACGTGCACGTACGTACGACACACGTACGACACACTACACGCGTAATCACGCGCGTAGTGTGTCCTGTCTCATACATTTCCATACATTACAACACGTCTACGCATACGCATCTGGTCAGCTCAAGCCTTTATACTTTTGATGCATTTTTGGCATCTACACGTGTCATTCTATCAATAGTGATAATTTATTTATTTTTTCACACAACTTTTTACACACAACTTATCTATTATTATTATAATGATGTAGCATGGATGTTGGAAACCATAATACTTATTGTATTATTGTTCCAGGGCACGAATCCTGTTCTATACGACGTCACCGGCTGGGTTAAAGCTAGTCGAGAGAATCCGGTCACGAAGAAAGCGTTGACTGTTCTTCAGGAGAGCCAGCAGTAAGTTTGATATTTTTATACTGATTAACTTTTCATCGAAGGGAAAGCGCAGTCTTCTGTGTGGTTCTTTCTATCACAGTTTATCTTTGGTTTCGTCTGAATGATACTTAATTTATCGCTCCCCAATTGCTACGATTCCGCCACCTCCAGTAAGTGTTTGGGATAGACACCCCCCCCCCCCCCTCACTGTGACTCAACTTTAAAATTTAGTGTCAAATTCAACTATGTGTGCCTTCGCTGCTAAATCACTTCGATCAATCGTACCTCTCCATATTTTTTAACTTATTTGCTTATATGTATATATTTTTTTATATTTAAGTGAGGAAATAGGTCGTCTCGCGTCGTGGTCGCGCGGCGCGTGCGGCGTCAGCGCGTGGTCGGCCGCCGTCGGCGACGCGTCCACGCTGCGCCGCGCCTCCTCTATACGCAGGACGCTCACTTCTGGTGAGTTTACATAATTATATCTAAACTTATTGAAATTATAGCTGGTCTAGTTTTTTATAATGGGAGTTCTAAATTAAGCGCAACTTGCCAGTGTTAAGTGTAAAAATTTGCAAAATTATAAAGTTGTTACTTGTGTGATCGCCTTATTCTTATAACTGGTCGAAAAGGCTTTCTATTGTGTTGATGAGTTTTCCAAAATCATGTAGGTAATTTTTTCTTCTTCTTTTATTTATGGCGAACGTGACTGGCTATTTGGGTTTTGCCGTCAACCGCCAATGACAACGTATTTTTTATTGTACATTATGTTTTTCATGTACTTTTATAGTGATATTCTAATGACATTATACATATTGACAATACATGTTATATTATTTGAATTATTCTTGAGACTATTTCTTGTTATTTTATTATGACATTCTTGACATTTAATTTTTTTATTTTATTTTAATTTTTTGTCATGTATTTTATTTTAATAAATGTACAATTTGACTGTTATTACCAATTAATTTATTATTCTGATTATATGTATACTTTCAGATCTAAAAAATGTTTGTGGAAAATTTATATACTAATTTGCTTATATTATTTCCAGGAGCAGCCGGTATGAAACGCCGCTCAACAGCGCTCCAAGCGAAGTTCTGCGCTGACGGCGTAGTGGACACGCTGCGGCGCTGCGGATCCGGCGGAGTGCACTTCGTGTGTTGCACGCTGCACCAACAACCGAACAATCCCACTGACGACATTAACGTGCCGCTGCTACGCTCGCAGGTAAATTACGTTAGAATTTAAATACTTTATTTCAATAAACAATTTGATTTGATAAATGAAAACGCGGCTCGCTTGGGTCGCCGTTAATCTTGTGCTACACTCGCCAATTCCATCTAAAAAACTAATAAAAATACAAATGTTTTTATTTTCACAAAAGGTTTAACAAATTACTTAACTAACTTAAAAAGAAAAAAATAGTACTTCCCTTATTAGTAGGGCTTGGTATATTTTTGTGAGATATTTCCAGTAATTTCTTAAGTTTTACATTCTTATAAATAACTTGAGATTTTGTAATTCAAAGAAAATGTCTCCTCGCTCTTACTAAAGACATTATCTACGTTTCTAAGGTACCTAAACCTAATATTTTCCAGACTATAATAATGTTTTTGTTACAGTTCCGTGGATTCCAACTGCTGGACGCCGCGAGGCTGTATAAGCAGGGCTTCCCGGAACATATGCCTCTCAATGAATTCGCCAGGAGGTAAGAAACTTCAAGATATAATTCATTATTGAGCATCGCAATAAGAAACAACTGTTGAATATAATGTTGCGTTAAACTAGAGACACTGCTTTACGTGATAAGGTTGGGGTGGCCTCATAGCTGACAAACGATATCTGCCAGGCAACTTTGGAAACAGACGACTACAAATATAATAGAATCAATTGTTTAAATATTTTTATTTCGTTTTTGTGTATAAAATAATCATGTACGGTGTGAATCATCCGTAAATCTATATTTTTCATATATGTTACACATGAGTTTTCTCTTGTTAGTGAATAATTTTGTTCATAAGAGAAATAAATTGATCTTAATACGAAATTTCTGTCAATAGGTACCGTCTCCTAGCTACATCAGAGAGCGAACAACCGGAGTCGAATCAGACCGCGCTATCAGATCGACAGATCGTCGACGACATGCTGCTTACACTGGACTTAGACGTCACCAGCTATCGACTTGGACTTACTCAGGTTAGTGGTATCTCTATAGTACTACGAGTAGTAAAGTGTCCAAAGAATTTCACCAACTGTCGATTAATAAATTTGAGAAAATTGTAAAGGGTCTTTGAAAGAAGGGTTATTATAAAATTTCAGATTATTTAAATGATAATAATGCATGGGATCTTTTGTTGTTAAATTCAGGGGAAGGGAAAAAAAGGGGGGGTGTGATAGTAATGACATGTCCAAGTTAATCGTGATTTTACGGACAAAAATCTGAATCAATCAATATAGGAACCGTCTCTTACATCTCTATAGGAACCATATCTTAGCAACATCAGAGCGGAGTCCGAATCCATCGTGAAAGATGTGCTACTTACAGATAAGTTCTACATCACTATAACGCAAATTGTTAATTCTATAGTCAAATTTTACTAAAAGTAAACGTGAATAAGGTTCGTGTATTGCCCTCTCAATATGAATTTATAGTCTCAATTCGTAATATACGAATTATACAAATAAGTTATCATGCAGTATGTTCAAGACGCTCGTGGTTGACAGCAGTAAGATTGAGCAAAAAAAAAACGATCTAAGAAACTGCATTTTTAAGCTCAGTACTCACATATGATATTACTCGATAGTTTTACTCGAAGTCGAGTAAATATGACTTTTGCGGTTCACAGGTTGATTTTTACTCGACTTCGAGTAAAACTATCGAGTAATATAATACCGTATGTGAGCACTGAGCTTAGAATTATATCTTAAACTGTGAAAAACAATGATCAGGTGCGTGCTTTATGATCTGTGACAAAAACTATAATTCCTGAGACTCGCAAGTAAAAGTTACTTACGGAAACTCGTGAAATTGGTGATTAGTCTCACTGCGGAACAATAAAAATATTTTATGTGCGAGAAAAACAATAAATTATATAACGTGCGCAATTGAATTCTGTAAATGGCGGCGGGTAGGTATGGTACGATTGGCAAAACAAGGATAAAAGTATAGACAGCGATAGAGAGTGAGCGAGAACGCATGCGAGCGGACGCCATTTACAGAACTCATTTCTAATTGCGCACGTTATACAAACTGTTTCGTTTATTACGTGGGATGTGTGACAGGAATCTTGATGTACTGTTTCTTTATTGTTGAAATTTATATTGTTGTTATAACCTAGAATAGGTAAGCCTAATATGAAGGCCATATACTTACCTAATTGAATTTTAAGAATGTTGGAGCTAAAGAAAGAAAAATATACATTTTGTTTCATACGTGAATCATTAATCAAAAATTATTTATTTTATGATTGAACCAAAGATTTGATAAATACTTTTATTTTATTTTACTACTTGCTCACGAACACGTGGATTCGCCTGCGTTAGTGGGAAAATTTTATATTGCGATCGAAGCCGCGGGGCGGAGACCTAGTTAAGTATTAAGAATATCTATACTTAGATGTTTTTATACTGGTACTTTCAAACACAGACAAATTTATGGTAATATTAGTAATATTACCATAAAACAAGTTACAAGTAGCTTCATATATCACTTACATAAAGAATCTTGTTTTAAGTGCTTATCTATTCAATCTATTCATGTTGTGTGATTTATGTTTCCTATTAGCAGAGTAGTTTCACTCTCTTAACTTACAGATAACAATCTTAAAATCTTAATAACCACGTTCAAATAATGTTATAAACGTTATACTTTCGCTCTCACACTTACTAATCGTACGTAAAGCTTACTTACTGAATTCATTAAATCTTGGTCTCTTCAAGACTGGGATGAATATGTACCTTCTAGACTAGACCCTTGCGATCTATCATCGGCCACATCGACACTTTCCATCAGGTGAGATTGTGGCAAGCATCTACCTATAGACCAGGGTTTTTAATTTTTTACAAGGAAAAAAATAGTAGTAGAATGAAACCCATTAGAAAAGGAGGGGAATATGATAAAAATGAAAGGAAAAATAAATTACGGTCGATCTGAGTTCGGGAAGTGGGAGGGGGTGGGCTTTTAAGGGGAGAAAATGGTTTATCTCGATTTGCGGTGAAACTACAAGTCCTATGAAAAAAAGTTATATGGCAAAGTTGTAGGTAATAAAACGATCTACAACTTTTATTTCACAACTTTTTTACATAACGTCAAAATGTATGTGAAAAATTCAAATAACTAAGTTTTTGGTTTTTTATTTCTATCTTTTTCAAAAACATTTTATTCTCTACGAAATTTGGTGAAAACTTACCTATTTATGTCCCAAATCCACTATAATTTATTTAATTAAAAATATTAATTTTTTCACCTTATTTTGACTTAATTACTAAAAAAATAGACCAATTTTCAATCGAAAATTCACGTGTCAAAATATTAGCTTTTTTATAAAAATCGGTATGCTGTTTGGTCATTGAAATCTCTATTTTCTGATGGTTAAGAAAAATATATACATTACCATAGTAAATTTTCTCAGAAAATGCAAAACACCGAAACAAAATTTGTATCATTATGTACAATTTCATCATAAAAATGTGATTTTTGCAATTTTTATTTCATATAATTGCTTATAATCCGACTTATTGCACATTATACAAACAGATTATTATATAATAATTATTATTATATAGGTAGTCTGAAAAGACAAAATCACATTTTTATGATGCAATTGTACCTAATGATACAATTTTTTTTTTCGGTTTTGTGCATTTTCTGAGAATATTTACTATCGTAATGTATATATTTTTTTTAATTATCAGAAAATAGAGATTTCAATGAACATAAAGCACACCGATTTTTATAAAAAAGCTAATATTTTGACACGTGAATTTTCGATTGAAAATTAGTCTATATTTTTGAAAATTAAGTCAAAATAAGGTGAAAATAATAATATTTTCAATCAAATAAATCACAGTGTATTTGGGACATAAATAGGTAAGTTTTCACCAAATTTCGTAGAAAAATAACAATTTTTGAAAAAGATAAATAAAAAAAACCAAAAACTTGGTTATTTGAATTTTTCACATAAGTTTTGAGGTTATGTAAAAAACTTGTGAATTAAAAGTTGTAGATCTTTTTATTACCTACAACTTTGCCATATAACTTTTTTTCAAAGGACTTGTAGTTTCACCGCAAATCGAGATAAACCATTTTCTCCCCTTAAAAGCCCACCCCCTCCCACTTCCCGAACTCAGATCGACCGTAATTTATTTTTCCTTTCATTTTTATCATATTCCCCTCCTTTTCTAATGGGTTTCATTCTACTACTATTTTTTTCCTTATTTGACTATTTTTGAAGCTAACTGCACTGGTCTACTACTATATTATTTTAAGTAGATATATCAGAAATCTTGCAACCGTATCACAAGCTTCGAGCTTACGACGGGGCTAGATGTTGCTGTGTGAATTGTCCAGCAATAGACATTTATTTATTTATTAAAAAAACACATAAGCAGCTTAACTCTCAGGTTACTTAGTGTGTTTCTATCAAGCTATTATTACTTATTTATTCTATGGTGTTATATCTAAACATATGGGCCAAGCAAACAAACCTACAGAATTAAAACATTAGATTAATATTAAAATTAAAGATAATCTCTAAAGAAAAATCACCGTTACCGGTGTTTCAATTCGAAGATATAAATCAAATTATTTTAAACTTTCTTTGGATAGCTCAATCGGAACGTCGAGATTGAGTTGCGATTAACAACTTAATCTATAGTGAAAACAATGGGTCACTTATTTGTAGGAGCGTCTTAATCAACCAACATAGATAAGAGATTAAAGTGTATTAATTAATATTTCTACCATGGACCAACTACCACTAAGATTTGTTTAAAATCTTCTTAAAAATACATCTATACTAGCAGTGCCCGCGACTCCACCCGCTATAAATTATGTCTGTATGGGGGCCACGTCCTATCATAACTAGATAAGAGATTAAAGTGTATTAATTAATATTTCTACCATGGACCAACTACCACTAAGATTTGTTTAAAATCTTCTTAAAAATACATCTATACTATACTAGCAGTGCCCGCGACTCCACCCGCTATAAATTATGTCTGTATGGGGGCCACGTCCTATCATAACTGGAGCATGAATTTAAATAGCCTATCCTGTGTCCCAGACGTCTAAATATCTATATACCAAATTAGTCTTAATAGTAATTAATAGTCTTATACACAGTAGTTGGACAAAATAGTTAGGATGATCGTTGATCACACAAGGAATTTATCAAAAATAAAAATTACCTTTTATTTTACCGATTAGTAAACTAACTAACCGACAAGAAGAGGTTTATTCGTGCGTGTTCCAAGATATTAAGTGAGCTATTTACCGGCGGGCATAATAAATATTAATACGTAGAAAGCTCAGTAATTTCTACCAAAAATTGTTTATGGAATTAATTTGTTTACACGTTAGAGAACATTGTTTTATTGTGTTTTCTCGTATTTGTTGTCTTTATTTACTGTAAATTGAAATGTTCTTTACCCAGCAGAGAAGATTTATATATATTTCAAGTATGTTGTATGTATTGTGTTGACGACCTCGGTGACGCATTATGCGAAGACGCAGAAAGTTGCGCGTTCAATTCCCGACCCGGTGAAAATTTTCTATCCTCAAATATGTTTGTATTATGACGTGCCTAGACAGAGAAATAAACCAAACGAAAGTTGTATAAGTGTATTGTGTGTGGTTGTGGCAGATTTTTCTATTTATTACTTTTTTTTACCTCACTATCTCACTTCAATCTCACTAGAGTATCAATAGACAACACGGTTTCACTGTGCAAAACAAATAGACAACAGAGGAATAGAGAATAAACGCATCGACATCCAATTCCGTTTGTAATCAGCAACCCGTACAATGCAGCATTGTAATTGGAATATTTGTAATGGAAGAAAAAAAACTTGTCTACGAGTATATCATATTGATTTGTATCGCTTTCAATGTAATACAGTAGGTTTTGATAGGCAATTGTTCTATTCGTGATATAGTGAAACGGTTGCAGAAACTAGGTAGAGTGTGACTATTAACCTATTTTATTATTTGTTATGCTGAAGAGTTATACTAATATTAATTTCTTTGTTTGTACGCGCTAATCTCAGAAACCGATGATCCGATTTGAATAATAAACATGCATTAATTATGCGAAGACTAATCGGTATAATTGCTTAAGTTACTTCTTCGCGCTAAACCTTCTTCTCCATCGATAAAGTAGTTTATATGTGACAAATCCGTTAAAAGCGTCATTTTGAACTCATAATAGGACTTTTCATCTCCACCACTATTATAATTTTATGATTTGGTTTGATTATTCGTGAATTATAATTAATTCAATAAACACTTAAGGTCAACCGGGGCAAATGCGTGGTATTTCTCGATCACTTCAAGTTAGAGCCTCATTGTGATCAAATGTACGGCATTATCCACTTTTTGAAACTGTGGTCCAATATTATGGCTATTTCTGCACAAAGTTCAATCAGCGATATCTTCCCTGGAGCTTTACAGATGTTTCTAATTGGCTATTTATTTTAAATTGGAATTTTAGATGCATTTGCCCCGCTTTGGGAAAATGCGTCTTTATTGAATAAAAACTTTATTGGTAAGCTTTCCGTGATAATAACTAGATATAACTTTTTGGTTCAAATTTCTTTGCAATAGTATGATAGTTAAACTAGTCAAAAATAATAATTGACGCATTTAGAGACAGTTTAGTAAAAATTGGGGAAATGCGTCTATATTTTGATAGATGCATTAGCTCCTTGCCAAATCCAGAGGCTGTCAACATTTTATTTGGGTACGGACAAACTATCAAAACTCAACAAAAGTCTAAAAATAACCGATGTTAGTAATACGATGGGACGATAGTAGACAAATTTCTACGCATGAGGTTTTGATAGAACCGTAGAACAATACAGATTATAATAAAACACAAATTTGAAGGCTACATCGCATTTTTTTTAAATTAAAGTTAAGTAAATTCTGACTTTTGTATATTTTCAAATAATAATATGACAAAAACGATATAAAAACCGCCATGATACAAGATTTTTTTTGCATTTTATTTTTATATTAAAATTTGCCGACATAAAAAGGTTGACGATATGTGTTTTGGGGGTAAATGCGTCCCACAGTCGCAATTGCCCCATAACAGCAGACGCATTTACCCCAAGAAATTAACCCTAACCTTATAAATGGAAACATTATCATTTCTTTAAATAAAGCTATTTCACTAAAAATAACTGTCTGGGTTGGTAGCCCATAGTTTATTCCTTACAATGATTATTGAATAAAATCAGTAAATTGAAGAAAACTAATGACTAACATGGATTTAGTAACTCGCCTCACGCAGTCAAAATTTGTTCAAAAACGAGCGATTTTCAAAATGGCCAATAACTCGAATATGAGAACTGCCACGCCATCCGCACGAACTACATGTTCAGTATTTAGTTCAAACAAATGCAACTAGGTGACAGAAGTCAACGTATGTTGATTAGTTCTCGAATAAATTCAAAAAAACGCATTTTCCCCATAGACGCATTTAGACTGGTTGACCTTATATTTTAACCTCGTCCTGACATTAATTATCAAGAAAGCCAGTGAACTTGACCCCCGCTTGATGGGAAGTGACTCAGTGCAGTCGGTTACAGCATCGCCAACGTAACGTGACTCGGCACTTTCGAGCGCCGACCCACATCTTAGTTAGCTAAATTATTCGCATGAGTTTACAAATGCTTGATGGGGCATTGAAAGCTTTTAAGCTACTTATTTACTCTAGTGAGATTTGAAGCTCTTCTGAGATAGAGCCAAATTCTTATTTTGAAATATTGAGTTTAAGTGTTTAGAAGTTTTTTTTCTAACTTTTTTGGTTACCTAAATAATCCGCTTTTGCATAGTGTTTAAACCGAATGCTCGAAGACCTTTAAAAAAAAAATATTACTGGACAATTTTACACAGCGACATCTAGCCCCGTGGTAAGCTCGAAGCTTGTGTTACGGGTGCTAGATTTCTGATATACTTAACATAATATACATACATATATAGATATTTTTTATTATAGATATATAACACCCAGACACCCGGAACAAATATTTGCAGATCATACAAATTGTTGTTCCGAGGCGGGAATCGAACCCGCAACCTCTTGCGTCGCAGGCGGACCTTCGCCCGCTGCACCACAGAGGTCGTCGCTTTGATGGGTTCTAATGGGAATATCCGCGCTCAATAGCGAAACGTTACTATAAGTTGTTATGATGATGTTAAGAGGAAATGTAATTGGTGGAAATATTATTAAAGTTTCGGAAAAAACTCAACACAACAATGGTGAAAATGCTACCCAATTATTGTGGAAAGGGGTTAACAACTTCGTATTTTGTGGCCAACTTTTCTCCATAACCAGTTCTATTTGTGTTTGTAATGGCCAATGTATCCTTATCTTGGCCATTACAAAATTATTCAACAGTTCGAGTCTAGGGCCTTTATTACTCAAGTTTATTTTAGTTGCATGTTTGCGATTCTGATCTATACTTATATTGTAAAGCAGATATTGCTTGAACGCGCCTAGTAATTGTCATTTTATGTTACCTATACACACACACACCATTAAATACTATTCTATTCTAATATCATATCAGGAAGTGATTTGATTACCATACTTAATATTGCATAGAGTAATGCATTTAATAATTGCATACCTTTCTAATAACATGCGCGTTACTCCAAATCAGTCTCTCTTAATATAATAGGTGCAGACAGACAAAAAGGTAATTCTCAATTCGACGCCTATATTTTATTTTCAATGTGTTTCGCGTTTTTTCGGTTCATCTTTGCTAGCGTTAATGGAAGTATGTGCATACTTTCTACACGTAGGTTACATTTTCATGCTCGTTTTATTAATGCCAGTTTCAAGTAGTCTGTTGGGGTTTATAGCTATCAAATCTTCTTCACTCAGAAAACATTGAACTACTTTTTGCCTTTTTGCAAAACAGTTAGGTATTTTATTGTAAAGGTAATAATAAGGTTTGTTTACCTTTACACATAAACCTTGTCCTCTCATGAAAACAAAGAACAGCCGTGTCCACCCGCCCACATTCAGTTTTGCGACAGAGTGCATACAGAAATGATTTTCATTTATAAAATCATTTTAAACAGATATTCATTTTGTCAAAATCAAAAATTTAAATTTTTTTTATTGAAACATAACTTTGTATTAATAGAAACAATGCTTTAATTTTTTTAAGTATTAAATATCCACTGAAATGATGAGTACCTACCTTATTGTATGTGTAAGAAGTGGTGTGGGTGAACCTCAATAAACAGACCTCAAGTTTGAATCAATATCTGAAACTTTGTCTGAATCTGAAATCACGATCATGTAACAATAAAAATAATTATAAATTATGACAGACTAAATGAAGACACGAAATAACATAAAACATTGCCGAAAATGTTATGGTGTACCTACTTCAAAATATTTTATGTAGATAATTACAAGCTGTGGCTATTTTAGTCGCCGCTGAATGTTAGTACGTGTTAGTGAAAGCTAGTTGCTCTTATGCAACTGTTATCTAGTAGGGTTGTAGTCTGTCTGTGAGATTTTGATACTTTACGTAATGACTTCTTATCTTATACAATAATAAATAGATTTCCTAATCATAATCAAATGGCATTATAAGCAAAATGTCAATTTTACTTAGATTGACTACAATACAAATGTATATAGCAAAAACTGAGTTGGTACCTTAACAATCCAACACATTTTATGGATCGCGTAAAATACAGTAAAGATTTGGCGCAAGGCTAAAACGAGTATTAAGTAACAAAGAAAGTACAATTTTTAAATCCTCAAGGCCACGTTTGTACGCTTATGGAAGTAGGTATTGATTGAGCAAAACTTACTTGCTTTGCGTCCGCGACTTTTCCTGCGTTATATTGAAGTTATCAATATTCAGATTTTCATAATATTTAATTTGATTTTTATATATGGTTTTGTTATATAATATGTATAACTTAATGTAAAGTTTCGCATTCGCAAACATTTGCGGTTATCTTTATTAATACCTATGTAGGTATAATTAAAGATAGCACATAGGGTATTTGCATTACATTGATAAGTAATTAAATTTACGAAACAAAATAAAATTAAATAAATATAATTATTTTGAATACCCTATAGTATATTGTATACGTTAAAAATCAGATAGTAAACGTACACTTATTCTGTCACTAATGCAAAGCCAAATTTTAGGCGTGCGTAACGAAGCGATGAGAAAATTGCTGATATTTCCAGCACAATGCACACCAAAATTGTTTACTAAATTGGCTTATTTACTTTCTACCAATTTATACAAAAAATACTGATTACACAAAAATATTTGTAAACTAATGACGGAGTTTGATATCATATAAAGAGATTAGGAATTTAAGTACATACACATCCTATTACCTCTTACATTAATTTAAAAATACTGAACTATCTAGTTTATGCTATCATCATCATTCCTATAAAAGTTCCTGACTGCGATTCCTACTGAAGCCTGCAGCACCGAGCTTGGGCATTGAATGTGTTAACAAGATCTTCCGTCCATCTTCTTTTGGTTGGTTACATTACTTGCATTCAATTTATTTTATAGAGATGCTTTAATCCATAAATTGACGGATTCCGGCCATACATAACCGGACCAGACTGGCAAGTATCAACACCGCTCATTCCGCATTTAATTTAACAACTTGCTTTTAACTTTATAGTACCTTCGTTTTGTTGCAAAACGGTTACGTCAACATTGCAGGTTACTTATAACGTAGTTCTGAATCGTTATCTGTGTCATCTTTATTATCACGGACTTCTATTTTTAAATGCTCACAAGATTCATATTGATTGATATAGATATTATAATAATTGACATGGTTATCTTCGTTGTCAATGGCGGGCGTAGTCTTACTTGCTAAGCCTACGGTGCAGTGAGTTGCAGAATGGTACTATGATTAGAATATATCGGAAGAAGGACAATAGTGTCGTTCTGTTTATTGTTGTCCGTGATAAAAATAGCTCGTATGTAACCACGTATCTATGCATAATAGCGTTACCAATAGTATAGTAATGAAGGTTGTCGGCACAGTACCCTATAAATACTTGAGACGTAATGCACGCTGTGATGTAACGCGGTATTGGAACCGGGTCTCGTCGAGTGCTTTAAATGACGCTGTTTATGGTGATCGAGGCCAGAGGACAATGTGTGTCAATATCAGAAAATATTAAATTACTTAATACACTACAGCCGACATTGCCGACATTTTGCTAAGGGGCATAGTCCCCTTTCATTTCGAAGGTCGTTGGTTAATAACGCCTCTGCATTTTTCTTCTTGATAAATTAATTTGCGCTTTGCTCTAAAGGTGAAACACGTGCTCTAAAGGTGAAGGCAAATATGATAAGTTTAAAGAACATGGCCAGCATGGCGAATTAAGGCGTAATCTCTCTTGTTATTAGAGAAGTCCTTGTGTCCTAGTGGGAAGGAAAACATTGTGAGGACTAATTGGCTACCGATGTATTGACGATAAAGTAAATGTTGGAACACAGTGGATGCAAGCCACTTCCGACATCTCGGATGGCTGATATAACAATGGACTTAGGCTGGTTAACAATGAAAATCTTGTGCACTTTACGACCGTTCTTTTTCTTTACTAATATAATAAAGCTAAAGAGTTTTTTGATTGTTTTTTTTCTATGTTTTTTTGAACGCGCTAATCTCAGGAACTGCTGGTCCGTTTTGAAAAAATGTTTTAGTCTTGCATAGGACATTTATCGAGGAATGCTAGCGACACGCTATGGTATGTACATACGTTTTTGTAGTTTTAAGTTTTATATGTAAATATTTTTTTAGTGGTGTGTAATAAAGAGTTATCTTATCTTATCTTATCTTATCTTATGTTATATGAAGATAACGTAAAAATACGCAAGCGAAGCTTTCGGCGGGTTGGCTAGTATAGCAATAAAACTCCGCGAAGTAATTCTAGTTTATCGCACCTGACACCACCAGGCGCTAACAATACATTGCTAATCTATTTATTAATCGAGTTTACGTAGTCGTCCGTCCCAACTGAACTTAATCAGTTACCATCCGATTTCCTGCGTCCGAACTGATTGATTGTAATTACATTAAAGGCAATATCCTTGTTGTGTTTCAAAACAGTTCTTACGTTGGTGTCGACAATTACTTTGTAAAGTGTAACTATTATTATTTTCTAACAAAGTATCACCCTATCTCTGTGTGATAGGTACCTACGAGTACTTTTATTTTTATTAGTGACGACCTTTGTGGGGTGAAGGTCCGCCTGCGATGCAAGAGGTTGCGGGTTCGATTCCCGCCTCAGGACATTAATTAGTATGACATCCAGACACCCGGAACAAACATCTGCAGATGGTACGAATTTTTGTCCCGAGGCGGGAATCGAACCCACAACCTCTAGCGTCGCAAGCGCACCTTTTAGAAAGACTAATGTACAGGGAGACTGAAGTGAAGTGATTGGATAACGTTGTATCGGTGTTGATGATTATGATGATGATGAAACCACCACAGACCGGCACGTTCTTACAATTTCAGTGGTTATTCAACCGACATTTGAAATCTTACATTTTGTTTCCGGTCACAGCGCAGCGTCCGAAAATTCGTTCCGCTTGCTTACCGACTGTATTGTACTCTCCTAAGAATCTCCTTTATGTAATTTTCTAGACTACCTATCTCTTTGCAGAGAAAGTGAGATATTTTTACAGGCTACCTACTATTTAAATACCATAATTTTGCGCATACAATTTATCTCATACCTACTAATTATTTTATCTAAATAGTTCAGTCAACATAACTGTTTATGATATAAAGTTATTTATATTTAGTATACTAACCTACTATAAGAGTTATAATTATAGTAATGACAATATTTTTTGTTACTTCGGAACTAGTAGAGCGGCCTATTCAGCTTGAACTGAAAAGTTTCCCTGGAAAATTACTTCGATTGGCTAAAAAAAATATTACTTATGAATGGTGTCCACCCATCAATCTTTTGTGTAATAGGATAATTAAATGCCGTGCAAATTATTGTAAATAAATAAATCAATCAACGGCATACATTTTTATTGACGTGATTATTATAACCCAAAGTCAGTCAGATCCAAATGACTAACCTAAGCCTAAGTGTTTCGCAGCAAGATAACAGTAAATAAATACAAGCCGCTGTGAATAGAAATTTCTAGAGTTCTGTGAAACAGTCCTTAGACCACATGTGGGCGGCCTCAGGCCTACCTACATGTCGATGAAACTATAAATTATAAAAGACCAATGTTAGTCGGTTTGTACGTATGTGTAAGTTTGTTTCTTTAAACTAAAACGACAACGTATTTTTTGGCTGAAAATGAAATATATAAAAAATCTCTAAATATTAATAAATATTCTCTAGATCTGATCGCTAAAAATCCTTTTCTTTTGGTCCAAACACGCTCAAAGCCACTGGTATTAGCTAGTGCGAACAAAAAACAGTTTGATGCAAGACAATGTATATTGTGCCTCCCATAAATCTATTATTGTCATTCTTTAAAGGGAAAACCATGTTGTACATATCATAATGAAAACAAGCTCAACCATTACTTATGCTCAAACGTCTTTCACACGTCAAGGGCGGGCCAATTTCATTATAGTGGGTACTCACTCTGGGTATGTTGTACATGATGTTTAATGCGTGGGCCTTATTTAACACTATTATTGCCCATGACACCTGGCCGTATCTACATCATTGGCGCAAATCTGCAAGCTGTGCTGGCTTGCTTGTGCATTCAATGGGTTACCTCGTATCTAGTAGGTAACAGCAAAAGCAAGTAATACTAATATTATAAAGCTGAAGAGTTTGTTTGATTGATTTATTGTTTGTTCGAAGTTATTATTACGGGAGTTTTCATGCCGGGATTTCGAAAACGCCACTAACTTGGTTTAGGTATTTTTTTATTTACCGGAGATTTTGATATGTTTACTGCTCCTACTAACTGCGATCACCAACCCGCCCGGCAAGCGTGGTTATAATACCATATTTGCGTGTATCACGCACCATGAACTAGTTTAAAGGTTAAATAATGCGATGCTTCATTAAACATCCAGTTAATAAATGGTATTCATATTACTAGTCAATCTACAACAAACGATATAGACTAAGAACCTGTGATGGCCAGACCTTCCTTTAATTCGCAAGCGTGAAAATTCTATCATGTGTATGTCTAACATAGGTAAGAATAACCCCCAAACATGAAACCTGGATCGCGGTTCCTTTGGGAGATAACAACCTTTTACCTGTTATCTCCCAAAGGAACCGCGATCCAGGTTTCATGTTTGGGGGTTATTCTTACCTGTGTTAGACATATACATGAAAGAATTTTCACGCTTCAGAATTAAAGGAAGGTCTGGCCAGACCGGGCTCTTAGTATAGACTAACAACCTTTTACCTGTTATCTCCCAAAGGAACCGCGATCCAGGTTTCATGTTTGGGGGTTATTCTTACCTATGTTAGACATACACATAAAATCATTTTCACGCTTCAGAATTAAAGGAAGGTCTGGCCATCACGGGCTCTTAGGTTAATACTTTAGAGTAGTTTAGAGCGACATACATCGGAGCTTATAAACGTCATAGATCTAAAATGATAAAGATATTCATTGATGTAATTAAAAAACAGGAGAGGTAGGTACACTTAAGTGTCGCATGAATATAATTAGACCAGAAACAGCTACATGCAAAAACTTTTATGTCATATATTTTACCGGTTATCGGTAAATCGGTTTAGGAGTTTTTCCGTAAAAGACAGATAAATAAATACACACACACAACACATACAAATTCTATATCTACACACAATTTTATATGGATATCTAGTAGGTACACAATTTACCTAAATGCTTCATTTTCAAAATTACTTCTTATTCGGTTCTAGCTATATATAAGGTTAACTTGTTTATTTTTTATCATTATTTGTAATTTGGGTAATTATAGCGGTATTGTTATTTAACATTTAGATTAGTACATTGTCTATTGTTCAATTGTTTTGCTTTAGTTGAACAATAGACAATCTACATTGAATATTTTTACTGATTTATTAGTTCACAAAAGTCTGTTTAATCATACATATAATATAACGCAAAACTTTGTGAGGATCTATGTTTGTAGCTCTTTCACGCAAAAACTACATCATAAATATATTTTGATGTATCTTAACATTAATAAAGCTTCTAATAACAATAAAAATACAAAATAATTCATCCATTATAATTATAATGCGAGGAAGCTAGTTTATTTATAATTATCTTCGTAGATATATTAATTGTATTTCAAAACGTAATGATAACATCCCAAATAACAATACCTCTATAATTAAGTATAACAGAAATTTCGCACCCGTAACTCAAGCTTATCGGCTATAAAGACCCGTTATAAACTTCTTAATTATGTTAACAAATCGCGAAAGTTAACAAGTTCTAATACCTCCATAATAGCTTTCATATAAATACGTGAATTATTTTATTAAAAACATCGATTAACGTTCTAGAAATACAGCTATGTGTGTTTGTTCAAATACCAAGAACTTTAATTAAAGTCGAATACTTTCTTCTATAAGTCATTAAAGTGCTCATTTACTGAGATTATTGGTAAATAAAATAACAAAATAAATGTATTTTATCTATCTTTAATCGCTGTTTAGCTATCAAATATCTCTATTGTTATTTGTCACTTCGATTTATAGCTGACATCAAAATATACTTATCTCTTTTGATGGACTGTGACATAGAAATTTATTGAGATATTTAATTTATTGACAGTCATGATACAAATACTTGTACCAAAATGATATATCATCTTGTTTTGTTTTTACCACCAGCAATATGATGATGGAATGAGACCAAGCCGAATGAGCCGATTTTGATTAGTCCGTCAATGCTTTTGTTCAGTGATGACTGACGAATAGTAGGTCTGATTGTTGCAAGGCGCCTTTCGCTTCTGTATCTACGAATATATGAATAGGGCCGGAAAGCAACCGCGGAAGTATGTGATGTAACAATCTCCCTAATGCTCATCAAATTGTAGTTTGAATTGCCCGACCTCTGTGGCGCAGCGGGCATAGGTCCGCCTGGGACGCAACTGGTTGCGAGTTCGGTTGCCGCCTTGTACGGAAAATCTTTATTCCGAGTATCTGGGTGTACCTATAGTACAATAAAAAAAGAGTCTATATATTTATGTACATTATACTAAGTACTTATATCAGAAATCTAGCATATGATGTTAGCTAAATTTATCAGGCTAAATGGAGGTCAGATTGAAATAGCATCTCATTATTATCATGGCCATAACAAATCTAATATAAAAACATACAACTCAAATTTCGTTTGTTAAATCATATTATAGGTATAAGAGCAATGCCGTTTGACAAAGGGACACATTCTTGCGATATAAAATTCATCAAGTTTGTATACCACACAACCACAAAGCCTACCTGCTACAACATAAGTTTAGAGTTTTGCCAGTTTAGAGTTTAAACTGTATTCCTCAGTCTCGTTTTTGTTAATTTTCGGAATTCTGATTCTGATGTCTAACCAACTGGCTCAAACCTCCAAACTATCTTTAACAATATAAATAATAGCAAAATCGAACTAATCTTCGCAACTTAAGTAATTGAAGGGTATACATTTTCTTGTGTTCTTGAACGCTCGCGCATTACTTCCATATCATTGCACCAACTGATCTCAATGAGCCAAACAAAACAAGCGCTCTAACGTAACCGTTGTTACGTGAACGGAAGGCCGGCGCGGCGCGCGCGCAGTCGAGTACTGAAACGCACGCGGTCCGCCCGCACTTTCGCTCTCCGCGCACGCAGCTTCCGCGATCTAGTCCGAGATCCTTGCCTTTCATCCTGCAACTTCAGGTTTTTCATCAAACCTTGAGTAATATTTTATACAGAGTACATATACTTATAATTGTAGAACTCAGTGTTGGACTAAATTACTTAAAACAAAGGATACAGGAGTAGTTATCCTGTGTATAAGACAGTAAATATTTCTACAGTTAATTAATAGATTGGTTAATTCTTTTATTTTCATAAGCGATATTGACCGCCAAGACTCTGTATATGGATCAAATATAAGCGCGTGAACCATTAGTGAATCGTGAATTGAAAGCTTAATAACAAAAGGAATATTATAATCGTGACTACTACCGAAGTGATCTGATTGTAGACATTGGATTGAAGTGTTGTGCGTGACCTGTGACCTAAGTGATAAGCTATATTGAGGCTTAGTTGGTTGGATTAAAGTGCAGTGTCGCCTGGACTATGTTCGTGATCCTGGCTTTCATTGGCGTGCGGTTTGCTCTACATGTGTCAAGGCAAAGTTCTAGGGCGCTTGCAGACGAATGCTACACCAGAAAGTAAGCACTCAGATACACCTAATTATTGATTGATTGATATCAAAATTTTGACAGATTTCGTTAATTTTCATGGTCGATATGGTTTTTATTTTGTCGAGGCAATTTGATTTGGACTTTTAGATAATAACCAATTATGATAAACCAAGTACCTATCAAACTTAGTAAATGTTTGCTCGATATTCGAGTCAATTCAATTTTGAGACGGTCCCGTCACTATACAATACTCATTATAATAATTAATCATATCGGTAATGAAAATTAACGCTTACTTATATTACACGTGGTATGATACACAATACACACTACATTTCCTACACCTAGACACACTATAACGACTCACGTCTCGGCAAAAGTCTCCCCGCTTTATAGGTCGGGGGGTATTTTGCATAATCACCAGGCTTTTGTTTTTTCTCTTTTGTTAGCTCGCTAAAACTCAATGAAACTTATTTTTGTTTTGCGATATTAAGAAAAGGTAAAATAAAAACAAAAAACGGGCAAAGTCGTTGGTGGCTTATGTTATTCTTTTTAAAGCAGCGATCCTAAAGTATGATAAATTATTTCCACATAGGTGAGTGTATCAAATCGTAAGGTAACCAACTAATAAATATATTCTGAAGGTTATAATTCAATAACGCATGAGTGATGCGCATGACTTTAGTTAAATTGACCTTTGAGGCCGAAAGGCCGCATAAAATTCGTTTTAACATCGATTTACAAAAGTCGATGACCATAAAGCGTGTTCTGTTCACAACAACAATCTCTTGAGTTTGATCAAGGTAAACAAAATATCTTACTAATAATATAGTGGGCACCAGTGACTATTTATCTATATACATACATATATATGTATAAATAAAAATCAATGCCACCTTTCGTTGCAACTTTATAGCTCAAGACCTTAGCTGCTTTTGTAGTCGTAGTAGCCCAGGGAAGATATAAAAGGTGAGAAAACATAGGAATAAGCGGACGAAGCCGCAAGTGGGTCAGCTAGTCTGCAATAATTAGTTGCGACTTTGATTTCGTTGGTAACAAATAATAGTATGCATATAACAAATAGTATTGCATACCAATTTTTCCTCCAATTCCACCCAATGTTCCAAACAGACTTCTTCTTCTTCTTCTTTGCCGTGAAAGACGGACAAACAAACAGACACACACTTTTGTATTTATAATGTAAGTACGTATTAATGCTCATTGATTCAACGAAATTAATTCAGATGTATTAACAAAAGTATAAAATATTTTCAGAAGGCAAACCGGTCTATAAGGTCAAATCTTAACATAATGTGTTGTGTAGGTTAAGTTTGGTGAAGGTTACGTACCTAGATCCGAAAATATTGAAGGGTATATTGTTTGAACTACATTAACTGTACTTAACAAATATAATTTCCATAATACAAAATGTAGAGCTAAAAAATTTAACGGTTGCAGATTTATTTTTTTATAAATATAAATGAGGGTCGAATGTAGCATACAATTCGGGACAAATGTAGATTTTTTTAAGCGGTCCCAACATCACGGGACGAATGTCGAATAAATGATACAAAACTAACCCGTCTGGTGCCGAAGAATAGTTCGAGTCCATATCTTTCCGTGGATGTCGTCAGCTGGTTTCATCAAATCGTCTGTCCACCTAGAAGGCGGACGTCCTACGCTACGCGTGTGATGATAATATAAACGTTTGATATAACCTTCGTTGTTTTACGCGTTATATCATAATAACTATTAACGCGATTGTAGATGGGGATATTTCTCCAATAGACGCACTGCGTCTATTGGTAAACAACGAAGGTTATATCAAATGCGATGGATATTTTCATCTTACGATTGCGTTTTTTTTTCTTCTGTATCTTTTGCTTAAATTATATCTATAGTTCGAAAAGTGTTGCAAGAATTCAATTCAAAGTGTGTGAAAATGATACTATTATGAGCAAATTAACAATTACTGCTTTGCTCTGTTCTTTATTCCCACGATCTATCTATAACAAATAAAAGAAACGTGTTTAACATTACATTTTAATTTCAGTGACTAGGTATACCAAATTTTATTTAAGAAATATCGCAGTATTTTATTTTAACATTACTACTTCATTATGTCCATTAACAATCATACACTTTGATTGTGTAGCAAGTTTCAGACAACATTGAAAAGAAAATTTCATGAAAATGAAAATTAATTAGATCTTACTTATTATCCTTGCTTTCTTATATACTAAGTTAATAGTGACTTCTCTCTTGATAAAAGAGATTAGGTTTTAATTCATAATGCTGGCCAAGTGCGGGTTGGTGAATGTTGTTGCAAATAGTTGACTCTCTTAGTAATTTTTACTTAAGTCAAGTCACCCGTTTTTAAGACTTAAACTCGTGTGTTTTGTAATAATGTAAAACTTTTGAAGATGTGCAAAATTAGAGAAAGGAAAATGGCCTTTCTCGTGAATTAAATTTTATAGCAGAGAGCTCTCTTAGTCATAAGAATATTTACCGTAAAATTTCACAGAATTATTATTACACAGACTCAACTGTAAACGGTGGTTAAACAAAATGAATAATTCCAAATCCTTACTTATTCGTAGATACTTCTTAGATAAGTCTCGTCTCAAAGCACCAATATAAGCTGTGAAGTGCAAGTCATACTCGTGTAGAGAGGGTTCTAGTTTTATAGAATAGAATAGAAATATAATATATTTACCTAATAGTTTTATTTACTAAGTTAAATTTACTGTAAGAAAAGTTTAAAAGTTATATATATATATTTATTGCATTCATGTTTTTGATCGTAAAATATGTAAGATAGATTCTTAATGAAAATTTAATCATTTGATTATAGTATGACACGATTTAAAGCAAAACTCAAAGGATCTAGGAAATAAGATTAAATTCAATCAAGATTTCCTCCATAAATCTCAGTTGGGTTTCAAATACCCCAGGTATTTGAAAACCCAACGGGATTTCTAGAAGTATTAGTCTATTTTTATGCATCGTGTAAGATATTATATTCATGCGGAATAAGAAGCTTACGGTCTAAGAGCTACTGTGAAAAGGATGAAGTAGTACTCCGTAGTTACCAACTTATCGATTCGATCGTATCCAATACATATTTAGTTATGAATATAATCAAACTGTGTGAGCTTTGAAGCAAGTTATGCCACTTCAACTGAATGCATAAGTTGGTTGGTCAGCGCTTATTGATGCTTTGTTCGATCATCAATTGTGAGTGAATTAGCGAGTGGAAGTAACAATCGACGAGTTTTATTAACATACACCTTATAATATGAGTTCTGAAGATTTCCAACTTTCGGCCACCCTCGACGGTGGGCCTGTTTTTAATATTATTAGAAAGTTACTGTTAAATAAACTTTATTATTTCAACACATAGTATTTCCATGATAAATGTAAAAATATAAATAGTTTTTGAGTCTTAATAGGGCGTGTGTTTCACGATAAATGCTTTGTCTAGTGTTTAGCGACTGATAGTTAGGCAGAAATAAGAAAGATTTAATGACTAATTTTACATCCAATATATCTTCTCAGTTCATAGTAAATTCCTCAAAATATCTTCATCATTCTACAATAATGTAATTTTAGAAATCCCACATTGTTATTATTAAAGTATAGAAACATTATTAAAGTATGAAACATTATTTTTGTCATTATCGTGATTATGACCGTGTGAAATCCCGTGGTCTGCCCAAAACGAGACAATTCCATGGTGGTGGCTCCATCTAATGATCAGAGAAAGTTCACTTTTGCCATAAACATATGGTGAAACTTTTTTGGTTAAAAACCAGTATAGCTGTGTATATAAATTGACGTGCTGTTGGTATATATAGCATTGCCTGCTTATAATTATTTTTGCCCGACAATTATATTCTGTACTAACTCATTCGCGGACTTGAAGTTGACAGATATATCTCCCCCTGACGAAATTTCCTCTTGAATCAAAAAGTTTGAGGGCAATGTCAACTTTACTTGTCATTATCATAATAAATTAGCACACGATTCCCGATGCTCTTAAGGATCTGGCGACGCGTGAATTTTCCATTTGATCCTTCAGTCATAAATCACGCGGCGCTCCGTGTGGCCGTACTTTTAATAAAATGGAAATGTACTACTATTATTATAATTGATTACACCATATAAGTTTAAGTACGAAATCAAACTTTCAACAGTTAAGTTCTGGCTAACTAATGTATCGCTATCCAAATTTGACATTGATTTATAACTACGAGCTTTTGAAAGCATGGTATCATGACTGTCATGGTCGAAAGATCGATGGACAAGAAATGGACAAATTATTGTACTTTTCATTCACGTTAAGCCTACCTGAATCTTTTTTATAGAAAACTTATGGGATTAATTATACAGTAAATGCAGCATGATTTACGTTTAGTTTCGGATGATGTCACAAATCACTTTTGGTATGAGAAAGTTTGCCAACGCCAACATATTTAATGCGCTCTACACACCAAAGCCGGCGGCCCGCCGGCACAGCCCGGCGGGCGGTGTGTAGAGCGCTTAATAATTTTTTTAATCAGTTTTTGTTATCATCAGCATCAACCTGCCTTGTGGGGGTGGTTAATATTTGAGTGACTCCCATCTGCCCCGGTGACCTGGCCCGGTACCGGGGCAGATTAATCCCCTAAAATCTAAATCATAACTTATCGAACAAATTTGACCATTTCTGATAAAATACGACAAAAATATAATCGTTATGGACTTTTTCAAACCCAAGTTAATTATCTAGTTCGTTAGGTAATTAGCTGCGCGGGAAAATTTATAAGAACCCACCTGTGCTAAACATTGTATGAACAGATAAAACACTCAAATCCTGTTTCCCAACCTTTCTTATTGCTCCTTAACCTCATGTTTAGAAAGCGTTTTCAAGTTTAATAGTGCCCTTTCAAACGAAATACAGCGATTTAATAAAATACATAATGATGAACATTTTACGGTTACTGTATTTCGTGCGAAGCTTATTCTTAGGGGCTAGTTTTTGACAAAACTAGTAGTGAGACTATAAATAGGTTGTAATTGTGTATTGGGATACTTTCTTATAGGACGGATTTTTAGTGCCCTCTCCCCTCTATAATTTAATCTGTATTTTTCAACTTACTTACAAAAAAATTACTTATATTTATATATTTTACGCTTTTTAGACTTATTTATGCTCTCTTGATCCTCCTGCTGTTGTGCATTATACAGACGAGCATATTATATTTATACTTTATTATATATTTATACATTGTAACTTGTCACTTACGAACCAATTTCAAAACTGATATTCTATGCCATGCGCACATTACACTTCTATTTTAAATCAGTTTCATCTCATTCTCAAAACACTTTAGAATAAATTGATTTAATGTTCTATGTAGCATTGTTATGATTAATAACCATTATAATGGTGTACAATAAAATAAATTAAATCTTTAAGCATAGGACACAAAGTTCAAAATGCAAATGTGATTTATTCCGCTTTAAGGCTTCAGTTTTCAAGGTATAAAATTGCTAGCTATAAAATCGTTTGTGAAGTTTGTGGTAGAACCTAAATCATAATTACGACCACTTTCTACATGACACCTGGTCACATTACCTGTCTCGGTTTAGTGCCAACTGATGATATGCTTCACAATGGAATATGGGGTCTGTCATTTACTGGAAACTGTAAAATATATTTATATTGAAGCTTTGGTATAGTGTGTGAAACTATTTTCCTGTTTACACGTTGAATACAAATATCGACTGGCGATTTTTAAATAATTTATTCTTTATTAAAGGTGGTCTTGTTCCTATGAAAAATAATTGTTACGTTACGCTTTTATATTCATTTCTAAAACCCGAACAGCAAAAGTCTAATATAGCTAAAGGCGTTTAATGTAAATAATAATTTAAACGTCAAATTTCCCGGGCTGACAGAATAATTATACCATTTCTAAACAAGTCTATTATCTGTCTTAGCGACTGTATATGTTACTGTTATATGTACATATATATTATATAGGAAAGGCAATCTAAGGAGTACTAGGATACAGGGAGAAAATGTTTGCTATGATGATCTGCAGATATTTGTACAGAGTGTTTTCTATGTATAATAAAATTTATAAATAAAGTAAAACTGGTATTAAGTAATGTTAACGAAGTTTTAAGCTTTCCACGTGTCATTTAACAACCCGCTCTTAACCAGCGTAGTGAATAAGGCCTAATCTCTCTCGTTAAGAGAGAAGTCCCTGTGTCCCAGCAGTGGGAACGTAAAAAGGGGTGATGATGATCTTTGGTCAGTTGGTACCCAGTAGAGGTTTGAGTGAAACTGCATCAACTATTCAAATTTCAAATGATTTTGATCTCACGTAAAAACACAGTTTGTTCAAACTGAAGTGACAGGAAATTTAACTTATATGTTCTTTACATCATGGTATGGCAATCCTGAACGTGAAAAATTTAACACTTCCGGCCATGCATTGACAAGTAGTCTATTTACCGTATTTCAAAATAATTGATGTATTTTCTTATAAACCTTCAAAATGCTCAGCTGCTTAACTAATATAATCCATCTTCCTTTATAAGACAGTGCAGACAGATTTCAGACCTTTTGATCGAAATTTCCAATTAATATTGATAGCTCTAATCAAATCATGCTAGATACTATTTTGATAATGACTTTAGAATAAAAGAGTTAAATTTAGTAACTGTATTCGTTCGAAATCACGCTTAGAAACTACATTAACGCAATTCTCTAAGCCTTGTTAAAACCATTTCATTTATTTTATTTATACTATGTTAATTAACTGTCCATCTCTTAATTAGTCCTGTCGAACTTCTTACTCTTTCGCATAAGAACCTGTCTGCTTAACTTAGAAGTGCTGTCATGTCTAAAATAAAAAATATAAATTAAGTATTAGAGGGCGTAATTCAATTTCAACCGTTTGGTTTTTTATTTCATTTTGCCACCCAGACATTTGTAAAATGTCAAAATGAGAAAATATTAAACGAGTTTTTTGCAACGAAGTTTGATTATCTGTCAAATCTCATACTGCAAGCAAAGTGACAGTCTAAGTTTGACAAATGAAAGTCATCAGTCGTATCAACTAATAATAAGGAAATAAATTAAGTAGGTATATTAAGAACGTTAAGTTACATGTTACCTAACAGAGAGTTAGCGTCTGGCAACAATAACAAAAATCTTATAAAGTACCTAAAGTAAAAAATCATTTATTTGTGTACAGTGAATTATTTACATATTTAACACAATTGTTGTATAATTATAAGTTATATTAATAAATAGGTTCTTTATTCTTTTAGTTTTGTCATTTTTCTAAGCGCAAGTTCATGTTAATCTAGAATTTCATGTCTGAGACCAAACCTTAAACGAAAATCTAGTTAAACTACTCTCTACTCGCTAGCTGAATATCTAATATGGTATTTTATGATATAACGGTATTATTTAAATCATATTCAAATGATCTCGTATAACGATTATTGACCTCCCCTGGCGAAACTGGTAAAACTTGTCCATATTTATTTCAAGGTTATGCAGAAATACAGGAAAGATACACAGCACTAAATAAATTCTTGGTTGCCTTCAATATTATTCGTCTGTTACTAATTAATTTATCATTTGGGATAGAAACATGGGCTCCTTGGGCACATGCAATTTATTAAAATCTTGCTTACCGTCCAATTGAGTCCACAGATGATAAGAATGCTGGCTCTTATTTTAGTTAACAAATAAGCATTGCCATATGACGCGGCAATGCTGCCACAATTCTGGGCACTTTTCCATAAGGTGATTAGAATTTTATGAATGTATAAATACTTTCTGTAAATACAGTTGTAATGCTTAGATTAATAAAAGTATGTATAATGTAACTAGGATTTTCATGTTAGTACAGAGCTAATATATTATATTCCTAAATCCCTAAAAATACCAGATCGTAAGATCAAAATCATTCACTCTATCAAAAATGTTACTAAAAAAAATATATTGCATAATATAATAACTTAATAAGCAGCTATAAAATAATGGTCATATTTCTGTAGACATTTATTGCTAATAAAGCAAATAATTGTTTGAGAAAAAAATATAAATTGCGTGACATAAAACTATAATAAATGCTATTAGGCCTATGATAGTAAAAGGCATAATCATAAAATATAAAATACTTGACTTCAATAAACTGCTTTATGGTGTTAATAAATTTTATTAGGTAGATCACATTCTCGTTTTTTGTTACTTACAAAATTATATTTACTATTTTCCTTGTCTATTTTTAACTTTCTATTTTTAAAGTTTTATGAACCGACCATAAAGTTATTGTTTTATAATGTCAGCTTTGGTTATAGGCAGGGATCCGTAGTACATGAAAATCAAGTGATTACTAACAAGCTAATTTTTGGTGAGTAGCTTCGTTTCGATGAGACGTCCAAAGATCCGTCCGTTAGATTTTATATATATTAATTAAGTATACAACAAAAAATCAGCTGGTTAGTAATCATAGTAATCATTTAAATTGACCTCGTTTTCGACACATTTTGGAAATGGCGGACTCTTTGATCAAACCATAGGTTTTGTAGGACAAACATGTTTTTATATAATTTAGATAATTATCTTGAGATATAACATATTGTCCGACAAATTTCGTGGTCCGTTATCCCGGTTTTACATCCTTGAATTTTTTAATCCTTGATATCTCTGTTAGCTACCACAATCGAGAGTTGGGTATAGGATATCTTTGGACGTCTCATCGAAACGAAGCTACTCACCAAAAATTAGCTTGTTAGTAATCACTTGATTTTCATGTACTACGGATCCCTGCCTATTACTCATCGGTGCTTTAGGTAAAGTTTGAGAAGTAACGTAAAATACATCTTAAAAAATCTCTTTACTGGCTTTGTTTTTCCCTAGTGCTTAGCTTAGGCAGTAACCTATTAATGGGTTAATTATCTATATTTTATTTAAATGTCATGGTGTATTTGGTAATCACCAAACTGACTCTTGATAATTGCAATAAATTGTTACTGTATACAGAACGAAATTTACTGATCTTCTGGTACACACACATAACATTTACCACATGAAAATATGAGGTGGTCCTCAAACTTTTTAGTCATGACCTAAATTAATATTATCGCTGTAAATTTAATTTTACTTAATAATTAGTAAAATTCCGTTTTTACTAGTTACTACGTAAAACTCAATGACATAATTTAATAATTTCACCTTTTGTGACCCTTAAACGAAGTCGCATACATAAAATTACTGGTTGGTTTTATTTAATTAGTGATCTTGTTAGCATACGAATTCTTCCGCATACGAACTCTTCAAGGTCCCTTAACCGCTTTAATCATATTATAATAATTAACTATCTGTGAAAATATGAAGCCTATTTGCTCAGCAGTGGGTAAAAATGTTCCATCAAATTATAATAATTAAAATATTAGGTACTGTTGCAAAAAGTTACCGACTATCATTATTTTGCATGATAAAATGTTATAAAAAATATTTCTGAAAAAAAAATCACCTCGAATTTATCTCTACGTACGAGATATCTAATTTACTACAAACAATTGAATTATATGCGAAGGATTATTGATTCATAATTTATTACCATTTCAGCAGTTAGATGTACGAATATGAATTACAATACACAGGCATCTAATAAACTATTTATGATAAATTACAGTGAATTCTGTCTAATTACACTCACCAAACCATCCGTTCTTCTTGAACATCCGACGCTGAGCTTTCTGACCCAAAATCACCATCCAATGATCTTTTTGCCCAAGCAGTCATCTGTTCTGCGTGATATCTTACCAATGAGCTGATGAGTTTATACTTAACTCCCTGATTATTTTTTAACTATCAAGGAACTTTTTGTTGCTTAGCCTCTAAGGCCTTCAATTATTATGCAAGTACTTTAAAAGGAAGTAATTCGCAAAAAAACAGGAAAAATTGCTGCTCACGGTCAAGTGGCCGTTTTAAACCGACATTCAAAGACAATTTCGTAATTACTTATTACTAATTATTTGACTGTTTCTTATTTCGTACCATAGTTAATTTTAGGTTAGTGCATATCGCTTCTTTTAGTGTAGGAGATTTAAAATGCATTCGGTTTGTGTGCTTTTCCAACAAGAAAGAATCAAAATAAACAATCTAAGCTACGGGGCGCAAAAAAAATCTTTATTCACCCAGTCAAAAATTGTTTGGTTACAAAAAATTGTCGGAATCAGAACATCCTAAGTTCCTACGTATTAAAGTTCGGTTAAACAATGTACATTTCTGCGCTAGTTTTCTCACTGACTTTGAGCCACATATAAGGCATGAGAGCTTACAATAGATTTAAAGTCCCATTCTTTAATTTTACAGGTTCTAGTCATTAATATTCAGCAATCCTCTGTCATCCGTTATTGTAGAAATTGTGGACTGTCGTCTTAAGTAGCATGATCAATCATATCTTAGTAAGTGTTTAAGTGATGGATCGGTATAGGTAACGGGTCATCTATTATAAGTCGTTAGTCATGTATACTTATATAAGTACTAATAGTATAATGAGGTTGTGTTTGTAGTGATTTTGTTTGTTGTGTGATTGTTATCTTGACGGCTGCACTGATTGTGTCGAAATTATATTAATTCTATTGAGTACCACGAACAAAGATAGGGTTCTTTCATAGTGGGATAATGGCGCTTTGTCATTAACCAATCAAATGCGATTGGTTATTTGCCGTGATTAAACGTGATTGGTCCAGTATCATATTTTCACAGTTGGTATAATTGCTGTGCTTATTTTTTTATGTAAAGTATGCTGCTGCCTATCTTCCTTATTCGCCTAGACATATAAAAAAAATTGGGTGGTAGGTACTATTCTTAGGCTAGCACCATACGACAAAAATATGTAACTATTTTAACACGTTAAATATTTTGATCTCACTAAAATAAGTTAGCCTTTCGAAAATAGTTTCTTTACTTAGTAAAGAAACGCGAGGTAGATTCAACGATGTGTGCTAAATATTCGAAATGAAGGCAAATAGAGAGTGGTTGCATTGCGGAGGCTCTCTAGCCTATCAGTAGTACATACCTAACGGTGATATATTTGCTTTGCGTCCGAAATTGTGCGCGTTTTAAGTTGAAGCATAAATTATCAGTCTGGATATTGACGTAGGTAACATAGTTTTGAAACTTGCTTAGTTAAATAAAAATGTTCATTTTATTTTCTCGTTTCATCTTACCAAATTATGTATAACCGACCCGCCTGCAGCTTCGCTTGCTTTTTTACGTTATATACATATAGTTTATATAATATAGCAAGGCATTCTTCGATAAATCTACTATTCAACATTGAAAGAATTTTCTATTGAAAGAACAAATGGGACCAGTTGTTCCTGAGGTTGCGGCATATAAATAAATAAACAATCAATCAGACAACTCAGCTTTTTAATATTAAGATGGATTGATGGATGGATTGATGCCGTGCCAATGCTTAATTCCACATTCAGGCTAAGTATGCTAATCTTTATATCTTAAGGCAATAAAGGCATATTTTGTAAGATATTAAGATGCACGCAACCCTGCTTTGGGTAATAAAATACATTGTAGGTACCTAACTCGTGTTTCACATCGCATTTGCCTCATAAATACGCCGCGAGAAAATCTAGAGGAATATAGATCTAATCTTAATTAAGGTTAACCCTGGTTTATTAACGATTAGTTTTCCCGTTTTGCTCGCGTTTTATGAAAGTTTCCTAAGATTCATATAAAACCCACGGTAAAAAAGGCATTGTAGAGCTTCCTTAATAAAAAGTCTGGACGCAAAATTATTTTGAAAATTGAACCAAATTGACGTTTCTGAATTTATACCATCGAAACGTATTGATCATCCATACATATTGCTATAGAGCCAGATAGTTTTATTGAGAATGCGTGGTAATTGGTAATATTATAAAAAAAGTGGCCAAGTGCGAGTCGGACTCGCCCATGTAGGCTTCCGCAGCAATTGTTTATATGAAATAGTTTATGACGTATTATAAAAAAACTACTTGATAGATTTCGTTCAAACCAATTTTCGTTGGTAGTTTTTGTGCTAATGTACATTATATATTTTTATTAGCCGTATCATCCTCTTATTTTAGAAATTAGAGGGGGTGGGGACACTCTGTTTTCCACTTTGGAAGAGTCTCACGTTCAAACTATTAAGTTTAGAATTAAATGATGTTAGAAACATTATTATGATTTTTGAAGACCTATTCATAGATACCCCACATGTATGGGTTCGATGAAATTTTATTTTTAAAGTTTCGGTTCTATGTATGGGGACCCCCAAATGTAATTGATTTATTTTTAATTTTTTTATGAAATCTTGGTGCGGTTAACGGAATACATATACTTACCAAATTTCAACTTTGTAGCTCTTATAGTTTCGGAGAAAAACTGCTGTGACATACGGATGGACGGACGGACGGACGGACATGACGAATCTATAAGGGTTCCGTTTTTGCCATTTGGCTACGGAACCCTAAAAATGAATTAAAATAAAAATAAAATAAAATAAATAAAACAGTATTTATTCACAAAAGTAAGGTTTACAATCACAGTGTAACTATATATTACATTATAAGGTTTTTATGTAAGTTTTAGTGGACATGTGTGTTATAACATATAATTCATCATCATGTTGCCAGTGATAACCCCGCATAACATTGCATCTTCTTATTCTAACTAAGTTTATATAAACTTGTGTTTAGACATAAGAGTAGAGCTCTGCCTACTATATAATATATAGCCTAATTATACTTTTATTTCTAATATTGTAACTCAAGAATGGCTAGACCGATTAATTTTGGTTTTATAATAGTCGTTGTAGCCCAGAAAATGTTAAAAATGTGAAAAAACATGAGAATAAAGCAGGCGAAGCCGAAGGCGGGACATATGGTTTAGATTATCTTATTATTTCAAAAACTAGTTAACACATTAAGGTTAACTTAATGATGATGATGATCTTATCACTATATTTATTTCCTTACTGTCTCCACCATTTATTCAGTTTCTCTACCTTCTTTGGATTTAATTATAGTAATAAATATACTAGTTCCATTATTTATAGCGTCGTATTTTATTAAATGTTTACTCACATCACATCGTTTATGGATATCGGATATAACGGAAAAAAACCGGCCGAAAATAACGTTGTATGTTTATAGTTGTAGTGAAGTATATATATCCTATATATATATTAATGCCACTTTTCGTTGTTATTTTAAAACTCAAGAACGGCTGGGTCGGTTTAGGTGCTTTGGTTTTAAAATAGTAGTAGTAGCTTATTAGGTTATATAAAACCTGTATCCTAGTCGTAGTAGGTCGTAGTTTGATCTGTTATCACGATGACAGTGCGAGTATTTGTTAATTCTTCCACCGGGGGCTCGAAGCCATCACTAATATAACTTATTTAATATACTAGGCTGCTTTCTGACGAGTTTCTATACCAGTTCCAGCCCTAACTAGACTGAGATAAGTCCACGTTGTAAAATGCAACTGCGAAGCCGATAATTAAAACGTTTCTCTTTGCATAGGTACCAATAAATCTCACCACAGTTAGGTACCATAAAACTGTACAACGGGTATCTAAAATAAACTAGATGGAAAGCTGTGTTACGGAAAGCTTTTCAAACATTAATAACTCTTGCAATTGATGAAAATAAATGGCTAAATAGCCAGTAATTACGCGCAGCAACGACGTTCTGTATATTGTATGAAATTACGGCATTCACGAATCCGCTTGGTATGGTTGGGGAATATACCAAATCCCTCATCACTACAAGTAAAGAACTAAGTTGCTGTCTGTCTGTCCCTATGTATGCTTCAATCTTACAAGCCACGCAACGGATTTTGATGCGGCTTCTTATAATAATTACCCGAGGCGAAGCGAGGGCTGGTCGCTAGTCATCTATAAAAGGTTATATATAAATAAATATTGCTGGACAATTCACACAGCAACAAAACCCGTAGTAAATAGTGAGACCCGCACACAATACTGTTAAAAGCTTTTTCTAATTACAATTACTGTAAGTTACTGTTAGTTACATCGCTGGAAATAGACCACACCTTGATCCTTCCAAAATGTTATATCCCGAGCCAGTCGAAACCACATTACATTTTGTACAAAAAAATATTACAAAATTATACATTTATTTAACCTAAAGCCGATTTTCGGTTTGTCCGTTCAGCTTCGAGTCTCTTAAAGCTAGTGTTGATTCGTACATTTAAAAATAGGCACCTTAAAACAAATCTTTTCACTATAAACATACAAATTTTACAGTATCAAAAAATAACTAATTCCGTTACGTTGTAGATTTACCTGACCAAGTCAATCTCTCTTGTTAAAGTAAATCTCACTTGTCATTTGTTTATCTGCTACCATCTCGTGTAACAATTTCGTCTTTTGTACATTCCGGTTGGATTTGCTAATCTGATGAAAGTGTGTGCGGTTGTTATGTTTTATCTCTCTGACTCATTTGTCATCAAGAAGCTTTACATGTTTTTGTTTTATGCACAATTATTCTGATCATTTAACTTCTTATTTGCTGGTAATTCATTCTATACTTTATTAGTTACTAGCTTTCCGCCCGCGGCTTCGCCCGCATTATATTAGAGTAAAAAGTACCCTATGTCCTTCTCCTTGCTCTAAACTACCCCCCTGCCAACTTTCAGGCAAATCCGTTCAGCCGTTCTCGAGTTATAAGTTCAGGCACTAACACGACTTTCTTTTATATATATAGATTAGTTACACGACCTTATCTTATTGAGGTACGATATAAAAGCGCGTAAAGAGTAAAGCGTCATTAAACTAGAGTTTTCTAAAGTTTCTATAGAATGACCATAGGTATTGTGTCTTTAGGCTTATAGGCTTGGAGATTGCTTTGTTTCAGTTATTGTGTGTAATTGCAGAAAGCCAATTTTAAAGCATTCGCAGACTCTTTGTCGTTCGTTTGGGTTTTGTCTTCTATTAATGTTGAGATTCTGAGAGTTATTTTCTATGCTGTGAAAGATTCGAATAGTAATATTTTCGTAACATACATAGATACAAATTATACAGCATTTTTACAAATTATTACTAGGCCTTATTATAACTAATTAAATATTGCAATAAAGCAATATATCTATTTAACTCTAATGAAGTTCAATCTGTATATGAATTATCTAATATAACTAAATATATAGATATAAACATTTTGTAATCATGTGGACAGAGAATCAGCTTGTAAATGTGTACATAACGTAACTTGATAAAAGTAAGACAAGCAAACATCATGTATCATATACCTACGTAATGTAGGTAAAGTTAGCACACATTTCCTACAAATGCGTTCTACGTGTGGCACAATACAAACGCCGCCGCCTCTGTTTACGGAAGTGACTGTACTGATATAACACTCCCCACTATTGAAGGTGGGGAATGTACAGGCTGATGTGAGAGCGTTGTGCGGTTGCTATAAACCGACTAAATTTAGTTGTCTACGAAGTTTTAGTAGGATTTTTATAAAACGGTGTCATTGAAGTCTGTATTTTAACAATGAGCTATTGTCGTTTCGTAGAAATAGAAAAAAAGCAGATAATAAGTATTTTTTCGTATCCTAGTAAATTAAGTTTTTGTGTTCTGAATTGTTCAAAACGAGCATTGATATGAAATGGGTGAGTAATCAAAAACTTATTATACCAGTTGCATTTAATTTTAATTTTACGTTCTTATTAAACAAAGAAACTTTCTATGTATAATTAACAAATATAAATTAGAGACATATTCACTAACACCATACACAACACACACATACACACTTGTCATACCACGTGTAAGTTGTTAAAATAACTTACGTACACACAATCGTCATTGAACCTAATTCGTGCAGATGTACGACCGCGGCCGTGGACTTGTCAGTGCCGGACTGGGTCCACTACTTGGCGGCTGCGCTGTTCTTGCTGTGGGTCGTTCTCGGCAGGCGCTGGAGCAATACAAACACTTCAACATGAGAGTAATGTATGTTTGGTCTTGGTTTAAATTACAAATAATAATACAGTTATGTTTAAAATTGAAAAAATAACATTATATACCAATGGTCATCAATAGAAAAATACAAAAGGGATTTTATGCAAATTACATTATATTATATCCAATAGGTAGTTACAACAATGGGATGATAGTATTGCAGAAATATTGCGTAAAATGTATACACAAAAAAATTAAAACTCTTATTATGTAACTAACTATGTATTTCGTTAAAACAAACTAGATTTTACACTTCAAACCCAATCAAAGTCCTCAGCTTCATGCACTCTCGAATTTAGCCGGACTTCACCACTCTCGCGCAGTTTCGACAACACGCTGTACATGCGCGTATGAATGAATGCCACTCGGCGGCTACCACTACCATTCGTCTAGTATAATACCGTCAGACGCTCGTTGAGGTTCGTGTGGGATGGTTGTCTCAGATGCGACTATTTATACGATTACCATTTCAGTCCATGAATTTTCTAAACAAAATTCACTGACACATGGTTGGTGATAGATTGGATTTTTGTGTAGCTCGTGTTTAAGGAATTTCTTTTAAGGTTATTTTATTTCGAAAAATTAACTCCTTACAAGTAGGAGATATGACGCGAAAACAGATTTAAGTTAAATTTAGGTTCCAACTTATATCCTGTTAGGCTAACTTCTGTGAAGGGATACCAATTCTAAAATTAGTTTTAAGAATAATATGATTAGAATTAACCGAGGCTTAAATAACTTAAAGGACAACAAACTAAGGTAAATAACTGTACAATTCAGTCTTAAAATAGTTAAAAATCCCAAAATAAATATAAATATTGCTGGACAATTCACACAGCGACATATAGCCGCGATAAGCTCTAAGCTTTCATTTTATATGGGTCTTATTCAGCTATTTATCAATCACTACATCTGACTTCAGCCTGTGGTTGTCTGTGGGACATCTGATAAATGTAGACAATCCGAAGGCGGCTTGGGAAACCCGGATAGCTTTCTAAGATGCGGGCGTACTGATACGTCATGTGATAGGTTTGGAATTTCGATGTGGTTTCTGTATTTTTATGTAACTTTCCACCCGCGACTTTGCCTGTGTTTTAATAGACTTTCCCGCCTTATATCAGATTTATAACTAAAAATTTGATATAAGGCGGGATGTTTGACGAAGTAGTCTTCGTCATCGATTATTAAATTTTGTCCGCAGAATTATATGAAATTATTTATTTTTATTGTATATGTGTGTTTAATGGAATAACACAACGAAGTTAGTTATACTAAGTAGATAATAAAAATAAAAACTTCAGCATAAAGTAATTAAGTACAAACTTACTAACTAACACCGAATCGGTTGCCAGCTCAACAACATTGTTACGACTAATTGGACCAATGTGTTCAAACGAATAAATGAATATGATTAAAGACCTGTAGAAACATTGTGTGTATAAATAATTATACACGCTGCGCGGCTTTGCGTTTTATAGATGATTCCGCAAATTAAAGATAATTTTATTATTTTCAGCGGTAATAAATAATCCTATCCACTATTCTAATATACTATTAATATCATGACTGTCCAGTCCAATATGAACGAGATGAACTTTAATAAAATGCAACCGCTAAATTCGTATTAAAGCTGTCCTAATAAATAAATGGCTAGGTAATATTGAATATGAATATAAATTTTAATGATAGCAAAAGCGAAAGCTCAAACAGCTCTATGCGGGGAAGCTAAAGCACATGCAAATAGCGTGAAAGCATCGGACCCACCCCGTTGACAGCCCCACTAAGTCGATACTGGACTTAGAAAGTGGGCACGGGACCGCGTGTGGTAGCCGACGATAAGACAAGATGCAAATTGCCCGGTCTAACTTGATTTGGAAACCGATAGTAGATTTTATCTTGCTGCTGGGTGCTTATTAGATTTCTTCCTGATCAGGCTTTCAGTTTATGTAATCTTTGTTTATAAGGAAATTGTCAGTAAAAGTTTTCTAAAAAAGTCCAGAGTGCTGCGCGTGAGCAATGTTCACAATGCTGCCATCTTTACGTTGAGCAGCGCATTAAATAAAGAACGCCTTTCTCCGAGCTACCGATGAATAACGTAGTTCGCGCAATTGTCGGTAGATGGCAGTAGTAGTCACTTTGATAAAAATAGTATGAATATTAATTATAATCAGATAGAAAGCAGATGCAGTATTCAAAATATCTTTAGTTTAAAATTGATTGTAGTAAGCCATTTATTGGACTTTTTAGAGTAAGTTTTAAGCTCAAGGAAATAATCTTACTGTCACTTAATTGGTGCTTAAATGTTAAGTATAAAACTCCGAAATGGGCTTTATAGACTATGCTAATTTCTATAATTGCAAGTTAAGTGACCGGGATAATTTCTTGGTCGTAATTTAATCAGTAAGTTGCTACTGGCGCATAACCAGACTAGTTTAACACTATCAGCGCCCATGATACACGCTCGTATCTACAGCATGGTATGGCAAGACGATGCAGGTAAAGGGCTTTGAGCTTGGGCATTGAATGTGTTTAACATTGTCAATAACGGAAGTAACTTTAATCTCTGGTTAAGCTACTTATGAAAATTTTGTAGGCGTGTTAAGTTGGTCAATACTTCCTAGCAATAAAGTGTTAGGTTGCATGAGGTTTGAGTTAAATTCCCGAGTGTGGCATAACGACATAGAAATTATGTAATAGTACGGATGTGATGGACTTAAAGTATATTTTTATTGTACCATATGTAATTTATTAGTATTATGTAATTTATAATAAATTACTTGTTATATTTAAAATAGAAATGTCTTTTATGGTATTTCATCTATAACATAATGAGCAATATTATTTTTATTCTGTAGGACTTTTTTTTATAAGATGTAAGTACTCATTTGTATTTGCAAATTATGGAAAAAAATATTGTATGTGTGGAGTAGCGTCCAATACCCACTTCATTAACTCATTGATAATCCATGATTATGATACGATCATCTGATCGGAATAATCTAGTAGGTATCTATAATATAGTCTTTGTATCCATTCAACTCCCGACCTTTCACAACATGAAAGAGTTTGAATACTCAATCAATTCTTTGTGTTTCTCAGACTCAATAGAACCCAATAGACCAGGGTTTTTAATTTTTTACAAGGAAAAAAATAGTAGTAGAATGAAACCCATTAGAAAAGGAGGGAAATATGATAAAAATGAAAGGAAAAAATAATTACGGTCGATCTGAGTTCGGGAAGTGGGAGGGGGTGGGCTTTTAAGGGGAGAAAATGGTTTATCTCGATTTGCGGTGAAACTACAAGTCCTATGAAAAAAAGTTATATGGCAAAATTGTAGGTAATAAAAAGATCTACAACTTTTAATTCACAAGTTTTTTACATAACGTCAAAATGTATGTGAAAAATTCAAATAACTAAGTTTTTGGTTTTTTATTTCTATCTTTTTCAAAAACATTTTATTTTCTACGAAATTTGGTGAAAACTTACCTTTTTATGCCCCAAACACACTATAATTTATTTCATTAAAAATATTAATTTTTTCACCTTATTTTGACTTAATTACTAAAAAATAGACTAATTTTCAATCGAAAATTCACGTGTCAAAATATTAGCTTTTTTATAAAAATCGGTGTGCCTTTTGTTCATTGAAATCTTTATTTTCTGATGGTTAAGAAAAATATATACATTACCATAGTAAATTTTCTCAGAAAATGCAAAACACCGAAACAAAATTTGTATCATTATGTACAATTGCATCATAAAAATGTGATTTTTGCAATTTTTATTTCATATAATTGCTTATAATCCGACTTATTGCACATTATACAAACAGATTATTATTATATTATTATTATTATATAGTCTGAAAAGTGCAATTGTACCTAATGATACAAATTTTTGTTTCGGTTTTGTGCATTTTCTGAGAATATTTACTATCGTAATGTATATATTTATTTTAACTATCAAAAAATAGAGATTTCAATGGACATAAAGCACACCGACTTTTATAAAAAAGCTAATATAAAAAGCACACGTGAATTTTCGATTGAAAATTAGTCTATATTTTTGAAAATTAAGTCAAAATAAGGTGAAAACAATAATATTTTCAATCAAGTAAATTACAGTGTATTAAGGACATAAATAGGCAAGTTTTCACCAAATTCCGTAGAAAAATAATTATTTTTGAAAAAGATAAATAAAAAAAACGAAAAACTTGGTTATTTGAATTTTTCACATAAGTTTTAGGTTATGTAAAAAACTTGTGAATTAAAAGTTGTAGATCTTTTTATTACCTACAACTTTGCCATATAACTTTTTTTCATAGGACTTGTAGTTTCACCGCAAATCGAGATAAACCATTTTCTCCGCTTAAAAGCCCACCCCCTCCCACTTCCCGAACTCAGATCGACCGTAATTTGTTTTTCCTTTCATTTTTATCATATTCCCCTCCTTTTCTAATGGGTTTCATTCTACTACTATTTTTTTCCTTTTTTGACCATTTTTGAAGCTAACTGCACTGGTCTACAAGTCAATGGGCGTCATTAGTTATTCTGATGCACTGTGTGTCGCACATTGGTGCAGCTAGGTCCAAAAATACTAAATTACGTTTTTCTATTTTAGCTAAAACTGGAATAAGCTCTTGGTTTGGTTATATTGTTTTGTTTATTCGATAATATTACCATTTGGAAAATGATGTAAAGATATAATTTACGTAAAATATAAAAAAAACATTTAATAAGTTTTCAATTTAATCCTAATTTCGGGTCGGAAAAAATATATTAAATATTTTTTGTAAACTTACAGCTTCCTTTCTTACACAGTAGCTACAAGATGAACTAGTTATCCTCGATTTCCTGTACAAAGTTACTTCAATAGTCAGCTTCTTCAAAAGCTTTGTAAAGACAGCTTCTATGTGAACAGAGACAAACACATTTCTAAAAGGTTTATGACCTGTACGACTTTGTATGTAAATTGTTAATACAAATATGTGAACGGGCACTGTTACGGAAATTATATGCACATTGCGTATGAATATATTTATCGTATGCATTCAATTATTCTGCTAATAGCCACTGAATAAATGAATATATTTTCGTGTGCCACTTCTGGATAATTTAATTATGGGACATATAAAGTATTTTTATAAAACAACCGTTTTTCTATGTAGCGAAATGATCCTGAAAGTAAGGCGCGAAATACTAAATTGTTTTCTAAAAGCATTTGAACTTATCACGGTAACGGTGTCAACTGCAGAGCACAGCTAACGTCCGACCGTCGACTCTACTCGTGTACCCATAAACTTACAACAACTGGGCAGCTTTTTAGGGCGCTATTCCACCAATCTACTTAATAACCCATAACATTATAACCAGCCCGCCCTTATCTAGCGCGCAGCGTCGTGAATTAAAGTCTCTCTCGTCAAGAAATCCCTTTGCTTAGCTGTGGGAACGTAAATATAGGCGCTTATGCATATGATAACCCTCCTGTATATCGCGGGATGAATTCGTGATTGGCGTGGACCAGTGCACTGGTGGAACCCTATACCCAGAGGTGAAGTCACACTGCGGATGATGATGAATACCACATTACCACCGGGAATCACGATGTGTTGTGGCAGTGATGGCTGCGTTCCGTTCATAGATGCCGCTACCGTCACGCATGTTCTCCCAGCGAACTGGGACACGAGGTGATTGCGATAATGGTAGTGATCGCTGCGAAATGCGGGCTTAGCGGAGAAAGTTTACGTAATTCTGTATACGGCAACTGAAAAACACTAGATTTAATAATGAGATTGTGTAGGTGCGATTTTATCTTCGGCTAGTGATCCAAGTACCTACTATTTTTATTTTTAATAAAAAATAGTGACATAATATACCTACTTTATTTTATTTATTTTATTTTACAGTATACGTTTTTTTTATTCAAAAATCCAATTTAGTTGAAACACACGGTTCACGGTAAAATACTTGGGAAATAGTATGTATGATATTTCTTTTATTCTGAACTAAGCATAATTTATCATATTTAAAGATACTTTCATATTACGACGGCGCCACGCTTAATGGCCATTCATTAAAATTGTGTGAAATGTCAAAACAATTCACACAGTACATGAATATGCGTATCAATAAGTAAATTACGAATTTTACGATCAATAAAATCAATGAGAACTGCAGAATTGCCGAGTTATTGCCATTGATATGGACAATAAAATAAATTAATATTTTGCGCAACGCATTACAGTTTGCATAATAAATTTGATATTCCGAAAGAAACAATCATATTTTTATTAGTAGATAGTTATTATCAGACTGCATAAAAAACTGTTTTTTCTTTCAAAACCACAGGAAGATTTAACCATATAAAATCAGTCATTAAAGCCGAAAACGGCTAGGTAACTTATGTAATAACACTTCAACTGTATACTTGAACTCTAATTAACTCAACCTTTGTTTAAGCAGCGATTAGACCTTATAAATATGCAACATTTTAGTGACAAGTAAAGAAAGCCGCATTCTCTAAGCCGAGTCCAAGAAGAGAACCTACTTAAGCAAATTGAAAGGTTTGAACTGGCTGGGCTGATTCCTTAATTCGTTATGCGACTCAGGCGCAGTGCGTGGGACATCTTATGAATGAAAATTTATAGAATAGCATTCTTTGAGTGCTGATTTTGTTATTGGAAATTGTTACTATGGGTAAAAGTGTGTTTGCTGTGCAAGGAGTTGCTGGTTTGATTTCCGCTGGAGGGCCAGTAAATAAATGGTGAATAATATTGCTATCTGGTATACTTGAACAATAGATTAATATAGACATTTATATGCGAAAGCTAATAATTGGATCGAAGTTTTTATATTGTTTTTCACGAGTCATTGTAATCTGTAAGCTTTCCGTATGAATAAAATAAATAAATACTACTTCACCTGCCCAAGTAGTAGTATACGAGATATCTAGTACCCGTAACACAGGGTTCGTGCTTCCACCGGGCTAAATGTTGCTGTGCAAATTTTCAAGCATTATTTATTGAGTCAATAGTTGGACAATCATTCATTAAAAATATATCTTTGGCAATAACACTAAGAATCATTTATGAGGGTGTTGACATAATCAGGAAGTCGATCCCGCGATTTTATAGTCGCATTGCGATTCTCACACCACTTCGCCTCTATTGAGCCATAAGTGGCACTCAAGACCTATCTCAATGTATTCTATACAAATATATTTGTGGCTAGAACTCATCGGAAACTTCTTACTGGAAATCTGGGAATTATAATTATTTTTATAGAATAGTTGTGTTATCAATGTTGTAATTACTTAAATACATATTATTTTTATAGAATAGTTGTGTTATCAATGTTGTAATTACTTAAATACATTGCTTTTTGTTATATTATAATATGAACAATGTTTTATTTTTATATTAGGTACGCTTACAAATATAAACGAACTAGAAATAGTTCAGAATTAGTAGCACGTAGTAAGGGGTTGCCATGCCATGATAATGATCTAATGAATAGGTACCTACTTCAGTTGACGCATCAATTTGATGCTGTGAAGATTCTCTCTTATAAGTTCATGTGATCGCAGTAACCTTTCAATGTTTTTTAGGATTCACAGTCGCTTTCGTTGGAAACTATGAGAACTGGTGACAAAGTGATGTTAATTTTCGCAAAAAGTCTACGGCTATATGAGTTTGCGAGAGCTAAGTAACAATAGAGGTGCTTGTATGATCTCTAAAGCTTGTTTTTTGAACCAAATGTTCTTAGATGTGTGTATTTTTTTTTTAACTTAGAACATTAATAAACAATATAAACTGTAAAACATCTCTTTAAGTTCTTTCCAATCAAAATTTGTCATCGAAATCAGTTTAGCTTATATGAAGTCATTTGTCCAATTGTCGCTCACACTATCAAATGCAATTTAGGTATTGTATGATTTCCTATGTTTGCCTTTGTCAGAACTAAACCATCATCAGTTTTCAATTAAAATAAAATTATCAAAATCAATTAACCGAGTCATTGAGTATTGTTTAATATAAATGGGAGGCATAATAGTAAAATTATGTTATCTTTCTACAGTTTCCACTACATTTCCTACTGCTAAAATGCCACACAAGTCACGATTAAGAAGAATCCAAAACATTCCCACTAGTTATACGAAATTGGCAGTTATAACTGATAGAAGGCGGCAACTGCCACTTTGTATGGAACACGTGCTCCACAGTCTATTACTACTTCTATAATTATTCTCACATCGCCTGTTATTGAATGCCTCGAGCTATGTATTTAGAAAGTTGACTTATTGTATGGCAGTATCATTAATTTTCCTTCAATGGTACTGTATACCTCTGTCTAGAATGATGCTGATGAATTTGATAGGATAATAAGTGAAAGAAAATCTGTTACGTAACGTGCGATATTGTGTGGGTATTTGGTGTAAATCAAAATGATTGGATAAAAGGAATTTGAAATGAAATATCTGAGTACATAATAATTGCAATTGGCGTTGCAAATTCTTACTTTTTCGTACAGAATTTCATCATTACATTTCCATATTACGTCCAATTACTGCGTATACGCACGTTCTCTTCAACATAACCCATTTTCGGTCTTGGGTATTTGATATTAAATCAAATTCAACTGATACCTACCTACACTTTTTTTTCATTTTATTATATACCTTTATCTTATATGAGATTAACTTAAGATATTAAGCTAGCTTTGTTTTTCTTACTTCCTTTGTAGAAGATCTCGCTTGTAAGTGTTGTAAGTTCAGTTAATATTTACCTGTTAAGCCACCTTTCACACATAGTACAAAATAAATATTTGGTTTTCTTCATTCCTCAAAATTCCTTCTCATTCTTATAAACTGACCGATGCTTCAAATTACGAGAGTACTGCGTTTTAATAACCCTAAAATCATAATTGAATTTTTATTTAATAGGTTATGATTTAAGTAAAAAACTTGAATTACTTGTATTACATTTAAACTACAAAGCAAGTACATTCAATATATTTGAATTTAGAACTAAACATAGATAGTTTTGTTTAGTTCTATTATAATTTTAATACGTCTATAATTTATTTAAGACAATATCGTCATCATATTAACCAGAAGGTACGAAGGTATGTTAATGATAATTTAATTAGTAATTTTTATAAAAAATAATGTTTTTTTTTTCTGAAATACGTATCAGTGGCGCAGTGTTCTCCGTTCTTGAACCCATGTATAATCCCCCGTGGACGAGTCTGTCACAGGAAGTGAAGTAAGCTTGTTTAAACAGTTTGGACTAACCAGAGTAACCAGTCTACACCGTGACATGCTACTTGTGATGTAATGTATCTGTTCTGTTCTATTGTCTTGTCTTTATAGTAATATGTACTTGATATGCGACCCCTTCTCGCGATTTAAAGTAACCCTTGTGTAATTCTATAACAGATATCTACCACCCGTAACACAAGCTTCGAGCTTACCACGGGACTAGATGTTGCTGTGTTAATTGGCCAGCAATTCTGATTTACTGTAGGCTATATTACTTATACATATAATATTATGAACTCGATTTGTAATGATGTATGATTGTTGCTCGTTATCACAAAATCTACTACTTTTTGTATTAAAGAGCAAAAATACAATACAATATTCAACATCAAAATAATTTCAATAATCGCCAATAATTCAATAATTTTATTAAGTGTAAGCCAACAAACTTTCATCCTCACAATTTTAGTACAGACATTATCATTCAGTTAATTTCTTCACCGGAAAATAAGTAATTCCGTTCCGTTGATTCTCACAACTGCCGTATGATTTGATTTCATCCTATTAAGCGGAGGCGAGTTGACTCGACAGTACCTACCGATTAACATCTCAATTGGTCATATGAGGGCTTACTCATGTTGGAACTTTTAACGTGACTTCCAAGAGTATCAACTTACATTATGTCAGATGCTTGTAAAGTTACACAGAAATGTCAATATGAGCCAATAGTTTAAAGACTTTAATAAAATTGATAGATAGTTTATTGTCACATATGAACACATAAAATAAACATTTTCATGATATACTTTCTCAATCTGTGTGTAACAATTTATATGTGTATTCTATCAAATATATCACTTATCTAAAACCTGTAACACATTATTAAGCTTACCACGCCACGGGGCTAGATGTTGTCCATATTTATTTAGTTTGGACAGATTTAGTTAATCTTAAGATATCCCATTTAATCTTCTGTATATGAAGACATAATTGGCTCTTGGCTCACAAATACACAAATGTATGTGTCATTCATTTAATTTGTATGTTAATATAAATTGATAAGTTCAATTCAAGCCTAAGTAAAGGATCTGTTTCACAATTGTTGAACCAAAATAAACTATCAATACAGAACATCTTTCTTCTTCTTATATTTCTTCGTGACGAACGTGTTACTCGTTGATACTCCAGTGTGTCTGTAACCCAGCTTTCCTATTACATTTGCAAGGCTAATTTTGACAGTTACGCGTTAGATTCACTGGATTACTGTCATTCTTGACAGTCTCGGCTTACGTAAGGTATAAACGGTGATTATGTTCTTTGATTGAGACATATGAATAAAATATTTATGACTCCAAACGTGAATAACGTACTTTTTTGTGGCAAGCTCGCTTATACGACACGACGCACGGAAAAAATAACGATATTGGATATTTGAAGTTTGATGAAAACCAGTTGGTTAATTGGTCTACTTTATATCACATCACAGAACATTTAAATTGAAACATTTCTAATGCACATTATCTTCTTTCTGTGTCGGTGTCCTGAATTAAATGGCGCGATAAAAAAAAAACACATTAACGCCTGTAACAGGATAACCGTGTTTCATCTCTAATTAGGTCTACGATATTTTTCTCGAACACATTTTCAATGTTTTCGCAACCTGAATAATGGTCGGCGGGACTCGAATTACAACCATGTAATCAACCTCGATTCGTGTTTCGTTAATTTATGTAATAGCTTGTATTTGTTTGCGAAAAAATATTTATTGCTGCTGTTCAGCCGGTTTCTTAATACAGTTTGAACAGTTACGTGCGTTTTGTATTATACTCGTCTATTAATTTGGTATCAGTTATACGTATAACGTATGCCGAAGCAGATGTGATGGTCCCGCTATCGAGCATCAATCATGCACCATTTGTCACGTCCAGAGGCGCAGGCGGTGCGCAGTGACATTGACTTTCTTATTGTCGCCGGGTGGTGGCGCGCCGGCGCACGCACATGCTCGTCGCTCGGCGAGACGCGCGCGCGCACCTCACCGCTCCGCGACGACCGCGCCGCGGGCCCGCGATATGCCCGCAGTGAAAGTATTCAATATATTCGGCGGGCAGAAGCCGACCGAGAAACACCCTTCTGCTCCATTGCAAAAATTCTACAGGACCTTCTCTATCGGCAGTGAATCCTCCTCCGAAACTAAAGGCAAGAAAGTCACCGCTATTGCCGCTTCCCTCGAAAAACTTAACGAACCCGCGATCAAAGTTTCGAGTGATAATGTGAAAAAATCCGTGCAAACAAACAATTGTGTTGTGAGTCAAGTGACCAGTTCAAAAGCGCATCACGTGTATGAAAATGTAAACATTGCAAGTGACACTCGACCCTGTAAAGGACAAGAGAAATTATTCGACGAAGCGAAAGGATACTCGTCTATTTACGAGCCGATCACGTTTCGCGGTAATGTAAACAGCTCCGTTAAAGATTGGGAAATTTCACCGGACTCCAAGATAAACAAAGCATTAAAATCATTTGATAAGATTTTGTATGAATTTTCCTACACTTCTCTCGAAGAGAAAAATACATTCATCCCGCCTAAATTACAGAAATCAAAGACTTGTAGCATTATAGAATCACATTGCATTTTGAAGAAAGCTCATTCAGCTCCGAGTAGTGACCATAAAGATTGCAATAAAGTGGCACGAAATAATTCGATTGACAAAACCACAAGTTTGTGGAATCTCGACGACATGAAGGACAAGGAATTATCTGCACCCCTGGTACCGTTGAAATCATCCACTCCAGTTGAAAATATGAATCCCGATAAGTATGCCACTTATAAAATATCATCCAAAAACCCTTTGCGGTCAAATGGTATCAAAATCGAAGACCTTAAAAAGCTTGACGTCAAGACTAGAATATTGAAGAAAACTTTATCTAATCCACCGTCGACACCTGTTCCGGTTGTGGCCAAAACTAAACCGATCATTAGAAAATCGGAGAGAAGAGTGAGTGACCCAAAGAAAACAAAACCAAAATCATGTTCAGATAATGGGTCGTTAAACAAGACCTGTGTAGAAAGTAAAGACGCTCCGAAATCACAAATGCAAAAGGCAAAAAGCGTTTGGGAAATAAGAAATGTTTCTGTCTTTGTTTCTAATTTAGAAAGGACTAAATCCACAACTTCTATCTCGGGCTCTCCGAGCAAGATCCCGGTGATAAGAGGGCAAATGACAAATCACAAGTTCAGCAGTACTAGAGCTCTTTTTTCTCCCACTCCGGTTGATCTAAATAACCTAGACCAGGCTCGCGAGTGTGCTCAGAAAAAAAAGCCGACTGTCACTAGAAAATCAAGCGACAAATCAGAAACGTACCGACAAATAAAACAAAAATCCCAACTCAGTCTCAAAAACGATGTGAAGCGTACTGAAAAAACCAAAAAAGAAACCCCAGACGGCAAAAAAGCAAACTCATCTTCGAATCCCACAACGAAAGATTACACGGATGAAATAAATGCTATGCGAGCGAAGCTCCAGCAGAGAAAAATAAAAAACAAACGAGATCTTGTCGTGCCAGCGTCGGATGTTAAACGAAATGGAAATGCTCCGGATATAATCAATTCGACACTGTCACCTGTCATGTCGATTGTAAAAAAGTTGGAACTTAAAACAGCCATGGAAACGAAAGCCGAAACCCATTTTATAAACTGCAAGGTGATTCCAGCGGCGCACAAGGAACTTTGCGTTGCTAATACCACTTTCCACAACCACTTGAGCACACTCGTCGGCCGCCAAATAAAGTACACCGAGTCCCGAGACGATGTAAAGACTTGCTCGCAGGAAAAGCTTTCCATAAACAAACACGACGAGAAAATCTCTGACACGCATTCAGACTGCAGCGACGATTCAGGTCACGTGTCCAACGATGCTGCCAACGAGACATTCGATACTGTGGACCTGAGTGGAGTTGATGAAGTAGATTGCAAAGCTTTTGGTGGTCCTAAGCAATTTGGGAAAGATGTACCAGAGAATGCAATGAACGTGTTCCCCGTGCGGCCTGCGCGCCGCGCGCGTCTCAACGAGGCCACTAGCGGTATCCGCGCCGCCGACTCGCCGAAACTGGACGGACAGGTACGCGACACTGTTAACCTATCGATAGCAAATTACAGGTGCTGCTTATCCGACCTCCTTTGGTGTCAACATGATACTGTTTAGATCGGAGATACTAAATCTCCACCCGACAAGACGAAGTATGTCTTGGGGCTTGAAAGCCGTTTCAAATCACGCGCTGTCTCCTTGTCAATCGGGTCGAAGACCTGATTACCATTTTGTACAGGCACTGTATCGGCGCCTAACTGTAAAAGACAACAAACTGCAAACTTAATATTATAATGTTTTTATTATTCAAATAATTAAATTTAGATCTTATTTTATACTGATTGGATACGGAAAGCTTTCACATTTTATTAGATAAATAAATAATTCATGAATAGGTATTAAATTTAATTATCAACTAGTAATGGGGATTTCCTAAATTAAAGCCGCCTTAAAATTGTCTATAATAGATGAAATATTTAATTAGTCAAACAAATCTTATGTAACTTTCTGGTCAAGATGCACTACAGCCTCCATTTGCATGAAAAAGACATTCTCAATGCTGACCGTAATTAAGACATTACACAATTTATGCGAAATCCAATAAGCTCATATATTGCATATGAAGAAAAAGATGTGTCGACAGAAGCTTAAACGTTCGTTGACCATTTCACCTGATTATGCCACCGCACACCACATTACAACTTACACAGACTTAACGTAATTAAACATTACATAACAACCTGACCAATGCTCAACTCTTCCGGAGACCCGATTAATAATAATCTTTACATATTACATACATATAAAACAGTCGCTATCTGGATACAATCTTTAATTATCTTAATTCTCTCTCTAAATATTTAATATTTTGATCAGTTTTTTTTTAAATAGGTAGAGTGATTCAAGAGGAACGTTTATAAGTATAATAAAGTACAAGTTAATTTTATATTTATAAAAAATAAGAGTCATTAAGACCCGTAATGCTCGTAAATCGCAATAATACGCAATTGGCGACAGGTGTCCCGCAGGGGTCAATCCGCGGTCCAGATTGTTGAACGCTCTCACTTTCACGAGGCCATCATTTCGCGTATTACGACGTGCAAAGCTGAACGTAAGCGTGGCCAGAACGAATTGCTTTATATCGCTGCTCAATTTATGCGACTTGAGCTGCCATTTATTTGATTGCGTTGCTATTACAGCGACAGGTGTGATAGATGACGAAATTAAATTGAAATTCTATTTTGCTTTTGTTATTAGTTATTGTTATACACTATGATATTATAGTTCTATACACTATAATATTATAGCTACTAGCTGACCCGCCCGCGGCTTCGACCGCTTTATTACCATGTTTTCTTAAACCTTCCCTGGGCTACCACGACTATTTTAAAACAAAAAGCACCTGAATCGGTCTAGCCATTATGGAGTTACAAAATTATAATGAAAGTGGCATTAATTTTTGAGTTTTTATTATCTAAACGTATTTTATAAAGCTGAAGAGTTTGTTTCTTTGAACTCCCTAATCGCAGGAACCGTTGGTCCTATTTGAAAAATCATTTCATTTTTGAAGAAGGCTATATCATATAAATATTTAAACTTTAGGTATGTAGATAACGTAAAAAAAACAAGCGAAGCTGAAGGGTCCCTAGTTATATATGAGATAACTCTTGTATATCGATTCATGTAATAATATCTCTTAAGAATTAAAAGTTCTACAATAACGAGCAATGTAGTTATTAGTTTATAGCAATGTAGTCATAATATAATACAAGTTTCCGCAGTCTATTTGAATTATGTATATTTTTATTATAAGTTGCGTTATTTTCAATCAATCATCATTTAGATAATTACTTTCATATGTTTTATCCTTTCCAAGCTTATAATTATTTAACAATTTTGTCACTGTAATAACACCGAAGTTAGTTTTAATAAAGCTAGCATTCCGTTAGCTAGCGTTCTATAGGCCGCGGCTGTCTGAAATGTAATGACATCCGTATTATCTTTCACTCGTGGCACTTAACTTTCGTGTAGTTATAATTCTGATCTCACCCTTACATCGCTTTGCCAGCGAAATATATCACTTTCCATTTCGACTTCTCTTTTGTCGACACTCTACGTGAGAAAATTCGAAAAGTCCCTGCCATCGATTGTATTTCTTTAAATGGCGCTTATAAATAAAGATGATATAGTGCTGTTGTGTATTTTATCGAAGAAAAAACTATAGTTCATGCGAAAATAGTTATGTTACATAGGCCTTTTATTTATTTTCCGGAGTTTCTGCTGTAAACTATTTTAATTAATCTGAGGAAAACTAACAGCACGATTAATAACAATACAAAACGAATAGACACAATGACATAAATCTATAAGTAATTTTTTTATGCGTATTGGAAAAATGTATAGTGCAAGCTTTTGTTGTGTAAATCACATGATTACCGACGCTTTTTGTCATTTCGGTTTCATGAAAGTTCCAGGTTTAATCCATATGTTTACAAATTTAACTAGTCAACACAAGAACACTTTATTTTCATATAAAAATTGTACGTACTTGAACATAAATGAAACCTAATTTCTCTGCTTTCTCTACTCGATGGTCCAATCCATTGTTGAATTAACATTTATTAAACATTTGGTGGGATGAACGGTTATTGCTGCTTACCCGACTGCGAAGCATAAGTCGTAAGTGTGCAGTTTTTTTACACAATAGTTTTTACTTATGATGCACAGCTTGCACAAAGGCATTGAAATGGTTTACTTTATGTATCTAACTTTTGACGACCTCTGTGGCGCTGCGGACGTTGGTTTGCATGCGACGCAAGAGGTTGTAGGTATGATTCCCGCCTCGGGATAATATTATTAATAAACGGAACGGTTTATGTATTTATTTATATTAAGTACTTATAACATTACATTATGGGTGAATAAAATTTTGTAATGCGTAAATAAACGTAAAACTATAGCTCACACGTAAGATTAGCACACGCTATAACGCGGTAAAATCCATTTCAATCACTGAATTTCACATTTCGGACACTGCTATTTACGATGTAGAAGAAGTAAAATAAATTAATTTGCACGTTCAACAACAATCTCATTACAGAAATAATGATCCAAGAAAGGAATTTGATCTTGTCTGTGTCTTCTTGCGAATGTAACAGTACGTTAAAGCTTATAGGAATGCTGTAATTGGACCTGTGCTTATTTAAATAAGAGATACGAGTATCATTACTTAACCGTTACTTATTGGGCTGTTTGCATTGTATTTTTGTATATAGACATATTAATCTATATTTTATAATGTAAAAATAAATTAAAATATTCATCATCATCTCCCCTTTTTACGTTCGCAAAGCTGAGACACAGGGTCTTCGTTCTTGACGAGAGTGGTTAGGCCTTAGTTCACCACTCTGGCGAAGTGCGGGTTGGTGAATGACACGTCCTTCAAACTTTTCAAAGTTCTCAGAACATGCCGGTTTCCTTTCTATTTACACACAATTTTTTCAAGAAGAAATATCCAGAGTTGTGCGGTGAGGTTAAACACACGACCTTAGGAATGAAAGTCGAGTGTGCTCCCACTTAGCCAACACAGCTCTCGGACCATATTTATTTGCTTATTAAAAGGAATTATTAAAGTTTATGTATCTATAACGAGTATATTTATATATGGAAAGTACATAGAAAAGTTTCAGTATTCTAGGTTATCTGCGTAATAATATAAATTATCTAGAATACCTACTAAAACTTTCCTTAAGAAAGTTATCTTATCATTGATAAACGGAACTGTATAAAAACGTGGTGATGGCTTTTGCAGTTCTTCTGAACTATAAAAAGGTATAAACTGTTTTATATAGTCTTTTAAATTCATATATACATGTTAACATGAAACGATCGACACCCACTATTTCCTGAATATCTTTAGTTTTCCGCTACACAGACTTACACTTTATTTATATGAATACTAGCCGCACGCCGACAGCTTCGCTCAAGTTTTTTGTATTAATATCAATGCCATTTTTCTGGCATTTTTTGAGTCATAAAACGGAAGGGCCGATTAAGGTGCTTTTGGTTTTTAATTTAAATAGACTTAGTAGCCCAGGAAAGGTTAAAAAAATGAGAATACTTGTGAATGCAGCGGGCGTAGCCGCGGGCAAGTCAGCTAGTAGTTTATAATACGAGTATAATAAAGCCTTCCTCCATACATGTAGTATCCAATATTCAAGAAAATTTCTGAGATAAGCGCGTTCAAACAAACAAACAACCAATCAAACGAACTTTTAAGTTTTATAATATGCTTAGTATAAGTATCTAAATAGGAGCGCAGATTTAGATGTATTGGTACACGACAACACGTCTAATGTCTACGAACACGAAGTGAGTCGTTTCTGGGTACGTAGGTAACGTTTGATTGTCTGTCGGGTCGTATGAGGCGAAAGTCTATTAAGTCCACAATAGCAATGCCTTTCGCAACTATTGATAAAGTAACTTGTTCGATGCCACTTCCTGGTTGCGCAATACTTCTGTCCGATTTGTCCAGTTTGTGTGTTAAATTAAATATTGGGTTATAGTTGATCTTTATTAACTTTATAAACTATAATGATTATTAACAATATTTGAACATAAAACAAGAAACATACCATGAGTAGAATGTTTTTGAGTTACCCTATATTTCGAAACTGTTTCAAATGTTTGTGGGATATCGTTGAATGCGTATTGCGTATACGATTATTTTCTAATAATTAGCGAAATATATTTAACCCTAATATTGTTCTTTTGATAAACTACAGGCTAGAAGATTCTGATCAATCACATATTTATTTATACTTTAACACTTAATGGAAACTATAACGGTTAAGATAAATTCAGTAGTTACGGTGAAATCGTAGTTTGAATATGTAATTCGAATTGTTTTAGTGCCTTCCTGCCCTGACTACGTAAGCACTCGCGTGGCCCGACACGCACCTTACATCTTTATTTACCATTCAAAGTGATTTTTTACTTCGGAAACCGGAAAAGTAAAGAAAACTTGCAATATTTATTCAATTACAGACTAACAACAAACCAAGTAAAACCTAGTATTTAGAGCTTGTAAAAAGATGTGTTGAAAAACAATGTCTAATTAACTCGTAGTTATGAACATGTTACGATTTGACAAGCAAACACTAGTTGGCGGTGTCTATTGACAACTTTTACATGGAAATCATGTGCGAATTTGCCAAATTCTACACATTTCATTCACATGCAAATAATGTAATAGCATACAGTGTAAACCATACACAGCATAAATATCAATGTACTAATTTCTATCTCCTCCTCCATTTAGAAATTAAGAAAATAGTGTGAGAACTTATAAAATACCAACTTTTTGCCGCAAGAAAATGTTTTTCTTGGAAATGCACACCTACATCATAATTTTAGGCACATAGTTTAAACTCTAAAAACAAGTACATACATATAATATTATTGTTCACGATTCTTGTATGTATGTGCTTGTTTTTAAAGTTTTGTACTATGGTTACGAAAAATCCACAGAAAGCACAAATTAATGAACATCCCAAAACACGTTTTCGATTTGTAATTAACTCGCTTACATCAAAATGTTTTTACCCGTGGTTTTTACAAACATACGAATTTAATGTTTTATTGATATAACGTGTCATTGTCTGGCGATGTCTGGGAAACATGATTGAATGTTGATAGTTTTGTATTAAAAGATACCATGTTTATAAACGTGAAATCTTCCATTAGGTACCTACGACACTGCACCATAATCTTTAGTACCTTTTAACACCCAGAGACTCGAGAGAGAAAAATATTAGTAATAATTTGATAATTCGGTGATAAATATTTATGATAAAATCTAAACGCACTAAAATAAATGACGTAAATTCTAAACCATTAAATATATCTATTAAATTTCCCTTGTTGAAGTAACAGCGTATGTAGGGCTAATTTGCTTCCAAATCGAAAGTACTAAACCTACTTTTCATAGGGTTATCACATAAGACTATAAACTGCCTGTATATGTGAAGGTATATCTATATCTATACTATCTATACTATCTATACTAATATTATAAAGAGGAAAGATTTGTTTGTTTGTTTGTTTGTTTGTTTGTAACGAATAGGCTCCGAAACTACTGGACCGATTTCAAAAATTCTTTCACCTTTGGAAAGCTACATTATCCCCGAGTAACATAGGCTATATTATATTTTAAAAAAAATTAGGGATCCTTACTAAAACTCCAATAATGTAACATAAGGTGTAAAAAAATGACCTGAAAAATTCCTTACGTCGCGTGCGCTGCGAAAACTATTGATGATAGAACAAAATCATGTACTACGACTTTGCAGAACTCATCATTATCTACAAAAAATGTCGCGACAGCATATGTCTAAATATTATAGTTATGTCACAGTAAGCTGTTTTTTATTCTAAAATATTAATTTATATATGCCGCCTCTTGAAAGGGTCTTCATTTGTACCTTGGTATTAATCCTTATCAAAATAAATTACTTTATATTCAAGACGGCTTTAATACCTTTTTATAACTTTTTGAATTATTCAATTCGGACATTTCATTCGGAAGATATCACGAGTTTAAAAATGCAAGTATTCGAAAAAAGTCTAGAGGTTGTCGCTCACCGCGCTCAGCTAGCCAGCATGCGATGTAGACTCCATGTACCTAAGCGTCACTGGGGTACGGGGGGGTCAATGTAATGTAATATAATATGTAATATCCTAATCCTAACATAGGCTACTTTTTACCGCGGAAAAATACATACTTCGGCGGAAAAATATATGCTTACGCGGAAAAAATCGATTTAGATAAAATTCAGTATGCAGAAGATAGTTGCAAATAAAAGTATATGGCGAGAGACTTTTCACCGCGGAAAATACATGCTTCCACGGGAAAATATATGCTTACGTGGGAAAATTCGATTTCGATGAAATTTAGTATGTAGATAGTTGCAAATAAAAGTATATGGCGAGAGACTTTTTACCGCGTAAAAATTAAATGCTTCCGCGGGAAAATATATGCTTACGCAGGATAATTCGATTTGGATGAAATTTAGTATGGATATAGTTGCAAATAAAAGTATATGGCGAGACGAAGTTCGCGGGGGCTGCTAGTATTATATATTTAGACATATCATACTAGTATTATTACATTTTCTTCCGGGTAATATCATCTTAGCTTTTTATAATCAACTAGTTTTCCGCCCGCGGCTTCGCCCGCGTTATATAAGATTTTGCCGCGGTAAAAAGTAGCCTATGTCCTCCTCCTGTTTCTAAGCTACATCTCTCCAATAATTTTAAGCCAAATCGATTCAGCTGTTCTTGTTCGCAGTTGTCGTAGCAATATAGGTTGTGATGTCAAGCTGCTTCCCGTGTTTAGGACATCTGACAACCCTATGAGAACGTTTAAAATTATAATTCTGAGATGATAGCTCTCGGTCCCCAAGTATTTATCCCGTGACTTTTACCCGACAGTAGAAAGTAGATGCTGTATTGCCACTGTTGAAAGCCATTAATTTGTCTGAATGTTCGTTCAGTAAGCCGCAAAATTTATATCATGTTATGAATAAATAATTTATATTGTCGCACGTCTTATGAATTGTATTATAAGAGTTACATTACATAGTGTAAAAAGTCGCTGTCGTTGTCTGTGCGTCTATTATTTATCTTCAATCTTTAAAACTATGCAACGGATTTTGATACGGTTGTTTTAATAGGTAGAGTGATTTAAGCGGATGGTTTATAAGTACAATTAGGTACATGAGGTGAAACGAGAGCGGGTCGCTAGTTACAAATAAATATATGCCCGTTTCGCCCGTGTTTGTATTCCATACAAAGTAGCCTAGAACCTTCTTCAATAATGCAAAGCCGCGTTAAAAAATCTAGTTAAAAGAAAATTATCAACGTCAACATATTGCTTAAGGCAAAAGCAATTAGTTTTCCGCCATTCTTGTCACCATAAACACTGACCCGGTATTTTATTTCCCTCCGAATGAAGTTAACCGGCCATCGGCTGACCTCGCACTCCGCAGCTTCCGCTTTCCCGATTTCTTAACCTGCCGATGCCGCGACGCCGCTCACAACTAAACCGACCTCCCTAAATGGACACAAGCTCGTAAAACGTCCATCGAATGAGTTTGCTTTGGCAGTGAGCATTATCTTGGATTTCTACTCGAGAAAACTAATTTGATATATCGTAAAAGTGATTTTGTGAAAATCGATATAAGCTTGTTCGAGTAGATCTACTGATTCTTGTTAATTTGTGTTGTGGTCGATAAAATAAATGTGTTTTAAACGATGTGTTAAATGCAACTCAGACATTTACCACGATAGATAAGGGAATTTTGTTAGTATTCGATTTTACCTGAAAGAGTAACACACATCTATCCATCCATACTATTAACTTCGGGTTAATATTAATGGGATAATAAAAAATAGCAACACGGTAAAATATATGTTTGATCGGGGAAATTGTTAAAAGAGTTAAGCAGCATGGCGCATGGCCGACTAGATTCCAATAAACAAAGAGGTGACCTTATCCACGACAGAAACAGCTATATTGTTGACAAACAAACTTACAGATACAGTTAACTACAGTTACATACAGTATGTTACTTAGATCGCGTTCAACAGAGCGTGGTTTATGATCAGTGTAGATCTTCTCAGTTTGTTGTTGCTTGTTGTATATTTGTTATAATGTCCCATTGTAGGATTGTCATTTGGATGTCCACACAAACAATTATGAAATATATTTTGTTATATGAATAATCGCGTTAAAACTAACAAACTCTTCGGTTACATATTAGTATAGATTAACTATATTTTTTATAAAGCCTACTTAACGAGGATATATATTATGATTTAATAGTAGCGTGACTATAAACAATAATAAAATTACTAGCCACGCGACCAAATTAACTTCACATTTTCATACATTAGTAGCATTGACTTGTTTATCAATAGGTTACATCCATTGAGACAATATCATTATTTATATGACAGTCTGACACACCTATTAATTAACGACATCGACCTAATTCGTGTTCAATGAGCAAGATCATTATAGTATTTTACAGCGCATTTACAATGAATTATTATTAGAATTACTATGAATTAGTACAATATTTATTTAAGCTTTTCGTCTGCGGTTATGCAAGCTTTATATCAGGTTAGTATTATAATTAGTAGATAAGAAATATATCTTATTTGCTTTTGTATAATAGTAATTTAAATGTAATCAAACCCGAGGTTTTCTTGTTCAACCAAACAAACTTATTATACCCCTAGATTGTCGGTAGTGTATATTTTCTAGTATAAATTTAACTAGAAATATACACTCGTAGTTACCGAGCATATAGTTCAAAACATGATAATAAATTAATTATTTCCAATTGAACAACAATAGATATCTCTTCATAAAAAACTATGTCAGGTTGCTATTCTCCTATATCTGGGACAGATTTCATCGCCCACAGCTTCCAATCATCATCATCAGCAATAAGATTTAAGATCTTTAAATCTCGATCATCGTTTACCTGCCTTATATTTCAATATTATTATTTAATCATATGTTTTATAAATAGCTATGTAACCCCACCTTTTATAAATGTTTCTGATGTTATAATAGGAATAGATTTTCGCAGAATTAAGCAGATCGGCCTCCCTTAATTTCCAGAGGTTTCACAGTCGAAAGTAGCTTGCACCAAAATCCATCCAAATTTATATATTTTCCCATGACGGCACTAAGAGACCAAACGAAAAGATTGATGTAACAATTTGAGTTCCCATTGTAAACACCCGAACAGATGACTTGATGATAACACCTAACAATGTCGCTCGGATCTTGTATGGATCGCGGTCGTCCGTTTGTATGGAGATTAGGTGCAGCTCTGGCGAGTTATTGACATAAGTTGTGTAACTATTGTTTGTTCTGGGCCTTTGTATTGCTACTCTTGACTTCCATGCTGTATATTTTAAGCTAGGTACTGACCCACGCTAGGCGTTACATCCATACTAATATTATGAATAGGAAAATATATGTGTTCCAAGAATGGTGTTATTCTTTATGCACTTACATATGTATAGTAAAACCATTTCTAAAATGAACGCCCCTCCACCGAATTCTGTATTTTTTTTTCTGTGTATTCTGTTTTTCTGTATTTCCTCTCACACGTTGAAATCATCACGGTTTTGTGGAGGGGAGTTCATTTTTAGAATGGTTTTACTATACCTTATTAATATTTTTGATATCTTTATTGCACTTTTGATATCGTAAGTACCAGCTCTCTGCCAAACCTCCAAGAATTCTCAATGACTTAATTAATTTCATGCCATCGCGCTTTCGATAGTAATGATGCTATCAAATCCATGAATTCAAATTAATTTTTGTTGCTTTGTTCGTTATGCAACATATTTTTTATAGATTTTCTAAAAACATTCATTTTTAATTAATCATTTCAATTTATAGACACCTCTTTAATTGGATTTCGCCTCATTTTGATACAACATTAATTGCATTCAGTAGCTTTCGTGATAAAATACGAGTATCAATACCAAATTTAACTTCTGTTATATTTACGGTTAAAACCAGCTTCCAGACATTTTTTGTTTTTATTGCACTTGCATACAACATTATATCATTATAGACAACCTACGTGCCAAATAAAGCAGGTTCCAAACAAAAACTGAAAGTAATGTCTCTTACATAAAAATGTGATGACTTTCGTTTCGTTACGAGTGGTCTGGTAACAATTTCGTGCCAATGATTTTGCATTTTTTCATCAGGGCCATTTGGTATTAGACTATATGGTTCTTTTTCCCTGAGCAAAAAATTGATTTAAACTAAATTATTATGATATCCATTACATCTACGAACGATTTTCATTATAAGCTTATAATAAATTGAATTATTTTATAAATTGGTCTATTACCTATGTAGCTATCACAATTTATGTAATTATGCATCTCACCACAGCAAAACCTATTATTATATCATAGTGGACTTAGCATAATCACCACTGACCAGATACTACTAATACCAGGCCCTGCTGCCGTATACTAGTATAGAAGTCCCATAGTCAATTTGCCAACCTCTACTTTCAATCTAAAGCCTTCATAATCATCTATTTACGTTTCCACTGCTGGAATAGATCAAAGCCATAGATCTACTGAGATTACTTGTCCAAGCAATGTATAGGATTTAAACTTTTGAATACTCAAAGATATTCTTCTGTTACAGATTATGTTCCGCGGCGGCGTCGTGGGCGGGCTCGACGCGCGCCGCGACGCCGCGCTCGCGCGCGTGCTCGTGCGTCTGCAGGCGCGCGCGCGCGGCCTCCTCGCCCGCAGGCGCGCGCAACGCCTCCGCACGCAGCACACCGCGGCACGGTGCGTGCAGCGCAACGTGCGCGCCTTCCTCGCCGTGCGCGACTGGCCGTGGTGGAGGCTGCTCGTGCGCGTCACGCCGCTGCTTGCGGTGCATCGGACGGAACATAGGCTTAAGCAAGCACAGGTAATTGGAAACTAATTCGTTATTTAGTTGTAATTTTCAACGGTGGTTAGTGTAGTTGCCTTGATTTCTGGTGATATTGTGGTCATGGCAAAGTTAATGAGGTTCAGCGCGGTTCTTGAAGACCTTGACCAGGTCTTCTATGATCAATCAGATTTCCCTTTTTTTGCTATCATAATGACTGGAGACGCTTGAAAATTAAGATGTAGTGAATAACTTGATATTTTCTTAAAATCATCGTGTGTGTCATATTTTAACAACGCATCAAGTTTACATGAAATGTTTTACAATCCACTAAACTGGAAACCCATTTCCTTATCTTAACCTAAAAACTTCTAAAACCATAACTAATATGAAATCTCCAGCAAGAAGAGGGAACTATAAATCTTCCGTCAGACAGTATCGCATGTAACCCGCCGTACCCTTCCTGCGTGTAGGAGGCGCCTTAAGTAGGTCACTGACCTGTCTGATAAGTCTATTGTATCTATGAAGAAGCTCAAAGGTCGTCCGTATGCATCTGTTTATATTTAATCATATGTTTCATTCACCAGCAAAGTGAAGCAAATAAGAGTAGAATTAAAATTAATTTCAGACACTCCACTCGTAAAGATATTAAAACTTCCAAAAGTAGAATTTTATTGTGAACAATTGTTTCTATGCGTGTCATCAAAAAACAACAAAAGACAGAGGATTTATTTAACAGAAGACAGCAGCGTCTTTCTGCAAACGGTACCAACCGATTATCACTAAACCGTCTGGTACGCGTGGTGAATACACCAAATCTCCCAAAGCATGATCATTATTGGGACGTAATGGGATTTTTTTATGGTGATGATATTGATGAATTGTATCAGAAGAAAAACGCCTCTTTATATGTTCTAAAGGCAGCTTGATAAAGTAAGAGATTACGTTCATTCCGAAGATCCAACACACCAGTAAGAAATTGTTTCCCTTACCGTACAAAAAGGTAATGAATATCCTAGCTTCTAGGAACTACGGCTTAACTGATAGTTCTCTGAAGCCAATAATATAGGAAGATACATTTAATTACTTATTACCTTATTCAGCATTATACCATGACGATGTCTCCCATTGTTTTGGCATGTTCACACCGGATTCAGCGTTTTTGTATATTGTTTTTAATTTCCTTTGTCCAAAAAAACGTTTGTTTCAACTTCAAGGTTAAGGATCTTGAATTGGCGAGCCGTGAAATATCTTACACATAATACATTCACACGGTTGGTACATTGACTCGTAAGGAAACTTGAAGGAAACCTTGTTTGATAGCCATATTCCTATCACAGTTGCGTCTCAGTCATGATACATAAAAATGACAAGCGGTAGGTACTCGCCCTTAAATCGCCTAAACTAAACTATGAAATCTTGTTGGTCGCAAATTGTCGCTTAGACGATCATGAGAATAGAGCGTTTGAACTGTATGTCTGCTGCTAAACGCCATAGTTTTCTTAAGTTATTTGTTTTTTGTGGGCATTACATTACAATGTCAGTTTTGAAATTTTAGGAACCTGCTCTAATACTGCTAACCTTAGTTTGACAGGGTCCGTAAGCTTTTAGAGAAAGCCTTTTAATATTCATCTTGTACGTTCTGACGCTGCCCATTTGTAAAGGTAATCGATACATCCATAGATTACAGGAACTCTCTCAGTGTTTTACAACGTTTTCCATTTCTAACACTTGTACTTAGTCTCCTGGTCCGAGCTCCGTGAAAGTAACAGATGTTAAGATGTTAATGCGTAGGGAAAGTCGCGGTTTTGTTATTAACCGTGGTCAGGGTCAAGAGGCGAGCAGTTCTGAGGTGGTTAATGAGTTACAGGTGCGAGTGGTATGGGGTTATTGTGAGTGTCTGTGGATGGATTTATTGGCGTCTTATGTTGTGCATGGGTCGGGAGATAACTCCCCATTCAGGTTTCGATGGGTACTGATATTGCTTAAGTTTCTCAAGTTGTATATTGAAAGTTATGACTAAAACTTTTAATTTACGTTTACAACGGATCGCCAACAGTCGATTATGAACTTGGTGAATGTGATTTAAATCGAATTTCAGATATTACGATATCTCGAATAATGAAACGTTGTCAGAGTTCAAAATCATCTTCTATAATTCAAACTAGAAAAAAATTCAGACATAAGTGCATAATAAATATCCCGGGTTATGTAGTCAGCATCAGCATTCAAATACACGTTCTTAAGGATAACAGTGACTCATGGAACTGTAACAAATATGTCTTTGTTGTGGCAGGACATAGCTCTGTTGTAAATAGGCATAGGCATAATTATGATAAAACTTTTGAACAGTAAACACGTAACTAAAGTAATATGTCAAAGTTTTAACAAGTAATTATGTATATTTTACCTTCTTAAGAAATTAATGCTACCTTGTCGCGTAATTACAGCGAAATATTTAAGTTCAGTTAGATCGTAATAAAATTGGAACACAAGTTTAAGAGCCGGCCGACTTTTGATATCCCTTGAAGGAATTGCAGGAAATCACATGCGGTTTTTTTAAGTGTGGTCGAGCTGAAGTAGCGCTGTATATTTATTGCTCCTCGTGACCACACTATCCGGTACTAGCAGGCGGTGTTTGTGCACTTCTGGTCTCTAACCAGAATAACGATAGATTCTGTAAATGGTCACATATTCTAACCTATCTCTATTCTTATAATCACCAATACGACAATAGACAATCAACGTTTGCGTCTTGCGTTTTATGTTTTGAGGTTCGTTAATTTCGGTATTTCGGTACAACCATTGGAAAATTTAAAAATTGTCTAATCAGTTGTAAAGATCTCCCACCGATGTAAACCAGTACAACAACAACAACCTATAAATGGTACATCTATTTTTTCGCTGTACAAATAACCTTCAATAAACAAAGCGGACAAAAATAAAGAAGACGAACATGTCCATGTGAATATAGGTTACTAAGAATACTCAAATGGACTAATAGACCATTAACAAGCAGGTGACATCGCAAATGGAAATGACATTGAAACTGGTTAATTAGATTATGAGTAGGAACGGTTTTGCTAATGGGCTCTTTCTGTGGATACGACACGACACCGATATTGCTAGATCTAGACCTTGGTAGGAACTTTCCTGCTTAGGTCTTATCGTGGCCTTATTCTTGTCCTCGTTTCCATGGTAAGGTTACCACATAACTTAAAATTCTTTTTAGCGTCGGTGAAACATTGGTTTCTAGGATTATTTTAAGGTTCTTTTAGTTTTTTTAAGTATGTATTATCTTTAGTTTTATTTTTTCTTCAGGCTGTCAAATCACTAATATACCCAAACAGTAGTGGTGGCCTAATGCGCAAATATAATAACCTAATCTTCCATTGTCATCTATGGAAAGTCTCAATCACTATCGACCGCAAAGTTGCCGGCTAGGATTGATCTATCGACACCGACTGTCGTGTAGCATCAAACCCTAATTGGTCTAGTCGTGTCGGGTTGTCGAAGGCTGATCTAGCAAAAACTGAGACGATGAGTAGTACAAGTTGAGAATACATCGTTTAACGGGACGTGTTTTGTCTCCACACTGTTCCCACAGTGCGTTTTCTTACGAGCAGGAATTTATGAGTGTCGTCTCATTATTTGTACTCGACTGTGTTTATCGTTTATGGGCTAACGAGTTTGTGATCTAAGTTGGCTACTACGTGTTCCGAACAAGGCGGTTGATTTTGTATGTATTGTTTTAATTACAGTCACATTGGAATATCTTCTGCATAGTTGTGTAGTTGGTTTCGTTTTAGTAGTAGTTTAGTTGATTATGTGTTACTTGTTAATCCTGTTGAGTATTTTGACCTTTTGCTTGCTTATGGAATATTAAACATTATTTTAATGGGACATAAAGTAAATATAAAAGTCTGTAACATCATCATCAATTTTCTTTCTCAATAGGCTTTTAGCTACTACCACTTTTCATGAACTACTAAACAGATTTGAATCAAAACAATATAAATATAGCTCATACATAAAAACATTGTAATGTTTGTTTTATGTGCATTATTATGTGTGGCAAATAAATACATTTAAATTAGAATAGATAACAAAACACATAGACACCTGTTTACTGCAGGAAAACGTTATGACGTAGGAAAGCAGTGGGCGTAAAGCTAACTTAGTATACAATTAACTATACCTATACCTACTTTATAACAACAACAATTTTTGAAAGCGTTCATCGTGTGTAATTCCCCCCTTGATTTGTTAGTTATCTGTATGTCCATACATATTGATCTGAACGATCAGTTGTCATGCAAATGATCTCAAATAGACCGTGGGCATTGGTTCAATCATTGAATCGGGATTTGCATTTCATGCTCTGTACACGCATAACATGCATGTTTAGTGTTTGTACTTTCTCTGACACATCGTAATAACTCATTAAATCTGATTAGTAGGCACGCATTTTCTCCCTAATAGAACCCTTTAAATGACTTGGGGGATTTGGTATAGTCACCACGCTTACCGGGCTGGTGATCGCAGTAGTTGGTGAACAAAATGACACTGCTGCCTGTCTTCACTTCACTTTATTAAACAAAGTCAATTACTAAGACTACTCTATGGATTTAGATGCGTTTTTTTAAATAGAGTGATTCAATCAGAAAGCCGGGTCGCTAGTGTAGTAAAATGTCTTCGGGTTTGTAGACACTCATGGGAAGAAATGAGGTGAAACTCTATGGGAAGCACCCTTGTTATATCACTTCTTTTCCACCAGATTCATGAAAAACGTCCCGGACTAATGTGGACTAAATTGATTTATGCTACATGTGTGCTCTTTAACCAATCATTAAATAATCATAACATGGAAACCAGAATCTGATGACAAACATCCTAGAAATCAAGGGAAATTTTAGAAAAGCAAGGGTGTGACTAGTGCGTTGTAAGTTTAAAGAATTTGTAACCAAAATATTCAAAATATTTGAAAAGAAACTTTAATTTCGTCGGTTGATATAAAACAGCCATTATAATTTAAATGTATTCAAATTTAAAACTGATACAGTTCTAAATGTCATCTATACGTAACAGCTTTCTACGATCATATCCAAATATGGATTCAGTCAATACATTGTGTTATGTCATGAATTATGGATTGAAAGCAATTTATACATGTTTATGATGTATGAGATGCTATAAGGACTCTACATATATACCAAATTATAAGAATTCAAGTTTATAACATTTTAAAATTAATGTTCACAATAATCTTTCTTTCGTAGGCATCGAACCCGCAACATCTTGCGACGTAGGCGGACCTGCGCCTGCTGCGCTACAGAGGTCGTCAAAAGCTTTATTAATATTAGTATAAATGCAATTAAGATATATTCATATTCCTATGTGAAGAAAATTTCTTAATCGTTGTTGTGGTGGCGCGTATCACAGGTTTTTACCCGCATTGGCGAATAGAAAATACTTATTTCCGGCTCAGTTAATAATAGGTATGACAATCGGTAAATGCTCTCATACATAAACATTACGGCTGATTAACCTATATTACTAAGTTGTATGATAATAATAGGTAATCTTGTGTTGTTGGTGATTAATGTTCATTGAGTTAGTGGTATGGATAAGAATGAGTGATTGACTTCATTCGAGCGATTATAAAATTAGAGCTTATTAGGGAATTATATTAGTATATATTATGGTGTTAATAAATTCTGCAAATAATTTGAAAAGTAACATTTTGGAGAGTGCGATAATATTTCCATGGTTTTGTATCGTTAGAATATTGGTTAGAGATATTTTACTTATTTTTTTTACACTTGTTTTTAATCGCAATGTAACAATATATTGTATTCATGTTCGTGATCAAAAAATATCTTAAGACTATAACGTGACCTAATTACCCAATTAACGATTTTTATTAGCAAAACGTGATTTTGTCTTACGCGTGATTAATGCTAGGTTAAGCAATCTGTTCTCAGTGAGGTATATCTCTACCTCTAGTATCGTTTATTTGATATGACACGTACGGCGTAGGGAATATCCTGATTGTGATTTAGCCTTGTATTTATTTAGCATCATAGGTACTATCTTTCCACCCTGCGACTTTACCCGCCCATTGTGCTTGTTTCTTTTGTTGAATTTTGAAAAGTTTTCGTTTGTTTGGTGTAAAAAAAAGTGATTTTGTATTTGTATTATATTACTTGGACTTATTATAAACTGTTTTATTTTGTTTACAGGAAGAGTTGGAGAACTTGCGAGCTAAACTGGAGAAGACGGATAACGAACGTACGCATTACAAGAATGAAAATGAAAGACTTGAATCTAAGGTAAGAATATTTCATATTTACTATAAGTTTAGTCTCGTTCTTACGCGGGCTGAATCCAACAAAACACACAATAACACATTTGCGAGTGGGTACATATTGTTTAAAACATGCTTCGAGCCATCAAAAAACCTCGCGCCTGTTGGAAAACGAAGCGCAATAGACTCCGCGAATTGCCTAATCATGCCCCTCAATCTATTCTTAGGTACTAATAAAGTTTGAATGTTTGTAAGTATGGATAGATACTTGTTACTCTTTAAGGCGAAAACTGCCGAATGGAGAATAAAAAGGCTACATTTTTACTGCGAGGAAACCCATTAAATTGCAGTATTTTTTTATTAATAAGCAGAAGAGTTTCAAGAACTCCTTATACCGGAAACTGTAGTGATATATATTTTTTATTTATTTTAGGGTATTCATAGAATCGACAGTGCTCAAGTTACAGTAGATAAGTTTTCTCTTTACATCCATAATGGATTATTATAGTCATAGACGGGCTCAGCTTGTTTTTATTTTGAAACCGGTTCGAAACAGGCTATAATAGCTTGGAAACTAAGCACTAACTTAGGAAATCCTGATAGAAGAAATCAAGTATTATTCCGACGTCCATTTGAACATTCATTTTTGTATTTGAATTGTATGTGATTTCAAAAGCGCTCCTAGCGGTGAAAAGAAGAGACATGTATTATGTCTCATTCAATTTGTAAGATAAACATATCCATAGCTCAATGCTTTCCGAAAAATCATAACGCAGGAAAAGAACGCTGCTACATGTAGATACAACAACTGAAATAAAAAAATATAATTAAGTGCTCTTTGAAAATAGACTGACGAGTTTTCTTGCAAAAACTAACCCAAAACTTACTCTTGTTTATTTAAACGGGGTAACTATGATACAATTCGAGTTAAACTGGTGTTTTGAGTTGTTCGTACTGGATAATTGGTAGATAAAATGTCTTATTATAAAATATCGAAACGTGGGAATATTTTTTTACTTATGATTCCACTGGATTCACACTGTGGGATAAGAGTTTGTATGTTTGAGATCACCTGGTCTATCTGGTTTGTCTATTTTTTATAAACTCTAAGATGGATAATAATATGATTATAAGATGATATAACACTAACTCTAAGAAAAAGTTTTAAGTCTCTATTACCAGTGCTTTCGACGGTGTGTTGTCTATTATCAGTTGGTCTCTTATAATAATGTCTACGTGACAAAAGCCATTCTATTGTATCATTTAGGCAAGTTTTAGTCTAGTATAATTTAAATTAAGACTAAACAAATTCGCAACATATTATTGAATTCACGAACAGAATAGTACCCAAACTTTTGTATGAGTACAAATCAACAATATCGAAATAGCAATTCCTAAATACCCTTAAACAAATAGCAATACCGTTATCAAACAATGCGGTTGTCGGTCACGATCGAGACAATGGCACAATGTGACGCGGCCAGTGATGAGGAACGAGATGAGATCTCCTTGAGATGATGCTGGGTCAGTTCACCCGTTGGCATTGGCTGCACAGGCATTCGTATACGCTGGTTCATACGGGACTACATTATGTGTGGACAGGACTTGATTGTTACACTACAGTTTTGAATTAGATCTTTTGGGTAGAAGGTTGACTAGTCGAGTTTATTGGAAACTGTTCTTTTGAGCACTATAGATAATGGATATGGATTAGTTGATCTGTTTGGGGATGAGTATACTTCAATACAGTGTTGAAATATAGGTTAATGAAGTACAAAAAGTGTTGAGTGAATGGAATCTGAAAATGCATGTAAGTCAATATTTATTAATGATTTTTAACCCCCTACAAATTTATTTAATCTTTCGAGTCATCAGCACGATATTTAACTTTTAGATTAATAGTATTTAACAATGATACCGGTGCATGGCATTGTACCCGTTTCAGGTTCTAGCATGATATTTTACGTCTCACTACCAGCAGTTGGGTTCTACGAGTATTATAGAAATCTGTACCTTTAAATAGTTTAAAATAATATTACTGATCAGAATTAGTTTGGATTGGCACATATAGAACTACGTTTTGTACGCTCACACATTTCATTCACAACTACAACAATAATGATAATCCCAAAGACATCGCAAAACACCTGGTGTTTCAATAACCGTCTGACCTAGAACTGAAAATCGCGAATAATTCCGCCTTACGCAGTTCCTTGACCGCGGCGAAAATAAAATGTGACGGTTACGTAATTATTGTTCCGAGTTGTCGATACTAGTTGGAGACACTTCCGATGAGTCATAAAATAAAGCTTTCTTCTGTTGTATTCCAACTAGCTTTTCACCCGCGGCTTTACTCGCATTGTAATTAATTTTCTGATTGTAAACTTTGTTTGATATATGAACTATGATATACTAAAAGTTTATTAAAATCCGTTCAGTTTTCTCGTGCAGACTACGATTTTATGTTTGGTAGAAGTTTATAATTAAAGGCTTAGTGAGGACGACTGGGTTACTATTAAATATCTAATTATGTACATTTTCAGGTATTCCATATAAGTTTAACAGAAATCCAGCACCTCAAACCATCATCATCATATTGTTATCAAACAATATTAATTAATTGAATGCAACAAATCAGCTCCTCTCTTAGCTAATTAGTTGTTGCAATTTGCCAGCAGCGAGACGAGAATAGCATTAATTTCCGAACGCATATTTGTGGACGCGCTGGACAAATGTCGGAAACCAGGCCGGTCGCTCCGACGCCCGCTTACAATACTAATTCTATAATAAACTTCGAAGAATATTAATAACTAGCTTTTTAGCGTGGCTTTGTAGGCAATAATAATATACTTACAAGATGTTGTCACTTATTTATTAAAAAAGTGTTTATAGTGCTCGTATTAGAATATTCTGTGTGGCGCGGCGGGAATAGGTCCCCCGACGCAGGAGGTTGCTGGTTTGATTCCCGCCTCGTGATAAATATTTGTATAAATTGCACTATGTCCTTGCCACATTCAGCTTTTACTAGCAATCTTGCGAATAAACTTTTGCGAAGAGTGTTTCTAAAATAATGTATGTCATTGCGCAATTGCATTGTGCACGCCGGATCTGCGTCATTGCAGGGGCGTACTCAGTGACGGTTCGCAAGAGCTTAAAGCATTTCCTTGTTGACGTCAATGTTACTCCAATTCGTTTTAATGTTGATAGATTTCAATAGGTATAATACGTATATTGGAGACGATGGATTCCATCATAACATCATGTTTTCACTAATATTACTTTGTGGTTAACAATAAAGTGTATTTAATTGATTGACTAATTATCGTATCAGTTGTTCATTATTAGATTCTTTTCTGTTTGTATGTTCCTCTATCTCATCATCTGAGTGGTTACAATGATGATAATCGCCCAGTTAGAATACCGCTAGCATCTACATACATCCCTGTGATATTGCAACAAACAGACGGTCATTGGCAGGCGTCTGAGTTGTGTTATTTATTTCTCATTTGCCTATCGAAACGGCATTAGTTACTAGGTCGAACCATTTCGTGTTACAATTTTGCTTGATCACTACGACACTGTCAAAGTGAGAAAAAAAATGTCCCATTATTCAATTCTGGTAGGTATACTATAAAATATCCATAATTACATGGATTGTTTGCCTTGCAATATTTTCTCAGAAAATAATTTGTAATGCTTGCCGGTTTTAAACATTGTTTAAACGAAACCGTTAATGTCTAAATAGAACATAGCCCAGTTAACAGGATTCGGTTAATGCGTTCTGAAAACTAATCTAGACCCAGCATCCGCTTCATAAGCAAATGTCTAATGTTTTCAAGACATGTCATTCACTGAAAAGCACAGACAGATGTTTTAGTCTAGATATTAAATAAAATATCGTATGTTTTGACGTTAGTATATTTTTCTTAAATAAATACTCTATTTTTACGGCTACTTATTTATTGAAGTAGGTTATTTAAAAGAATTATAATTAATAACTAGTAGAGCTCGCAACTGAGACACGCCAACAATTTGTAGGATCTCTATAATTTATGTAGCTTCATATAAATTAACAGTAACTGCTTCGCCTTTGCTATAAATTAACTGCAGTTTAACCCTCTACACCGGGGTACACCACAATGTATGTCACCTAATTATGTGAGGGCTGATTCGCGCCATACTACTACTACTACTAGCAGTAGACGCACAGCGCTTTACCATCTCTACTTAGTGGATATACTGGTCCTCCACTAATCGATACTCATTCACCTTTGTTATTCGTAAATGGTTCTGCTGCGGTTTTCTGCTTTGGGTCTCTTCATCTCAAGAGTGAATAGAAGCTCTTTTCTTATAATAGTTTCGTCTAAGTTACGTATTAGTTTCGACCAAGATAATTGACGTTTCTTATGCTCTACGAATAACTAATTATTTTAATTATTTAACAGAGTTTTATTAGCTATAAAACAGAAAAAAAGTATAGGTCAGTGAACTAATACCTCTTTGCCAAAGAAAGGTGAAACGAGGTCAATAGATAAAATTATACGAAAACATTACGAGTATATCTGTTTTCTCTCAAACAGCCAAATTTTCAGAAGGAATTTTCAGTTGATTTCGAAGATAACGCTGTTTTGCCAAATCGTTCAAATTCTACGCGTAAAGAGTAAACATTATGTGATATTTATTGAATTAATTTCGCTGAGGGTCGGTATGCTAATTGAGAAGCTTTTGCGAAAAATCGGCTAAGTAGGCATGCATAGCCTTGTCGCATCTGATTGACCATTGTGCAACTTTTCAAAAAAATCGAAGCGGAGATTCATTATTTTTGTTACAACAAATAATATAAATCTTTCCTATGAGAAAGATATTCGTTGTAAAACAAAATGCTATTCTTTGTTAATCAAGATTATAAGATTATATTAATAACAATTTTTCTTTGTAATTGAGACCGTGTCTTGACACCAATCAAAATCAGTCTGTTGAATTCGATCGCATGTTCTGTGAAACGTTACTCTAATAGATATCTGAGCGACTGGTGCATACCAAAACTGAACCATTATGTATGACGTTCACTGTTCGGTCAACATCCGCATTTCCATCGGCCATTATATTTGTAAACCTTATTTTCGCAAATATGCTACATGCTACCCCCCTTGTTATCTATTGACCTACTGATGTAGGTTTATACTGTGGCACTGTGGTACTGTGTAATGGAGGCTACTTATCAAATTCTCAAAGGATCTAATATCAACTGTTACTTCCATGTTGTATTAGAGCAAACAACCAAAAAAAAACAAAATTGATTGACAACATTCCTTAAAAATGTATAACATATGCCAACACGGGGTTGTTTGGGTTATTAAATGTTAGACGGAGGACGTTCGAATGTTGTCATTAGCTCCATCTGCGCGGTCGAAGGTCCGCTGCGTGTCACCGGCGCGTGCACTTCGACATCTAAGTAAACTCAAAATAGTCGAGCGTCGGCGACGACGGCCCGGCGACCGAGATAGCGGCGCAGTGCGCCCGCGGAACCCTCGCGCGCCGGTTCTATTTCCAACCTGCGCCTGTCCCGACGCATCCGACCGACAATTATACTGCTGAACACTGTGAAATGGCACTGGACTTACACCGCGGACGCTTCCGCTTCAGGAAACGCAGGCGGATAACTGCTTAACCATGCCGCATGCACCGAATATCATCGGTCCCGTCAACGGGACCACCGCTCCGCTCAAACTACACATACCGCAACTAAATGGCAACGGTGCTCTGTCACCTCCGAGCAATGGATCCAACGGGCTTTTCTCTCCACCCCTCGTCCAGGACTCCAACCCCAAGAGGCCGCCAAAACCACCGATCGCCCGTCCTATACTGCCCATGAAGAAATCCAAAACCCTTCCCATCAATTTCGAAGAAACAGTCCCGATACAACCACCTACAACTCTACTTAATGGTAAAAAACTGTTCGTGACAAAACCTTTGAATGAAATCCACACAATACCGAATGTACTGGACAACGGAAATTATAGTTCGAATATTTTGAACCGCTCCCCAAGTCCTCGATACAGGAGAAGTATTTCATCAGCTTCCGTAGAGACAGGTTCCATTGCAGAACTTGCGAGGAGACACGGATCTCAAAACAGTTTGTTGATATCTAGATCTCCAAGCCCACTGTCATATAAAAGCTGCGCAAGTTACAGTAACTATTCATCATGCAGCAGCAATGGCACATACGTTCCTCTTTCGCGTTCTTCGAGCATGAACTCAACTATTTACAATAGAACCAATAACAGTACGCCAACGCCTAGACGAATGTACCCACAAGCTTACGATATTTCCGAAAACGTCGACTTACGAGAACTGAAATCAAAAGAACAAGCCCCCGTTGTGTTCGATGCAAATCTATCTTTTGTACTCGGAGTAAACAAACAACCTCTCAGACAGAAGTTCAAGCCTGTGGCCGCTCATTTAGAAGAAGGAACGTCATCAAATCATCTAAGCAGCAAGATCGACAACTTTCTACGTAAAACTGATCATGTCATGGACGAATGGCGTCGATTGGGGCACAGAGATGAACCTGACCTAGATTCATACTACGGAAGTGGGAGAAGAAAACTTGGTAGATCCAAGTCTGCAACTAACATTTTGATAAAAGGCTTCACGCTGTACAGTAGAAGCGGTAGCCGAGCCAGCAGTGTTTGCAGATCCAGTCGGGGTATTTCCGAAGATCCAACAACAGCATCAGAATTAGAGGAGGTTTGTGTTTGTAATATACTAGTCGGTATCCTCATTTCTGTTCTGTTTGCGTCGCTCGTTAAGATCACCATAATTTATGTTCGAGTACAAGATTGCTTTACGCTCCGCCGGCGGCGCTTGCGATACGATCCGTTGTGCTTGCCAATTTTTTATGATTGTTGACTGTTACGAACGCGAGACATTCTTCCGTCGTTGACGCTTAAATAAAACAGGAAGCTTATGTTTTTCTCCTTGGCCTTTCTGAACTTTTTTGCGAGTTGGCAGTTGCTAATGATCGTTTTGTGCACTAACAGCTGCCACAGGTTAAAATTAGCCTGAACCTCTTGTTTGATACACGACTGTCTAGTTAGAATGAATTCGTATAACATAACTAATATTAGAAACTAGCGCCAAGTCTGGTTTAACACTTACTCGACTAGTATTTTTACAAATATTACCACTACATATAGATTATTAAATAAATCGATCGACTGGTTTTGCGTCAGTCCAATGCACATAGATTAGGCTTGATTACACGGAGATTATGCATTATATCGAGCGTAACTAATACATGATGATCTAGACGTGCAAAGAGTAGTATAACTTCGTGTGATAATAATATGACGGTGGCTACTAACGCCAAATGATAGTACAGTGTGTGCTGTAATTAGTTCTTCCCGCTTTCTATTGCGATTTAATTACTATGAAGGTGTTCTCTGAGTGCCTATAATGCTTACAGTGTAATAAATCAAATTACCTTAAAAAATATTGGTTATTATCGTAATTTTTGTAGTATTTTGTAGTAAATAAACCAAAAAGATTTGATAAAAGAAACGTTATTCTAGTCTTTACGAGTGCTAATCTAGTCATTGAATGTCCTAAAGATTGTAGTAGTAAAATTAATTATTTTTACTTAAATTTTTACAATAGCGTTTTTCGAGACGTTTAATACACTAATACTGGCTGTATACCTGACCGATACAAAATCAGAATCTCATATCCACATGATTTATGATGAAGTTAAAACGCGTGTGCCAAAATCAACTCGAACGAGACGCATATCGAGTACCTATGTATGTACTATATACCGTAGTACTAACTAACTCACAAATAAACATTTTGAACTACATATTTGATTGGACAAGTACGTACGGAAGATTATTGTTTACAGTTTACACAGTGACCTATTTTTACGGACGGGTATTTTAGGCTTGTATTGTTATTGTCAAGTTTATAAATATGCACAAATTTGGCAATACAAGAAGAATTTACGGCTATTATATAATTTACCATAGTACCTAAGGCTTGCCCACCCTACTTCCTTCTATTAAGTATACGTAATTAGCTAACCCGCCCGCTGTATGCCCATGTTTTTTTCACCTTTTAATCCTTCCCTGGGCTACAAAGACTCTTAATTTTTCAATCTACCTAAATCGGCTCAGCCGAAAGAAGAAAAGTGGGATTGATTTGTATATACGGGGCGTCACACGGCCATGCTTTCCCTCCATGTCATGAACGTGGGACGATATAAAGATTTTTATTTTGATATACATTGATTGATATCTAAGGCGATTATCCCACTGCACTGCATCCCGTCCCGTAGCGCGAGGCCGCAGATTTAATCTTCCTTCCCGCGCATTGACGCGTCGGCAGTGTGTTGTCCTAGGCGTGTTTTCTATATAAATTGAGATACTTGCATACAATGTTTACTAGCTAATGTTGGTGTTGTCAACAGCTATCCGAGGTGGGTGGAGAGTTGGCGGAGGAGCGAGCGGCGGCGGGACTCGCGTCGGAGCGCGCGGACGCCGAGGCGGGCGAGAGACTGCGCATCGAGAAGGACAACAGAGACCTGCTCGTTAACAACCAGAGGCTACAGCAGGTTTGTTATTACCACATTTTAATAGAAAAAACTCTCACAAATCCAGTACTACTACATTTACTACTAATATTTATTTATAGATTCTCTCTGAGTTAAGTGAGAACTTAAGTGAGAGTCAAGATTCTCTTTGACTCTCACTTAAGTTTTAGCGCAACCAGGGCTAAACTGGGTGGCGTGGGTTCGACTCCCACTCGAAGACCAAGGTTACGTTGTGATCTTGTAATTTTTCCCATACCATTTTCTGACCACTATTTTTGTAGCAAACTTTTACTCATATTTTTCCATTTTGTAACTCTTTTTATGTACCTGTACTTATATTTTTGTAATGTATTTTTGTTTTTCAGTGTGCAATAAAGTATTTTATATTGTATCATACCTTCTCAGGCTTCGGAACGCCTCGAGCTGGAGCTACTCCACTGGCGCTCCGCAGAGTCCGGTGCCGGCGAGATATCAGACTCCGAGGGCTCCGAAGCGGACGCCAGCCTCTCCGGAGACAAGTACAAGCGGAGATACGAGCGAGCGCATCGAGAACTGCAACTTCTACGCGCACAGCTCAGGAGACAGCATGAAGATGATCTCGAACAGCTTGTTATGGTCAAGAAACAGCTTGAGAAGAAGGTTAGTACCTTGAAAAATATCTAATATGGTAATTAAATAAAAACTAAATAATCAACACGCAAATTTTCAAAAGCAACAAAGTAATATTGAAATGTATTTAAATTTATAAAACAATGTTGTGTAAGACTTTAGGTATAATTTATTTTAATAACTTCCGTCCGTCCTGTGTACTGAAATACACAAAATTAATTCAGGATAAACAACAAATGCTAGATGAATCTTTTTGTGTGGAAACACCACACAAAATCTTACAACGATGAAGTACAATTTTTTTTAAGTAGATTATAATAAAAATACATTTACTCGCTATCAATATCTTCAACATGGGTTCTATAAAGAGTCTTTGCCCAAGTGAGTAGTAGTAGTAGATGAATTAAAACGTAACTCTTAGTATATCAGATTTTATGACGGTGAAATCTATGCTAATATTAGATAGCAGTGGTTCTTACTTAATGTTTGATTTCCGGTTAAAAGTAGATTGATGCGTCTCTGGCAAGAATATATTACATTTTTATTACTTACTTTAATGTAATAAAGGTTTTTCTAAATTTGATAATGGCGTAGATAGTAGATTTGATGATAGAATTTATCGAAAATTGTAGTACATTTCAATAAAACTTGGCAAGTGTATTCGAATGCAATGTTCTGAATAATTTTATTAAATGGGCGGTCTGTTTGTTTCACTGAGTTATTGCAAAGGTTACATAGAGTTACGAAACGCTTTGTTTTTAACTGTGATATTTTCAATAATTTTCGTGAAATACTATTCATTTATATGAGTAATCTAGCACCCGTAACACAAGCTTCGAGCTTACCACGGGGCTAGATGTCGCTGTGTAAATTTGTCCTGCAATATTTATTTATTTATTTATTATTTATACATTTCTTTCTTTATGTGCCAGCGCCTTATAATGCTTTTTAATCACTTTTGTCTCTCATATCCTTACATATATGTTTCATTATTAAGACTCAAAAACAAATTTGTTGCATCATTCCATATAATTTATATTTTAAATTTTATTTTTCAATATAGGTACGTTCTATTTTGAATCTGAAAATATTTAACTCGCGCAATTCAAAACATTTGTTATTTTTAAATTTTGAATAATGTTCAAGATTATGTTATTTTTGTAGATTTATATATATCTCCACATTTCTCAGCGTATTTCGGCCGTGACTCTTAAATTCTTTCACTAATATTGAATGTGTTACAACTTGTTAACAGACGCGTTTAATGATTTTCAATGTGTTGTTTATTTAAAACTAGCTGTCCACTCGCGACTTTGCCCGCATTAAAGTAGATTTTTCCCGCGGAATATTCTGTATTAAATACTATTTGGGGCACAAGTCCAGCCTGTCCAGGTTTAGACGACACCCACATAAAATCGAAGAGCATGATAGCATACGCCATTGCAATTTACAATCAAGAAAATATTTTTCTTAATGATAAATTAGGAACAAAATGATGGCTTCATTGACGAAAATTCCTAAAAACATTCTCGGTTGAGAAAATGTATATATTTTTCGTTTGAAAGTATTCTAGAACGACCTTTGTAACTAAATATACATTTATGAGTATTCTGGAATGAATTATCGATGCTATATTCTTGATGCTAATTTAATGTGGATGACAGCGGAATGTCAAATATATTATTCTATTCATGAATGTGCTGGACTTTGAGAAAATTAATTGTTAAATTAATAAATCGATAGAAAATAATTTATGAGAGTTTATATAGTTATAATAAGTTCATTAAAGTATAGTTACTTTTTGCTAATATAAATTTTACATGAAGAATTAGATTACACTATTACGTTATCTGCTACTATTGATCGTGCTGCTACGCTTCTCGCCAATAAAGCCCATTATTGGAGAATATGGGTCTCTACAACTAAATCAGATTATAGAAAGCTTGTTACAGAAATATGTATTTTAATTATTATTTTATCTATATATTCGTTGTATTTAAATGTATGTAGCATATTTTCTATTTCCCATCAAAGGAAAAGTAGGTCAGATCACAATTTGTTATCAGCCCAATATCGCTGTACCTATCACAAGATCATCCTTGGGCCGACATTAGATAAGTTATAAAATTCTCACTCTGATACCACGAAATAAATTCACGTTATCAGTCCTCTCATGTTGTTGGAACGTAAATATTTCCTAAATTTTAACAAGAATAAGAAAGATTATAAAAATATTGAATTTTAAATAATTTTCTGTATTTGTGTTGTGATATTGTGATGATTTAAGTGGTTTGAGAGATGGACCATGAAGAGGTTTGCTTTACGATTTAGATTTTTATACATAAAATATATTGTAACAAATTCTTGTTCACTTTGTTTATTAGTTTTGTAGAATTTCTTTTTGATTGTCATTCTTGTACTACTTACATTCATAATAATTAATATTTGTTATGAATATCCGATGTATCTTAATCAATTCATACTCCGTTTATCGCGACGGTGCGGGTTCACATCTGGACTTGAGCCAAAAACGGTTTCTCGTAACTGAACGAGTTATTGTAACTAAATTATTGTTGATTCTCATAAACTATTTTGAATAACCTATAGGTATATGTATTTGAATATGTCATAAATAAAACTATCGATACGAGACGTGCAGCCGTGTTGGTTTGGAAGACGCTCGACTTTCGTTTGGTAGGTTGTAGGTTCGATTGAACCCTCCATTTCTGCACCACTAAACTTCTACTTTATAATGTTGAAGTTTTCACAATTTAGATATAGCGCGGCTTAGATTTTGACGGTTAATTCATTAAATAATTTATAATAAGTGTCGCAGCGTTAAGTCGCGAAGAGTGGAAGGAGGGAAGGGAGGCCTTTGCCCTGCAGTGGGACAGTGCAGGCTAATAATAATAATAAAGTGAGAAATCGAGATCTTCAACGTAAAGAATAAATGTTTTATAAAACTGAGTAAATGCAAATTTACAGCATGACATCTCTGTAGATACAATCCATAGAGAGCAACGCTTTTCAGACTATGTGTATTTATATTCCAATATTATTTTATATTATATTTATTGACTTGTCCAAGTGGTCTTTAGGATTTTATGGAAATATTGACATAAATCTTTAAAAATCTTTAATGAACACACGTTTGAGCTTACCATGGAACTATCACTTGTGTGAATTGTCCAGAAATATTCACTAATTTTTAATGTATGATTTGTTACTAGGTACAAGATGCCTACGAAGAAGTGGAGGAGCAGAGAGCGGTGGCGGCGCAGTGGAAACGCAAGCTGCAGAAGCTGACCAATGATATGGCGGACCTGAGGTCGTTGCTCGACGAACAGGTATCTATTAACACGTTCAATGCCCAAGCTCGGAGCTGCAGACCGGCAGGCCTTGCTGTAGGTACGAGCGTGTGTCATGAGCACAGATAGTGTTAGCTATAGATTTCTTCGCGATTTTATCGTGTTTAATTGCCGTAGGTATTGTGACCTCTGCTAGCGCCACTATGATAGAAGGCTACAAGTATATTTTTAGAGTGCAAAAAGTCGAAGATTCGAGAAGAGAGTAGAAATAAAAATCTCCCAAGCAAAGTTTGCACATAATTTATCATTTCGATATTGTCGAAAAGTCCTGTAATGATCGTCGACCGGCGGCGGTCGACCCGCTAAGCAGATATCTCCTTCTGTACCTTTCATATTTACCGCAAAAGTAATTACAACACTTTCAAGAAATTAAGCATTCATAATTTCTGTACGATCTGTGATCGTGGTATTTCATATATAATTGTATTTATATGCGCACTTCACCTCGCTTCTTCTTTAAAGTCATGATCGAAAGAGCATCCTAAGAAACAATTTTGTCAGGCCACCTCTGTAACTCTAATATCTTTATTTCTAGACATGTCGCAACAACCTATTGGAGAAACGTCAGCGTAAATTCGACGGTGAACTGCACGCGGCCCAGGAGGAGTTGAAACGCGAACGCACCGCTAAAGAACGCTTGTCCAGAGAACGCGACCAAGCACACGCCGACAAATACGCGCTCGAGCAGAGCCTCTCTGTAAGTTATACCGAAACTGGATTATGGTTCTGTGCTGCTCAAATTATCGCTAAGGATAAGAAACGCTTCTTGAAGGTGTCAAATATGCGGTAGGACTTATGCCTCTCTGAAAGTTATACCATGTGTCACGTTGAGTCTATAGATCAGTGTTTTTCTACTGCTAAATGACAGGCAATAGTGCCTTTTCTTGATATTGTGCCAACTGATTGCGATTGCAAGCCGCTTGACGAGCGTGGTGATTACACCAAATCCTCCACGACCTGAATGAATTCTATTGGGGAGACCCGAGCCTAGTGATGTTAAATTAGTATAATTTGAATTATCCAAGTTATATTTTTAAAATGTATGGCAATTGAAAGCCCGCGCACACATTTAGGCCAAGGCTTGCATTGAGATAGTCAGTGTGGGATAGCATAAGCTCTTCAGAAGAAGATAAATAAATGTCTGTAATTAATTATTCGTTTCCAGGAAGCTCGGCTAGAACTCGAGCTGAAGGAGGAGCGTCTCTGCGCCGCCAGCAGGGAGCTGGAGGAGCGCGGAGGAGGAGGAGACGAGGTGACGTCACTGCGACGCGCCAAGACGGAGCTGGAACGACGCGTCAGGGACCAGGAGGAGGAGTTGGACGATCTCGCGGGACAGATACAGGTACAGTTAACTCTTAACGGTTCGGTTACAATTATAGTGATCTTTCATTAGTAGGTTTCACTCGGCTGTATTTTAAAATTGCTGAAATTTTTACATTCTAGCTTCTAATTGGTCATTTAAAATATTATATTCGTGTCAAACATTCAAGCGTCCTTAGTTACTAAATAGGTATAAAATTAAAATAATTAATAGATTTTTGTTACCAAATTGCACAGATAACCCCCACTAGATGGTCCATTATAATACTTTTGTTCCGATTCAAACGCACCGAAATTGGAGGAAGGCGCGGGTTGCGGGGACTGGAACAAAGGCGTTGTGATTGGCTATTTCAAGGTCGCACTTAGGTCGCGGGTTGGGAACATTGAACGAATTTGTCAATAATTAATTTCGATGATTCGTTTTAAAATTTCATATTAAAATGAAAATAGCATCATGTAGGTAGGTAGATATGTATTTATTTTTGGAATACACAAATCTGTAGAACTTAAAAATTAAAAAATGATATTAGAAAAATTTATCACTAATAATTCATTTTACTGAGTAAGTACTCTATAAACATATTTAAACGGTTTATGGATTACTTATTTATTTTTACATACAATAATACCGAGAGACCCGCTAATATACGTCGTCTATTATTTTTAACGATATCGATTAGAATTTACAACACTAACGTTACACGTGCTTTCGCCGAGAAGGACAACGAATGCAATAAGCGCAATGCGGAAAAGAGACAAGTGAACGTCCTTCGTACGAGTAGCCATTATAAGCTGACCTCTTCACTTGCGTTAGACTATAGAAACGTATATGAAGTTCACGGGTCTGACACTTGGTCGCAACTAAAGCCGTGTTTCGAGGCGGGGCTTTACATATGGTTGGTTTAACCATATGTTTGGCGCGCGGTCCTCGCCTGTTATGAGGTATCTGGTTGGTTATTAATCTGTGCCAAATTGTAATTACGAACTAAGAAGTTTTATAACTTCCGTCTTCTTAGAGATTTTCTGATGATTTATTGCAGTCAGGTTATTGTATTTTAATTGATCGTTTTGTTTCTATATTCTGTTGAATTCGATTGTGATCTTGTAATTTTTCTCATACTTACCATTTTGTAATAATTTAGAAAACTTCAGTGAGAAAATCACTATAAAAAAATATTAGTATGTTAAATTCGTATTAAAAACTCGTAACTATTATGTATTTCTCGAATTATTATTATTTTTTCAGTTGTTGGAGAGCTCTAAGCTGCGCCTGGAGATGCTTCTAGAACAGCAGAGGAAGGAGGCCCGGCTGGAGGCCGCGGCGCGCGACGACGAGATGGAGGAGACGCGGGCTAATGCGGCCAAGAAACTCAAGAGTAAGTCATCACAACAACCTATATTACGAGATGTTGCACATAAAAAAACGTAACTCCTCGATAGCGTAGTGGTTAGCGCAGCCAGGCGTATGAAAGGCGTAAAACAGAAAAATAAATAACTTACTAATCTATTCTAAATTTAAAATCATGACATTTCAAACTTATACCATTAACGTATTCTAATATTAAGTCACATAACATTGAGCGATAAAAACATAATTATTCTAAATTTAAAATCCTGATATTTCAAACATGGTAAGTTGCCCGTTTCGTGTTCTATTATAAAAAAATCACATTACACCGAGCGATAAAAACATAATAAACAATTCTAAATTTAAAATCCTGATATTTCAAACATGGTAAGTTGCCCGTTTCGTTTTCTAATATTAAATCACATTACATTGAGCGATAAAAATATAAACTATTCTAAATTCAAAATCCTGATATTTCATACACCAAGCGATCCGAGTAATAACACAATTACAAACTATTCTAAATTTAAAATCCTGCTACGTTGACACTGTTCCAGTGCTGGAGAGCCAGTTGGAGGGCGAGCACTCCGAGCGCAGCCTGCTGCTGCGCGAGCGGCACGAGCTGGAGCGCCGGCTCGCCTCGCTGGAGGAGGCCGCGCGCGCAGAGAACCACGAGCAGGCGCAACTCACACAGAGACTCAAGAGGTAAGAACCATTGGTTGCAGGTGATAGCGGGTTTAGTTACCGCGTTGGGATATGACGAAGGTGGAAGGTCCTCGAAAGAAAGAAAATAGGAAGGAAGAGATCTCCATATTTGGTCGACTCGTCTAGTCTACATAACACCTTATTACTTGGCCTTGGGAATAGCATTAATTGTTAAAAAGATGACGTTGACGCAACACAAACTACTGTGTGAATTTTTGATCAATATGTACATGTTTTTATTAATTTATATTTATATTTCAGGGATCTGAAGAGATACAGGGCTCTGCTCCGCGACGCGCAGACGATGCTTGAACAGAAGGAGAAAGAGGGCGGCAACAAGACGCAGATCAGACAACTGAAGAACCAGGTTAGTCCATTCTGACTTGGTTTTATAACAATAGTGGTATTTCAGAGATTCTGCCTCCGCGTTGTCATTTTCCCTTTTTCTGACTCTATTTATTTAATGTGAGGATTATTGTTATTATTTATTTATTTTTTGAAGGCAGTCCGTTCTTAGCGAACACGATCAGACGACCAGGTGTCACGAAATGGTTGCGTGGTCGTCTGGTTTCTGAATTGTATCTAAAACTTTCATAAAATAACCACTTTGTTTCTTTAGGTGGAAGACCTAGAACTCTCAGTCCGCGCGGCCACCAAAGCGAAGCTAGCCGCCGAAGCGGAGGCAACGGAGTCCAACGCGGCCTTGGAAGAGGCCACGCGCGGCAGGAACGAGGCCGCGGAGCGCGCGTTAGCGGCCACCAGGGAGGCCGCCGCGGCCAGGGCGCAGCTAGACGACGCCGAGGAAGAGGCCGCCGAGGTATGATAACATATTTTATGTGAAAACTACCAGGAACACGTGAAGAGGTCACGCGAGGCTATAAAAGCTAAAGTGAGCGGGGCTAGCTTCGCTCGTTATCATTCACACCGCTTGGAAGCGAGTGAATAGCAGAGCAGCGTCAGATCTCACTAATGTAAAAAAGTAAATAATCCCATCTCTAACTCACATTGCTTCTTCCATAGCTCCTGAAGAAGTACCGCGCGAGCACGACCGCTCTGTGCGCCGCGCAGGCAGAGTCGCGGGAAGTCAGCGCTAGAGCCGACCTCGCCAGCGAAGAGGCGCGACAGGCGAGGGAGAAACTAGCGGAGATCAGCGCCAAGTTGGCGCACGCGGAGGCGGGACACAACCACTCGCAACACGAGGCCGAGCGCCGGCTGGAGCTCAGGAATAAGGTGCGTGTAGCCAGGTACAGGGCAGAAGAGCGAGGGAGACACTAGCGGAGATCGGAGCTAAGGTAGCGCACGTGGAGGCGGGACACAACACAAAGCTGCAAAACGAGGCAGCGACCCCTCGTTTTCCCCCGGCTGTTCTTGTCGACTAGACCACCTAACCTAGTGAAAACTTGGCTGTGTTGTATTTTATTGACTCTGATGATTCTGAATGGTCTGTTCTATGTTCCAGGAGTTGGAATCCAGCTTAGAACTGGAGGCCACGGCGCGCGCGCGACTGGAAGGACAGCTGTCCCGTCTCAGAGAGGCGCACGAGCAGCTCGCCAACGAACTGGCCACGGCGCGCGCCCGCGAACAACACACCGCGGATGAAGTCAGGAAACTCACCAGACAACTCAGGTACTATTTACCACTAGAACTTATTTAGATGCTAATAGACCTTTGGCAGTTTCAGGCATCGTCGTAAGAACGCGATTGCATGATCAAATATAGAAACATTTCGTCATGCGATCGCTAATATGTTCAGACACCTACCAGAGATAAAAGGCATCGTTTTCAGCAATCACAGACCTTCAGTTGCCAAATGGAAATGTTTAGGGCGGGGCTGACGGATATTTCAATCTTTCTTCCAAGAAATAGTTGCCAAACTCAAATGCGTGGGAATAGGGAATTGGGGGAAGCTTTTGCCCAGGAATGGGACCACCAATGGGGCCACCGATGGCTAACTTGAAAACAATACTTGTTCTTAACTTTTAAGTATATTTTCCAGGGAACTGAAGGAAGAGAACTCCAACCTGAACGGCAAGCTGATTGAAGCGGGCCGCGCGCGCTCCGCCGCCGAGTCTGCCGCCGCCGCCGCCGCCGCCGAGGCCGCCGCCGCGCGGGACTCGGCGCTGGTGGCGGCGCGCCGGGCCACGCAGCTGCAGGAGGCCATCGCGGGCGATCTCTCCTCCCCAGCGGACTCCAGGGACTCTGACAGGTGACTGCCGACTTTAGGGAACTCTGACAAGTGACTGTCAACTTTAGGGACTCTGACAAGTGACACACACTGCGGACTTTAAGGACTCTGACATGTGACACACACTGCGGACTTTAGGGACTTTGACAGGTGACACACACACACTGCGGACTTTAGCTGAAAACGGCTGTTCGTATGTTGTTTTTTAATTACATCAATGGTTGCCTCTTAAATTTTTAGACAATTAATGTGATATAATTTCCGTTGCAGCGACAACGACAGCTACAGCTCGGACGAGTCGATCGGCACGTTCCTCGCCAACCACAAGCTCAGTCCGAGCGCGCCCAACAGGAACAGCCTCCATCTCGACTCGCTCAAGTTAGTTTACTTACACGTTTGTAATTTTGTATATTATAACATCCACGGATTCGTCCACGTTATCATATTCTCCCGCTGTAAATATATGCACCCAAGTATCCTATGTTTTTCTCCTAAGCTACATCCCCACCAATTTTTGCCAAAATTTGCCTTGGAACGGTTTGAGAAAGTTCTTTTCAAACCCTTTTCAATGCTGTAAGATGTTGAAATAATGTATTCATACGTCATCTTCCGCAGATCCTCTGAAGGGCGCGCCAGCCGCACCAGCTCCACCTCCACCAAGCCCAGCCCCACCAAGGAGGTGGCATAGCCCCCCGCCCCCTCCCCCTCCCCCGCCCCCGCGGCCCCCCTCGGGCTGCTGCGCGGCGCGCTGCTGTGCACCGTGTTCTGTTCCCGCCCGAGACACGACTCCGCGCACGCCGTCGTGGAGTAGGCAACACTGGGGACGCTGACAACAACAGCGGTGAAGCTGGCTACATCGGTGGTGCAGCGGGTAACACTGGTGAAGCTGGTAACATTGGTAGTGAAGCTGGCAACAACAGTGAAGCTGGCAACACTAGTGGTGAAGCTGGCAACGCCGGTGGACCTGATAATACCGTTGATGAAGCTAGCTATGCCGGTGACGCAGTTGTGATGGTGGAAGTGGTATAAACTTGGAAAACAGTGAAGTAGCTGGCAATATTTAGTTTTGTGACAGTGAAAGTTTAATAACAAAACTGATAATCAGTTGAGTGACGGTGAAAGTGGTATAGCAAGCAACACTTCAGTGTTGGTGATAGTTGCTGAAGACTCATATCAAAGAGTTAAAACAAACAAATATTCTTACTACCTACTGTTCAAAGTCCTTTCGAAGAGTTATTAAACCTAAGTAGGCATATTATTCGAGTTCCACCGGATAACTTAAGAAGATACTTGGATATAAAGAGAGAAAAATCCTGAAATGTGATTGAACGAAGGTTGAAATCCTTCTTGGGCAAGACCTTATCTTGAAAAGCCCAAAGACTTAAATTACGACGAATGAAATATCAAAAAGCGAGAGTTAAATGAAAAACACGATTCGAGATTTTTTCAATGAATTTTTAACGATATTTGTAACACTATTAGCGAAAGACGATGAAATATATATAATTAATTAGCTTAGCTTGGCATTTGAGAATTGTACCCAAGTTAGACTGCTCAATATACACAATAATCGTTTTTGAATACTTACAAATTTTGAAATTATAGATGCTTTTTGATATGAAATAATCGCCTATAATGGTTAGTGGATTAAATAAGATGGCGCTAGTGGGCTCAAAAATAGACAAGGAATTTTAAATAACAGCAAACATTGCGACCATAATATATAGTTATACAATCCAAATAAGGATTTACTAAATTAAAAAAAATTATAAGTCGCTATGTTTTGTCTAAATCTAAATTTAAATTGGTCAGTGCATTCCGAAAATATGAGTCTACTAGCGCCACGATGCTTGAACTGTAATTTATTTAGACTAGAAATTTTAGATAGGTATGCTGTGTTTTTGGTGTTAGGAATAATTATTTTACACATAATAAAATTTGATTGATTAGAAATTATACAAATTTAATGAGTTTTATCTACCCAAAAACATAGTTAAGGCTGGTATCCTCTGATAATTATCTAACATCTGATTCTTGCATGCAATAAATAATTCTTAGCATTATGTATAATTAATTTATGAATTTTGTGTTGATAATTGTAAATTTTCAGAGGATTTAGGCGGCGTTTCTGAGCCAGTCAGTATTTAGCGTGCCTAGTGGCCCGAATTACAAAATAATGTTAAGTTCTTTGTTATTTAGTTAGCTAACTTTTGTAAATAACTAGACAACATACGATTTTTTATTTAAATGTGTAATTGTGTGATCAGACTGTTAAACTATGATTTTTTTGTTACGAGTTGTTTCTTTGTAGGCATTGAGAACATATCTGTTAAGCGAATAGATTTTTTATGGACGCCCTCTAAACTGGTTGATTCGGCTCATTGAGTCTATATCAGTCGTTAAATTTAAATAATGTTTCCAAAATCTATCTGTCTCTTTTTCTCATAAAATAATGAATATGATAGAAAAAGACAGAAAGCGCGAAACACAAAACACGAAGTCTGCACTATAATATCACGGTTGGTAACTTTACTTATGAAATGAGACGAATCATTCAGTTGTTAATCATAGGGTTAGTTTGATTAATAATATTTAAATATATAGGATCTGTATTAGACTATTCCAGTAGTAAATGTATCGTGAAATGTAATTACTCATTATAATTAAATATCTATACGTATTCATCTATTTATCTGTGTCTGTAACCACATAGGGCGTATTTGTATGTGATTCAATGTTACTTCATTCGATACTGGTTGTAAAATTAAATTATTTAATAAAGTAACAGATAATTACAGTTCCTTGTTTTACTTCCCGTTGGTTCCCGGAAATTGCTGTGTATGCTAAGTGGTAGCACACTACTTTCATCTGAAGGTCGTGGATTCAAACCTCGCCGTTCACCAACCCGCACTTGGCCAGCGTGGTGAATTAAGGCTTAATCTCTCTCGTCAAGAGCGAAATCCCTGTGTCCCAGCAGTGCATTTTGGCCAATGTGTTATTCTTTTCTATTTTCCTTTGATCTGATTAGCTATAACTTAACCAATAAAGTTTGAAATTTTAAAAGAAAAACTTGTTTGAATAATATAACATTATTTACTTTAACTTCTTATCATATAGTTCAGAACATGATCATACATTTCATTTATATATAAGAGCTATATATTATAAGTCTATAAACTTCTAGATTTAGTGCAATATTTTCTACTCTCAACACGTATTTTAGAAATTATTCTAGTAAATACTTATTGATTTATTTAATAGCTTATGCGAATGAGTCAGTAAGAAAGGCTACATATAACTTCTAAGTGGCTTCAGATATTCATTATATACAATAAAATTAAGCAAACAGATTTTATAGAAACCAAAATCATTCGCATATATTTTATCCAAAGATTAAGTTATTACCGAAACAATACGAGATAAATTTGAATATAAAATACCATATTTAAATTAATTAATACTAATCTAATTACAATCGCAAACTAAACTAATGGAACTCACGACTTAATAATCGCCTCGTACGCCGCGAAGATGCTCTGAGCGACCTCTACCGTCCGCGACTTCAAACTCAGCGTCGCTTCAGGATTCCCCGGCTGCAGTTTCAGCTCCAACAAGACCCAGATATTGTTGGATAACTTCAGTGACTGGTAGAGCATATCCTGCCCCTCTACGTTTCGTTTGGCGATGGTGAAGATGTTGTTGAGCGTGCATGTGTGCGCCAGTGCGTCCGCGCCGCCGCGCGTGTGCGTGAGCGGGTGTTGCAGCTCGTTGGCGGCGGGTATCTCCTTCCAGGTGGAGAGGAACACGCGCTTGTCCAGCTGCCCGTCCTCCGCGAACAGCACGTGCGCCGGCACCAGGCACGCGAAGTAGAACACGTCCACGTTGTTCTTTATCGCCACCTAACATACAAATTATGTTATTATATATTATCCTTCATTCACCACGCTGACCAAGTGAATGTTACATGTCCTTAACAAACTCGTCAGAGTTCTCAGATCATCACGTGTTTAAGAGCGCACATCAATTTTAAAAGGAATAATCTATAGATGCATGGCGGGTTTTTAGGGTTCCGAAGCCAAATGGCGAAAACGGAAAACTTATAGTTTCATCATGTCTGTCCATCCGTCCGTCCGTCCGTATGACACAGCCATGTTTCTCCGAAACTATAAGAGCTAAACTGTTGAAATTTGGTAAGTAGATGTAGGTATTCTTCGCACTTGGCCACTTTTTTTTAACACCTTCAATATGAACGCTGAGTACTAGCTACTATGATTTGTTTAACAAGTGTTACCTGCAGGTTATTAAGTGGGTCCATCCTCTGCACGGGGCCGGTGGTGGCGAGCGGCAGCGTGGCGTCGGCGGAGGCGCCGGCCGCAAGCGCACCCACGCACAATCCGCCTACGGGGTAAATGCCGAAACTGGAAAAAAACCAAACATAAATAAATCATAACACCCCTATTCACGTTCCCATTGCTGGGACACAGGGACTTCTCTCATGACGACAGAGATTAGGCCTCAATTCACCACGCTGGCCAAGTGCGGGTTGGTAAATGACACATGCTCTTCAAACTTTTCAAAGTTCTCAGAACAGAAAACTCATGGTAAAGGTACTGTTTATGATTGTTACCTGTTCTTGTTGAGTTGTATCGCGAAGCCGCTCATGGCCTGCATGGCCTTGTTGGTGAACGTGAGCTCCATGCGCGGCTGCCCGTTCTGACGCGAGAACGTGCCCCAGATCTCCAGACCTGAACAAATACATCAAATGGTAAGATGACATAAATACGCAGTCAATCGTCATAATTTATTTTGTCACGAGGCTTGATATTGCTGTGTTAATTGTCTTGCAATATGTATGTATTTTATTTATTATTTATTCAAATTAATTAATTTTGTCAATATCACTTAAGTAGGTCTTATATTTAATTTTAACAAATTTTTACTTTGCTTTGATAGTTCGCTTCAGTGTTTTCATGCTCTTACTTTACATGATGATGTTTTGTCAACACTTTGTCCGAGAATGAGGTTGACGTATCCAATTTTTTGTCCCTAGGCGGGAATCGAACCCGCACCTTCACGCGTCCTTCGCCACGCACTACAGTGATCGTCAGTACTGTAATAAGGCAACTTGCCATAGTTTTAAGTCATTAGAAAATATAAAATAAATAAATAGTTTGTACCTTTTCCTTTGTCAGCGGGCAGCCAGCACTGCTTGGGCGGCACGTAGGAGGCGGGCGCGGCCGACGCGCCGAAGATGTCCCCCAGCAGACCCGTCGTCGACGGCGCCGCCGGACCCGCCGGCACGCCGCCGCCGGACCCGCCGCCCAGCTTAACACAAACATTCATTTATTTACCACTTTTTACTATTTTCTCCACACAAAACACAATGCACATAATTCAAATCAATTTATTTAAACCAATGAGAATTACATATGAGACATACTTACATGCTAGACTTAGTAACTAGACTTATATTTATACTGGTATGACCAATTGTCAGTTTTACATGAAACAAAAATTACTATCTAACTCTATGAACTGCATTGAACCATAAAACTATGTGACATGACAGAGTGTCACACATTGTACCAAGCTGCATAATACGTAATAATGTCGTTTCTACGCACCGAACACTTGGCATGAAGAAAGATTTTGAAATCCATTTTAGCATGTATTTTCCCCTAAAATCACTATCACATCTACTGTCAATTCGTCGCTCCGTTTTACCGTGAAAGACAGATTTATACACACATACCTACTTTCCCATTTATAATATGAGTATAGTTATATATATACTTACAAGTACATCGAGGCCTCCCGCAAGCAGGTCGAGGTTGGAGGCCTGCGGCGCGGCGGGCGGCGGGGGGCCGCCGATGTCCATAGACAACAGGTCCGCTATCATGTTGGACTCCTGAAACAACATGCTATACTTTATATATGTTTTACTCTTTATTATTTTCGGACATAGTTGTCTCACTGTAGGGCAAAGGCCTTCCTATCCCCATCCATGTATCTTTAAGGTAAGATAACTCTTTATTGATTTCCACGGTTTTGCATTCGTTGGAAAGGTCTCGGGCTCCGTGAGGTTTATAGCAAAGAAAATTGCGGGAAAGTGTAAAACGCGGGCGAAGCCGCAGGGCGGAAAGCTAGTATTTTATGATTATTTGACATAATTCTTTGTGTTTTGATTATTTATTGGCAATTTTATATTTATCTATCTAATTGGACATAATGACATGTATTTTTATATTAGTTAACTTCAGAATGACACATCTTTACAGGTCACACCTGTATTAGGTGAAATAAATAAATGAATTTCTCGTTTCACCTGGTTGGTCTGGTTCGGTATGACAGTGGAGTGTGTAGCGCTGGACGAGGCGACATCCTCAGCCACCGCGCCGCGCGCCGGGAGAGACTTGCGGACGCCCGCGCCGCGACCTGCATTACAATAACACTACATTACAAACTAATATTTTTTGGAGTGATTAAGTATCACACACCTGTGTACCTCTATAATAAGCTAAGTTGGATGTCAAAAACGAGGTCTTTACGAAAATGCTCTAAACAACTGTCGACACAACACCATCGCTCGGCAGCTTTTAGAGGCAGTTTCCAGTACGCTGCAACCAAGTGCTGGAATAACATTCCACCACCTATTCGAGAGCTTCGGTGTTTTCATCTTTTTAAGAATAAGCTCAAGAAGCACCACAGATGCAGCGCCAGTAGATGAACGTGCCACTGACCTTCGACAAACGCAGTAGGCGGCTTGTGGTAGACGGAGGCGAGCGAGCTGATGTGGCAGATGAGCTCGTCCAGCAGCGTGGGCTCCAGCAGGTCCGTCTCCTCGGAGATCAGCGGCTTGTCGGCCAGCACCACCTCCTTGGCGGCCGCCGGGTCCGTTGACAGCAGGCGCCAGTAGATGAACCCGCGGTCCCTGCAATCATATCAAACTTATAATTAGAAAAAGAAATAAATAAATCGCGAAGAGTGGAAGAAGGGAAGGGAAGAGTGGCCTTTGCCCTGCAGTGGGACAGTGCAGGCTAATAATTATAATAATAATAGTCCCGATAGTTGTCTGTTAACGGCCTAATGGCGAAGAGTCTCGACTAACATCTCCAGAGGCTTTCACTGGGAAGCTGGATCAAGGGCCAGATCCAGAAGGCAGTACCTACTCCTGAACTCTGCACGCATTGTGAGAAAGTTCCTCTCCCTGCACTCCTAGGCACCGGCAGCTTGAGCTTAGCGCCGTGGCCGGTGATTATCTGTTTTTATATATTTTTTACAGTAGGTAGATTTATATAATTTTTTATCTATTGTGAAAAATGTATGTTTGATGTGTTTAAAGTTAAATAAAGCGAATAATAATAAATATAAGAATGTTTTTTTACTATAAAAACTGTCGTGGTTTGATAAATTCATATTGAGATAAACGGGCAATACACGAACCTTATTTATGTAGGTAGACTATTGTCTACTGTATCGTCCCAGAACGTGGGACTTCATCAGAATCAAGACACTGCAAGGACACGGACCGGCGAGCGTGCGTGATCCGTGTCCTTGCAGTGTCTTAATCCTGATGAAGTCCCACGTTCTGGGACGATACAGTAGACAATAGTCTACGTAAATAAGGTTCGTGTATTGCGCGTTTATCTCAATAGTAATGTATAAGAATATTGTTAATACCTGAGGTCCGGGTTGTCGGAGTCCTGCGTGGCGAGGCTGAGCACGTGCTGCACCAGCTCCTGCGTGTCCGCGGGCCGCTTCAGGAACAGCTTCACCACCGCCGTCAGCAGCTGCAGTTGCACCTGGAAATACATTATACAGCGGTCAAGCAACAGTCTATCAAATAGTTAAAAAAATATTCATAGAAAGTCCATTAGGCACTTTGTACACAGAACTAAAGACCGAAAGCAAGACTGGAAAATACATAAATACAGTGGTCAAGAGTCTATCAACTATAAAAATGGTTCCTACTTAAAAAGTCCATAAGGCGCTAATAACACAGAACTAAAGACACTGCGGCTTGCTTTATAAATAAAAAAAGTAGACAACATATAATACAGTAAAACTATATCGTATAATAATAATAATCATCCACGTACACTGCACAATTTCTCAAATATTGTCATATAAATATGTAGGAATTGATAAGGATTTCAATAATACCTGTGCATTTTCGTCGTGGAATCCTTCAAGGAACGAGTCCAGAAGTTCATCCGCGTTATCGATCCGCTCAGCGTACTCGCCCACGATCCAAACCTGGAAATAAAACAAAATAATTATTATAGCTGACTCATTAATCTATCCGGGTTTTTTAAGGATAGAACTTAGTCTATTTTTTTTAATAAATATTGCTGGACTCAGGAACATCTAGCCCCGTATATTTGCAGATTAACTTCGTTCTTAGTTCAGGTGGAAGAAAAACCCACCAAATGCCACGCCCCGCCCCCGAATCAATATAAGGAAGACCACGCCCCCACGGCACGCATTTTAACTTCCATCATCACTACATATATCTATAAAGCCACCACAACCAATCCACCAATTTGTTCAGGAATACAGCCTATATCAGTCTTTCAATTGAAGAATACTCTTGCTTGATTTTTTTTGTTGGTTTATTACTGGACAATTTACACAGCGACATCTAGCCCCGTGGTAAACTCGAAGCTTATGTTACGGGTGCTAGATTACTAATATACTTAATATAATATACATACATAGATAGATATTGAATTGAAGAATATAACACTTGCCATGCTAGCCCGGGCCTCCGGTTCGTCCAGCGTGTCGAGGTTCTCGCAGAGCGTGCTGATGATGCTCTCGTACTTGTTGGGGTACTTGCGGAAGATGTCCTTGATCACCACGATGGCCTCTTGCACCACGTAGTTCACCTTCGTCTGGATCAGCTCTAGGAGGGTTGACACGCAGCGCTCCGCTGACGGTTCCACCTGGAATGTGAATTTTTAGTTACTAAAGTGATTTAAATACAAAATATATCATTGTGGGTTAAGAAAAAATACTTATTCTTATTCATCGAGGATGTTAACAGGTGATCTAGACAACGCAACGCTTAGTAGTAGAGGCTGTGTAGGTTGGCGTGGCGATAAATGCTGCAACTCTCAACCCAAATTGTTGTAAATTTTTAAAGGAGAAATGTATCCCGCAGCGATGTCCAGCTTCTCTAGACCCGGGTATACCTTGATGGCGCACCGTCCGATGGCCCGGACAGCCTTCCTGACGAAGTCCACGTCCACCTCAGTGGCGTACTCCTTGAGCTCGCCGAGCACCTGCGTGATGTTGGCCTGCGACGCGAGACGGATCATGATGTCCAGCTTCTCTAGCTTCACGTAGATCGGGTCGTTGTATTTCACGAAGAACACCTGGGAATAAAAGATCTAATAAGTCATCCGCGTACACATGACAATTTTGTATAGCTTGAAAAATAACTGCACCATATAATATGAATAGAATGGGCCCTAAAATAGATCCTTAAAGAACACTGCGAGGGCAAACGGGAAAAGTAATTGAGTAATTAAGTACATGTTTCAACAGGGTTTTGGTTTCTGCCACGTGGTAGTATATTCTTAAATAGCTTTAAAATTATTTACTGACATTAAAAACGTAAAGAGACCTTTGAAAACAGAAGCCATTTATGTTATCAAATGCGCGTGAAAAGTCAAGAAATGGTGGAACAGAACCCTCTACTAGGGCGGCTCTAGTTTGTAGAGAGCTGATTGTGTCTAGATCAGTTAGTATGAGTAATTAGTAGACAGATGGCGCCACATACCTTCATCTCGTGTTTGAGGATGTCTGCCCTCTTCTGCACCACCAGGTTGATGTTCCTGAGCGCCACGTACTGCACCTCCGGCTCGGCGCTCAGCAACGTGACGAGGGGCGGCGCTAGCTTGCGTGATAAGGTGCTCACTAGCTCTGTGTCTTCCGCTACCATCTCCATTAGTTTCATTAGAACCTGTTGGGAGAAATATTTGGATAATGGTCGTTCATAAATTCATTACAAAGCAGTGGTCGTATGAAATTACAATGCAATGAATCCTACAACTATAGTCATAAGGAATAAACTATGTATCATATAACAATACTTTTTCTGTTATATACCTTGACAGCTGACAGCACGACGGCGGCATTAGCGTGCGCCAGGCGGGGGGTTATTCTCTCACATATCGAGTGTGCCTCGCGCGCGTCTCGCGGTTGGTAGTTAGAGAGCGCGTCCAGAATAAACACCTGTCCCCATTCCGTGCACTCGTTCAGGGCTGTTAGGAGTTTGTTGATCGTCGGGGCGTTCATTTCTGAGGACAAGAATTTTATTACAGTGACACACAATTATATTACGATTTTTTTCAGTAAAAACTTTTTAAATTCGTGATTTCTGAGATATGCGCTTTTAAAGAAACAAACAAACTCTTCAGCTTTATAATATTGGCATATTATCGACGATCTCCAGCTAGAATCGAGGAGGAGAAAATACTCAAGTATTTATTTAGGAGAAACAGTGTCACAGGTCGAAGAACCATAGTCACTCTGTGAGCCTAGGACAATTCTAAGTTTCTAGATAGAGTTATTTAGTTACTCTTGCAGAACCTACCATGGACAATGGACCGACTTTACGTCTTACGTCACGGTCCTCTATTCCCGCCATAATAAAATGGTTTAAGGACATAAGAAGTGCACAATAAACTTTCTTACCAACAAGTGGTGTGCCTGAGACGCTGGCTTCATTTATCTCGGAGAGGGCGGCGACGGCGTTTGCAACGACCATGGGATTGGAGTCGCTGAGCAAATCCTTCAACTGGTCCAGGAAGCCCTGTTAAAACGGATAGTTTAATAAGCCTTACTCCTTACTTAATCTATGTATAAAAATAGATTGGCCGATTCAGGTATTAATTGCAATTATAATATTTGCAAGAATTAAAAAAATGGGTTGATTTAGAGTTACCTACTTAATTTTATTTATTTATTTTAGTATATTAATTTAGTTACATACCTGGTCTTCCACCATGCTCGAGGAAATATCATACAACTTAGCCACACACACAGCAGCCGTCTTCCTCACATAGGGGTCATCGTCCTTCAAGCATTTCCTCAAAGGCTCGCACAGGTACTCAGTGATCTTGTCCACTCGGATACAGCCCATAGTGCGTACAGCCAACGCTCGGATAAGTGGGTTGGAATCTTCGCAGTCCTACAATATGTGCTTATGAGCTATTTGTTAAGATTTGTCGGATTTTATACTAGAGAAGCTTAAAGCGTTGTGTAATCTCACATGGTATTGTACAAATTAAGTTTAATAAATTTTTCACTAAACCTTAAGATTAAAAGGTGTTAACACAGAATATAAACTGAGCTATGAAGTAGATATAAATTAAAAGATTATCATTGATGGTTATTGAATCACATTTATAGAAATTAAAACATCTATTAGTCAAGTGAGATTACACAATACATAATAAATACTATTACATTGCAAATATGCTCTATGTGGGTTATATTATGAGGCATGGGTTTTATACTGTTATATATTTCATCAGCAGAATTATAATTTGATTATATATTATATTTTATAGAGTAGATTTACACATTTCTTTGCTACTGATATGTATTTAAGAGAATATTATCTTAATCTTACTAATTAGCATGCAATCAGAAGGCAATGCACAAAATTTATTTGGTTGTGATAAGAAATTTTGGTATTGTTTTGTCAATGTTTTATAATAGTAAGTACATATAACATAATAATAAAATCTTATGCAACTTTTGTCCACAATATCTATACTGTAATAGAAATAGGAAAATCATGATATTACCTAACACAAGAAGTTGTAGCCCGAAATAATTATCAACAGTGCATTGCCTCTTTATTTCACATATTATATAAAAAAACACATATTTTTGTAATGTGTAAATCTACAAAAATGAATTGATGCCATAGGATCTTAGTTTACCTTAACAAGCTGGTATGTTGGTAGATCCTTCCACCCAATTACATGGTTTAGGAGACATTAAACCACAAAAAACACATGTCACATATACAGAAAACTAAACTAATTGATACTAAATAACACTGTTATTCCAAGTGTCTTTGTTTCGCATATTTATTAAGTATTTCTACTGTGCTAAGAACACCAAATGTAGTCAACCATGATAAGTATTTCAAATACATGCATGTTTGACATAGAATTTATTGTATTAAGTACATGCATACCTACATTAGATCTCACAAAAAATAAAACAGTTGTCAGTTTAGTAAGTTTTGATAAAAATTTCAAGTTTTCGATGTATTGCAGCAATAATATTGCAACATTACAGTTAATGGAAACAAGAAAAAATAAGAAAAGACTCTCAAGTTTCACTGAAATATTATTTTAATTCAAAAAATTTCACTTACTATTATATCAGCAAGACCAAGTACTTGTAGTGGCATCTACCTGTTTAAACTTAAGTTGATACCTCAAATTTTTATAAAACTCACTAAATTGACCAATAAAAGAGCAATATGCTTTCAAAACATACCTTTACGAAGGTGTTAACAGCCATAATAGCCATATCAGGCTGTGATTTAGCATAATTCATCAAATATAGATACACAAGCTTCTTCAACTCAAGATTGTCAGTTTGCATGCAATTGACAACATCAGGAAATAGAGCGGAGACATCTTTACCAACTGTCATAGACGCTATGACCTGGAAAAAGCAAAATATTTAATGAACAAGTAATAGTTTTGCATTACGGTTATAAAACCACACACTTATGATAGACTATAAGTACATTTGCAGAATATAAAACTAACTAAAACAACAGTGAGACAGTTAGTCCATTTCTTGACATACTTAATAAACTGATTTCAATAGTATTTAATAAGGACAAATACAATTAAATTTGAGTTTAAATCGTTTAAACATAAACTTTGTAATATTTGAGATATTGCAATATTTAACAAACAGAACACTATATTATATTGAGTTTTTTTCTCATCTGTTTGAGCTTTATAAACCCAATGTAAAACATTTTTCCAAACACAATTATCAATGATCTATCAGCTTACAGTAGATCAAGTGTTGTGATTTGGGCACTATTTAGTAGTGGCTTTATTAAATTCCATAACGAGGTAGGCCAAAAGGCCGTATATTTGCAAAATGATAGTGAATTACCTTTTTTACCGCCTCCTTTTTCTTTTCTTTTTTGTCACTATTCAACTCTGATTTTAACTCAAATATTTCACCCTTTTTGGTAGTTGTAAAATACTTGGAGTCAGTCATCTTGGTAGCTAATTAGACTCCTTAACTTTTTTATGGTAAATTACACACTAATTTCTGCAATCTTCCTGGAAAATCAATAAAACTTATTTGTATTTGACGTATTCACAGCTATGTTGAACTCTATGTAACATCAAATTTTGATGATTTTACGAATATTTTTAGTGTGGAAACTACGGTTTTAAAGTAAAATATAATCCATTACTGAGAATATACCAGAGAAAATATTAATTATCACGGGAAAACACCAAATAAATTCAACAAATTCTTTTGCTTTGACACGACGAACGAAAGGGGCGTACAAAAGTGGGTGGGTACCAGTGATTTTACAAAACAAAGATGTCAGTGTCATCGTCTTCTTCTTCTTTTATTTTTGGCAAAAGTGACTGGCCATAGCCTGGGGTTTTGCCGTCAACCGCCAATGTCAAAATAATCTATAGATTTTTTTTTAACTCAACGATCGCGTCTGTTTGATTGATATAACAATGTAGTAGGTAATTACAAATTATTCTGCATGATATACATAATATATGCACCGGGTGAGGATGGAATTACGTCAGAACATGATGTAACACTCATACATAAAGTCCTTCAGAAGCTCACTAATTCCACAATGTGACACAAGCTGCATCCGACCGTAATATCCGGAAATCATTTATGTAGGCTTATATCCTACGACCTCTGTGGCGCAGCGGGCGAAGACCCGCCTGCGACGCAAGAGGTTGCGGGTTCGATTCCCGCCTCGGAACAACAATTTGTATGATCTGCAAATATTTGTTCCGGGTGTCTGGGTGTAATATGTATAATAAAAATATCTATCTATGTATGTATATTATATTAAGTAAGTATATCAGAAATCTAGCACCCGTAACACAAGCTTCGAACTTACCACGGGGTTAGATGTCGCTGTGTAAAATTGTCCAGTAATATTTATTTATTTATATCCAGCAGTGGACGTCCGATGGCTAAAATGATGATGAAATAACAATTTGTCAAACAACTTAATTTTGTTAGTCTGAAATGACAGGTTCAATAAACATAGAGTAAAAGGCGAAAGATTTATTCGTGCTGAAGGGAAACCAGAGAGATGTTCATTATAACCTTAGATTATCCTTCTTCTGAGAACTAAAGAGAGAGAAGGTTACTATAGTAGGTATAAGTGATTATTTGAATGATAAATTTTGACATTAAGTATATACCTAATATTATTACATACACAAATTAATTTATATTTTAGCGTACATACCTAATTTAATTAATAATTATTGTATTCATGTATTCATACACCTTTATGGTAAATTTCGGTCTAAGCTACTTTTTAATATTAAGACCTACAATGTACCTGAAATTTATGAATAAATATTTTGATTTTGAGATTATAACAAGTATAGTAAAACCATTTCTAAAATGAACGCCCCTCCACCGAATTCTGTATTTTTTTTTCTGTGTATTCTGTTTTTCTGTATTTCCTCTCACACGTTGAAATCATCACGGTTTTGTGGAGGGGCGTTCATTTTTAGAATGGTTTTACTATACCTACCTTAGACACTTAACTAGCCTAGCCTGACACACATCTATATTAGATAATAGCGGCCCATAAACTAACGTTAATTCCTGCCAGAATGTACAATCCTTACGGAATGAACGCCAGTGTATTTGCAATAGCGGAAAGAATGACGGTATTATAACACCGCGACCCTTCACGTCGTGTTTTATTTTATCCCGTCGCTTATCTGTACACTGGATAAGCCGGAAGGAATGAACGTTAGTGTATGGGTCGCTAATAGCGTCAACAACATTAGGTCCAGGCTATTCGTGACATTACCAATGTTATTAGATAATGATTATGAATTGTGCTAGATCCGCCCAGCATAATTTTCTTCATTAGTCCAGTCTGTCAAAACACAGACATAATTTGTTAACTACGAGTATAAGCTCCTAATGTAGTTATAATCGTTAATAATTTTCATAGGTTTCCGAAAATTGGAAATAAAATACGGGTATCAAGAACAGTTCAAATATATTTTTGACATACATTTCTGTTAAATTATTTACAAAATATTGAAATTCTTCTAATGGAATCAACAAATATGAGCATGTCATAACTATAGGTAATACTTCAAAGAAATTGTATCAAAAATCATACTAGAGATTCAAATAATAAATCTTGAAATTGTACAATTCATTCATTAAATTAAAGGCCTTTTTAAAAACATTTTTATATAGAATAGTAACAAATTGGAAATATTGTGACTGTTTATTTAAAGTCACTCTAAGTATAAAAAACATATTATATTTACTTATATCTAAAGAAAGTGGAAAGGACTCTGTCTAGGTATATGTTTTGGTTTCATGTAAATAATCATCTAAATTATACAGCAAAATCGTAAAAAGGGTAGAAACCATATGGTTATGAAGTGTTACACAGAAACTACAACCATACAGCAAAGGCAAGTCATAGTTAACTATGCTTGCATGTCGCCGTCTGCCTTATTTTGTTTTAATACAAAATGTAGAAACACTATACAACATCCAAAATATTTAATGATTGGAACCTACATCTTTATATCTGCCTTTACAAACCATTAAAAAATATTTCATTTATGCCCCATTCCAAGTTCCAATATATTTCACACATTAATTTATTATTTTAAGTTGTACATAGATATTGGCAAACTTTGGTCCATCTCAAACATGTTTTGGACGTCTAATCTTTGTAATGCGTACATATTAACAACAACAACAGTATTATCCTATCAAATAGAAACAATAATGTTACTGTTAATATCCAGCATTACGCAAGTTCTAATAGAATAAACGCGAAAATAGCCCGTCACGTTCGCCACAATCTAAAAGAAGAAGAAGTAGAATAGACACCCTAAATTTCACTCGTCTGTCTCATGATTATATTGCTATCTCACTCGGTTCATGCATTTATGCGAGCAAGATTCCAACCTATTTATGCGGGAGGAACAGAGACAGAAATAACATGGCATCGCACAATCCATGACTTGACTGTACACTTGGTCACCAATATCTATAAAACTAATCAATTTTAACAAGAAAATCCTGCACCTCCAATTTCTGCCTCATTATGGCAGATAGCACCACTTCTGTACTACAAACAACATTCAACGTCTTCTCACTCTGCAGTAAATAGTAAACTAAATGTAGATCATTGGGTACAGTCAACACCAGATAACTAAATGGCTTTTGCGTATGCATTTCCAGTATAGATACATATGAACGTCGATTTTTTTCAACTTTCCCTCCGCACAGCTCTATCATCTCGACGAGGGAGGCTCTAGCAGGTTTCACGCAGGGTGTTAGGAAGAATGTGATTCCTTCGAACAACTTTCGCCTCTGCTCCCCACATAACAAGACTTCTGATATGTCGCACTTGAACATTTTGTTGAAGTTGTCGTCTTTTAGCCCGTACATAGCTTCGTCGGCGAACTTGTTGAGTCGCTGGCTTTCGTAGACCCATTCTGGTGTTAGTAGATGTTTTACTGTGACGAGGCAGCTTACTAGTTTGCTTGTTCGTACCAGCTTTTCCATAACTAGGTGTGTTGCTTCCATGGGCGATGATACGATTAGACCACCGAGTTGCCTGAAATTATAACAAATATAACCTTTGAATAAATATATTATTTGTTGCATTCATTGAGTAGGTACTGCAAGGTTTTAAATAAATTTATTGCTATCGAACCGACTCCTAACCTAGGTGAGGTTAGAAATAAAAAAGTTTATAGCAATTTTTATACTATTTAGCTTTTTCCCGGAGAGTAAAATAGGTATATAATATATTTTCATTTTATACTATCTTGTACAAAGTGAATATAATCTCTCATTTAGATTTGGTATGGATTACAATGTTAAAATGACTAACAAGTATAGATTCATTTGCCATCCATAGACGCAGCGAAAGCCAATTTCCAAGCGAATTACTGCTGGAATAAAGAGATTAAATAATAAATAAAATAAATATTGTTGCCTGCGACGCAAGAGGTTACTTACGGGTTCGATTCCTGCCTCGGAACAAAAATTTTTACCATCTGCAGATATTTGTTCCGGGTGTCTGGGTGTTAGATAATATGTGTAATAAAAATATCATCTATCAAAAATCAAGCACCCGTAACACATGCTTCGAATTTACCATGGGGTTAGTTGTTGCTGTGTGAATTGTCCAGCAATATAACAGTAAATTACCTGATATAAGTACTAAGTTTGTTCTGCAGATGCGGACTGATGGCGGAGAACAGAACGCGCGGTGCCAGATGCAGCGGGGGCGGAGTTATGGGCGTGGTGGGCGTGGCCAGCGGCGAGTCGAGGCGCGGGCGCTTGGCGCGGCGCGGGGCCGACGCCAGCGCCGCCGCGCTGCGTTTGGCGCGCTCGTGGGACTCTTGCGTTATGTTGATCGCCATTTTCCATGCGTCTGTGGAAAATAATGAACTTATTGTAACTGTGTTTATGACTTTAAAGATTAAAGTATTTTTATTGTCAATAAGTTTTAACACAAAATGTTTTTAAACATAATTAATACTTACTCATTAAATGCGAAACGAGACTGTAGTCCATCCTGAAAGGGCTTGCTAAATTGAACTGTTGGTATTTTGAATTTTCAATCTGAAACAAAAATATTGATTTTGAGTTAAAAACATTATCCGCAAAATTCAGATTATGGAGAATCTTGTCAAATTTCACCCGAGCGAAGCCGGGGTTTTCATCTAGTTCATCTATAAATCTATGCGTTACCACTAAGTTCTATAGACGCCATATCTATCAACAAATTCCAAAAATCCTTGCGGAAGTAAAACCTTTTGATTTCGTGTGTTTTCAGCTGTCACTGTCACCTGTCAATGACACTAGCTCACCTGCGCCAAGGCGCTCATGTTCCCCAGCAGCAGGTCGGTGAGCCACGCGGCCGTCACCACAGGGATGCCCCACTCTCTGGCGCGGCGGTACTTGTTGCCTTCAGCTCGCTTGCAGATCAGCACTGTGTTGTCGCGCGTCATGTATGGTGTTAGCTGGGAACAATCATTTATCCATTAAAAATATTTCAGATGACCATCTGTAATTTATGATTGCTCAAATTGCTTAAACAAAACAAACAAATCACTCAAATGTTGGTACAGGCTTACCAGCGTTGGTTACTATTTGAAGATTTCAGATTCAAACTAAGAACATGCTATTGCATGACTCCAATATTTAAACTGAGAATGCACCTCAGCTCCGATACACGCGCTGGCCACTTACAATTAGATGATTTCAAAATTCAAAGTAAGAACATCTCTATAGAACTTACTCACTCCGATACACGCGCTGGCCACTTACAATTTATTGATTCCAAAATTCAAACTAATAACATCTCTACAGAACTTACTCCGATACACGCGCTGGCCACTTACAATTCGATAATTCCAAATTTCAAACTAAGAACATCTTTATAGAACTAACTCACATGGCTCAATATTTAATTATAAAACATTCGAATTATGAACGCACCTTCGCTCCAATATCTAAAATCTCATTCAAATGTCATTCAAATTTCGAACGTACCTTAGCTCCAATGTGTTCGATACAGGCCGAGACTCGTTCCCGCTCAGTGGACCGCCAGCCCGATATAGCGGCGCGATGGTGTTTGGCCGGCCTGTCTCTGGTAGAGTACATGGTGGGCAGGTGCAGCGCTTGCCACGGCGGAGACACCGCGCGACGCACCATCGCGTCGGACAGCCAGTATGCGGTGACGCAGCGTTTTGCGTCGCGGAGGGCCTGCAATTAATTTTATGAGTTTAAATGAATTTTAACCAGGTAATTACCAAAGTATAATAAAGGTGCGGGACGATTTTTCAGGCTAAATAGATTTTTTTGGCTGTGAAATGCCTTAATGCCCGGAGAGTATAAAAGGAAGGCTCAGTCGTTAGGTGTCTTTAAAACACGAGTTAAGGATTTTTATTTATCTGAGAACACTTAAATTTTACTTTATGGTTATTATTATATATTATGCAATATTTATTTAGTTATTTTTTCTGTATTTAAGGAGTAAGTTTTATTTAAGTTTATTTTTATTTTATTTTTAACAATATCTAGTACACCCTTGCCTTTATTTATACATAATCTTCTCTATCCACCCAAAGGTTGCCTGGAAGAGTTCGCTCTTCAACGATAAGGCCGCCCATTGTTTGAGTTTAATGTGTGTACTTATATTACTTTTTGGTGTACACTAAAGCGTTTTTGATTTTAGTTTTCTCTACCTGCATGACGACGCCATGTTTCTGCGTCTCGCACAGCACGTGCGTGACGCGCGCGCAGTAGCCGGGCTCGATCTCTCCGCCGCGCCGCTGGATGGACTCCGCCCACCGCGCCACGCGCTCCGTGCCCCACGTCTGCTGGTATTATAATATAGCCCTTACCTGCATGACGACGCCATGTTTCTGCGTCTCGCACAGCACGTGCGTGACGCGCGCGCAGTAGCCGGGCTCGATCTCTCCGCCGCGCCGCTGGATGGACTCCGCCCACCGCGCCACGCGCTCCGTGCCCCACGTCTGCTGGTATTATAATATAGCCCTTACCTGCATGACGACGCCATGTTTCTGCGTCTCGCACAGCACGTGCGTGACGCGCGCGCAGTAGCCGGGCTCGATCTCTCCGCCGCGCCGCTGGATGGACTCCGCCCACCGCGCCACGCGCTCCGTGCCCCACGTCTGCTGGTATTATAATATAGCCCTTACCTGCATGACGACGCCATGTTTCTGCGTCTCGCACAGCACGTGCGTGACGCGCGCGCAGTAGCCGGGCTCGATCTCTCCGCCGCGCCGCTGGATGGACTCCGCCCACCGCGCCACGCGCTCCGTGCCCCACGTCTGCTGGTATTATAATATAGCCCTTACCTGCATGACGACGCCATGTTTCTGCGTCTCGCACAGCACGTGCGTGACGCGCGCGCAGTAGCCGGGCTCGATCTCTCCGCCGCGCCGCTGGATGGACTCCGCCCACCGCGCCACGCGCTCCGTGCCCCACGTCTGCTGGTATTATAATATAGCCCTTACCTGCATGACGACGCCATGTTTCTGCGTCTCGCACAGCACGTGCGTGACGCGCGCGCAGTAGCCGGGCTCGATCTCTCCGCCGCGCCGCTGGATGGACTCCGCCCACCGCGCCACGCGCTCCGTGCCCCACGTCTGCTGGTATTATAATATAGCCCTTACCTGCATGACGACGCCATGTTTCTGCGTCTCGCACAGCACGTGCGTGACGCGCGCGCAGTAGCCGGGCTCGATCTCTCCGCCGCGCCGCTGGATGGACTCCGCCCACCGCGCCACGCGCTCCGTGCCCCACGTCTGCTGGTATTATAATATAGCCCTTACCTGCATGACGACGCCATGTTTCTGCGTCTCGCACAGCACGTGCGTGACGCGCGCGCAGTAGCCGGGCTCGATCTCTCCGCCGCGCCGCTGGATGGACTCCGCCCACCGCGCCACGCGCTCCGTGCCCCACGTCTGCTGGTATTATAATATAGCCCTTACCTGCATGACGACGCCATGTTTCTGCGTCTCGCACAGCACGTGCGTGACGCGCGCGCAGTAGCCGGGCTCGATCTCTCCGCCGCGCCGCTGGATGGACTCCGCCCACCGCGCCACGCGCTCCGTGCCCCACGTCTGCTGGTATTATAATATAGCCCTTACCTGCATGACGACGCCATGTTTCTGCGTCTCGCACAGCACGTGCGTGACGCGCGCGCAGTAGCCGGGCTCGATCTCTCCGCCGCGCCGCTGGATGGACTCCGCCCATCGCGCCACGCGCTCCGTGCCCCAAGTCTGCTGGTATTCCACCTGAAACGAGTAAAGCCAGTGTTTTTATTGGAGTCGTTGTAAAGCTCTGTGTCTGTTCTGAACACAGTGCTAAACACATTAACCGCCTAAACTCACACGCCGCCCTCACAAAATCATGTATATCACTGTCACTCACATAGTACCTATATAATAATATTGCATTTATTGATTAGTAGGTATAAGTGATCCTTAAGATTCAATAACTTTTAATAAAAAGTCTTTCCAAGTATTTAAATCTACGGCATTAAATACTCTATCACAACTATACTAAGTTGAATTTTGATCAACCATTTCAACGTAAAAAAGGTTCGTGTATTGCACGTTTATCTCAATATGAATTTATCAAACCACGATAGTTTTTACAGTAAAATATACTAAGTTTATTAACGAAACAAACAGCTTAGGTACTAATTACGAGACTATGACAACAACTACACTACATAATTATATAAACAAAACGTACAATATGAAAGACGCAGCCCAGCAAGAAGAGATCGGGCGGCAGTTTGAGGTTAGGATTGTGTCCGTAGAACTGCGCGCGCGCCTGCGGGGTGCGCACCGCGCCCGCGTACACCTTGTTGCCCACCACGCCCACGCCCACGCCCACGCCTGGCGCTGCCGTCTGGGAAACACAACACTCTCAGTATTTACATCGGTATAATTCATCATTAAATCAATTTTTTTCTTATTATTAAAATTAAAGAATTTAAAAAAAATTAAGTTTTGTCGTCAAGAAGAAAAAAACATACACAATTATAATATTAACGTGATTGTCCGTTGTAATGTAACAGCAAAAAAATCAAGAAATTAAATTGAAAGTTAATAATGTTCATGTTCAGCTCTTTCTTGTTGCAGGTACATAGAAATCATGTAAGAGTTTAATTAAAAACATATTTACTGAAGCTAAGAAGATAACTACCTAACACATATCTTTGTAGAAATTATAGTTTTTACCTGGTGTGGATGATGTGCGGGCCCTAATAGCAGCCTCGCTGGCGCCCTGACCGCTCCGCCGGCCGCGTGCGCCGCTGTCATCAACCTGGACATAATACATTTATTTAAATTATAAAGCTACTTTAATAAGGTGGGTAACAATATTTCCTTAAATTATTTTCCTCACAATACAAAATTAGATCTATATTTATTTTATGCACCCTCCGTCTTTTAGTACTTGTGTTTCGTGTCCATCCAAAGGTTGCCTGGAAGAAATCGCTTTTAGTGATAAAGCCACCAATTGTAACACTTTTTTCTGTACTTATATTTTTTTGTTCGTCCTCCAGCCAGGTGGAATGATAGGGCACATTGGCGCTTGGCCTATGTCCAACAGTGGACTATTACGGGCTGATGATGATGATGATTTTTTTGTAATGTATTTTTGGTTTTGTGTGTAATTATTGGTTATAGAAAGTTAATTGTAACACTTTTTTCTGTACCTTATATTTTTTTGTTCGTCCTCCAGCCAGGTGGGATGATAGGGCACATTGGCGCTTGGCCTATGTCCAACAGTGGACTATTACGGGCTGATGATGATGATGATTTTTTTTTAATGAATTTTTGGTTTTGTGTGTAATTATTAAAATTAAAAACTGACCTCAAGGTCCCAGCGGCCGAAGGTTCGTGTTCTGAAGGCGGCGCGGTCCCCTGCAGTCTGATACTCAACATATTCGCCAACGCCGTCTTCGTCTTAGGGTTCACTAGCAGAGCGTTGTTAGCTGCAACAATTCAATAAATAAATATTGCTGGACATATCACATAGTCCATTGAAATGTTACAATTTAAGGACCGAGTATTACATTTTTTAGACGCAATTTTTGGGACATGTTGGTCAATGGAAGATTAACCTGAAGTTTGTGAGGTCACCGACCTTTTCCCCCGGCCGCCATCTTGAAAAAATGGATGACAACAATGGCGTTGTCGCAAAAACAGTTTCGCGATATCTCGGAAAGTATAGCTGTACACGTCTTACAAAAAAAAATTTAAATCATAATTTGTTTCAAATTATTTTGCCTACAAATATGTCTATATAACTTTTAACCCTAAATTAAAAATTTTAAAGTAAGAAGCAAAAAAGTGAGATTTTTTTCTCCTTGTCAAATTTATATTATTATTTTTATTATTTGGTGTTTGCTTACCTTGTTGCTGCTCCGGGGTGGTCGGTTGCAATAACGGTTGTTCACCCTGACCCTCCGGCATCAGCACTTGCTGAGTGACTCCTGGTGACACCTGGGTTAGATTTAACATAGTACGTAAATAAAACAAATGTTTATAGTCTATATTTATTATCTTCCCCTGAATTTAACAAAAAATGAATACTATATTAAAGTGTCATGAATAAATGATTTGATTATAGACTTGTTTTTATTGACGGGGCTAGATGTTGCTGTGTGAATTGTGCAGCAATTTTTTTATTTATTTGATCCTGACACATGTCATTTCGATAGTGACAGAATAACAGAGTGACAGCTGAACTCACCGGCACCTGTTTAACAGCGTGGTGGTGCTGCGCGTGCTCCCGCTGCGCTTGAAGCTGCTGCATGCGCTGCAGCTGCTGCCGCTGGAAGGCGAGCTGCTGCATCTGCTCCACGGACCCGCCGCTAGGAGTTACCGGACTCGCCACCACTGTGCCACCTGCTCAAATGGAAATAAAGGCTCGTTTAACAACGTGCGACAGTGTCACATGCTACACATTATTATTTGTAGCATGCCACAAGGTGCCGCATACTACAAATAGAAATAATTTGCGTTATACGTGACGCAAGGTGTTGCCATGCCGCACGGTTCTTGCCACAATGTGCGGCATTTCTGACTTTGTAACATGCGGCAGGGTGGTATGCCGCAATGCCGCATTGTGTTGCCCCGGTGTAATATAGCCTTAAGTCCCTAAAATTTTTTTTATTGATGATAGACCTTTCTGGACCACAATCTCACCTGATGGAAAGTGTCGATGTGGCCGGAGATTCTAGAAAGTACCTCTTGTCTTGGAGAGACTCAGAATGTTTCAGGAAAAACATCAGCAGATTATTTTTGATTTATATTTTTGGTAGGCTACCAAAAATCCGAAACCGAAACTGGCGATCAATTATGAAGCGGATGCCGTACTTAATAAAATAAATAAATATTGCTGGACAATTCACACAGCAACATCTAACATACTAATGATGATGACATAGAAAAACTTAAATCGTATTCAACGTTTTTTAAATTTAATCTACCGATACAAAACATGTAAGCGGGAATCAAACCGGCTATCTCCTACACCGGTTAGCTCGTAATAAGGCCGTTAAATCCTCGAAATAATCTCACATTCAATATCACTGAAATCCACAACTTCAAAGTCCATTTTACGTTAAGCACCTCCCACAGTCATGGAGCAACTAGACAAAATTGAAATTATAATCAAATACGGTCACTGGGAGCATCTAAATACCAAATCGCTTTGACTCCGTACGTGAGTGATATAAAAATGCGTTTAGATGAGGAAAGTTTTCTATCGTCGCTTTAAATAAGCGTCGGATGTTGGTCTGGCATATGTAAAGATTTGTATTGCAGCTACCAAAAATATATACAGGGATATAAACATATTACGGGCACGACAATTCGTCAGCATTGGTTATGTTTTGTTTTAGTTTCTTACTAAAACTAAAATAGTAGTGATAGTAAATAGAAGATTTTTTTTAATGCGGGCCGATTATCACGGGACGAATACGGACTAAATCAGTTTTACATAAGCGCTAACGATGTAGTTAACGATGAATAAAAATATTTGTTCTTCTAAATCAGGCTTTGCTTCACCTATTTAACGCGGACAAATGACGTGGCACATAAAAATAAACAACTAGAACCAAGGGGCTTTGGTAGTGTTTTTTTATCAAGGAAACATAGTTTCCGTAGAAATTCCGTAGATTAGAAGTAGGTTATAGCCTTCTTTTTTAATGGGTTATGTATCGCAGTATAGTTGTTAAAATAGAACTTGTATGTAGTTCATGAAATTGGCGCAACCAAAAAAAACCCTCCGATTTCTTATAGTAGTAACCAAATAATATGTTTTTACTGGGCTAGATGTTGCTGTATGAATTGTCCACCAATATTTATTTGTAAGCCAACGTACTCGTAGAAGTTATATTAGTTGGTTCTTGGATGCCATAGCATAGGCCGCGAGCTGTATCTACTTTTGATACAAATATAAACACATTCAAAATGCTCTTTGTGTTGCATCGTATCTGTTATCTGTTTTATTCAGGTTAAACATAAACGGCGCCCACATGCACAGATACTTTCAGAGATGGAAAACATGTCCTTGTCACAAGAATGAAACGTTAATCGACAATATTGAAAAGTAGGTCTTATTTATACTAAAACTAGCTGACCGAGCTGGCTTCGCCCGCTTTATCCCCATGTTTTCTAAGCTTTTAAGCCTTCTAGGCTACAACGACTATTTTAAAACAATAGCATCTAAATTGGTCCAGCCGTTCTCGCGTGATGGCGTGACGAAGCGAAATATCATCTGTCCATCTTGTTGGTGGACTGCCAAAGCTGCGTTTGACACTTCGAAGAGCTAATCCGCTGGGCTACGTTGGTGACCCGCGTTCTCTTATAATACGTGTGTCATTCATTACTCATCACGATTCCTAGAAGTTTACAAGCGTCCAGTGCATTTCCGAAACTTGACACCGGCCATTCAAGGAGTTTTAGTCTATGTTTACCGTTTCTGTATATTTAATTCGTAGTGGCCTCAAAAGAATAATATATGGAGATGACACACCGTTCCTAGTATCTAGAAGGTACTTTTGCAGCGTCCAGTGAAAACCCGAAACCTGACACCCCGACCGCCCAAAAAATTAGAAAGTTTAAAGATAATAAAGACTTATTTATAATATATGGAGATGACACACCGTTCCTAAAATCTAGTACTTTTGCAGCGTCATTTATCCAAAAACAATCTTAGCCCTATTACTCGTACTGCGTTATACATATTCTAAATACTATATTGTTGAATTTAGTTATGTACAACAAGTTTATCTTGATGTATCATTTAGAATTGAATTTTGAATTAAAGAAAAACAAAAGAATAACTACGCCTACTGCTTTCCTGGTATCATCTATATATTTATGTACTTTATGGTAAAGGAGATAAACATTTGTACCTATTTAGTATCATCACGAGCCTAGAGCTTTTCACGTAGCCAAGGTGTTGCTGTATGATTTGTCCAGCAATATTTATGTTATTCCTTCACATTTTCTGCTATAAAATAATTATAGTTATCACTGACCTGGTGATTGCGGAGGTGCTGGAGACGCGATAGGTATTGTAGCTCGAGCGCCCGGCGACTGTAACCATTGCACCTAAAACAAACACAGTTACATAAATAATACAATAAAATAAAAATAAATAAATAAATATTGCTGGACAATTCACACAACAACATCTAGCCCCGTGGTAAGCTCGAAGCTTGTGTTATGGGTGTTTCATGAAAATCTTTCATTATAATTTAATGAGTAAGCATTTACTATTAACTTTTTCAAAGCCGTGTTGCTTGAGGTCTGTCGATTTTCATATTGAAGAGCGTTGGTTTTTCTAAAAATATGTATGTGCAGGTTAGACAGCACCTTTTTTAATGTTGAAGGCAAACATCGTAAGGAAACTGGCATGTTCTGAGCATTTTTTATGAATTTGAATGACATAAGAAATTCACCAACCTGAACTTGTCCAGCATAGTGAATTGAAGCCTAATCTGTATAGAGCAAGGAACGTTAATTGGGGTCATGATGAATTCTAAGGATAATGAGGTAAATTTTTACAGAGCCGTAAAGAAAATGTACCGAGGTGGGAATTAACCCATAACCTCCTGCCTCGCAGATGGATTTCCGCCCGTTGCGCCACAGATGTCTAGATTGCTTACCTGCTGTTGCTGAGCCAATTCAGGTGCAATCTGACTGCGTATGAACGTGACACTCTGCGGTGCGGGGGATTGGGCGCCTGGTGACGCCACCACGCCACCAGGTTGCTGTAACAAAATATTTATAATTTATCTACTGTTTTTTGGATAAATAAATAAATTGTTAGTTAATTTAACGACCGGAAAAATGAAGAGTTTGATCAGTATACTAAAGTGGTACTCGTAGTTAGACCGATTTTAATGTTTCATTTCATGATGTTTCAGGTTACAATGATAAAATTAAGTTAGATTAGCGTCAATAAAAAATACTACTCTAAAATAACAATACTATGTTCATACTTTCTTGAATGGGTATAAGAACCATAAAATAATTTATTAAAATTAAAAATCCTGATTCTGATTCTTCAGCTAAATCAAACCTGTTATTTAGGCTTTAACATACTATAGAATCCAGAACATAAATTTACAGTTTAACCTATATGTTATGTATTGTACTTAATTTTAACTTATTTACAAACTATTAACCAAATTAAATCTAACCTGTTGATGTGCCAAAGCGGCCGCCCGCTGCAACGACAGCTGCCTCCGCTTCTGCAACTGCGCTACAAACAGCGCTCTCTCCTTCGGGTTCATCTGTTGCAGCTGCTCGTGCGTCCGCGCGTCTAAGTGGATCAGCTGACGACCTCCCGCGCCCGCTGTCCAAGACACCTGAGGGTTATTAGAAAATGGTATGGGAAACATTACATCACAACGTAACCTTGGTCCTCCTGTGACTCGAACACACGCCACCCAGTTTAGCCCTGGTTGCACTAAACCAACTACGCTATCGAGGGGTTACGTAAGAGCTTGGATTTATCCCATACCTGGAAGGTTATATGAGGTGAAAACTTTACGTCTGTGTAATATCCTTACCGGCAATATTAAGTTTTATCAGAGAATGCCGAAAGTAATAGAAATGGCACAGATTAAAAAACCATAATCATAATTAATAAATAAATAAATATTACTGGATAATTCACAGTCACACAGCAACATGTGGGTGTTATATATGTATAATAACAAATATCTATGTAAGTATATTCTATTTAGTACCTATATCAGAAATCTAGCACCCGTAACACAAGCTTAGAGCTTATCACGGGGCTAGACTAGATATTCTGTGTGAATGGTCCAGCAATATTTACCTATTTATTTATTTATCTAGCTGTAACGTTAAACTAATTGCTATGTATAAATTACGGTGTTGATCGTTTTCATATGAGTACAAATATGATGTATTGGTCAAGCATCCAAATAAATAAATTTGAAAAGCATTTTCGTTTTTTATACTTACTTATGTTTTCTAAATATTATTAATATTATTAGTAACTATAAAACCATGTCAAGCAATAAATCATTACATTTCATATTAGGCTTATTTAGGGGAGATGGTGGTATTTACAAAATCAGGTTTCGTCACACGCAACGCTTAGGGCGTGACGTAGGAAGGTGTAGATACATATGGCTCGTAAGACACAACCTGAAGTAGGTAGGTAAAAATTGTCTACAAAGCGGGGAAATCTGAGGTGCCTATATAGCCAGTGTTTGTGACTTGAGATATACCTTTTATATACCATTGCTATTAATGAATTTTCTTATAATTTATATGGTTCTACTGGAAATTTATGAATATTTGTGTCCATAAGACAGAAATGTTTACGCAAATAGTTGCATGGCAATTGTGGAAGACAGCTTTGGTGGATATAAATGTAGCAACATAGCAACAACACAGGCTAAGGCGATAGGCCCTTACGAGGTTTCCAGTTTCAGACATTTTCCGTATTATTTGGAGAAGGCCTGTTAATGTTTTCAGGACATGAGTATTGTACATAAACAAATAAGAGCTCCAATGAGGGATATAAGAAAATTAGTCAATTTTAATTACAGACGTCAACTTAACACTACCTGTGCTCTTGACACACGCTCGTATCTACGGCACGGTGTGTCGGTGCTATAGAAAAACAGTTACCCTAAATACCTATCAATATGAAATGTCATTCTTATTGTCATTTTATACAACTTTGATGACTTAATAGATTAAGTAATGAACAGTGCAGAGAGCTTTGCGTGCAAACATGCTTAACATTTTACAATGTTAATATTTGTGAATAAGGCAGCATAAAATAAGGAAATACCAGGTAAACTCACTAGCCTTTTCATATCCAATTATGTACATAAAAGGCAGGTTTTGAATCCTGTATTTCCTTAAATGAAAGGAAAGCGAGTGCAGGAAAAAGCATGAACAAACAAAAATACTTTTATTAAGTAAAAGATAATAGAAACAAATGCTTTGAAAACAATGATGATTATCAAAGTTAATATCTTACCCTAGGACCAACAGTGCCTGGCTGAGCGAGCTGCTGTCTTTGCTGTAGGTATTGCTGTTGCTGCCAAGACACATTTTGCCCTTGAACCAACTGCTGGCCACCGGGAGAAACAATTTGCTGCCCTCCCGCATGAGTTATGATCTGCTGTATCCCCCCGCCCGCCGTCAACTGACCACCAGCCTGTGGAGACTGAGGTAATTGCGACAAAATCTGTTGGGTCTGCCCTACAGCCTGCCCAATAATCTGCTGGCCAGACTGAGTCACTATCTGCTGCGATGACTGAGCTATAACAACTTGATGTTGTTGCCCTTGTTGAATTACATGTTGTCCGCCCTGCGCTAAGACTTGCTGAGTTCCTTGTGTTATAATTTGCTGACCTCCTTGGTTCACAATTTGCCCTCCTTGGTGCACTATCTGACTTTGTGATACTAATTGCTGGCCTTGTTGTAGCGTAACTTGCTGGTTTCCATGAACCAAGATCTGTTGTTGGCCAGTGTGTTGGTTTATTAACACCTGCTGAGGAGCCTGGACTATTTGCTGTTGTCCAGAGCTGTTCAGAAGTTGCTGCTTCTGTACTAAGATTTGATGGTGGGCCTGCCCTATAGTTTGGCCTTGTGAATTGATAGATTGCTGCAAGATTTGTGGAGATTGAATGGTGTGCTGCGGGCTTAGTTGAGCCTGTTGGTTGTTTATCAAAGCTTGCTGCTGTGTTTGCATTATTTGTTGCTGCAATATCACTTGGTTCTGTTGATTTCTTTGGACTAGTGGTCCTCTTATGATTTGATGTTGCCCTTGTACATTCTGTACCATTTGGACATTTTGCTGCCTCCAGGCTCCTTGTGTGGTTTGTTGAGTTTGAATAGTTTGTTGTACGGATTGAATTTGTTGTCCTTGTTGATTCACTAGCTGTCCCTGTTGGTTTACCAGCTGGTTCAGTTGCACTTGTTGAGATTGCCCTTGAGTGGATGAGACAATACCTTGGCTAACTACACCCATGTTCAAATTTTGCTGTTGATTTGTCATGGATTGTACGGTCTGTTGTTGGATTAAGCCTTGGTTTTGTGAGTTAAGTTGTTGGCCTGAGCTTATTATTTGCTGGTTAATAACCTGAGGTTGTCCAAGACCTTGATTCATTTTAGCATTTTGCAGTATTTGTGTAGATTGGGCTAAGTGCTGAGCTATGTTCTGAACTGCCTGTGAGGCTGACTGCTGGCTTAAGCTCAAGCTTTGTTTCATTGCCATGTTTTGTTGGTTCAACTGTTGCTGTTGTAGGTTGTTAGCACTTTGGCTGAGCATTTGGCTGATATTTTCAATTTGTTGCTGAGCCGAGCTCATAGATGTTGCGGGGGATTGAATGGTTTGCTGCATGTGGTGTTGGGTGTTCTGTATGTGCTGCTGTAGCTGACTAGGCATGTTCTGAGTCATTTGAGAGACGGATACATTTGGTTGGAACTGATTGTTCATACCTTGCTGGTTTTGCTGGTTGATTTTGTTTTGTTGCTGTAACATTTGCATTTTTAGTTGATGTTGCTGCAGCAATTTTTGTTGCTGCATTTGGATTGCTGTTAAGCCATGTGGCTGTTGTTGTTGAGTTTGGTTGTATTGAATGTTAACTTGCTGGTTCTGCATCATACTTGGTTGCGAGACAACTGTGTTTTGACCGAATTTCTGAATCATCTGAGTATTAGCTTGGCTACCCTGAATTTGTACATTTTGCATGTTTTGTGTTACTATACCCTGCGGTAAAGTTTTGTTTATAATACTAGAAGTAGGCACAGATGTGGCGGTGTACCCCATGGTGTTCACTACTGAAGTGGCAACATTTGAATTTGGGGCACTGGAGGGAGGGTGGTTCCAAGGCATTCTTTGCTTCAGTTTATCAAGTAAAGCCTGAGTACTATCATCCTTATTTTCTGCCATATTTTGAGTTGGGACCTCGTTTTTAGCAATACCTTCTTCAAAGTCAAATCCTGTAATTGCACTTATCCTGTCCATAGGTTTAGGGGGTGGTTGTGGAACAATCAATAATTTTGGATGAAATATGTCAGTGGCAGCTTGAATTCTAGCTCGAATACTCTCTAGCACCCAGTCAGGAGTAACAATTTTAATTCTCGAAGCCGGAAGACTGAGAGCTGCACTATACTTTCTACCAGAAGCCACACCACAGATGAGATGGGTGCACTGAGAGTCCAAGTTTAACTGCAATTGGCCACCATAGTAAGTGATCACAGCAAACAGTGATTTAGCATCCGTAGCACTGACTTTAGTAACACAAGCCACAACATTTAGAAATATCTTGCTATTATTTGGGCTGTAGGGCTTCGGACTTGCGAGCTTTTTCAGGCGCGCACACGCAAGTATCCAGTGCTCGGTCACAGCAGGTATCTGGTAAATGTCTTGAGCTTCGTCAATATCATTTTCGGAAGGGTTCTGGCCACAAATTAGATGAGTTACATAGTCAGACAAATACTTGGTATTTTCCGCGCCGCCAGACAGCAGAAGCCGCATAATCTACGAGCACATTTCAAAAACAAGTTATTCTTTATACTACAGATACAAAAACAACTGTATTTACAAATAAACAAAAAGAAACAAACCCTTTCCGATACATCTCCAGACAGGTAGTACTTGACATCCTTGAATATTGCTTCTTGCAAAGTTAGAGTTTCTAAATCGTCAACGATTGTTACCATTTTATTATATATTTCTTAAAAATAATAGACACAGTTTTACACGTTCATTGTGATCATTAACAAATAATGCTGCTCGGAAATTCATGTCATGAAAATGTAAACTCAAGAAATGACCGACGGCCATTTATCATCAATCAGTGCTGACAACATAACAAAAAAACAAACAAAACAACAAGCTGTCAAACCTTCATCAAGCTTACTCTCAATCTTCGACCAATTCTAACTATAAAATCAGTATTATTTAAATTTATAAAAAAATTAAAATCGTATATAAAATATTTTTGAAGAAACCTTATTTGTCTCCTTTTGAACTTTTAGGTTTGTTTTGAAAGCTACTGTTTTTTTAAAGTACCCTGTGTTTAAATAAGCACAAAAACGCATAGCTTTATAACGTATAACCTACTCCCTAACAGCGAAAGATACCTACTAAGTCTTAATTATTATGTTAGGTACATAACTACCTATACCTACTAATCAATTAAGTAGGTACACAATGACTAAGTCATTGCAGGCTTGATATTATTTTGAGTATACTTACCTAATGACGTCGATAATTATCGCTCTAAATAAATGAAGTTAATGCATCACAGCACGGTTGATCGATACAAAATAAAATATTTTAAAATATTTATATAAAATATTTGTTGTCTTTAAAAGAGATAAATATAAAAAAAAATTTTTTAATGATAAACATTTATGTAAAAGTTTATTAAAAATACTGCTTTCGTAATGGAGCTGGGACTTGAGAGCCCAAATGAATTAATGTCTCTCAGCACATAATCAGAAAGTCCTCAAGGTCATCATCATCGTTTCAGCCGTCGGACGTCCACTGCTAGACATAGGTAAGTAAGTACATATTGAATGAAGGCCTCATCTTTCTCGTCAAGATAGATTGGTGAATGACCATCTTCCTCCAAACTATCCTTCAAACTTTTCAGTCAAAATATGGTTTCCTCACGATGTTTGCCTTCACCGTTAGAGGACGTGTTTTTAAAGCGCACAATTTTTTTTCTAGAAGAAAATTCCAGAGTTGAGGTTTGAACCCACGACCTTCAGAATGAAAGTCTAGTGAGCTACCACTTAGCCAACGCTGCTCATTGTTGTAATGCGATAACAATTATAAACAGTCAGCGGGCTATATAATGACTTTAGCAAAGCGAGCAAATTTCACACCTATATCACGCACTTATTTGCATATAAAGATGCAGGCTCATTATAAAACATTTGCATCAATCAATGGACAGTTCTAGGTTTTACGATAATCATAAGCACAAGGTAAACATAGCGACCTATGGTACTGTATGCAGGTTTATTAGCTAGTCTTAGTACCTACCTTATAATATTTATCTAGAAAATTAAATTAAAGTTCGGTTATTCGGTTACAGACATTAATTTTAACAGGAAGAAACGAGGAGTATCCGACATAGCTGAGCGAATGAAGTAGGTACCTAAGTAACTACCCCTGGATCTTCCTATATTCTGAGTTTGATATTTGATGAAATTTGATATTATAATCTGAGTGCCAGAAAGGTACAAAGATGACTATTACCGCGGGAAAGTGAATACCTAATTCTGCAAAATAACTTTTAACACTCAGCTCGTCATTATAAACTGTAGAGCACAACCAATATATAAAGAATTTTGAAAAACATGTTAACTTCTAAAAACCGGACTTTGATGAGATCCTCATCTATCATATAAGTTGAAGCTCACGACCTGTGTCACGACATTTACATAAGTAGGTACCTATTTTAGTTTAGTTGTAAATACCATAATACAAGAACCTCATTCTCATAGTATACAAGTATCTACGTAAGCAGACAGGTATCAATAACATCTTCGTCTCGTGCCAAACCGGTATTTCCAAAACGCTACGTATTTTACCGGTGTTTTCCTGTTTAATATTTTAATTAAAAGTTATATTTGACCAATTAAAAAATATACCTAAGCTGTCATCTTACTTACCTATTAATCATTATCCGAAGAGTAGGATACCCTTAGCCACAATATTCTGACTATACATATATTAAAATTTAAAAAAATACATACTACAGCAAAAATTATATAAGTAGGTAATACAAAAGTGTTCTTAAGTTACTACGAGTTTGCATTGAATTTTAATATTACAAAGTTAAGTCACGTTTAAATGGTGACTTCATACAATAGAAACGTAATAAAATGAAATTTTACTGAATACTTATTCCCTTACAATATTGAATCTGAGTTTTTCTTGATTTGATTGAAATTTACGAGTATGTACCTATAGTAGGTATCTCAATCAAAATTGAGATATGGTAAAATAATTCAGGTTCAGCTTTGAACTTAGCTATCAATATATAGGTATATAAACAAGCAAGACTATCGATAGGTTATAAGTAGCGTAGCCTAGAAAACACCTTGAATATAACCCCTATTTCAACTCGCACGCCTTTAGTCATCTTAACTAGACATTCATTAACATTCCCGGTTTATAGGAAAAGGTATTTTTACATCTAACACTGGCTTCTATTGGATGATATAAGTGGGCGTTCTATCCCCCCTCAACACAATTATAGTAATCATATAAATATCTCTATCTTACAAAATAAAGAGCATCTAATTTATTGCTGTTCCAAAAGCGTTTACATTTTAATTTCCTCGCGATCTTTAAAATTAATTGTTCCAAGTTTGAAAATACCTGTTACGTAGACAACGGTGACAACAAAGGATCATCCTACTATTTACTGAGTGATGGTTAATATTATACGTCTTCACTTTGCCAGTAAAATCCCAGCACGAGGCTTAAGCAGTCGTGACGCAAAAATGAGAATTAAGTGTTAAAATGAAGCAGTTTTATGTGTATAATATAATATTTGCTTTAGGATTAGCAACAACTCAGTGCCAGTACATTCAGTCGCCGTGCCCTGATACTTTTTCGTATCAAAGTGACGGAAATAATGTTTACGGACACATTGTTTTAAAGTCAAGTGGTGTTAGTGTAAGCTCTGTTCACTTAAAAGCGAATTTCACAATCGCTGCGCACCTACCAACAGTAAGTTTATTTTTTTTATGTTATGAACTAGGTATTTATAGATTCATTTTCCAGTATTATGTAATGGAGCATATAATTTAAACACAGGTTTATGAGTAGGTACTACACCTTATAAACACCCTAATTTTTTTATGTTAGTCATAGAAAATACTGTTACACTTCTGGTCAAAAACATTATATTGTACCTTAGTAAGTTGGTATGGTATAGCCGTTAATATAATATAATAATTAATAATGGTATACAAGAAATAATATAATTAAATATTTTTACAATACAACAGGATAGGTACTTGTTTCAACATTATTTAAGATACTGCAATTTCCATGATTAGAACTTATAAAATATCGCTCAATTCAATTCATAAGAAATTATTATGGTAAGTATCTAATTGTTTAATGTACCTAGTTTTAGTAAGTCGCTATGGAAGATACACGTGTGTTCCCTAACATTATCTACCAAATAATTTTATTTGAGATCCTTCTTGACCTATGGTTGTACAACGTAGTCAAAAGTTGGAATATCTTGATTTACGCATTCATTTCAAAACATTATCAAAATAATAAATTAAAACTAGTTTATAATCCTGCATAGTTTATATCCAAAACGTATTCGTTATGTCTTCCGATTATTATTTATTTTTTTATGAGGCAACCAACATACACATTATAGGCATACACATTTATTGTAAATAGGTATACCTAGGTATATTTTT